>OX463235.1:49595509-50795509 GCA_949820135.1 Sylvilagus floridanus
GTCCCGGCTGCTCCATTTCCGATCCAGCTCCCTGCTAATGTGCCTGGGAAAGCAGTGGAAGATGGTTCAAATGTTTGGGTCCCTGCACCCACATGGGAGACCCAGATGAAGCTCCTGGCTCCTGGCTTTGGCCTGGCCCAGCCCTCGCTATCGTGGTCATCTGGGGAGTGAACCAGTAGATAGATCTCTCTCTCAATCTCTCTCTCTCTGTGTGTATGTGTAATTATCACTTTAAAATAAATTTAAAAAAAAATTTTAAACATCAGATTTGGTCAGGGGGCTCTGTCCTTGTGGATAGGTTCACGGTATTGAGGGGGTTGTGAGCTATCTCACAAACCCCTCCCCCTCATGTCACTCCCAGCAGGCTGCTTGGCACCAGACAGCGGGTCTCAGAGATCGCCCAGGGCAGCCTCCATGGACCACTCTTGCTTTGTCAGGGTGGGCGCCCTGTGGCTGAGACCGCGGTGTCCCTGCTGCGGTGCTATGCGTGTCTCGCACAGTGGTGAACCCTTTCAGACGTGCCTGCGTGGGAGGCCTGAGCGTCTCTGCAGAGGCGGCAGGGCAAGTGCATGTGAAGTGTGCAGGGCCGCCCCAGGGAGGCCGCCCTGACTTGCCCTGGCCAGCACTCTGCCCTCGGCACCCACACCAGACGCCTCCAACCCTTGGATCGTTGGCTGGGCAAGCTCAGAATCTTCACTAAACCACAGCCACAGACACGGAGATGGGCAAGATGCGAATTTGGGGGAAGAATGGGGACAAGGTCTTCACCTGATTCAGGAAAATAGAAAAATCAGTGCCTCGTGCCTAGAGTTCACAGTCTCGTCGTTACTCTGCAAACAAGGCTGCGTGGTGTGAACATGAATGGGCATGAGCGTTAATAGCCAATGGACGCACTGCGCTTCCCATCTGTGGAGGGCAGTGCAGAGGAAGGGGTTCCCATGCGGGGCGCACGGCCTGCTGAAAGCTGCAGCAGCTCTGAACAGGAATTCTCCCAAAGCAGCCCGGCTGCCTCTGCACAACCTCACACAACAGGCCGCGCAAGACGCAGACTCTGGCCCCACGCAGCTGCTCTCCGCTCGCCCCAAGAGCCTTGAACGGCTCGCTGAACACTCCTGTGACTGGATAAGACCCTTCACTCTAGAGGGGAGAAAGACCAGCACGTACAACCTACGATGGGCGCCCAGGGAGTAACGCAGCCCGGGAAAGCGAGCAGGCTCAACCTCCCTCCTCACTGCTGACAGCCTCCCTCCTGGCTCAGGGATGGCTGGACCCCTGCCCCTTTCGTTGGGCAGGACCAGGACCCCACAGAGAAGGTCCAATGCTTTGATTGTTCTGAGCTCTAGTGTGTTAAATAAAAAACAAAGGCTTTTAAACTGAGCAGAAATACAAAAATTGTGGCATATTTAAAGCATTTGCATTCATCAGATATTTTGTATATTAATAACAAGTGCAATATAACATGATCCTGTTATTCAAAGACGAATACAGAATTTAGTCTAAATATATTTTATAGTGCACTACAAGGAGTGTGGCCCGGTCATTTATTAGGAACGGTTTCTCCTTTCAGTCCTGTAACTCAATAGGGAAAAATGGCAGAAAGACTAACCCGGAAGCCATGGCAAACACAGTGGGGGATGTGCATGGGGGTGGTCCTCGGCTCATCTTAGGATCTCCACGATCCCCACACTGATGCCAGTCCAGCCCCACCTGTGGCAGTGAAGCACACTGCAGTTCTAAGTGTCCCTTCCCAACTCTTCATCATAAAACGTAAGGGGTAAAGGCCCATAAAGAACTATCCAAACATAAACCTGGCTGCAGCCACACTCAACTTTCTTGTTTCTGTATCGAGCAGGTGCTGAGCTGGCCCTGAGTCCACCATTTAGTGCTCTAATGCATGCAAAGACTCAATTTTCGCAGCTGAGAACCATCTTCCTCTCCCCGGTAGTGTCTGTAGTTTCCTTTCCCAAGGAAAACCGCTGTGAACTCAGTGGGGAGTGGCGAGCCACAGGCCCAGCAGAGGCCTAGTGGGCAGAGGCCAGGCCACTCATCAAACCAAGAGGACCGTGGATTCATTCGGGTGTGCACCCCACAAAAGTACAAATAACCTTGCGTTGTTGATTTTTGGCATGAGTTGGGAATGGCCGAAACAGTAGCCATGTCTGCTCATGTCAAGGCCCTGCTGGGCTTTTATTTATGTAACCTGGGCTGAAATAGCCTTCTCGTGGCTGTGTCGGGGTCGACAACTTTGGAGGTCAGCATGCACTGAACTCTGGGAATCTCCTTCACCTGCGCACCCTGTCCTGTGCCCATCCTAGTCCCAGTCTATTTGTGTGCAACACCATCTCCTTCGCCAGGACTCGAATTGCAGCAGAGGCAGCTCCCTGTGGGCAGGAACCACGAGCCCTGGGCTGTGCTGGGGGGAGACCAGCAGGCAGCAGTAGATGCTGGACGAATGCCTGCCTGAGTGCCCAAGAAAGGCACACAACTCAGCGCAAAGGGAATCCAGGAGGAAAGGCATCATCTCTCATCCTATAAATGGAACTAATTAAATTATAGTGAACTCCCTTGTGATTCCTGTGTACATATTTGTACATCATTAAAACCAGAGTGTATCATAGTGTCATAATAGTCATCAGTATTAATTACTCGCTCTTCCATCCTGTGGGAATGGCACAATTCACTTACTCATTTCATATTTACTTTTCACACCTGCTTCTGAATGAATTTGGAAAGCCAACTTTCCAGTGCAACACCAGTGCTAAACTGGAACAATGAAGAATGACAGTGGGGAGCTTTGGCATGGGACCTGGCACACAGTCGGTGTTCCCAGATGCATGGATGGATGGACGAGCAGATGCATGGATGGCTGGATGTGTGAACAGATTTATGGATGGTTGGGTGGATGGAAGGAAGGATGGACAGATGGAGGAAGGGAGGGATGGATGAACGGATGGGTGGATGGATGGATGGATGGTGGGGCAGAAGGACAGATGGAGAAAGATGGGCTAACTTTAAAGTAAACATTAAAATAGACAACAGCAGAGAGCCGCAAGGGGATTGAAGCCCCTGGCAGCGAAGAGCACTCATAATCACTATGTCATGTTCAAACTCTAAGGGACCTTAGAAATTGTCTTTTTTCACAGGTAAGAGAAGAGGTCTAGGGAGAATATATTACCTGAGATCGCACTGCAAATTGACGGTGGGACAAGGATCTAAAGCCTCGAGTCTTGATTCTTAGTGCAGGGGTTGAAATGTGGTGATCTCAGCTTCCACCACACCCTTGCCCCACAGACCCCTCGTCCACACTGCCAGCGGACAAGAGAGGCCCTGGCCAGCGTCACAGCAGGCAAGAGGGCCACACAGGCACACGGCACATGGCACTGTGGGGACCCGGAAACCGGAGGATGACTCTCGGCTGACCCTGACTCCTTAGGGAACCTTGGGCCCATTTCTCCCTACCAAGTGCATGTGGCCGGAGTGAGTGCAGCAAGTCCATGCCACTCTTTCATATCCCTTGACTCCTTCCAAGTGTTCAAGAGATCCTACAAGCAGCAGCCGCTCTGGAGTGCAGCACATGGAAGCACGAGTGCGCATGCGTGTACACGCCCTGTCGCCTGCGCACATGCGCACATGCGCACACACCCTACTGCCGCGCGGACACACTGTCCAGGCCACAGCCAATTTCCACCCCATACTCAGTGCGGTAAGAGCAGCGCTGATCCACAGAATGGCTTCCTAACAGTGGGCGGTTTCTTTCTCATGGGTGCTGTTTGGTAGAGAAATGGGGCCCAGCTGCAATTAACAGGCACTCCTAATTGCTAATGAAGGGCTTAGCTCTGTAACCACTGCTAACCGCATCTTTCCTTACTGGTTTACTTCTTGTCAGTTGGGTCTGGCCTCAGGCCCGAGGTCACTTTCTCCTAGAGAAAGTCTGAATGTACAGGTGAGTGTAGACGCCACACTTGGTTTTGCAGCTTCAGTTATTGTTTGAAATGCGTTGTTTTTCACTTCCCCTCGAAAAACAGCGCCCCCAGATTTTGAGCATGCACTCGCGTGGTCCCCACTTCCCAAGGGTTAGAAGGGCAGGGGACCAGCCGCACGTTAAATCCCAGGCGTCAGTGCTACCGTGAGGGGGTCTCCGAGGTGGGACAGGTGACCCAGATGCTTGCAAGGGCCTGGCGGGGAAGGTGCAGAGCCCGGGTAGACACCTGGCTGACACCCAGCTACGCGAGGGAGCCTGAGCGGACCCCAGACAGCAGCGGCCCGAGCACCCCACAGAGACAAGACAGCATCTCCAGTTCAGGTCCTCAGAATTCCTAGAGGCTAATATCCACAGAAATGAGCTCGCAACACCCAAGTTACCAAGCACAGGTGCAAACGAGCTCCTGCGACTTCAAGTCAGCAGGAGGAAACAACAATGGCCCTGCCTGGCCCTCGGCTGGAGTCACCCTCTCCAGCCAGACTCACTCCTGCCTCCCACCCCATTGGCCTCCATATGAAACTCCTGGTTGTCCACAACTCTTTAGCAAAATCAAGTCCAAACTTCTTAGCGTGACACAAGGCCCTTCCCAACAGAACTCCAAAGTCCCTCTCCAGTCTCATCTCTTCCCACTCCACATTTTCTTCCCCTAATACCCTTGGTCCTGGGCTGGATGACACAGCACCCCAAGGCATGCCCTTGGCTTCCTGCCTCTGTGCCTTCACACATGCTGTTCCTTCTTCCTGGAACGCCCTTCCCTCCTCTGCAAGTGGCAAACTCCTTGTAGATGGAGCCACCTCTGTGAAGCAAGGGCATCTCCTTGGAGTCAGTCTCCACTTCCTTCAAGCTGCCTTGATAACATCCCCAGTAGCCACAGAGGCCGGAAGTAAATTCTAGTAAATTCTTCTGCACTTGACTCACTCTGTCACCCAGGACGTATTTATGGAGGTCACTGAGAACAGAACAAATAGCAAGCTTTGGAATCAAACAGGCCTAGTTTAAATCCTGCCTCTCATATCCTAGCTTTATGGCCTAGAGAAGCTGCTTAACTTCAGAATCTGAAACTGGAAAGTGGAAACAATAAATCCTGCCACCTAGGACGGCCCCTACCCCTCCCATACCCATGGCAGACACTGCTAATCGATCACCACACTCGTCCCACGGAGTCCAGACTGGCCCTGGAATCTTCAGTACTGTGCTTGGGGCACTTCCTGCCAATCGGAGGGAGCTGATGCATCGCACAAAACTCACCTCCTGGATCAGTCACAGAGTTAAGTGAGTCACCCAGATAAAGCCCACAGCATGGTATTTGACTGGAATAGATCTTCCAAGAGCAGCACCCACTGTTTTATTTCCTCAAGCCTGAGATTGTTAGATGTACCACTTACGTAACAGGCGTTGGGAAGGGCAGAGGAACATCACCATATTAAATATACACATCATTTTAAGATACGCTCTGATTTTAGAGATTAACACATGGAAGGGTGGGCATTTGGTGCAATTTAGTTACTGCTTAGGACACCCATGTCCCACATCAGAGTGCCTGGCTTGAGTCCTGGCTCCTCCGCTTCAGATACAGCTTCTTGCTAATGCACCCTGGAGGCAGCAGGTGACAGCTCCAGTATTTTGGTTCCTGTCACCCACGTGGGAAATCCAGATGGAGTTCTGAGCTCCTGGCTTTGGACTGGCCCAGCCCTGGCTGTTGCTGGCATTTGGGAAGTGAATCTGTGGATATCAGACCTGTCTCTCCCTCTCTCTCTGTAACTCTTTCAAATACATAAATAAATCTAAATAAATAACACTTCGATGAACACTGCAGTACAAGCAGCTGTTTGAGTCCCTGGTCTCAGTGCTTTTTAGCAAGCTCAGGAGTGGAACTGCTGGGTCCTGTGTTAGTTCTAGGTTGAGCGCTTTGGTGAATCAAGTCTCCGGCTTTCAAAGAATCCTCACGGCACAACCAGCTATACAGTCTGGGGAGCAAGCCTGCATCAGCTACACCACCTCTCAGAGGAAGTACATTTCTGGAGCTTGTCCCTCTCTGGCGTGGCACGTGGGTCCGGAGCCTGCCTCCCACCATCTATCAGGTCTAGGACTTGAGGCCAGCTCCTCTCTTCCTCTGGGCCTAGCCCCTGGCGTGTAAAATGAGATGAAAGCAGCCACGGCGGAGGCTTCCTGAGAGCACTCATTAGCTAAAGGGGGCAGGGTGTTTAGCAATCAATAAATGGCCACTGCCACTTTATACTGTGGTGACAAGCCATCCTCCCCCGCCACTGCCGAGGCCGCTGGCCCGCCAGAGTGCATGTGGGAGCCCACCAGTTTACACTCGGGATGGGGCAACCAAAGCTCTGACACCCTGAGGAGGAGGGTCTTCCTCGCAGCCCAAGTGCTGGTCAAGGGCAGAGAGGCCGGGGCTACTCACAGGTGAGACAGGGAGGTCACGTCCGTGAAGGTGCCCTCTTGGAGGGTGGCGACGTCGTTGCCATGGAGGGACCTGAGGGAGAAGGGGCTGCTGGGACTTGGTCCAGGGATGGGTGACATGGTGAGGGCAGGCCCAGTCTTCTGCAGGATGGGGGCCTGCCTTGCCAGTCCCTCCTCTGGCTACCAGTGCCGTGGGGAGGTGGTGCAGCTCAGGCCCCCTAGGCTGCTGGCCACAGGGAGGACACAGGGAGCCTGCAGTAGGGCAGGTGGACCACCCACCCTGTCTCTGCCATGGGCATCAGCCCAAGCACAGGGTTTACAAGTGCATCACAGGCAGCTGTGCTCACCCATGCCCTGGCTCCCTTAGCCGGGATGCTGAGGGCAGAAGACTGAGTCCACTAGTGTGGGTGGGGCTGGAAGAATGTCACCTCACCCTGGTGGACTTGCAGGGGCCATGGCAATGACACAAGGGCTTTTGCTCACACACACACACATTCACACATACATCACAAACTCAACTTGGGGGTGACAGCAATCGCCATCTCCTGGATCTTTTCCCATGTGTTACTCAGTGCTACCAGGGGCTGGAGTGAGGGTGCTCTGGTCTCCCACCACTGGACAAGCACCGGCCCTGCTGGGGCCCACACCTGCCCATCAGGTGGGTGGCAGGGCCCTCGGTGGGTGGGTTCCCAGAGGACAGAAGAGGGAAGGGACTTACAGCAGGCGCAGGGAGCGGAGGCCCTGGAAGGCCAGGGGAGGGATGCACTGCAAGGCGTTGTAGCTGAGGATCCTGCGAGAGGGAAGAAGGAAGCAGGCAGCATGACAGCCACAGCCCCGCCCTGCAGGTGCAGGACTCAGCAGCTCCGTGTGGGGAGCAGAGCTGCCGGCTGGATACTGGCTGAGGTCTGCTCGAGGGGATAGTTGACCTTGGGAGCGTCCCCTAACCCTTTCTTCCTCCATCAGCTGTAATATAGGGACCTGGGGGCTGCAGTGCTGGCATCCCATATGAGCCCCAGTTCATGTCCTGGCTGCTCTGCTTCCAATCCAGCTCTCTGCTATGGCCTGGGAAAGCAGTAGAAGATGGGCCAAATACTTGGGCCCCTGCACCCACGTGGGAGACCTGGGTGGAGTTCCAGGCTCCTGGCTTTGGCCAGGCCCAGCCGCAGGCATCATGGCCATTTGGGAAGTGAACCAGTGGATTGAAGATCTTTCTCTCTCTCTTTCTCTCTGCCTTTCAGATAAATAAAATAAATCCCATTGAGTTCTGTGGAGTACTGTTAGCACTAACAGGAGAATACCTCAGAATGTGGGCACAAAGCTGTCAGAGGGCTCTGCTCACAGCAGTGCAAGCTGGGAGCCACCCCAGCGGCCACCACGCGCGAGTGCAGGAGGCAGGGATGGCATCGCCCTGCAAAGGTGCTGTCCCGGCTTCATCCAGCACACGGAGCTCACACACACGAGGGCAGGCCCAGGCAGCCAGGTGCAAAGAAAAGATCCTGTATGACCCAATTTACACCTGGCTAAAAATGGGCAATATTATACCAACGCTGTTCAGAAGCACACATACGGACGGCAATACTATTTAAAATGCCTAAAAAGTGACCATCATAGTCAGAACAGGGGGTCGGGGGATTTGGGGTGCTCAGGGTGTTCTAAGTATCTACATGCCAGTTTCACGATTGCTAGATACACTGTGCTTTCATATTTTTTGTACTTTTTCGTGTATTTTGTGTATTTTCACAGTGAAAGATGTTTTCTAAAAGCGTTTTAGGTGCCAGCACTGTGGCATAGTAGGCTAAGCCTCCTCCTGCTGTGCCGGCATCCCATATGGGTGCTGGTTCTAGTCCTGGCTGCCCCTCTTCAGATCCAGCTCTCTGCTATGACCTGGGAAAGCAGTAGAAGACGGCCCACATGGGAGACCCAGAGGAAGCTCCTGGCTCCTGGCTTTGGATTGGCGCAGCTCCAGCCGTTGTGGACATTTGAGGAGTGAACCTGAAGATGGAAGACTCTCTCTCTCTCTCTCTCTCTCTCTCTCTTCCTCCCTCTCTCTGTAACTCTGCCTCTCAAACAAATAAATAAATCTTTAAAAAAAAAAAAAGCCTTTTAGATGCTCAGACCCTGGTCCACTCTGGAGGGAGAGGGTGCCTACAGGCCGCTGGGGAGTGACGAGGGAGCAGCACCAGCGGGGCTGGGGCTGGGGGGGTCTCAGCAGCTGTGGCCCCCGTGCCCCACCCCACCCCCACCCCCGCAGGACTCACAGCGTGGTCAGCTGGCTCATGTTGGTGAAGGAGGAATTGCTCAAGGAACTGATCTTGTTGTTGCTCAGGTCCCTGGAAGAGGCAAGGGCAGCATGGTTGAGAAGAACCCAACCCTGGCTCATTTGCACGGTTTCTTCCCCTCCCTCTCTGCCTGAGCCCTGCCCCCACCCCTCCAGTTAGCTGAGCCAGAGCTCCTCTGGCACTCCCAGGGCTGATGTAGGGGTGGGGAGGAGCACTGGGCCCCCTGAATCCCTCCGTGTCCCCAGGGCTTCTGCCTTACTCCATACCCCACACCCCTGCACCTAGAGCTGCCTGGCCCCTCTCCAACACAGAACGGCTCCCACTGAGGCTCACTGCCACCTCCCCAACTGTGGAAGGCAGTGGCCTCTCCATCCTACTCCTGGGCTCACTGGCACTCCAACATCCTATGAGGGTGCCCGTGACCCCACGTTACCAGTTAAGACCCAGAGTCTAGGAGTAATGAAGGAACTCCGCAGGTCAGAGGCAGGACCGGATTCAAACCCTAGCCCACGGGCCAGCCCCAGCCCACCACCCTGGGCACAGCCTATGCCTGCCCTTCCCGCCCCGTCTCTCCCGTGCCCCTCACTGACTGCCTGCTCCTCCTGCCTCACTGGCCGTTTCTTTGCATCCTGGGGCCTGCAGCCCTTGTCCACTCAGCTCTCTCTGGGATGCTCTTGTGCTCACGCAGCCCTGTCCCATGGCCCGGCCTGGCTGCTCTTGGAGCCCTGCTCTGGCCGACGGCCCTCAGACAGCAGACCCGGGCTCATGCCTTAGTGTCCAGGCTCTGACAACCCACGGGCACGGCCCCCGCCCATGTCTCATCGTCTCTCTCACACCTGCCCCACCTGTCCAGCCAGTGTCACCTCCCTCCTGGGGCCTCCCTCAGACTGTAACCTCACCTTCCACAGGGCCAGGCACCACCACAAGCTTTCTGGAACACAAACCTGACTGATCAGTCCCTACCAGAACCCAGCAGCAGCTCCTGTCCCCCCACAGGGCAAACTGCGGGCTTGCAGCACGGCCACCTCCAGGGGCTCCGGCTCCGGCCGCTGTCCCCCCAGCCTCGCAGGCTGCGGATTTACTCCACTTCCTGGGATTCTCTGAGCATCCCGCGACTCCGTTTCCTGGCTGTCCTATTTCTATGCCCACTGGTGAACACTGCCCCATTTTCAATGTGCTGCTCTCCCAAGCCCTAGCCTGGGCACATCAGCCTTCTCTGAGCCACAGCCCCCCTCTGCCTTTGCTCTGGCGGCCCCTCTCACCCTCCGTCTTTCTGTGCCCCCACCCCTCTCTCCAGCACCCTCTCTAAGCCACACAGTCTGGGGCGGGCCCAGGACTTGGCCCATGCAGCTCTTGGCTCGGGAACGTTTAGACGTGAAACAGTGTGCCCTGCCCCCTCCTCCAGCGGCCTTTGCTCTCACTCCTCTCGGTCAGCTGCTTCACTGCGCTTGGGGATCTATCAAGCGCTTCGCTGAACAGCAGTGCACTCGGAGGCGCCTCCTGGTACCAGGAGGCGGCGCTACTGCAGCCCGAGGAGGCAGTGCCATGGCACAGACTGGCAGATCGAAGGCCTCCATCCCCCCATGCTCAGCAGGTGCATCCCAGCCACCGGTGCAGCTGCTGCTACAGAGCAAGCGGGCAGGTGAAGTCTCTTTCTTTGGTACTTCGTCATCAGTCACTGAACCAACAGAACCGGTCCCAGTGGGATGCTGAAGACACATCCCTGAGGTCCTCAAGCCAAGGCAGAGACGCTGGACTGCCCAGGCCTGTTGGCCAGTGCTGCTGCAAGTGGTTGCCCCGGAACTGCTATTAGACCCCGACAGGGAACTAGCACACCACACCCGGCAAGGAGCCAGCACGCCACGGAGTACACTGCTTTCCCAGGAACTTTCTCCGTGAAGGAAGCAGGAGACTGAATCACATCCCGGTGCAAGTTCCTTATCTGATTACAAACCCGCTGCAAACTGTCGCAGAGACCACAACGCGCAGCCCTGCGCCACCCCACGCTACGGTGGAGCATCCTCTGGACTTCTTTCTGGCAGAACCTGGTCAGTGAGCAGATGAAGACCAGTGAGGGCTGGTTAGGCTGGAAGGCCAAGAGCAGGGGAACTCTGCACCTCCCCAGGAGTGGAGAGGGTCAACGTGTAGAAACAGCAGAAGGGCAGCCGTCAGAGAGAGGCTTCGGAGGCCAAGGCTGCATGGAGAGGAAGGTCTCCTTTGCCCTCTACTTCTGTCCCAGCCCCTGTCCTTGCGAGGAGAACCCACATCAGCTCCAGGGAGGATCGGGAGATGGCCTGGAGTCTCATCTAATGGGGCCAGAACAATGCAATTCCCAAGCAAGGCCACTAGGTGGCAAACAGCTCTGAGTTCAGAAGTTCCTGGGGGAAGGAGTTAGGGGCACAAACACAGGGTCTGGAGGAAATTCCAGGAAATCTGGAGCCTGTCCTCTGAGCAGGCCTGGATACTCACACGAGCTGCAGGAACTTGAAAGTGGACAGCTGGCCTGGAACCTGCGTGAACTGGTTCCCGTCCAAATAGCTATGGAGAGAAAACAGCGGGGTTACACAGCCGGGTGACACCGCCGACAGTGCCCCATCTCTGAGCCACTCCTCACGCAGAACCGCTCACTGGAGGAGAAGAGAAGCCCACTGATTAAGCCGTCAGAGATGTCACCCTCAGAACTTGTTAAAAGCCACCACACGTGTGAGCACTTGGCACAGCTGTTAGGATGCTTCCTGGGACAGCTGCATCCCGTGTCTGAGGGCCTGGCTCCAGTCCTGGCTCCTCTGCTTCCGATCCTGCTCCCTGCTAATGCGCACCCTGGGAGGCAGCAGATGATGGATGGCCCAAGTGCCTAGGTCCCTGCCACCCACATGGGAGACCCAGATTGAATTCTGGGCTTCCGGTTGGGCTTGGCCCAGACCTGGTGCAGCCATTTAGGTAGTGAACCAGTGGACGGATGATTTCTCTTTCTGTCTCTGTCTGCTTTTCAAAAAAGCCCAAAAAACAGAAGAAAGCCACTGAGCTGCAGCCTCTTCCCGGACTCCCCCCGCCCCTCCCCCTTGAGCTCCCGCCCTCCCCTCCCCCCCCGCCCCCCTCCCGCCCCCCGCTCTGCTCTCTCCCTGGCCACACAGGCCTGGTTTGCAGGATCAGCCCTCACAGCTCCCAGGGCCATCGGTCCCTGGGGGTTGGCAGGTGGCCTGTCCCATGGAAGCCCCAGACTCAAACACTCCCAGGGCAGCTTGCCTTCACTCCACAGCCCCTCACGTCCCTGCCCGCCTGCGCACACGGGGCCCCTGGTGCTGCTCTTGAGCCCTGTGGAACAGGGTCCCCTCGGCGGGCTCCTCCTGCCTACCGGCCCTTGGCATTTGCTCCCCCCCCCCCATGCCCCACCCCCGCCAGGCTGCACACCGTCACCAGTGCCTGGGGCCCTACAGCCATCTCCTTCCCCTCTCCTTCCTGCTGGCTCCCCCTGTATCCACGTCCACCGAGACACTGCCCTGAGACCAAGCCCACCCACAGCCTCCCCAGGTTCACCGCCACAGGCCAGTGCGTGGGCTTCAAGAAGCTCTGGGTCTGCCCGCCTCCTCGCTCCCCCACCAGGAGACTGGAAGTTGCCCGGCAGTGACCCCAGTGCTGGGGGCTGAGCCCCAGCTGTGAACAGCCCTCCCCACCCGCCACCCACAGGGAGTGCAGGGGAGACAGCTTTTCCTGGGAGTCCCGCAGGCAAAGGCAGCGAGGACCCCAGGGGTGCGCTGTTTTCTGAGCAGCAGTCCAGCCGAAGGGATGTCCACCTCGGGGTCATTTCCAGCAACAAGACCAAGACCGAATGAACACGCCAACGAAAAGGGATTTGTTACCGGGGTCACGGTGGGCTTGTGTGAAGAGCACTACATTGCTGGTTAAAGAAATCACGCGTGTGAGGTCTGTCCCGCCCAACTAAACTGCTTGCGATGCTTCGTTCCATGGAAGAGGTGAGGTTACTCCTTACCTTCCAGGCAGAGTTTAAAGGGATGACGCTGGGGACAATGTGGGGACTTGGGGCAGCACAGGGGGCGTCAAAGAGAAGCCCAGGGCTCTGACCCAGCTCCCAGCCGCTGATGGCTACCACCAGGGCCCTGCCCAGAGGGAAGTGCTCCCACTATCCCCACCCACGGGGCCCACGTGGAGGGCGCGAGCCTCGGGCTACTCACAGTTCTGTGACATTCTTGGGGATGCCCGTGGGCAGGGCCCGCAGGTGCTTGTTGCTGCATCGCACCACGGTGTCCAGGCAGGCACACTCCTGGGGGCACTGCGGGCGGGGCAGGCAGCCCCCCTCCTCCTGGCCTAGGGAGGAGGCAGCGAGAACCGGTCAGTGGGGGGCCTGGGCCTTCCAAGGGCCTCCTGCAGCCAGGGCCGAGCCCCAGGACCCTCGGAACCCCCTTCTCTGACAACGCCTTGGTCCAAGTCTCTCCGGGGCACAGCCCCAGCCATCACCAGGGCCAAGCCCCTGGAGCAGTTCTGAGCTTGAACTTGACCTTGGGCAGGCCCCCTCTACCTGGGGGACAGGGCAGGGTGGAGCGAGGCAACCACACCAGTTCTCAAGCACCCACCGCAGCCCTGGGCAGCACGGCGTCAACCCACAGAGGGCGGGCATCACGGGCACACAGACCAGCGTCTCTCTTTTCCTTCTCGGTTCACAGATAGAGCCCAGCACCCAGTGCGGCGCCTGGCACACAGCAGCCGTCAGAACAGATTAGCTGAGGGGTGGGTGGTTAGCTTCATGGGGAAGATGCCCAGCTCCCTCGTGGGCATGCTCCGGCTCGCGACTCCAGCTCCCTGTGGGTGCAGACCCTGGCAGGCAGCGGTGCTGGCTCGGGACTGGGTCCCTGCCTCCTTCACTGACAGGATATTTGGATGGAGTTCCTGAGCACGGGCTTCAGCCCTGGCCCTGCCCCAGCCCCTGCGGGCATTGGGGAGTCAACCAGTAGATGGGAACCTGCTCGCTCTCTCTCCCTGCCTCTGCAGTTAATTAATTAAAAAGAGAACAGATGATCCAGGTGAATGAGTTTCTATCGGTCAGAGACCTGGAGAGGCTCAGCGGCTCCCTCAGCGGTAAGGCTGGGCTGAGCTGACGCAGGCTCGGGGTCCGAGCCAACTCTGGCAGGCGCAGAATCTGGGCTTTGGCTCCCACCATATTTACCCACTCATTTACTTATTTGATAAAGATTACAGCGCACCCTCCATGGGCCTTTCTTTCTCTGCTAGGGGACTAGGGATGATAAAGATTCCATGGTCAGAGATAACAACCACACTAAGAGGCAGGTGGCCATCAGTTACCAGCCACACGCAGGATCCTCAAAACATCTCTCTTGGGGGTGTGCTACTATGAGCCCATTTTACAGATGAGGAATCTGAGGCCAAGTGGTTAAGCAGCTTGCCCAAGGTCTCCCAGCCTCGGTGCCAGTGATGGCACCAGGACAGGGATCCAGGCCGCCTGCCTCCGGAGCCTGCCCTCTTGACCACCAGGCTCTACTGCTTCCTAGCAGCAACCAAGGGGAACCCGGCACACAGACATGAAAGCCAGCGACAAAGACGGGTGGGCAGAAGTCTCAATTCTCCTAGGGCAACAGCACAGCCCTCCACACCGTGGCTCCCAACACACCACGGTGCTCCACATCGCAAGTCTTCCCCAGGCAGCCCTGCAAGACTCCACACGTGTCCTGCACGTGCACACGCGCACACAGCAAGGTCCCGGGAAGCCCATGTTGGGCAGCGGACAGGCGACGTCCAGGGCGGTGGCTGGGAGGCGGGCATCTCACTGAGCCTGAGTTCTCCTGTGTGTTGTCAGGGCTGCTGTTTGTAAGGAATGAGGGAGGATGTGTCGCTTTTGTGACAAGAAAACTATAAAGAACTGGTTCTTGGAAAAAAAAAATAATGCCTTCAGCAGACAGGTGATAGCATGAGAAAATATCCAGAATTATAGTTAGATTTTTTTTTTTTTTGACAGGCAGAGTGGATAGTGAGAGAGAGAGAGAGAGAGACAGAGAGAAAGGTCTTCCTTTGCTGTTGGTTCACCCTCCAATGGCCACCGCGGCCGGTGCACCGCGCTGATCCGATGGCGGGAGCCAAGTGCTTCTCCTGGTCTCTCATGGGGTGCAGGGCCCAAGCACTTGGGCCATCCTCCACTGCACTCCCTGGCCACAGCAGAGAGCTGGCCTGGAAGAGGGGCAACTGGGACAGAATCTGGTGCCTCGACCGGGACTAGAACCTGGTGTGCTGGTGCCGCAGGCAGAGGATTAAGCCTATTGAGCCGAGACGCCAGCCATTATAGTTAGATCCTTAAAATTCTGAATTAAAAAAAAAAAAAAAAAGGCTGGGGGAAGAGGTGTTGCTGGCGCTGTGGCACAGCACGTGAAAGCCCAGCCTGCAGTGGCGGCATCCCAGGCGCACCCTGCCGGCGGAGGGAAGGAGGAGAGCGGCCGCCTGGCAGACGGGGAATCCAGAGCACACAGGCGACCACGCATTTGAAGCACAGGGCCACCCCGGAAGTCTGGAGGGCTCAGGAGCAGCCCAGGGCCAGGGCACTGGGCTAAGTGTGTTCACATAGAACAGAGGACGCGAACATGTATCCTGTGCTTTTCCCCTTGACGGGCTAAGAGGTGACATCGCTTCCCTCCTCCTACCCACGCTTTCCTGCTCTGTGACCGGAGGCCATGCTTGCTCCCACATCCGCGCCATGGCACCGCCAGGCAGGGCTGCCTGCCCATCCTGCCAGTCGGCCCTCCCAGCACCGGGCCCCGAGTCACCTTCCTCGCACCGGAAGTCAGGGAAGGCCACGTCCTGCAGGGGGATCTGCCGCAGGAAGTCCGGGTTCTGGCACCGGGGGTTGCCCGTCACGACCCTCCTCTTGCGCAGCCAGTCGCCCAGCCAGGCCAGCTGGCAGTCGCAGTTGAAAGGGTTGGCCAGGAGGTTGCTGGAGGGGGCAGGCGGGGTGAGCAAGGACACGGCTGGCCCCCCTGCCCCCATCCCCGCCCTGCCCTCTCCTGTCCACCCTGTGCCTGTTCTCTCCCAGACAGAGGCTGCTGGCGCAAGAGCAGGGCTCTTGGGGACCAAGGCGGAACGCTGAAGAGGTGAAACAGGTTCAGCAAACCACGGGGCCCCAAGCATCCCCTGTGTCCCCGAGATCATCCCCTGGGCACGGCAGGCGGACGGCCGCCTGCACTCACAGCGTGGACAGGGCCTGCAGGGTGTCGAAGGCGCCGGGGGCGATGGTGGTGATGTGGTTGTCGTACAGCGACAGGAGCCGGACGTTGCGCAGGCCCGTGAAGCTGTCATTGTGGATGCAGCTGATGCGGTTGTTCCTCAGCATCCTGCGGGCAGGGCGTGAGGCACAGACACAGGCTGGGGCACAGTGGGCAGGGGTGCTCCCCTTCCCTCGGTGCCCAGGAGGACTTCCTGAAACCGTGGCCGGGCCGTGTTGCCCTCCTGCTGGAAGGCCACTAGTGGTGTCCGAGTTGCACACGAAGTCACGTCTAAACTGCCCTGTGACCTGCGGAGCCCACCCAGCTGACCTGGAGCATCTCCTGCTGCTGTGGACCCCCAGAGCCTCCTGCCTGCTGCCGGGTCCTCACTGCCCGCCTGCCCCGGCTACAATGCCTTCCTTCCTCATCTCTACCTGAACAGCCACTGGCTACCCTCTAGCATCTGGTTCAGGGCTGGCGCCATGATGCTGCAGGTTAAGCCGCCATCTGCAGCATTGGCATCCCAAATGGGTGCCAGTTTGAGTCCTGGCTGCTCCACTTCCAATCCAGCTCCCTGCTAATGTGCCTTGGAAAGCAGTGAGGATGACCCAAGTACTTAGGCCCCTGCACCCACATAGGAGACCTGGAGGAAGCTCTTGGCTCCTGGCTTCTGCCTGGCCCAACTCCAGCCATTGCAGCCATTTGAGGAGTGAACCATTAGATGGAAAACACACTCTCTCTCTCTCCCCTCTCTCTCCTGCCATTTGCTGGCTCACTGCTCAAATGCCTGCAATGCCTGGGGCTGGGACAGGCCAAAGGCAGGAGCCAGGAACTCCATCCCCTCCCCTACACGGGTGGAAACACCTAAATACTTGAGCCATCACTGCTGTTCCCCAGGGTCTGCCCGGTCAGGAAGCTGGAATCAGGAGCCAGAACCACGTACTCTGGTGTGGGACACGGGCTCCTTAGTGGCTAGACACCTGCCTGGGACAGGGTATGTGTACAGCATGGATTCTGGTGATGGTTTCACAGAGACAGACGAGGGGTCTTCAAAAAGTTCATGGGAAAAGCATGTATAAAAAAACTGTACATGGATTTCAAAATTTTTACGTAAGAATAAATCTCTTTTTTTTTTAAAGAAAAGGTTTATTTATTTTACAGGCAGAGAGACAGACACAGAGAGAGAGGTAGAGAGGTATCTTCCATTGGTTCACTCCCCAAATGGCTGCAAAAGCAGGACTGGGCCAGGCTGGAGCCAGGGGTCAGGAACTCCATCATGATCTCCCGTGTAGGTGCAAGGTCCAAGCACCTTCCCAAGCTCAGTAGCAAGAAGCTGGATTGGAAGTGGAGCAGCCAGGACTCAAACAGCACTCCAATATGGATGTCCGCATGGCAAGCAGTGGCTGAACCCCCTGCACCACAACACTGACCCCTAGACTTATCATTGGATTCCATCTCCCCACACGCTTTCTGAGGCACCCTCGTACGTGCAGGTGTATACCTCCACACACCTGCAAACAAGTGAAACTCCACAGTGGGCCCCTCACACACCCATTTGCCTGCCACTTCAATGGCCCACACTCAGAAGGGGAATCTAAACCCAGCAAGCCATGCAGGTAGCTTTGAGAGCCCTTGTCCAACACCCACCCAGGATTTTAACCAAACAGTTACATAAGCGCCCCGCAGCCACACAAGGCTCCTGGATTGGGCTGCGTGGACACGGCACATTCCCATTGCCACGGAGTCCCACTGTACAGAGAGATCCTTTTCTACTGGGAGCCAATGTCCACCTGCTCATGGGAGGAGCCAGCACCACTGAGTGCAAAGAGGGGAGACCCCACCTCACCCCTGTGGCATACATGAGGGGTCTCTCTGAGCCCCAGGTGGCTGGTTAGCTCTGGCTGGGCTCTGACTCATGCAGCCCACAAGCCCAGGGGTGGAGCAATGTCCCTGCTGCCCCATCTATACCCACTGAGTTACCTCAGTGAGGTCCCTGCCACGGGCCAGACAGCCCCTCCTGCTGCAGCTCTGCCGACCACTCCTGAGCACACGCCCTGGACCACAGGGAGGCCCCAGGACTGGCCCCATGCCCCAGGAACAAGACTGGGCCTTGCCACAGAGGAGTTCCCACTGCAGGAAGGGTCCTCTGCTACCCCCACCCTCCTGCCAGCTGGGGCTGGGGAGCATCTCCCTCTGAGTGCACCCACCCGCCCCAAGGCTTGGCGTGGGCCTCCTTGGAGCCCGCCACCCCCCAGCCCCACACACTCACAGGGTCCTCAGGCCGTCCAGCCCCCGGAACATGCCGCTGTGGATGGACTCCAGCTGGTTGGCTGTCAGGTGCAGCTCGCTCACGGAGGCCGCGCCCTCGAAGGCACCATCTTCAATCTCGGACACCTTGTTGTTGCTCAGGTTGCTGGGAGAGGCGTGGGGTGGGGATGACGACAGCCCCTCCCTTCCCCAGGCTCGGGCCCCTCCCTTCCTGCACCCAGCCCCCAGCCTGGCAGCCCTGCCCCCACCCTTCTCAGCCAGGGTCCTGATGGGCAGCCTGCCTGCCAGCCAGGAACTCACATTTTCTTCAGATGTGTGAGTTTCTTGAACATGCCTGTGGCCTCGAGGATGGCGATCTCATTGTTGTTCAGCCGTCTGTAAGAGGCCAAGAGGAGAGCTTACATCCACACCGGGACGGGGAAGCACCTTCTGAGCTGGGACTCAATGCAGGGGACTCCCGGACACATTCATCTGGCCAAGTGCTTCTACTCCAAGGCAAGGCTGAGCCAGCGACTGGGGATATTTTTAACACTAAAACTGCCATGACAATGCCCACCCGTAAGAGACAGCTGCACACAGGGCTCTATGCACCTGCTTTTAGAGGTTGAGGAAGGAAACAAATAGTTAAAGGGGTGGGGAATCATGCTCTGCCGAAGAAGTCAGAAGCTGGGCTGGTGTCCTGCCCTGGGGGCTGGACTTGGACACAGACAAGAGCAGGGGGCTGCTGCCTGCTGGAGTCAGCGTGGGTTTGCAGGACTCCCCCAGATATCGCAGGGCAAAGCCAGAGCAGGCCCAGAAGGGTCAGTGGGAGCTGGCGGCCGGGGGCGCTCACAGCTCGGCTGTGGACTGCGGGATGCGCTCAGGAATCTTGGTGAGCTTCAGGCTGGAGCATTCCACCACGCTGGCCTCGCAGCGGCACTTGTGGGGACAGACGACGTCACTGTTGCACTCACTGTTGAGCTGATAGTCCTCTGTGCCTGCAGGAGAAGCAGGAAAGGCTCCTACAGCCATGGCACCCAGGGTCTCCCGGGCCCCCAGCCTGCCACCCACTGCCACCATGCCCCTCCCCCACCCAGACTGGCCTCAGTCGCCCCCTTTCCTACCTGGAATGAAGTACTGCTCTTTGGCTGGGGAGAGAGGCAGAAATACCACAATGTGGGAACAGCCAGGGTCCACAGGCCCAGCCTGGGCCTGGGTCCCGCTGCCCAGCTGGTACTCGACATGGGGTCCCCAGAGCTCATCTGCCTAACCCCAGAGTACAGAAGGCCTTGCTACAGGGCATCTCTTTTCCTGGCCCAGGCCGATGCTGGGGCAGGACCACGTCCAAGGAGCAGCAGAACCATCATCCTGCCTCTTGCAACAGTGCAAGGTGGGGACCTTACAGATGGCGGGGAGCAAGGGTGGTCTCGGGCCCTGACCAGGTTCGGGGCTCAGAGCCTGACTCACACTGTACCCAGCCACAGGCCAACTGCACTGCTGCTCCCGAGGCCACTCCAGCCAACCCAAAGCCTGGAGGGGTGCCCATCTCACCCAAGAAAGCGCTCAGGCCTCCCCAGTGTCTTCAAAGATCTGAAAGTCAAGGACTTGGGCCCTCTCCCTGGGGCCTTCAGTAAGCCCCGCCCCTTCCCTAGGCCTCCGTGAGGGGTGTAACCCCCTCCAGCACAGTCCCTCCAGCACAGTCCCTCCAGCAGGGGACCCAATTCAAAGCCATCCAGGAAACCCCTGGATCACTGTGCAGACAGAAGCTGCTGGTGGGCAGGCGGGCAGCTACCTGAGCACCGGAACTTCTTGCTCTTGATCTGCCCGATGCGCTTGTTGGCGAGGCGCCGGGGGCTGGCGCAGCGGGCCCCACTCGTCTCGATGGGGTTGGTGCGCAGGAAGTCCGCCAGCCACTTGAGGCTACAGTCGCAGATGAAAGGGTTCTGGGCCAGGTGCCTGTCCAGAGGGGAGGCGGAGCCATCAGGGACAAGGGTACAAACCAGTGCCGTCCGTGTGTCCTGACCCCCATCTGAACAGGGCCCTGCTGCCTGCTGGGGCCGGCGTAGCTGAAGTCCAGGGCTGGCCGTGGGAGAAATGGAGGCGGGGACCACCAGGGTGCACCTGCCATGCAGGAGAGGGAAGCCCCTCCAGTGCATCTCAGGGCCGGGCTCTGCAGCCTGAGCCTTTCGGACCCCGGAGCTTCCTTCTGGCCCTGCCACACACCCCTCTCCGCCTCGCTGTGTCCCTTCTGCTGCCCTGAGCAGAGGGAGGAGGAGCCTAGAGGCTGGCCACAGTGTCCCTGTCCCTTCACAGCCAAGGGAACGAAGGGCACGGCACCCAGAGCCGTCACCTCTGGGCCTCCCCCAGCGGCCATGGCCTTGGTTTGTGCCCCTCTGCACCAGCCTATCTCCCATAGCCACTCCCAAGGAGGGGAATGGGGCCCGGGGGCAGGGCTGGACCTGCTGGACCCCTGGGCTGCACTTGGAGTCACCATTCCCACTCCTTGCCATAGGGCTCCTCTCCTTGACCATTTTACAGGCATCTTGACACAGAAAACACCACCGCGTGGCTGCTTACTCAAAGTCCCTCCCGGGCTGCCGGGGTCACCAGCCGGTGATCATGACAAGCAGTTGCTAATGGCAACCTCACGGTGACCCTCCTGCCTGCAGGCCCTGACCGCCCAGCAGGTTCAGAGCAGCCACATCTGAACGCCCCTGTCCCAGGCTTGCCCACCTGTGCCTGGGCCACCACAGCACCGGGCATGCTCTTCTGTAGCTGTGCAAAGAGACAGCCAGGGAAGAGCACCCTGCACCTGTCCTGGCTGCTGTGCCCGACAGAGAGCCAGGGACTGCAACAGGACTCGGAGTCGTACCACGGCCACATTCCCTCCATCTGAATGTCATCAGTTCAGGCTGTCTTTTTTTTTTTTTTTTTTCCATTTTATTTGAAAGGCAGAGAGACAGAGAGAGACAGAAAGAGATCTCCCATCTGCTCGCTCACTCTCCAAATGCCCACAGCAGCTAGGGTTGGGCCTGGCTGAAGCCAGGAGCCCAGAACTCAATCTGGATCTCACACATCCGTGCCAAGGACACAATGCATTGAGCCGCCACCCCCACCGCCAGCAAGAAGCTGGTCCTGGAAAGGAAGTCAGAGACAGGCACCCGACTGAGGGTGCAGGTGGCTGGGGGACGCCGGCCTGCCCCCACGTGACCTGTGGCCGCAGCTGCAGAGCTCCCCACGCCAAAGTGCGAACCTCGGCCGGGGTCTGTGCCCAGCACCGCTCAGAACTTGGCCGTGCTCTCTCCCATCCACTGACTCCTGGCTCTGCCAACTGGCCCTGGCCAGGCCCTCGCTCGCTCTCTCTGGCCTAAGGCCTGGTCCTCTCGGCTCCACCAGCTGCACCCGGCCCCTCTCGCCCTTTCTGGAGCCCCACGGAGCCACTGTGCTCGCTGTCTCTCCGGGCACGGACTGCAGATCCTTAGAAAGCTGCCCCAGCTCCCCAGCCACACCTGTCTGGGCTGCCTCCACCTCCAGCTTCCCTTGATCTCACTTTTGACAGAAAACTGTTTATAATCAACTTAGTGATGTTGTCGGGGCACAGGTCAACGTTCATGTGGGGCAGAACAGGACCCATCCTTTTTAGCAGCAGGCTATCTGTGCCTCCCACAGACACCCCCCCCCCCCCAAAAAAAAAAAAAAACCCTGCAAAATTTGAACCACCCACAGGGGCAAGTGGCTTCTATACAAACTCAAGCATTTGGTAAAAATTGGATTTTTAAGAACAGTGACAAAGGGCAGATTGCCACGGAGGACAAATGCTCTGGGGCAGGATCAACAGACGGGTTTGGGAAAAGGTGACGGTGCTAACGGCACAGCCGGAAGCCAGCTGGCTATGGGGCCGGGCAGTGGAAGGGAAGAAAGAGCGGATGGACCCTTGGTGCCTTTCTTGGACAGGCACAAAGGAGTCACAGCTGGAATTCCCTGGAGGCAGATGCTCCACATGGTGGTCACCAGTGTCCCCATCAGAGCAGCTGGGATCCATCCCAGCTCCACTCCTGACCCCAGCTTCCTGCTAGTGCAGACCCCGAAGGCTATGGTGATGGCTCAAGTAGCTGGATCCCTGCCACCCAAGCAAGGGTCCTAGATTGAGCTGGTTCCAGGTTTTGGCCTCCTGGCTGTCGTGGACATTTGGGAAGTGAACCAGAGGGTGGTTTACTCAACAAATGGCCACAACAGCTGGAACTGGGCTGATCCAAAGCCAGGAGCCTGGAGCAGGTGCAGGTGCAGGGGCCCAAGCACTTGTGCCATCCTCTGCTGCTTTCCCAGTGACATTAGCAGGGAGCTGGATGGGAAGTGGAATGGCCAGGACACAAACCAGTGCCGCAGGCGGCGACCCAGCCCACTATGCCAGAGCACCAGCCCCGATTTCTTTTTTAGAAAAGAAAATCTGATGGTGGCTTGGGTTTGCCTTTTCTTTTCTCTTGTTCCAAATCATGCTTGTGTTGTTAATCTGCAACAGGCGTCCACAGTCTGCTTTGTGCTACACCGTCAGCACTATTTTCACTATGCCTATGCAAAAGCAAAGTTGCAGGCGAGAACCGGACTAGGTCAGCGATGGTCAAGCGACAGCCGAAATCACAGTCCTGTTCCAGCGGACACTCCGCACCATGAGTGAGTCGCGTAACCGCCATCTGCCTTCATTTCCTTACGAGTGACACCATGGATGAGAGACCCTACTTCCTGCGAGCCTTGTAGGTACCGGCTAAGATGATACGTGCAAGGAACAGGGGCTCACAGGAGTCCCTCACCTCTCCCCAGCCCCAAGGCTCACAGGTGTTGGTCCTGGGCCACGCCAGCTCTCAGACGTTCCGCAGCTGCCTACACCCACCCACCTTGCCCACGTCTCCCTGCTGCCTCTCAGCTCGCACACACACTCGGCAAGCTTTCCCCGTGGGGCTCCATCTTCCTGCCCCCAGCTATCTGTAAATTAATTAGCAGGAGCTGGGCTGACAGCGAACATGTGGGCTCTAATGAGCTTGTCTTTGTGACCGACATCCTGTTGCATGCACAGGCCCCAGGGAGCTGGTGCTGTACTTCTGCTCCACCCACGGGAACCCGCCCCGCGTCCCCTGCAGCTGTGATCTGATGGACAGCCTGCCCAGCAGTTACAGTGACCACCATAGCGTTAATGCTGGATGCACACCAGGGCCCCCGCAGTCAGCTCAGCCAGCCAAACTGCAGCTCGGAAGTAAAGACATGGGACAGAGGGGCCCTCCTAGGCCCCACACGGCAGGTGAGGAGACGTGTCGTCCCGCGGAGGCATTCCAGCTGCTCAGCAGGGCTGTTCTAAAGCACAACTGCACAGGCCCCTTCGGGTGCTGGTGCTGTGGCACAGTGGGCTAAGCCTCCGTTTGCAGTGCCGGCATCCCATATGGGCGCTGGTTCTTATCCCAGCTGCTCCTCTTCCCATCCAGCTCTCTGCTGTGGAATGGGAAAGCGGTGGGAGACAGCCCAAGTGCTTGGACCCCTGCACTCAAGTGGGAAATCTGGATGAAGCTCCTAGCTCCTGGCTTCGGATCGGCTCGGCTCTGGCCATTGCAGCCATTTGGGTAGTGAACCAGCAGATGGAAGACCTCTCTGTCTCTCCCTCTCTCTGTTTCTAACTCTGCTTCGCAGATAAATAAATAAAATCTTTTTAAAAAAAGAATCCAATGTCACCACCAAAGGATCCCCCATAATTAAGGGGTCCAAGCACAGAGATCAAAGGCTGTTACTTGTTCTTATTTTTATTATTTATGTATTTGAAAGGCAGAGAGAGAGAGACACTGACACAAAGAGAGAGATCTCACATCTGCTGGTCCACTCCCCAGATATCTACATCAGCCACCGTCAGGGCTTCCCTGCGCACATCCCAGTCTGGAGCTTGGTCAGCTTCACGCCTCTTTGGCTGATGGATGGACTGACTGATTAAATGAATGAATGAATGATTTTGGCAAGCTGTCTTAATAGGGAGAACTGTGTCCTGGCCTTGGGAGGCACATGAGGTCTGAGGCATCTCTCTCTGTCATAAAAACAGTCGTTGGGATAGGAGTGTGGTGTGGTGGCTAAGACATTGCTTTGGATACCCACATCCATATCAGAGTGCCTGGGTTCAAGTCCCAGCTTCCGCCTAAGGCGCACTCCCCAGAGGCAGCAATGACGGCCTCAGGGATCAGGTTCCTGGATTCAGACCCGGACTGAATTCCTCCTCCCACCCACCTTGCCTCTCTCTAACTCTGAATTTCAAATTTATCTTAAAAAAAAAAAAAACATAAGGCAGAGGTCAGCTGATATCAGCCAAAAACTACAATGCACAGGCCTGAATTCTGGTTCAAACTATTAAACGACTGCGTGCCATTTCAGGGACTTGACGAGGTGATGGCATCAACTGGTACACTCAGATCTAACAGCAGGGCTGTGGCTGTGGCTGTGGCTGTGACGCTTCCTGTCCTTTAGAGATACACATGTAGCCTGGACGGATGACAAGGATGCCCGGGATTTGCTCCAGAATAGCCTGAGTGGCAGGGAAGAGAGAAGTCACGAAGCAACAGGGTGGCGAGCAGTGACCCCTAGCAGCGGCTCGCGGTGCTAATGTGCACACGCTTGTGGTTTTCCACTGCAGAGAACACCAAGTGACCAGATTTACTACTCTCCAGCTTTCACCTACAACCATCATTGTTAGTGCTGTGCTCTTCTGATCTGACAGGGCCCACTGCAAGTTGTATGGGCTCTCAAGAGAGGGCAAAAGCTGCCAATTAGTGACCAATTATCACAGGCATCTTGATTTCAGAGGCGTCCACATGAAAACTAATGTGTGTCTTGGACCCAATGGGCTATACTATTATTATTACTATTATTATTATTACTATTCTCACTACTCTCATCCTGAGCTGAGCAAGCATTACCACGAGCTCTCTTTAATCCCTCATCCCTCCAAGAATGCATCCCTGGGGCCAAGAAGAGGCACAGCTGGGATTTGAGCCCAGGATCATGTACCCCAGGGTCTGTGACCTTCCTCTGTAAGAGGCCCTGCAGTGGGCACAGCAGTCCAGGGCAGGACAGCTGCCTGGACCAGGGCCACAACCTCCCCTGAGGCCAGGGGCGGGGACCTTTTTTCTGTCAAGGGCCAGTGGATATGTAAATAATCGACATAAGAAATGAGCCTGCTATAGACTTGTTGTATTTCGAGTCCGGCCTGTGGTTGCCTTGGCAGGGCCAGACAGCACGGTTCCGGTTCCATGGGCTGGATGTTCTCCACCTCCAGGGTGTACCTCCTGGGGCTCCCAGCTGAGGGTCCTGCAGGGAGGGAGGGAGGAGAGGAGGCCGCCCCTGAGGGCCACTCACAGCGTCTGGATGGCCCGCAGCGAGGTGAAGGTGCCCCTGGCGAGACTCTGGATTTTGTTGTCATATAGGGAGAGCAGCGAGAGGTTCTGCAGATCCTGGAAGGCGTCGGGCCGGATGCAGTTGATCTTGTTGGCATTCAGGAGGCTGCGGGCAGAGCCAGGGCCAGGAGGTGAGGGGAGAAGCACAGGGCCGGGCTCCTCACGGGCCCCGGGGCTCCCTCCCCAGCCTGGCCTGGCCACACAGTCACACAGCGAGGAGCCGAGGGAGCAGGCCTGGGAGCCTAGCCCTCTGCTGTCCACTCCCTGCCGAGGAGCCAGGGACTCTGGTGGCCTTCTCTGTGCGTGGGGACATCTCATTCCGCACCCCTCCCCCATTAAGGAGCCATGAGATACGAGGAAAGCAGAGGCCCAAAGGCACTCCAGAGACCCCTCCTCCCTCCCAGGGTCCCATGGAGGTGAGACCCCCCCAGGCAGCTGAAATGGAGCATTGGGGTTCAGTGCCTGGGTCCTCGGGGAGTCCTGACCCACGCTTCTAGGACACTGAACAGGTCTGCATGTCCCCCTGCCACACAGGGCTCCCCAGGAGCCTGTGCACCCCGACATCCTGCGTCAGCTCTAACAGCCTCTGCAGAGCCTGCAGCTCCCCCCAACGCCCCAGCCCTCCTGAGTCTGTCCGTCTCCCTTGCTCCTGGTCTCAAGTGAGTCCACACCCCAGGGAAGCCCAAAGGGATAGGTGGCGAGGCCACAGGAACACTGATCCCTCCCTGCCCCCCCCCCCCCAACATCCTAGGACTGGCCCTTACAGGAGCTGTAGGGTGTACAGGCCTGAAAACACACCGCGGGGGAGGTCTGTGATCTTGTTCCCATAGAGGACCCTGGGGAAAACAAGGCAGAAAGGGATGGTGAGAGGGCAGCCGCCAGGCCCTGGCATCGCTCTGAGGGGCCCCTGCAGAGGGCACTGACTCCAAGCCACCACATCTTCGTGGCACGTTTGTTATAGCGAGGTGCCAGCAGATGGCAGTAGAGTGTCTTCCGAGAGGGTGGCTGGCCTCCAGGTTGCACCCAGATACCTGGCAGGGACAGGTGGCTGTGGGCCCAAGACCTGTGGGGAGCAGCTGGCTCCCTGGCCCGCACACACGGGCGCCACAGAAGTCTGGGAAGCGGGAACCCTCGTGGGCCATTAACCTGTTCCAGGAAGCAAAGGAGACCTCAGAGGAGGGCTGTCCCCTGGGTAGGACGAGTTCCCAAGTTTTCAGAGAATTACAGGGAAAAGCAGCATGCAGGCGGCCTGTGCAGCGTGAGCACTAAGTGGAGGGACTGCGGTGGGCTTCTTACGCTTCGGCACTGCCAGAGTTCGCCAGTGTGAGTGAACCCCTTGTGTCATTAGGGAAGAGGGCAAAAGTTCAAAACATGGACACACAGCAAGAATGGGTAAAAGCATCAAGGTGGATGTGCCCACCCCCAGGGTCAGCCACCCTCAACCCCATGGAGAGCCCCCAGCACAGCCCCCTGCAGCATGGCATCAGGCTCACTGCCGGGGGCGGGGCACTGCGGCAGGACCCAGGGTGGCCCCTGGGTGACCCAGGATGGCCTGAGCAGAGGAATCAAACGGCCGGCTGCTTGCACGTTAGCCAGCCAGCCTGAGGGTGCCTTGGAGCCGAGCTAGGATGCCCACTGCAGAACCAGCCCTCAAGCCACTGTGTGGACAATGCGGTGGAGGCGACAGGAGTTGGAGCAGGAGATGAGACCAGAGTTGACCGGAGAGGACAAGGCCGATGGGATTTGTCAACACGATCTCAGCCTGAAGGTTCCCATATGGCTGTGATCAGGTACCCCTGAGCAACAGAACCCTCCTTCCATCCCCCCCACACACGTTCCAACCTAGGAGGTTGCATTCACATCTCAGAGGAAGAGTCTTGCATTTTGGCCAGGATCTGACCTTCTCGGCCAGCGACAGTGACCCTGGAATGCACAGCTGTATAGGTCGTACACTGCGCAACTTCAGGGGTGCCATCCACAGTTGGCCCTGCCCACTATCTTGGACTCTATTCAGAGAGAAGAGGGCACACACACACAACACACTGAGCTGCCGGCCTCCTGGACTCCCCCGGCAGGAGCTCCACTCAGTTCTACTTGCCAGGCATCCAGCCTGCACCAAGCCCTTGGCCAGGGCTGCCAAGGGCAGGGGGAACCCTCATTCCTCAGAGCAACAAACGCCGCACCCATGGGGGGGCTCACCCAGCCACAGAGCACCGAGCACACTCTGCACAAATGCATGAGACCCCCAAGGGTGAGGGGCTTGGCAGGCCTAGGGGTGTGAGCAAGGGTTCCTGGGAGAGCTGCACTGTGCCTGGTTGGCTGACAGGCCCCCCTCATCCCCCTCGGACCCCAAAGGGCTGAGAAACCCTGGAGAGAGGTGGCGAGACGTGACCTCCCACCACCCGCGGGCGGTCACTGCCCCACAGGAGGCCGGGAGAGGCTCTGGAGCAGGGCTCCTAGGGCTTCTGTGGGGAGGTGGGGCCGAGATGCCTGTCTCAAAGGAAGCTGGGAAACTCCATCAGGGGGAGGGGGCAAGGGTGCCAGAGCCACAGCTCAGACCACCAGGCCTTCCTCCCCGCGGCGGTGGAGAAAGGGGGAACAGGGCTGAGTCAGGCCCAGTGCTGCTACTCACAGCGAGTTCAGGGAGCGCAGGCCCTGGAAGGCGTCGGGTGCGATCTCTGCGATGTGGTTGTTGCTCAGGTCTCTGCAGGGGAGCAGGAGTGGGGGGCTGGGTCAGCGGCAAGGGCGGCCAGGGGGCCCACCCGTCACTGGGCTCTGAAGCCCCCGGCCCCTCGCGCCGCCCGCACAGGGGAGCACTCACATCCTCCGCAGCTTTCTGTAGGGAGAGAAGGCTCCCGGGGGGATGGACTGGATGCCATTGAGCTCCAGGCGGCTGTGGGGAGAGAGCAGGAGGGATGCACGGGGTCCTGGGCCAGCGGCCCCTGCCGTGCCCAGACGAGCTCACTTCTCCAAACAAGCCTTGAGCCTTCCCCCTGCCCGGAGGCTGAGTACTGGGGCAGGAGGGCTGGCACAGGAAGCCAAGGGGGCCGCTGGGATGTGAACACCACGACCCCAGACCCCTGCAGCCGAAGGGGCCCCGCGGATGGTGCTGGGTGGTCAGAGGCTAGCACACTCACCTGGGGGGGGGGGTGCAGATGGACAACCACAGGGGACACCCCTCCCCAGCCCTCCGGAGTTCCCTAGCCCTGGGCAAACTGTGCCTTCTCCATTTGCCATGGCTGGGTTGGGGACAAGCTATGAGTGGCACCTGCCCCAGCTCCCCTCCTACCCACTCCAACCTGGGTTTGGTACAGTAGGGGGAGCTTGTGTCCCAGCACCTGCCCCGCCCCACTCACATCTCTGTCATGGTCTCCGGCAGGTTGGCAGGGATGGCGGTGAGGCCTTTGCCGCGACAGTCCACGATGCCATTACTGCAGGTGCACATGGCCGGGCAGGAGCCGGAGGAGAGGGTGCAGGTGGGCACGCGCCCCGCCTCCCCCTGGCCTGCGGACACAGGTGGCTGTGACCTCAGGGGGTCCTGCATCAACACCCCCCTCCCCACAGAGAGACATGGGTGGGGACAGAGAGATTGCTTGGGATGAGGGTGAACCAGAGGAGAGCCCCACGGAAACAGGAAACGAGAGATTGTGGACTGTGATGTGGCTCTGCACGCCTGGCACACAGAAGGCAATGGTCAGATGTTTGTTGAACTTGAATCTGAAATGAGCTGCACTAGAGTGTGATTCACATGCCAGGAAATTCTGGCCTAGAATTCGGAAGCTCCAGGTTCTAGTCCAAGCTACTTAGCAGCCCTGAGCCCGAGTCCCTCCTAGGTCACCCGAGGACGACACACTTTCTGAGCGCTCACTCCGGGCCACGTGCTGTGGTAAATGCGCTTCCTGTAGAAGCTCACTTCAGTCTTACAAGGAGCATATTATTGTTGCCATTTTACAAGTGATAAAACTGAGTCCTCAAATTTGTTCGTGGAAATTCACACAACTGAAATAATAATGGGCAGGGAAACCGGGCTCGAGCCTGGTGTCTGAGATAGGAGCCCGCACTTTTGGCCAGTGTTGTGGCACAGTGGGTTAAGCCACCACCTACAACGCCGGCATCCCACATGGGCGCCAGTTCATTTCCCAGCTGCTCCACTTCCCATTCAGCTCCCTGCTAACGGCCTGGAAAAGTGGCAGAAGATGGCCCAAGTGCTTGGGCATCTGCCACTTACATGGGACACTTGGAAGAAGCTCCTGGCGACACAGTGCTGGCTGCTGCAGCCATCTGGGAGTGAACCAGCAGATGGAAGATTCTCTGTAAGTCTGATTTCAAATAATTTTTTAAAAATTAAAAAAAAAGAGCCCACGCTTTTGAAACAGTGAGGTGGAGCTTATCTAAACTGCATTGTCTCAGGTGCGCGGCTGGCTGGACCTCCTCCAGACGTGGGGCAACCATCAGGCAAGCCTGCTCCCCATTGCTGTGAGCCCCTAGAGACTGGTTCAGCCGTGGGCAGACGGCACATGACAGTGACACAGTGACGTGACACAGCAGTTTCTCGTCTGCATCTGGCTTTTCTCAGCGTGAGGTCTTCCAGACTCACCAGGCTGACGAGTGCATCGGGCGCTCGCTCTTACCGCGGAGCAGGGCTCCACTGTGGTGCGTGGGAACCTGTTGGTCCACACTCTCGGTGGACATGTGGGTTGTCTCCACCCTGGGCTGCTGTGGAAGAAGCCACCTCGGACAGTCCAGGATGCGCATCTTACAGGAAACGCGCACAGCTAGCAGTGGGGCTGCAAGGGCTTGTTAGGGGAAGGCACGTACTGGACCTGGGTGGCTCCGGGGACAGTCCTAGGAGGGTGGGGCCTGCTCCGGCTCCCGCCAGCCTTCTGACCGCTGAAGTTCTCCCTGGCAGCCCCCAAGGGTCGGCACCAGGAGCACACAAGGCCAGGCTGTCCCTGTCCCTGGCAGAGGGACGGCTCCCTTCTCAGGGCGGGGCTGCGGTGGGAGGAGTTCAGAGGACATTCGGCGTGCGCCACAGAAGCCAGCATGTTCCACAAGCAAGGAGGGGCTTCATCCCAATAAGGACACCCGGAGTGCGCTCCCCGCCTCCCCCCCTCCCGCTGCTATGGACTGCGGCCGCTCCCCCAACCCCGGCTGTCCTCACACCTGAGCCCGTCCCTATGGGGGAGCACACGCGCACAGCGCACACTGCCACTCTCACCCTATGGCCACACAGTGGCCCTGGGCATGGCGCTGACCACGTCCCATCTCAGGTTCCCCCAGAGCTACAGGAGAGGAGCCAGCCACAGCCCAGAGCCCCACACTGAGGCGAGGAGGCCGAGTGATGGCTGTTTTCCTTCCGAGCCCTGTGTGCCTGCCAGGGCTAAGCCCACAGGTTTGGAGAAATCGGCACCCCTCAGTCCTCCGCCACGAGTCTAACACCTCCTGACCGTCTGTGTGCCACGTGCAGGCCAGGACACAGACATGAGCACCCCACATGCCCACGCAACTGACAGTCTCCAGGGGACCCCATCTGGGCCGAGAAGGCTCCCTGAGCTCTGCAGGGCAGCCTGTGAGAGGCCACTGGGGGGCAGCTGCCCCAGAAGGGAGAGGGGGCGAGGCTGGGACGCGCTGGGTGAGGCTGGGCAGCTCCGACTCCCACAGGAGCCTTGGGGGCTGGGGTGAGCTCACGAGGCAGCGAGCACCAGGTCTCGTGGGCTCTTTGCGGCTTCTCTGGCTGTTGTATGGAGAGGCAGTGAGGGGCTCCAGTGGGGGAAGGGAGGGGCACAGGCTCTGGGGCCACCACACCTGGGCCAAAGGTCAGAGGTCATGGTCAGTGACTTGTCAAGGTACAGGGGTGAGGCAGGGGAGGAGGAGAGGCTGTGACAGGAGGGCAGAGGAGCGGGGAGGGGCCAGGAGAGCACCTGTGGGGAGGCACAGGGTGGGAGCAGACAGGGGCCGATAGGTGGGCAGGCAGTGGGGGAGGACAGGAGGCGATGGGGGGGCGGAGTCCCTGCGCAATCATGGTGGTGATGGGCGGGCAGGGACAGGGCAGCCAGGAGCCCAGTGGCACTCTGCACCCACCTGAGCAGCTGAACTCATTCTTCTGGACCTCGGCCACATTGAGGCCACGCAGGCTGGCGGGGCCCGTGCACTGGGTGAATAGCCCGACGGTCGGCCGCTGCCTCAGCCACTGCGAGAGCCAGGCCAGGTGGCAGTCACAGAACAGGTGGTTGGAGTGCAGGCGGCTGCAAGGGACAGAGTGGCTCACAATCCACCTGGACCTGAGCCCCAGGCCAACAGTGGAGGCCCTGCCCCAGGCAGGAGGCCAGACCCGGAGGCCACATCCAGCCAGGGAACAACCCACACTCCGCCCACTGCGCAGCTGTGGGGCTCCCAGGTTTCCCCCTCCTCCCTCCCAAGCACATTCTGGGCACACGTCAGATCCCCGAGCTCACTCAGAACCACTGCCCCAAACCACCTGACTCGCTTCCAAACACAGAAACCACATTTGTTCCCAAGGAAAAACAAAACAGAAACCACTCGGGCTACCTGCGGGTTTCCAGCGAGTGCCCCCCACCCCCACCCCCACTGCAGGGCTGACTCACAAGGTCCGAAGCTTGGGCATGTGGTTGAAGCTGGACACGGGAATGGTGGTGATGTTGTTGTTGTTCAGGGTCCTGAAACAGAGGACACAGGCTCCTGTGGCATCCGCCCACAGCCGGTTACCGACATGGGACAGGGCCCCTGCTAACCTCTGGGGAGGCTCACGCAGCAGGTGCACTGGGCTGGACACGAGGGGGGCCACGCGGGAGGGGCAGGAGGGGCAGGAGATGCAGACCCACCCTATGGGGAAAGCCTTGGGCTGGGACAGCAACCGTGAGCCAGAGCCTCCAAGTCTGCCAGGACAGGGGTACACGGAGCAGGTGCGTGAGGGGCTGGGGGTCTCATGTGTCCCATGCTGGGGAGCACGGGTGGGGGTGAGGCCTCCAGAGGGAGAGGGGACAGGATCCAGCCCCGGTGTCAGAGGGGACAGGATTCCAGCCCCGGTGTCAGAGGGGACAGGATTCCAGCCCCGGTGTCAGAGGGGACAGGATCCAGCCCCGGGTGTCAGAGGGGACAGGATCCAGCCTGGGTGTCAGAGGGGACAGGATCCAGCCCCAGGTGTCAGAGGGGACAGGATTCCAGCCCTGGGTATCAGAGGGGACAGGATCCATCCTCAGGTGTCAGAGGGGACAGGATCCAGCCCCAGCTGTCAGAGGGGACAGGATCCAGCCTGGGTGTCAGAGGGGACAGGATCCAGCCCCAGGTATCAGAGGGGACAGGATTCCAGCCCCGGTGTCAGAGGGGACAGGATCCAGCCCCGGTGTCAGAGGGGACAGGATCCAGCCCCGGTGTCAGAGGGGACAGGATTCCAGCCCCGGTGTCAGAGGGGACAGGATCCAGCCCCGGTGTCAGAGGGGACAGGATTCCAGCCCCGGTGTCAGAGGGGACAGGATTCCAGCCCCGGTGTCAGAGGGGACAGGATCCAGCCCCGGTGTCAGAGGGGACAGGATCCAGCCCCGGTGTCAGAGGGGACAGGATTCCAGCCCCGGTGTCAGAGGGGAAGGATCCAGCCCCGGTGTCAGAGGGGACAGGATTCCAGCCCCAGGTATCAGGGGGACAGGATCCATCCTCAGGTGTCAGAGGGGACAGGATCCAGCCCCAGCTGTCAAAAACTCTCCTGGGCTTCACACTGAGCAGGCTGAGCCTGGCCCCACAGTTGCAGGGTGCCCCACTGACCTCGTGTCCCCCCATCCTTGCAGGTGACTGTCGCCCAGAAGCTCTCCCTGGCTGTGTCCCGGCTCCCACCTGCCCAGGCCTCAGCATCTGCATCAGCGGGGCTCCCCAGCCCCCACCCCTCTCGTGTCTTACTTACAGCACCTCCAGCCCCCGCAGAGCCCGGAAGGCCCCCTCCTCAATGCAGCTGATCTGGTTCTTGTCCAGCTGTCTGTGAAGCAAAGGAAGCTATAGAGGGCACCGTGCAGTGCCCCGCACAGGGCGTCCAAACATGTTGACCCAGAACTCAGTTTTAAAAACAAAAAGGGGCCGGCGCCGCGGCTCAATAGGCTAATCCTCCGCCTTGCGGTGTTGGCACACTGGGTTCTAGTCCTGGTCGGGGCGCTGGATTCTGTCGCGGTTGCCCCTCTTCCAGGACAGCTCTCTGCTGTGGCCCGGGAGTGCAGTGGAGGATGGCCCAAGTGCTGGGGCCCTGCACCCGCATGGGAGACCAGCAGAAGCACCTGGCTCCTGCCATCGGATCAGCGCGGCAGCGGCCATTGGAGGGTGAACCAATGGAAAAGGAAGACCCCTCTCTCTCTTTCTCTCTCTCACTGTCCACTCTGCCTGTCAAAGGGGGGGGGCGGTGCTGTGGCACAGTGGGTAAAGCCGCTGCCAGTGATGCTGGCGTCCCACGTGGGCACCAGTCCAAGTCCCCGCTGCTCCACTTCCCATCCAGTTCCTTGCTAATGTGCCTGGGAAAGCAGCAGAGGACGACCATTGTGCTTGGGCCTCTGCCACCACATGAGAGAGCTGGATGAAGCTCCAGGCTCCTGGTTTCAGCTTGGCACAGCCCTGGCTGTTGTGGCCTTTTTGGAAGTGAACTAGTAAATGAATGATTGCTCTCCATTTCTCTCCTCCCCCTCTGTAACTCTGCCCTTCAAAAAAAAATATTAAAGAAAGAAAAAAAGAGGCCAGCAGCAGCTGCAGTGCCTTGGGATAAGCCACAGCTTGAGGCCTGTGCATCCCATGTCAGGGTCTCGCAGCTCCACCTCCATTCTATCTCCTTGTTAATGCACCTGGGAGGCAGTGGAGAATGGCCCAACACGCTTGGGTTCTTGCCACTCTCATAGGATTCTTGGATGCTGAGTTCTGGACTCCTGGTGCCAGCCTGGCCCAGCCCGGCTGTTGTGGGCATTTGGGAAATGAACCAGTGGAAGACTGACCTCTCTTTCTCTCTCAGTCTCCCCTCTTCTGTCCTGCTGCTGTTAAATCAATAGCACCTGGCTCCTGCCTTCAGATCAGCACAGTGCGCCATTTGGGGGGTGAACCAACGGAAGGAAGACCTTTCTCTCTGTCTCTCTCTCTCACTGTCTAACTCTGCCTGTCAAAAAAATCAATCAATAAATGGGTTAATCTTAAAGAAAAAAAAAGAGTCAGAGCCCCCTCCCTTAGGCATCCACATCTCAACCCACACAGTGATTCCTCTCGGTCAGGCAAACAAAAGCTTGCGCTTGTTCCTGCTTTCAGTTAAAACAATAAATAGAAGTAGAAGCGATGCTGTACTCCTCTAAGGAGGCGTGCACGCCCCCGCACACTGGAGACCACCTGGACGGTGCTGGCAGCTGGGAAATGACAGCGTGACAGAGTGGTGGCGGCAGAGGCTCAGCCTGAGGGCAGATGAGATTGACATCATAGTACACTCAAGCTGCGACCTGAGCTCTGTAGGAAAGGATGCAGTGATCGATTACCAATGACTGCCAGAGGCCTGAGAAGGGGCATTTGATTACCAATGTCTGCCAGAGGCAGGAGAAGGGGCATGTGGCATGCATGCCAGGTGACTGCAATCCTGGTGCAGGCAGACCACAGGGAGCTGCTACGCCCTGGGCCAGAAGAAATCCGAACGACAAAGATGAAGCATCAGGTTGACATGACACATGACAGAGTGCTTTTCCATATCTCTTGTAAACCTCAGAACAAGCCTGTGAGGTAGCCATGCTGATCCACGTTCTCCAGAACAGTGTATCAAGGTTTAGTGAAGTGAGTAGACTTGCAGCAGCAAGAGGTACAATATGTAACTTGACAGGAACACTCAGACTTGGCTCTCCCAATCCAGAGATGGGGAGGGGTGGGGGTCAGGGCATTTAAGCAGCCGGGACCACACACTGTGCACCCCACAAGCCCCCTCCCAGCACCTGCTTGGCTCTCACACTGCACCACACTCAGGAGAGAGGCAGGGGCTGCCTGTTCCCTCCAATCCTGGACCGTTCCAGAAGCCCATGCTGCCACAGCCATTTCAGAGTCGGGGGCAGCTCCTTGGTGCCTGGACCACACAGCTCAGCGAGACCCCTGAGGATGCTGCCAGGGCTGACGCTGCACCCTGCACCCCGCACCCCGCACCCCCCCTCCCCAGGGCTGTACTCACAAATTCTTGAGGTCGGTGGCGCCCCGGAAAGCTTTCCTGGGGATGGACCGGATGGCGTTCTCACTCAGGTCCCTGGCGGGAGCAAAGGCAGAGGGAGACACTCAGAAGGGACACTCCCCAGAGACCAGGGCAGTGCCAGGGAGCTGGGGGGCCAGAGGGCCTGAGCGGCCAGGGCTGGAGCCCAGCACCTGGGACAAGGCCCAGCACACGCTGGCAGCTGGGTCATAAACAAGCAACGAATGAATGAAGCTGGAGAGTCCTGGCCACTGCCCCTGGGGCGGAGCAGCTGCAGCTGGAGGGAGAAGCACAGGGCAGGGAGCAGCCCTGTCGGACCTCCGCCAGCCCGCCAGCCCCGCCAGCCCCATGAGGCCAGCTGCCAAGGAGCAAAGACGCGGCGAGTGCTCCTAAGGCTCGGCTGTGTTTCCCTGCTCAGGGAGCTGAGACCCGGGCAGAGACGGAGTCAGCCAGGGGTGGCCGAGCAGACCTGGACCTTGGGGCTGGATCTGACTCCGCATCTCAGGTTCCCGGGGATCCTCTCGGAGCCTGGAGCCTGGGGTGCGTCAGGGGAGGGGCCTCGCGGCCATGCTGACCCCTTCCCACTGCTGCCCTCTGGGATTTCCTCGCCTTCCCCACGAATTCTGATGCCAGGGAGGAGGCAATGCAGAAGCTCAGCGAGCAGCAGGCCAGCATCCAGATGCTTCCTCGGCTCTCCCAGGAGGACTGGGCCCCCGGCACCAGACCCCTGCCTCTCCCTCCCTCTCTCAGCAGCCTCCTTGGCACCCACAGGTGCTCACAAACACCCCCTCCCCGGCTCCTCCGATCACAGCGCTGACAGCAGCTGTGTTCCAGCCCCTAGGCTGGTGCCACCCCGCAAGCTTCACTCAACCCTCAAACCAACCTTGTGGTTAGCAAACAATGAGCCTAGGGCACAAGGGCGGGAAAGGCGGCCCAGAGAGGTTAAGGCATCTCCTCCAGGCCCCCCAGCCACAGCTGCGGGCGGCCCCCGAACCTGAACCCAGGCACTCAGGCCCCGTGTGGCGGCTGGCAGCCAGCCCCTTTGGCTGAGGTGGGAACGTGGAGTTCAGTAATTCCTTTGAGGTTGGACCAGAGTGGGGCCCCGGGCCACCTGCCCCAGAGCCGGCCTCTGCCGTGCCCTCAAGGCCTTGAAGGCAGGTGGCCCTGCAGAACCCGGAGCTCCATGTCCTTTCTCTCAGCCCCTCGCATTACAGGGCCCAGGATTGGACCACCCACCGTGCTTCCCCTCCAGCATGGGGTTCCCTGAGCCCTGGGCTTTCCCGTTGACATGATGGACTGGGAGCAGCATCGTCAGCGTGGCCCATGGCCATGCCAACTGCCCCAAGGCACACGGCAGCAGTCGGGATGTCTGTGTCACCTGTCAGACACTTGATCCCCAATGTGACGTGTCGGGGCGGGCGTGAGGGCGGAGTCCTCATGAATAGGATAAGTGCCCCTAGAAAAGGGGCCCCAGAAACCCACCCTGCCCTCGGCTCCCCCGCCTGAGGGTGCTGCAAGAAGGCATCTTGGTAAGCCGGGAAGGTGAGCCCACCAGGCACAGGCATCTTCCAGCTCCGGGATCTCAGGCTCCAGAACCGTGAGACGTGCACCCATCGCAGCAGCCCTGACAGGTCAGACACACACCCAGGACGAGCTGGGTCTCAGGGCAGCAGGGGAGGCGGGCAGCACAGATGCACACAGGGAGTCAGGGAGCCAGGGGCAAGACAGGGCAGGGGGCTGCTGACCATGGCGGCGACGCCCGCATGCTCGGGCAGGCGGGGGGCATGTGGGGAGGCAGGCCCCCCAGGGGGACCCTGGTCTCGGCCAGGCCAGCACTTTGCCCTCTGGCCACGTCCCCCAGGAGCTCCAGGCCAGCACTCACATCCATTATTCCATTTAATCCTCACCACAGCCCTGCGAGGGAGGTTTTTTCTTGATATTGATTGGCTCATCGATCAAGACCCAACCTTGTTCCAGAAAGGCTTTGAGGTGGCTTACGGGGATTCACAGCGAGAGAGCAGATGCGAAAATGGGGCAAAGGAGAGGAAAAAATCGATGGTGGCACCCGGGAAGCAGGCGCCACGTGAGCCGCGCACCTGCCTGTGTGCAGAAGGGAATCAGGCAGTCGACGGTTTACACAATACAGAGGATTTCAAAAGTCTGCAGGAAAACAGAATTAAAACATAAATGTATGGGGGCTGGCGCTGTGGCACAGTGGGTAAAGCCGCTGCCTGCGATGCTGGCATCCCATATGGGCACTGGTTTGCGTCCTGGCTGCTCTACTTCCAATCTAGATCCCTGCTAATGGCTTGGGAAAGCAGCAGAGACTGGCCCAAGCGCTTGGGCTCCTGCTACCCACGTGGGAGACCTGAATGAAGCTCCTGGCTCCTGGCTTTGGCCTGGCCCAGCCCTGGCCATTGCAGCCATCTGGGGAGTGAACCAGCGGATGGAAGACCTCTTTCTCTCTTTCACTCCATCTCTCCCTATCTCCATAACTCTGCCTTTCAAATAAATCAATAAATCTTTTTTTTAAAGTTTTTGCATCAAAATAAACTTATCTTTTGAGAATTCTATTTCCATGCCGTTTAAAGTTCTTTTGTATTTGTGTAAATCTAAAAGGATCCATTTCTGAGGAGTACAGATGCTTTGGCACTAGAACACGCCAAGAATTTTCCCAGGAGTCTTCATAAGAGAACTACAGTGTGACCTAATCAATAATGTTGGTCCGTATAATTAATGGGGTTTGAGTGTCTGTTTCTTATAATAGCGTTGCATCGAAGCGCAAGTCAGGAAAAGCAGTTCTCCAAGGACTCACCCAGGAGCTAAGTGGGGCAGGGGGAGGAGGGCAGGGACAGAGAAGGGGTGCTGCACTCTGTGCAGGGGTGTGGACACGCGGCCGGGCCTGGCAGGGTCAGGGCGTGGCGGGAGCAGCTGGCAGGTGTCAGGCGGTCAGGCAGGTGATGGGACAGCCCACAGGGGTACTGAGGCTTACAGGGGAAAGACACAGCCCCCTGCAGGCAGAGGGGATGCCAACACTGCCTCCCAACACCCTAAGATGAGGGGCCCCGGGTGGGTGTGGCGCTGACCCATGTCATATCAGGCAGTGGTGCCCACTGTTTAATGAATAAGACCCCAGGAGAGGCCAGCCCCTAACACAGAGGCAAACAGAAGTGTCAGGAAAATGCAGCGTGCTGGGGAGGAGGGGCAGCCATGCCTGGCAGTAACGGCGCTGGTTAAGACACCCATATCAGAGTGCCTGGGTCTGAACTCCTGGGTCTCCCCTCCTCCTCCCCAGCTTCCTGCCGATGCACACCCTGGGAGGCAGCAGTGGTGGTCCCCGCCACCCACGTGGGAGGTGTGGATTGGGTTCCCGGCTCCCCGGCTTCAGCCTGACGCAGTCCTGGCTGTTGCGGGTATTTGGGGGAGTGAGCCAGCAGAGAGAAGCTCGCTCTCTCTCCCTCTCTCCCTCTCTCTCTCACTCAAATTAAAAGAAACTGGCACGCGCAGCAAAGGTGGCGGGGAAAGGGCTGCAGAGCACAGCAGGAAGTGAGGATTCAGCTCCTGCTCCCACCACTCACCAGCCGGGGTCCAGGGAGGTTATGGGGCTGACAGCTCTGGGCTCCTTCTCCATTAAAGGGGCACACAAACACCTGCCACCCAGAGGTTTGGAGGTGCCTATGTGACTTCACGTACGTTGGCTTCTGAACTAGACCTCCATTCAGCAACACAAGAAAAGCCAGGCCTTTGTCCTGCCCTGAACAGAGATCAATTCCTTCCCGGCAGGTTCTGTTGTTTCCATATTGGCCACTAGAGGGCGCCAGAAGCCACCCCTGGACGTGGCCGCCTCCTCCACATGGCAAACTCGAAGCTATTCTCAAATTTTGGCCCCAATTGACTTCTTCCTTGGTTCACGCTTTTCTCATCCTTCCTGAATCCTTTGGAATAAAGTTCCCCGCCTCCACTTGCATCTGGTATTCTCCGCACTGCTTGCCCAGTGACAGCCATTCACCCAAGCAGAGAGCATGCAGGCTCTGCCCCGGGATGACCAGAAATTATCTGGAAACTCAGGTGTCACAAATCGCTGGTTTTGGGTAACGTCCACCTCGCCTATGGGGCTCACCCTCCCGAGGGCACAGGCTTCGTTTTGCTTGTGCCGTGTCCTGCAGCCTGGGGCACTGCAGTCATTTTTAGCTGAACTGGACTCAACAGCACCTTACATGACGGTCCCTCCCAATCCCTCTGCATTTTCCTGACCAAGACAAGAAGTTAGGCCACGTGCCAAGCAGGGAAGGCAGGGGCTGAGCCAGACAGGCAGGCTCTGCACCTTGGGAGGCCACTGTCCTGGAACCGCCTAGAGTTTCCCCTGGGGGGCTGCAGGTAAGGCAGAGGTCCCCCCACCTAGCCTGCACCCCATCACCCAAGATCAAGGGCCCGAGCTGGTGGGCTTCCCCTGGCACTAGCCCCCACTGGGTCTGGCAGCACCCTGGAGATACCAGCGGCCACCTTCCCTGGGAGAGAAGGGGCGGCCAGGCCCAGGCCCACACCCACACGCGGGCTCCACCCCAGCCCCTGGCGCCCGGCACCAGCCGCCCTTTTTGCACATTCTGCCTATCCTCGGCCAGGGCCCGGGAAGCCAAGGTCAGGACCCCATGTTCTCGCGGTTAATCCTCCTTCACGCTCTAGCTTGATTGGCCCCTGCAGGAAGGCCGGCCTCTAAGGGGATTAGCAAGGGGAGTGGGGCCCAGCTTCGAGGGTGCTGGGCACCAGCCAAGGCCGGGTTTCTGCCGTCTGCTCAGCACCCTCCATGCACAGCACGAAGCCTGCTCCATCTCAGCCACCACTCTGCATAGCACCGACCCTGCTGCCAGCGCTCAATCACACAGAGGCTCTGGGCGCCCCCGCCTGACCTCACTGCTCCCCCCGCCCCACAACCCTGTGTAGCCTCCCCACACCTGCTCAGCACTAGGCCCAGCCAGGAACCAGGGCAGCCCCAGCGCCAGCTTTCCTGTTCGTGGACTATTTGATAAAGGACTTGGGGATGGGGGTGTGGGCACAGGTGCTGTGGCACAGCGTGTTAAGCCACCGCTTGCAACACCTACATCCCCTATTGGAATGCAGGGTCCAGTCCCGCTGTTCCACTGACAAAACAGCCTCCTGCCAAGGCGACCTGGGAGGCAGCAGACGATGGCTCAAGTGCTCAAGCCTCTGCCATCATCCTCGTGGGAGACCCAGAAGCTGTTCTAGGCTTCTGGCTTCAATCTGGCCCAGCTCTGGAACCAGCAGCAGATGGAAAATCTCTCTCTCTCTCTCTCTCTCTCTCATTCTGCCCTTCGAGTAGATGAAAAACAAAAAAGAAAGAGAGAAAAAGGAGACTCAGACTCTGGAGCAAAGCAGGCCACAGACCCACAAAGTGGCCTCGTGCAATTTTCTAAGCCTGCAAGCCTCAGCCTTGTGGAACAGGAGGCACTGTCACGTGGCTCAGGCCGAGTGGTACCACTGCCAGGGGGGGCAGAGTCGGCAGCCACACTTGCACTTTCATACCAGGCTTCACGGGGCCCTGCAGGGAGAGGGAGGGAGAGAGAGAGAGAGGGAGGGAGGGAGGGAGGGAGGGAGGGAAAGCAGGCCTGGGCATCAGGAAGCTGAGGCTCGAGGCTGGTGCTGCCACTAACACGTGTGACCTTGGGCAAGAGCTGCAGTGGCTTCTGGTGCAGGCCACAGTCCTGAGCTCCCAGGGACACTGAGGGAACCAGACTGTGCGCAGCGCGTGTCACAGGCTCAGCGTGCTGCTGGTGGCCACACTGCTGTTGCTAGCGAGTTCCTATCTGGGATTCCACAGCAGAAAATCCAGCCAGCACCTGGCGCCTGCAGCAGCAGCATGGCCTGCCTGGGAGGAGGTTCCACGGATACATGCTGCAGTTCTGTAGAATCCACAGCCGCTCCTGCGCACGGCAAAGCCTGGGAAGGGCAGCGTGCAGCAGGTGTGCGGACGTTCCCAGCTGCAGCCAAGCAAGCTGGGCTGTGGCCCTGTGCTGGCCGGCATTCCAAGCAAAGGCAGAGGGCCGGCTGCTACTGGTCAGGGGAACAGGACGTGGACACAGACCGGTGAGTGCATGGAGAGGGGAACGAGCAACCTGCGCCTCTCACCTCTGGCAAGTCTCTGCCGCTGTCACAGGGAACGGAGGGGTGCCGGTGGGGGCAGAGGGCGCACCTAACACAGGCTCATGAGAGAACAGCACGCAGCAGGGGACAGCCACGCCCTGAGCGGGGCCGCTGCAGCATCGAGGCTAATCCCGCCCCTGCTTCCTGGGTTGTCAGCACAGAAGCGCCAATCATGAAAACCCACAGAAACAGGCAGAACTAACCCATGCTGGTGGAGGGCAGGGGAGGGGTAGCCTCGGGGGACAGGGATCGGTGACTGGAAGGTGGGACCAGGGCTGCTGGGTACCCCTGATGTTTTTTACTATTGAGCTGGTGCTGGCGATGTGGGTGAGTTCACTATGTGACAATCGCGAGAAACACGGGGCGGGCCGGCTTTTCTGTCTGTGCTGCGCCACAAGGAAACATCGCTCAAAGTGGCAGAGGGAACCCTGCCTCTGTGCCAGGTGCCACGTGGGCAACCAATGAATGCCAGCGCCCTCCCTCCCCCGCCAGAGGAAACAAATGGGGAGAAAACCTTTGGTGGTGACCCACGCCCAAAGACGCCAGGACTGACAATCTTAGGTGATGGGGGGAAATAGTCCCGGGACAGTGTGGCTGCGACACCCCCAACTCCAAGCCACAAGGGATGCAGACAAGCAGCAAGGCACGGGGGGGGGGGGGGGGGGTGGCCGGAGCCGCAGGCCGCATCGGGGGAGGCGCTGAGCTTTCCGGGCCTCTGGCGCAGCAGCGCCTGCTTGGGCGCCAGGCCGCCCTGAAGAGCAGGGGCCGTGCCCTTCGCCAGGGCGAGAGCTCCGGGGCCTTGGGGAGCCAGGCAGGCTCGGGGAAGGGGGCCAAGGAGCAGCCCTGGACGCCCTTCTGCCCCCTTTCAGGAGGCAATGAAGGCAGAAACGGTGACAACGTAGGGCAGGTTATAAACCAGAGCGTGGCGCCGAGGAAGGGTACAGAAAGCAAGCCAGGGAGAGGTAAGAAGAGCCAACGGGAGGGGAAGCTTGGCCTACGAGCGCCTTTGCCTCTGCCACCAAGGGGCCCTGGGGACGTGGAGGAAATGCTGGAGGGAGGCTGGCCTCCGGGTCTGAGGCCGAGCACGAGGCCAGTCTCCACAAAGGGGCAGCTGCAGCAGGGCAGAGCAGACCCCTCCTCAACTCCCACGGGAGCCCCCCCAACCCAGGATGCTGGGCGCCCCCTTCCAAGTCATTCCCCACAGCCACGCGGAATTAACCAGATCTTTTGCTAAATGTCTTTGTTTCTTTCACCAATTTGGCTTGGGTTCGGCTGTCTCCCATTTGTCTTCACGATGGTGATCTGTGGACGGTTACATCACCCCCACCCGACTCCCCATGGGCAGGTTCACGGCAGCTCAGACACCAGCAGCTGGGGGAGACGCAAATGGAATGGCCCTTAAAATGCCGTTAGAAAGACAAAATGTGAATGAGAGAGTCGACAGAAGTCAGTCAGTGTGATAAATGGTCATTTGACAAATTGGCCATTCAGTGAATTGACTTTTGGCAAATTGGCTCCCAGCAAAACGGCATTTGGAAAATCGGCCTGCTCTGACACGGCAAGGCTTTCACAGGCAATTATGTGCACGCTCCCAGCCGGGCTCGTGGCCTGGCAGCAGGGCCGCGGCCCTTCTTTCTGCAGGTGCGTCTAGCGCACTGCTCTCAGCCCGACTGGCTTATGCCAAGGTGGGTTCCAGTCCTGGGATTGACAGGAGCAGCCGGACAAGGAGGGGGCGCTTCTTGGAGTTCCTGGGGGCACTTCCGGACCTCTCTTCCCCAGATCACCCCTGGCAAAGCAGAAATGGGGTCCATTTCTGTTCCCCAAGACCATGTCCCATTGTCCCCCTCCCCCCAGGCCCTGCAGAGCAGTTCCCTGCTGGAACCCTGGCCTTGAGGGTATCTCAGAAGGAAAGGGCGGAGTGCGGGACTGCATCAGGCCCGAGGTTGGCCTGGCCAGCACAACCACAGCCCCCACACCCCCTTTCGCAAACACACACAAGGGTGCGCTTTGAAGACCCCCACCAACCCCCCCAGGCAGGCAGTAATCCAGAGAGCCTCTGCATCAGGGGCAATGCAGGTTCTGGAAGGCTGAGGGGCCGGGGCGGCAAAAGCCAGGAGGAAGGAGCTGTGCGCCCGGGATCTGTCCGTGGTCCTGAACCCCTCGGCAGGTGTTTGGTTGAATCTCAGCCAGCTTGTGACTTTGACTATCAGCTCTCCGTGTCCTTTCCGGAAGTGCATAGGGGGAACAGGTTTGTAACACCCACCCAGAGGGTCAGGGAGCACATGGTGAGGCCATGGAACCAGCACATCACCAAGTGACACCTACGGAAGGGGAAGCCTGGTCCTGCCCCGCTCCTCCAGGAGTCAGGCCTCCCCAACACACAGCACAGGCAGATGCTGGGGAGGCATCTGGGTACGCCCCAAATCCTTGCACCAAAGCTGCTCACTTCAATCTTAATGATCATCGCGACTCCCATGTAACACACAGTTCTCACCGGTGATGATATTGCTAGTAGTGGCGACAGCTACACTTATTGAGCATTTACTATGTGCCTGGTGCTATGTTGTGTGTTTTAGGTCTTACACACATAATCTCACTTAAGCCTTAAAAGAGCATTCTGAGATAAACCCTCTCCCCTCTGGGACGCTGATGGCGGGAGAGGCTGTGCCTGAGAGGGGGCAGCGGGACATGGCAGCTCTTCAAGCTTTTCACTCTGTTTGCTGTGAACCTAAAGCCACTTAACAAATGGATTCTGGGGTGGTGAAGACACCTGTGTCCACGTCGGAGTACCTGGTTCCACGCCTGGCTCTGGCTCCTGACTTCAGCTTCCCGCTAATGCAGCCCCTGGGAGGCACCAAGTGGCTGAGTCCCTGCCGCCCATGTGGGAGACCTGCGTTGAGTTTCTCGTTCCTGGCTTCAGCCTAGCCCAGCCCAAGCTGCTGCAGGCATTTGGGGAGTGAACCAGTGGATGGAAGAACATCTCTTCCCTCTCCCTTATAAATTAAGGAAGTCTATTTTTAAACAGTCCCCTCACCACGCCTGCTTCCCAGGTCCTGTGACAGAAGCACAGTAACTTTCCCAAGTCCCTGACTGCACAGCCCCACAGGAACCCACTCTGCCACGGCGGCTCGGCACATTAGAATCATCAAAGTGACGGGAAGATGGGTGGGCGAACTCCCAGAAGCACACACATGTGTGATGACATTTGACAGATGAACTTGAAGGGAGGGGTAGAACCCTAAGAAGCGTTGATGCTGAGGCTTCAAGGAAAGGCTAGACGGTGTTCGGGAGCCTTGGCAGCAGAACCTGGGTAATTGTAGAAGCCGGTATTTAGACATATTCTCATTAAAAGACGGCACACAGCTGCCACGTTTCCCCAGAGCAGCTGTAGGGGAGGGGTGGAGCAATGGCTGGGGACTTCCCACCACCCTGGATCCCTACAGGTGTCTCAGGAGCTGTCACTTCTTCCAAACCCCTGTGGTTTGAAAGACAAAGAAGCAAGCTTTGGAATCCTGTGGTGAGGGGCTTCAGTCTCCCGACCTGCAGCCACGACAGTGCCTGCACCCCTCCCACCCCCACCCCCCGCTGGGCCTTTGAGAATGAAGGGACTCGTGGCGGGGTGCCTTCGGAGCTTCTCACGTCTCTGGCACACACTCCCCAGGCCACGCCCAGGACTCCAGCTGAATGCATGATGCCTCGTCTCCACCTGTTTGTGGACATGATAGCTGACTCAACAAAGCCTGAGCCAGAAGCCACCCAGAACTCCTAGGATGTGGCTGGGATGAGACACGCAGAGGGTGGGGGTTGTGACCCACTGCGTGAACACTGTTCAGAGCTCAAGAGCTTAGCATCCAAGTTGGGCCAGATCCTGGCTCTCTAGAAGGGACAGCAACACTCTAAAAAGCCCTAGAGGACACTTGCAGTCCTCCTTGTCCCCTCCACAGCCTGGACAGGGGCCCTACTGTGGGCCGCACGCAGCTGCTGCGATGTCTGGAACCTCTCATCACCATCTGCAGACCAGCTGACACCTACAGATACCTCCAGTGCCCCGACTTGCCCCATCTGTAGAATGGGAACGGGCAGGGTTGTTATCTCAGGGAGGCCCACGAGGACTGGCCACGTGGGCTGGAATTCCACGGCCTCCCCAAACGGCAGCTGTTGCTACCGCCCTTGCATCTTGCAGCAGCTCGTGCAGAATGACTGTTTGGAAAGGCTCTGCACCAACAGGAAATGATTATGAATTCCCCTCTCCATGAACTTCTTGAAGTACCCGGCACCTCCCAGGTGGACGTGGATGCTGTTATCAATTTTTTAAAAAATCTGATCAAAAGCCCTGGGAGCTTCATGTCTTCTCCAAAAACGTGGCAATTTTCTCGGGCATTTCTAAGGTACCCCTGCTTATTCTTCCTAGCACTTCCCATAGTTTTGTTTCAATCAACCAATTACTCATGAAATTATTCAGCTAAAGTTAATCTCCCAGATGAAATCATGTGTTCCAGGAGGGCAAGAGCCAGGCCTGTTTGCTCACGCCTTTCCCCAGCAGAGTCAAGTCCAGCAGAGGTGAGACTCAATCAATATTTGAGGATTACATTCAGCTACTCAAAAGGTCAAGCCCAGCATGGGGGAGGGGCTGTGACATTTGGACCATGAATAAAACAGGCCTCCTGCTCGCCCTCAGCTTGCAAATGGCAGGTGACAAAGCTCAGCAGCTGGACACCAAGAAGCCAAGAAGGCTGACGCCAGTGGCAAGACAGAAATGGAAACCTCCAGGCCAAAAAGCCGGAGACAGCACGGGCCTTTGGTACCATGGCTATGGCGCTGCTGGAGACGCCCGCATCCCGCGTCAGAGCGCCTGGTTTGAGTCCTGGCTCCGCTCCTGCTTCCTGCTTCCTGCTTCCTGCTGATATGCACCCTGAGCAGCGGCAGGTCAGGGCTCAACCACTTAGGTCCCTGTCACCCACATGGGCGACCCTAGTGTGAGCTGGGCTTCTAACCTGGCTTCCTGGCTGCTCCAGACATTTGGGAAGTGAACCAATGGATGGGAGCTCTCTCTCTCTCTCTCCCCACCCCCCAGCCCCTTTCCTCTCTCATGTGCACAGGTGCGCTCTCTCTCACTCTCTTGGTCTGTCTCTGTCTCTTGCTGTCCCTATCTCTTCACCTTTCAAATAAAAGCAAATAATTAAAAATAAAAAAATTCAAAGCCCAACAAGGGGAAGACCCATTGCCATGGAAACCCAGCAGAGGCTCCCGGTCTGCTCCGTATTCCAGAAAGACCCAGCACAAGCAAAGGCCTCACCCACTAAATCCAGGACTGGAGAGAAGAGGCGAGGGCTCCTGCTACGGTCAGAAAACCAGGTGGTGGTGACGAGAGCAGGGGTGGCAGGCGGCTGAGCATCTCAAAATGCCCAGATCGTGCCCCACTGGAGATGGACTCTGGGACTGCGGGGCCGGTGTGGAAGCTGCTCGGTGTCCCCAGCAGGCACCTGGAGGCAGGAGGGTGCCTTGCGGCTTGGGACTGGACCTCTTTCCCTCAACTGAGTCCCTGAGTAGAACACACCAGCAATGCGTCGCCACCACCACTGTGAAAATTGGCAGCGGGGCGTGGGAACCCCAAACCTCCCCTGCTGCTCCCTCCCAGGAGCGAGAGCTCTTCAATGGGGAGGAAGAGAAACACGGGCTGAGGGCATGAAGCTGTCGTGCCACCGACCAAGGCTCGGGACTGCCTGAGATCCATTTTTGCTGCAACCAGTGGAACGGGTCCTCACAGACTGGTGTTCTAAATTTCTTTACCAAGAACCTAATTCAATACCTGATACATTAAAAAAAAAAAAAAAAAAAGGCCCCCTCCCCAGTCTACCCAATAGGATGGCCAAAGCCCAGAGCTCTGACAGCACCCAGTGCTGGTGGGGATGTGGAGCAACAGGAACGCGTGCTCCCTGCTGCTGGGGTCGCACGCCAGCACGCTCACCGTGGAAGAGGGTGAGCGGCTCCCGCAGAAGTCAGCACCTCTCGCCACAGCATGCAGTGGCTGGCTCCTTGGTTTTTACTCAAAGCAGCTGGAAACATCTGTCCACGCAAAGCCTGCACACAGGGTGCTTACAGCAGCGCTCTTTACAACGGCCAGAACTTGGAAGCAACGAGACGCCCTGAGCAGGGGCAGGTGCACACAGCCAGGGCACTGCGATGAGCGCTAAAGACAGTGAGCTCTCAAGCCCCGAGAGGAAACGCAGAAAACTTAAAATTCACAGCACCAAGTGAAAGGAGCCAAACGATTCAAGTGTCTGACATTCTGGAAAAGCTGAGATGATGGAGGAGGTGGAAAAAAACAGTGAGGGTAGGGAAGGCTGCCCAGGCAAGGCACAGAACATCTGGGGAGTGAAACTGCTCCAGAGGAGGCCATGGCGATGCATCCATGGTGGTCGACAGAGACGCACGACACCGAGAGAGCAGCCCAGTGCGAACCACGGACCCAGTGGGAGTGAGGAGTCAGTTCAGGTTCACCGGCACAGAGGCACCTCTCTGGGGGAGACAGCGACTGTGGGGGCCGCTCTACATGTACAGCAGCAGGGAGTGAATGAGCAGTCTCTGTGCCACCCACTCAATTTTACTCTAAAATAAAACTGCTCTAGAAATTAACACCTAGGCATTGGTGTTGTGGCACAGCGTGTTAAGCTGCCGCTGGCACACCGGCGTCCCACACTGGAGTGCTACATGGAGTCCCAGCCAGAGTCCCAGTTCCAATCCAGCTCTCTGCTGTGGCCTGGGAAAGCAGCAGAGGCTGGCCCAAGTCCTCTGGCCCCTGCACCCACGTGGGAGACCCGGATGAATTTCCAGGCTCCTGGCTTTGGCCTGGCCCAGCCCTGGCTCTTGCAGCCGTTTGGGGAGTGAATCAATGGCCAGACGATCTCTCTCCCTCTGTCTTTCCCACTCTGCCTGCTGCTCTGCTTTTCAAAAAATAAACAAATCTTTTTTAAAAATAAAAATTCATGTCCACCAAAATAAACTCCCCACTCCTGTGGGGAATGACCGTACCCGACAGCCGCACGAGGCTCTCTGCTTACCTTCCCCCAACACACGCACACAAATGTGCACAGGTACATGCACAATCTCACACAGACATGTGTACACTCTCACACGTGTGCACACCACATACACACTCATGTATGCACACACGCAGGTGCACACCACATACACACTCATACACGTGCGTGCACACACGTGCACACATGTACATACACAGCCGCTGCTCCAAGGAGCCTGTTCTCCAGTAAGTGGTGACAGTCTCTGGCCTGGGCCCAGCTGCCTTTGTGACAGTGTTGGGGCCAGACGCGGACCAGCCACCCCCTCCTGGTGGCTCTCATCATGCCCTGACCCTCCCCTTCACGGTCAGCCAGCATCGCCGCACTTGTCACATCGCATGTCTGTGTGTTTCTCGCCTCCCGGTGCCACGGTGACAGCCCGGCTGTCTGTCGAGAAGGAGGCGCCTGCCCCCTGCCTGCCTCCTGGAGGGCAGTGCTGTGACAGCAGTGGCCAGGCGACATCCTGGTGGGCATCTGCAGGTGGGCACAGTCCCCACGGGAGAACCGCCGGCCCATGACACCACCCTCAGAGGTGCCGCTCTGCTGGCCCCCGACATGCCTCCACGGGCTCAGTGACGGCCGCTCTCAGCGCCTGGAGCACACACCTGGCCAGGGCAGCCACAGCCCTGGTCTGAGCCTCTGGGAAGCCTCCGGAATGCGTTCCCACTCAGGTGTGCCAGAGCTCCGCATAGGACTGCGGCCAGTCGGCCCCCAGCGCCTGCGCCTTTCATCTTCCCAGCTGGAGAACAAAGCCACGAGAACAGGCAGCGCCCCAGACAGAGCCTCGCTCCGCCAGGGGAGTCGGAAGATGCCGAGCCTCGGGCCCTACCCACGACCCCCTGATTCAGACGCCACACGGCAGCAGGGGCTCCGCGCACGGCCCAGCTGCACAGCACCGGGGAGCACAGGCTCTCAAACCGGGTTGTACCCAGCACCTGCCCAAGTGGCCTGAGAGAATGCTGGTGTCCGGGCCCCTCAGAGGCTCTGACTTCCTTAGTCAGCAGTGGGGCCTGGGTGTCAGGGTTCGTACAAGGTCCCAGGGGGCCGAGCACCCAGACCGCACACATCTGACCTCCAACCCTGTCATCCGTACCCCTCAGGCCCTCGCTGCGTTTCTCCAGCCAGTGCTCCCTCCTTCTCCAGTAGTCCCACTTTCCCGGGTTCACTGATGCTCCCCAGCTGGTGAGGAAAGTGGGTCCGGGAGAGTAGTTCATACTAGGCGGTGAATGACTGACAGCCCTGACTGCGGGGAGGAGCCCTGATTCCGCCTACTGCATCACTGGCGGCTTCTGCTCAGGTTGAGAAGGTGAGTGGAACTCCGTGGGCAGAGGGCCTTCCTGTTCAGCGGAACGGACTGCACAGCACAGGCCCCGCCCACAACCCCTGAGCAGACGCCTGCGTGCTCACCTGGGGGGCGTGCCCAACGTTCGGTCTCTGGCTGCCGTTTTTGTTAGGAGGGAGAGCAAAATAAAGGGGAGTGAGAACAGCAGCCAGGAGCAGGGCTTAGAGCTGACGCTGCGGATGGCCGGAGCAGGTGACCAGGCCCCGTGGACGGCACAAAGCCCCACACCTGCCACGGCTTCAGGGCCACTCTGGTGTGTGTGTCCTCACGGCTACCACAGGGGCAGCCCAGAGGCCAAGGGTGGGAAAAGGCCACACCACATTGGCTCCCTGGACCAGAAGCCGCCCACCCCCACCCCCGCCTGCTGGGCACCCTCAGGGAGGAGCTGCAGGGTCGCAGGCACGGGGGAGCAGCAGCCAGCACCCAGGTATGGAAGCCACCTCGTGACAAAGCCCTCCGTGGACAGACAGGAGGACCCAGGGAGAGAGAGAGATGGGGACAGTCAGGAGCCGAGGGACCCCTGGAGAGAAGTCGGCAGCAGGGGAATGAAGAGGAGAAGCTAAATGAGAGAGGCAGAGTCGGACAAAAGGACACAGGGAGGCCAAGGCCCCCGCGGCCAGGGATGAGGTGGGAAATCCAGAGCACCTGGCTTGGAGCAGCCCGAGAGCCAGCGCAGCGGGTCCCCACCCCGACAGGCAGCCGGCTAAGGTGCAAATGAGAATGCAGCGTGCGGCTGCACCTCTGCTCCAGCTCGGCTCCAGCTGTGCTCCAGGGCGCTAGGCTCCCATCCCCAGGCCTCTCCCTGGGCCGGCCAGGCAGGCGGGGGTAATTTGCCCATGGCTGGAGGTGTCAGACTCTGATGATGAGTGTGAAGCCCGCGGAGATGCATCCTGTGTGACTAATCCTGGGCAGGGTAGGAAGGGGCTTTGGCTGCCTCTGCCCCATCCTAGAGCCCCTGCCTGTGGGGGGGGCATGGTTGGAAGGGGGATTGTGTTCTCACCCATGTCTGGAGAAGGCCGGCTTTGAGCCAGCGACAAGGCTCGGGGATCAAGGCCGGCAGGGGCAGGCTGTGGTTCCGGGGTGGGGTCACTGGGGAACACGGTTCCAGTTCTCTCCCGATTACCACCAACAGATGTTCTACCTGGACAGGGAGGGCAGAGGCTCTGATGCCACACTGCCTTGCTTTGAATCGGGCTCCAGTGCTCGCTAGCTGGGCGACTCCCAGTGTGCGATCTAACCTCTCTGTGCCTCACTGAACGCGAACGGTGTCTGGCTGCCGTGAGCATCCCATGAGAGAATGTGGGTAAGGATGAGGGGCTGCCCTCTCTGTGCAAGGACAAAGCGCATGAGGAGAGGACACTCCAGGCAGAGGAAACGGCAGGTGACAAGGCCACAAGCTAGGAGGAAGCTTGAAGGGTCAGGGAGGACGAGGAAAGCGAGGGAGGAACTGTGGACTGAGCCACGGAGGGCCCAGTGGGCGTGGCCAGGATGTGCGTCCAGCTACGTGGGGTGGGGGGTGAGGCTGCAGAGCAGCAGACGGGGCTGGCAGGAGCCGGTGGGGCAGTGCAGTGGGTAAGACTCCACTCCGGACACCTGCATCCCGTATCAGAGCTTCTGGGCCAAGTCCCGGCTCCACTTCTAATTTCATAATTCCAGCTTCCTGCTGTGCACACGCTGGGAGGCAGCAGGTGACGGCTCAAGTACTTGGGCCCCTGCCACCCAAGCAGGAGACCAGAATGGAGTTCCAGGCTCCTGGCTTTGGCTGGCCCAGCCCCAGCTGCTGCGGGTATTTGGAGAGTGAACTAGAGGATGAAAGACCTCTGTTTCTCTCTCTCTCTCTCTCTCTCTCTCTCTCTCTCTCTCTGCCTTTCAAATAAGTAAAACTAAGTTCTTTTTTTTTTTTCTCAAAGAATCTGGTATTTTCCAAGCGCTCTAGCTGCTGGGAAGTAACTGAATTACGCGGGTGTTGAGTGGGCAGTGACAACTGTAGGAGGCGGATTTGTAGGATGAGGACACTGGGCTCCAGGGCTGCTGCCAGACATCAGGGGCGCCGAGTGGGCAGGAGGCAGGGCGGCGGCCGCCGGCTGGGCGTCCCAGGGCTGTTGCCACGGCCGTTCCCCGGAACAGGCTGGCCTTGCTGAGGCCATCGGCTGCTGCTGGACAGGCCGACTCCACAGCCCATGCCCGCCCACTGCGGGTGGCCAGTAGACCATGGGGTGTCTGCCAGAGTGTCCCCCCAAGCCCAGCTCCTCTGCCGTCTTCCCGGGTGGCAACACCCACTGCAAGCGGGGAGGCGGTGGCTGGGGCTGAGGCTGAGATGGGCCACTTCAGCGGAGAAGGACCCCCTGAGCTGCCAAGTGCCCTCTGGTGTCCGTCAGTCTGTCACCTGTCCCCACGACGAGCAAGCTGTCCCCAGCAGAGGCCAGCGCTGGCCATCTAAGGCACAGGCTGATTTTGGTGTTGTTTTCCCCACTGCACGTGAACTTGCAGCTGCATCAGAAAGCCAAGCCCGGTGGGCCTGCTGGATGCAGCCTGCGCCTCCTCCTCGTCCTCCTGATCTTCCATGCTGCAGCCCAGGCCCCCCAGGGAACTCACCTGTGTGTCTCCCTAGTGACTCCTGCCGAGGGCCTGTCCTCGGGGACACTGCGCACGCGCCTGCAGACTCTCATGGGGCAGAGCAGCAGATTATTAGTACTGTCTGCCGAAAAGGTGACCTCAAGGTCACTTCCATTGCCCGGCACAATGTAGCCGACTGCTTTCTGACGCTGTCCTTTCAGCGTCATCTGAGCACCCAGCTCCTCCAACTCATCCCGAAACACCATCACCCTCACTTGTCTCCCCACTAAGGGGTTGAACAAGCCCCTGCCACAGAACCGCCATGTGTTCCTAACCTGGATGTGACCGTCCGTGGGCAGCACTATCACCTGCAGGTGGCAGAGGACATGGGGCCCAGAGAAGTCGGCAGAGGGGTGGAGGTGCGCACGGAGCTGGCAGGTGCACAGGTGTGATCTGGACCCCCCAGGGGCCACTCCGGAGCCTACGCTCTATCCTGAGTTGCAGTTCTTAAGCTGCAAGGAGCCTCAGAAATGCCCGAAGCAAGGGTCTGCATCTCCCAGGCGAGAACAAGCGTCGTGAGAGGTCCTGCTTGGGGCACACACCGGGGATGGGAGAGGGTGGCCTCAGCTGAGCAGCCCCTCCTTGCTCACCACTGCCTTCTCTTCTCCCCTGCATCTCAGGTGCGTGCTCGGTCCAGGCCAAAAAAGCCCCCGCCCTGGAAGGGAAGCTGTGGACTCAGGGCCCGCCTTCTTGTGGGGCAGGGAGTGTCCAGTGGGGCTCTGTGTCGGTGTCCCTACACCCATGCTCAAGTTCTCACGTTTGCCTGCTGCAGCTGACCCTCAGGGGGACCTGGGACTCCAAACAGGCTCCCCCTTGTCTTTGAGAGATTTTCCTGGCAGGTGCCTATTGGAAGACATCTTCCCATCCACGCTCATGCACACAGCAGCAGGAATTCGAAAGTCGGCCGAGGACACCCCCGCGGATGTTGTGACCAGGGCACAGAGCAGCCAAGGGCCAGAGCGTCTCGCTCAGCACAGGGGCTCCCCCGTAGGAGTCAGCGCCCCAAGCAGCTCATCGAGTCTGCTTTGTTGCCATTAGCCTGAGACCCTGGACGAGAGCCAGGTACATAACAGAGGCCCAGAAGTCGTTACTGACTACAAGATGGGGCCCAGGGAAGAAGAGAGGGCTGGATGCTACCCCCCGGAAGCCCCAGAATTCACAGCCACGTGCCAGGCTGGGTGCTGAGTGCTGCGCAGGCACCTTCATCCACTCCCTGCCACAGCCGCTCGGAGTCCCAGCGCAGGGTGAGCTCCATCTCACATCGGCGGAAAGCAAGGCTCAGAGGGGTTCAGTAACTTGGCCAAAGTCACAGAGCAGGCGAGTCCAGGCCACAGCCCACCTGGGCCTGTCCTAACCCACAGGAAACACGGTCCTTCCTGACTCGAGGGAGGAGGCACAGAGCAGAGAGGAAGCAGCTGTTCTGTGGGCTGAGCAGGAGGCAGGACCACAGTGAGACAGCACCCGTGAGCCCCCGGGAGGGCAGCAGCTGGGCAGGGGGAAGCAGCTAGGGGTGGAGGCTGCCAGCTGTTCCCAGCTAAAATCCATTCTCCCTGCCCTCCTTCCTACCAGAACTGTGAACTGATTTGACCCATAATGTGCCCCAATAAAAAAATCACTAGGGGTGGCCAAGAAGATGGAGGCTGCCTCCACTGGGAGAGGGGCCCTTTCAAGCTTTCTTCTCTACTTTCCTTTTTCTTCCTGCCTAGAACCTGTATGAGGTGACTGGAGCTCCAGCAGCCATCTTGCACCATGGAGTTGTTACCTCGAGGATGGAAGACAAAATCTAAGAATGCTGGAGCCAACAACAGAAGGACCCCAGGGGCCCAACTCCCAGCTGACTCTGGAGCTGTCATACTTTCCTGTGTGAGAGAAACTCCCATGTCTTAATTTAGGTCACTGTGGCTTTTTTTGTTTTTTTGTTTGTTTTTTTTAAAGATGTATTTATTTGAAAGAGTTTCTGAGACAGAGGAGAAAGACAGAGATCTTCCATCTACTGGTACACTCCCAAAATGGCAGCAACAGCCTGGGCTGGGCCAGGCCAAAACCAGGAGCCAGGAGCTTCCTCCAGGTCTCCCACGCAGGTGGCAGGGACCCAAGTACTTGGACCATCTTCCGCCGTCTCCCAGGCGCATTAGCAGGGAGCCACATCAGAAGTGGAGGAGCCGGGATTCAAACTAGCATCCTATGGGATGCCAGTGTTGTAGGCGGTGGCTTAACCCACTGTGCCACATGTGTTTTTAGAGAGCCAGCTGGGAGATGACAGAGCTCTGTGGCACCCAGAAACACCAGAGAAACAGGTGCAGGACGCCTGGACGCCTGGCCCTACGTAGCCACCTGATCCTACCACGCTTGCATCAACTGCATGGCCCCACAGTGGCTGAATGCTATGCTTGTAAGGATGTCCTAGCCTTACTAAACAGTGACTGCAGGAGGGCACATGGAACTCAACAAAGCGAGAGAGATTTCCACCCTAAAGGGCACAAAGTCAAGATTTTCCCTACGTCAGGACGATGGAGCTGCGTGGAGCCAGTGATGGCAGTGCTAGCAACAAGCACTGGGCTTGGGGAGAAGTGGGAGTCTAATAAGAATGTGTGCAATGTGTCAGGCTGTGACTAGTATCTGAATTGTATTACAATAAACAGAGCTGCTTCACATCCTGTCATTGGTTACTCTTTTTCTGGGGGGTGGGGTGGGAAGAGCGATTACTTTATGATTTAAGGAATGATAATAAATAAATTAGTCCAACCGTAATTCCCTACCCCAGCAGAAAAGAGAGAAGGAAAGCAATCTAAGGAAACTGCACCCACGCACTGCCGGGGAAAGGGGGTGGGGGGGGCGCACCAGGCTGTTCCCACGGAAGGGGCCCCTTCCGCGGCTCTCCCGCCTTGCTGCACCTGGCACCTGTGGGTGCCAACACTGGGACCAGAGATGAGCAGCAAGCGCAACCCTGATGAAGAAAGGGGCGGCCTGGGAGCGTCTTCCCGGAACACCTGGAGCTCGCCTGCCTGTGTTCCCCAGGGCCTGGGCAGGAAGCGGCGCTAAGCTCACTCGCTGACCCTGCACCTGTACGGGGGCCCTACCAGAAGGTGGCCCAGGCAGGGAAGACGCTAGGGCCACTCCGATTCAAGCCCTTGTTTGCCACCCCTGCTGCGCCATCTTGGGCACCCCTCTGCCCCCAAGGACCCCACCTCTCCTCTCTCCAAGGCGGAGCCTCCCACACTGACAGGTGCCCCCAAGGACCCCACCTCTCCTATCTCCAAGGCAGAGCCTCCCACACTGGCAGGTGCACACGGACTCCCGGGGCGGGCACGGGCTGGGAGTGGGGTGGGGGTGGGGGTTGGGAGGTCGCAGCTCCCAACAAGCCCCCAGGTGTCGCCCTGCACCCTCCGAATCTCGGGATTCAGCGCTCTGGGCTAAAAAGAATCCCTCTCCAGCCTCCACCCTCGTGGGCCCAGAGCTCGGATGCCGCCTAGCAGAGCAAACAGCCGCCATGGCCAGAGCGCGGGGCCCACGCAGCTGTCTTCCGCTTCGCCTTAGATATCACTTTTTTTAAAAATCACAGAAAAGCTGAGCGAAGAAGACAAGCCCCTTCCTCGCGTCTCCGCAGAAAGCAGCTGGAGAGCCCTCCCCCGCGCCCCGCCGGCCGCCCCGCATCCCCGGTCCCCTCCCGCAGGGCGGCGCGGGCTTGTGTCAACAGCTCCGACTGAAGCTGGATCCCGCTGGCACTCACACTCCCTCGTCATTATCGCGCGCTCCGAGCTCCCGCAGCCCAGCGCAAAGCCTTCGATCCGCCCTGGGAGCGGGGCAGCGCGGCGGGCGCGGGAGTGCAAGGTGCCCCCCCCCCCCCCGCGCGCGCCCGGCCCAGGGCGACCCCAGGGAGGTCTCCCCGCCCCGCCCGCCCCCGCACCCAGGGGCCTCTCGGTTCTGGTGTCCACGTGTTCTCTCCCAAGAACGGGGTCATGCGGGGTGATTTAGAAACGCGTGGATGTGAAAAGACTCACGGAGGCAGAAAAATCGATCCCATTTCTCGGGTATTTAATGAGAGCCTCCAGCAGGCCCCTCCAGCAGGCCCCTCCTGGCCACTTCACCCGCAGCGGCGGCTTCTCCCTCGGATACAGGAAGATACAGGGAACAACGTGCGGGCCGGGCACCCAGCTGGCAGAGCCCCCAACTGGCGCCGCCTCTCCTGGTCCGGGGCTCCCACCAGGAGCCAAAGCATGGACTGCATCACCCTCACGTGCCAGCCCCGCGCCCGTCCGGTCACTCAGCTGCTGGCAGAGTGTTCTGTCTGCTGGATGAGGTCAGAGTTCATGGGAACTGGGGGCGCACTGAGAAACCCCGGTTGTCCCAGGCCCACTCAGTAACTGCCTCAGACACGATGTCACAGAGCAAGCGGCTGCAGGGAGAGATGAGAGCCATAGCCTTTGCCAGGACCAAGTGCTGTGAAGGCACTCCCAATTCAGGTCTCCTTTCTCTCTATCAGCGATGTTTCTCTCCCCTTGGCTCCCCACTTCCACCCACACAGCTGCAGCCTCCAGCCTCCCGTGGATAAGACCCATCGTTCTGATATCACCGTCTGGAGTGACTCACACAGCCCAGCTGCTGGCGGTTCAATCTGCGAATTTGCTGGCTACCAAATGCCTGGCAAGACTGACAGCCTTGGGGCCGGCACTGTGTCGTAGCGGGCAAAGCTGCCACCTGTGACGCTGGCATCCCATATGGGTGCTGGTTTCAGTCCCAGCTGTTCCACTTGCAATCCAGCTCCCTGCTAATGTGCCTGGGAAAGGCAGCAGAAGATGGCCCGAGTGCTCGGGCCCCTGCACCCATGTGGGGGATCCAGATGAAGCTCCTGGCTGCCGGCTTCAGGCTGGTCCAGCCCTGGCTGTTGGGGAGTGAACCAGCAGACGGAAGATCTCTCTCTCTCTTTCCCTCTCCCTCTCTCTGTCTCTCTGTCCTGCCCTGTACCCCAGAATGCTGACTTTCAAATAAATAAATAAATCTAAAAAGGAGGGTCTTGGAGCCCAAATGGTGCATGCCAAGAAACATGCACCTGGGCCAGCCAGGGACCGAGGCCCTCGTATACCACGTGAGGAAGACAGACTTGAGCCAACAGCTGCAGGGACCACTGAAGGGTTCTATTTTTTTTTTTTTTTTTTTTTGACAGGCTAGGTGGACAGTGAGAGAGAGAGAGACAGAGAGACAGAGAGAAAGGTCTTCCTTTGCCGTTGGTTCACCCTCCAATGGCCGCTGCAGCCACGCTGATCCGAAGCCAGGAGCCAGGCGTTTCTCCTGGTCTCCCATGGGTGCAGGGCCCAAGCACTTGGGCCATCCTCCACTGCACTCCCTGGCCATAGCAGAGAGCTGGCCTGGAAGAGGGGCTACTGGGGCAGAATCCGGCGCCCCGACCAGGATTAGAACCTGGTGTGCTGGCGCTGCAAGGCGGAGGATTAGCCTATTGAGCCGTGGCGCTGGCCTACTGAAGGGTTCTAAAATGAAGATGACCACATGGGAGTGAGGTCATGGGACAGTGACACCTGGTGCCCTGGAAGGATGGCTGGAAAGGGGGCAGGGCCACCTGGGGACCCAAGCACCTAGGAGCACTAATGATGGGGCTTCTAACCCAGGGGCAGCTGGCTGTCCCCAGCTGTGGCCAAGTCTGGGACAGGGTAGCAGGAGGTCAGCGTGACTGTCAGCAGCAGCTCTGGGGCTGACGCCACGGAATGACGCTGGGCAAGACGCTCCAGCGTCCCGGGCAGTAACGCACGGTGCTGGGAGCTGTGTGAGCTGCCCGAGCTGCCCCACGTGCAGGCGCTGAAGGAGCCAACGAGCTAACGCGTGTGAGGGGCTCTGCCGGGCCCTGGCTCTCGGTCACCCCGGTCACTGCAGCTGTCATAACGCATGTGACCAGAAACAGGGGTGTTGGGCAGAGCTCACGACTGGTCTGGGGAGAGACTGGGGCCGTGCAACCATCTCGCACCTAGGAGTACAGTGCAGGGCCAGGGAGAGACTCAAGCAGGATCTTGATTTGGGGATCTCTGGAGAAAGGAGAGGCTGGCATCATGGAGGGCACATGACCCGGTGCCCAAGGGGGCCGCTGTCTGCGAGGTCGCCCTCTGGAGTTTCCAAAGCCAAAGTGACACAAAGGGACAGGAGACCGAGCCCGCAGTAGCTGCTGGCGCTGTGGTGTGTCTGGCTGGGTGTCTGGGGCTGGGGCTGGCCCTCCTCCTCCCCGCACGTCGGGCAGGAACGCGGGACCAGGCTCTTCCCGTCTGTGATCCATTTACTTTTTCCAGTAAATCCAGTTTGATGGCCCAGGAGTCGGGAGGGGCAGCCCCAGAAGGAGGGGCAGCTCGCCTGGGGGACACAGCCAACACCCTGGCGGGGCCCACGCGTGTGCCTGCTGTGAAGTGGTTTTCCACAGGAAAATCAGGCGAGCGGACAGCCCAGGGCACAACAGCCACGGCGGCGCCGACGGAACTGACAGCTAATTAGGAAGCTGCACTGGAGCCGCATGCGGAGCAGCCATTTAATAATTAAATGTCTTCCCTGTGTTGAAAGCCCTGTGACAATATATACTTAGTGTGGCCAGACAACCCATCTTCTCACTCCCATCGCCCTAGCGGGCACCGCAACAGAATCCCGGCTTCTCTCCCGGCGACAGTGAGTGACGTCGTGTCACACAGCGGGAATTAGAAGTGTGCCAGCACCCGGGCGCCCTTCCTCCCAGGCCTAGGACTGACCCAGAACAGACATCCCAGCTCAGAAACACGCCTGACACGATCGTGTCCATTCCCAGGTCACTGAGCTGGGACCGCACCGGCGCCGTGGGAACCCGAGGCAGCCAACCAGGGGTGCACTGTGCACAGGGCAATGACAGACATCATCAATTATTCATCCCTTCATTCATTCAGCTGCTCATAACAACAGAACAGCAAAGCCCATAAGGACGGCGGGCTGCTTGTGAGGAGCGCCGTGCACTGGCCATGTTGGAGTCATTGAACCAGCTTCCTGCAGCGCCACAGGCTCCTGGGTGGGGCCTCACCTATGCAAACTGTAGAGGAGAGAGGGGCTTGGAGTGAGGAAAGGAGAGGGGCTGCTGCCTGCCTACAGGGAGGCACGGGGCCAGGCGTTGTGGCGCAGTGGAATGAGCCACCACCTGTGACGCCACATCTATTACCAAAGCGCTGGTTCAAGTCCCAGCGGCTCCACTTCCAATCCAGCCCCGGCTAATGTGCCGGGGGAAAGCAGAGAGTGGAAGACGGCCCAAGTACTGGCAGGCAGGGAAAAGCGCCAGAGAGGGCAAACGAGTTCTCCAGAGCCAGCCGGCTAGCTGGGGGGCTGCTCCTCCCTCCCTGCCGGCCACACTGCTGGGTTCAGATCCCGCCCACCTTTGAGAGGTGTGTACCTCCTGACCTCACACAGCAGCCTGGACTGACCCTGAGCAGCCGAGGCAGTGCCCAGTGCCAGGCAGCACCAGCCCTGCTTTGGGTTGAAGATGAGCTGGCATTTCTGGGGTGCTGAGTCATGACTCGACCCTTGAGTCCCAGCAGTAAGATCAAAGATCTCTCCCATGGCCTCATCACAGCCAGAGCCACCCAGGCCCCCATTAAATTCACAAGCAGTGAGGGTCTGGGAAAGCACGACCTGCACTGGACAAAGCGGTGGTGCTGCCCTGGGAGGGAGGGGCTCCCCGTTCTCCCAGGGTCAGAGGGTGGTGCTCAGGCCAGCAGGTGAGCATCACTGAAACTGACAGCACCCCAGGGCCCCCCTAACTCAAGACCTGCACAGACCTAGAGCCCCCCAGGACACAGGTGCTGGGGACACACAAAGGTGCTGACCTTGGAGACAGGCCATCACTCTGGACACCATCAGAGGCCATCACAGGCTGTACTTCCAGGGGACGGGTGCAGAGTTTCAGAATGCGCACACCACTGTGAGCCATCACAATGCAGCCACCGCGTTAGCCAAGCTGCTCCGTCAGTGTGGGGGGAGCACAAGGCCAGGTCTGCACACCCAGGCTCCTGATGAGCTCTGGCACCGGCTGCTGGTCCCTTCAGGCCTCTGCACTCATTTCCACTTCTGCCCCGCCACCTCCAGGACACGAGGGCACAGGAACCCCTGGACATGAGGAGCTGGCTCTGGCCTGGTCCCCGGTGGGCGCTCAGAGTAGCAACAGCCATGACTGTGACCGGGGACAGGGATGGAGAGAACAGCTGCTGCTTCTCCAAATACCAAGTAGGCGGACCTAGGCCAGTGGAGCGGGGCTGCAAGGCCTGGGGCAGCAGGTCGGCTTCCGGATGTGGAAGGCGTGCAGGAGAGAGGCAGGAACTCTGATGGCCTCTGCCATGCGGGCAGCGGGCCCTCTAACCACGAGGGTTCAGCGAGGGCAGTGCGGAGTCCATGGAAGCCGGGGACACGGGAGGCGCTCGGGTCTTCCTTCCTCTCTGCAATCTAAGGGAAGGTCAGCAGCCGCCTGCACGACCCACGCGGGCACTACCCACCTCCTGTCTCCCGGCAGCAGAACCACCAGGGACAGCACAAGCATGGAGGACACACCCCCACCTAACGCCCCCAGGAGCCTTCTTCCTGACAGCAGCGTGTTTTTTTTTTTTTTTAACATTTTCATTTTATTTGAAAGACAGCGAGAGATCATCTTGCACCTGCTGGTTCCAAGCAACTCCCGACACTCGCTCCCCAGTTCACCAAGAGGCCTGTGCCACCCGTCGCCTTAGTAACCACCGCCAAGGTCCCTCGCCATGATCTCAACAAGCTGGCGCCTTCCTCCCCACACATTCTGGGTTTTCCAGCCCTCGTGCTCCTTCTCCCCCGAGCGTTTGTTGTAGCACGTCGGAACAGAACACAGCGTGATTTCTGAGCCAAGTTCACGGATCGAAGCTTCTCCTTCAACGCCAGAGCTGGGGAATCCTTACAGCGCGGAGCCGAGGTCACTCTCGTGGCTTAGAGCAGGGCAGGCTCCAGCCGTCCTGAGCTGGTGACCCTGCCCAACGACTCAACCTGCAACGGAGCTTCCTGGACCACAAAATCAAGGTGATAAGAGAACACTTTTAAGGGGCAGTGGAGGTGACAGATACTCTCGTTCAGTAGGTAGCTGCTGGGTGCCAGGCACGGGGCTCCCCACTGGAGACGGCAAGAAACCCAGTCCCGGGGCCCGTGTTGTGGCACAGCGGGTCAAGCAATGCTTGTGCTGCCTGCACCCCCTGCGCCAGCACTGGCTGGGATCTCGGTTACTCCGCTTCTGATCCAGCTTCCTGCTGATGTGCCTGGGGAAGCAGCAGAAGGTGGCCCAGATGCTTGGGCCCCTGCACCCACATGGGAGACCAGGATGGAGTTCCTGGCTCCTGACTAGGGTCTGGCCCAGCCCTGGCTATTGTGGCTCTGAGAGAGAGATCTTGCACCTGCTGAGAGAGAAAGAGAGAAGCTCTTTCAAATAAATAAATCTTAAAGAAAAAAAAAAAAAAAGGAAACACAGTCCTGCCCAGGGCAGGCAGAGCTGTCAGAAGATAAAGGCAGGCAGTGCTAAGTGCCACCAAGAAGAAGGCAGGGGCGGGACAGAGAGCACGGGACGTGCCGCGTGCGGGTGGCCTTTCCTAGGGCAGTCAGTGAGGCCTCTGAGCAGCAAGCCGAGGGCAGGGAGGGAGCCAGCCCTGTGAGAATCTGAGGGGCAGGATATTCCAGGCACAGGGAACAGCCAGTGCAAAGGGACTAAGGCAGGAGTGTGCTTGTGCAAGGAAAAGCAAGAGCAGGTGGCTGGAGTGAGAAGTGGGGAGAGAGGTCAAGGCAAGGACCTTGGGCAGCACTGGAGAGCAGCAGGAAGCCGCCGGGGGGCTGCACACGAGAGACTCACCCTTAGCAAACGATGCACAGAAACAGCCCCCTGTGCCTAGCATTTAATGCACATGAGCAATTGCTTTACCTCACTCCCAATCTCCACCTGGTCACCCTGTACACGTGTGACCGTGCAGCCCTCCCCAGAGCCCCCAGTAACGCCTCCACCTGCTGAGGCAGCCCAGAGCCCTCCGCCCTGGATCCAACACACGTGCCCGGCCGCCAGCAGGCCCACAGCCACCACCGCGGCCCCCGCGCCCCGCGTGCCCACACCGTCCCCTCCTTTGCTCTTCCTAGGCAGTTCTTTCTCCTCCACAGCCCCTCTTCCCAGCCCCCTCCCAGGGAATGCCGCCCTCCTGGCACCCCTACCGTCAGCCAGGCAGTGCCTGACACTCCTGGAGTCACCGCCGCCGCTGCCGCCCACCCAGCCCCACCGGTGCCCGGCACCACCCATGAGATGGAAACCTGTTGAACTCATCTGCCAGTCTTGGCCTTGGCGCTGAATGAGCCGCTGTTAAGATTCAGCACAAATAAAGCCCGGCTCCGGGTGCTCCCGCCACTCAAAAGGGCCCCAGGCAGCACTCCACCAGGCCACTGAGGGGGCAGACTGGGTCCTCCACCGGGGACCAGGGCCACCATGAAAGGAACGAGGGAAGCGGTACTCCTCTTCCTGGACAACCCACCCTTCAACAGACAAAACAACCAGTCTGACGGCCGCTCCATCCCACCCTCCAGCTACACCTACAGACGTGGTAAGCATCTGACGAGATCAAAACCGGCCCTGAGAAGGAGGATGGGAGGTCCACAGCCTCTGCCCAGCACCGGAGCCCCAGGGGCAGCAAGAAAAAGAATCCGAAGCCATCGGCAATGACAGCACAGCACAAATCACCATCCCTGGCCCCCCGGGACACGTATTACTGAGCACTCAGCTCCCACATGGCTTCCCACAGCGGCGGATCACACAGGGGTCAGGCTCTTCCAGGTGACTGCCTAAGCAGCAGCAGAAAATCACAGGCCATGGAGCCCCTGGGAAGGGTCTTAATTAAGGCGCTCAAGGTGAAAACGGGGCCAGGACACATGAGCTGTGGTTCCCCACAGGCCCGCGCCAGCTCTGGCTCCTCTGCCCGAGACCGTTCCACGGGGCTGAGCTCAGCCCTGTCCCTGCCCAGGGCCCTGCAGGTGAGGCAAGCGGCTCCCAGAATCGGACCCACAGGCCTTTGCCAAGGCCACAGTCAGCTGGATGCTGGGGGAAGGCCAGGTTACAGAAGGCGTGGTGAGGAGGTGCCACGGATACCACTGCTCTGTTCAGGGTTGGTTCTGTCTGCAACTCTGCTCACCTCCCTCCCCAGGGATCAGCACCCCATTTGGGGATCCGCTCCTCCCCTGCTCAGCGCCAGTGCTCAAGGTCAGAGGACTCGTCTCCCCGTCATCTCCCGGGGCATACTGGCTGGTTCAGGATGGGCACAAAGTCCCCCCAAAACCAGTACACTAGGGTGAGGCCTGAGAGACAGAGCCTAGCATTTGTTCCTGGTGGACCTGCGGCAGAGGCAGGTCACAAAGGGAGAAAATGCTGAGAATCGGGCTTTGTGGAGGAGGGGCTGGGAGAGATGGAGAGAGGACGGACGAAGGAATGAACCTTGGTCCTGGCATCACCAGTTGAGCGCTGATCTGGCTCATCTGATTCAAACCGCGTCTGCCAGGCTCCGGCGGAAGGAGAGAAATGGGCACTGAGTGTCCACTGCTGGGCACGGTGCACATGTTATCGCATGTGACGCCTGCAGTGACCGTCAGCTTTATATAAATGAGGATACAGCTGGCAGACGGCCCAGCTGGGTGATTCACAGGGGGAGGAGACCTGAGGTCACTCTCAGACTACGATCCCTGTGCTGGGCCACTCCACCCCTTGGGCAAACAGAGCCCTGGAAAGGGCTACAGGGCCAGCAGAGCTCAAAGGAGGAGGTGCTGGGGACGTGTCTTACGAGGGATCGACAGATGATACTCTGGAGAGAAACGCTGCTGCTGCTGGGATGTGCTTCAGAGTCATCTCAGGGCCGAGGAGGCAGCGGGCGCGGGGGGTGGCAGATCAGCGTCAGCACCCACCAGAAGCCCAGGTCATCCGTGCCAGGCGCCAGCGATCTAAACCTCCGCACAGCAGCAGCCCCGAGCTGTCAATCACAACACAAGACGCAGCCCTGCTAGGACCCAGGGCATCTGCCAGGGACACAGGCCCAAAGCCCAGGAAGGCACCAAACGGCGACCCCATCAGGGAGGGGCTAGAAACAGGATGGCCGTCATCCGTCCGTGGAAGAACGTGCTGGCTGGTTTGCCTCTGGAGCCCTGCTCATCAGAACCGTATGGTTGCACGCTGTGAAGCGGAGCACCTTGCTAGCAGATCCCCTCTGCTGCCTGGGCCTCACCTCCTAACCGCACCACACACCCTCGGGGGGCTGCCGGCTCCCCTGACGCTGAGCCCAACCCATAACAACCTCGCTCTCCACTGCCTGGAGGGAGTATTTCAGTGGGCTGGGCCAGGCACCACTCACAGAGTCGGCACTGGGAGTGGCAGCAAGACTCAGGCTGGGATGGGGTGCCCATGCTCCTGCCCACACGTGTGGCCCATTTCGTTCACACAGAGGAGGCAGGCAGGCTGAGGGCCTGCAGGAAGACAGATGAAAGGGGTGGACTCGTGGGGAGAAAGCACACATGCCAGTGAGGTGCCCCTGTGCCAGTCCCCCGCTGTGCTGCGGGGCAGTCACCCAGCCCTCCTCTCCCTCTGTTGGGTGATACCTCCCTCGAGAAGTCCTCTGGGACTGTCACCCTCTTCCTCCTCTCTCTGCCCACCATACCCCCCCACACACACACACAGAGTGGGAGGAGCCTCCCCCACACCTGGGTGCAGCACTTCCCAGAAGATAAGGAGCAAGGGAAGTGGGGTCAGGGGTGGACCTCCTTGGCTGTCTGGGTTCACTTCCCACCTCTGCCACTTCCTTCATCACTCTAGCAGAGCTGTTTAATCTCTCCATGCCTCAGTTTCTTTATCCGTGAAATGGGAAGAAGAGCAGTGCTGAGGATTAAAACAGCTCATGGGAAGCATTTGGCCTAGTGACTGGTCCACGCAAAAAATGTTCATTCTCATGTTTTAAACTTGTCCTTTTCCTCCCTGAACCAAGAGCCCAGAGCCCAGGCTCTGAACGCCCCAGGCTGTGCCCCCGGCCCATAATCAGAGGCCTCCATGGAACAATCACTGCGTGGGGTCATCGCCAAAGGCATCAGGGGTACAGGTGGTGGTTAAGAACTGCACTCGGAGCTCAGCAGACCCGGGCTCGAGTGTGGGGCCGGGGTCAGGGTGCAGTGACCGAGGACAAGTTCCTTGTCTTGCCTGAGCTGCAGCTCCCCTCTCTGTAACCTGGAATGAAAAGCTAAGAGCAGCAATGGCCCGGGGCGCGTGTCAGTAAGTCCCTCAGCTTGGGCTCCAGCCATGGTGCTGCCAGCATTGTTCTCCACGGCCGCAGGGAGCACTCGGGTCTGCGTGGCCTCAGCTACCCGGTCAGGAGGTACTCAGAGGAAGAAGCAGGACAGAAAGAACAGCCTCAGAGATGCTCACGCCCTGATCAGAGGAAGGTTCTGGAAGCAGCCTGGCAGGAAGCCTGCGCAGTGCAGAGCCTCAGACCCCTGCTGCTCGCTGCCTCTCCAGCTCTGCCGACTTCACGCCTCACCCCGTGAGCCTTGTCGAAGTGATGAAAGCGTGGAGTTGGGAAATTAACATTTCAAAGTCAATACTGGAAGACGGGGCTGGCGCTTCCTGCGTGGGCGGATGTGAGCCCTGTCCCCCCAGGTTTGGAGCCTGATGCACCGGCTCTCGTTTTCCTCCCGTCCCACATTAAAGAGAAGTCTTGCTGTCCCTTGGCTGCAGCATTGGCCCCGAGGATGCTCTCAGCAGCTCTGGTTGCAACAAGAAACCTGAAAGCTTTGCAAACACACACCGACAGGCAATCGGGTCGAGTGCTGTAACTGCAGAGCCGGCGCTGAGCACAGGGGCTAGGACGCCGCGTGGGACTTCTGCATCCTATGCTGGAGAGCCTGGCGTTGCGTCCTGGCTCAGCTCCCGATTCCCGCTTCCTGCTGTGCACCCTGGAAGGAAGCAGGTGATGGCTCAGGTACTTGGGTCCCTGCCACCCACTTGGGAGACCCGGATGGAGTTCCCAGCTCCCAGCTTCAGTTTGCCCAGTCCTGTCTACTGCAGGCATTTGGGAAGTGAACCAGCAAATCGGAATGTCCTCTCTCTCTGTCCCCTCTTCCCTCCATCCCTGTCTCTCTACCTCTAAAATAAGTTAAAAATAAATGAATAAATGTATTTTTAAAATTTAAATAGTTATCATAATTCCACACAGGGATGACAAGGCAGTAACCACAATTGTCTCTGTCACCATGGTGGATTCCAGAAACAGGAGCTGAGTTTGGAAAAGGAAAAAGCAGAAGATGAGCAGTTTGTGTCCCTTTAGTAAGAAGTTAGAGAATGAACACAACTTACAGAGCAGCTCAAATACACACACACACATGCGCGGCCGTTAGACGAAGCGCAGCCCAGGAACACGTGTGCACGTAGCAACAGGACAAAGAAAGTGGAGGAAATGACAACACAGGCACGCGCACAGCACAGGCCTCTGGTGCTGAGGCTGGGGGCAGGGGCTGGGGCCAGGGCTGGGGCCGGGGCTGGGGCTGGGGCCGGGGGCCGGGGGCCGGGGGCTGGGGGCTGGGGCTGGGGCTGGGGCTGGGGCTGTGGGCTGTGGGCTGGGGACTGGGGGCTGGGGCTATGGGCTGGGGGACCCTGCCACAGCCACTCCGAGGCTCTATGACTTAGGTGTGGATGAATTCACGGGGACTCATTTTATCATTAGGCTTTGCCACTAACATATGCAGCAAGACACATAATAAATATTCCTCTGCATTTCAATAATTCTAAGAAAAGTCTTTTCATAAAGACGTCTGGCAGTAATATTGTTAGAGACTTCTGAAGGCAAGAAGGGGCTGGAAGTCCAAGAATCCGAAGGCCAGCCGAGGGTCCCGGTGCCTGAGACCCAGAGACAGACAAAGATTTGAGAGGTTGCCTGGCATCGTGGAGCGCCACCATTCCCTCCGTGCACGAAAGACCCTTGGTAGAGGTTATCCTGACAACCAGGGTACAAGATGGGTGTCGTTATCACCATGGAAACTACAGCTCGGAGAGGTAGGGCGACAAGGCCAGGGTCACCAAGCTGGCCTGCTTGAGTGCGAAGCCACACACCCCCGCCTGGCCACGCCTGCGAGCGCCGCGTGCCCCACGATGCCAGGCAGCCTCTCAAATATTTATAGACATAAATGGTGAATGAAGCAAGGCGCAATTCACTGCAACACATATTTATAAATATTTATCACCAAATGTTTTGCTTTGATGAATTCTATTCTCTGAAGTGCCTGGCGCCAGACAGTGGGGCTGCTGAGCCGGAGCAGGCGGTGGCTCACCTGGGACCGCGCGCTCCTGCGCGCGAACACACGCTGACGTCTGCGCTCACACCCGCGCGCAGATGGCCCGCCACCCAGCGCTCGGCACCGCGAAAATGAGACGCGGTCGCTCGGGGGCCGCAGGGCGCCTTTGTGAGGGAATTTGCCCCTCTCTGCCAGGATGAAGCCCGCACCCCACACCCCGACCACAGGCTGGGCTCCACTGCGGGTTCTCTTTTGCATCACGCTCCCTCACACCGCACAGGCTGTCCCCTCTGCCCTTCCGCGCTCCAACTCCCCTCTGGCCTGACTATTGTCTACCAGACCCTGGATCCTCAGCGGTGCCTCCTCCTCCAGGAAGCCTTCTCCAACTCAGCCTCCTGCACAAGACGTCCCACAGTACCCATGTCCTCGCACCAGCTTGCTCCTTTCCTTCTCTTTCACCCGCACAGACCCAGGGCCCCTCTTTAAGCAACTCTGGCCTGTGGGCTGGGAGACAGGAACTCAGAGCTCACTGGAAATAAATGTGTATCCCCTGAGACACAGAAAATAATGGGGGTCTGGGACAGATAACCCACGTAGACACAGAGGCCCGGGCCGGCTGAAGTCAGGAACCAGGAACCCCATCCAGGACACTCACATGGATGGCAGGGACCAAAGTACTTGGGCTATCTCCCATTGCCTTCCAGGCACAGTAGCAGGTAGTTGGATTGGTAATGGAATAGCCAGGACTCAGCCTGGCACTCTGATACGGGTCTGATGCTGACCCCAACAGCATAATCCGATTTTATCCTCACAACCAGGCCATGAGGCACTATTGGCCACAGGTACAGAAGAGGAGAGGAGAAAAGTCCAGTACCAGGAACAAAATCATCACACAGCTGTAACCGAAGCCCATGATCTACTCCTTTTTTTAAAAATATTTTTATTTATTGTTTTGAGAGGTAGAGTTACAGACAGAGAGAAGGAGAGACAGAGAGAAAGGTCCTCCATCCAGATGGCTGCAATGGCAGGAGCTGAGTTGATCCAAAGCCAGGAGCAGCAGCTTCTTCCAGGTCTCCCACATGTGTACAGGGGTCCAAGCACTTGGGCCATCTTCTACTGCGTTTCCAGGCCATAGCAGAGAGCCAGATTGGAGGAGGAGCAGCTGGAACATGAACTGGCATCCATACGGGATCCTGGCACTGCAAGCGTAGGCTTAGCCCACCACGCCGCAGCACCAGCCTGATCTACTCCTTTTGAGTAGACAGTTGAATGCTGTCAGACTCTTGAAACCAGAGGACTTTAGACCAGAAAAGCATTGTTGGAAACAATCCCAATTTTTAGGGGCCATTTTTGTGTCCCTGATCATTTCATAAAACTTATCTGCAGGGACAGGCATTTGGTACAGCAGTTAAAATACCTCATCTGGGACACCCACATCCCATGTTGGAGCTCCTGCATGGAAGATCCAACACCACTTCCTATCCCACTTTCTGCCAGCACACACCCTGGGAGGCAGCAGGAGATGGCTCAAGAAGTTGGGTCCCTGCCACCTATGTGGGAGACCTGGATTGAGTTCCAGACTCCTGGCTTTAGCCTGGCCCAGCCCCAGCTGATGTGGGTATGGTCAGTGAGCCAGGGGATAAGCAATCTCCCCCTCCCCATTTCAAATGAACAAAGAATTAGGAAAAATATTGTTTAAATGTTTTAAATCATCTGCAAAGACACAATGATGACAACACTGCAGACTTTTCAGATGCTCACAATTGCAAAGGATTCTCTGTCTAAATTGACTCTTCTCTAAACCTTCCTGTTAGGACTTCTTTTCAAAGACTTATTTGTTTGAAAGGCAGCGAAACAGAGAGGGGAAGAGAGAGAGAGAGAGAGATCTTCCATCCACTGGTTCACTCCCCAAATGGCCTCCAGAGCCAGGGCTGAGTCAAGAGCCAGGAGCTCCAGCCAGGTCTCTCGCATGGGCAGCAGGAGCCCAAGTACCTGGGCCATCATCCACTGCCTTCCCTGGCACATTAGCAAGAAGCTGATCCTAAACAGAGCTGGGACTGGAACCAGGGCTCTAGTATGGGATGCTGGCACTGTCAGCGGCAGTTCAAACCCCTGTACCACAGTACCACCCCTCCTGTCAGGACATTAAAGATGGGCTTATGGGTTAAGGTGGCCTGACCTAGCACCCAGAAGTACCTGCACACATGGAGGGTCTCCTTGGACCCCAGCAGGCAGACAGCGAGCAAAGGCCCCCCCCCCCAGCCAGCTGGGACCCTCCCCTGTGGCTGCCCTGAGCTGCTCATGGCACGGTGCCGACAGAGCGTCTGCCTCCTCTTTCTGGGGAGCCCAGGCTCAGAGGGAAGCCTGCACCAGCTTCCATGTCTTCTGCGAACAAAGGGGACACAGAGGACTGTGGCTGCAGGAGGCTGGCCTTGTTGGACACGGGCAGGGATATGGGCCGAGCGGACAGAGCACAGGCTCTGGAGCAGTCCTGGGCTGCGTCAGCTCGCCCAACCGTGAGCCTGGGCAATCGCCTGACCACTCTGAGCCTTCCTGTAAAAGCACCATCAACAAAGCACACCCAGTGGGGCTGCCGCAAAATGGCGGCAAGACAGTATACAGCAAGTTTTTAGCCAGCCTGGGGCGGGGCAGGTGCTAACAGTCTTCCATTATGATGAGAAGGAAGGGGCGGAGGAGGAGCAGGAGCGGCAGGAGAAACAAGGACTCACTGCTGCCCCACCGCCTGCCCCACCTCGAGGGGGCTGCCGGATGCCCCCTGAAGGATTATGGGCACCTCCTCCCATGACCTGTCACAAGGTCCTGGGGTCAACAACCCTTTCCCAGCTTCCCTAAAGGAGAGCAGAGTGGAAGCCACTGACAGGGGGTGACCACCGCCCACTGGTGTGGCTGGACCTCCTGGGCCCTCTCCTTGGTGGCCCTAACCAGGAGTGCACCCTATCTCCCCTGCCCTTGGTGGGCAATGAGCTGTCTCTCCCTGGCCTAGATCATTTCTGGAGACAGGGGGTGGGGGCTAGGTGCCCTGCCCAATTAACACTCTCCAGAATGCCAGCGAGCAGCTGCCAGGCAGTCGGGCTCCCCGGGGAGAGGGGCCCAGGTGTTCCTGCCTCCTCTGCTGTGCACACAATGGGAGGGGGGAAGGGAGGGGCCTGCCAGAGGCCTGCTACCAGGCCTGGCCCCCACCCCAGGGCATCTGGGCTGCCTCCACAAGGGTGGGGGAGCATCCAGCAGCCCACATGGAACTTGGTCCCAGTCCACACCAACAATGCGCTGGTTTCCTCTCTGCCATTCTCCACCCCTACTCAATTGGTGGATGAACCATGCGGATGCCTTGCTTCAGGGAAGAGAAGATAGAGTGATACACACACACATGCACACGCACACGCACACACACACAGGTGTCTCTCTGTGCTTCTAAGAAACAGATTTGAAAAGTACCTGGCAGAGAGACAAGTTAAAGGGGGTCTGCCATCCAGGAACCTGAGCCTGGACTATCTGTGAATAAAGCATATGCAGTGGGTGTGCAAAGAGCTAACTGAGTAAATAAAAGGAACCGACACAGGGAGATGATGGACTGGCAACACTGTCTATTAAAAAATCATAAGGAAAGACAGCTTCCTGTCTCTGCTAATCTATTTGCTTATAAAATTTGCTCTAAACATACTCTCTACTCAGTATCTGCTTGATGTTTGCTTGCACTGAGCTAGGTTAATAAAGGTGCTCATCTTCATGTATTAAAAAAAAAAAAAAGGATGAGACTATTCAAGGCTGCAGATCCATGAGGGTGCAGATCCCCAGGAGCACCCCTTGAGGCGCTATAGCGCACTCCCTCCACCAGGGGTGGCATGCCTGAATTGCAGGTGCAGAATTCGAGAGTGCCCCGCAGCAAGGCAACCACAATTCACAGTAATGCAGTCCACCCTGCCGTCTACCCTTGTCCCTTCCACCCAGGACAAGACACAGTCTCTAAGGGGAAGAACAGGTGGTTGTTCTTCCCTGCAACTGCTACTTCTACTTAGCAGACACACCTAGTGATTCAAGCCCCCGTCTCTGGTGGGTGCAGGGGACACTGCAGCTCAAAGGTTGTCCTCACTTGGAACACCTGCATCCATTCTGGAGTGCCTGGTTCAAGTCTTGGTTATTCTGCTTCTGATCTGGCTGGGAGGCAGCAGGTGATGGCTCAAGTATTTGAGTCCCTGCCATCCAAGTAGGAGACCTGGATTGAGTTCCTGGCTCCTGGCTATATCATGACCAAGCCCCAACTATTGTGGGCATTTGGGGAGTAAAAGAACAGATGGAAGATTCTTCTCTTCTCTTCTCTTCTCTTCTCTTCTCTTCTCTTCTCTTCTCTTCTCTTCTCTTCTCTTCTCTCCTCTCCTCTCCTCTCCTCTCCTCTCCTCTCCTCTCCTCTCCTTTCCTCTCCTCTCTCTCTCCTCCCTCTCTCCTCTCTCTCTCTCCTCTCTCTCTCCTCTCTCTCTTCTCGCCTCTTCTTCTGTCACTCTGTCTTTCAAACAAATAAATCTTTAAAATACAAACCCAGCTCTGTCATACACCACCTGTATTACCTTGGGCAAATTACTCAGCCACTCTGAGCTATGCAGTTTCTTCATCAGATAACACAAAAAGCCTCACTCATAGGGTTGCACTGAGAATTCAGTGAGATAATATACATAAAGCATTAGTCATGATCACTGGGATACAGTAAGTGCTCAATAAATGATAGGCAAAAAGAAATACGCGAACATATACACAAGCTACGACTTAGACAGCAATGGAAATAAATGCCTGCTCCACTCTGTCAGGTTCCCCAAGACGCAAACAGCACGACCCAGGGCCTGGAAGGCTCCACGCAGCAGCAGTGACCCTGACTGTGATGGGCAGGCATGTGCAGGGCTCACAAACCAGGCTGGAAAAAGGGTGTCTGGACAAAAGAAAAGTGAAACAGGTCCCCTGCTGTCTGTAACCTCCAGGGAGCCTCACGGGGACCCCAACTTCACAGGGAGGTGAGGGCATTAGCGCGTGACCGTACACACCAGCAGCCGGCCTGGCAGCCAGGGAGGCCCGTGCCCAGGCAGGAGGAGGGGGTCCATTTCTGTCTGGATGGAGGCGGGGGGCAGCCCAGCCGTCTCCGTGTCCTTCAATTACAGGGACAAAATGGTCTGATGCGGGAAGCAGCCGACATCTGGGTTTCAGTTGGCTTCTGACATGGGGCCTCGCTAATTAATCTGGAAACAGGGACTGACAAAGGCTCCCGCCCAGCGCAGTCAGGGAGAAAGCAGCACTGGGCCCTGAACAGACGGCCGTGTGTGTGTGTGTGTGTGTGTGTGTGTGTGTACACATGGTGGAACGGCGGCTGCCCACGTCCCCACCAGGGTCCAGGCCACTCGGCTCCCCAAGCCTCCCCGGCTTTGTCACGCGATCCCCTGAGGACAGGCAGCAGCTGGGAGGGGACACAGCCAGCAGGAAGACAAAGGGTCCCAAACACCCGAACCCCTCGGTGCCCGGGTGGGGCTACCCCACTCCTGCCTGGCAACGGTCAGAAGAAATGCACACCAGGACACGTCAAAACAGTCAAGGAAAACGGAATTGAAAAATAAGTTCATTTGGTGAAAAACAAGTAAAATCTATGCATATGTGGACTCTTCAAAGATTGTTTTGCATCCAGACTTATCTTTTAATTCTACCTGTCATAAACTTTTTGAAGTACTAGTGTTTATATTTTTCAAAATAGTACATATTTATTCCAAAGTTTGCAACCACTTAACTAACTGGTATCAATCAGTCCCCTTTCAGCAGAACCCTTACTAGGCACCAAGCATGGAGCTATGAGTTTTGCATACACTATGATATTCTTTTTATTTGAAAGGCACTAGAGAGCGCCAGCGCCGTGGCGTAGCAGGTAAAGCCACCGCCTGCAGTCCCATATAGGCACCGGTTTGAGTCTGGCTTCTCCACTTCCAATCCAGCTGTCAGCTATGGCCTGGGAAAGCAGTAGAAGATGGCCCAAGACCTCGGGCCGGCCCTGCACCTGCGTGGGAGACCCGGAAGAAGCTCCTGGATCTGGCTTCAGATCTGTGCAACTCTAGCTATTGCAGCCATGGGGGGAGTAAACCAGTGAATGGAAGACCTCTCTCTCTCTCTCTCTCTCTCTGCCTCTGCCTTTCAAATAAAATAAATCTTTAAAAAGAAAGAAAGAAAGATGCAAGAGAGAGAGAGAGAGAGAGAGAGAGAGAGAGAATCTTCCATCCACTGCTTCACTTCCCAAATGCCTGCAACAGCCAAGGTTGAGCCAGGCCAAGCTATCCATCAGGTTTCCCATTTAGAAGGCAGGGACCCAAGGACTTGAGCAATCATCCACAGCCTCCCAGGGTGCACGTTAGCAGGAAGCTGGATTGGAAGTGGAGCGGGACATCCCCTCCAGGCACTTGGGTATGGGATGTGAGTGCTGCGAGCTCTGTATGACAACATTTAATCCTTATGCCAACCCAACAAAGTTCCTCTCCATTTGAGTAACAAGAGGCACGGAGGCGTTAAGTTAGTTGCCTGCGACCACATAGCTGGTCAGTGCAGAGCCAGGACAGCCCAGGGTCAGCACCAAGCCCAGTCAGCACCTGTAGCTCTCCCCCCACTCTCTTCCTGGCTGGCCATTTCACTGTGCCTGCTGGGCTGGGGGCGCTGTTGAGACACAGAATCTCTGATGCTAGGCGTGAAGAACTCCAAGAGATCACCCATGCCTACCCACACGCGTCCCCGCAGCTTTGGGGCTCTGGTAAAGGGGTCCAGCCTGGCCTCCAATGTCCGCTGTATCGGTGGGGTTCCCTGTGAGGCAACTTTGAAATAAACAGGCCGACTGCCTCCATAATGCATGCTTTCTGGACTCAAACCCAGCGAGTTAAGGGCCCAGTGTCAGAGGGTGGCAGCCCACAGCCAGGTTCCCCCCACCCCGTCCCTCGGCAGACCCCCCCCCCAGCCCCGCGCACACCACTGCATCCTGCTGAGCGCTCCAGGCTCATCACCCGCCCCCGCTGGGCCTCGCCCCAGGAAGCTTCTCTTCTGTTGCTAAGCAGACACCACCTGTGGCAGGGTCCGGCACAGGTAGCGATGGACGAGGCTCCCCGAGAGCCTTACTGCTCTCAGCGGCTGCTGGCATTGGCTCCTCCCTCCCCGCCGCCCTGCAGGAGAAGCTGTCCACTGGCAGCCAGCGCTGAGCCAGAGCAGAGACTTAGCGTGGGCACCCGCGTGTCACAGGACTCCAGCCCGCCTGGCCACGCCATCACGACTGGTGTGACGTTACTGTCCAGCCTCTCCCCCGCCGCCCAGACGGGTCCCCCGGGCCTGGGACCCGCGTCTCGCCCCTCTCACCGCCGCTGACAGTTGGCTCTGCCTCGCGTTCCCTCCTTCTGGAGCTCTATTCATTGCTCCCCAGTTTCCTTTGGCTTTGGAAAATTAATTATCAGCGATTTGTTAAGTTCATTAGCTCTGCCTCTCAACAGCACGCGAGGCTGCCATCTGGCCCTGGGTTTTCACTTCCATGCGCGCTGTTCCGTAATTACACAATCAGCGGTGTCACCCTGCGACGCCGCACACAGGCCACGCAGCTCACCCGTCCTGTCTTCAGCCTGGGAAACGCCCTCGTGGGACCGAGCCGATTTGTCCAGCCTGGGGGCTGCCAGCCCCTCCAACATGTGCACAGCTCCTTAAACAGGAGCGGAGCCCTCACCCTGCCCAGAGCCCCTGCGGACGGCCTTTCATTCATGCCCACCGCCAATGAGCTCACTAGGATTAACCCATTTGCGGACGAGGAAACTGAGGCTCATACGGACCCAGGAAGGAACTGGCCCCCAAATCATGCATCATTTATTAAGGAGTGGAGTCAGGATTTGAACTTAAGTCCCACAAACATCTGGCTAAGCGCAGCCTGATCCTGCCTTGCCCGGCCCTCTCCCTCCTACCTCCCACTCCCATTCCTGCCTGAGGGGTTACGGCTAGGCCCCTCTGTACTGTTGGCAGGGTGACATTCGTCAGTAATTCCCAAGAATAGAGCACTGGTTACAGGACTATGCTGCTGTGTGACAACACCCACACGCTCTGCCACGCGGGAGGCAGCTCCAGGAGTCATCTGTCCAAGACCACTCAAAAAATGACAGAACCAAGACTGGAAGCCAGGCATTCTGACCCCCAGGGGCCTAGGACGACACCCTCCCTCAAAGGCAAAGAGCAGGCTGAGCTTCTGGGTGGGGCCTGCTGCAGAGATTCCCCCCACCCACCAGGGTCAGCAGACTCGGCAACAGCCTGCAGGTGCAGGGAACTCCATGTTCAAGGAGACAACAACCGGAGAGGAAGCTGACTCTCGGGACGCTCAAGACATCTACTGAACACCCACTAGAGAACAAGGGCCGCGCCAGGTACTGGGGACGCTCAGGAGCAACAGATGTGCACCCCAGTCCTCCAGGGGCCACGGGCTCCTGTACAAAGAGGTGAAGTCAAGCACATGGAGGGAGCGTGTGGCGGAGGAACCCACCTAGGCCAGGAGGCAAGGAGAGAGCGCTCTGCCCAGGCAGTGGCATGGCTGCTGTGACCCGGAGTGTGTGTGTGTGTGTGTGTGTGTGTGTGTGTGTGTGTGCCGCTCCTCGGAGCCCCTCTTCTGCTGGCTACCTCGCTAGCTCCAGCAGCCTGGGTCTGCCTTAGGAGGTGGGGCCCAGAGCTGCCTCGTTTCCAGCTTCCTCAGTCTCCAGGCCTGTGCGCTGCCCACTCACCAGCTCTCCCTGAAGTCCCTCTCGTCTGTCTCTGTCTCAGGGTCACCCCCACGCTAATCCTTGCCAACAAATGGGACAGCCATTTAATCCGGGAAGGAAGCAGGGCTGGCATTTGTTGAGGCCACTCCCGATTCAGCAGCCTTCAAACACTCTTCAGTGAACCCAACCACCATCCCCATAATCTAAGTGTGCTGTTACTGTCCCCACTTTACAGATGAAGAAGCTGAGGCTCGGGGAACTAAAGCTACGTCTGCCCCATGCTCTTCCCAGCATGCCTAGCTCCCTGCTTCCAAAAAAAAAAAAAAAATCCTCAGAAATGAACGTCCTGCCTCCCTGGCAGGACTGCTGAAAAGTCACAAACAGAGCAGCTGTGACCTCTTTCATCGGATGCATGACAGATTCCTTCAAAGCCCCCTGTGGGGTACAAATGGGGAGCCCCCAGCAGCTGGCAGAGTGTCCCATGGGGACACTGCACAATCACACTCCTCGGGAACGTCTGCCCTGTCCCAGACAACTCGGAACAAGCACCTACTATGTGCTCGGCCCAGTTCCAAGCAACGGTCAGTGACTGAAACACAAGAAACAGGCAGATCCCCCCAGGGTGCCTGGTGAACAGTTCGCCTTTCACGCGGAGACAGATACAGTGGGCAGGGGCGGGGGATGGGAAACCAACTCCCCTGGAAGCCCAGGCGACACCACCCAGCTTCTCCTTCGGCTATGATGGCTTTGGGATGTTTGAATTTTTACGATGAGTACACATAACCTTGACACGTTTTTTAAAAATCTGAATTAAAATGCCACAAAGTTTGTGGCAGCTTTGGTTCCTCCACACCTTCTTTTTTGAAGAATTTATTTATTTATTTTTAAAGATTTTATTTATTTATCTGAGAGGCAGAGTTACAGACAGAGAGAGGGAGAGACAGAGAGAAAGGCTTCTGTCCGCTGGTTCACTCCCCAAATGGCTGGAGCTGGACTGATCGAAAGCCAGGAGCCAAGAGCATCTTCCAGGTCTCCTACACGGGTGCAGGGGCCCAAGCACTTGGCCCATTTTCCACTGCTTTCCCAGGCCCATTAGCAGGGAGCTGAGTCGGAAGTGGAGGAGCCAGGACTTGAACAGGGGCTGATATGAGATGCCAGCGCTTCAGCCAATGGCTTTACCCACTATGCCACAGCACCAGCTACTGCACATTTTCTTAAATGACAGCTGCTGAAGTCCAGTTAGGCACTGGCAGGGCAGGAGAGAGGGGGACTAGGATGTCCGCTGACCTTCCAAAGGGCTCCATTGCCATGGAGAGCTTGGGCCCCAGGTCTGTGCTGCCCCTCAGCCTGGTGGCTGCTCTGCCTCCAGCCTCACTCTTCCAAGACAGAGGCCATTTCATGCCTTATCAATAATTCATGGGTACAAACAGCAATGCCAGCTGGCTCCCCATGGACGGGGCGGGGCTGGGGGAGGCAGCAGACAAACTGCCCGCCACCCCTCCCTGGGAGAAGCAAGGGGCAGGGGCAGGGCGGCCTGGCAGCGAAGCCTGCAGCCCAGATCTGAGCACCTGCCTTTGACTGCTGGCTCGGGCTGGAGTTCTGGGCTCCCACCTGGCCCAGTTCTGGCCATTGCGGGGAGCGAACCACAGAGAAGGAACCCTCTCTCCTTCTCTCTCTCTCCTCCCTCCCTCTCTCTATGCCTCTCAAATTAAAAAAAAAAAAAAAGTTCCAGCCTAAGAGGGGACCCTGTGGAAAGCACCCCAGATTTCACCCAGGCCCTGGGACACCCTTCCCCTCCCAGGAGCACTGGGCACATGCAGGCCGGCCCTCAGACCTGCAGGCAGTGTGAGCACTAGCAGGGTCCCCAGACCAAGAGTCAGGAGAGTGGGTTCTAGCCCCAGCTCTGCCACTTCTCTGCTGTGTTCCCTAGTGCAAGTGGGTCAGCCTCTCTGTGCTTCAGCACGCTCCTGTATAAAATGGAGCTGGAATAGACAATGAACAAAGGATTCAAGCAGGCAGTTAAAAAAAAAAAAGAATACAAATCCCCTTAAAGCATCGAAAAGGAAGATCCCTCACACTCACAATTACAAAATTACAAACACGACAAGATGTTCCTTTTAGTCCACCGAATTGGCAAAAGGGAAAACGAAGTGATGTGAAAAAGATGTAGAGGGGCAGAGACTCGGGCACGTGACATGGGCCACCAGTGACAGCAGCGGCCCGCACAGTGGAACAGCACTCCCCCGAGCCCGACGCTGCTGTGAGGGGTCCCGCAGACAAGCACGGAACCAGCCCCACGCAGACCTAGCCCGGCGGCAAGGCTGCCAGCCTGCACACGCGCCCCTCAAAAACCGCAGACGGCCACGGCCTGCGGTGCTCAGAAGAGGCAGCAGCCCTGAACACGCTGCTGTGCTGGGCTCTCCCCGCTCTGCCCGAGTGAGGCAGACAGATGCGCTGCTGTCTCCAAGACAGACAGGGAGGGGGAGAGGGAGAGGGAGTTAGAGAGAAGCGAGGGAGAGAGGGGGAGAGGAAGGGGGCAGTGAGAGAGAGAGAGAGAGGGAAAAGGGAGAGAAAGGGAAAGGGAGAGAAAGGGAGGCAGAGAGAGAATATGCCTGTGTATTTCCAGCTACAGTGTGTTTCTGGATGTTTCCCTGTCAATCTGTTTTAGTCCCCGCCTCTGGGCAGGAGACCCCAAGATCCACAGTAAGAGCGAGAATTCTCATTGATGTGCTTTTGTCCTTTCTCATCTTCTCAACCAGGTATTAGATTATCAACAACTTCCAGGCATGGGGGCTTTGCTTACATGGGAGCAGCTGGGCTGTGGGAAGATGGAGCAGTCGCTGAGACAGTGCATGTAACCTGTAACACATATGCACACACACAGCGTTCCCTGTGACACATGGAACCTGGGCAGTTCTTAGACACAAAGGACACCCCCGAAGGTCTGGTGAGCCACCAGTTGGGGTGCAGGGCCCACCTGCATGGTGTTCACACCGCAATCACCCCAGGGACATTTCAGAAGCAACCAAACACGGCAGGATCCAAACAGAGGTTTGGGTAGACAGAAGGCTGTGTCTTCGAAGCCCCCCAAGAACAGTGCTGGGGTGTACCGGGTTAAGCCACTGTAGTTGCTGCCTGCAATGCCAGAGTCCTATGTGAGCAAAAATTCAAGTCCAGGCTGCACTGCTTTTTGGTCCAGCTTCCTGCTAGTGCACCGGGGAAAGCAGCAGCAGATGGCCCAAGTGCATGGGCCCCTGCACCCATGTGGGAGACCTGATGGAGTTCCAGGCTCCTGGCTTCAGCCTGGCCCAGTCCTGGCTGCTGTGGACATCTGGAGAATGAAACAGCTTCTGGAAGATCTCTCTGTCTCTCCCTCTTTCTCTATAACTCTGCCTTTCAAATAAATAATTCTTTTAAAAAATAATAAAAGAAAAGCCCCCCCACAAAACAGTCTGGAAACAAACCCCTTTATAAACGTACTTCATCTCTCAGAGAACAGGTCTAAGGGATATGTGAGGGTTTGTCTTGTCACTGACAGATTCCAACACAAGGTTGTGAGCTCCACCTGGGGCAGAGGGGACTCCCCAGTCTCCCTGACACCTCGCTGGGCGCCTGGCACACAGCACAGCTCAGCAGACATGCAAGGAACAAATGAACGATCCAGCCGAGCGCTCTCAGGCAAATTCCTGAAAAGGAGGCCCTCGTACAGGGGTGACTTGCTCCAGGCTCGCGGAGGGAAGGCCCAGAACCCAAACTCACACCCAAGACTTGACCTTCACCTAACCCTTCCTGCCTTCCATCCCTGTGCACACCCGGAAGTCACGTCCAGATCCCACACTCTCAGCCACGCCTCCCCCCACACCTCGCTCCAGCTTTCCAGGCTTCTCAAGCAGGTCCCCACTCTGACACTGCAGTAGACGTATCTACCCAGTCCCACCCGGCCACCAGCTCGGCCTTGAAGTTTAACGAGCAAAAGAACAGACTGTTTCCTCCTTTCGCGGCAGCACACAGGTTGGGACCTGGTCTGGGCAGCACCTAAGGGCTTCCTAGAGAAAGCGGCTCACTGTCGCCCCAGGAGGGGAACTCAGATGTCTCCCAGGCCAGGTCAGACCCCTGGGACACGCAGAAGCGGCCTGAGCTGCCCGCAGGACCGCATCAGAAACTGTGGCCTCTGGGTGCACAGGTGAGCCCGGCAGGCTCCCTCTGCACATGTCTCGGCTCCCTCCGTTAGAGACCCGTGCACTAACCCTCGTGGAGCCCGTGGGCGTCTAGTTCTGATCAGTGTGGAGGGGGGCCTGCAAGGTGCACTAGCACAGCGTGGCGAGGAGGGCGCCAGGGGCTGCCCAGGGGCCTCAGGCCACCAAGCCAGGACACCAAACCAGGACAGGGATTAAGCTTCCCGCTCACCTCATATAAGACTGAAGCACTGATGGAAAGCCAAGACACTGTAGCAAAAAAAAAAAAAAAAAAAAATACCTAAATGAAAGATCTCTGTGAGTGAGATCCCGGTGGAAAGAACGGGCCATCAAAGAAGGAGGTACCTTTCTCTGAAGGGAGGAGAGAACTTCCACTTTGACTATGGCCTTGTCTAAATAGGATCAGAGTTTGTGAACTCAAGAGGCTTCCATAGCCCTGGCAACTCATGACAAGAGCCTCGGGTGATTACTGACACCATAAATAAGAGTGTCAACTGTTAAGTCAACAACAGGAGTCACTGTGCACTTACTCCTCATGTAGGATCTCTGTCCTTAATGTGTTGTACTGTGTGAATTAATGGTGAAACTACTACTCAAACAGTACTTTATACTTTATGTTTCTGTGTGGGTGCAGTCTGTTGAAATCTTAGTATATACTAAATTGATCTGTATATAAAGATAATTGAAAATGAATCTTGATGAAGAATGGGATGGGAGAGGGAGCGGGAGACGGGATAATTGCAGGTGGGAGGGTGGTTATGGGGGGAAAAGCCGCTATAATCCAAAAGTTGTACTTTGGAAATTTGTATTTATTAAATAAAAGTTCAAAAAAAAGAATGAAGCACTGATTCCTCCGGGCAAGGCCAGGGAACCCCGAAGGCAAAGCCTTCTAATGGCCTGACGGGCCCAGCTCCAACAGGGGCTGCTACACAGGCGGACGAGGGAGCCTCCAGCACCCATCCTGTGGCACCAGGGACAGCCACGCACGGCGGGCCAGCTGCTCACTGCCAGCACGGGCGCCTTCCTTCCACCCTTCAGGCGGCCAGGCGGTCAGCCTCGCACCTCTCACGAGCACAGCCAGCCTAGGCACCAGCCCCTCCATCGATCCTCGGTCCGCACAGCCCTCTCTCTCCAGACCACTCAGCCCTCCCCTCCGGGGCACAGCTGCAGCCGGAGCGTCCCAGGGGGCTCTTCACGGCGGTTGCGAAACAAACCTTTGGAACAAATGTGGGTAATCACCAAGACGGGCCCAGCAGGGTAAACAGGAGAGCTCCTTCTCACCTGGCACGCTGCCCCCGCCATGGCTGTACACACAGGCACACATGCTCCCCAGATCCCGCTCCCATTCAGAAAAGAGCCGGAGTGAGTGTCCGCCAGGAGAGACCCCCCCACTCAGCTAGTCTCTCCCAAACTGCCCCCCCAAAGCCCACAGGCCACATTGTGTGTGGATCATGCACAGAAAATGTGGCCGCAAAGAAAGCACGCCTGGAGCCCGGGGCCCGGAGCCCAGGGCTGGCGGCCGTTGCTAAGAGACAGAGGATGCCCAGCTGGAATCGTGACTGAGGCTTCTTGTTTGTGCAAGAGCAGGAGGAGGAGAAAAGGCCAGGACGCGGCTGCTGTGATGAATTTCAGCCTCCACCGGATCCTGCCAGAGGGAGGGGAGATCTCACTTAGGATTATACTCTGTCACCAGGCATCCCTCCAGCCTCTGGGTGGCAGGAAAAACTCGAGGCCCCACACTTTCCCTCTCCCTTAAATAAATGCTCTGGAAAACCAAGCCTAAAAAAAAAGACTCCTAGGAAAGGACAAAAGTCAGGCAGTCTCCGGGGCCAGCACGAGGGAAGCGTAAAGCCGCTGCCTGTGACACCAGCAGTCCATATGGGCGCCGGTTTGTCTCCTGGCTGCTCCACTTCCGATCCTGTTCTCTGCTAATGCACCTGAGAAAGCAGTGGAGGATGGCCCCAAGTGCTTGGACCCCTGGTACCCACGTGGGAGACCTGGAGGAAGCTCCCAGCTTTGACCTGGCCCAGCCTTGGCGATTGCAGCCACCTGGGCAGTGAACCAGCAGATAGACGATGTCTTTCTGTGTCGCTCCCTCTCTCTGTAACTCTGCCTTTCAAATGCCGTGGAGGAGCACGTTCAAGTCCATGATGTGGGCTCAGACGGTGTTCGTACAGCCAGCTTCCCTGTCTCCTGCTGCGCATCCTTGGGCAAACTGCTCAGCCCACCTGCGCCTCAGTTTTCACTTTGCTAAAAGCAGCTGATACCAGTTCCTCGCAGGGTGAAGAGGAAGCCCTGTTACCCTGCATGGAACGGAGCACGGCCCAGTTCAGGCCCTGCAGTCAGGAGGTCCAAGCGTCCACTTCTCCTGGACGTGTGCTGCCGGTGCTGGACTGTCAGGGGTGGCCCCTTATTCCAAGAGGAGGACCTGTGCTGCAGAATGGTCTGGACCAGTTCTGTGAGCAGCTCAGACTGGGTGCGGGAAGACAAGGTCATCTCCACGCCTCTGCCCCACACCTTCCCTGACCTGCCCATCTCACCAGCCTTGCCCTGGAAAGTGGCCCTGAGCCCCAGCATTGACACACTGGCCTTCCCTCTTCATTCTCTTACCCCACGTGCAGGTCCCAAGTGCTGCCGCCTGTAGGCAGGGAAGGAGGACAGTGTGGGCACAGCCTGGCTCCCCACCCCGGCTGACACAGACTCAGGCCCCACCCAGTCCCAGCCCAGGCCCTCCACCAAGACGGGGAAGCCTCTCCCCCAAACCCCAGCACTTCTCTTCACCGACTCCCCAGGCCCTGGCATCGCCCTAGATCCAGAAGCAAGAGAAGGCAGAGAGAGACACGGAAGGAAAGGGCCTCTCCTGCGGGGCGGTCTCTGGGCCTCCAGGGAAAGGACGTGGGCGGAGGCTGTGGGCACCACCCCATGTGGGCCGATGCACACAGGATCTGAATCCCGGGCCCGGCACCTGCTCAGAGGGGCTCGTTTGTATCAAACGCCAGGTGCACCCTGAAGACGCGACAGCTAGTGAAAGAAGCCAGGTACAAAAGGACAAGCGCCGTGTGGCTCCATTTACTGCCAGAGCAGCCAGGCTCACACAGCGGCTGCCGGGCTCGGGGGAGTCTGTGTTTAATGGGCACAGAATTTTGGTTTGGGAAACAAAGAGTTCTGTTATGGGTGGTGGTGAGGTACAACAGGATGGGAGTACTTAATGCCACTGAATTGTACATTTAAAATTATTAAAGTGGTAAATTTCACTTTAAGTATGTTTGACCACACACACACACACAGTTTGGGAAACATTTTCAACACAATTGCACTGGCTGCCCACTTAACACAGTGTCCTCCTTGAAAACCCTGGAGTGGGACCGGCGCCCTGGCTCACTTGCTTGATCCTCCACCTGCGGCACCGGCATCCCATATGGGTGCCGGGTTCTGTCCCAGTTGCTTCTCTTCCAGTTCAGCTCTCTGCTGTGGCCCGGGAAGGCAGTGGAGGACGGCCCAAGTGTCTGGGCCCTGCACCCGCATGGGAGATCAGGAGGAAGCACCTGGTTCCTGGCTTCGGATCAGCATAGTTCCAGCTGTTGTGGCCATTTGGGGGTAAACCAACGGAAGGAAGACCTTTCTCTCTGTTTCTCTCTCTCACTGTCTAACTCTATCTGTCAAATAAATAAATAAATAAATAAGGTGTGCAGCTTAATTAAAAAAAAAAAAAGAAAAAGAAAACCCTGGAGTAACAGAACATTGGGAGCAGCACACACAATGTTAGAGGGTGAGTTGTTACGCAGGAAATGGAAACTTTCAGAAAACATTCTTTGAATTAAGCTCACAAAATGCCCAATCCCCAAGTTGCAAAACCCCAGAGTGGCTGGAGCCAGGAAATGGGCATCCTTGTCCACCCAAGAGCACGGAGACCACAGATGGCTCCCCAGCGACAGAGGTGGGTGTGGCTGGGAGGTAGGTGTGGCTGGGAGAGCAGTGCAGGAAGGACTCCAACGTCCCAGCCCTACCAGGCAACTTTGAGAGTTCATTATCCTATGAATCTAGCATTCTACGAGAAAACTGGGTAATCCCCACCTCTAAGAGGGGCTGAGATTAAGCAAACAATCATCGTGAAGGCTAGTTAGCAGGGAAGAGCTGGGGCTCTGAGCCACACTGCATGGATTTAAGTCCTGGCTCTTCCACTTCCTAGCTGTGTGACATTTGGCAAGCCACTTAACCTCTCTGTGTCTCCGTGTCCCCATCATAAAGACAGCAGCACCTATTCTCAGGCTACTGGGAGTTAGTATGTGGCAGGCGTTGGGACCATGAGGGCAGCAGCGCAGTCCAGTCAGAGGCCAGGGGCTACAGACATTCCCGTCTTCCTGGTTACCCACATTGGCTCAGGGAGCAGGCCCGGCGGTCTGGACCCTAGGGAGCCAAAGGACTTCAGCCACATGGACAAACTCAGGCTTGGCATTCCAGTTGTGGGTGCCCAGGACGTTGGGTGGAGCCCCTGCAGCATAAGCACCCTGGATGTGTGAGGACCCGGGCTGGGGTCAGGCCACATGGGGGCACCTTGGGCTGTCGTAATCCCTCCCTTCCCACTGGCCAGCACCGACGGAGGGCACCTCCTGCCCCAAGGGGCTACCCCGGCCAGAAACAGCCTGTGCCTTCTGTGCAGCTGCCCAGCCCCGGCCCGCGAGGGCCTCCTGACGCCCTTTCAGACTCTGCCACCCTCTCTCGCCGCACGCACTCTCATCACAAATAGGCCCATTGAAGCAGCTAATTCAACAAATTCCGCCTGGGCGCCGACAGCCTCTGCTAGATGCAAAAACGCAAACAAGGCCTTTCTTCAGGCTGCGCCCACCCAGCCGCGGACCAGGCGGGGCAGGGCCAGGCGGCGACACGCTGAGCACATCCACCCAGCACGCAGCACCAGCCACCAGCAGCCAGGGCCGAGGGCCCTGTGCAGGGCAGAGGTGACTCCGCCCTGGGAGACTGCAGCATTTCCCAAAGGCTTCACCGACGATCCCTGAAACCAGAGGGCTGGGAGTCTGCGCCCCAGGCACAGAACTTCCTGGAGGTCTCCAGCTCTATCTTACACTTTCAGCCAACTCTGCATTCTGCTCCCTACTCTTAGGGTTTTACCAACCGTCAGATAATAACAGCCACGAAAACAGACAAAGGAGCTTCAAAAAGGTTTAGAAAATGGAACTAAACCATAAGTTTGTTTTGGTGCAAAAAATTTTGAAATCCATGCAGGCTTTTTTAAAATGTGCATTTTCCAGGAACTCTTGAGATGCATGGATTTCAAAACTTTCCATTTATTTAATTTATGTGAAAGGCAAAGAGACAGACAGCCAGACATCTCTCATCCACTGGCTCACTCCCCAAATGCCTGAAACAACCAGGGGCAGGCCAAGCCAAAGCTGGGAGCCAGGAACCCAATCCAAGTCTCCCCCAGGGACGGCAGGGACCCAACCGCTTGAGCCACAGTGTGCTGCCTCCCAGAGTACACGTTAGCAAGAAGCTGGAACAGAGAGCGGAGTGGGGAATCGAACTCAGGCACTCCAATACAGGATGCAGGCATGCCGAGCAGTGCCTTAACCACTGAGCCAAAGGCCTTCCCTGGATTTCAAAAAATTTTTGCACCAAATGAACTTGTCTTTCAATTCCATTTACTTAGGACCTTTGGGAAGTCCCCCGATATGCTGTGAGATCACCCCTTCTTTCAGGCCCTGCTGTGAGCTCTTTATACACATCTCTCCATTGGCAACACAGGCTGAGAGGCAGGCCCGTTGGGGTCCTCACCTCACAGATGTGGACTTGAGGCAGACAGGGGCCAGTCACGTGGCCCGAGGATGTACATCTCACAAGTGCAGAGCCGGGCTCAGAACCCAGCCGGCTGTGTGCACGCGGCAGTCAAGCTGTGGCCATCATTCCCCAAAGTTCTCCAGCAACACTGAAGCTGCGAGGACAGGCCTATTCAGCACGGCTACTGCATTCGGGCTGCCCACTGCCTTGGCACCCTGAAGTGTCCAAACTCTCGCAGGACCTGCCCTCCAAGTTCAGGTCACAGGCTCCGTGAGCTGAGGTCACCTCTTCCAGCCACATCCCCCTCCTCAGCCTCCCGAGTTCCTGGCCCCTGCCAGCTCAGGTAGTCCCAATTCCCAGACAAAGCTGGCTTGAGCCTCCCCAGCAGGCACAGTGTCCACCCCTCCCTCCATGGTGAAGGAATTTAGAATGGTACCATGCCTTATTTCCCTCCCATCCCAGCCCTGACCCCTCAGAGTCCTCTTGGTTCCTGGAGCCACAGGCCACCTCCAGAGCTGCCACCACACAGCAGGGCCCACAGCCCACAGTCCACAGTCCCATGGCCAAGACCTTACACCCAAACTGTCCAACCAAGAGCCACTTTGGCTCTCAACCCACCACCGGGTTGCTGAGTCCTGGCTCTATCCCTAAACTCCAAACCCAACAATCTCAAACACCAGCCCCTCCCTGTAGTTCCAGGGGTCATTCACACTCCGTTTTTTTTTTTTTTTTAAATATTTATTCATTTGAAAGGCCAAGTGACACAGGGAGATCTTCCATCCATTGGTTTACTCCCCAAAAGGTTGCAAATCAAGAGACAAGAACCTCCCCAGGGTCTCCCATGTGGGTGACAGGGGTCCATCTTGCAATGCTTTCCTAGGCACATTAGCAAGGAGCTAAATTAGAAGCAGAGCAGCCAGGACACCAACCAGCACTCCCAAATGGGCTGCCAGTATTGCCGGCGGAGGCTTAGCCTGCGGGGGCACAGTGCCAGCACCTCACCAACAATTTTCACAGAGCATCTCCCCAACTCCAGGGCCCACTGGGCCCACCAGCACCATCTGCCGGGACAAGCTGGAGGTGCCCGTGCCTCTGCGGTGCTGCATCGTGCCCACAGCCCAGGCGTCCAACAGGGCTAGCTCAGCACTCCCAGCTCCTGGCCCACCCCCGCCCAGATTAAGTTTAGAGTTCAGCAGAGAGCGCTGTTCAAGATGAGCGCCACTGCCAGACACGCAACCGAGGCAGCCCACGACCGGGACAGTCACTCTGGAGTGTCCAGCTGAGGAGCAAGGGGAAAAGTCGCCAGCGCAGGTGCCCGGGGCACAACAGAAACCACAGTGGGCCTGCAGATCAGGACAACACAAGCTCCCTGCAGCGCTAGCAGGGAGAGCCAAAGGGTAGGAGCCACACCGGGGTCCATCCACAAACAGACAAATAAAACATGGCACACACAGACGATACAATGTTGTTCAGCCTTAAAAAGCAAGGAAATTCATTCAGATCTACTTATTTGAAGGGCAGTTACAGAGAGAGAGAAAGACCTTCCATCTGTTAGATCACTCCATTCAGGTCTCCTACATGGGTGCAAGGGCCCAAGCACTGGAGCTATGCTCTGCTGCTTTCCCAGGTGCATTAGCAGGGAGCTGGATTGGAAATGGAGCAGCTGGGATTCAAACCAGCACTCATAAGAGATGCTGGCATTGCAGGTGACAATTTAACCCACTGCACCACGATGCTGGTCCCCAAACAGAAGGAAATTCTGAAACATGTGACAATATGGAGGAACAGCAGGGATGTGATACCAGGTGAAACAAGCCAGTCACACAAAGACAAACACCATGTGGTTCCACCTACACGAGGTACTCGGGAGTCAAAATTGTGGACACAGAAAATGGAATCGTGGCTGCCAGGGCCTGGGATTTATTGCTTGTTGGCCCTAGAGTTTCAGTTTCAGAAACTGAGAAAGTTCTAGAAATTGCATCACAACGTGAACTTACTTAACAGTACTGAACTATACACTTAAAACTGGTCGGGATGGTAACTTTTAGGTTGTATGTCTTTTATTGTAATTTTAAAGTACTAAAATCAAAGTGGGAAGAGAGCTATTTGTAGACCACAGATAATTACATAGAACCTATCTCTGGTGTGCTCGGAATCACATGTAGGAGATGCTGTGGCAGAAGCCTTGGGAGGGAAGGTTCTAGAAGCATCCTAGGCCTGCTAAGACGTGGCCCTGGCCCCACCTAGGTCTCCTGTGCCCCTGCTTGATGCTTGGTCCCCAGGGAGGTCCATCATTTTGCACAACCCTGCATCCCTGCCGTATGTGTCTAAACAGCGTCTTGCTGTAACTGTGCCCTCGGCCTCTCTGCCCCACAGTCAGAGAGAGCCCTGACGGCATCGAGTGGTTCCTGGAGACTACCAGGCCTGGATTCCAAGGAGCCCCAGCTCCCAGCAGGCATGCCTGAACCCTGGTCAGACCCCTCACAGGCCTCTGACGCCCCCGGGGGGCCAGGGTGGCCTCACTTCCTCTCCCCCAGAGAGGTGTGTTTGCTCTGCTCTGGGGGAGGACCGTTAGCCTGCCCCATCTTGTGCCCCTCACCCCATGCCGCCCCTGCCCGCCTTCTCCCACAGGCCCCCGTGTCCCCACAGTCATTGGGAACCGCAGTTGTGTGACAAATGACAGAGGAGGTCCTGGGGACGCCATCTCATTCTGCAGGCGTTATTGTGCCTGACCTAAACCCAAATACCCAGGCCCCAGTCTCCCGGGTGACACCTGAAGGCCCCGGTTTCCTGGCAACGGGGAACAATGGCCCCTGGGAAAAGCACACACAGTTTGGGAAAGGGCAGGCTTTTCTCTGTGCACCGTGGTAGGGGTGGGAGCAAGGCAGGGTCTGCAGCCACGGAGGCTGGTGGACCCCTGAGGCCACCTCCCTACACCAACCCCGTGCTGCAGGAACTCACCCACCTGGGCCAAAAGCCCCCTCTGGGCTGGCTCACTGCACCCCTTTCCCTCAACCCAGGTCCCAGGTCTGCACTCTGCCCCTGGAGCTGATCCAAGGCGCTCACACCTCAGCTCTGATGATCTCAGTGCCCACCTTTGCCCTGCAGAAATGATGTCTCTCTCTGGCCGGTCTGACAGTGTGGCCCTGGAGGAGCGAACACCAAGCCATCAGGCAGGTCGTGGACAAACGTCCCCTCGGCCACTCACTCCCTGTGCGATTCGAGCGTGTCACCAACAAGACAGGAAGAGGGGAGGGACTCCTGTTCCACACGGGACATTGGGGCACAAGGACACTTGGGTTCAGACAGGGCAATAGGGGGAACAGCCCAGCTGAGACCAGAGGCAGCCGTGCAAACGCGGCTCAACCATCTCTGCTGGCAGAGGGTGCCAGGAGCAGGGGCAGGAGCCCAGGCACAGGTGGTCCAGGGGAGCAAGCATGACTCAGCATCACTGCTGCGGAGAAGATGAGCAGCCAAACACCAGAACCAGCCATGCCTCGGCCAGGGACACAGGGCAGCAGCAGGGCTGGGGGCTCTGGGCCAAGGTCAGTGCACAAGACCTTAGGAGTCACAGATCTGACTCCCAGTGCTAGGCAGGCAGCTCAGAGCGAGACTGTGCAGCACCAGTGAGAGCAAGGGCAGAGGCTGGCACCAGTGCCTTCTCCAGGAGGCCTGCTGGAACCACCTGCCAGCCCTGCCCACGGCCCACTGCAGTGGCCCGGCTACGTGCTCCTGGATGCACAGGCTTCCTCGCACAGCGTTCATCTCCGCCCCGTTAGCGATTAGAGCGAGGAAGAGACAGCTTCTGCCTCTGCCCCTGAAGACGCAGTCAGTCCTTCCCCATCAGCTCCCCAAGTTCTGAATAAAACTCTTCTCTAGGTGGCGAGCGTTCGGCGCAGCGGTTATGATGCCTCCATCCCACACTGGAGTGCCTGGGTTCAAGTCCCGGCTGCGCTTGATTCCAGCTTCCTGCCAGCGTGCACTCTAGCAAGCAGCAGATGACGGCTCAAGTGCTTGGGATGCTGCCACCCCTGTGGGAAACCCGGACGGAGTTCTGGGCTCCTGGCTTGGACCGGGCCCAGCCCCAGCTGTTACAGGCATTGCAGAGTGAACCGGCAGATGGAAGACTTTTCTCTCTGTGTCTGTCTCCATCTCTCTGCCTTTCAAATAAAACGATTTTCTTTTTAAATTACAAAACCAAACCTCTCCTCCAGCTCACAGTGACCCCCTCCCCCAGGACCTGTCCGCTCTACAAAGCAGGTCACGTTTTCCTCACTACCATCCCCCAGAGACAGAAACACAGCAGAAATAAATATTTGTTGAATGTGTTACAAGTGAAAGATGAAAGATCAAACCCAGGACAAACCAGAAGCCCACAGGCTCAGCCTGCGGCAGGCACCTGGGCAGGCAGACTCCACGCACGGCACTCAGCACACACGGCCTGGAACCGCAGGGCTGGCCCAGCACGCTGCCTGCCCGACCTGCCCACGGCGGTGCCCCCTTGGTCGTCATCTTGTTAGGGTCTTCACCTGCTCGGTACCCGGCAGCCAGTTCACATTCGGTTCTGAAATGCTGAGGTCCTGTGTCCACCCCCAGGGCAGCCCCCTCAGCTTCTCCCTGGGACCACTCAAGCCCAGCCCCCTCACTAGAAGGGAAGTCCCCTAGAGACAGCACCCTGGGATGCCAGGGCAGTAAGATGGTCACTGCTAATGATGGAGCTGGCTTGGACTGGGCCCCCAGCACACTGCTCCCCACCTCACTGTAATCCCCAAAGGAGGGTCTGTTGCTCACCCCCATTTTTTAAAACATTTATCTTGCTATTTTTTTGAAAGACAGACAGAGAGAGAGAGAGAGAGAGAGATCTTCCATCTGCTGGTTCACTCTCCAAATGGCTGTAATGGCCAGGGCTGGGCCAGGCAGAAGTCAGAAGCCTGGAATTCCATCCAGGTCTCTATGGGGGTGCAGGGGTCCAAGCACTTGGGTCATCTTCTTCTGTTTCTCTCCCAGGCACGTCAGCAGGGAGTTGGATCAGAAGTGGAACGGCCGGGACTCGAACAGCTGATTGGGATACCAGCATCACAGGCGATGGCTTAGCCCGCTGCGCCACAGCGCTGGCCCCGCCTTCCCTGTTCTACAGATGAGGAAATGGGCTCTGGTGAGGAGCCAGGGCTCACACTTGGCCTAGAAATGGCAGCTGTGGACTGGAAGGCAAAGTCCTCCCATCCCACAGCCCCGAGCCTGAGGTAAGAGAGCAGAAACCCCTTGGATTGTGGGGGCAGGAGGGAGGGGCGAGCGCTGGGCATCGGCAAGCAGAGCTGCAGCAACAGCGGAAACGTCCAGGCCAGAGCCGCTTGTTGCCGGGCGGCAGCGAGGCCCAGGCCCAGCCAGAACTGCGTGCAGAGCGGGAGCCAGGCAGGCAGCGGGGCATTCTCGAGTTCAGGGATCCTCACGGTGTGGTAGCCCTCAGTGGACACGGCTCTAAGCCCTGCCCTGCCCTGGGGTGGCCACGTGGAGGAAGGACGACAGAACGGCGTTTCCACAGCCCCTGATGCGGCCACCCCGTCTTCCCAAACCATGAGGCCAGAGGCCAGGCTGGGGGGTGAGAACGGACACACGGTGCCCCAGGAGGGATACAGAAGGGGATGGGGCTGGAAGGCCCAGGATGGGCTCCGGGCAGTCTGGGTCCTTGAGTGATGCTGGGTTTAATGCTGGGATGGCTCCAGGGCTGGCCGGAGGGGTTGGCGTGTATCTTGGGCAACGGAGGAAGAATGAAGAATAAATCCTTCATACAACACCAAGAGTGAACCCTGACTCTGACAATGGACTCTCGGAGCATGGAGGCACTGACCGGTACAGGTTTATCCACTCAGGCAGGAGTAATGAGGAGGCTGTGCGTGGGGGCGGGGATGCGTGGGGATCCACAGGACCTTCCACACAGTTCTGCTGTGGACCTAAAACTGCTCCAGAAATGGTCTATTTAAAAGGAAAAAAAGGAGGATTTCCCATGGAACCTGGGAAGCTTCTATCCCATGGCCCCTCACCTGCACTGGCCCCTTGTCCAGTGAGAATGGGTCACAGGTAAGACGTCCAAATGGTATGATATTTCTGTAAATTTTGCCAAAGTGACATTTTTGTATCTGCTTATATAAAAGGAAAGTTAAAAAGTTTTAAACAATCAAAGCTTCAGGCTCTCCCTCAAAAATCAAACAGTGGTGGGCCTGTGGTCTAGGGGCTGAGGCACCGATAAACACGCCTGCATCCCACAGCGCAGTGCCTGGGTTGCATGCCTGCCTCTGACTCCTGCTAGTGGAGATCCTGGGAGGCAGTGGTGACAGCTCAAGTCATTGGTTCCTGCTACCCACATGGGAGATCTGGACTGCATCCCAGGCTCCTGGTTTCACCCTGCCCCAAGGTGTTGAGGGCATCTGGGGAGCAACCAAGAATATGAAAGATTTCCATTTCTCAAATAAATAAATAACAAATAAAACAAAAAAAAAAAGACAGGGTTGGTGCTGTGGTGTAGAAGGTTAAGCCTCTGCCCATGGCACTGGCACCCCATATAGATGCCAGTTCATGTCCCAGCTGCTCCTCTTCTGACCCAGCTCTCTGCTATGGCCTGGGAAAGCAGTGGAAGATGGCCCAAGTGCTTGGGCCCCTGCACTCACATGGGAGACCCGGAAGAAGCGTCTGGCTCCTGGCTCTGCCCAGCTCCAGCCATTGTGGCCATTTGGGGAGTGACCAGAGGATAAAAGACATCTCTCTCTTTCTGTGTAACTCTGCCTCTCAAACAAATAAATAAATCTTTAAAAAAGACAATTTATCTCAAATAAAAATAAAATAAAATACAAGGCAGCTCTACCAGGCTTCTTACAGAGGACTGAAGGACTTGGCTGCTCCCAAAAAGCTGCTAAGCTGGGAAATGAACGGAAAGGAGTGCCCCTTCCATGCTTAAGAAAGCTCCTAAGTTCAGGGTTTGCAAGGTCTGGAGCCACATCCCTGGTGTACGAGAGGCAACCCTGTGTCCCTGAGGCATGATGGGACATGCCTGGGGCAGTGTCTGGGTCACAGCGGAGCTTCTGAAAGGCCATCCCTTCTGAGTGTGAGCCGAGAGCAAGGGGAGCAGGCATCAGCAGACTGCACAGGGCCACGTGCCTGTTAGAGTCAAAACAGATAACTGTCAAGGGCTCACCCTCCACAAAGACTGACACTCTCGGAGTTAAATGGGCTGGAAAGACCAGCATCCTTCCAACCTGGACTCGCACCACAGGGAGCTGCCGTGAACTCCAGTGAGAGGGCAGGGGAGCTTTGTGCTGAGTCAGCTCCAGGCCCCTCGTCAGCATAAAACACCAGCATGTTTATCTCATTCTGCTTCTTTAAAAATCATGTTTTCCAGGGCAGACATTTGGCACAGCGATTGACACCACTGGGGACGCCCACAGCCCATGTCAGAGCGCCTGATCAGTCTCAGCTCCTCTGCCTCTGATCCAGCTCCCTGCTAATGCACTCTGGGAGGCAGCAGAGATGGCCCCAGGACTTGGGCCCCTGCCACTCCCAGGGGAGAACTGGATGGAGTTCTGGCTCCTGGTTTCATGGGCTCTCGGGGCATTTGGGGAGTGAACCAGCAGACGAAAAATCTCTCTCTCTCTCTCTCTTTTTTTTTCTCTCTCTCTCTCTCTGTTTCACATAAAATGAAAATAAATGACTTAAACAATTCTGTACTATCAGGAAACACTACATATTAGCTGAGACACTTTGCAGAGACATCGTGTCTATGGCTCATTTTTTTCTCGCTAAAAAGAACTCCACGAGTTTAATATCCAGAAACGTGGCTGCCTGATTCTCTTTGCAAAACAGCTCAAACTACAAATCATCAAAAACAAAACACCTTTGGAGAATTTTTTTCTCTAACATACTCTAAATACAGCATGAGGCTCCAGATGTGGGCTCCTGGGTGATGGAAATGCAACGCTGTAGAGGGACTTGGGCTTAACCATCAAGAGAAATACAAGCTTAATATTCCTTCCTTCCTTTCTTCCTTCCTTTCTTTATTATTTATTTATTTATTGACAGGCAGAGTTAGACAGTGAGACAGAGAGATAGAGAGTAAGGTCTTCCTTTTTCCGTAGGTTCACCCCCCAAATGGCTGCTACAGCTGGCGCGCTGCACCGATCCAAAGCCAGAAGCCAAGTGCTTCCTCCTGGTCTCCCACGCGGGTGCAGGGTCCAAGGACTTGGGCCATCCTCCACTGCCTTTTCAGGCCACAGCAGAGAGCTGGACTGGAAGAGGAGCAACCAGGACAGAATCCAGCACCCTGACCGGGACTAGAACCCAGGGTGCTGGCGCTGCAGGCGGAAGATTAGCCTAGTGAGCCGTGGCGCCGGCCTACAAGCTTAACATTTCTTAATGGTCCCTTCACCAGCATGTAGTCTGCACTCAAGAATCTGAGATTAGTCCTCATAATCTGAGGAAACTGAGTCTTAGAAAGAAGTAAGCAATTTGCCTAAGGTCTTCCAGCCAGGACGCAGTAGAGTGGTTAGGGACAAGCCAAAGGCTTAATCTCCCTGTCAGGCCTGACCCCAGCAGCACTAGTGAGTACATGCAAAGTCCAAAGGGGAGCTCCACAGTGGCCGCCCACAGCAGGGCTGTGGGGCACCTGTGCCTTCCAGCATGCACACCTGACACTTGTGCTTATTGGCCAGGAACACCCCCCCTCCAGGGAGCCCAGGGGACGGTCACTGCAGTCTGCAGTCAATGTTCAAATGACCAGTTGTCCCCAGCCTCCCCCTAGGGACAACCAAGGTCAAGTGCCGTGTCCAGCTGGCTGTGAAAGATGCTATAAAGATCATCAATACACGAGTTCCAGCTCCTGCTCACACCGCTTACTGTAAGGACCTGCCCACGTGTCCAGCTGGCTGTGAAAGATGCTATTAAAGATCAACAATACACGAGTTCCAGCTCCTGCTCACACCGCTCACTGTAAGGACCTGCCCACAAGACTTCTCGCCCTGTGTTTCCTCTAAGTGGAGTCGTTTCTTGTAGGACATTGGTCGGTCTTTTCCAATGGCCATTGCAGGTGTGAGACATTCAGATACCCAGGTGTGGTGGCCACACTTCAATACTTCCAAGACGGTGGGAGACGGATGGGCCAAGGCTCTGCTGAACAGCTGTGTAATCGATGTGTATCTGTCGCTTCTGCCCATTTTCTTTTTTTATTATTTCATGGGCACTGGGAGATAGAAGGCCAGGCTACCAACCAGCCATCACAGCCTGCCAGCTCATGCCACCAGCTCAAAAAGCCAGCAAGCGCAGGCAGCAGCTCTAGAAAGCCCGAGACCATGTCCCATCGACCCTGACACTGCCCACACCCGACAAACACCAGCGTGGGGCAGGCCTGTAGAAGTCAGCCGGGCATGTGAGTCCCTCTACACCCGGGGCCCCACAGTCAAGGTGGATCCTCCAAGAAGGACGGCTGCGTCTCAGCCAGCACTCCCACGCCTTCCGGACAGACGCCGCCCTGGGGAGCTGCCCTGCCCAGGCGTCGGGGGCCAGCTGCCACTCGCAAACAGTCAACGGGACTGCATTAAGGATTCACACCATGCACAGAGCCCTGGCAGTGAGAGAGGGTGCCTGTGGGTTCCCAGCAGTCGGCCCGGTCTCTTCTCCCTTCCTAAATATTTTCTAAAGACTATGAAAAGGAGAGCTGGCCACACCCACAAAGACAAATAAATAAGTGCTGTTGCTTTCTGTTTAGTCTTCTTTTAAAAAAAGCAGAGCATTAACTTGATTGAACGTGGCTAGTCTGTGACAGGGAGAGGACTGAAATGTCCCCCACGAGCACACTGCTGGACTCTGGGGCGCCCCGGGCTGCTTGGGGAACCTGTGGCCATCAAACTCCAGCATAGACTGCTAAATGGCTTCCACCCAGGGCCAGCGCGTGATGGACGCTGTCCCCTTCGAGAGCTGACATGCCCAAAGGATGCTCCTAGAAGTGGTGTGCAGAGTTCTGAGGCCTTGGTGGTGAGCGAAAGCCTGCGGTTTTCAGTCTTCCCACGAGGGGCCCGGGGTCCCTGCGTGCACACAGGGCACCAGGCCCGAGGTACCAGGACCCGCTGGGGACTCCCAAAGTTGCCACAGCCCCCAGCAAGGTGCGCTGCCTGGGGAGGTAGCAACCGCAGGTCTCAGCAAGGGTCACACCCTCCCCTGGTCCCCGCTGTGAGCAGAGGGGCCATCGCCCCTTGGAGCTCACTTCCAGCCTTCGGCCCGAGGCTCTGCCCGCCTTTCTGCCTGCAGCACTGCTTCTCCCCTTCCTGCTGCCCCTCGCCCTGGCCACGTCCCTGGGAGCTGGAACATCTCCGGCTTTGGCCACGGGGAGGGTGAAAGTGCCCCTGTCTCCACGCCAAGACGGGTGTCACCCCACCACGATTTATGCACCAGCTCCCCTTGTACCAGCTTTTCCCAGGTACCTCCCCACCCATTACTACCACATTAGTTGCCATGTGTTTCCCCGAGCTGTCACCAGCCCACACTGTCTCTTTGTCACTCCGCCGTGCTCGGGCCAGCCCCTCCCGGACAAGGGGAGACGCCGAAACTTGGCATTGAAATATTTCCTCCCTCTCTCCTGTCCGCCTCCCTCCGCCCTGTTCTGTCCAGCCTGGAGCCTTTGGTAATAGCCGCCTGCCCGAGGGCATTCTCTGCTCTGTTTGCACAGCACGAGTGCCCCCCGAGGTGCCTGAGCCCCCTCCCCATAAGCACACTTCCCCTTCTTATTGGTATTCAGCCTCCACCTTCCCTGCCACCCCTTTCCTGCTTGGCCCAGGCGCTCTGTGACAGAAGGGCCTTTGTCACAGCAGAGCGGGGTACAAACGCCAGGGCTGCGGAGACAACAGATCGACTTCAAAGTGGGGCCGAGGAGAGGCATTGCATAGGGGCCCCTCTGAGCGCCTCCAGGACCAGCCGTGTTCTGGGGCCGGCGTGGCCCGAGGACAAATGCTCTGCATCTCTCTCCAGATCAGACGTCATCCCTAACGTGATTCATGGGCTTTCATTGTTCCTGCCCCTGGAGCCTGCTCAATATTTTGCTGCACGCTGCGCAGGAGCCGCCTTGCGGTAAAGGGTGGCTTCCTTCCCACACGAAGCCTGGGGCCAGGGGACTTCCAGCTCCTGCTGTCTGCCAGGTGCCTGTGTCTGCCAGCCTGTGAACCACCCCACGCCCCTTCTAGAGCAGCCTCAGGCGACTCACACGCGAGCCCACATTCTTCCACAGCTCTGCACCTACCTACGGCAATCCACAGCCATCAGCCCTGTGTCCCCACCACACAGTGCCAGCCAGCAGGGATTCAGCCCGTCCGCCAACTCCTCCAGGGACGCGGTGACAGCAGAGAAGGCCCCCCCCAGGTCCAGGAAGCCTGCCCCATACAGAACAAAACCCACCTCCCAGAACCTGCCAGCCACCGTGCGCAGTTTCTGGAACCCATCAGCTCCCTGCCCTCGGGACAGCCCTTCAGAGAGAGCTGGAAAGTACTCTCAGGGCTCCTCTGCATTTTCTTTTCATCAAGCAAACAGCCACAGCCCCTGCCTGTCACACATGAAACGGTTTCCAGATGGCTCCCAGATGCTCCTCCAGAGTGTGATCAGGGGCCTCCCCACAGCCCCCCACAACACAGCGCCGACCCCGGTACCAAGCACTGTTCTCCGATGTGTTCGCATCAGCACAGACTAGAACAGGGCCATCCCCTCCCTAGAGAGGACATCGTGCCTCTATTAACTCAGCCCGAGTCCATTCACTCTCAGAGCCCCCTCCCCACACGCTGGGCTCATCCTGAGCTTGGTCAAGGGCCCGTTCCACAACTCCTGCCAAGCGCTTTTACAGTCATGCCCACATCTGTCAATATTTGGTGACAGCTCATTCACTGCAGTCCAGTTCACAGGCGTCATTCTCCAGCCTTCTGTCCTCTTGGGACAGCGACTGCCCCTTCGCAATCCTGCGCCACCTGCCAGTCTGCTGAGTGGCCCCTTCTGTTCCCTCCGCCAAGCAAGCAGGAAAAGCAAGAGACCGGGCAGGGTCCAGAGATGCCAGGCGGCTCATCCAAAGTGCCACAGCCAGAAGAAGACAGAGCCAGACCTGAAACCCAGGTGTCCCAGCCCCATGCCCCTGACACTCTGCCAACAAGTCCCCAGGACACTTCCCCCACCTACCTGCTTCCTGGCTTAGCATCAGCTTCCTGAGGCTACAGCTCCAGGCTTGCCCACCCGAAGCCTCCGGAGGACCCAACCAGCAGACAGGGCCCTGGAGATCCTTCACAAAGCTGCTGGGGACAAATGGGCCAGAACCAGGCAGCCAGCAGAAACTCTGGATGTCCTTGATTCTTGAAAGCCATCTCTACCACGCACAGATAGTCCACGGCCTCTTATAAACAGTTCTCACAGCTCTGTCCTAGAAACACGCATGGCTCTGTGACGAATCTGCCAAAGACGACTGCTGGTTGAAGGGCTGGCCTTGGCTGACAGCAGCCCCAAGCCACCAGGGGGAAGAGGCAAGGAACATGGGGCAAGATCTGGGATCCCAATGACCAGAGCTGCGCACCAGCTGCATGGCGAAGCAGTGAGCTACCACCACCAGACGTGTGTAAGCAGCCCCCAGAGTAGATGACTTTTGTTTTTTTAAGATTTGTCTATTTATTAGAAAGACAGAGTCACAGAGAGATAGAGAGGGAGAGACAGAAAGGAGGTCTTCTGTCCACTGGTTTACTCCCCAAATGGCCACAACAGCCAAGGCTGGGCCAATCTGAAGCCAGGAGCCAGGAGCTTCTTCTGGGTCTCCCATGTGGGTGCAGGGGCCCAAATACTTCACCATCTTCCGCTGCTTTCCCAGGAACATTAGCAGGGAGCTGGATCAGAAGAGGAGTAGCTGGGACTTGAACCAGTGCCCACATGGGATGCTGGTGTCGCAGGCAGCAGTTTTACCCGCTATACCATAATGCCGGCCCTGAGTAGACGGTTTTTGTCCCCTTCAAATCTAAACTTCTATACGCTGTGTTTTTGCTGTAACAAGTCACTTATGCTCTTGAATAAAAACAAATTATGAAAAAAATACAATTGGAGGATTCACACTTTCTGATTCAAAACTTACTGTAAAGCTACAGTGATCAAAACAACGTGGCACTGGCATAGACAGACAACTAAACCAGTGAGACAGAGCAGAGAGCCCAGAAATAAAACCCAGTGATCTCCAGGGAGACTGCCAAGAACTTCTAACGAAGCAAACACAGTGCCAGAAACAAACGGAGTTGGGAAAACTGCATTTTCACATCAAGAGAATGGAGCTGAACTCCTATCTGACACCACATGCAAAAAACAACTCAAAACGGCAAGAGGCATAAAAGTAAAACCCTAAACTCCTAAAGGAAAACAGCTCCATGATCTTGGACCTGGCAGTGGTTTCTTGGCAACAACATCAAATGCACAAGCAACAAAGCCAAAACAGACAAATTGTACTACATCAAACATAAAGACCTTTATGCATCAAAGAATACAAATAACAGAGTAAATCAACAGGGCTGGCGCTGTGGCGTAGTGGGTAAGGCCACCGCCTGCAGCGCCAGCATCCCGTATGGGCACCAGTTCAAGTTCCGGCTGCTCCACTTCCAATCCAGCTCTCTGCTGTGGCCTGGGAAAGCAGAGGAGGACGGCCCAGAACTGGGCCCCTGCACCCACGTAGGAGACCCGGAACAGGCTCCTGGGTCCTGGCTTCGGAACAGCACAGCTCTGGCCATTGTGGCCAATCAAGGAATGAACAAGCAGATGGAAGACTCCGCACTCTTGCTCTCTCTCTCTCTCTCCCTTCCTGCCTCTCCTTTTCTCTCTGTGTAATCTGACTTTCAAATAAATAAATAAATCCTTTAAAAAAAAGAGTAAATCAACAACCCACAGAATGGGAGAAAATACTCGCAAGTCATATATGTATAGCAAGATGTTAATATCCAGAACATCTAAAGCACTCCTACAACTCAACAACAACAACAACAAAATAAAATGATCATGGAGCCATAGCAGGTAAAGCAACCACCTGCAGTGCCAGCATCCCATTTGGGCGCTGGTTCAAATCCCAGTCCAGTTCCCTGTTAACATGCCTGGGAAAGCAGAGAAAGATAGCCCAAGTCCTTGGGCCCTTGCACCCACGTGGGAGACCTGGAAGAAGCTCCTGGCTCCTGGTTTCAGATCAACACAGCTCTCTGGTCATTAAGGTCATTTGGGGAGTGAACCAGCATGTGGAAGATCTCTCTCTCCCTCTCTCTGCCTCTGCCTCTCTCTAACTCTGCATTTCAAATAAATAAATCCTTAAAAATATCAAATGCTCCAACCAAAAACAGATAATGAATTTAAATAGATATTTCTATTTATCTATCAAACATTCTGTTTGATGATATACAGATGGCCAACAAGTATATAGGAAAGAACTCAGTATCACTAATCAGAGAAATGCAAGTCAAAACCGCAAGGAGATATCTCCACACATTCATTAGCGAGATGGGGGGAAAGGTAGGGGGAGAGCAGTGAGAGAGGAAAGGATCGGGGGAGGATCTTCATGAGATGTTTGTTCACCTGTGTTCACATCAGCACTACTCAGGACAGCCAGGAAGAGAAAGCAGCCCAGATGTCTCTCCATGGCTGAATGGATAAACAAAACATGGTATATCCATGCAACAGACTATGGATCCGCTTTGAAAAGGACGGCGTTTCTGACACACACTGCAACATGGGATGAATGTTGAGGACATTATGCCAAGTGAAGCAAGCCATCACAGAAAGACCAGTACTGTGTGGTTCTACGTATGTGAGGTACCTAGAGCTGCAGAAAGCGGAGCGCTGCTTACCAAGGGCTGAGGACAGGGAACCGGGAGCTGTTGCTCACTGGGTATGGAGGGTCAGTCTTGCAGGATGGAGATCGGCTGCTCACACTAAATGTACTTCACACACGGAACTGTATGCTTAAAGCCAGTTATGATGGTAAGTTTGATGTTCGGTGGTTTTTGAAAGCCACCACTGAAGAAGTCAGCCTAGAACTTGAAGGAGAGGTGGGGACGTGGGTTTCCATGGCAGAGAACCAAGCTGCCTATCATCAGTGAGCAGGGAAGTGCCTTCGGGAACATCAACACCAACCCATTAGGACACGCCAACCTGTGCTGCCCCGGTAGGCTCCTAACGCCATGTTAACCCAGAGCCCCAAAGAAATCCAACCACACCTGTGTTCTGGAAGGGCCTTCTGTTGCTACAAGAGCAAAGAGAAGCAGGGGCAGCAGCGGCATGGGAGCCCAGACACCCCTCGGGACGCCCGCATCTCCTATCAGAGCACCTACATTCAAGTTCCGCTCCTGCTCCCCATCCCAGCTTCCTACTAATGCACACCCTGGGAGGCAGCAGATGACAACTCAAGCACTCGGGTCCCTGCCGCCTACACTGGAGATCCCGATTGGGTTCCCTGCTCCTGGCTTTGGCCTGACCCAGCTCTGCCTGATGCAGGCATTTGGGGAGTGAACCACAGGATGGGAGATCTCTGTGTGTCTGGCTTTGCCTTTCTCTCTGCCACTCTGTCTCTGTCTCTGTCTCTGATTCTCTCTCTCTTAAAAAATGAAGCAGGGGTGGATAAAAGTCAAGAATCAAGGGGAAAGATGGGTTTCTGTTGCCAGGTGTTTGTTTCTTTAAATCCTGTGCTATGATGGAGGATGAATTTAAGTGCCGCAAGTTATAATTCACGTTAATATTCATGCCAATTTAATAGAATAAAGATCTCTACACCAAGCCAGCTCCTGGGAAATGCGCTCAGAGAAAGAGGTCGCAGAAATTCTTTTTCCATTTGTATAAAGTCACCACCTCATTTTCAATCTGCAAAACCAGAGAGAGAAGTGACCCAGGGGACAGGCTGAGCTCCTGCCACAGCTGAGCTCCTGAGACCAGACGCAGAGAGAGACGGGAAGCCATGTTCCCACCCAGGGCGGGACAATGGAAAGAGGGAAGCCCTGCTGAGTCAAGGAGACAGGCCCAGCCTGTCCCTTCCTGCGGAGGCCGGGATGAAGGGGGTGCAGACAAGGCCTCCGGCCAAGGGCAGCTCAGGAGGCTTCTAGGTGAGCAAACTGTCCTCTGTGCACATCGGGCACAACTGGGTGAAGCCTGTCCACACTTCCGCCCTCCCCCCCCCCCCCCGGTCAATCGCCTCTGGTGATGAACCCAATCATAGCTCCTGCACCAGGCACTCCACACAAATCACCAAACTCACAACACCCCCCATGCTACTAGATGAGGGAGCAGACAGGGAGGCTGGGTAACTCGCCCAGAACCCCACAGCAGTCAGCACCACGAATACTGGAGAAAAGTGAGGACTCCGTGCCAGAAAGCCTCATTGTGACCTGGAAGGGCCAGGAGAGGCGGCCCGAGGCCCTCTTGGGGGTGGAGTGGGGGCTGCTGGTGTGTGCGCAGGTGTGTGCATGACTCCGTAGCCCTAGAGGGAGTGGCTCAGTACACATGCTGTCACTGAGGGGCATCAGCAGCCAAAGGGAAGATATGTGATGGACAGAATAACATCCTCCCACCCCAAGGAAGTCCCCATCCCAGCCCCTGAGCCTGTGGCTATGTCATCTTCCAGGGCCAAGAGGACTTGAGGATAGAACCTGGAGGGTTCTGGTCTACCCAAGACCCAAGTAGGCCCAGAGTCACCTCCAGGGCTCCCACCAGGCAAAGAAGGCAGGAAACTCAATGCAGAGCAACTGTGGCCATGGAAGCTGATGCTGCCACCGGCAAGGGGCAGGAGCAGCCCCTGGGAGCCAGAAAAGGCACAGAGGCCCCTTGAGGCTCCAGAGGGAGCACGGCTCTTTCGAGGTCTGGATCTTAGCCCCTCTGACCTCCAGAAGTGAGAGATCATGACCTGGGGATGCTTTAGGGCCCCGGCCTTGTGCTAGTTTGACACAGCAGCTGTGGAAGGCAATCCAGCAGCGAGGGCAGCTGCTGTGGACACAGGGGGAGCCCCTGGAAACTCGAGTGTTAAAACCTCAACATCCCACGGGGTGGTGTTTGCTGATGGTTGCTTTGGGGACACTCAGGTCTGGCTGAAGTCAGGAGGGGGGGCCGCGGGAGGGGATCAGTGCCCTGGTGAGAAGAAGCACCAGACAGCTCCCTCACTCGCTCGCTTGCTCTCCCCCTTGCTCTCTTTCTGTCTGTACCACACGTGGACACAGCAAGAAGGCAGCCAGGTGAGGCAGGAAGGGACCATCGCCGGAACCCAACCACGCTGGCAGCCCCATCGCAGTCACCCAGCCTCTCAGTCCGCCAGACAAGCATGAGCTGCTTAGCTGCTGGTTGTGGCCTCCCGGGCCATCTGCCACGGGCGATCCTGCCTGCAGCTAGGACCACGTTCCGGCTGCAGAACCCCGGCCAGGCGGGGACATGCCAGCGAGTCAACATGCTGAAGGCAAAGACAGTTCCAGGTCCACCAGACTGCGCCAAGCCCCATGCGGAAGCAAGGCAGGTGTTTAGCAGCAGTTTGGGCAAGACAAAGGACACAAGCAAATCTCAATTCGCAGCGTGAAGACGGGAAAACACACACACCACACACGGAACGCAGAGCGTCTCGCCAGCAAGCGCTTTGCAGCGTCAAGTGGTTCCAGGTATGATTTTGAGGCTGCCTGCTTATTCTAAAGGACAAGTAGCTCCTTCCAAGCCAGGCACCCGCGTCCACGTGCTCTGGTCAGGCCCAGTTCTGACCAGAGAAGCCCAACCCCTCCATGCCTGGCCAGACAGCTCTCACAGCCGGATCCACAGGAGGGGCAGCTCAGGCTGCCTGTCCCCTCCAGCAACTGGCCAGAGGCCTGCCCTCCTCAGCAAAGGTCAACGTGTGGCTGGACCCCAGAGAACGTGGGAAGAAGAGCCAGAGGTATGGCAGACTTGGGGTTCACTTTATAATCTCCCTACCTCCCCTTCTCCCACAAATCTAAGCCTTCCCCAAAGAGCAGGGGCCACTCAGGGCTCCCCTGGGATATAGATGAGGTCTGACGAGAGGTTCCCCATGGGGTCAGAGCTGTGGCGTAGCCGTGTTAACCCGCTGCCTGCACTGTTGGTATCCCATATGGGTGCTGGTTTGAGTCCCGGCTGCTCCGCTTCTGATCCAGTTCCCTGCAAATGTGCTAAAGATGGCTCAAGTTTTTGGGTCCCTGAACCCAAGTAGGAGACTGAGACAGAGTTCCAGGCTCCTGGCTTTGGCCTTGCCCAACCCTGGATATTGTGGCCATTTGCAAGTGAACCAGCAGATGAAAGGCCCCTCTCTCTTTCTCTCTCTCGCTCTCGCTCTCTCTGTAACTCTGCCTTTCAAATACAGAAATCTTTTAAATAAAAAAAGACTCCCCATAAAGGTCCAAGCCAGACTGACCAAAGCTCCTGGCTTTGGCCATGGCTCAGCCCAGTTGTTGCAGGAGTGTGGAAAGTAATCCAGTGGATGGGAGTATGCTCTTCCCCCACTGTGAGTATATACACTGTGAGTGTACACATAGTGTGTATACTCATGCCTCTATGTGTGTGTATTCATGCCTCTCATGGAATTTTAAAGAAACCAAAGTCTGGGCTTTTAAAATATCTTTACTGATGACTTCCCCTCCCACATTTCAACTATCCAAGTGCCAGGCAGGGCTCTCATTAGCATTAGGCAACCACGATTGTGCCACCAAGCTAATGCCAAACTACAAGGTCCCAGCCACAAACCAAAGGCAGCACACTGGAATCAGCTGACGCTGCCTAGGGCACATACTGCAAAGGGCTTGGGGAGCCCCACGGCTCCCTCTCTGAACTCTGCAGAATCCCCAGTGGGTGACAGCACCACGTGAACCACAATGCCCAGCTTACGGGAAGGTCTGAGCAGCAGGTGCTGGGGGCCCCTCCTCACCAAGCGGTGAGCCAGTCTGACCCTAACCTGCCATGTGCAAGTCACCACCCTGGCCCCTGAGCCGAGCTCAGGCCAACTCACGTCCACCTCCACCAGTGGAAAGGGCCCCGATCCCTCCTTGACCCCCTTCTTCCCTCACCCCCAGCTTCAGCTCCTCCAGCCACCCGGGCAGGGGCTGTGTTCAGGGCCCCCTGTGCCCACCCTCCCAGAGAGTGCCCCTGGCCATGTCCAACTCACCCCCATCAGCCTTATTTACCCCCCAAACCAGCACTAAGTCCTGAACAACTGGCTCCATGTTTCCACCAACCACAGGCCAAGCGGAACAGAGTCTCAGCTGGAAAGTGCCAAGTCCACTAAATCCATGAGGCCAGGCACAGGTCAGACCTGGAAAGTCCCAAACCCAGAGGCCAGGGAGACAGGAAGTGGGGAGTCTGTTCTCTCCTCCTGCAGCCTTCAGAGACACCACGGTCCACAGCCTTTTTACCCTAGGGTGAGCAAGACCTGCCTGGCAGATTGGGGCATGGGAGCATGGACAGGTGGAGGCCATCCAGGGGCATCAACAGCTGCACCAAGAGAATACATCAAATCCATCCACAGAGTGGACAGGCCCCAGCCACTGAGAACAGTGGACCTCAAAAACCCTGTGCAGGGGAAACACGCCAGGTGCGGGGGCCCTCAGTGCGTGAGTCCATTTGGATGACGCACTTAAGTCAGGCAAGGTCACAGAGACAGACAGGACGAGGAGGACTGGGAGTTGGTGCAGTGGTTAAGACGTCATCTGGGACGCCAGCATCGTGTGTCCGGAGGGCGCAGGTTTGAGTCCCAGCTCCTCTCCTGATCCAGCTGCCTGCTAATGTGCATCCTGGGAGGCAGCAGGTAATGGCTCAAGTTGAGTGCCTGCCAGGTAGGAGACCAAGACTGAGTTTCTGGCTTCTGGCTTCAGCCTGGCCCAGCCCTGGCTGTTGGAGGTATTTGGGGAGTGAACCAGCAGATGGGAGATCTCTGTGTGTGTGTCTCTGTCTGTCACCGATTTTTCTTCCTTTCAAATAAAATAAAGTAAGTTTTTAAAGGAAAGAAAGGAGACTGGAGTTGACCAAGGGGTGGGGGAGGAGAAGTGAGTTATTTTCGGTTCAGGTCCTGTTGGGGATGACAAATAGGTCTCGGGTGCAGACGGCAGCGATGCTTACCCAGAATTGGGACTTTTTTACTGCCACTGAACTGCACCCTCACGAATGGTGACAATGACAAACATTATGTATACTGTATCACACTTAAAATGTCATTAAGAAAAACGGCACTGAAGAGGCGGCAGTGGCTCTGACTGAGGAGCTGGGCAGGGAGCTGGTGCCCCAGGCAGGCCTGGGCAGAGGCAGGGGGGACCGTCAGCCCCTCTGGCTCCTGTCTCAGGTGCAGACAGCTGGCAGGAGGCAGGAGGCCTGTGTCCGAGTGGGTAAGACTCACTCTCTGCTCAGTCACTCTGCTCTTCTAGAACACTCTGTGGCTCCACCTATCAACCAGTCCAGACTCCTCGTTCTAGAACACTCTAGACCCAGGGCCTGGCTACACCTCCTTCCATGTCAAGCCCTAACAGTTCTCTAGAACTGAGGGGCGCTTGTTCACGGGGCAGCAGCACTCCCACTCGTGTCCGCATAGCCACTCCATCCCCTGGAGCCTTGCATTCCTGCCCCCACACCCCAGCGCTGCCACACTGCAAAGCCACAGCAGCAGCCTCTTCCTGGTCCTGTTTTCTCACTTTTCCCATAAGGAAGGGGTCGTTCAGCACAATGGTGAACACCCTCAAGTAGCATTCTCCATGGATTTTTTAAAGATTTATTTATATATCTGAAAGGCAGAGCAACAGAGAGAAAAGGAGACAGAAAGAGAGAGAGAGAGAGAGAGAGAGAGATCTTCCATCTGCTGTTCACTCCCCAGATGGCTGCAACGGTCAGGGCTGGACCAGGCTGAAACCAGGAGCCAGGAATTCCATCTGGGTCTCCCATATGGGTGGCACAGCCTGGAGCACTTGGGCCATCGTCTACTGCTTTCCCAGGCACATTGGCGAGGGCTGGATCAGAAGCAGAGTAGCCAAAGATAGAACCCGCACTCAGATATGAGAGGCCGGCATTGTAGAACACCAGCCTCACTCCCTGGGTTCTTAGCCTAGATAGACCAACAACCAGCAATGAGATTAATTTACTTAACCACCTGTGCTTCAATTCTGCCAACTGTGCAATGGGGAACAGAGTAGCTCCCATAGCATGGACCATGGCGATTAAAATGAGGACATGCGCAGAAAGTATTAGGCGCAGAAGTGCTGTTACAAATGGGCATTACTATTATAACAATTGCATACTGCTGTGGTGCGAAGCTTTTAGGGTCGGGCTTTGGGTGCATAGATAAGCAGTGTCACTGTTTGGCACACCCACATCCCATATCAGAGTATGTGGGTTCAAGTCCCCCCTCTGCTTTCAATACAGTTTCCTGCTAACGCAGGATGGCAGCAGATGATGGCTCAGGTAGTTGGTTAGGTCACTGCCACCCACATGAGAGATCTGGATTGAGCTCCAAGCTCCTGCTTCAGCCTGGCCCAGTCCTGGCTGTTGCAGATATTTGGGAAGTAAACCAGCAGATGGAATCAATCAATCAATCTCTCTCTCTCTCTCTCCGATAAATAAAAATAAATGAAATTTATTTTTTAAAAACATTTGGATGTTATCCCAAGCATTTTAAGTACCTTGGTTAACTGAGAAAATGAACATTTGGGGCCAGCAGGTTAAGCTGCTGCCTGCAGTGCCAGCATACCATATGGGTGCCAGTTCGAGTCCCGGCTGCTCCACTTCCAATCTGCTGTGGCCTGGGAAAGCAGTAGAAGATGGCCCAAGTCCTTGGGCCCCTGTACCCATGTGGGAGACCTGGAGGAAGCTCCTTGCTCCTGGCTTCAGATTGACACAGCCACGGCCATTGCAGCCAACTGGGGAGTGAACCAGTGGATGGAAGACCTCTCTCTCTCTCTGCCTCTCCTTCTCTCTCTGTGTAACTCTTTCAAATAAAAAAAAAAAATCTTTTTAAAAAAAAGAAAGAAAATGAACATCTTTCCTTTTATCTTTATTTTTCTCTATTTTCCAAATATCCAATATCCCAGCAAAATTATTTGCGTAATTTTTGAAAAAGCATTTAAACCCTCACTTGCCTAGAAGTTATCCCCTGACAGCGCCCTGCTGCCTGCACATTCTCTGCCCAGGATTTTCTCCATGCTAAGGCATCCGTGGGTCTCACGCCAGCTTTCACAGCACTGCAGCAGAGGGCGGCAGCTCTGCAGGCCTCTGAGCCCTGGACAGCCCTGCCGGCAGCTGCATTCGCAGGCCACTTCCACAGACGACTCCTAACCACTCGCCCCCACCCCCAGCCCTCCTTCATCCCCTTGGCTCCTTGGCTGTGCACAGCTGGGAAAGCCTGGATGGATCTGAGCCAGCTAGTGGGGAGCCAGGCTCAAAGCCCACAGCCAGCTGCCAGGATGGGATGGGGGAACATTCCTCCCCCAACCACATCAGCACACCTGGGAGAGCGAGACATCACCCCAGGCCAGCTGCCCTCTGCCCATCGGGATGCTCACAGCTGTCGCTGGAGCCTGGGCCGCAGGTGCAGACCTAAGGATGGGCAGGCACTTTGGGAATCCATAGTGTCCACAGCCACCCACGCAGAATCCCCAAACATCCCTTTGTGGCTGCAGGAGGTGAAGTGGGTACTCGGGGGCCTACTGACTTCAGCGGGGCTCCCACCCAGGAACCAGACCAGGCAGTCGCCGACAGGGGCTCCCCATCTAGCCTCACCCTGCAGGCTGGAGAGCAAAGCTCCTCAAAAAATCAAAGCTCTGATCCTTCTCGTCAAGGTGCTCAGCAAGTCACTTAACACCAGGCCATGTGGCGTGACAGGTGCTCCTGAACAATGAGTTTTTTTTTTTTTTTGAACAATGAGTTTTTAAAAATATACTTTTCAGAAGCATTGTTTTTTTAAATGTACCTGTTTACAGGGCTAGTGCTGTGGCATAGTGGGCTAAGCCTCCACCTGAGGCACCAGAATCCCATATGGGTGCTGGTTCATGCCCTGGCTGCTCCTCTTCTGATCCAGCTCTCTGCTATGGCTCAAGTGCTTGGGCCCCTGCACCCGCGTGAGAGACCTAGAAGAAGCTCCTGGCTCCTGGCTTCGGATCGGCTCAGATTCAATCATTTCAGCCAGTTGGGGAGTGAACCAGCAGATGGAAGACTCTCTCTCTCTCTCTCTCCTTCTCTCTCTCTCTCTCCCTCCTTCCCTCCCTCTCTCTCTCTCTCTCTCTCTCTCTCTCTCCCCCTCTGTCTAACTCTACCTCTCAAATAAACAAATAAAATCTAAAATAAATACATAAATAAAAATAAATACATATACCTATTCACTTGAGACAAAGAGCACACTACCATCCATTGATTCATTCCCTAAACACCTTCAACAGCTGGGAATAGGCCAGGCAGAAGCTGGGAGCCAGGAACTCCAACCAGGTGTCCCACACGGATGGATGGCAGGGACCCAAGTACTTGAGCCATTGCCTGCCTCCCAGGGTGCCCATTAGCAGGACGTTGGAATCGGGCGCTGGAGTGGGTGCCAAACCCAGGCACTCTGCTACGGGGCACAGGTGTCAACTTCTAGGCCAGATGATCACCTTGAAGTACATTCCCAGGAGGTTCACAGTCGAATAAGCTTAGCAGCTGCAACACCCTACGTCTCGCCAGGGCCCCCGAGAAGGCACAGGAGTGCAGACGAAGGCCCCTCCAGTGGACTCTGCTCCACCCAGTGCTGCCCCAGCCGCATTATCATCAATGCCAGGACAACTCACAGACAAAGCTCCTGACGCTCCTTCCTGGAAAAGGGGAAGTTGGACAGCAGCCCCCGGCATTCCTGGCAGAAAGGCGGCCCTGGGCAGGGGAGGGTGGAAGGCGCCCCATCGTTCATGCGCCAGCATCTTCGGAGCCCGGCTGGCTCAGCTCCGTGGCTCTGCCGCCCGGCTGGACGGTGTCACCACGGCGAGGTCACCTTCCTGCTTCGTGGAATTTCTCTGGGAGGCCAGGCGGCCCCATTTTTAACTGCTCTCGGTCCAGCAGAAGATGCCTCTGGCCTCGGGCTGGGGGCTGGGCTGCCGAGAAGGGCAGCTTTGTTCCCCTGGCTGTGCTGACAGTTTAATTACCGCCGGCCCAGCCAGGGTTGGCAGGGTCAGGCACTCTTCCCCAGGGCTCCTGCAGAATCCCACAGCGAGCGCTCGTGGTCTCCAGCCCCGCCCCGCCTTTCCGGCCCAGCAGAGTCGCAGAGGTCCGCCTTGTCAGGACACACAATGGTGCCAAGGCTAAAAGGAGGCCCAGAGGACCTGGGTGTCCAGAGAATTTCTGGATGAGGAAGAAGACAGCGTGAGAGCTTCGAGGCCCCTCCTCCGGCCTGGGAGGACAGAGCTGGTGGGCAGGGAGGGGGCTCACCCACTTGCTCTCTGCCTGAGCATGAGTGCAGACTGGGGCTTGTGCTCTGAAAACAGCAGTCAGGGTCCACGCAAGCCCCTCTAACCCAAAACATTACCCCTGCCTCCAGCCCCGTACTCAACACCTCTGCCTCCTCTGGGGTGGACAGTCAGGTGACCTGCCATCACAGTACCGTCACCCCCACCTGCCACACCCACAGGCTTGCACTTCTTCATCTGTTAAGGGGGGACTGCTGACCTCACAGGCGCTCAGCTGCTGTTTGTCGGCCATCGGGCAGGAGCCTGGCACAGAATCACTTCGTGTTCAGCCTGACGGCCGCAAGGACCACAGCATGGCTCTGGGAGGTGGAGGCGGCGAGAGGACATGTGGGCTCCCACCAACTCCAGACACAAAGTGGGGTGCACTCGGCAGGAACTCCAGGCCACCTCAATGGGGGGCAGCCCGAGGAAGGAGAGGACGCCCCTGAAACCGGGGACACTACCGCCCACCTGCCCCACTGGTTGCTCTCCCCTGACTGCTGGCGAAAGAAAGTCACCTGTTGGTGGGAGGTCCTGCCAGGCACAGGGACCCTCTCGGGCAGGCGGTGAGGCTGAGTGGTGCAGGGATGGGGAGCCAACACCAACGCTGCACAACTGCCCCCGTGTGGGGTCGGTCTGGGACTGTGCTGCCGCCTCCAGCAGTCGGGAGGACTCACCTGATAGTTCCTGAATGTCACAGCTGTGCCTGTCTGCGTGAGGAACACTAGTAGCAGGACTTCACCTTCCGGAAGCCACCCACACCAAATGCACCACCTACGTGCCTGTGACACAGCTGACCCGGCGCATTTCGCCTCCTTCAAACCCATCTTCATGCTGATTTGGCATAACGGCCCCTCATGAATGTCTAGAATTTGCTCCAGATGGAAAAGATTAGTAACAGAGCCCTCTGAGGCAAAGGGGGGAGAGGTGTCAGTCAACAGGTGGGAGACCAGCAAGGCTAGTTCTTGCTTCCCCATGTTACCCCGCCTTCCAGGGGACTGGCTCTACAGTGTCTCTGCACCAGCTGACCCCACAGCCCCGGCCAGCTCCCAGCCCAGGGGTGACTGCCTGACCCAGCAGATTCTTTCTCCCAGAAATCTGGAATTTGGACCCAGCACATGCCGAGGGTCTGAGCCCCAAAGACACAGGAAGCAGAAAAGGAGCCAGCACCATGGCTGACACAAATCATTCATCACCAAGACATTGTCAGTAAGCCCAGGACCCTGGTCTGCAGGAAGGAGCGGGACAGGTGGATATCCAGAAAGAACTAGAAACATTCTCCCGTGTGAGAGCTCGCTGTCCCTCAGAGCCTGTCCCAGGGACACCAGCTGTTGGCTGTGCCCTCAAGACACCCCACCCCAGCAGCCTACACAGGTTCTGTTTCTGGAAGCAAGCTCCCCCAAGCACACCTGAGTGAGCCCACCCAGACAACGGCAAGTGCTGGGTCACTAGCACAGGGCTGGGGAGGGGGCCAGGAGCTTCAGCCATGAATCTCCACACACATGCCCTCATTCCCTTCCCAGAACCGTCTCCCAGTGGAAAACTCCGTGAGCCCCGATGCCAGAGAGAACCAGAGTAATAAGCAGTTTGTTTAACCAAGTCTCCCACGAGCGCCCTCTCTGAGACAGCCTGCCCTGGAGGGGGCTCCAGGATGCACTGACCTCGTCTGCGAAGCCAACCCTGGACTGAGCGAGGCCGGGATCCTGCACGGGAGTCCTCCCCAGAGGCCTCTGGCGTGCACACCTTGCTTACAGAGGGATCGAGAAAATGTCAGGCGGAGAGCTAAAGGAAACAGTGTCCCTCCCCCCAAGAAGCCACAACCTGCAAAAGAAACGTCTCCTGGCAGAAGGAAGGGAGCCAGTGCCCGGAAACACGCACTGGATGTGTAGAGATTAGCTCTGGCTGCGGGGCCTGCACGTATCCTCCAAGGTCCGCCACGCCTTCCCCTACACGTCCCCCTGTCAGCCGGCCTCTCCCCAGAGCAGCCGGAGATTCCCCAGAGCAGGTGGCCCACAGACCCCCGTCTTCTGCCATGGCATCTCAGCCCTTGCCTCGGCTTCCCCGGGCCAGCCCTTCGCTCCAGAATCTGCTGATTTAATATCCGTTAGAGCCCGGAGCTCCTTTTCCGTAGGGCTTCTATGCAAACATGAAACCGGGAAGGACACGAGCCATCACCCAAACGGGCCCTTGCACCCACTGCGAGGGAGTCAGGTTGCCTTTCCCAGCTGGACCCTCGAAGGCAGTGAAGTGCCAGACCCGGCCTGCCTCACAGGGCCGTGCGGTGATGGACAAGGGGCTGAACCCAGAGCACCATGTCCCTTCAGGGGACCAGGTGCTCACCCGGAGCTACCAGGGACACAGTCAACACCCATGCCAGGCCTCCCACACGCTTGGAGGTGCTACAGGCACAATCTGACAGCCCCTACGGTGAACAGGTAAGGAAAGTTTACCACCAACCTCTGGAAGCCCACGGCAAGAAGACATCCTCCCGAAAGGTGCCCATGGCTGCAGAGACCCCCAGCAAAGGGCTGGGAGGCACCAAGGGGTCCAAGGCACTTCAAAATCAATGAGGGCAGCTCAGTGTGGGGACCCAAGCTCGGTGGCAACCGTGTGACATGCACCTGCTAGGGACCCTGGAGGGTGGAGGCCAGTGGATCAGCAGTGGCTGCAAGGGGACAGACCCCAAGCAGGCAAATCCTGCAAAGGTCAGAAAGGCTCGGGGGACTCGGGATAAGGACACAAACAGTGCAAAATGAGGCCAAGGGAAAAGACGCACTGAATTTTTGTAGAAAGTGCTGTGATAATCCTAGCAAAAGCCAACCGAGAGGAAGGATGGGACGAGGAGATTAGAGCTGCTGGGATTCAAAATTCTCTAATACGCAGATCGAAGAATGAAATTGACTGTGTGAGGTAGTGAACTCTCCGTCCCTAGAGGCAGTCAACAAAAGACTGCAGGACCATTCGCTAAGGGGTCACAGAAGAGATTCTTTACTGATCTCAAAGATCCTGTCCAGCCCGAGATCCCCCCAAATGAAACATATGGCGGAATGACAGACACATCCGGCTTGTCACAGTGGAGCAGCGGTCCCACCAATCCTTCAAACTAGAAAGATGGACACTGACAGCACATCAAAATAAGACCCTGCACCACAGCTAATAAATTTACAGACCATGTTACGCCTGCAGGTGGAACGAGCTGAAATCAGAAACAGCTTCAAGGAGGGCCTAGCTGAATGAACCAACATTCAACCCCAGGCAGTGGGAAACGTGCAAGAAGAGTGCCTGGTGAGGCCGGCCTCGCAGTCAGCAGGCATGCCCAGGCCCAGACACCTCTGCTACTGTCAGTAGCTGCACCTGCGACTGGAGGAGCCGTGGGTTCTTTCAAGGGCTGACCGTGGAGAAATGCCTGACCCAGCACCTTCCAACAGGGAGGCCTGGCCTTGAGGCCCCGAATCACTCCTGCCAGGTAAGGAGCACTGTGGGTAAGGTCATGGGGAAGCCAAGCCCCATGGAACAAACACTGCCCATCCCCCAGGGTGAGGGGTGAGACCAGGGAGGGGACATCACCCCCAGAGTGGCACTCACAGTCGCGACAGAGCCTGGTTATTCTGGAACAGCAGTTCTGGGAGCGTGTGCAGCTGGTTCCGGTTCAGCCGACTGAAGAGAAGACAGAGTTGGAAATCACTTAGACGTCCAGGAAATTAAAAGGACTTCCTCATTATTGTTATTATATTATTTGAGAGACAGAGCACCCATTCACTCCCCAAATGCCCACAACAGCTGAGGCTGGGCCAGGAATTCCCTCCAGATCTCCCATAAGGATGGCAAGAACCCAACTACTTGACTCATCACCTGCTGCCTCCCAGGGTCTACGTTAGCAGGACGTTGGAATCAGGAGCCAGAGCCAGGAACTGAGCCTAGGAATTCAGATGCGGGACACAAGCATGTTGACTGCTAGGCTAAATGGCCACCCCAATGATAGCTTTTGAGCCGCCACTACATAGCAGCTCAGCCACGGAGGGACGTGATGCCCAGGAAGTACAGAAGCTGGTCCTTGGGCCACCAGCAGGGCTGCCGCCTGGGAGTGGGTACAGGTGCAGCATCTCAGGCACCTGCAGCCCTGGGCTACCGACTCAGAGACTGCAGCTCAACCAGAGCCCCGAGCGACTGGCGGGCACATCAAGGTTGAGGAGCACTGGGACATCAGGCAGCCCCTGCGCCCAAGTCTACACACGAAGATGACCTTAACTGTCCCTCAACCCACTACGATACACCAACTCAGCAAAAGCTTTCCTTTGGAAGGAGTAGGCAAGAAATCTAATTCTATGTGGCTGGCAGTAGCTGGTCTTTACTTACCTCCTAGGTCTCCCCCACCATCTGCTATGTGAGAAGGTGAGGTCCACCACACTCCAGCCTAGCACAGACCCTGGATCTGCAACTCTAGCAGACCAGCTGGAAGACCTGTCCCTAAAGGGAAGCTCACAGCTACCCTGGGGGAAAGAGGCCACCAATATAGTCCTTAAAGCAACAGGAGCGGACATCAGCTGACTCCAAGACCCTCAGCCTCAATCCCACAAGTTAACCCTGTGTTTACTCTGCCAGGCAGCCGCTGGGTTTTGTTCCACTTCCCCCAAAGTCTTTCCTATTTTTCTGGCTTCAATTTCTGAAAGACATTTAGGAGGAAGAGGAATTCAATGCCAAGTTTAAAGTGGAAAATCAAATGCCCCCAAAGGGACCCAGCATGGGAAGGGACATGCAGGGAACCCAAATATTAATGGAAGTAGTGGAGTCATTACTGGCCCTGACTCCCTGCCAGGCACTGGGATAAACGGTTCTTGGCCTCATCCCACCAGCAGAGGGAAAAGGCGGGCTTCCTTCTCTCGCCCATGCCACCACCTTACACCCATGCACACAGCCTCCCTGGGAAGGTTTCACCGTCACCAGCCCACCACTCGGCTCGGCTCCTGACAGGTGCCCATGGTACATCTGTTGTCTGGGTTGGGCTGCCCCTCTCTGGGATGAGCTGAGCACCTCGCCCAGGTCATCACTAAGGGGCAGTCTTTCCCTCACCCCTCCCTGGTGGCTCCACAGGGCCACGCTGACCTCCACTTAGGTTGGGGACTTCACGGTTGGTGGAGCCAGGCTACTCCCACCCGGCCACAGGCCAGCAGCTGCCCTGGCACCTGCAGGGCCACACACTTCTCACTCGAGTTTCTACCTGCTCATAAGAACCAAGTCTGTCCATTTCCAAACCTGTTTGGTGGCAGAGGTATTTGTCATTACAATTACATGATCATTTTTAAAGGAGTCCATAATGAATGCACTACTAGCAGGAAAAGAGTCATTGCTGTGAAGACAAAGTGGGATGCTTCGAAAAGACTCATCTGGGTCCGGCACTGTGGCGCAGTGGGTTAACGCCCTGGCCTGAAGCGCCGGCATCCCACATGGGCGCCAGTTCGAGACCCGGCTGCTCCACTTCCTGTCCAGCTCTCTGCTGTGGCCTGGGAAAGCAGTAGAAGATGGCCCAAGTCCTTGGGCCCCTGCACCCGTGTGGGAGACCAGGAAGAGGCTCCTGGCTCTTGGCTTCGGATCGGAACAGCTCCAGCCGTTGCGGCCATCTGGGGAGTGAACCAGTGGATGGAAGACCTCTCTCTTTCTCTCTCTCTCTCTCTCTCTCTCTCTCTCTCTCTGTCTCTGCCTCTCCTCTCTCTGTGTAATTGATTTTCAAATAAATAAATAAATCTTTAAAAAGAAGAAAGAAAGAAAAGACTCATCTACTGAAAGAAAAGCCACTCTCTAAAGACTAAGGGCAGAGAGAACTGGAGTAAAAAGCTCAGAACTCTCCACTCCTTTGCTTCCAAGAAAGCTCACGCCATCTCCAAGAAACCAAAACCAAAAGTCATAAACCAAAGACACATGTGGAGCTTAGACAAAGAAAACAACACAGGGGCTGGCGCTGTGGCACAGCGGGTAAAGTTGTCACCTGCAGTGCCAGCATCCCATATGGGCGCTAGTTCAAGTGGTTGCTCCACTTCCGATCCAGCTCTCTGCTATGGCCTGGGAAAGCGAGGAAAATGGCCCAAGTCCTTGGGCCCCTGCACCCACGTGGGAGACTGAGAGGAAGCTCCTGGCTCCTGGCTCCTGGCTTCAGACTGGCTCAACTCTAGCCATTACAGCCATTTGGCAAATAAACCAGCAGATGGAAGACCTCTCTCTCTGTCTCTGTCTCTCTCTGTCTGTCTGTCTCTGTCTCTCTCTCTCTCTCTCTCTCTGCCTCTGTAACTCTGCCTTTCAAATAAAATAAATAAATCTTTAAAAATAAATACACAGCACCCCACTCAGTGGCTCAAGGTGGGTGTCTGGCCTGGCAGTTAAGATGCCCATGGCCCGCAGAGGTGTTCCTGGGTTTGACACCAGCTCTGGCTCCTGACTCCAGCTTCCTGCTGTTGTGTACCCTGGGAGGCAGCAGAGATGGCTCAAGGCCTGGGTCCCTGCACACAGAGCAGCATGGACACGGGTGAGAATACTCCCAGTTCCCCTCTGCTGTCACCTCCCCACGCCTGCAACTCCCTCAGCAGCCAGCCGGGCTGGGCAGGGCAGAGGGACCCCCCTTGAGCACTGCCTCGTTCCCCAGAACCCTCTCAGCGCCAGTCCCACCGCCCTGCTGAGCCTGTGCCCCAGGGGTACTCACAGCCGCTCCAGCTCCTTCATGTCATCAAAAGCCCCCCGCTCCACGGCTCCGATCTGGTTCTCCATCAGCTGCCTGGGGAAGCAGAGAGGCAAGGACAGCTTCAGGGCGCTGGGCAGGGACTCCTGGAAGCAGCCGGCTCAAGGGAGGAGGCGGGCAAACTGCCAGGCAACGCTGGCGAGGGAGAGAAACAGAGCCATGCCCAGGGCTCACGTAGACTCACACCCTGGCCTGAGCAGACCCCCTAGCTCATGACCCTGCAACTTCCCCATCCTCTGCCAAAGGTCCCTCGGCACCCCTACCCTGGCAGCAAGACGGGCCTCGGGCCCCACCCATGCTGACCCTCTGCAGCCACCTGCCACGGGGTCGCTGCTCCCAAGGCAGGCTAGGGAGGGCTTGGGTTGCTGGTGCAGGGGCCTGTCTGTGGCCACTATTAGGGGAGGGAGCCTGTGACTGGGCAGGGCCCACACGTGCCTGAGCACGCTCTGCCCACTCCCCCACTCCGCACGGCCCCATCTGCTGTAGGAAAGAGTGGGTGCCCACAGCAGCTCAACCACCCAGCTCTGTGGGACTCCTTGCCACTCCTGCCCACAAGCTCCAGCTGGGGGTGGGGGCGGGAAGCACTTTCCACCAGGGGGTGACTGTCACGTGGTCATTCTTGAGACGTCAAAGAAGGGTTTTCTCCCTGTGTCTTCTCCCTGCCACTGTCCAGCGTGTGGCTTAGGTGGCCCTGCGGGTGTGGGGCAGGGGACAGAGCTGCCACCAGACATTTCTCTGCTGGAGGCCCAGGGAGAGAGGGGAGGGGAGGGAAGGAGACAGAGAGCGAGCGAGTGAGCTCCCCCTGACTCGGAAGATCAGAAGAGACAGGAGCCTGGAAGGGGTCAGAGGTCAGCAGATTCTGGAGCAGCACAGCCTGCGCCTAACTCGTCCTTGCTGACCGCAGAGAAATTGGCCACAAGGTCCCAGCGCCTCCAAGGACTCTCGAAACCGCAGAGCCAATATCACCTTCTGAAAGAATCTGGGGGCAGGGGTGAAGCTTCCTGTGATTCTCTGATGTTGGATTTCCTCCCAGCCAGGCAGCTCGGGGCTCAGAGATGCGGAGAATGCAAAGAAACACAGCACTCCCGAGCCCGTGGGCTGAGCCCTGACTGCCTGTGTACCCCGAGAGCAGACAGGGATGGGGTCCCTGGTTCCTCACCCCTGCCCACCCTGACAAGGCTGCTGCCACATAGGGTTCCATTGGCAGTGAGCATCTGAGCCAAACAGAGCTGTGCCCGTCACCTCGGCCACAACCGGGCACCTGAGAGGCACCAGCTCTGCACTCAGCATCCCCCACTCACATCAGGGAGTGCCCTTGCTGGGAGCCTTCCCGGGCACAGGTTCCTGGTAACAGTGGGACTGCTCTGTGTCCACTCAGGTCCCCTGCAATCCACTGAAGCCCCAGCTCCCAAGGTGACTGCATTTGGAGACAGGGCCTCTAAGGAGGTCAAGTTCACTGAGGTCAGAGGGCGAGGCCCCAGCCCAGCAGGAAGGGGAACAGAGACCACCAGTCTCCCTGGAGAGGAGAGGCCAGCCGCCTGCAAGACAGGAAAGAGCCCTCACTGGACACCAGCCCTGCTGTCAATCACGGCTCGCTGGCCTCCCGGGCCCCTGCTCTGGGACTTCCAGCCTCCAGAACTGTGTGCAAAGCATGTCTGCTGCTTAGAACCCCCCGGCGGACTCAGTTCCAGCAGCCAGAGCTAGAGACCCAAACGCTCTTCACAGCCTCCTGACTGTCCCAGGCCCCCAGCTGACCGTGGATAGGACAGCCTGGGCCCCACGGCCATGCCCACTTCTCCCTCTAAGTCAGGACTCAGCTCCACCCCGCAGGGTGTCCCCAAGACCGATCACAGCCAGAAGGCCCACAGCCCTACAACCTGCAGCCAGGGCCCTGCTGAGCCACACCCATGGCCACCACGGGGGGGGGGGGGGGGGGAGGCAGGAGGGAGGTCACGGGCGGGGCAGCGCCCCCTACTCACAGCACCCGCAGCTGCTTGAGGCCCGCGAAGTCGTTCTTGTGGATCCGGGTGATGTTGTTGCCATTGAGTTCCCTGGGGAGGAGGAGAAAAACAGAGGTGGAGGGACAGCCCGGCCAGGCTGAGCTCCACAGTCCACTCTACCTGGCTCCAGCCAGCCCATCCCCACCCCCTCTGGGGTGGGGCTGGGGCTTCCAGCTGAGCCTCTGACAGCCAGATCGATGTCAAAGCCGACAAGGAAGGAAAGTGGGCACTGGCCAATAAGAGAGCCCATCCAGGTGGAATTCCAGCTGTGCCTCAGTTTTCTCACCTATAAAATGGGGCCAGCCACTGTCTCTGCTTCATAGGTTCCCCATTTGCTGTAAAAAAGCACAACTGCCCGGCAAAGGGCCCCACTGGGGACAATGGATGCTGCCGTCCAGCGGCACCGCCCCTGTGAGGTGTCTCTATTCTGAGTGCGAGAGAGCAGGGGGGGGCAAGCTGTTAAGGGGACAGAGGAGACAAGCTGAGGCCCAAAGACCACGAGAGCTGCCCGGCAGTGTCCCGGGGAGACCACCCAGAGTCGGCCTGGAGCTGGGGTGGGAACAGTAGACAGGCTAAGAGGTGGGCGCAGAGGAAGCAGGATTGGGGGAGGGGTGTGGATCCCAGAGGGCCTGGGAAGCAAGCAGGGAGCCAGTGAGGACCCCACCAGCCCAGCAGCGCCCACCCTCCGGCCCACCCCAGGGCCAGGTTTGCAGCGGCTCCTCCTCTCATACACATACCCTGGTCACCCGCAGCCCTGGCTTCTCACTTCACCAACTTTGGTCCAAAGATCCAGGCACAACCACAAGCCCGTCTCAAGTCGAAACCACTCTGGAAACAAGCCCCGTCCCCGCAGTGTGCAGGAAGTGTGTCTGGCTCAGGTGGCGTTCGGCAGATGCTTCACTGAGGCCAACAGCCTGGGGCAGGTGCTCGCCCTAGCGGTCAAGGTACAGTTAAGGTGCCACAGCCCTTGTTGCAGTGCCTGGGTTCAATCACTCGGCTCCTGCTCCCAGCCCCAGACTCTGGGAGGCAGCAGTGATGGCTCAGGTATTGGGTCCCTGCCACCTATGGGAGAGACTTGGATTGAGCTCTTAGCTCCTGGCTTCCACCCAGCCCCAGATGTTGGGGTAGTGAACCAGCAAATGAAGTCTCTCCCCACCATAAATTAACTAATTAATTTTTAAAAATATTTTTAAAAGACCAGTGTATGTTACTAGTACCCACACACTGCAGGACTGGGCATCCTCACAGGGGCTGGGAAGTACTTTTTTTTTTTAAGATTTATCTATTTATTTGAAAGGCTAGAGAGGCAGAGGTAGAGGCACAGAGAGACTCCCCTATCTGCTGGTCCACTGACCAAATGGCTGCAATGGCCGGAGCTGGGCCGATCTGAAGCCAGGAGCCAGGAGCCAGGAGCTTCTTCCAGGTCTCCCATGTGGGTGCAGGGGCCCAAGGATCTGGGCCACCCTTCACTGTTTTCCCAGGCCATAGCAGGGAGCTGGACCGGAAGTGGATCAGCCAGGACTTGAACCGGCGCCCATGTTGGATGCCGGCACTGCAGACAGTGACTTTACCTGCTACGCCATAGCACAAGCCTCTCTTGTGCCTGTCTTACAGGTGAGGGCAGAGCAGCGCTGTGAGAACAAGTGCCCCCACCCCCACCCCATAAATGTCAGAACCTACGCCGTCTGCCCCTGGGGCCCCAGCTTTTCCTACCAGGCCAGGCCGGGTCTCCACATTGATGAGCCCAGCAGCTGTTCCCCGCCTTGTTCACCTTGCGTGTGCCCTGGGCCTGTCTCCTGGTACGTGGAAGTGGCTAGAAAGGCTGGGTCCCTGCCCCACCTCTTGTCTAAGGGGCTCTCAGGGGCTGGGTCCAGAAGCCAGGCTGAGCCGATTCCGGCATTCCTGGAAGAGGCGGGCTCTTCTCAGCATGCCCGTCCCTCCCGGAGACAGCCTCACCTGGGCTCCCCCACAAGCGAACGGTTCCTCGCGGCACAGCTGCTGTCACCACGCCCTGAGACCATCCTGGGAAGCTCCCTTCCCCAACCCCAAAACTGCAAGGCACCTTGGGTGGTTGTGCTTTCAACTAATCAATGAATGAACTGAGAGACAGAAACCAACGGAGAGATAGCAAAGAGAGTGCTCCCCTCCGCTCGTTCACTCCCCAATGCCTGCAGCAGCTGGGGCTGGGCCAGGCCACAGCCAGCAGCCAGGAGCTGCATCCCCATCTCCTGTGTGGGTGCAAGGACTCAGTTACTTGAGCCACCACCACGCCTCTGGGGTCTGCTTTTGTGGAAAGCGGGGGTCAAGAGCCAGAGCCAATGATGAAGCCAAGGTGCTCCAACGTGGGACAAGCGCATCCTACCCAGCGTCTAACCGCGAGGCCTACGCCTGCCCTCTGATGTTTCATTTCTCCTTGTTGGAAACGTACGACAGCCTGGTTTTAAGACAGCACATGGAAAGCCACTTAAATGGACATCAGCAGGGCACTGCTCATTGAATTCAGGAGACGGAACGCCGTGCAGCCATTTAACACGGTCTAGATCTGTTCATTCAACAAGGAGAGCTGCCCATGACCCAGAGGGCAGAAGAAAGCTCACGAGACAGCACTGTACTCTATGAGCTCCCAAGCAACCCATGTGCACACATATGCAAATACACGTGCACACACTCACCCAGGTGTTGCACTCAACAAACTGTGTGCACGTATTAACAGCCACAGCTGCAAAACGGTGAGACTCAAGATGACTGCAGTTTCTTTTTTTTCTTTTTGACTTCTCTGAGTTACTTGAATGCTTTTAAAGGCATCTATATTTTTATAAGCCAACATAAGATTCAAGTTGTCACATTTAAAAGTAGAGTGATATATGCGCACTCCTGACTTTTTTCAATTTCCCAAAGAAATGAAAATCACAAGAGAATCCCATCACTCAGAAAAAAGCCCCCTTCCTATTCTAGAATGTTCTCTCTCCAGTCTGTATCCTTTGGCCAAAATTCCTATGTGGGGGAGATGACTCAGCAAATATTCCCAGGCCTTGGTTTCCCCATTTCTAAAATGAGGACCACGGCACCCACCTTGCAGAGATGCAGTGAGTTTCAATGAAGCTTCCATGACTTTATCTCCCTTTCTTTTTAAGATTTATTTATTTTATTTATTTGAAAGGCAGAATGGCAGAGAGAGAGAGATCCTCCATCTACCTTTTCACTCCCCAAATGGCCAAGCTAGTCCAGGCCAACGCCTGGAGCCAGGAACTCTACACAGGTCTCCCGCGTAGGTGGCAGGGGCCCAAGTACTTCAGCCATCTTCAGCTGCTTTCCCAGGCACGTTAGCAGGGAGCCGGATCAGAAGTGGAGCAGTCGGGACACGAAGTGGCACTCCGAAATGGGGTGCTGGCGTCACTACGCCGGACCCTGACTTAACATTTCTCAACACCGAGAGCGGTGGCCAGCACACCACCAGAGTACTCTAACCTCAGTACTGCCCGTTCCACCAGGAGGGGGCGCCCCAAGCAGGGCCAGACTGGGCATGGAGGAGCCGCCCCAGGATGGTAAAGACTAGGGGAGACCCCTGAGGTGGCTCTTCCTCCACCAGCGATGTGTACACACCCATCCCTCTCCCCAGGGGACAGACACCCCCTGCATGGACGGCCCTGACTTCCATGCACTCCTGGGCAGGCCCCGGTGACAGATTTTGGAGAGCGTCAACCAAGCAATGTCACCAAGGGGAAAGCAAAGTTCACAAGGATTCCTCGAGTCCTCGCAGGAGGCAAGAACTTGCTCCCCACCATCTGGGTGGCTGTGATGTAGCAAAGGATGCCGGGACCTCCCCAGAGGGCAGGAATGGCCGCCCTGGGCCCGGAGGGGTGTGCGGGGGCTCCTGTTCCCTGGGGGCTAAGAACATCCCCATGGCAGTCCAACCCAGCAGTGGCAACGGGGTGGAGGAGGAGAGCTCAGCAGTCCTCCAAAAACCAAGCCCTGTCCTGTGAGGTCCCCCAAAACTGACCATGCACACACACACACACTCCCAGTGAAGGAGCCAGGTCTCCCAGGCTCGGGAGCTGTGCCGCCCTGTGCTTTCCTTTGAAATCTTGGCCTGGCCAAACCCACATTGCTGAATGTCTGCAGAGGCAGACCAGAGAGCTGGAGGAAGAAAGAATTTCCCTCTGCAGCCACTGCCCAGACGTGAGAAAGGAGTCCACATAGGCCGGCCCCTCCCCCCACCTGCAGACGGGCCCCACTCTGACCTGGAGCCCTGCAGAGTCCCCGAAAGGGCTCACCACAGTCACTCTGGCTCCCCTCCAATCTGCTCTCCAGGCCTCAGCCAGAGTGGTCTTTTCAAGATGCAAATCTGATCATGTCACTCCCCACTTAAACCCTTCAATGAGTCCCCATGGCTCTTGGAATCAAGACAAAAATCTCCTTAGTGTGAACCGCAAGTTCCGGCGTGTTCTGCCCTGTCCCCACCGATCTGCCGCTCCTCTGCCCCACTCCCTCCTGTGGCAGGGCCCTTGAACTTGCCAGGCCCTCCCTCCTTCCTGTCTGCCTGGCTCACCCCGGCCTCTCCTTTCATGGATAAGCCTTCCTGATCCAGGCCTGCAGAGCGCTCCGACCCTCTCCTCTGTGGCACAAAGCGGGGGCAAATTCATGTGAACTTGGGGGCTCTTTGATGTCTCAGTCCCCAGATGGGATTAGAAGCTCCTTGAGAAAACAGACAGCGTTGGCTTGTTCTCAGTATTGCACTCCAGGCCCTGACACAGTACATGGCACGTGACCAGTGTTTCCATGTTTCTCGACTGCGCGGATCAATTTGCATGAAGATTGGCGTATGTCAGGGACAGGTGTTTGGCACAGCGGTTAAGACACCACTTGCGACACCTGCATCCATAGTCTTGGCTCTGCTCCCAGTTTCAGCTTCCTGTTGATGTGCACCTGGGGAGGCAGCAGGTGATGGCTCAGTACTTGGGTCCCTGCCACCCACAAGGGAGGCCTGGATTGAGTTCCTAGCTCCTAGCTTCAGCCTGGCCCAGCCCCAGATATTGTCAGCATTTCTGAAGCAGCAGATGGAAAATATCTCTTCCTTTCCACCTCTCTCTCTGTCTCTGTCTGTCTGTCTCTGTCTCTCTCTCTCTCTCGATGCCCTTCAAATTTTTTTAATTGACTTCGTTCAGCACTGGGTTGCCTGCATTTTCCATGTTTCCTGCTCCCCCACTCCAAAAAGGAGACTGATAAATGCTCTTCTCAGCAGGGCATCATCCTAGAAAAAGCCCCACACCTGGAGGTTGCTGCCCTGTTACACCACTTCCTCCCTTCCAGATTCTTCTGCCCTCACCTGTGAGTCCTACAGGAGCCAGGCAATGGCACCCTCAGGGGTTCAGCTGCCAAGCAGGAGAGCTGGGCCCTTCCCGACACCCGCAGGAGGAAACGAGGAGGGCGGGCGGTCTCCCTCCTGCTCCAGCCTCGCTGGGCCTCGGGAGACTCCAAGCAGCAGGTGCGCAGGGGGAAGCCTTCCGGGGGCTTCACTGCCCTTACTACACCCACACCAGCTCCCCGTAATTCTCACCAACACCCGGCGGGAGTCGCTGCCTCATCCTATGGATGAGCCTAGAGTCAGAGGCAGAACTGGGGAGCCGGGCCAGGGGGCTCCACATCCAGCAGCACAGCTCAGACCTTGCAGTCCCAGCCCAGCAACACCCAGACATCCTGAGGCCTCGGGGTCACGGCATCTCTCCAGTGTCACTCCCACCCGCAAAGCAAAGCTGTCCAGCAGGTGGCCGGTGAGAGCAGAGACCACGGCCTGACTGAAGCAGTGGGTCAGGTGGGAGGTACACAGCCCGGCGCTCTGCGGCTGGCCTGGAAGGACTGGGCCACAGACAGGAACCCTGAGCAGAGCTGCAGGCCGCAGCCAGGGGCCAGGGGCACTGTGAAGCCCCAGAGATCTGAGCCCAGTAGGGTGAGCTGGAGGTTGCCCCCAGGAAGGCCAAGAACGGCCCCCAGAGCACAGGGGCCTGTGGGGCCCTGGCACATGGGGTGGAAGCCTAGCTTTTCCCCAGCTCCCTCATTCCCTCTTTTTGAAAAATTTATTTTGAGGACCAGCGCCGCAGCTCACTAGGCTAATCCTCCACCTGCGGCGCCGGCACCCTGGCTTCTAGTCCCGGTCGGGGTGCCGGTTCTGTCCTGGTTGTTCCTCTTCCTGTCCAGCTCTCTGCTGTGGCCCGGGGAGGCAGTGGAGGATGGCCCAAGTGCTTGGGGCCTGCACCTGCATGGGAGACCAGGAGGAAGCACCTGGATCCAGACTTCGGATCAGCGCAGCAGCAATTTGGGGGGTGAACCAACGGAAAAGGAAGACCTTTCTCTCTGTCTCTCTCTCACTAACTCTGCCTGTCCAAAAACAAAAAAGGAAGAAAAGAAAAAGAAAAATTTATTTGAAATACAAAGACAAAGGCCGGCGCCGTGGCTCAACAGGCTAATCCTCCGCCTTGCGGCGCCGGCACACCGGGTTCTAGTCCCGGTCGGGGCGCCGGATTCTGTCCCGGTTGCCCCTCTTCCAGGCCAGCCCTCTGCTGTGGCCCAGGAGTGCAGTGGAGGATGGCCCAGGTGCTTGGGCCCTGCACCCCATGGGGAGACCAGGAAAAGCACCTGGCTCCTGGCTCCTGCCATTGGACGAGCGTGGTGCGCCGGCCGCAGCGCGCTGTCTGCGGCGGCCATTGGAGGGTGAACCAACGGCAAAAGGAAGACCTTTCTCTCTATATCTCTCTCTCTCACTGTCCACTCTGCCTGTCAAAAAAAAAAAAAAAAGAAAAAAGAAATACAAAGACAAGAGAGAGAAAGAGACAGCCACATGGAGATTTCTCACCTGCTGGTTCACCCTCCCTGCCAAGTGCTCGCACCAGCCAGGGCTGAGCCAGGCCAACACCAGCTCCGCCGGGTCTTCCACATGGGTGGCAGGGACTCAGACGCTCGCGCCACTGTAGGCATGCGCTACATTTTGCTTACTCCTCCCTTCCTCATCAGATGCTGGCTGTGGTGAACAACACTGCCAAGAGTGCGGCTATGCAGATGTCCATGCCCAGAGACGCAACCACGGGACCACAGGCAGTCCACGCTCCATTCCTGAAGCCCCCATATTGTCCTCCACAACAGATGGACCATTTCACACTCACATGGCAGTGCACACGGCTCTCAACTCTCCACAACACCCCCCCCCAACACTTGCTATATTCAGGTTTGGGTTTTTTAATAGCAGCCATCCTCGTGGGCATGAGGGCCCAGCTCTTAACCCCAACTCCATGGCACATTCTGTCCTGAGGCCTGCCTTGCTCCTGCTCAGCCCCTTCCCAGATCTGGGGTCTGCCCCAAAGCCACAGCCCTGAGGCCAGAGACCCTGACAGCAGCAGAACTCCACAACTCCACAACTACTGCCTGTCTGCTCCTCCCTCTCACCCCACCCCCAAGAAGCCACCACTCACCAACGCCCTGCAGCTGCCCCCGTCTGCAGCCCCCCAATTCTGCTCACTGCCCTTCACGCCCACCGTACACCCCACTCTCCATGCCAGCCTGCAACTGGGGCCCGCCCCTCAGCGCGTGCAGGCAGGAAGGCTTCATGGCCACTGTGCCTGTATGGCCCCAACGCTGTGCACTCCCAGGCAGGTGCTCCAGGAGGGTCTGATGAATGAAGCCAGCCTTATTAAGATGCACAGGTGGCAGTCACACTGAAGCCTGGCCCTGGTGACCAGAGACTCAGCTCCCCCCGGGCAGCAGCCCTGAGCCGTCTGCCCCAGGAGGATGGACCCACCTTGCTGAACTTGCTCCTCTAGAAAATAAGGGTATGCCATACCCTCTCCCAGGGCTAACATCGAGTAAGAGGGGGACACAGGCAAAACACATCACTCCCAATGCAAGGCAGCGGTGACCATAGACATCACCCCAAGCCCCACTCACCTCTCCCTGCCTCCTCTGTCCCTGGCCACGGCCAACACTCCCTTTCCCCCATGCCCCACTGGCACTGGCTCCCTTCCTCCCACAGTCTGCCTCCATGCCCTCCACTGGCTCCTGCCCCTGCTCACTGGGGACCCATGTCCAACCACTCCCCACCCTGCAGGGGGCGCTCTCTGCACCTGTCTTCTTGGCAAACTTCCTCATGACCTCCTCCATGCCCCCCCCCACCTCCCACCTTCCATTTGTCCCCGCCTGGGCCTCAACAGTGACCCTGTCGCCTAACCTCATCCTCAGACAGAGCACTCCCCACCGCACTGGCCCTGCTCTCCTCCTCCCAGCTCCCTGTGTGCTTTTACAACAACTGCTTGGCCCACGTTGGAATCCACAAAGGTTATTCAGCCTGAGCTCCCGTGTGCAAAGAGCAGGGCACAAGCCCCTCCATTGTCACGCCCCTTCCTCCTGCCCCCATGATGCAGGTGGAGGCCAAGGGCGGTCCTTGGGGCTCCTCAGAGGACGTCCTTCCTTCACCAGGACACCCCAGCATCACACGGCTTCCCACGCTGTGTTTTGGGCACCCCCCAGAATCGCCTTTGCCAAGCAGCCACAGAAGAGCAGCTCCGGGAGAGGCCTGGGAACCTGCCGTGTGTGCCAGATCGAGCCCTGGCACGTCTGCCTGCAAGGCTCAGCTCAGCACGGTCCGCTCCCTCGTGAGCCTCGGCTTCTGTGACAGCTGCAGTAGAGCCTGCGGCTGCTGCAGCAAATGAGCACGTACCCCACGGCCGGGGCTGCCGACGACCGCCCGGACTCAGCTCACGGATCTGCTGCAGGCCACAAGTCCAGCGTCCACCTCTCGGGGCTCATGTGCAGGGGCCAGCAGAGCCGTGTTCCCTCCCAGACACTGTCACCAGCGAGGCACTCTCTTGCCTTTCTCAGTTTCCACGGGCTGATTCCTGGGCCTGTGGCCTCTTCCTCACCCCCCTCTCGTCACCTGTCCCACTGCGGCTCTGACCTCCCCTCCCCCTCACAGGGGCCCTGTGATGACACTGGGCCCACCCAGATAATCCAGGACCATCTCCTCATCTCAGCTCCTTCACTCAGCCCAGACTGCCAAGTCCCCGGCCACGGAGAGTGACACAGTCTCAACCACTAGTGGGCCCACAGCAACGATTCTAAAGCAAAGGTCAGAATCCCTAAAATGTGGACAAAGACTGAATAAGAACTCGGGGCTGGTGCTATGGCATAGCAGGTAAAGCCACGGCCTGCAACACCCAGCATCCCATAAGGTCACCAATTCCTGTCCCGGCTGCTCCACTTCCAATCCAGTTCCCTGCTAATGCTCCTGGGAAAGCAGCAGAGGGTGGCCCAGGTACTTGGGTCCTTGTTCCCAGGTGGGAAAGCCAGATGAAACTCCTGGCTCCTGGCTTCGACCTGGCACAGCCCCAGCCATTGCAGCCATTTGGGGAGTGAACCAGCAGATGAAAAGACCTCTCTCTCTCTCTCTCTCTTTTAATTTGACAGGCAGAGTTAGACAGTGAGAGAGAGAGAGAGAAAGGTCTTCCTTCCGTTGGTTCACCCCCCCTAAATGGCCACCACGGCCGGCACACTGCGACGATCCGAAGCCAGGAGCCAAGTGCTTCCTCCGGGTCTCCCATGCTGGTGCAGGGACCCAAGCACTTGGGCCATCCTCCACTGCCCTCCCGGGCCACAGCAGAGAGACTGGAAGAGGAACAACCAGGACTAGAACCCAGCACCCATATGGGATGCCAGCACCGCAGGTGGAGGATTAACCAAGTGAGCCACAGCACCAGCCTCTCTCTCTCTCTCTCTCTCTCTCTCTCTCTCTCTCTCTCTCTCTTTCTCTATCTAACTCTTCCTTTTAAATAAGTTAAATTAATCTTTTAAAACAAAAGGATGATTAAAAAAACTCACTGAATGCATTTTGAGCATGGCCTGTTACGGCTGCATCACAATTTGGGTGACCCTCGAAGATCCATGTGTTTAGCCCTTGATCCCCAGAGTCTGTGTTAGTGGATTAAGGACAGGACTCAATCCAGTCGTGGTGTCTGAAGGTGGGGCCTGGGAGAGTAACCAGACTGGACTGGGTTGATGGGGTGGAGCCCCAGGATCAGATCATGATTGCTTTATAAACAGAACCTCCCTGGCAGTGAGGGAGAGCCCATGGCTCTGCCCCCTAGTGCTCCATCACCAGCTGCTGCCCTCACCAGACCTAGCCCGATAGGGCCGCCCAACCTCGAGCTCAGAACCTGCAGCACCGTGAGCCAAAACAAACCCTCATGCCTCACAAGTGGCTCCTCTCACCTCTCACCGCGACAGAAGCTAAATAATAACACCAACCGTGCACCAGGCAACAGAGACACAACGATACACGAGACGGGCTCTCCCCTCAAGAAGTCAAAAGCTACAGGCTCCATCGAACAAGTCACCTTATTAAAAGGGAAGAAAATTCTCTTCCTCAGAGAATAATTCTAATTAATAAATGCAGAAGGAATGAGGGGAATAGAAATTCACAGTTGGATAATAATTATTGCAGGCAAGACCGGTTAATGGGTATTAAAATTAGTAGATGAGAATTTGAGGACAAACAGGGTATCTCATAGTCTCAAAGTATCTCACCCCAAACGTTTAGGAAATAGAAATGAGGGGCTTTGCTGTGGAGAAGCCTGGCAGACTCCTCGTCACCAAGAGATCAAGGTTAACATCACCAGCAAGAACACACATCTGTGTCACACACCCCAGCAGGAGCACTGGGAGGGCTGGTCACCACGGGCATGCCTACAGAAAATGCTAGCCCCAATCTAACAAGAAAATACGCCAGAGGAATCCAAACTGAAGAGCATTCTACAATGCAACTCACCAGCGCTTTTTTTTTTTTTAAGACTTAGTTATTTATTAGAAAGCCAGGGTTACAGAGAGTGAGGGAGAGACAGAGAAAGGTCTCCCATCTGCTGGTTCACTTCCGAAATGGCCATAACAGCCAGGACTGGGCCAGGCCGGAGCCAGGAGCCAGTAGCTTCTTCTGGGTCTCTCACATGGGTTCAGGGGCCCAAGCACTTGGGCCATCTGCTGCTTTCCCAGAGATATTAGCAGGGAGCTGCATGGCAAGTGGAGTAGCCAGGACTCGAACCAGTGCTTACATGGGATACCAGCATCCCAGACAGCAGGCTAATCGGCTGCCCCTCACCAGTGCTTTTCAAAATATGATAACAATTAAGAAGAGACTGAGAAACAGTGCAGATTGAAGTGTTGAAACTAAGGAGACACGGCCACTGAATGCAACAAGGCCCCTGGATTGTGTCCTGGAGCAGAAAGAGGACGTTCGTGGGCGAAGCAAGCCTCTCGCTTGGCTGACAGTACCGCAACAGTGCTACTCGTTCCTTAGTTTGCCTTTTCTCTGAAGACATTCACACCCTATTTGAAAGCCAGGGGACACACACAGAGAGCTTCCATCTGCTGGCTCCCTCAAGAGTCAGGGCTGAACCAGGCCGAAGCCAGGAGCTTGGAGCTCAATCTGGGTTTCCCACGCCAGTGACAACGTCCAGGTATTTGAGCCATGATCTGCTGCCTCCCTGCAGTGTGCATCAGCAGAGCTGAATCCAAAGCAGAGCATGGACCTGCACCAGGCACTCTGATGTGGAATGTGGGCATCCCATCCCACAGCCTCTGAACTGCTGCGCCAAACACCGGCCCCAGTCTGCCGTTTGAATATCTATGCATGGTTAGGAGAGGCTTCAAATGTTAGAGGAGACTGGTTGAGGGATCCATGAAAACTTTCTGGACTCTTTTTGTAACTTTTCTGCATATCTAAACTTATCTTAAAATAAAAGTAAACAATCAAATAGAATACAATACAGCAATGACAGCGAATCCCCTGTCCCACAGCTCATTCCCCCAGGGCCAGCTGGCACCCCGCACCCATTTACTCTTCACACCAAAGCCAGGCAATGGAATTTCCTACCAGCCACCTGCACGTGTCACTCCCCACTCAAAACCCCTGGGGGGCAAGCGCTCAGAGCACTCCCACGAAGTGGCTTGAAGGGGCTCCCCTCCGCCAAAGCTGAGATAGTCTGAACATCAAGATCAATGAGGAGAGTAATAAATTAAAACCCAGAGAATGAGAGGATAATCCACAAACCCATCCTGTGGTAAACACACCAACAGATGGAGGGAAGGGGGAGTGCTCTGTCGCAACAGAGCCTGGCTAAGGGAGAAGAAAGGATGGAAGCCGAAAGTGATCGCAGAGCAGGGATGAAAGCAGCGTGACAGCAGGCGCACGTGGCTCCCAAGTCTCTCCCAGAGCAACCTGTTAACAACAAGAGAACAGTGACCTTCCCACCGAGAAGCTGGGGCAACCTGGCATCACGAACCTCTGACATGCCGGGGGCCAGGGTCCTTTCTCTGGTCCTGCTGGCAAAAATGCAAGACCTGGGGCCGGCGCCGTGGCTCACTTGGTTAATCCTCCACCTGCGGCACCGGCATCCCATATGGGCACCAGTTCTAGTCCTGGTTGCTCCTCTTCCAGTCCCGCTCTCTGCTATGGCCTGGAAATCAGTAGAAGATGGCCCAAGTGCTTGGGCCCCTGCACCTGCATGGGAGACCAGGAAGAAGCACCTGGTTCCTGGCTTCAGATCGGCGCAACACCGGCCGTAGCAGCCATTTGGGGAGTGAACCAATGGAAGGAAGACTTTTCTTCTCTCTGTCTCTCTCTCACTGTCTATAACTCTACCTGTCAAATAAATTAACATTTTAAAAAATGTGAGACCTGTGTGTAACCAGGGGGTGAGAGCAAAGGGAAGCAGGCTGAGGGGTGCATGCTCCATCCAGGCCAGAGCTTTCTGACCACCTGCTGGACATTGGGGAACAGCCACAGAAAGCATTCCCGGATGGGGGCAGGATCTGAACGAGACCCGAACATGAACTCCGGATTGGCAGCAGAAGGGCGTCCATGTGAAGTGTTCTGATTCGGGACAGGCACCCGCAGAGCAGTGAGGGCACTGCTTGGGATGCCTGCGGTGCCTAGGTTTAGGCTGCTCTGCCTTCCGGTGCCTGTCGATGTGCTCGGGAGGCAACAAGAGACGGCTGAAGATCCTGGCTCCAGGTTTCAGTCTGCCAGCCCCTAGTGTTCTGGGCCACTGGGGCACAGACCAGCAAATGGGAGATACCCCGTGTGTGTGTGTTTGTGTATACGCAGGTACCTCCCTATCAAATAAATAAAATAAATTTAAAAAAAATTCTCACAGCCTTATTGTTCTTAAAAAATACACATCAAGTGTTGAAAGGAAAAACATTAACAATGTCTCCAACCTATGGGGGGGCGGGAATTACATGAGTGGGTGAGTGTGGGTGTGACATGACACAGCAAGCAGAACAAACTGTAAACTGAACCTGAAGAGAGGATAGACAGGGACCCCTGACACTTTACTGCAGCCCTTCTGTCTCAAATAAAATAAAAAATTACGATGTGGGGCCAGCACTGTGGCGTAGCTGCCACCTGCAGTGCCAGCATTCCATATGAGTGCTGGTTCAAGTCCCAGCTGCTCCACTTCCGATCTAGCTCCCTACTATGGTCTGGGAGAGCAGAAGATGGCCCAAGTCCTTGGACCCCTGCACCTTCAAGGGAGACCCAGAAGAAGCTCCTGGCTCCTGGTTTTGGACTGGCTCAGCTCTGGCCGTTGTGGCCAATTGGGGAGTGAACCAGCAGATGGAAGACCTCTCTCTCTGCCTCTCCTTCTCTGTCCGTGTAACTCTGACTTCCAAACTAAATAAACAAATCTTTAAAAAGATTATGATGAACAGAAGGGACCTTTTTGGGTGATGAAAATACTCTAAAGTCAGGGATGGGAGTTTGGCACAGTGGCTAGGATGCCACTTGGGACACCCACATCCCACACTGGAGTGCCTGGAATTGGGTCCCAGCTCTGCTCCTGATCCAGCTTCCTGCTGATGCACACCCTGAGCAGGTGATGGCTCAAGAGTCTGGGTCCCGGGGCCGGCGCCCTGGCTCACTTGGTTAATCCTCCGCCTGCAGCACCAGCATCCCATATGGGTGCCGGTTCTGTCCCAGCTGCTCCTCTTCCAGTTCAGCTCTCTGCTGTGGCCCGGGAGGGCAGTGGAGGATGGCCCAGGTGATTGGGCCCCTGCACCCGAATGGGAGACAAGGAGGAAGCACCTGGCTCCTGGCTTCAGATCGGCGCGATTTGGGGGGTGAACCAACTGAAGGAAGACCTTTCTCTCTGTCTCTCTCTCTCACTTCTAACTCTGCCTGTCAAAAGAGAGAGAGAGAGTGTGTGTGTGTGTGTCTGGGTCCCCGCCGCATGTGGGAAGATCCAGATGTGATTCCAGGCTCCTGGCTCCCAGCTGAGCCAGCCCTGGTTCCCATGATCATCTGGGGGAGCTAGCAGATGGAAGATCTCTCCCTTTCTGTCCCTGTCTCTGACTTTCAAATAAGTGAAATACATAAAAATCAAAAATAAGTAATAAAATTGGATTGTGGTGATGTCTGCACAACTCTGAAAATTATTAAAATCACTGAATTATTTTAAAAACTTAACAAAAAGTTTTACACACAAAAACACACAACATAAACGCGCGCGCACATGTGTGCGCATCCCCCAAATTCCCGGACCCTCACTTCACCGCCACTTACCTAAGTCATCCCCTGCCTTCAAGGCCCAGGCCAACCCCACCCCACCCCCCACCCCGACCTCTCCCTCCACCTGGAGGCTCCCCTCATCTCCACCCCTGCACCGACGGGGTGCCAGGCATCATTCACGTGAATTAGCCCACAGGAACTTAGAGGGAGGTGCTGCCATGGTCCCCATTTTACAGATGAGGAAATCAAGTCATCGGTGAGCTGCCCAAGATCTCTCCGGCAGCAGCAGATGGAGCCAGAACTTAAGCAGGGCCACCCGAGCACCAAAGCCTGTGCTGCCAGCCGCCGTGCTCGGTGGCCCCAGTCGTCCTTACGTGTTTTTCTTTCTCCCCCAGCCAGCTGCAGGCTCCCAGAGGCTCCGGCCCACACTCCACCCCTCTCGAAGCTGCGCACACGGCAGGTGCCCAACAGCTGTGAGCCTGCCACAGGCTGGGTTCCAGAAAGGAGAGGAGGGGGCTGCAGGCTCCGTCAAAAAACAAGGAGCCAATTCCCCGCCCCCCGCCCAGCTCCCTGGCTACTGCCCAAGGCCCGGCCGTCATCTGCTCTGGGTAATAAGTATTTGTGTGGCGATAATGACAGCATTGGGGAAGAAAATCCCATTAAGGGAGAGCCCTGCCGAGCTGCTAATGCCGGCACAGAGCTGCAGGCGGCAACCAGGCCAAGCGCCCGTCTGCTCCCAGTAACGCAGGGGCTGCCTGGCCCTGCCGCCCCTCGCCCAGCCCCAGAAGCCCACGGCCGCCCCTGCTGGCAGCCTCGGGTGGCCGTGCCGGGGAAGGGCAGCCATCCCTACATGCTCCAGGGCGGCCCTCAGCCGCCTGGTGGGGGAAGGGCGAGGAGGGCTCCCGAGTTCCCTCTGTGTCCCTGCAATCATCTGTCACCTCAATAACCATAATAACAGTCGCATGGATTGGGCACTTGCTGTCGGCAGGGCCCGCTGCAAAGCGCTCCTCCGAGAGGGGAATCGGCACACTTAATCCTCACCGCCGCCCTTTGAAGCAGGTGCTAGCGCCGTCCCCACTTTGTGGGCATGGAGATGGGGCTCCAGAAGTCCCGTTCTCATCCAGAGCACTTAGCCCAGTTTGCACTCATCCTTTCTCATATTATGTCATTCATCTCCAGGTCCCCAGCTGCACTACAACTCCAAGCGAGAAAGACAGTGTAGTCTGTTCACACCGTTCACTCGGCACAGCGCAGATATTCACATAAGGAAACCCCAACTACTGAGGGCCAGAGGTGAGTTAAAACCCCAGGCATCTGGCCCCAGAGCCACACCATCACCACCAGCCACCCTCCATAGTCCCCACTCCCTGTCCCCAAATCCCAGGGAGGGGACTGGGGAGAAGATGCTCTGAGCAGAGTCCAGGAGAGCCTGGCCGGTGCCCAAGTCCTTATCTCCCAAGTTCTCTTCTGCCCAACCTGAACCCTCAACCTTCAGTTTAAGCTACTCAAATAATAACTGGGGCCAACGTGGTGACACCACAAGCTAAGCCACCACCTGTGACATCAGCAGCCCATATGAGCACCGATTCAGGTCACAGACACTCTGCTTCCCATCCAGCTCCCTGCTAGTGCACCTGGAAAGCAGCAGAGCACAGGCCAGGTGCTTGGGCCCCTGCACCCACATGTGAGACCCAGATGTAACTCCTGGCTCCTGGCTTCAGCCAGTTGGGGCCATCTATTGGATGGAAGATAACTGGCGCTCTCTCTCTCTCTCTATCTCTCCCCTCTCTCTGTCACTCTTTGTTTTCATAAGTCTTTAATATAATAATGATAACATCACCCAAGGTCTGGATCACAAAAGGATTTCACAAACCTGGCCTAAAGGTGGAACCCCAGCCATGTGCCACGCCTTGGGCCACACCTTCCACATGTATTCTCTCACTTCCTGGTCCCCATCAACCTGAAGAGCTGCCCTGAGCCCCTTTTACACACAGAAATGGGGTCTCAAAGCAGGTGGAGGGACTGCATGGAGCCTAATGCCAGTATTCAGCCACAAGCCCAGAGCTCCGGCCACCATAGCAAAGCCTGAGAGAGCAGGAACCGTTCACCCCTGCACAGCACAGTCTCCACATGGAGATATATTCAGAGCTCAGACCAGCCAGGCCCCGGCGGAGCCACGGCTTACCTGGCCCCCGACCTCCCTCGCCACCGCCATCATCCCATCAGGACCTGGAATTCCAATCATGCTCCAGGCAGTCTCGCTTGGCAGTGACCCTCCCCACCCCCAACCCTGTTGAATGGGACCACAGAAATCATGGCCTCCTCAGGCCTCCGCAGCACGGATGGAGCTAGGGCAGGTAGACAAACTGGCCAGGAGGCAAGGGACAAAAAGAGAGCCCCACAACCTAACAACCAGCAGAATGTGCTGGCTGGGGGCCAAACAGCAGCCAGCAGGCCTACCTTCCCAGGGACCCTGCCTGCCTGTCTCCACCCTGGGAGATCGTCAGAGGGCCAGGCAGACACCTCTTCCCTTTCTGCACCCCAAGATTCCATGGCCAGCTGGAATACATTCTCCCAGGGTGGAGGGGAGAAGCGATGTCCACACTTTACTCTGGTCACACTGTCCTGAACAATCTAATCCAAAAGATTTTAAATTTGTTTTCATTTTATTTGAAAGGCAGAGAGTCAGAGACCTTCCAACTGCTGGTTCACTCCCCCAAGTGCCCCTGACAGTCAAGGCTGGGCCAGGCTGAAGCCAAGAACCCAGAACTCAAATCAGGTCTCCCACGTGGACGGCAGGGACCCAAGTACTTGAGCTGCCTCCCGGGGTTCGCATTAGCAGGAAGCTGGATCAGAAGTGGAGGAGCCAGGATTCCAACCCAGGTACTCTGATATGGGATGCAGCTGTCCCAAACACCTGCCCCGAATTTTGCTTTAATTCCACTGAAAGCCAAAGGAAGACAAAGAAAGTTAACACTGACTCTCCAGTGGCGTGGCTAGATGGCTCTGAGCCCCGGCCCCGGCCCCGGAACAGGAAGCAACCCAGGCCTCGCTGCATCTGCATCCTCATTGTTTCCACTGCAGGGAAGCCTTCGCCACCTCCTCCCCACCGGCCCAGCCGCCCGCAGCCCTTCTGGCTGAAGCAATTTCCTTGGCAGCTCCGGGGCAACACAACCTCTTCCCAGAAGCGCCCGCAGCAAACCAACGACAATTTCCTCCCACTCAGTGGAGGGGGCCAGATGGGGGAGGGAGCAGGCCTGGACCTGGACTTATGGAATCTGTGCTCATGAAGTCGCAGGGGCTCCCAGGCTGCCGCACAAACTGCCCCAAGGACAAAGGCAGATGCGCAGCTGCAGTCTATAAAAATTTCACGGCCGCAGCAGCAGCCACGGCTGCAGGCTCGGGTACCGCACGACACCCATATTGATTAGAGAGAGCATTTGCCACAGCTATTTGGAGTCTGCCTGGGCACGCACCACGGCTCTAAAAGAACGTTCTTTCCCTCTTCAAATGGCTCTCGCGTGGCCTGCCCTGGAAAAGGCATCTGCTTTCCACATCTGGTCCCTGCCCCAGAAGCTGCACACGTACAGCAAAGATCAGGCCCATCCCAGCCCCCGGAATAACTCACCCCTGGGTCCCCGACAGCAGCCTCTCCAGCCCCATGTCAGGCCCGGCACACTCTGCCCTCTGCCTGCATTGCCTATCCTCTGAGCTCGGCAGGATCCAAGCCTACCTGGCAGGATGGCCCATCTTCTGAGAAGCCCACGTTCTCACAGCCCCGTCACAGTGCCCGCCCGGCCCTCTCCCAAATCTCCAGGCCACACGACTGACTCGAGAGGACAGGGACAGGCTCACGCCCTGCTGCAGCCTCCACGCACAGGTGGTTCCTGGCTCTGTAAACATTTGCTGAATTAAATAATGAAACATCTCCCCTGTCCCATCCTAACAACACTCTCAGAGCACGCATCAGAACACACCTGGCACGCCTCATCCACCGTCCCCCACACTCACAAGAACCCGGGACCCCCACGTATCCCCAGCCCCATCTTCCTGATGCAAAGCAGCTACGGCTCAGAGAAGGGAACTAACTTGTCCAAGGCCACGCAGCTTTGCTGGCAAAGGCGGAACTCCCAGAGCCCAACCTCCTTCCTCTGCACTAGGATTTTTCACTTCCATCTCGCTCTGGTTGCAAAAGACTATAGAGAGTTCATGGGAGTCAAAACAGACAGTGTCCTTTAACACTAAAGGCAGTAAGAGAGCAAGGGTGCAGGAAGTGCCCTCAGGATCCAAGATCCCAAGGCAAAGGAAGAGGGGCTGATGCGCCCCAGGGGACAAGGCCGGTGAAACGGGGTGCAGGTCCAGAGGGAGCAGTCACAGCGGCTGCCCAGGCCGCCTCAGGGGTCCCCGGGGCAGACTTCTGACCCTCCATGCCTCTCCGGGGCCACAGAGGACAGTGCACAGGCTGCCCCCAAGGCAATCGGGTGCTCCTACCGCTCCCCTGCCCTCTAACGTGCACGCTCACACACGCACACCGATTCCCATCGAGATGGCAAATTCTCTCAAACCTCCACGGGAATTTTCCCGACGGCCAGGAAGAGACGGAGGCCAATATGTACTCGCTAATTGCTGGCCTTGGGACAGCGTTTGATCCGGGAGACAGCTCTCCCTGGAGTCGGATTTCTGCCTCTGACCAGCTGGGAGCCATGGAAATGTGCTCCAAAGTCATCGAAATACGCCCGCCTTTCCCGAGAGCCTCTGCAGGCTTCAGAGGAGCCCGCAGCCTTTCCCCAAACCGCCTTCAAACACTCCCGCGAAGCCCTGCCTGTGACCCCTCTGCACACGCGGGCCTCCACTGCAGAGGTGGCCTCTTGGACCCCAGGGCCTCCCACGGCCGCACATTCTGGAGGCAGTGCTAGCAAACAAATTATACAGGTCTTCACACACACACACACACACACACACACACACACACATCCTCGCTTAGCAGGTCTCAAAGGGTCGTGTTCCCCCCCAAGGACCCAGAAGTGGGAGATAACAGCAGAAGAGAAATGAGGTTTTTGTGGCTTGCTTTGGTCCTTTAAGCTTGGGCTCCGCCCCAAGCCCCTGACCTCTGGATGTTACTATGAGCCAGGACTCACCTACTCCTCTCTGGGGCCCCAACTTAAGGCCTTCCAAGCCCTCCGGCCCCATTGTCTGCGGGGTCGGGATGGTTGGGTGTATGGGGAGGGGAGAGGGGAACCAGTGCCAGGCACCTGCAGGGAGAGAATTCGTCAGCTTCTGGGGCAGACAATAGGGAGGAAGGGGGAGACCAGAAACTTCGGCTTCCTCCCACCACGCTCCCCCTCTGCAGGCAGCAAGCCTGGCAGCGCAAACCCCCACAACTGGCTGGGAACACGGTCCAGCCCCGTGTGCCCAAACGCAGCCACTGTGCCCTGCGAGCGTGGGAAGCGGCCCTCCTGGGGGCCAGGCAGGCTTTCCGCCTCCGCGAATTCGCCGGCACCCTGGAGTAACCCGGCGCCGGCGCAGGGGGCAGGGCCTGCGGGTGCGGAACGCAGAGGGCAGGTGTGCGCCGGGCGCAGACAACCCGCCCAGCGCCCTTCGAATAGGAACACAGCGGAGCAGCAGCGCTCCGGGCTCCTGGCTCGGGAAGACCCTGGCTGGCAGGCATTGACCCGTCTGTTGGCCCTGCGGCCGGGGTCCCAACCGTCCTGCCCCGACCCTCAGCCCCGACTCGCGTCTTGGGTAGAGGGAGGCCAACCCTGGGGCTCGCAGCGGCCGGCCGGGGGCTGTACTCACAGGCGCTCGGTGCTCCGCGGGATGTTCTTGGGGACGGCCTGCAGCCCCGTGCCGTGGCAGTCCACCGTGGTGCCGCTGCAGGTGCAGAGGGCGGGGCACGCCGAGGCACCCGGGAGGCACGCGGCTGCCCACAGCAGCAGCAGCCAGAGCTCCGGCCGGGACCCAAGCCGTGCCGTCAGCGCCATCGTGCCCTCACCGCGTCCGCTCGCGTGCCAGACGGCGGCAGCCGCTGACCATCCCCGTGCGGGGCCGCCTCCAGGTGCAGTCCTGGGCAAAGCCACGCCACAGCCCGCGAGCCCTGCGCTGCGCCCTTGCGGGCTGGGGGGCACCTTGCGGCTCCCAGCGACGGCGCCTGTGCGCGGACCGGGGGAGGGCGCCTTGGGCGGAGGGCGCTCGGCTCTGCTCGGGTTCCTCGCTGCCTGCGTCTCCCTCTCCCTCCCTGCAGCTCCCAACTGACTGCTGCGAGGAGGAAAATGGGCAGGCTCCGCGCGCGCACGCACCCGGCGCACACTCACACACACACACAAGCACTCACGCCCGCACGCCGCTCCCACCAGGCAGAGCGCACACCCAGGGCCAGACTCCTCCCCGCCTCCCCACCCCGACCACCGCCCCCGCCTCCCGACCACCGCGCGGCGGCGGCTGTGAGCCGCGTACAGTTTCAAAGGTGGAACCTTCGGAGCGCCGCGGGAGGGCAGGGGGCTGCGGGGGAGGGAGGGAGGAGGCAGGGCTCGCCCTGCCCGTGCGGCTCTGAGCGCGCGCGCGTACACACGTACGGGCACACACGCGTGCGCCCGCACACACGCACCCCGGCCCGCGCGCTCCCTGAGGCTGACCCTCAGGGGAAGAGGGTGAGATCTTTCCCACAAGGACATCCTCCGCGGGGCCACTCATTACCACTTTCCCGACGGCAGAAGAGGGCCCTGGCCCCGCCAGCCTCGCCTTGTCAATTTTCGATGAAAGGGAGCCCCCCACCCCATCCCAGCCACCCACCTTCTCTAGCCTGGGACCTTGAAACTGCTGGCCCCTGGGAGGCCAGGACCCACAGAAGCCCTGGGCCAAACACAACCCCGTCCACCTCCCCTCCCAGCGTGTGTCCTGCGCCAAGATGGCAGCACCTCTCCCCTGGAGGGAACCTCGGGATCCAGCTGTTCCCAGGAGATGGGCCCCGCATGGCAGAGTTGCCCACGCCAGCAAACTCCCTCTGCTGACAGGTGGAAGAGGTGCGCATGGTAGAAGGAAGGCAGAGAGGGCTGGGCAGCCTGTCTGAGAGAGGGCAGTACAGGCCACCCACGTCGGACCCCAGGCCCAGCACCCCTCGGCAGGGACGTTTCTTATTCTGAGTCAGGGTGGATGTGGATGCAGATTTCCGGGGAGGGACAGTGGGGGGAGGCCCTCCCTGGACCCCAGGACAGCTGCTCCCTCCTGCTGAGCAGCCCAGGAGCTGGCTGCCTGGGGCCTCTGTGAGACTGGGGGCCAGGCACAGGCCAGGGGGGGTCAGGCTCCCGAGGACCAGAGCCCTGGCACCCAGCAGGACCCAGTGGCTGCAGGTTTTCTGCGTTTTCTTTCCCAGCTTGATGAAGGTTTTGCAGTGGCTCTTACTGGCATTACCCAGGCAGCACTGTGGCCAGGACGTCGCCAGCAGCGTGGTTGACCTCATGGGCCCTTGACGGTTCTCCTGACCTGCCTGGGGCCGCCGTCTGAGCTGCGGGCTCTTGGGGCTGCAGCTGGATTACTCAGGGGGAAGGGGCAGTCTCAAGGGCTCCATGTGGTGTGATGTCGGGGAACCTTCCCAGAGATCAGGTCAGAGTCTAAAAGGCCACCTGCCCCTTCCTCACACCTGCACTCCCAGAGCCTTGGGCAGAGAGGAATCCTCACTGTGCACCCCTGCTGCTGGCTCGCTCTCGGAGGTGGTCTGCAGCAGAGTTCCCCCACCCCAGCCCCAGACCTGGTGTCCTCGCATCCTCGCTCAACCCAGCACCTGTCCCTTGCTCAAGCGGTGCCTCCCCCAGAAAGCCAGGAGTGCGGCCAGGGGGAGGAGGGTTGATCCTCCCTGGGCCCTGGGATCCCTACAGCAGCAGGGGGAGGGGTGTGAGGAGCGGTGGGAGTGGGCAGGGAGGACAAAACCAGCCCTGCCTCGGGGTTCCCAGAGCCAGCCCCTGCCCCAGAAGCTTCCAGACTAGCCAGGACAGCGAATCGCAAGCAGGCCCTGAGCCAAGTTGTCACTGGCTGGCAAAGGCTGGCCTTTCCTTTGAAGGGAGGGCAGCAAGGAGGCCCCCCGAGACCCAGGACAAAGACGCCCCCGCCAGCCGTCACGGGAGGCCCTGCCCCAGCAGCCAGGCAGCTCCCAGCTTGGCTCCCATCCCCAGTTCCTCCACCCCAGAACCTGGCCGGCTCCCCAATTCGGGAGGCAGCACGCCATGAATGAGCACAGCTCATTAGTGTGCCCAGCACATTTACTCGTTAAACAAGCGCCTGGCCACCACAGCCCCCACCCCCTTTGCTTTTTCGATTTCCTCTCCTGTGCCCCTCCCTCTGGGGGTCTCCCTGCCCCCTCCCTGCAGCCCCAGGCCACCTGCTCCCTCTATGCGGGTGGGAGGAACAGGCCTGGCGCCTTGCTTCTGCCAGGAATGCCCCACCAAGCCCGGCTCTGCCACTGGCCGACCAGCAGGGCAGCCCCTGGGGAAGGGGGAAACCAGGGGTTGGCTCTCCCCAATGCCTCCACCGAATGCCCTCCGGTCATGTGCATGCAGGAGTTGGGGGCCACCTCCTGCCCGGGGCCCACCAGTTTTGCATCGGGTCCTGTCATCTGCTCCACCTGTTTTTCTGGAGCACTAAGAAGGTGGAGAGACAGGTGAGGGGGAAAGCACTGTGGTGTGGACGTGGCACGTCTCAGCAAGCACAGTCCACCAGTCCACAGGAGAGCAGGGTCAGTCTGGCGACAGGGAGTGTTGAATTGCAGAGAACCCAGAGTGAGAGACCACAGCGGGGCTGGAAGGCTCCCTGGAGGAGGAGTCACCTGAGTTGAGTCTTGAAGGATAAATGACACTGAATGGGCACAGAATAGGAAGAAAGGCGTTTCCGGCAAATAGAAGTGTGAGAGGTAAGGTGCACGGACCAGTGCCACCTGCTCCATGGCTGAGCTATGGCAGGTCAAGCCAGGCTAGAGCAGGGCTTGGTGGGGCAGGAGATGGGGGAAACCAGGAGGTCACAGAGCAGCAGCACCTGGCCTGCCCCCGTGCCTTAACACCTGCCAGTGTGTGTGCATGCTTGCACACTCGGGCACGGGAGCCAGGGTGACAGATCCGCCAGGCGCTTCCTTTCTGCTGTTTGCACTTTTTGCCCCACCACCTCCACACCACCAGTGCATGTTTTAAATCCCCTGGGGTGCTTATTACGTATGCTGGTTCCCCAGCCCCTCCCAATCAGGATCCTCACTGTTAGCACGCCAGGGAGGGGACGAGGAGCCTGGGGCCGAGGGACCCAAGGGACCCGAAGGCGGGCTGAAGCAGCTGGACATTGTCCTGAGAGTAGTAACGGCCACCAGATGGCTCCAAACAGTACACACGTGGCGGGGGGGGGGGGGGGTTGCTGGAAAAGAGCTTGCAGATCAGCTACTAGAAAGAGACTGCTGGAAGGTTCTGGAAGACAGAGGGCAACGTCGCTTGTGATGCTTTCTCTGTGGGAGCCTTGATCAGCCTGACAGAAGTCCTGAAGATGAGCTGACCCCTTGCAGCTGCCCCAGGTGTGGCAAGTGTCTGGCCTGGGCCTGCTGGCCTGGGCAGCCATCGGAGGGGCACTTCCCCTGGAGGGAGAGGCAGTTTCTCCCACTAAGGTCAGGGCCCAATGAGGGCTGATGGCAGGGAGGGGCTGTGCCCAGGCAGCCCTTCACTCCTCCACACAGGCACCAGCCAGCGCACACACACACACAGCATGGCAAAGGCAGCCCCGAGCGCGGGGCCGGGCCCACAGGAGGGGCAGCCCACCCAAGGCACCGGGGAGCTTCCAGCGAGCAGAAGCCAAGGCCTGCAGAGTGACCAGGAACCGATGGGCCAGATGGGAGCGAGGAAGAATGCTTCAGGTAGATGGAATGGAGTAGGAGAAGGCTCAGAGGACAGAGTTGGCACGGAGCAGACCAGAGTAGATTTTCAGGAAGGAGGAGAGACGTGGGTGGTCGTCAGGAGGGCAGATGCTGAGGGGTTGAGCAAGTGTCTTAGGGAGCTGGGCTGAATCCCAAGGGGAACAGGAAGCCACCTGGGAGTCTCGGCTGGGGCGTGTGGGGAAGGAAGCAGATCCTACACCCAAAACCCACCTGTGAGGAGGGGCACCTGTGCCAGGAGGGGCCCAGTAATGATGCAGATACCAGAGCTCGTCAGCACGAAGCAGCTGCCACCGGCAGGGCCACTGACCTGTGCCTCTGCACTCTGGGATAGGCACAAGGACCAGGGCTTAGCCTGGGCAGTGCGGCTCCCGACGTCACCACCCCCGCAGTGACAAAGCTGCCTGCTGTAGAAGCCATGTTTAGCAGGAATAAGCTTTCGGTAACCCTGCAAGGGAGGTGCTGTCGCCACTCCTGACCCCAGCTCCCTGCTCATGCAGAGCCTGGGAGGCAGCAGGTGGCAGCTGACTGGGTTCCTGCCACTCACAGGGGAGACCTGGGTGGACTTCCCAGTTCTGGGCTTCAGCCCAGCCCAGTCCTAACCATTGCAGGCATTTGAGAAGTGACCCAGCAGCTGAATCAGTTTTCTCTCGCTCTCTCTCTCTCTCTCTCTCTAATATACACATTTCTAAAAACACTTTTTAAACAACCCATGAAGTATTTACCTTGGTCAGAGAAGCAGGGGAGGCGGGAAAAGCTTGCAATGGTTTTTCAGGGATGGCAAAAAGCAGAATTTTTACATTGTTTGGCTGCTTTGGTGTTCAGCAAGGCAGTGTTGGTCCTGGCCAACGAACACTCGCCATGTGGCCCTGGGCATTGCTCCCAGGGGCTGCCACACAGACAGAGGGGACACTGCCTCAGGTTCCTAGGAGAGGGATGGAGTGGGGGCAAAGAGACACGCCGGGGCAGCTGGGGCCATCTGGACCATTCCTGGTGTGGGGGGGTGGCATTTACTGAGGGCTCAGAGCAAAGGGACACTATGCGCCTCTGCTGGATCAGGCAGAACCCAGGCTCTGGGCAGAAGGGGTGGGGTGGTGTAGTGGCCCCCTGGGAAGTACAGGCACCACGGGTGAGGGCTCAGGGCAGCCCTGCATCCAAGGACGAGCTTCTGTTCCCTGGGCCAGCTCAGTCACCCCGCTACCCAGCCACACCTTCAGCGCCCCTCAGTGGAGACTGACCCATGGTGCCCTGCACCACATAGCTGGCTGCATCTTCAGAGAGAACCCCAGCAACCCCATCTTCGCAACAAGGAAGCAGAGCCCCTAGAGAGGTGACTGACCCAAGGTCACAGACTGCGGCACAGCAGACACCCCCTGCCCTGCTCAGCGCCACGCTGTGTACTGACATGGCGCCCCTGCCTGTTAGCTGTGTGCGGCTCACATGAGCAGTCTAGCACCTAACACCACGGAGCAGCTCAATACACGGGAACTGAAGCGAGCTGGGGTGCGAGCAGAGAACCCAGGTCCTCAGTGTTTGAGGAAAGATGAATTTAGACAGCCAGGAATGCCCACGGTTGCTCAAAGCCTGGACAGCAGGCTGCTCCTGAACCGGCCCAACCCCGGGACCCCAGGCTGCTACAGGGAAAATCAGAGCGGCTCCCTCCCTCCTCCACCGGCCTGCTCCTGCCCCCAAGGCTGAGGACCACGTAGTCTTCTGAGGGCTTTGCCTTCAAACCCTGCAGCTGGAAGGACTTCCATAGCCTCCAGTTATAGCCCATGTAATGTTTTCTTGTACTTTCTAAATATATTTATTTGAGATGCAGAGAGACAGAGCGCTCCATCCACTAGTTCACTTCCCAAATGCCTGCAGTGGCCAGGGGCAAAGCCAGGTCTCCCATGTGGGTGGCAAGGACCCAGCTACTTGAGCCATTGCCATTGCCTTCCAGTGTCCACACTAACAGGAAGCTGGACTCAGGAGCCAGAGCCGGGGTTGGACTCAGGTACTCCTATGCGGGATGTGGGCATCTTAAAAGGTGTCTTAACTGCCAGGCTAGATCCCCACTTCCTTGAGTGATTTCACTGAGTTCATTCAATCCCTATTGATGGTGCACCCACCAGGAACAGGGCCTGTGTTGCTGCAGCAAGAAGTGTGATCCTTGTTAAAGTCAAAAGCAAGTTCATAAGTCAGGGTTCTTCTACAGCCAGAAATACTTAGTGAGCAAACACAAGTATTTAACACAGACTGCACCACTGGCAGCTATTATTTTGAACAGCAAAGAACCCAAGTTGAAAGAGGTCATTTTTACAGAAATGATCCCCTTCTAGCTGGAAGAAATGGGTCCCACACACAGATCAGTGGGCCAAGGAAGTGTCTGTCCCAGGCCTTCTCCCAGGGGCTAGACAAGGTCCGCTCTAAACAAAGCTGAAGAAGATCTGACCTCCTGAGAAAGAAGCCAAGACAAAACCCTGAGCAGTCAAGAACCAGCCCGAGAGCGATGAAGGGTTTAGTCAAGCTTGCGTAGAACTGAAGTTCAGTCAAGTAAGAGAAAACAGCGAACGGTTAGAGAATGAGCCGCCTGGCAGTATTAGGTGTTTGCTTTTCTTTCGGTCTTGCTCTAAGTCGACTTCTCATCTCAGAGTCAGAGTCAGAGTCCTGGTTGGGGGGCTGCAGCCCAGCACCCAGACGGGTAACGGACTCTCCACGCTGATGCACCTCTGTGCGTGCCCAGTAGAATTCCCTCGCCCACCCGTGACCCAGCAGTTTCTCCCAGATACGTAACGCATCTCCTGCAGAAATGAATGGTTAAATCACCAAAGGACGGGTACATGACTGTGTAGAGCAGCCTATTCGTGACAGCTGAGACTTGGAAATAGCTCAGATGTTCATCAACAGGCACAGAGATAAACAAATGATGGTGCAGCCATGCAGTGCAGACATGAGCGAGAACGAACCACTGCACACGAGCGAACTGCGCCGGCACTGTGCTGAGTGAAAGAAGCCAGAAGCGAGAACGTGCAGTATTTCATACAATTTATATAAAGTAAAACGCAAGCAGAACCGAATCAAAATAATGGTGCCCCATGTCCTGGCACTAGTTTCTCTCCTCTAGTGGGGAGCGGAGAGGGAGGAGGAAGTCGACACTGCACTGCAGGAAGTGGCGCCCTCTTGGTTTGCCCAAGGCCCCGTGGTGCCCCGAGACAGCCCGCACCCTGGCAGACCCAGGCTCTTGCCTGCTCCGGAACGGGATGGCTGCCTGCCGCGCCACTCCTCAAGCCTCACGCCGTCCTCTCCGCTCCTCGTCACTGCCCTGCCCCTTCGTGCCTTTTCCTTTCCTTCTGGTTTGCACTTGTGCATCAAAGCTGTACACACACACAAATGGCCGCATTGGTCTATCAGATTTATCGTGAAAATGGCAACGCCCCGCACCACCACCACCACCGCCATGGCCTCTCCCTGGGGGCGAACTGTTTCGATATTTACTTCAGGCACATGAGAACACAGCCACTGCACAAGGAAGCTCACTACAGGGTTCCGAGGGCTACAAGAAGACCTCACAAGCCTCTGGAAAAGGTAGAAATGATAAGTCATCAGGACCGCGCTGTGGTTTAGGGGCTAAGCCCCTGCTTAGGAAGCCTGCACCCTAAACTGGAGTGCCTGGTTTTAAGTCCCCAGCTACTCTGCACTTCCCATCCAGCTTACCGCTCATGTAGCTGGCAGGCGGCAGATCATGACGAAAGTACCTGGGGCCTGCCCAGGTGGGAGATCAGGAGGGGATTCTTGGCTGGCCTGGGCTGTCGCAGCCACCTGGGGACTGAGCCAGTGGGTGCAAGCTCTGTCTCTCTCTCTCTCTCTCCCTCTCTGCCACTCTGCCTTGCTAATAAATAATACATAAATCTTTCAAAGTAACAATAACAATGTCATCAACAAAGAGCTGGGAATCAGAACGGTTTAGACTTCTCAACGGCAACACTGGGCGGCAGAGGGCACTGAGGAAGCCCGTCAACGTTCTTCATGAAGGCCGCCTCCCACTGAGAGTTCTGTACCAAGCCAAACTAGCCATCAGGTGTGACGGCGGGGTAAAGACACTTTTGGACAGCAAAGGTCTGAGGCTGCGGACCCTCCTGCACCCTGTCAAGTCCTTTACCCCCACCCCCCCCGCCCAACCCCTGCTGCCCTCGGCCCTCTTCCGTTCTCCCCATCCTTGCAGCTCCTTTGCCTTTCGGGGGTGGAGGGGCGGGGGTGGGCTGGAAATCCCTTTTCTAAAAGTTTACCAGGACTGTGAGAGAGAGAGCAGACGGGCTCAGTCAACTATCGTTACCCATAAATTCCCTGCTCTTTGGTACATTTTTATGAGCAACAGACCTTCTTCAAACAAATGTCTGAAAACAGCAGAAGCTGTGTTACGCTCCTGTGCTGGGGTTTCTCCCCTTTGGCTGATGGTTAAGAAAGTTGCTGCAGCCAATTAACGAAAAGGGAATGATCAGCTTTGTGCCCATCAACTGGATCTAGGCACCGGGGATTGGCAGCTGTTACCACCAGCCCCTACACACACACACACACACACACACACAGACAACACACCCTGTGGATTTCTGATAAACGAACACACCACAAGCAATCAAAAGCTGAGTGTGCTCAAGCCTCTGGATCCAGCTCTAACTTACTGGAAAGACAGAGCCGTGATGCACTGAAGGCGCTGTCGGGAAAATTCAGGCTGAGGGAAATTCCACTGGTCAAATGCCCAAGATTCATTTTATTTATTTGAAAGGCAGAGTTACAGAGCGAGTAGGAGAGACAGATCATCCATCTGTGGATTTAACTCCCAAATGGCAGCAACAGCCAGGGCTGGGCCAGGCCAGAGCCAGGAGCTTCTTCCAGGTCTCCCACATGGGTACAGGGGCCCAAAGACTTGGGCCACCCTCTGCTGCTTTCCCAGGCGCATTAGCAGGGAGCTGGATCAGAAGGGGAGCAGGCGGGACTCAAACGGCACCCATATGGGATTCTGGCATCTCAGGCAGCAGCTTAACCCACTATGCCACAGCACCAGCCCTTGCCCAACATACATTACAAGTAGAGAAAAGAGGGATGCAGGGAGGATCTTTGGATTAAGAGACTTAAAAGACACATGAAGGGGCTGGCGCCGTGGCGAAGCGGTTTAAACTGCCATCTGCAGCGCCGAGCCCTGGGTTTAGGAGTGAGGCAGCCTTGGGGTGGGCCACCTCGCAATGCTCCCTTGCCAGCTCTGGGCTGTACCATGGAACCCCAGGCCCCCGGCGCCCAGCCCACCTCCACCTCCAGGGACACGGAGCCCCGCTGGGGTTATGGAGGGGAATGGAGCACAGCAGCCTGCCACCCTGGGGTCTCAGCCACACACTGCAGAACACGAGGCTCACGTGCCTCGGCCGTCGGCTGCCAGGCTTCAATGAGTCCTCTGACGTGAATTCTGCCAAAATCCTCGTGCCACCATAACGTGCTGCCCCGGGGTCAGGGCGCCTGGACGCTCACACACAGGGGCTCAGGGACAGCCTTCTCGCGTGCAGACTGCCCGAGCCCAGGCGATGGCCGGGTGCAACTCTGGGCCTCTGTTGCCCATAGGGAGGGTCGTGCAAGTGTTTCCTTCCCAGGTTGTGGGATTCCAACCCGGCTGAACTAGTTGAGTCTTTTTTTTTATTTTTTTTAAGATGTATTAATTTATTTGAAAGAGTTACAGAGGCAGAGAGAGAGAGAGAATCTTGCACCTGCTGGTTCACTCCCCAAATGGCTGCAATGGCCAGAGCTAGGCCAATCTGAAGCCAGGAGCGAAGAGCTTCTTCTGGGTCTCCCGCTAGGGTGCAGGGGCCCAAGGGCTTGGGCCATCTTCCACTGCTTTCCCAGGCCATTAGGGGAGAGCTGGATGGGAAGAGGAGCAGCCAGGACTTGAACCAGTGCCCATATAGGATGCCGGTGCTGCAGGCGTCCGGTTTCCCTGCTCCACCGCAATGCCGGTCCCCATAGACATCTCTGAACTTCATTCAACTCAATACAACACAAGCTACATCTTTTCACTGCACAAGGTTGCTGGTGCTGTTCTCCCCAAAAGGGGAGAGACACAAGGTCTCAAGAGTCTTCCTCCCAGCATCCATCTCTCTCTCTCTCTTTTTTTTTTTTTTATTTGACAGGCAGAGTTAGACAGTAAGAGAGACAGAGACAGAGACAGAGACAAAGGTCTTCCTTCTCACCCCCCCCCCAAATGGCCGCTGCAGCCCGCACTGTGCCAATCTGAAGCCAGAAGCCAGGTGCCCCTCCTGGTCTCCCAAGGGGTGCAGGGCCCAGGCACTTGGGCCATCCTCCACTGCACTCCCGGGCCACAGCAGAGAGCTGGACTGGAAGAGGAGCAACTGGGACTAGAACCCGGTGCCCATATGGGATGCCAGTGCCCCAGGCGCAGGATTAACCAAGTGAGCCACGGCGCTGGCCCCCTCCCAGCATCCATCTCTGCAAGGCTGTCTTTACGCCTCAAATTCAGTGAGTCACACTTGAATATAAGTGTAGAGTTAGCTTATAATAAACCACATATAAAATAATAAGATAATAAACCACATATAAAATAATAAGAAAAAACAAAGGGCAGGCCTTTGGTACGGTAGTTAAGACACCAGTCAGGATGCCTGCACTCCCTGCGGCTTCCTGCTAATGCATCTTGGGAGGCAGCAGGTAGCTAAGCTCGGTCACCCACCTGGGAGAGCCGGATTGGCTTTCCGGCTACCGGCTTTGGCCCCGCCCAGACCCAAACATGGAGGTCATCTGGGGAGTGAACAGCTCGCTCGCTCTCTTTCTCTGAAGTTAGAGAAGAGGAAAGGAGAAATCAGCCAACACACACACAGCCGAAAGCGAGGAGACAGCCCGAGTTGCCGGCCTGGGTCTGTGACTGCCACCAGCCACTCCCAGTCTCTCCCTTCCTCTCCTTGTCCCATGTTCCCGGCACCCTCCGCTGGCCGGGGTCCCTTCACCGCAGGCAGCTGTGCACCCAGGGGCCTCGCCCCGCCAGTGGCCCGCTCAGCGCTGAGCCCGCAGCCCGAAGGCCCCTGGGCCCGGACGTGGAAGGCGCCCCACTCGGGGCCGGGCAAGGGCACTGTCCATCTAACTGCACCTTCGCTGGGAACTAAGGCCCCAGGCCAGCCCCGCTTGAGGTTGCGCAGGCAGAAGAAGAGGTGTGCAGGTGAGGGGAAGATGCAAAGCAGGCGCGCCCCTCGCACTCTGCCCCTTGCCCCCAGCGGCAGAAACAGCCCACCCCCCAGGCAGACGCTGCAGCCCCCAAGGCGGAACCCCAGCTTCCCAGGCCGACTGGAGCCGCCACCCAGCCTTCGGTCGGCCTCCCTGGCGCCGTCAGGCCGTCCGCTTCCGGGGTATAGGGCGAGTGGGGAGCCCCGCGAAGTGCCACGGGCACACACCTGCGGCTGACCTGCGTGGCTCTGAAGTGAGCTCCCTGGTCAGGAGCCACACTACACGGAACGCCGTGACTGCCAGCGGGGCACCGCGGAGACCCGGTACACGCAGCCGTCCCGGGCCTGAGGGTGTGTGGCGAACAGGTGGCAGGTCCGGTCCAGACCCAGTGGAGGCCCAGTGGAGGGGTCCAGCAGGCACGAGAGCGGCCCTTCTCGCTCACACAATCCTGTCTGCGGTCTCCTAAGCTCAGCCTGTAACTCTCACCTCATCGCAGGGCCCGGGCTCAGCCGCGGGGGATCGTCTGCAAAGGCAAAGAGACGAGAAACGGCTGTCACCACCGCCTGGCCTCAGACAGGATGGACGCAGTGCAGAGAGCGGGACGCGCAGTCCCGGAAGCTTGCCTTCCACTTCCAGGTCTGGCACCGCGCCAATGTGCGCTCCGCTTGCTCTCCCCAGGAGCCGGGACCGCGGCGGGCCGAGGGGCTGGTGCGACGAGGAAGCCATTTGGAGAACTTTTTTTTTATTTTTGACAGGAGAGTGGATAGTGAGAGAGAGACAGAGAGAAAGGTCTTCCTTTGCCGTTGGTTCACCCTCCAATGGGCGCCACGGCCGGCGCACCGCGCTGATCCGAAGCTAGGAGCCAGGTGCTTCCTCCTGGTCTCCCATGGGGTGCAGGGCCCAAGCACTTGGGCCATCCTCCACTGCCTTCCTAGGCCACAGCAGAGAGCTGGCCTGGAAGAGGAGCAACCCGGACAGAATCCAGTGCCCCGACCAGGACTAGAACCTGGTGTGCCAGCGCCGCAAGGCGGAGGATTAGCCTGTTGAGCCTCGGCGCCGGCCATTTGGAGAACTTTTAAAATAATCAGCTAGCAGTCGGTCTCCGTTATGTCATTATCACACACCTGCGTTCTGAACAGGGTCCGTGTGGGGAAGGCTTTGGCCGGGTGACACAATGTCACTTGAGATGCCTACATCTCAGAGTAACCAGGTTCAAGTCGCGGCTCCGCCTCCAGCTTCCCGCTGATGCACACCCAGGGGATGCAGCAGGGGATGGCGCAAGCAGGTGGGTCCCTGCCGCCCAGTGGGAGACCTGGATGGAGTTCCAGGCTCCTGGCTTCCACCTGGTCCAGCCCTGGCTGTTGCAGCCATTGGATGGAAGCCAGCGGATGGAAGCACACACGTGCTCGCTCTCTCCTTCTATCACTCTGCCTAATAAATGAATCTCAACAATATATACGTATATTGTAAGCTTTAAGTTAGTACTTTTTATTATCTTCCAATAAACATTGTTATTCTAAGCAGATACTAAATTGGAGAACTCCCAGTGACACAGCTGGCCCGACACATGGACTGCGCTGTGTGTTTATTTCTGGAGTAAGTCTGTAATTGTCTGAAATCTTTCAGGCTCACTTCTGGGCAAAATTTAAACAAAAATCACGGGAGACTTAAGAGAAGTCTGCACCCACCTAGCTGCTAGCGCCTGAGGCACGCACTGGAGGGACGGTCACCTGCGCCATCTAGTGGCGGAAAGGGTGATCACAGGCATATGTGGTTGGAAGTGGTGCTGCGGGATGGCTATTGAGCCCTGGAAATGTGATTCAAGACTTAGTATGAAAAAAATCAAAATGTAAAACAGCTATTTAACAATGGTTTATACTGACTTTATATTGAATACATGTTAAAATTATAATATTGGGAGTCGGGAGAGCAGGTGTAATTAGATGTCAGCCCCAGTGCTGAGCGAGCGCATCCTGCACCCCTGTGGGGTAACAAGTGCATTCCTTCACTTCCCAGGGCCTTAGTTCCCTCATTCATAATATGAATCAACTGGGACTGGTATTTGCAACACTGTTAAGAAGTCACTTGGGACACTCGCATCCCATGTTGGAGTTCCTGGGTTCAAGTCCTGGCTCCACTTCCTATCCAGCTTCCTGCCAATGTGCGCCCTGAGAGGCAGCAGATGACAGCTCAGATGCTTGGGTGCCACCCATGTGGGAGACCCAAATGGAGTTCCAGGCTCTGGCTTCAGTCTGGCCAAGCCCTAACTGATTCGGACCTACTGAATCAGAAACTCCAGGACCCAGGCCCAGCCGTGTCTGAGCAGTCCTGCAGGTGATGCCAATGCATGCTAGGTTCGAGAACCACACTCCATGGTCAGGGTCCTGTGCTCCTCCCCCTCCTCCTCCAGGAGTCCGGCCAGGGGACCCCTGCGCAATTGTGGGGAGCCCTCGTGCCTGCCGAAGCCCTGCCACACTCCCTCGTCTCTGCCTCTGGCGATCCCCACTCCTGGCACTGGCGGGCCTTCCACACTTTGGCCACACGGGCACGCCACCTTCTGTTTCCTACTCAACATTTTTGACATTATTTCAACTATACCCTCTTTCCTAAGAATCTATAAATTCAGACTTTTCCCATTACATATTTTACACTGCACGTTTCTTTTCATTCAGTCTACACAAAGTAGACTCTAAGCTGTTAACAGTTTACTATCAAGGTAAAAAGTTATGTTGGAGTCTTTTTTTTTATAAAAGATTTATTTATTTGAAAGAGTTACAGAAAGGCAGAGGCAGAGAGGGAGGGAGAGGTCTTCCATCTGCTGGTTCACTCTCCAGATGGCTGCAACAGCCGGAGCTGCACCAATCTGAAGCCAGGAGCCAGGAGCTTCTTCCTGGTCTCCCACGCAGGTGCAGGGGCCCAAGGACTTGGGCCATCTTCCACTGCTTACCCAGACCATAGCAGAGAGCTGGATCAGAAGAGGAGCAGCCAGGATACAAATCAGTGCCCATATAGGATGCCAGCACTGCAGGCCGCGGCTTTACCCGCTACACCACAGCGCCAGCCCCTTATGTTGGGTTTTGAGATTTCTCAGGCTTCTGCCCCCGGACATGTTCCACGGGCATTTACACTTTTCTGAAGCTCTTCTCAGCACTTGACTTGTCTGGACTCTGTGACAGTAAGGAGAAGTAGGGACGTCAGCATCATCTGTGTTTTGCAGACAGGTGCACTGAGACCCGCCCAGCTGGAGGCACGCTGATGACGTCCCTGAGTCTGCACTCCAGCCCCAGCTTCTGGCTGCTGGGATGGCTTCCTTCTCCTGGCACGAGCCGTCAGAGCCATTTTCACCATCACTGGGGATGTCGTATAGGACTGAATTATTATTATTTTTTTTTTTGACAGGCAGAGTGGACAGTGAGAGAGAGAGACAGAGAGAAAGGTCTTCCGTTGCCGTTGGTTCACCCTCCAATGGCCGCCGCGGTCGGCGCACCGCGCTTGTCCGATGGCAGGAGCCAGGAGCCAGGTGCTTTTCCTGGTCTCCCCATGGGGTGCAGGGCCCAAGCACCTGGGTCATCCTCCACTGCACTCCCGGGCCACAGCAGAGGGCTGGCCTGGAAGAGGGGCAACCGGGACAGAATCCGGCGCCCCGACCGGGACTAGAACCCGGTGTGCCGGCGCCGCAAGGCGGAGGATTAGCCTGTTGAGCCACGGCGCCGGCCCAGGACTGAATTATTTTAATTACTTATTTATTTATTTGGAAGGCAGAGGGATCTCCTTCCTACTGGTTCACTCCACAAAGGCCCACAAGAACCAGGGCTGGGCCAGGCTGAAGCCAGAAGCCAGGAGTTTCCATCCAGGGTGTGTGACAGGGACCCAAGTACTGGAGCGTCACCTGCTGCCTCCCAGGGTGCCCGTCAGCAGGAATGCTGGAAGCAGAAGCAGAGCAGGGACTTGAACCCAGGCCCCGTGCTAAGGGGTGTGAGCAGATCACTGCACCAGACGCCTCCTCCGGGACTGAGCTACTATCTCAGCTCTTCAAGTGAAACCATGGGCCCACCACCTCTTATTTCTAGGGGCTTCTAATCAGAGGCCAAGAAATGTGACTGTGTAGAGAATGAGCGGGGAAGAATCCTTAGCTTTTAAGTTGAGCTGAGGGCAACCAAAACCTCCTTGTGAAAGTGCTGTTTGCTCCTAGGATGAACCTTGCTTATGCAGCTGTTGTCAAACACAGCCAACCCCGTGTTTCCCCGCAGCAGGCTAACAGGCCCACGAACACAATCTGCTCACAGGGGCCCTTTCTGAACCTTCCTAGCCATGAATGCCGACACCCCCTCTGAGGAGTCGCTTCTGCGCTCCTCTGGCCTGCAACGGGCTCACTTGCTTTTCTTGGTTCTCACTCTGCAACTTCCTGTTTGAGGGTCAGTTATCTTTTTATGCCCAAGTTTAAAATGTTTGACTCTGTGGTTCATTCTTTCTAATTCAATAGAACGCTAACACTATCATTTTCCCTCGAGGGCTATCGTTTTGCCCACTGAGCCGCTGCCGGTGGACGCGGATGGTAAAACTGTGAGGATAAATGCAGCAATCAGCCTCACCTCACATTCACAGCTGCTGTGGCCATGAGTCAAGAGAAGCCAGCTGTGTCCCTGTGGAAACTGGCACTCCCCTGAGGCTGGGACAGGAACGAGGCCGTTCAGGACGCGTGTGGGGGTCGGAACTCAGCTCCCTCTAGCCCACAGGCCTCCCTTTTGCGTTTCTTTGCCCCTGGGGCTCACGAGTTTTGGACACTCTGCTCCAACTCACTGCCCAGGCCCTCAAAACAGCGACTGCTTTTTTGGAACTAAGGGGGAAGCTGACAGGGGCCCCAGCAGCCCCCCTTGTTCCCCTGGCTTCTGACCCAAAGATAAGAGACTTTCATCTAGGCCCTGGAGCCCACTGGTGGGTAAGACATGAACAATCAACTCATCTGAGACATAGTGATCTCTGTTCTTTAGTTTTTCATGGGGAGACCGAGAGGCTGGGCCTTGAGGATTTGTACAAGCACGATATTCTGCCCACCCTAACCTCTTCCCTGGGCATGGCACCCTGTAATTCAGGAATGTAGGCGGGGACAAAACTTGGGCCAGGCCACCACAGGGGGCAAAGGTGATGGAGCTATCCCAGCCCCTGCGATCCCTCTCCTGCTTTCCAAAGCCTCTCCTGCCCTTCCACCCTTAAGACTTTAAGAGTCTCTCCACGCTTCACTTTCCAGGAACAGACCTGGCTCCTGGCTTCACAGTAAATCACATGAATTGGTCCTTGAGGGACTAAGGGACAGAAGGTCTGAGCAGCACCCGAGGAGCAGCACAGCTACAGCAGCATGTGGGGACAACGACAGAGCTTTGATTCTATTCAGGATGTAAGTAACGCCTTTGTTACCAAAATAACCGTGTCAGCATCAATAACCTGCTGATTATAAAATTTGTCCTTGGCAGAGAGAGAGAATTACCATTTAATGAATACTTGCCATCTGTCAGCCCTGTGTAAGGCTAGCGGTTCTCAGGATTTCAGTGGTCAAGGACTCCACTGAGAATCTTGTGGAAGCTATGAAATCCTCCTGGAAAAATGAAATGCACACAACGTTTTACACAGAATTACAGGGGAAAGACTGTCCTAAGGGACGAGAGTTGTGGGTAAACCCACTCCTTGCAGCACACCTGCATCCCATATCGGAGTGCCTGGTCCCAGTCCTGGGTACTTCTGATCCAACTGTGCCTGAGAGGAAGCAGATAATGGCTCAACCCCTTGGACCCTGCCACCCACATGGGGGACCCAGATGGAGTTCTGGGTTCTTGGCTTCAGCCTGACCTAGCCCCAACTCTTGTGGATATTTGGGGAGTGAACCAGCAGGTGGAAGATCTCTCTGCCTCCGTTGCCCTGCCTCTCAAGTAGCTGAAAATTTAAAAAATCAACATTAAGGACTGGTGCAGCAAGTTAAACTACTGCCTGTGACGGCAGCATCCCATCTGCCAGTTCAAGTCCTGGCTGCTCTGCTCCTGATCCAGCTTCCCGCTAATGCACCTGGGAGGCAGCAGATGATGATTCAAGTACCTGAGCTCCTGCCACCCATAGAGCATGGAGTTCCCAGCTCCTGGCTTCAGCCTGGCCCAGCCCTGGCTATTGCAGCCATTTGGGGAATGAACCAGCAGATGGAAGCTCTGTGTGTGTGTGTGTGTGTGTGTGTGTGTGTGTGTGTGTTGTATCCTTCTCTAACATTCTTTAATAACCCTCTGTGTAGGCCCTTCCATCTGTTAACCCACTGAGAACATGGCAAGGCTGAGACAGATACCATTATCCCTGATAAATGAAGGAGCAGAGATCCAGAGACGTCCTACATATGTAATAAGTACCTGCTATCAACTGAACTGTGTTCACCCCAAATTCATGCTGAACCATAATCCCCAGTGAGGGTGTCAGGAGGGGGTTCTGGGGGTGATTAGGTCATGAGGCAGAGCCCTCAGGAATAGGATTAAAGCTTTATAAAAGAGGACCCAGGAGATCCCCTGTCCCTTCTGCCATGTAAGGTGACAGGGAGAAGACAGTAGTCCATGAACCAAGGAGTGGGCTCTCGAGATACCAATTCTGCCAGCACCCTGATTCTGGAAGCTTCCGGAACTGTGAGGAACACATTGCAGTGTGTGTAAGCCCCCAGTCTCTGGTACTTTGTTAGAGCAGTCGGAAAGGCTGAGGCAGTGGCAGAAACAACATGCAAACTGGACTGGTCTAAACCCTCGACCCTCCAGCCCAGACGAAACCACCACCCCGTTGCCACTGCTGTGTAACCGTAAGCGAGAGGTAGAGGACGTGAGAACCTGCAGGCGGCAAGGCACTCAGGCCGAGCTGTAGGCGCTCCGGAAGCTCAGAATCCTGGCTGCTCCACCTGTACTTCTCCCGGCCAAAAGCCCCCGTGTCCTGAGCCCCCCCCCCAGCAGGGCAGCAAGCCCGAGAGGAGCATCTCCTGGGCCTCCCACTCTCTAGAACAAGAGGCCACCCCTCTTCAAAATGTGAACTAAGAGACCAGCCCCTATGGGTATGAAACAAGGACATTTAATTTCAGAATATTCCAAGAATATAAAAGAAAGACAACATAATATGATTGTTTCTTTACAATTACATATATATATATATATAGTCAAGTAAAAATGAAACACAAAAAGGGTAAAACCTTTCTCTCTGAAGAAGCCTCGTTTATCTCGTTGAGTGAAGTCAGGGACAGGGCAAAGGCACCCGTGCTACGAAGGACGGACCCGGGGAGAGGGAACAGCCTGTCCCCAACATGGCTGGGGGAGTGCTCCACGGCTCTTTAGCTCAGGCTGTGGCCACACACACTCTGGTTTCCATGGTAACCCACAGGCTGCCGTGTACTCCGCCTCCCCCCGCCTGGTTCCATCAACTACCCTGGTGGAAAGATCTCAGCAAGGCGGCCATCCACGGGGAGTTCTGGTTATGCTATTCACCAGCAGTTTAAACAGCGTGCAGATCTCAGGAACCCCAACCTTGCCCAGATTCTAGGGCAACCCAGCCAGATTTATCCAGGCATAGATCTGAGTCCTGTCTTCTGTAGGAAGGTGTCAGGGTAGAGCAGACTGAGAACGAGGCGCTCTCCCGGAGGAAGGGGAGCCACCAGCTCCCAGCATCTGTGTGAGCCCTGCACCAAGTAAGGGGCACAGTCCAAAGATATCCGTGTCCAAAGATGGCTTCCCGGTTACGTGTGGTCACACGGCCACTCAGTGCAGGCGTGGTCCTGACGGCCGCAGGCTCTGCAGGAAGGCATACTTAAACCGTGTACTGCCACAGGCTCCCGGGAGGGAGCTCACTCATTCCCGTTCTGGAGGAGAGAATGGCCCTGCTCTGACACCCCTGGATGGACGGCCTCCCTGCAGGCCAACAAACGGCCACTCCGAAGCAGCCAGTGACCACCACGGTCTACAGCCCTGCGTCACTCCACGTCCCCGTCACTCCTGACCCACCCTGGACACACAAACTCATGGGGCTTCAGCTACGACTCATCACCTACCCCTCCTCCTATGTCACTGAGGTGCAGTATCTCCCGAGCCTTCTGTCACTGTAGGGTGGATTCCAAAGACATCCACGGGCCCCAGTGTGAAGGGCCACCCTGTAAAAGGCTGCACACTCACTCTGTCTCACTCACCTACCCTCAGCAGCTCTGACCAAGGAGGCGGCCTGTGTTCTACACTTGTGCCCCTCTGACACTACATCAGAACTCATCAAAATGACCCCAGAAAACAACATTTTAAAAGCAACAGGAAGAGGCATTTCCAAAGAGATTGTTCCAACACGAAAAATAAACAAAACAGATTTTAAAAATATCTTTAGATTTAAAAAAATTAGTTAAATACTGGCTCAAAAATAATACCTGCCCATCAGAAGGGAGATAGCAACCTTCTGCGGCAACAATAAAGGGTATTTGTCTGGATTTTCCCAAAGATTCCACAGGATTAGACCAGTTACATATTAAAAAGTAGAAAGTTATGCTGTTTACGCCTGAAATTTGAATTCCAAATGGATCACAGCTTTTATAGGAAAAATGACCTATAATACCCTTAAAGCAAGGAAAAGCATATTCAATAAATAAACAAAACACAAATCCAAGCACATACAGAAACTGCCCAACAGGACCAGCTATCTAAAAGCATGTGTAGGTAACAAACAGCTCTCCTGCCAGCCTTGCCCAGTACCCATTCCACCCCAAAAAAGCGTCTCCCAAACCCCAGCCTCCTCCCGCAAGCAGACAGCAAGACCAAGCGGGGAACAGGAGGCATCGGCTCACTGCTCTGCTCCGTCCCCATCAGCCAGAACACACCCTCCGGATGCACTCGTGGAACGGAGGACGTACCACGGAGGGGAGAACACTGCCTGGGTTCCGTCTGAAGTCACTGGTTTCTGGTGCAAGGATTTTTTTTCTTATTAAGGAGAAAAGTCAGATAGAGACCTACACAAATGAATTTGTGAGTGAACATTTTCGAGAATGATCTGAAACTGCCCTAGAGAAGAATTTTCAAGCAACTCAGTTCCTAACCATCTACTCTCCTGGTCTGTCAAGCTGGAGACCAAATTCTACCCTGTTCTTGACTAGTGCTGTCCCAGCAGCAGAACTAGAATACAGGAGACGCGGCAGACAGCGGACACAAAGCCCAGCTCTGCTCCCCCAGAGTCATCTGTCGTTTGCAGCAATTCAACAGTTTAAAACTAGGCCAGCAAGCCACATTTACTGGGCAACTGCTTCCCCATAACAGCTTGACTCAGGTGACAGCGTTTCCACAGCCTAACAGAGCCCAACACAAACCCGAACACTCTCACCTGCCATGCGCTGCTCTCTGGCAGGGGGTATTTCATAGTAGATCAAAGCCACTGCTCACCTCAAACATGCATGAACATACCCAACCCAAAAGCCAAAAGCCCAAAAGCTCTGGTCCCGTCTCCAATTACCAGCTGGACACTGTGACAAGGAGAGGAGAGGCTCAGACGCCCTCAGCACGAGAACACCTCTCCTTTACAGGCCACCAGCCCAGCAGACACTGCTGTTCACTTCCTTCCTCTGCCCCCCCCCACCCCGCTCTCAGGAGAGTGTCTGCCGGCATGCCCAATGCTTGGAAAGGTGCAACAAAACCCACCCACCAGGTCAGGCCGGGACACGAAGCCAGCCAGCCCCGTCCTGGGCACACTCCAGAGCCCCCCACCACATGCCCGTATTTCAGCAGACCTCCGTTAGGCTCTGGGTCCCAGTGATGAGGGGCAGAAGCACCCCACTGGCACTAGAGATGTTGCAGGGAGAGGAAAGCGAGTGATGGCTCATCAACCACACAGTGACGTCTGCATCACTCAGGAAAGGAGAGTGGGGAGGCGGGCAGGGAAGACAGCTTCGTAACTGAAATTTGTTCAATATTGTACTGTTCTGAATTCTCCTTTTTCAATACCATGGGTCAAATACACTGCAATATCAGACCCAAGAAATAATACAACATTTCCAAGAACGCGCTAAGTTCTTTGGACATAAATAAGGTCTGAAGGAATGCAGTGTCAGGGAAGAAAGCGCTTTCCCCAGCTCAGTGAGAAAAGCTGAAAGGCCTCCAGCGGAGAGTCTACTTAGATTAGCAACAACGTGGCTTTAAAACAAACACACAAGAAACATAACCCCCAACACTGTCAAAACAGAGAAAAAGCCAAAATACCAGTTAAAAATAACATCAGTTCACTAGAACTGACATTACTTTTTAACAATTGCTGGCAGTTGAGCACAGATTTCATATTTTCAAAAATTAGAATCTGCCTACACACACCAAGCGAGCACTGGAGCCCACCCAGGCCTGCTCGTCTACTGCACTGGACAGGCTGCAGGGCAGAGGCTTCTCCGTGACACTGAGAGAGCGCGCGAGCCTACCGCTCTCTCCGAGGCACAGCCTGCACACATCAGCCAGCGAGTGGGGTTAGAGGCAGCAGTCATGGTGTTAGTTGACTTTCCCAAGTCAAGACGCAGCAAGTAAGCTGCAAGTCCGAGCTTCACTGTGAGTGGCAGTAACAATTGGCCCCTTGGGAAAAAATCTGCAAGGCCGACAGAGCTCCGGGTCCTTCAGAGGAATCCTAGGTTGAAGAAGAAACAAAGTGTTAGACACGGTTATAAACACTTTTTCAAAGATTGATTTATTTGGGGCTATCAATGTGGTACAGCCTGTTAAGACACTGCCTGTGACGCCAGCATCCCATATGGGTGCCTATTCCAGTCCTGGGTGCTCTGCTTCCAATCTAATTCCATGCTAATGCACCTGCACCCATGTGGGAGACCCTGATGGGGTACCAGGATCCTAGCTTTGGCCTGGCCCTGCCCTGACCATTGCAGTCATTTGTGGAGTGAATCAGCAAATGGAAGATCTCTCGCTTTCTCTCTCTTCCTATCTTTGTCAATCTTTCAAATAAAATAAAATAAATACATAAATAAATAAACCTTTAAAAGATTTACTTGAAAAGCAAAGTGACCCACAGAGAAGGAAAAACACAGAGAGGGATCTCCCATCCATTGGCTCATTCCCCAAATGCCCAACACAGCCAGGGCTGGGGCCAGGCCAGAGCCAGGAGCCAGGAGCCAGGAGGTCCATCCTGGTCTCCCACGAGGGTAGAGGGACACAAGTATCTGGGCCATCTTCCTCTGCCTTCCACGGTGCATTAGCAAGGAGCCGGAGCAGCAGCAGAGTAGCTGGGACTGAACTGGCGCTCTGATAAAGGATGTCGGCATCACAGCAGCAGCTTAACCCACAGTGCCACAGTGTAGCCCCTTGATAAACGCTTTCTGAAAAAAGCCCACCCAAACGCTGCAGACCCTGCTCTTAACATTTTTTCCAAACTGAAGGTGGAAGAGTTTGAGAACTTATAACTCTACCAAGTAAACATTACCAAGTTTGCTTGACCTAAGCTTGGTTCATTTAATCATTGTAATGGCAATGACAGCTACCACCTGAGTGCATATTTTGTGCAAGTACTGCTGTAATTCTTTACGCACATTATCTCACTTATCCTCACAACCTCCTATGCCAGAGGTAACACTCCTGCCACCTCACGGACAAAGAAGCTGCAGCCTTTGTAAGTTAAGCTGCCCTAGGATAAAAAGCTATTAGCAGAAAACTGGGAACTGGGCGGAGCCTAACTGAACGCAGAGCCCGTGCCCTCACCACCACTAGGCTCTCATGAGTAAATGTTCAGTAATTGTCTACTGGAGGCAAGGCACTGTCAGCACTGAGAGCCAGAGAAGAACAGGAGACCAGAGGCCACAAACATCTTCTCAAGTCTCACCCCTGTCTTCCAGGAGAGACATCAGCCCAAGGTAAAACAATACATGTAAAACAAATGAATCATATTCAACATCTACATTTTACTAGAATCAATAAGAGTAGTTATTATACATAGTAATTATATGTCTCAGAGTTAGTCAGAGAAGGTTTCAAAGGAGGTGGGGTTTAGGCCAGGCTTTAAAGAATGGCTAGGGGCTGACGCTGTGGTGTAGCAAGTAAAGCCACCACCTGCAGTGCCGGCATCCCAGATGGGTGCCAGTTTGAGTCCCAGCTTCTCCACTTCCAATCCAGGCCTCTGCTATGGCCTGGGAAAGCAGTAGAAGATAGCCCAAGAATTTAGGCCCCTGCCACCCATATGAGACCTGGGAGAAGCTCCTGGCTCCTGGCTTCAGCCTGCCCCAGCCTAAGCCATTGCAGCCATCTATAAGTGAACCAGCAGATCAAAGATCTCTCTCCTTCTCTCTCTGTAACTCTTTTAAAATAAAAAAATAAAAAAGGGAGGCCAGCACGTGGCATAGCAAGTGAGGCCACCTCCTGCAGTGCCGGCATCCCATATGGGCACTGGTTCTAGTCCAGGCTGTTCTTCTTCTGATCCACTCTCTGCTGTGGCCTGGGAAGCCATAGAAGATGGCCCAAGTCCTTGGGCCCCTGCACCCATGTGGGAGACCTGGAAGAAGCTCCTGGCTCTGGATCAGCCCAGCCCTGGCCATATCAGCCATCTGGGGAATGGACCAGCAGATGGAAGACCTCTTTCTCTCTCTCTGCCTCTGCCTCTCTGTAACTGTCTTTCAAATAAATAAATACATCTTTAAAAATAAATAAATAAAAACTAAATTAATTTTAAAAGTGTAATTATTGAAAATAACGCCCCGCTAATAAGAAAGTGCTGCATCAGTTGTGATTTTGTCTCCTCCCCGCAGCAGTCATGTCTGGAGGCATTTCTGGCTGTCACAGCTAGGGGACCGGCACTACCAGCATGTGCCAGGTAGAAGGCAGAGATGCTGCCAACCACCATGCAAGGCACAGGGCAGCTCCCACAACACAGAATTATTTGGCCCAAAATACCATTCGTGTCATGCTTGAGAAACCCTGTGCTAAACAAACCTTACTGGATTATGCTACTGATGATGATAATAAAACTGCATTTTCTTCTCCAAAGAATATTTATTACTTTTATAAACCTGAGTAACGAAACAATTTAAGGTTGTATTCATTATTGTGTAAAAGAACTACAAGGCAGGTTCCTGGATGGATGGACTTGGAGACGAGAAGAGAGTTCACACTGGAGCTGTGGTCTGGAAGTAGTCATCACAGTGAGGAGATCTGAGCTGTGGAAGCCAACCCAGCTGCTAAGGGAGGGAAGAACGAGCAAAGAGGTTAGGATAGAACACTGGGGAAAACAAAAACAGAAAGAAGTAGATAGGCAGACAAGGGTCAGCCACTGCAGATAAGGAAAAGAACTAAAGGAGGAGGAGGGGCAGGCACTGTGGCCCAGCAGGTGAAGCTTGCAACAACGGCATCCCATATCAAAGTGCCAGCTAGAATCCTGCTGCTCCACTTCCAATCCAGCTTCCTTCTAAGGCTCCTAGGAAGGCAGTGGATGACGCCCTAAGTGCTTGGGTTCCTGACACCCACATAAGATCAGGATGGAGATCTGGGCTCCTGGCTTTGGCTTGGCCTAGTCCTGGCTGTTGTCATTTGAGGAGTAAATTGGTAGGTAAAAGATACCTCTTTCTCTCACTCTATTACTCCATCCTTCTCTATCTCTTTGCCTTGCAAATATATAGATAGATCTTTTTTATTAAAAGTTTTTAAAAGATTTATGTATTTATTTGAAAGTCAGAGTTACACAGAGAGAGGAAAGGCAGAGAGAGAGAGAGAGAGAGAGAGAGTGAGTGAGCTTTCATCCGCTGGTTCAATCCCTAATTGGCCGCAACGGCCGGAGCTGCGCCGATGCGAAGCCAGGAGTCAGGAGCTTCTTCCAGGTCTCCCATGCGGGTGCAGGGGCCCAAGGATTTGGGCCATCTTCTACTGCTTTAGCAGAGGCTATAGCAGAGAGCTGGATCGGAAGTGGAGCAGCTGGGTCTCGAATCGGCACCCATATGGGATGCCGGTGCTTCAAGCCAGGGCATTAACCTGCTGTGCCACAGCATCAGCCCCCTTATTAAAATTTAAAAATAAAAATTAATAACAACAAAAGGAGGAGGAAACAAGAACAGTATAGCATTACAACACCAAGGATAGAGGAAGTGACCACGGAGAGAGAATACAGTAAAAACACCACTGAATGTCATTCATCATCTGTGGCCCCTACTGCTCTGAACCACTAATATTCTTGAGAATGTAATAAAACTCCCTCAGAAAAATGTACATATGTATCTATATAAAAATTGCATCAGCAATACTAGGAACTTCATTAAAGACTTCTTTGGAAGTCCACAGATAACAGTTCAAGGATCCCTGCCTTAGAACTTTGTGAAATAACACACTGGATTATTTTTTAATTCATTTATATCTTTACAAAGTAACATTGCCAATATAAAGGATTTTGTTATTTACTAATTGTCTTAAAATAAAAGCAACAAAAGACATATTGACACAAAATATTCTTCAAAAAAAATAACTTATGCTTTGTCTTGACTCATAGACATATAGATGGAATTATTTAAACACAAATAGCACAAAAAATTATGTTCAGACACCCAGCCTAAAACTCGGAAGTAAAGAGGAAAAAAAATTCAGATAATTCATTCAATGCTAAGTAAGAAGACTATAGAGAAATGTAATATTCTAGAAGAAAATAAAGATTGATCCAAATTGAGCATTTATTCCTTCTACAGCTGACATCTCAGTCATTACGCTCATGTCCCAGTGGTGAAAAGAGCATGTCAAATCAGAGCTCAATTCAGCGCCACATGAGTGTTGGACAAGAGCATGTCTTGTCTGGTTTTCTTAGCAACTGTTACAAATCGTTAATGCTTTAGCAATTACAATGTGCTTCCAAATTATTATTTCAGTTAAGCCTCATAATAAATCTGTGAAATACATACAACAGGCTGAGTATTTCTTTTCCAAAATGCTTAGAAGCTGCAGTGTTTCCGTTTGCAGTGCTGTAGATTTTAGAATATTTGCATAGACTCTACCAGCCGGGCATCCCCAATCCACAAACTTGAAATGCTCCAAAATTCTAAACTTTTGAGCATCATGTCAGTGCTCAAAAAGTTTCAGATTTTGGACTTCCAGATGAAGGACTTTCAACCTGTGTTATCCTCGTTTCAGAGGAAGAAAGCTGAGTTCGGGAGGATGAGCGGCTTCTCTGGCCAGAGGAACGGCAACTCCGGGCTCACACGGCCTCCTGGTCTGCCCGCTGGGCCGCCTCGCGTTCTCAGAGGAAAGCACCGCAGGCCTTTATCAGGGAGGCCTGCGCCAGCGTCAGCTTTCACTAAGCTTCTGTGGGCGAGTTCTGAGGCCAGCCACAGCCTCAAAAGCAAGCTGTGTGACAGGATCCCAGTCCTTCAGCACTGGGCAAAGTGTCACTGACTATGGCTAAAACCACACGTACTACTCCATGAGCACACTCAGTACCACAGGCTGGTTTACACTTGTTCTTAATGACCTTACCACATGTTCTTAAGCCATTTTAGGGGCAGAAGTCTGGCCTGGCAGGTAAAGAGCTGGTTAAGACCATGGCCCACATGAGAGTACCTCAGTTTGATACCAGGCTTCAGCTCTCGACGCCGGCTTCCTGCTAATACAGACCCTGGGAGGCATGAGTGAAGGTTCAGGTACCCGGGTCCCTCCACCCACACGGGAGAGCCGTCACTCAGGCAGCTGCAGGGAGCCAGTGGAAAGGGGTGCCCTGCCACTGCCTCAGAAATTCATTCATTCATCAATTAATTCTAAAAATGCATCTTATACTATGCATTATCTAAGAATTCAGGAGCTGGGCGAGCATTGTGGTACAGTGCGTAAAGCCACCAGACCCAGAAGAAGCTCCTGGCTCCGGTCTGGCCCAGCCCTGGCCATTGCGGCCATTTGGGAACTAAACCAGTGGATGGAAGATCTAGCGATCTCTGTCTTTACCCCTCTGTGACCCTGCCTTTCAAATAAATCAACAAATCTTTAAAAAAAATTTCAGGAGCACAGTGTGGGTCTGCTCACACTCCACCCCCCCGCAGCTGGGGCAGCGCTGAGTAGAATAACCGTCAGGATGCAAGGACGCAATTCCTACATCACTTCTGGGAACTCAAAACACGGCTGCTGACTGACCAGAAGCAGAAGGAGCGACATCAGTGAGAACAGAGAGTAAGTACTGCTAGTACCTTTCTTCCCCTCTTTCTTCCCCTCAGACCATTTCAGTCTTGTTGGTGTCACCGTGACAGCTGGAGAGCGAGAAAACAACTGTAACGAGAAAATTTTGCAGTGTTTAAATGTTCTCGAGTCATTCCTACAGACTTTCCTAACAAAGGGATTCTTTACTTGCTCCATTTTCATGTGAAGAGGTTACCAGGACTGATGCATTTATAGCTCATCAATTTTACATTGAGTGTTGGCTTAGTAAGTAGCCAGGACTGTGATATTTGCAGGACCATCCCACAGGTAACGTGGGGCCAAGGAGGTCTAGCTCAACTGTTACCTGTCCTGTGGAGTCTCCCAGTAAGAATCAACCACTCAGGGCCAGCACTGTGGCACAGCAGGTTGCCAATGTCTGCAGAGCTGGTGCCCCATATGGGTGCCAGTTCGAGTCCTGGCTGCTCCACTTCTGATCCAGCTCTCTACTAATGCTCCTGGGAAAGCAGCAGAGGACAGCCCAAGTCTTGGGCCCCTGTACCCACGTGGGAGACCTGGCTCCTGGCTTCAGACTGGCCCAGCTCCAGCTGTTGTGGCCATTTGGGGAGTGAACCAGCAAATGAAGATCTCTCTCCTCTCTGTCTCTCCCTCTCTCACTATACTGTTGACTTTCAAATAAATAAGTAAATCTTAAAAAAAAAAAGAGAGAGAGAGAGAACATAAATGAAAGGACTGAGAAAAAGGCATAGCTGAATGGCCAAGAGACACAGTAAATGAATGATAGCATGTCAATGCTTGACTTTTACAAGTGTACACACACACACAAAGTCCAAAGAACAGTATCTTACTGAGTTCATATTTTCTCTGCTGGCTCTTTTCAACTCATTCATGGCCACAGACTCTGGAGTAGGATACTTGTCTTTCTTTTCTGACATCGTCTGATTTCCAAGGACCTTCCGCTGATTTAGGAACAGAAAATATTTGAGTTAGAAACATCTACTGTATGTATATTATAGCTACACTGACCTTCAAAATTATAATTCCCTTGCGTTTAAAAAAACTCCATAATATGATCAGTTCTGCCATCTTATACAAGACAAAGCATGTTACCCAAAAAAGTTGTCCTTCTGTAAGTGATCACTTTTCCTCCACACTTAAAAGGACTGCAGTGGCAGAAGATGGCTCAAGTCCTTGGGCCCCTGCACCCATGTGGGAGACCAGGCTTCTAGCTCCTGACTTCAGCCTGATCCAGTCCCGGCCTTTGCAGCTGTCTGGGGAGTGAACTAGCAGATGGAAGATCTCTCTCTCTCTCTGTCTCTCCCTCTCTGTAATTCTGACTTTCAAGAAAATAAAATAAATCTTTAAAAAAACAAAAACAAAAACAAAGGACTGCAATGTTAGAGGCAAACTGATAGTTGATTTAAACAAACTTAAATAGGCCAATTCCAGTGTGGCTGTGAAGCCATGAAGGAGACACCAGGTAAGTACTAATGTAACTCTTACCCACGGGTGTGCTGCCTGCAGTAGCTGTTCAAAGAATCCCCCTCCATTCTCCACAAGGAGACACTTGGGCTGGATCTGCTCCCTGACTCTGCTTCCCTGTCATTCCTCACACAGGACTGGAACATTTGAACAAATTCTGAGTTCCTAATAGAGCCACAAGGGGGGTACAGGCCTTCTGAAGGGGGTCACATGACTACACTGACATTCAGAGCAAGACTAAAAGCCTTTTAATCTTGGCGCAGCTTAGAAGATGGATATAACTTACTGTGAAAGCTGTCAGTGACAACTCTACCATCTTTGGAGAAATCTTCCCTTTTTCTCCCTTAGAGAATAAATTTGAATCCCAAAAAGAAGTCAAAACTAGAACATTAAGCTCAATGTTATAAATATCAGTAGCAGTATTCAGAATACTCTGATACAATAAATTATTTACCTGAGAGAAGATTTAGAAGAAAAAAAAGTCTAGCTAAAAAGGATCGAAACAGGGGGCCAGCATCATGGCACAGTGGTTAGGCTGCTGCTTACAACAACAGCATCCCACAGGAGTGCCAGCTTGAGTCCTGGCTGCTCCACTTCTATCCAAGTGCTTGGTCCTCCGCCACCCTCAAGTGAGACCTGGATGGAGTTCCAGACTCCAGCTTTCAGCCTGGCCCAGCCCCAATTGTTGTAGCTGTTTGGGGAAGATGGATCGATCGATAAATCAATCTCTCTGTAACTCTGTCTTTCAAATAAATAAATAAAGCTTTAAAAATAAATAGTGTTATCCCAAAGAATTGTAAGTTCTTTTGTAAATTCTAAAGTTATAAGTTCCCTCTTAGTAAAGAAGTGGACAGATTCCAACTGCTTAAGCTAACAATTAGCAACACAACTTACCTAGAGCCAACTGCAGAAGCTCACTGAGAAACCTACAGCCACCTAACTTCAGTTGAGGAAGGATTCTTTACTGTAAAACGTCCTTCAATCATCTCTATGACAGGACAGTCAGACGAATGAACTTCTCCAATGGAGCGCCTGGCATTAAGCGCATTTGCAGCGTTGTGCACGCATCACCACCAGCCACCTCCAGAACCATCCAACTCCTCCCAAACAGACTCTACATCTACTAAATGGTAATCATCCCCTGGCCCCAATCCTCAGCCTCTGACAACCACCAGTCTACTTTCTGCCTCTGTGAAGTGGGCTATTCTAGGTAGCACACATAAACAGATTCATACAGTATTTGTCTTTCTGTGCCTGGCTTGCTCACATAACATAATGTCTTTGGGCTGACCTATGCTGTAACATAACTCAGAATTTCTTTCCTTTTTGTGGATGAGTAATATTCCCCTGTCTATATATCACATTTCATGACATTCCTCTGTCAACAGACAACTGGGCTGCTTCATGTTTTGGCAGCTCCTCAGTATCCTCCTTTAAATTTTTCAGAGTAGATACACAGAGTAGCATTGCTGGGTTTAACCATTTGAGAAACTCTCACACTGTTTTCCAGAGGTCCATTGTACATTCCCGTCAATGGTGCACACGGGTTCCAGTTTCTCCACAGCCTTGTCAACACTTGCTTTTTTCTGAGGGTTTTTTTTTTCATATTGGTAATCCCAGTGGGCATGAAGTGGTATCTTGTTATGGTTTTGATTTGTATTTCCCTAATAATTTGCAATGTTGAACATCTTTTCATGTGTTTCTTGGCCACTGAATATTTCTTTGGAAATATCTATCGGAGTCCTTTGCCCATTTTTAATGAGGCTGTTTCTGCTATTGCTGAGTTACAGGAATTATTTATATATTCGGTACATTAACTACTAACCAGATATACAATTTGCAAATATTTTCTCCCATTCCATGGCTTATCTTGCCACTCTGTTGACAGCAAAGAAAATTTGTATGTCAAACAAGCCTCGTGTCCCAGAAGCCACTGACACAGTGGATCAGAAAGAGAAGTGAATTCTCCATTGCTACACATTATACCTAAGACCAAAATTAGTTGAATTTGCAACTACTAACAGCTGTACCTTAAAGGAAAAAAAAAATACAAAGTATTTATCTTTTAGGCCAAAGGTTTAAATTTGAATCAAAAGGCTCCTTAATGTTGCTGGATTTATATATAATAACAATGTTAAAACAAGTTTAAAAACAATAGAACACAGAATAATGCTAATTTCTCTCCAAGTTAACCAGAACCTTGCCTTAGTTTATGCATGGAAATTTTAACCCCAAAACCAAGTTGTCTACTGCCATCTGATGGTCATATTCTTTCACTACAATTTCAGATCATCCGAAAACTGGTACATTCAATCTGCACACAGCAAGGCAGCAACAGCACAGAAGTCTATTTTGCATTTGTTTTAAAAATAAGATTTTTTAGGGGCTGGCATTGTGGCATGGCAGGTAAAGCCACCACCTACGATGCTGACATCCATATGAGTGCTGGTTCAAGACCCAGCTACTCCACTTCTGAGCCAGATCCTGAGTAATGTGCCTGGGAAGGCAAGAGAAAATGGCCAGTGTTTGGGTCCCTCCCAGCACATCGGAGATCTGAAGGAGCTCCTGGCTCCTGGCTTGTGCTTGGCCCAGCCCCAGTATTGCAACCATCTGGGGAGTGAAACGGCTGATGAAGACATCTTTTTCTTTCTCTCTCCTTTCTCTCTATAACTGCCTTTCACATAAATAAATACCTCTTTTTTAAAAAACAAATAAAGTGAATAAAAGAAGTATGCAGCACAAAGCAGGCAGGAAGCAAACAGCCTCTCACGCCGCTCAGGACTGAGGACTCTGTCCTCACCCCTGGAGGAGACACAAAAACGTTTATTTCTTTTACTCCATAATTCCTCTTGTCTGATTTGAAATGCAGCAAATCCTTGGAAAAATAAAGCTTGTACAAATTCTATCTTTATTCCTTCACAAATTAACTCTGTATAGGATCCCAAAAAACAGAAATGTTCTGCATAAGAAAAGTCAGACTATTACATGTCTTCACAATCCATGCTCAAAGGACAGCACAGCACACCCACCTTAATGAGCCCGCTGAAGGAGCGCGAACGAGCCCTCTTCTGTACTCGAGAACTAGAAGGTTCTCGCCCTGGTGTTTGGACCAAAGACTGCTTATTAAACTAAAACAAAACAAAAAACAATACAGAGAAAATGTTAATATTCTGCCATTAAGAGCATCCTGGGGTGGGTGTTGTGGCACAGAGGGTTAACCTGCTTCCTTGGGACACTGGCATCCTATATCAGAATGTCCAGGAGAGAGTCCTGCCTCCACTTCTAATCCAGCTTCCTGCTAGTGCATATGGGAAAGCAGTAGAGGACGGCTCAGGTATATCCATCCCTGCTACCCTGTTCGAGACCCAGATGTAATTCCTGGTTGCTGGTTTGACCTAACCCAGTCTAGGTTATTACAGGCATTTGAGGAGCAAACTAGCAAAAGGAGTATCTCCCTCTCCCTCTCCCCTTCCCTTTCTGTTTCTTTCTCCTCCTCCTCTCCCTGTCCTTCTCCCTCTCTTTTCTTTCTCCCCCTCTCCCTCTCTCCCTCCCCCTCTGTATCTCTCCTTCTCTCTCTCTTCCTTTCAAATACATAAAAAGTCTTTTAAAACAAGAGAGATAAGCATTGTGTAAAAACCAATAGCTGGGACCGGCGCTGTGGTGCAGTGGGTTAAAGCCCTAGCCTGAAGTGCCGGCATCCCATATGGACTCCAGTTCTAGACCAGCTGCTCCACTTCCGATCCAGCTCTCTGCTATGGCCTGGGAAAGCAGCAAAGATGGCCCAAGTCCTTGGGCCCCTGCACCTGCATGGGAGGCCTGGAGGAAGCTCCTGGCTCCTGGCTTCGGATCAGCACAGCTCCGGCCATTGCAGCCAATTGGGGAGTAAACCAGTGGATGAAAGACCTCTCTCTTTGCCTTTCCTTCTCTCTCTGTGTAGCTCTGACTTCCAAAGAAATAAAAATAAATATTAAAAAAAAAAAAAGTAGCTAACTGTAATACCCAAAAAAGTCCAGGAAGAAGTGAACCTATGCACCTATGTATTGATTAGTAACTCAGCAAGCAAATCACAAAGGCAGAAATTAAGCTACCCAAAAGAAGTCAAATTTATTTCTTCATTTTCTAGATTTATTTATTTGAAAGACAGTTACAGAGAGAGGGGGAAAGACAGAGAGCGAGCTTCCAGCTGCTGGTTCACTCCCCAGATGACTCCAGCAGCCAGTGCTGGGCCATGTCGAAACCAGGAGCCAAGAACTCCATCTGGGTCTCCCATTTGGGCGGCAGGGGCCCAAGTACTTGAGTCATCATCTTCCACTGCTTTTCCCTGGCCAGTAGCAGGGAGTTGGATCGGAAATGCAGCAGCCAGGTCTCAAACCGATGCTCATGTGGGATGCTGGTGTCACAGGCAGCGGTTTTACCCACTATACCACCACGCCAGCCCCAGAAGTCAAAATGTATTAAATTACTCTGAGGGGCCTGGATTTCACATATCTTAAGGTAGAACTGTTATGTGACATAGAAACTGAGACGTAGAGAGCTTACAGAATTTGCTCAAATTCTCCTGCTGATAATCACAATTTTTTTTGCATCAAGTATCTTGGATGCAGAGAGTTACTGGCATACCCTAAAAGTTCTTAATTTAACATAAATGGCACACAGAATTTTTAAGAAGTTATTAAAGCTCTCTAAATGGATGTCTATCAGGACTGCCTGCCAGCATTACTGTCAAAAGGAAATACATTAGAATGCAGACTTGTCAATGCTATCAACATCAGCTCTCTGTTTGGAGGTATCGGAAGTGGAAAAAGGGAAGATCCAAGGAATTGTATAATCTTATTCAATTGTCTAATCTTAATCAGTTATTTGATTGGACATTCATCCCCCCACTTAAAAAACAATAATATAGTATCTACTGGAAGAATCTACTCTTTGGCCTTTTCTAACTACATATACTTCTATGACTTTTTTATATATAGGTATCAAGAGGTTCTCAAAGTTAATTATCTCAGCTACCTTTAAAGACTTTCGCTAGCAACTATCACTCCTGAACATATGAAGACAAGTGGAATCCATCACTCCTGATAATGTTGACAAGGCTGCAATAAGTGGGTTCCCTCGTACGCAGCTGGGGTGGGGGTGCTAACTGGTAAAATGTTCTCAGAGCAATTCAGAAACGGCTAATCAGAACCTTGTAAACTGCGACCCTCGGACAAGAAGCTGACAGCAGCTCAAGCCCCTACGAACAGATCTCCTGGCAGTTTACAGTAGACAATGGAGATCGGAGAACAAGCTACATAACACAGGGATGCCAGGAGAAACAACCTGGTTTCTTCCATAATAAAAATAAAGAAAAGGGGATGTAAGGAGAAGGAGGGAAAAGAGAGATAACAAGAAAGAGTGTCCAAATACAATGTGGCAGCCTCGGATCCTGGAGCAGAATGAGGAAAAGCTGGTAAACCATGAATAACGTCTATAATGTTAACAGCAATGTATCAATGCTAATTTCTCAGTTTTGATAATGTTAACATTATGTGGGAAACTGTACTATCTTTCCAACTTTCCTCTAAAATTATTTCAAATTTAAAAAACAAACAAACTGGCAATATTTTAGGGAAAACAAAAGGAGGGGTGAGAAGAAAGGATCTGTATATTCAAAGGGATCTAATAGCTGTATCAACCAAAACAAAAAAATGCTTACCCTTTCATAATGCCACTTTCAGGGAATATTCTAAAATGAAAATACTTAACAACAAATACTTATAAACCAAACAGCAACCCCAATATGTTCACAGTAGGCAAAGTGCATATAAATCAGGTTATATAGAATGGAATATGCAAATCATTAAAAGTGTTCACAGTGTTGTAACATAGAAAATATTTATAATACAAGCTTAAATGAAGTACGATATAATCTTGAATTTATCTATTATGACCTTATAATCTTAAATAAAATGAGAAATTTGAAAAATACTTCAAAGTATTAACCAAGGCTATCTTTGGACAATCACAAGTGAATTCTATTTTCTCCTATATACTCTTCTGGAAATTTCAATGATTTTATAGTGAGCCTGTATTATTTTTATAATCATAGATAAAAAATTAGGAAATAGTAAAATTATAGTTTCTATAAAAAGATGTGGCAGTATCTAAAAGGTATGCAAGGAATTTGCAAGCAATACATGAGAATATGTTTATGCTATAACGTTTAGGGAAAACACGGGAAGTTTAAAAAATTAGTGGCATAGGGGCCAGTGTTGTGGACACATGGTGGGTTATCCACATCCTGCAAGGCCGGCATCCCACAGGAAAACTGGTTCAAATCCCGGCTGTTCCACTTCTGATCTAGCTCCCTGCTAATGTACCTAGGAAAACAGCAGAAAATGGCCCAAGTACTTAAGCCCCCACCACCTATGTGGGTCTGGAGTTCCAGGCTCCTGGCTTTGGCTTGAGCTAGCCCTGGCTCTCTCTGCTATTTGGGGAGTAAACTAACAGATGGAAGACTCATTCTCTTTCTTTTTTTCACTCTCTCTCTCTCTCTCTTCTTTCCTCCCTCCCTCTCTCCCTCCCTCCTCTCTGTAACTCTGCCTTTCAAATAAATAAATAAGTACTAAAAATAAAAGGAAGTGGTATGATCAGAACTAAGTAAACATATCCATAGGATTAAGACTGAAAGACATGCCCAAAATGTAAACACACATGACACGAGTGATTTATTTTCTTCTTATCCTTCTCTGTAATCTCCTGGTTTTCTGCACAGAACAAAAATTATGCTTTTTTTTTTTTTATCTTTTTGTAGTTTCCTTTTACCTTCAGTATTCTTGTTGAGAGAAGTCCTACATGAAAATGCTGTCTTAGTTTCTATCAAGAATAAAATCACTAGTCTGCTTGAAATCTGCAACCAGACTCCAACAACACCCCATAAAGTCCTGGTCAGAGCAGTTTCCTAGCTCTCAAAGTGAACTTCAGGGAGTAACAGGAAGCATCTACTCAAGGCCTCTCTCGATCGGACCTGCAGCTCAGTTCCACATTTTCTGTGTACTTACTTACGCATGACTCTATGTCTGAGATTAGGAATAAAATAAATAAAAGCAAGACTCTTCCCCTTAAGAAAGTCCCAGATGAAGAAGAGGTCAAGACCTTGTCTGTTCAGCTAGCATTCACGAGAGACTGAAACAAAACAAATTCCCTGAGAAAGAACTGCTCAAGTCATCAGGATTTACTCAAACTACACTGAGTCTCGAAATGGCAAAGCAAAGCCCCCCTTCTGCTCCCACACACAAACCTAGTCCCTTAGAATGCCTACGTTCTGGTGTCAGACCAGACCCCGGCATTTTCAGTGTTTTCTAACAGAACTCCAGCAACGAGAGTACCACTTACATCCTGCTATGCCAGCCACTCTACATAGATGATCCCTAATCTTTGCAACCATGAAATCTGTATGTGACTAGTACCATGTTACAAACTAGAAAACTGAAAGTCAGGAAGTCACTTGCTAAGAGAATCGGGAGAGTGTAAACGTTGAAACAATGTGCTGCAGCTGCTGATTCCATCTCGGCAAAACCGGCACGAGACCCAAACTGCACACCCTCCGAGCACAGTGCACGGGCCCAGCGCAGAAGCCCAAGCGCCTCCCCTCCTCTCTTGTGAGTACAGGGATCATCACTGAGATTTCACAGACAAAAAGAGCCAACAGTTACTGAGACTGGTAATGGTATTCCCCAGGGATTCCACTGGCGGTCACATTCCTCAGCTCGTCCTCTGTCCCTGGCTGCAGCACCTGTCTGATAAGTTGCTTCTTCTTTGCTGACTCTGGCATATTGTGGACGTGCTGGAACAGCTCTCTCAGCGCCTCCTCTGTACGCTGCTGGGTCTCCTCGTGCTGGGAGCAAGAATCTACTCGGTTCCGTTTCTGAGACTTCACCAGCTGGAAGGACTGAGTCCCACATGAAGCTGTCAGATCCAGGTCATCCTAAAGAAGATGTAAAGGGAAAGTGAAATAACATCTCTGTCAGCTTTATTTTGGTTCCCACAAAAAGCTGGGACTCATCCTGGCTGCTCCACTTCTGATCCAATTCCCCGATATGGCCTGGGAAGAGCAGCAGAGGACGGCCCAAGTACTTGGGCTCCTGCTACCCATGTGGGAGACCTGGCAGAAGCTCCTGGTTCCAGGCTTTGGCCTGGCCCAGACCCAGCTATTGTGGCCATCTAGGGAGTGAACCAGAGGATGGAAGACCTTTCTCCCTGTCTCTCCCTCTCTCTGTCTATAACTTTCTCAAATAAAGAAATAAAAACTTTAAAAAAAATTTTTCACTAATCTTAACTCCTAATTTGGGTTAAGAATAGTTTCCTTTTCTTACCTTTGATGTGTGTGTCCTGGAGCCCAAATAGTGCAATCTGGCACATTCCCGAATATAAGCAGGAGCCTGGGTAAGACATACAAGAAAACCAAGACCCAGTGGTTATTGGATCTAAATTTCTGTAAAGCCACAAGACAGTCATTCTCAAAATTATCTGACTGGCAGATTACTTGGGAGAAGTCCCAGCTCCTCTATATGTCCTATTCCAGTTCTCTTTCTCTTACCTTCAAGTAAGTATCTCAACAAATCTGATGGGAAAACTGTGAGAAGACACCAATGTGGTTACTGCTGTTTGAAAATCAAATATGTCATGTATAGACACAAATAAACCAGAAAGGAAAATATAGACACTTGTAGTAATGTTTACACTTGACAAAAGCCATCCCCCAAATCTTTACAAATGGCAAGTGGTCTCCAGATGACAGTCTAAAACAGTTTTAAAGAACAAACTATTTATGGGGGCAGGTGTCGTGGCACAGTAAGTAAAGCTGCTACTTGGGGCACCAGCATCTCTCATCAGGGTACCTGGGGATCAAGTCCTACCTTCACTTCCCAATTAAGTTCCTGCTATTGCACACTTTAGGAAGCAACAGATGGTGGCCCAAGCTCTTGGGTCTGTCACCCACATAGGAGACCTGGATGGAGTTCCCGGCTCCTGGAACAGCCCTAGCTGTTATGAGCATTTGGAAAGTGAACCAGCAGATGGAAAAGCGATCTCTCTCTCTCTCACTCTTGCTCTCTCTGCCTTCAAACAAATAAATAGATGAATTTTTTAAAAAATACTATTCAGAATTATTCAGAACTACTATCTTATGACAAGCACTCTGATATAATCCACGTAGAAGCATAAATTAATACAAACACTACGGTGGAGAATGACCGTATCTAATAAAATTACACTTACATTTACCCTCTAACCCAGAATTCCACTTCTAGGAATCTATCCTGAAGTTCTAATTCCATTTGCATGATATTAATCAAATTATTGGATACAACCTAAATGTTCATTACTGGTTGAATGAACTTTCATAATCTAGATAATGCGGGATAATAGTCATAAGGAGAGAAAAAAAAGAGGAATGGAGGCACTTGCTGAGCTGAAAGGAAGTGACTTCCAGGATCTACTGGTTGAGCAAGGGAAGTAAGGTGATGAACATATATAAGGTACCTGTGTAAGAAAGGGAAACATGAATATATAGACATACACATGTATTAATTATTTTAACAAAAGCACTCAAAGGATAAACCAGAAAAAAGTGAGAATGGTTAAGCTGTATTTTCAAAAATACAGCCCTTTTTATGTAGTTTTGACTTTTGAACCATTTAAACATAATACTGTTCCAAAAATTAGAATTAAACTCAAAAGCAAAAAATGGCATAGCCCCAAAGCTAACACAAATGGGGGAAAACATATCTGTGTGTAAAATTCATGAGCACAGAGAAAGGAATTATTTCATGTAACTTTTGAAAACTATATTCTGATTACACATCCTTACTGGGATGTATTCAAGGGAAAACAAACTTCAATCAGCAGATATACTTACGTTTACTATTAGTATTTTTTTTTTAAGATTTATTTTATTTATTTGAAAGACAGATTTACAGAGAGAGGTAGAGACAGAGAGAAGTCTTCCACCTGCTGGTTCACTCCCCAGATGGCCGCAACAGCTGGAGCTGAGCCAGTCCAAAGCCAGGAGCCAGGAGCTTCTTCCGGGTCTCCCACGCGGGTGCAGGGGCCCAAGGACTTGGGTCATCTTCCACTGCTTTCCCAGCTCATAGCAGAGAGCTGGAATCTGAAGAGGAGCAGCTGGGACTAGAACCGGTGCCCACATGGGATGCTGGCACTTCAGGCCAGGGCATTAACCCGCTGCACCACAGCACCAGCCCCTACTATTAATATTAACAGCTGTATTACTTTGAAACTAATTTATGCATATTGTAGGGTAAAGCAAATAAAACATGTTATTAAAATCTAGAATTTGCAGTATAAGAAAAAAGACATGAAAATATAAGGTGAAAGTCAAAAAAAGCTCTGTAATGTAAAATTTGAGTTGGCAGCATTAAGACAATTTCTTTACACAAAATGTTTCATGCAGGGGCTGGTACTGTGGCATAGTAGGGTAAGCTGCTACCTGTGATGCTGGCATCCCATATGGGTGCCAGTTGTGTCCCGGCTGCTCCACTTCCAATCCAGCTCCCTACTGATAGTCTAGACAGGCAGCAAAGGATAGCCCAGGTGCTTGGGCTCCTGCCACCCACATGGAAGACCTAGATGAGGCTCCTGGATCCTGGCTTCAACCTGGCCCAATGCTGGCCATTGCAACCATCTAAGGAGTAATCAGCAGAAGGAAGATTCTCTTCCGCTCCCCCCCACCCCATAACTCTTACAAAATAAATGAATAAATCTTTAAAAAACATATTTATGGGGCACGTGCTGTGGTGCAGCAGGTTAAAAACCTGGCCTGCAGCACCAGCATCCTATATGGGTGCCAGATCAAGCCGTGGCTGCTCCACTTCCAATCCAGCTCTCTGCTAATGCACTTGGGAAAGCAGTGGAAGACAGCCCAAGACCTTGGGCCCCTCACCCACGTGGGAGACAGAGAAGTTCCTGGCTCCTGGCTTCAGATCAGCTCAGCTGCAGCTGTTGCAGTCATCTGGGGAGTGAACCAGTGGATGGAAGACCTCTCTCTCTGTGTATCTACCTCTCTCTGTAACTCTTTCAAATAAATAAAATAAATCTCTTTTAAAAAAAATTTTCATCTGCTCCCTTGCCCTCAGAAAGCGGAGAAGCAATGACACCCCAGACAATGAAAACCTAGCATCATTCAAAACCATCAAATCTCTCTGGACTCTTTGATCTCGGCAGCCAACACGCCATCCAGACAAAGGAAGACCCGGAAACAGTGCAGCCGCATTGGAAGCACCCAGAAGGCCGAGGTAATAATGCTGGTGGCATGCAGCACCGCAGGATCAACGTTAATAAATATCACCCAGGTCACCTGGAGAAGTTGGTATGAGGTATTACCTCTTAAAGAGGAACCAGAGCTTCTGCCCAACTGCCAACCTTGGTAAGCTGTGGACGCTGGTCAGTGAGCAGACCAGAACACGGCTGGAGCTGCTGCTGTCACTGATGTGGTGCGGTCGGGCTGCTACAAAGCTCTGGGAAAGGAAAGCGCCCTAAGCCTGTCATCGTGAAGGGCAAATTCCTCAGAAGAGAGCCGAGGAGAGATTAAGGGTGTGGGGGGAGCCTTGTCCTGCTGGCTTGAAGCCACAGTTTCATTAAATGTTAGCAAATGCTTTAAAAAACATCTTGGGCCGGCGCCGTGGCTCAACAGGCTAATCCTCCACCTTGCGGCGCCAGCACACCGGGTTCTAGTCCCGGTCGGGGTGCCAGATTCTGTCCCGGTTGCCCCTCTTCCAGGCCAGCCCTCTGCTGTGGCCCGGGAGTGCAGTGGAGGATGGCCCAGGTGCTTGGGCCCTGCACCCCATGGGAGACCAGGAAAAGCACCTAGCACCTGGCTCCTGCCATCGGATGAGCGCGGTGCGCCGGCCGCAGCGCGCTGGCCACGGTGGCCATTGGAGGGTGAACCAATGGCAAAAGGAAGACGATTCTCTCTGTCTCTCTCTCTCACTGTCCACTCTGCCTGTAAAAAATAAATAAATAAATAAATAAAAAATAAAAAACATCTTGGAGAAAAGGGCTGATTCCAAATCCGAGGCAGAGCAAATGCAAAGTAAGCCAGGGACATTTTTGGCAGAAAGGAACGGAATCCCGTCCACAGCTGCAGGAGAAGTCAGCACTGTGGCACAGGGGCTAAGCTGCTGCCTGTGATGCTGGCACCCCGTATCCGAGTGCCAGTTCCAGTCTCGGCTGCTCTGCTCCTGACCCAGCTCTCTGCGAATGTTCCTGGGAAGGGAGCAGAAGTGGCCCAAGTACTTGGGATCCTGTCACCCATGCGGATAAACCAGCAGGTGAAAGATATCTTCTCCCCTCTCCTGCCTCCCTCTCTCCCTCTCTAACTCTGCCTTTCAAATAAATCAATAAATTATTTAAAAAGAGTTCCAAATAATGATTTTAAGGAAACTTACTGAAATATGAGAATACAGACAGACAACTCAACAAAATTAGAAACACAATGCATAATATGAATGAGAAATTCAGCAGAGACAGATTATAAAGAAGAATCAGAAATCTTCAAGCTAAAAACACCAATAAATGAAATTAGAAATATAATTGAGAGCCTCAATAGCAGAACTAAGCAGGCAGAAGAAAGAATTTCTGAGCTTGAAGACAAGTCAGGGGCAGGCACTGTGGCAGAGTGGGTTAATGCCTGGCCTAAGCACTGGCATCCCATATGGATGCTGGTTCAAGACCGGCTGCTCCTCTTCCAATCCAGCTCTCTGCTATGGCCTGGGAAAGCAGAAGATGGCCCAGGTCCTCGGGCCCCTGCGCCCACATGGGAGAACCGGAGGAAGCTCCTGGCTACAGGTCGGCACAGCTCCAGCCATTGCAGCCAATGGGGAATGAACCATTGGATTCTCTCTCTCTCTCTCTCTCTCTCTCTCTCTCTCTTTCTTTCTCTTTCTCTCTCTGTGTAACTCTGACTTTCAAGTAAATAAAAAAACCTTTTGAAAAAAAGACAAATCAGATGATGAAAAAGAACAAAAATTTAAAAACACACAAATGCAGTATTTGAAACTTAAGGGACACCATTAAGTGAGCAAGCATTCATCTGCATTATGGGTGTTCCAGAAAGAGAAGACACGGAAAACCTAGTCAATGAAATAATTGCTAAAAACCTTTCAAATCTTTGGAAAGATATAGACATACGGATCTGGGAAGCCCAAAAAACTCTAATAGATTTGACCAAAACAAAACAAAAAACAATCCTCTCCAATGTATATTAAAGTCAGAATGTCAAAAATGTAAGACAAGGGGCCAGCATTGTGACACAATGGGTTAAGCCACCACCTACAATGCCAGCATCCTATATGGGTGCTAGTTTAAATCCTGGCTGCCCTACTTCTCATCTATCTCCCTGCTAATGTGCCTGGGAAAGCAGTGGGAGGTGGTTCAAGTCCTTGGGCCCCTGCATCCATGTGGGAGACCCAGATGAATCTCCTGGCTCCACCTAGGCCCAGCCCCAGCTTTGCAGACATTTGGGGAATGAACCAGTGGATAGAAGACCTGTCTCTCTCTCACACACTCTGAAACCAACCCCCTACCCAGAACTCTGCCTTTCAAATAAATAAATAAAATAAGTCTTTGAAAAAGAAGTACAAGACAAAGTGAGAATTCTTTTATTTATTTATTTTTAATTTTTGACGGGCAGAGTGGACAGTGAGAGAGAGAGACAGACAGAAAGGTCTTCCTTTGCCATTGGTTCACCCTCCAATGGCCGCCGTGACAAGCGCTGCGACCGGCGCACCGCGCTCATCCGACGGCAGGAGCCAGGAGCCAGGTGCTTTTCCTGGTCTCCCATGGGGTGCAGGGCCCAAGCACCTGGGCCATCCTCCACTGCACTCCCGGGCCACAGCAGAGAGCTGGCCCAGAAGAGTAGCAACCGGGACAGAATCCGGCGCCCCAACTGGGACTAGAACCTAGTGTGCCAGCGCCGCAAGGCGGAGGATTAGCCTGTTGAGCCACGGTGCCGGCCAAAGTGAGAATTCTAAAAGCAAGGGGCCAGTGCTGTGGCATAGTGGGTAAAGCCGCCACCTGCAGTGCTGCCATCTCATATGGGCACTGGTTCACGTCCTAGCTGTTCCACTTCTGATCCATCCCTCTGCTTAGGCCTGGAAAGCAATAGAAGATGGCCCAAGTCCTTGGGCCCCTGCACCCGCAAGAGAGACCCAGAGGAAGCTCCTGGCTCCTGGCTTCAGACCAGCGCAGTTCCGGCCATTGCAGCCACTTGGGGAGTAAACCAGCAGATGGAAGACTTTTCTCTCTCTCTCTCCCTGCCTCTGCTTCTCTGTAACTCTGCCTTTCAAATAAATAAACCTTTTTTAAAAAGTGTCACTTTTAAGGAAATCTCCATTAAATTAATGGCAAACTTCTCAAAGAACCCTATAGGCCAAAAAAGAATGCAATAAAATATTAGAAGTCCTAAAGGAGGGGGTCGGCACTGTGGTGTAGAGGGTAAAGCTGCCGCCTGCAGTGCTGGCATCCCATATGGCACTGGTTCGAGTCCCAGCTGCTGTACTTGCAATCCAGCTCTCTGCTACGGCCTGGGAAAGCAGTAGAAGATGGCCCAAGTGCTTGGACCCCTGTACCTGCGTGACACCCAGAAAAAGTTCCTGGCTCCTGGCTTCAGATCTTCCCAGCTCCGGTCGTTGTCAATTGGGGAGTAAACCAGTGGAAGGAAGACCTCTCTCTCTCTCTCTCTCTCTCTCTCTGCCTCTTTGTAACTCTCCTTTCAAAAAAAAAAAAAAAAAAAAAGTCCTAAAAGAAAAAACTGCCAACCAAGAATACTATGCCCAGAAAGCTATCCTTCAGAAACGAAGGGAAAATTAAGACTTTCCATGACAGACACAGCTGAAGGAATTCATCACCGGCAGATCAGCCCTACACGAGATCTTTAAGGGAGAGGGAGCACTGTACACAGTAGACATGAAAGGATGACAACCACCATTATGGAAACATGCAAAAGTATAAATCTCAACAGGACAACAGACACACAAATGAGAAAATGAAAAATCTAATAATTCATAATTCATTCTTATATTTTTCTGGATTTTATGTGTTATATATTTAAAGTTTTTTCACCTATTTTTAAAAAGATTTTATTTATTTATTTGAGAGATACAGTTATAGACAGAGAGCAGGAGAGACAGAGAAAGGTCTTCCATCTGCTGGTTCACTCCCCAAATGGCGACACTGGCTGGAGCTGCGCCATTCCAAAGCCAGGAGCCAGGAGCTTCTTCTGGGTCTCCCACACGAGTGCAGGGGCCCAAGCACTTGGGCCATTTTCTACTGCTCTCCCAGGCCATAGCAGAGAGCTGGATCAGAAGAGGAGCAGCCGGGCTCGAATTGGTACTGCAGGTGAAGGATTAACCTACTGAGCCACATCGACAGCCCTTCACCTATATTAATAAGGGCTATACCCTTAAGGCATTCGGATCTGGCTAAAAAGCCCACGAGATTTCAGGCATGGAAAGCCAAGACATTGTGGCAAAAAATGACCTAAATGAAAGATCTCTGTGAGTGAGATCCCAGTGGAAAGAAGGGGCCATCAAAGAAGGAGGTACCTTTCTCTGAAGGGAGGAGAGAACTTCCACTTTGATTATGGCCTTTGTGGACTCAAGAGGCTTCCAAGCCTTGGCAGCTAACAAGAGTCTCGAGTGATCACATCATAAATAAGTGTGTCAATTGTTAAATCAACAACAGGAGTCACTGTGCACTTGCTCCCCATGTAGGACCTCTGTCCTTAATGAGTTGTACTATGAAAATTAATGGTAAAACAAACCTTCAAACAGTACTTTATACTTTGTGTCTCTGTGTGGGTGCAAACTGTTGAAATCTTTACTTAGTATAGAGTTGATCTTCTGTATATAAAAATAATTAAAAACGAATCTTAATGAAGAACGGGATGGGAAAGAGAGCAGGAGGTGGGATGGTTTGGGGCTGGGAAGGTGGGTATGGGGGGAAGAACTGCTATAATCCAAAAGTTGTAATTGTGAAATTTATATGTATTAAATAAAATCTTTCTATAAAAAATAAATAAATAAGGGCTACAGTTCTGTAATATTTTTCCTTACACTCAGGTTTTGTTGTTGTTGTTGTTGTTTAAAGATTTATTTATTTGAGAGGCAGAATTACAGAGAGACAGACCTTCCATCCTCTTGTCCACTCCTCAAATGGCCAAAACAGCCACAACTGGGCCGATCCAGTGCCACAAGTTTTTTTCAGGTTGCCCACAAGGGTGCATACAGGACAATATGACTCTTAAGAATGTCACCCTCCCCCACTCCCCAACCGTGGGAGACCAGCTCATGGTCTCTCTCTCTCTCTAGCCACCTGCAAAATGGCTTGCAAAACTACATAAGTGAAAGGCTTGCAAAGCTTCTGGAGAGCCCCTGGTGTCAAGTTCCCTTGGCAACCAGACCAGATGAAACCCTGCCCTATGCAGTCTCTTCACAAGAACAAACTGCTGCCCCACTTGGCTTCAGTAAAGCAGCCTATCTGTTGAAGTCGGCTCTGTCTCCTCTTTCTGTCTCTCTTTTCAAGGGGTACAAAAGGCCAAAAACCCTGAGCTATTCCAAACCTAACAGTTCAGGGGCCCAAGAACTTGGGTCATCTTCTACTGCCTTCCTAGGCCTTTAGAGGGAGCTGGATTGGAAGTAGAGCAGTCAGTCAGGATTCAAACGCCGCACCCATATGGGATGCTGGCGCCACAGGCAGAGGCTTAACCTACTATGCCACAGCGCAGACCCCACTCATTACATTTTGATTTATGGCTATGTTGGTCTCTTAAACCAAGTTAAAAAAACATTTGATCCAGAGCCACTGCTGTGGCGTAGCGAGTTAAGCCGCCATCTGCAGTACCGCCATCCTATATGGGTGCCGGTTCAATATCTGGCTGATCCGCTTCTGATCCAGCTCTCTGCTGTGGCCTGGAAAAGCAGTGGAAGATGGCTCAAGTCCTTGGGCCCCTGCACCCGTGTGGGAGACCCAGAGGAGCCTCCTGGCTTCTGGTTTAGGATTGGCACAGCTCCAGTCATTGCAGCCAGTTGGGGAGTGAACCAGTGAACGGAAGACCTCTCTCTTTCTGCCTCTCCTTCTCTTTCTGTGTAACTCTTTCAAATAAATAAATAAATATTAAAAAAAAAAAAAAACATTTGACCCTTCTCTATTTTCTGAAAGAATATGTTATTATTTCTTCTTTAAGTGTTTACTAGAATTCACCAGTGGAATCATTTAGGAATTTAGTTACCTCTGGGGGAACATTCTAAAAATAAATTTAATTTATTTAAGGCTATTCAAAAATTTTTTTCTGCCGGCGCCATGGCTCAACAGGCTAATCCTCCAGCTTGCGGCACCAGCACACCGGGTTCTAGTCCCAGTTGGGGCTCCAGATTCTGTCCCAGTTGCCCCTCTTCCAGGCCAGCTCTCTGCTGTGGCCTGGGAGTGCAGTGGAGGATGGCCCAAGTGCTTGGGCCCTGCACCCCTTGGGAGACCAGGAGAAGTACCTGGCTCCTGGCTTTGGAGCAGCGCGGTGCGCAGGCCGCAGCGGCCATTGGAGGGTGAACCAACGGCAAAAAGGAAGACCTTTCTCTCTGTCTCTCTCTCTCACTGTCTACTCTGCCTGTCAAAAAAAAAAGTATACTTTAAAAAAAAAAAAAAGGCCAGGATATGACAGTACAACCTTTTGCTAAAATCTTAGAAACATCAAAATATCAGAGGATCTGGTCACATAAAGAGTTTTTCAAGAGAGCTGGGCTGTGCCAAAAGACCTCCCCCATCAAACCAAAGTGCCTTTAGGAAGTTTAAAGGTGTTGTCCCTCGGCCTTCGCAGCAAGAGACCAAGTGGAGAAGGATTTATCTTCACTAAGACCCACAAAATTCCTGAAAAACTAGGCTGGCAGAAACACCACTCGTTTGATACAGAAAGGGATAGAGTACAAAAAGAAATGGAGCTGTGACACTCTCACAATCCGGGGCAGATGGGAGTCAGCAGGCAGGCTAGGAGCTGCCTTTCAGGGGCGGAGGAGCCAACCGCCCAGAGCACCAAGCCCTACGTCCTGCTCCACCTCCTATCCTCTCTCCTCCCCACTGGGTTGTTCCCCCTCGGTTTTGCCGCTGTCTCTTCTGATTTACAATGCCAGTCAGGATTTTTCTTACTTTGTCATCTTTATAGCCCTGCTCAGAATTCACCTCATTCCATCTTACTTGACCTGTTAGCAACCAAATGCCATCCCTTACCTACCTTAAACAGCTTCTGGGAATGTTTAATCATAAAGGCCATCCCATTGTTTAGCTTTGTGATATTCTCCTGAAGGTCATTTGCAGTGACCTATTCAGAGGAAAAGAAACCAAACAAAGGATATTAAAAGCTGGGAAGTAATACTGACAAACAAGCATTATCCTTCAAATACATGACAGCATCCTAGCAAAGGTGTCTTTAACACAATGTGTAATTCCAGCAAGGCTTTTTGCTTCAGCAGCTTCTCACTGGATTTGACATAATCTAAGAACAGCCATGCTCCCCGAAATGACCGGGAAATCCCGGCGAGGCAATCTTCAAACCCTAATTCTGCGTGAGAATTAGACATGTAAGCAAAGTGGCTATGGAAAATCTAGTCCAGGACTCAAAGTAGGCAGGAAGCACACAATCTGCACCAGCAATCAAGGACATAAATGCTTCAGAAAAACTGGAACTTCTCCAGAGGGGAAGGAGAACTGACACTGCTGATACAAAAGGTAATACCCGTGTGTTATGAACGCAAGCCAGCATTGAGTTTATTACATGTTTGCTTTTCTAAGGATCTCTTAAATATTTCTTTTGACAACCATGGTTTACTTTCTCCATTTCCAGTCTTGGTTAGCTGGTTTTAAAATCCTTCATTAGGCCTTATCTCCCTACCACGGACGAGTGTGGTGTGACCTCTCCTCCCCAACCCATCTCACAGGACCTTTGTGGCCCAGAACTTCCTATCACTTTTTCTATTATCTTCCCTACAACCTTGTGCATAAGTCATGAAGCTACCACTACACCCTGTTTAATGCGAAGGAGCCTATCCCGCACCCCCGTGGGAGACCCGGAAGAAGTCCTGGCTCCTGGCTTTGGATCAGCCCAGCTCTAGCCATTGCGGCCAGCGGATGGAAGACCTTTATCTGTCTCTCCCTCTCACTCTCTGTAACTCTATCTCTCAAATAAATAAATAAAATCTTAAAAAGAGACAGAGAGAGGGGGGCCAGCGCCTTGGCTCACTTGGTTAATCCTCCGCCTGAGGCGCCGATATCCCATACAGGCGCCGGGTTCTAGTCCCGGCTGCTCCTCTTCCAGTCCAGCTCTCTGCTGTGGCCAGGGAAGGCAGTGGAGGATGGCCCAAGTGCGTGGGCCCTGCACTCACATGGGAGACCAAGAGGAGGCTCCTGGCTCCTGACTTCGGATCAGCGTATCTGCGGCCGGAGCGGCCATTTGGGGGGTGAATCAACGGAAGAAAGACCTTTCTTTCTTCTCTCTTTCTCACTGTCTATCTGTCAAATAAATAAATTTGAAAAAGAGAGAGAGAGAGAGAGAGAGAGAGAGAGAGAGAGAAGGAGCCTAGCATAGAAAGGAGGAAAGACAAGGGAAAATATAGTGGTTTTGAAGATTCCAACCCAGATACTCTGGTTCCCAATCAAATCACATAATAAAATCCATACTACAAATGGGCAGGAATATCAGCTATGTCCCTCCAGGTGAAACTTAATTAAAAGACTTCAGATAATTTCTTTTTCATGTAAGTCACTGAGAAGGCTTTATCCAAGGAGACTATGTCTATAGGAAACAGAAAAGTTAGGGCAAGACAGGGTTATTCCATGTCATCTCATCTAAAAGCTTGGTAACATAATCTTGTAGGATCATCCAGCTCTGCTCTAAATTTATACCACTCACTCTTCAGAAACTAATTTGATTTCCCAAGAAGGCTTTTGTGTTAAGAAGGTATTCACACTGGCCAGTCAAAATGAGAATACTAGCTTAGTCTTCTACAAAGAGTTCTACTAAGTTGCCACACAGGTTTATCAGAGATGAATTTATAAGTGAGGTTAACAGGAACTGGCCCCCTCAAGTCTGATGACTCTTGAATGAACCTCATAAAGCTGAAGAGTAGACTTTGGACCCTTGATAATCTCACCAAGGTACAGACAGAGGATGAGGCCCAGCCCAAAAACACAAGCAATCTTTATTTTTTCTGTCCACTCACATTTTTTGGCCACAAGACATGGGGTGCAAACATAAGGGCGAGGTTGTAGGCAGACATTTTATTTTTGTCTTGTTTCTTTGCTGTCTGGTACAGGAGATCAAGCAGTAACTTTAGCAAATTACGATTGGGTGGAGGGAGGATAAGGAAGAGCAGCTGGAGAGCCTCGATTTGCCGCTCCTTATCTGGGACATCGGTCTTGTTTCCTTTGTCATCAAACTGCATCAAATCTTGAGAAGAAAAGAGATGAGCTCAGCAAGAAAAACACTATTACTATTATTCTCCCCTCAACTCCCATCAAAGAAGGGAGGGAAGAGATTGACAGTAACAAATGCACAGAAAATTAAAACTTCTGACATTGCTGGTGAGGCTGTAAAACAGTAAACCACTTGGGAAAACATTTGGCAGTTCCTCAAAAAATTAGAGTTACCATATGATCCGGCAACTCCATTCCTAGGCATGTATCCAAGAGAAATGAAAACATGCCCACACATGCCTTTCATAATGTCATCCCCTTCACCTTTCACCCACTCAGACATTTATGGTTAAAAGAAAAATGGTAACAGGATGGTTCCAGGCAGCTCTCTTCACAGCATCAGACAATCACTGCTTCTCCCCTAACAGGCTGCCCAGGTTATCATACAGTCCCTTGGCCATTAGAATTTCAAAGGACACTAATAACCACTTAGGTATAATTCATACAGATCAGAAAATGAGTACAGTGTGTTATTTAAGCTGTTTAACTTCAATAACAATTCCAGGTTTGGGAAACACAGGTAATATTACCAGAAAATGTTCCCTATTAACATGAAATTGAGGCCGGCACCACGGCTCACTAGGCTAATCCTCCACCTGCGGCACCGGCACCCCGGGTTCTAGTCCCGGTCAGGGCGCTGGATTCTGTCCTGGTTGCTCCTCTTCCAGTCCAGCTCTCTGCTGTGGCCCGGGAAGGCAGTGGAGGATGGCCCAAGTGCTTGGGCCCTGCACCTGCATGGGAGACCAGGAGGAAGCATCTGGCTCCTGGCTTCAGATTGGCGCAGCGCATTGGCCGCAACGCGCCAGGCACAGCGGCCACTTGGGGGGTGAACCAATGGAAAAGGAAGACCTTTCTCTCTGTCTCTGTCTCTGTCTCTCTCTCTCTCTCTCTCTCTCTCTCTCACTGTCTAACTCTGCCTGTCACACACAAAAAAATATGAAATTGAAAACAAAACTTCTTCCAGCTATCAGCAAGGCATTTCAAATGCTGCAACTGCTGCACCTCAGTATCAGTATATTCTCAAAGAAGAGCGAATCAGAAGACGGCGAAGGGGAGGAGTTCAAACACTCACTAAATGAATGAACTCAACTGGAAAGCACATTAAATAAGCATTCTTCATGTAAACACATTAAAATAATTTTTCAATATTTAAGTCTTTTTCAAAGATTAACAACTTTAATTCTCCCCAAAATAATTATAAAAGTATACAGCATTTTATTAAGTAATATTTATTCATTTATATCATTTGGACTGCTACTGAAAGTCCTTTTTAATCTAACCACATTTTTGAGAGTTCAAGACTAGCTTGCTTTTAAGTACTAAAAATTATCCAAATAAAAAAAATCTTATATTTATTTTCCTCAAAACAAAAGAAAGGGGAAAAATGCTCAAGTGCAGAAAACTAAGCAAACACTGTACGGATCAATGCTGTGTGCACTTGGCGCCTACAGCAGCGCAACAGCTGTGCAATTTAAGAATTCCCTAACCTAGGCATGAAGAGTGAGAAAACTGCTACGAGCTGAAAACGGAACACTCTCCAAAATACATCACATGAAGAAGCAGACCTCAGAACTATGCGTCTATGAATGTACCCTACCATCACATAAAAAGAGGAGAAAAGGAAAATATGTATTTCTTAGAAGACAAAATATCCCTGAAATGGTTCATCAGAAATTCACAGCACTGTTCTCTTTTGCTGGAGAACAAGGGTGGGAGAGAAGCATTTTAGGGCATAGTCACTGAACCTTTTGAATTTTGAATCATGTGAATGTACTGTCTATTCAGGAAAAAGTTATTTAAAAAATGAATTTCCAAGTGTAAAGGTCACCTCAATTGAGACATAAATTCTTAGCAAAAGCCCCAAACCAAAGCTAACATACCAAACCCATAAGTATTTGAAGTATGTGAACTTAATGAATCCAATCAATACAAGGCAATGCAAAGAACACATTAATTAAATAACTAAAATACTCAAAGCACTATGCTAGGATTTTTCTGGGATACAAAAATGACGTGGTACATTGGGTTTAGCTGCAGCTTGCAACATTGGCATTGTAAATTGGAGTGTCAGTTCGAGTCCCAGCTACTCTGCTTTGGATCTAGTTTCTTGCTAATGTGGTTGAGAAAACAGTATTAGATGACCCAAGTGCTTGGGCCTTTGCCATCCATGTGGGAGACCAGGATGGAATTCCCAGCTCTTGGCTTTGGCCTGACCCAGCCCTGGCTGCTCTAGGCTTTTAGAGAGTGAACCAGCAGATGGAAGATGCCTCCCTATATGTCTGTCTCTTTGTGTCTTTCAACTAAACAAAATTTAGGCACAAGTGCTGTGGTGTGCTGGTTCAAGTCCCAGCTGCTCTACTTCCGATCCAGATCCCTGTTAAAATGTGCCTGGGAAAGCCATGGAGGATGGCCCAAGTCTTTGGGCCCCTGCACCCACATGGGAGACCCAGAAGAAGCTCCTGGCTCCTGGCTTCAGATCTGCTCAACTCTGGCCATTGCAGCCATTTGGGGAGTGAACCAGTGGATGAAGATCACTCTATCTCTCTCTCTCCCTCTCTAACTCTTTCAAATATATAAAATCTTTTTTTTTCAAATATATAAAATCCTTAAAATAATTTTAAAAAGAAAATTCCAAAGGACTATATTAATCCAAAGAAATATATTTACATAAACTCCCATGCTGTATACTCACCAGCAATTTTGAGGTGTGCATGGAAATGTTTATGTGTCAGCAAGGGCTCTGGTAACTCTCCTAGAAACATCTTCAGTAAAGTGGCAACATCATTTGAGTGAAATTCCCCTGATTCCAGGTCAATATCAGCTCCATTATTGAGAGCATCCCTTAAAATCTGCTGTCGGACACTGTTGCCTGGTACTCTAAACAAGCCCTCTACTCGCAAGTCTGCTTTGCATGGAATAAAACAGGACAGGCAAAAAGAGAAATTATAAATAAAACACAATCAAAACACAACTTTTCACTTAAAATAATCTTCAAGAAGGTGTTAAAGGACATGTTTGCTTTTCCCCCCAGGACTGTTTAGAACCTGCTGGCCCCCTGGGGAGACATAGCTGAGCACATCTGAGCACCTGGCAATGAAAGATGAAAAGCTGGGCTTCCCAGGAGTCCCGCAGCCTCCAGGGATGCCCCTGAAAGATCACGAAGGCAACCTGATCAATGATCAGAATGAGCAGGGAAAATAAACTGGAAGAAAAGCCAGTTGCCCTGAGCCCCTTTCCCTTGTGCCCCAGACTTGGTATGGAGGGGCTGACCTGCTGTACAGAGGCTTGCTGCTCCTGCAGACTGTTCTCCCTGACCAGAATAAATCTAGAGTCTCAGTTGCCCTAGGAAACTAGACCTCTAACGCATCAGGTACCTTTCAGCCCATAAGGTTCTCAAAAGCCAAGAGTCACTCCAAAGAAACTCCTCCCTTCCAACAAGTTTCTAAACTCATGTAGTTGTAATTTTTAAAAAGGTAGGAGGGGTGGGCACTTGGCACAGTGGTTAAGAGGCCACTTGGGATGCCTGCCTCCCGTATCAGAGTAGCTGGATCTGAGTGCTGGCACTGCATCCAGGTCCAGCTCCCTGCTGCTATGCCCCCTGGGAGGCCGTGATGATGCACCTAACCCTAATTAGGTCTCTGCCACCACGTGGAAGACTCGAATGGAGTTCCAAACTCCAGACTTAAGCCTGACTCGCCTGGCTGCTGTAGAATACTATTTGGTGAATGAACCAGAGGATTTAAGGTATGTGTATGTGTGTGTGTGGGTGGGTGCGCACCTCCGAGGGAGCCGACGAGAAAGAAGCAAGTCTGATTAGTATCAGACACCATGTCTTATCAGGTGTCTGTCTCCCTTCTTGTACAACCCAGAGGAATATTTTTATCAACTATTTTGCAAATGCAAGTTTTTTAGTAGCTTTAGAAACATTTTTAAGAAGGAGGGAAGCCCTCCTCATCCCATGTTTTAAGTGTAAATGATTTTTTTTAAGAGGTGAAATCATTTGTTGCTTGCTTATTTTTTGGTACAACCAGAAAAGAATGGCACATTGAATTCTGGGAGGCTTTGACTGGCTTGGGTGTCAGCTTAACATTCCATAGGTGGGCGTGGTTTTTATATCCTACAATTCAATGCATACTAAATGGCAATTTGGAGTCAATTCTGTCTTGAATATTTTCAGTTACTTCTCCCTTGCTGTTTGGTAGAACTGTTCCCACAGAAAACCATTCCTTGTCGCTGTGTGGGAATCATGTGTGCTCTGTGATACCTTTGGTTGTGGCAGTCCAGTTTTCCTAATGATTCTGTTCATGTGCTGTGAAAGACTGAAAATCTGGGTATGTAGTGTATGTGATATTAAATTGTGAATGGGTGGGATTTATGTAACAGCAACATCTGAAGGTACTGGTACTTGACAGCCTCGTAAGGAAGAGCTTCCTCCAAATTTGAAGCTGCAACGTCACTAGAATAGCTTTTAAAAAAGAATGACAATTCATGGCTTTTTAGACTTTCGGTATATATGTTAAGAATTGTGTACAAAGTAAAATGTGTGTGTTGATTCTCAACACCAATAAAATCTCAATTATGGACAAAAAAATAAAAAGATGAGACAGAGTTTTGCTTTGGTCTGGAAGAAGTGAGAGTGCGTGTTCATCTTTGTAGAACCCCCTTGTGCAGGAGTCCAGCTTCAAATGCCTGCAGGCGCCAGGGATGGATGAGCTCTGCAACAAACTGGGGACATGAACCTGAGCTCCAGCTGACTGTCCACGGCTGCTGGGCCGGAGGAGGCCATATCTCCCTAGCATCCGAAGATGCTGGAATCCTGGACTCTACCCATCTTAAAACACTGACAACTACAGTTGCTTTTGATGCAATCCTTTGCCAACCAAACTAAACACAAATGCAGATGACTCAGGCTCTGAAGCTGCCAGTCTGCAACCTCTGCTCTAGCTCCTAGCACAATGCCCCACACAGAGTAAGTCATAACTAACTGCTTGGGTTGAATTCATCAAGGAAATATTTTGAATTTTTATCAAGGCATCACTGAGGTCACACATTTCACATCTGCTCAGCTATGTCAAGCACTTAAGCAATGATATGGCCAGCATGACTATGAAAGCCAAAACGGGAATTAGCAGTGTATGTTAATCATAGAATTCTAAAGAAGTAAAGTATCATGCTCCTTTGAATAAACATCACAATTATTTAAGGACAAAGTATTTTCCCACAAGAAATGTCCCTCTGAGTTAAGAGGTAAATGTGATTTCACGGACACTATCTGATTTACATACATCATTGAGAGTATAAAGCAAATCAATACACAAAGTATAAAAAGAAATATATTTTAAAATATGCTGCCTGAAATTATCACTGTTTAGTTCGACGACTGATGATTAAATGTGCCCTACTAATTCAAGGCTGATAGTCCTCAAGACAAAATGGACAATGCTTCATTAAACAAAGAACAATAAAACCTTGTGCGAGCTTACTTTTGTGCAGATACTCAATTAGTTGGTATATCTGGGCGATGCCTTCCTCTGTCAGTGGGGATCCAAATACCACTCCTTTTTCTGAAAGACCACATGACAAGACAGGGCTATGTTTTACATTCAGAGTACGAAATCATCACAGTTAAAACCACTCAAGCGTCCTGCTTTAAAGTTCAGCAAATGTTTTCACAGGGTGAGTAAATAAAAACCTTAAAACTGGAAGCATACCAGGAAATGCAATTAAAACAACGCTCAATTTCTCTCTCACTTCACTATTACCCTGTATGCTCACTGAAGGTGAAAACATCTTCTTATTTAAAAAATAATATCTAGCGTGTTGAGATTTAGTTTAAAAACAAAGAAACTGGGGCCAGCGCTGTGGCACAGCCGGGTAAAGCCCTGGCTGGAGCACATGCTGGAGAGTACACTAAGAAAGTTCGGCTATTTTCTACTGTAGTAGTTCTCAGATACCTATGCATTACCAAAAAAGAAGCCTTCCCAGAAAGTAGAGACATTATAGCACTGTTTTCAATAAGACATTAAAGAACTATTTTGTTTTGTTAAGTATAGGAAGTCATTGAGGTAGAAAAAATGGTTAAAGTTTAACAGATAAGGTCCTGTAGCAACTTCAGTGGATAATCTGATCTGGTTTTGGCAGTCATGGCTCTGTTTCTTCGTGTTTGTTTGTTTGTTTTAAAGATTTATTTTATTTTATTTGAAAGACAGAGTTACACAGAGAGAGGAGAGGCAGAGAGAGAGAGAGAGAGAGAGAGAGAGAGAGAGAGAGGTCTTTCATCTGCTGGTTCACTCCCCATTTGGCTGCAACGGCCGGAACTGTACTGATCCAAAGCCAGGAGCCAGAAGCTTCTTCCGGGTCTCCCATGTGGGTGCAGGGGCCCAAGCATTTGGGCCATCTTCTCCTGCTTTCCCAGGCCATAGCAGAGAGCTGGAATCAGAAGTGGAGCAGCTGGGACTCAAACCAATGCACATATAGGATGCCAGCACTGCAGGCAGCAGCTTTACTCACTACGTCACAGCGCCGGCCCCCTCTAGTATACTATTAATAGGGTGGCATAATGCGCTAAGCCTCCACCTGCAGCACTGGCATCCCAATTGGGCACCAGTTAAAGTCCTGGCTGCTCCTCTTCCAATCCAGCTCTCTGCTTATGGCCTAGGAAAGCACTAGAAGATGGCCCAAATGCTTGGGCCCCTGCACCTGTATGGGAGACCTGGAAGATGCTCCTGGCTCCTGCCTTCGGATCAGCCCAGCTCCAGCCATTGCAGCCATTTGGGGAGTGAACCAGTGGATGGGCAACCTCTCTCTCCGTCTATAACTCTACCTCTCAAATAAATAAATGAAACCTTAAAAAAAAAAAAGGTATAAAAATCAATGCCTGCCCTCAATAACTACTTACACTAATATTATTTCTCAGGGACTAAATATATTTGCTTTAATTTAATTATTTCTTTAGATAGTTTTATTACTTTTTATCACTAATGCTTCAAGTTTTACTGTGTATGAAAATGATAAAAATTATCAAAAATGCCTTAGGGTGATACTAACTCCACAGTGAATATGCAGATGTTAAAAGCGAAGCCCTGGGGGCCAGCACTGTGGCGTAGCAGGAAAAGCCGCTGCCTGCAATGCCGGCATCCCATATGGGCGCCAGCTCAAAGCCCAGCTGCTCCACTTCCGATCCAGCTCTCTGCTGTGGCCTGCGAAAGCCGTGGAAGATGGCCCAAGTCCTTAGACCCCTGCACCCACATGGGAGACCCGGAAGAACCTCCTGGCTCCTAGTTTTGGATTGGTGCAGTTCTGGCTATTGCAGCCATCTGGGGAGTGAACTATCAGATAGAAGACACCTCTCTCTCTACCTCTCTCTACCTCTCTCTCTCTCTCTCCCTCTGCCTTTCAAATAAAAAATAAAATAAAATAAAATAAAATAAAATAAAATAAAATAAAATAAAATAAAATGAAAAAGATTGAAGCCCAGTGAACAGCTGAGACCTGCCCACCATTCACAGACCCATCTCCTACCCTTCCGCTTGAGAGACATTAGAGATCGGAAGAATCCTGAAGCCGGGCCAGCCGCACCAGGCAACTTAAGGTCCACTTCCCCCATCAGCTGAGCCAACTCAGTGCCAGGTAAATCGATCAGCCTTGTGATATTGCTGACCACCAGCTCGGTGAACACCTCTGGTTTCTCATGTCGGAGTTTCTCCACAAAAAAGTCAGGATTGAAGATGATCGGCTGGCCTCGAAGGGAAGAATCATTGCAGATAACAAAACTGCAGATGGCGTCACTGAAAAATAATGAAAGGGAAGATTCTTTGGGGGATCCCTTTTGTTCGTGTTTCTCATGTCCACATTGGGTTCTCTGGCTCCTGAGTCCACACACAGGCAGACATTTTCTTACAGTCAACTCCCTTTTTAATGGAGCCCATTGCCCTTGGACTCTCATCCTTACACCCAAAAAAGCCTTCACAGAATGGAAGGCACTGACAAGTGCATAAAATAGATATTAATTCCGCTTTGCCCAGGTCCACAAATAGGTTTTACTTTAAAATTCTTCGATTCTGGAGGCAGGCATCTGGCACGGTGATTAAGATGCCAGCTGGGTACCAGCATCCTAAATTGGAATGCCTGTGTTTGAGACATGCCAGCTAATGTGCACCTTGGGAGGCAGAAGATGGCTCAAGTGCTGGGGTCCCTGACACCCACATGGGAGACTCAGATTGAGTTGTAGGTTCCTGACTATAGCCTGGCCCAAAGCTATCTGTTGTGAGCATTTGGGGAGTGAGTGATTTTCTGGATGGCACCGCATCCCCAGCCCAGAGCCTTGGGCACCTACAAGCTGGTGCTGACCCTACACAGCTAGAGCACCTGGAGTCTAAAGAACCACTTCAATGCTGCTACAAAACTGACCTGAGCCCCACAGGCCATGAGGAAGCAAAGGGTAGTGGGCAAGTGCTGTAACACACAAGCCATTATTTTCACTTCTGCTTCACCGCAGCGCAGAAAAGAGTGATACAGACCCTCTGCACTGTACTGAATGCCAAGGCCCAGATGTGGCTGCCAGTCAGGGCTTGTTGTCTCAACAAACGGCACTATGAGGATCTGGCTGGCCTCAATAAAACAACCTGTCGCCAAGCACGGTAAAATCTGGAGGCACTCCTGAGATATCCCTCTGCCTCCCATGGAATCTGACCATCTCCTCTAGAGCAGCGTCACTAAGGGCAGAGCTGTGCAGACCTCACTGCGGATCAGCTGTCCTCCTTGGAGTCTGAAGGACACGTGAGCCAGAGCTCCGGCCTTCTGGAATGAAGACATCGTACCCACGTCAAGAAGGGAAGATGGGTACAGATCACAACCCTGGCAGCACCCTGCAGGACACTGTCAAGCATCTGCAGTCTCCCTGAAGAGGCCATCATGGAGCTGAACCTGCCGACTGGTATCCCCATTGTCTATGAACTGGACAAGAACTTGAAGCCCATCAAGCCCATGCAGTTCCTGGGGGATGAAGAGACCGTGCGCAAAGCCATGGAAGCTGTGGCTGCCCAGGGCAAGGCCAAGAAGTGAAGGCAAGCAGGCAGGACCACCCTCCCTGCCTGCCCATCCCTCTGCACCTGTCCCGTGCACATGTCACACTGACCACCTCTGTAGGCTCCTTAGGCTGTAGCAGCAGGGGGGGACTGGAGGCTCCTGCTTTTCTTTTAGCTATTTTGTCTCCTGCACCACTCTGTTCACACAATCTAGTCAGGACAGCACCCCTGGGGTATGGGCTGTCAGTCCAAGCAGAGAGAAGGGTCCTCTCTCCAAGAGAGTTGTAAGGTCCAAATGCCCATACGTGATGAGTGCTCTATTTACTAAGGGCCTACTAGAGTAGGGAGAGAGAGGAGCCATGCGAGGGCCTGACCAATGAGGAGAGGCGGGGGGGAAGGATGGGGCAGCATTGTGGCCCATCATGTTAACCCACCACCTGCAACTCCAGCATCCCATATGAGTGCTAGTTCGAGTCCCAGCAGCCCTACTACCGATTCACCACTGTGCTAGTGCACACGGGAAGGCAGCGGAAGATGGCCAAGTGCTTGGGCCCCTGCCACCCCTGTGACTGGGATGAGTTCCTGGCTACTGGTTTTGGATTAGCCCAGCCCAGCTCCAGCTGTTGTGGCTATTTGGGGAGTGAATCAGTGGACAGAAGATTGACCAATATATAAATAAATCTAAAAAAAGGAAAAAAATGAGGAGAGGCAGGAGAGTCTGCCATGTTCCTGGGAGCCAGACCTGTGGCTTCCACAGTCAGGTCACTGCCCCAGGGGCTCTAGTCATTCCAGTGGAGGTGAATAACTGCATGGGGATTTAAAAACACCACCGCCACCGCCTCCCTCACCCCAGAGGAGCTGGCTCCAGAGGTTGGGATCAAGCCCGAAGTAAGTCTGTGATGCATTTACTTTTACAAAAGTGTGTGTGTGTGAGAGTGAGTGAGAAACTGATATTAGACAAAAGCCCTTCTGGGTTCCTAGTGGCGGTTCAAATAGCCCCAGCGTGGTCCCCAGAGAATCAGCCATTCCTCACACAGTACGGGGTGAGCCTGGCCTCTAAGGGGTGGGAGCGCCTCCGGCTGCGTCTTAGGATCCCTCCCCTGCCTGTTTTGTGGCAGTGAGATGCCTCTTGATCACGTCCAAGTGTGACTTTCGCTGATTCTGAATCATGTTTTCCAGTTGCTTGGCCCTGCCACGTGTGCCCAGTACTCATTCTGAGCATAACGGTACAAAGTCCTTTTTCCAGATCAGAGTAATAAAGGAGTGATGTGTCATTTAAAAAAAGAAAAAAACTGTATTATTCCATCTCTAAAGTAGATACATCATTGTTTGTGCCCATCATCAATTAACTCTAATGGCTTATTCTAAGCTTTATTATATAGTCATCTATTACATGAAGGATGAGTAGCTATAACAAGCCAGAAAGAACAAGCTATCACATCTCAGCCAAAGTTGAATCACACCTAACTCATATAAACACTCCCACAATAAAAACAATCACAACTTAAAAGTTGCCGCGGGGCCAGCCATGTGGCGCAGGTTAAGCCTCTGCCTGTGGTGCCGGCATCCCATGAGGTTCTACTCCCGACTGTTCCTCTTCCAATCCAGCTCTCTGCTATGGCCTAGGAAAGCAGTAGAAGATGGCCCACATACTTGGATCCTTGTACTTGCATGAGACACCTAGAAGAAGTTCCTGGCTCCTGGCTTCAGATCAGCTCAGCTCCAGCTGTTGCGGCCATTTGGGGAGTGAACCAGTAGATGGAAGACCTTTCTCTCTGTCTTTCCCTCTCACTGTCTGTCATTTTACCTCTCAAAATAAGTTAAATCTTCAAAAAAAAAAAAAAAAAAGTTGCCACTACTCCCTAGGTATCAAAGCTCTATTCCAGAAAAAAAAAAAAAAAAAGACATCTCTAAATACTAAGTATAATTAATCAGCAACACACTTTGCCAACACTACATGGATAATTTTAATAACAGTATAACAAAAACAAGGTACAAGCTTACTTCCCTGAAAAGTTTTATATCATTTTAACCAAGAGCCCAAATCTTTGGTTGGACTCCTAGACTCCTTTTGTTTTAATCTAACATTATAAGAAATGACATGAAGAATTGAAACTATGACTGTATGGCCTCAAACCAAAAAGTAACTAAAGAAAGAGAACTTAAAATGTTTGTCTCCAATTGGAAAATAAATATAGGAAATTATTAATTCAGTATTTTTTTTTTTTTGACAGGCAGAGTGGATAGTAAGAGAGAGAGACAGAGAGAAAGGTCTTCCTTTTGCCGTTGGTTCACCCTCCAATGGCCGCCGCGGCCAGCACACCACGCTCATCCGATGGCAGGAGCCAGGTGCTTCTCCTGGTCTCCCTTGGGGTGCAGGGCCCAAGCATTTGGGCCATCCTCCACTGCCTTCCCGGGCCCCAGCAGAGAGCTGGCCTGGAAGAGGGGCAACCAGGACAGAATCCGGTGTCCCGACCAGGACTAGAACCTGGTGTGCCGGCGTCCCAAGGTGGAGGATTAGCCTAGTGAGCTGCGGTGCCGGCCCTAATTCAGTATTTTATAATGAGGAAGTAATTATCTTTTTAAAATTTTATTTATTTTTGTCTAAAAGACAGAGATTTTCCCTGTGCTGGTCTACTCCCCAAATGCCTGAAACAGCCATGAATGGGCCAGGCCAAAGACAACAGACTAGGACTCAAACCTGGTCTCCCATATGGTGGCAGAGACCCCACTACTTAAACCATCACCTGCTGCCTCAAAGTGTGCATATGGCAAGACACTGGAATTGGAAAAAGAGCCAGGATTTAGACCAGGCATTTAGATGAGTTGAGGGTGTCCCCAACAGTGTTCTTAACCATTGTGCCAAATGCCTGCTCCCCAAAATTATGGGTTTTTTTTAAAGATTTATTTATTTAGTTGAAAGGCAGAGTTAGAGAAAGAGAGAGAGAGAACGAGAGCGAGAGAGCCTCCATCCGCTGGTTCACTCCCCAAATGGCTGCAGTGGGTGGGACTGGAATTCCATCTAGGTCTCCCACACCCAGGTAGGCAGCAAGGACCCAAGCACCTGGGTCGTTTTCTGCTGCTTTCCTAGGCATATTAGCAGGGAGCTGGATCAAAGTGGAACATCTGGGACGTGAACCAGCACCCATATGGGATGCTGGCGTCACAGGTCACAGCCTTTATTAATTACCTTTCTATACTTTATAGTCTTTCTACTACTTTATAGTCCTGAGTTACTTAATTATTTAGATACTTATTTTTTCGGGGACTTTTTCTCCATTACTTACTCTTATGTCTGACATTTTAGGTGCTTAAAGGCATTTTATAATAGGAGCAGATAGGAAAAAATTTAAGACCACTTCAGTATTATGGTCTTTTATGGTCTCCTTGTGAAAATATGAGATACCTGAAACCAGCAACTGGGGCTGGCCTTGTGGCATAGTGAGTAAAGCTGCTGCCTGGGATGCCGGCAGCCCATATGGGCACCGTTAGAGTTCTAGCCGCTTCGCTTCCAGCCAGCTCCCTGTGAATGGCCTGGGAAAAGCAGTGGAGGATGGCCCAAGAGCTTGGAGATCCTGGCTTCATCCAGGCCCAGGCCAGCTGTTGTGGCCATTTGGGGAGTGAACCAGAGTGTGGAAGATCTTTCTCTCTCTCTCTCTCTGTTTTTCTCTTTTAAAAATAAATAAATAAATCTTAGAAAGAATTATTTAAAACCACCTCTACTGTGCAGTGCAACAAGGAAACAGTAAAGTACTGGCTAGTGGAAGATGAACACTGATGAAGGGACTCACTTCACCTCAGGAGTTGTTGACTTTCAGGTGCTGCACGAGGTGACCTTGAAGGCTCTCTGTAATGCTGACTATAACTCTGGAGTTGGTTTTGGCAGTAGGGTGCAGCCTTCCCAGGTTTTGAGCAATTTGAATGCAGTGAAGAAAGTACTTATGCGATACCAGCATCTCATTTGGGTACTAGATCGAGTCCCAGTTATGCCACTTCTGATCCAGTTCCCTGTAAATGTGCCTGGAAAAGCAGAGGAGTATGGCCCAAGTGCTTGGGCCCCTGCACCTATGTAGGAGATCTGGAAGAAGCTTTAGACTCCCAGCTTTGGCCTGGCCCAGCCCAGCCATTGCGGTCATTTGGGGAGTGAACCAAAAGATGGAAGACAGGTTGATCTCTCTCTTTCTCTCATTCTGCCTTTCAAACACATACATAAATAAAATTTTTAAAACTCTCATAATTACTGATGGATCAACTAACCTGTCCTATTGTGGCTCTTAAAGAATCTCTCTGTATTAAGTCTTCCTGATTGAATTTAGATGCTGTTTGGGGAATTATTTCGTTTGGTAAAATGAAATTGGTGCTGTCTCAGGGTATGAGTAATGCCCAGCAGGTAAGCTAAGGACTTAAGGAGTTTGTGGTTACTAAAATTGTTCATTAACTTTAGAGCTAGGATGACTAAGATCTCTATTTTACATAAAACATAACTATTTTATGACAACACTGCCAATATGGAAACTGTTCATCTCTTAGCTTTTTGATATAAAAATTCTAATATTAACAACAATAGAGGAAACAATTCTTCCCTATATTCATTTCCCAATGACTAATTCACAGTGCGTCGAGTTTCATGTTTCTCCCACGCGCTCTTCCAATCCACCCCTGGATGTTTCAGAGCAATTCTCAGGTGTCATTATTTCATTCATAAACATTTCAATATTGTCTCCAAAATACAAAGTTTTTAGTGTATATATATATAGATATATATTGACAGGCAGAGTTAGACAGTGAGAGAGAGAGACAGAGAGAAAGGTCTTCCTTTTCCATTGGTTCACCACCCCCCCCCAAATGGCCACTACTGCCAGCGCACTGCGGCTGGTGCACTGCGCCAATCCGAAGCCAGGAGCCAGGTGCTTCCTCCTGGTCTCGCATGCTGGTGCAGGGCCCAAGCACTTGGGCCATCCTCCACTGCCTTCCCGGGCCACAGCAGAGAGCTGGACTGGAAGGGGAGAAACCAGGACAGAATCCGGCACCCCAACCGGGACCAGAACCTGGGGTGCTGGCGCCACAGGTGGAGGAATAGCCAACTGAGCCACGGTGCCGGCCTAGTATATATCTTTTGCTGTTTTAAAAAGTCTATTTAGAGAAATAATCCTACACTTTAGAATTTTGAACAGTGATAAAACAGTTGGTAGTTATTTTTTACAATGTATTATGTTAGTATCCTATCCTGAAACTTTAACCATTATTTGGAAATACTTATTGTGTTATTTAAAACATATATAACTGGAGTCGGCGCTGTGACGCAGTAGATTAATCCTCTGCCTATGGCGCCCACATCCCATATGGGCGCCTGTTCAAGTCTCGACTGCTCCTATTAAATGCAACTCTCTGTTATGGCCTGGGAAAGCAGTAGAAGGTGGCCCAACTCTGCACCCACATGGAAGACCTGGAGGAAGCTCCTGGCTCCTGGCTTCGGATCACCTCAGATCCAGGCATTGTAGCCAACTGGGGAGTGAACCAGCAGATGGAAGACCCTTTTCTCTGTCTCTCTCACTGTCTGTAACTCTACTTCTCAAATAAATAAATAAAATCTCTTAAAAAAAAAAAAAAGTTTGTCTCCTTAACCTTTTACACATAAGGATAGGGTATTTTTCCTGTATGAACATAAAGGTGCCGATTAAAATCAGAAATAGCTTCACCTGAAGACTGCTGACAACAGGCTCTTTAAAAAAATACTAACTTATTGTAGTCAAGAAACAAGAGTCAATATAAAACTCCTGCTTAAAATCACTGCCAGTGAGAAATCACTACTTTACTGAGAGGGCTAGAAAATCATGAAATGTGCTAGCACCAAAAACAATCATCTAATTTATTGAGTCTAATAATTGTACAGAACTCACATCCTTTTAAATTTTGAGGGCGGCGCTGCGGCTCACTTGGCTAATCCTCTGCCTGCGGCGCTGGCACCCTGGGTTCTAGTCCCGGTTGGGGCACCTATTCTCTCCCAGTTGCTCCTCTTCCAGTCCAGCTCTCTGCTGTGGCCCGGGAGGGCAGTGGAGGATGGCCCAAGTGCTTGGGCCCCTGCATCCACATGGGAGACCAGGAAGAAGCCCCTGGCTCCTGGCTTTGGATCGGCACAGCGTGCCGGCCGTAGCAGCCATTTGGGGGGTGAACCAATGGAAAAGGAAGACCTTTCTCTCTGTCTCTCTCTCTTACTAACTCTGCCTGTCAAAAACAAAAACAAAACAAAACAACAACAACAACAACAAAAAACTTCTATCATGGTTGGCCCTTCTAGTATTAAATTGAGTCAAACACACAAGTGAGAATGGAGCTGGAAGCACAAGGCCCCTAGCAGTTTCCCCACAGAATCCATCCCATCCGGCCATCTGGCCATCCTTCCAGAAACTGCTCTCTCCTAAAATCTTGTGAATGGAAAGGAATAAAGTTTAAGGCTGTCCCTAGCTAGTCACAAGAAATACAAGAAGAAAGAATCCGTGGAAGTCCTCACACACAAGTAACATGACAACAGTCTGCGACCTCCCCTGCTTCTCTTCCCTCCCTCCCCATGTCCGCGATATGCCACCTTCTTTCCCCTCCGCAGGCCCATCCTCAGCTTTGGTGATTGGGAATCTCTGAAACAGAAATGGCTTAAAGAAAAAAAAAGAAGGAAAGTGGAAGATAAGAGATGAAAAAGAGCACATCATTTTCCCCCCAAGTTATCCTGTATCACAAAGCCCAGTAACCCCTTTCCAAAGAATACACAATACCCCGATAAAAGTACGAAGCTAAGAGTACCAAGGAACATTTTTAAGAACTAAAGAGATTTCTAGGACTAAAGGAAAAATATTTAAGCAAAAACAACTCCCTAGTCTATTATATTTTTAAAACAAATTCTAAGTTTGCTCAAATTCAGGAAGAATAAGTAAGTTTCTTACATAAATGCTGAAAGCTTCTGATGAGGCATTGGGAAACCGAAGAGACAGGAAAAAGCTTCTTTCCTACTTGTGTGACAAAGGAACTCCCCTTTCCCTGCCCAGCACAGCCTACGCACATTCCAGCCGAGTTAGAGGACACAGGGCACATTATGGGCCTGAAAGGCCGCACTTGTTAGGACTCTGAGCACTCATCTGCAAGCAGGAACAAAACAGAATGAAAAGCTGGCCTAGTTAACCGTACCGGCCAACCCACAGATAAAGCTTAAGAGCAGACTCCATCACCACTGAAAGTTCTACTAGCTAAAAGAATCCCAGGGTGAACAGCACCCAGTTAGTTTTACAGTATGAGGGGAATGATCCCTACCTCACATCATACACAGAAAATAAATTCCAATTAGACAAAATAAAGGTCTAACTATGACAGCCAAACTTTAGAAAACAGTATAGCAGAATAATTAACATGGCAGAGGGCTTCATAAGACATAAAAAGCACAATCAACAAAGACTAATAAATTTAACTGTTTTAAAATGTAAAACTTATGTGTAACAAATGACATTATAAATGAAGTTTTTAAAAAACGAAGTCACAATGGCTCTGAAGAGGAACTGGATGAAAGAGGAACAGGAGTGGGAGAAAAACATTCACTGTGCTCTTTTATATTTTCTTTAGTTTTTATTCATGTGAACGTAAACTGATTAATTATTTTTAGGCTTTAAAAGTAATAATAAGGCCGGCGCCGTGGCTCAACAGGCTAATCCTCCGCCTTGCGGCGCCGGCACACCGGGTTCTAGTCCCGGTCGGGGCGCCGGATTCTGTCCCGGTTGCCCCTCTTCCAGGCCAGCCCTCTGCTGTGGCCCGGGAGTGCAGTGGAGGATGGCCCAGGTGCTTGGGCCCTGCACCCCATGGGGAGACCAGGAAAAGCACCTGGCTCCTGGCTCCTGCCATTGGATGATCGCGGTGCGCCGGCTGCAGCGCGCCGTCCGCGGCGGCCATTGGAGGGTGAACCAACCGCAAAGGAAGACCTTTCTCTCTGTCTCTCTCTCACACTGTCCACTCTGCCTGTCAAAAAAAATAAAAAAAAAATAAAAAAAAAATAAAAAAAGTAATAATAAAGTCATAGACCAGAAAAAGACATTTGTCATGAATATAACTAACAAAGGATTAGTATTCAGAATTTATCAGTAAGCCTAAAATTATTAAGAAAAGCCAGAATTGTGACATAGTGGGTAAAGCTACTGTCTACAATGCAGACATCCCATACAGGCACCAGTTTGTGTCCCACCTGCTCCAATTCTGATCCAGCTCCCTGCTAACAGCCTGAGAGAAACAGAAGAAGGTGGTCCAAGTGTTTGTGGGTCCCTGCCACCCACTTGTAAGACCTGGATGAAGCTCCTGGTTCCTGGCTTTTGGCCTGGACTATTGCAGGCTGTTGTGGCCATCTGAGGAGTGAAGCACAGGATGCAACATCTTTCTGTCTCTCCCTGACTTTCAAATAAATAAATAAATCTTAAAAAGAAAAAGATATTCACCAGAAAATTAGTCTAAGAATATAATCAGTAATTCATAGAAGAACAGACTTAAATAATGAAAAGAATCTCAATTTCACAGGTTATCTGGATAAAGAAAATTTATTTTTTTTAATTGTCAACTTCATTTATTGATGTTTATTTGAAAGGCAAAGAGACAGAGACAGAAATCTTCCAACTGTTGGTTTACTCCCCAAATGCCTACAGCAGCCAGGCCTACACTAGGCTGAAGTCAAGGATGCAGAATTCAATCCAGATCTCCCATATGGGTGGCAGAGACCCAGGTCGTCGAGGTAACATCTGCTGCCTCCCAGGGTGCACATTAGCTAGAGGCTAGAATAGAAGCACAGTGGCTGGGCCCTGAACCAGGAATCAGTATGTGATGCAAGCATCCCAGGCAGCGTCTTAATCGCTGAGCCAAATGCTCACATCTTCTGGTTTTTTTTTTTTCTGTTAACTTTGATAAGTTGTATGCTTCTATATTTTGTCTATTTCACAAACATTTTTAAACTTTATTAGTACAAACTTGTTTGTAATATCCTTTTTTTTTATGTCTCCAAGTTCCAGGGTGATGGCCTCCTCTTCGTTTCTAATGCAGGTAATTTGTTTTCTCTCTTTTTTAAAAGCAGGACTATTATTAGGGGGTTAGCAATTTTATTAGCTTTGTCAAGATTCCTACTTTCAGCTTTGTTGACCCTCTTTTAATGTGCTTATTGTTTATTTCACTAATTTCTGCTCTTTATTATTTCCTTCCTTCCACTTTTTTAAAGATTTCTTTATTTGGCCGGCGCCGTGGCTCAACAGGCTAATCCTCCGCCTTGCGGCGCCGGCACACCAAGTTCTAGTCCCGGTCAGGGCGCCGGATTCTGTCCCGGTTGCCCCTCTTCCAGGCCAGCCCTCTGCTGTGGCCCAGGAGTGCAGTGGAGGATGGCCCAGGTGCTTGGGCCCTGCACCCCATGGGAGACCAGGAAAAAGCACCTAGCACCTGGCTCCTGCCATCGGATCAGCGCGGTGCGCCGGCCACAGCGCACCGTCCGCGGCAGCCATTGGAGGGTGAACCAACCGCAAAGGAAGACCTTTCTCTCTGTCTCTCTCTCTCACTGTCCACTCTGCCTGTCACAAAAAAAAAAAAAAAAAAAAAAAAGATTTCTTTATTTGAAAGGCAAATTACAAAAAGAGAGAGAGCTCTTCCATTTGCTGGTTCTCTCCCCAAATGGCCACAACAGCTGAGGCCGAAGCAGGAGCCTGCAGCTTCATCTGGGTCTCCCATATGGATGCAGGGGCCAAAGCATTTGGGTCATCTTCCACTGTTTTCCCAGGCAGATTAGCAGGGAACTGAATCAGAAGTGGAGCAGCCAGGACCCAAAACAGCAGCCATATGAGATGCCTATGTTGCAGACAGTAGCTTAACCCACTCTACCACAGCGCTGGCCCCTCCTCCACTTCCTTTTACCAAGTTCAGTGCAAATCAGTGGAGTATGGATGACCTTCTTAATAAATAGTGCTGGGACACTTAGATATGACAGGGGGAAAAAACAAAAATTGACACATCTCACACCATAAACAAAGATCAATTCGAGGTAAACTGTAGATCTTCAGATGAATATCAAAATAGGAAATCTCTAGAAGATAACATAGAAGAATAGATTCTTGAACTCAGGCTGGGAAAATAATTTTTTTCAAAGATTTTTTTATTTATTTGAGAGAGTGAGAGATCGATCGATCTCCCATCCACTGATTCATTAGCTGCAACAGCCAGCTTAAGCCAGGCCAAAGCCTGGAGCCAGGCCAAAGTCAGGCACCAGGAGCTTCTTCTAGGTCTCCCACATGGGTAGAAGGGGTCCAAACACTTGGCCATCTTCCACTACTTTTCCTAGGCCATTAGCAGAGAGCTAGATCAGAAATAAAGCAGCTGGACTCAAATCAGAACTCATATGGAATGCCAGCAGCTTTACCCACTATGCTGCAATGCTGGCTCGGAAAAATTAATTTTAAATAAAACCCAGATGAAGCTCCAAGCTCCTGGCTTTGGCCTAGCCCAGCCCTGGTTGTTGTGGCCATTTGGGGAGTGAACCAGCAGGTGGAAAATCTCTGTCTCTCCCCTCTCTCTCTCTGTAAGGCAACAAAAAGTGACCCAAGTCCTTGGGCTCCATGTGGGAGACCTGGATAGAGTTACAGGTTCCTGGCTTCCTCCAGACGCAGTCCCAGCCATTACAGCCATTTGGGGAATGAACCAAAGGATAGATGGATTTCTCTCTGACTCACCCTCTCTGTCACTTTGTCTTTCAAATAAATCAAATCTTAAAAAAAAAGAAAGAAAGAAAGAAAGAAAAAGAAATGTGTTCATCAAGACATCATTAACCACAGATGGAAAAATACATCTGTAATATACATAATCCAAAAAGAGCTCATATCCTGAATCATTAAGAATTTCCACAAGTAAAAGAGGGGGGATCAACAAAGAAAAACGGGCATGAGTGGGAGACACGGAAGAAGCTTCTGGCTCCTGGCTTCAGATCAGCGCAGCTCCAGCTGTTGCGGCCATCTGGGGAGTGAACCAGCGGATAGAAGACCTCTCTCTGTTTCTACCTCTCTCTGTAACTCTGTATGTCAAGTAAATAAAATAAATCTTTTAAAAAAAATGAAAAGAAAAATAGGCATGAAATATCAATAAAGTCTCATTTTAAAAAGGATAGCTTGGGGCCAGCATTGTGGCTTAATGGGTAAAGCTGTGCCTGCAATGCTAGTATCCTATATGAGCACTGGTTCAAGACCTGGCTGCTCCACTTCCAATACAGCTCTCTGCTTTGGCCTGGGACAGCAGCAGAAGATGGTTCAACTTCTTGGGCCCCTGTACCCACATGGGAGACCCGGAGGAAGCTCCTGGCTCTTGGCTTCAGATTGGCCCAGCTCTAGCCATTGTTGCCATTTGGAGAATGAACCATGACATGGAAGACCTCTCTCTGTCTCTCCCTTCTAACTTTGCCTCTTTGTAACCCTGCCTTCCAAATAAATAAGTAAATCTTAAGAAAAAAAAAAAGGTAACTAAATGGCCAATGTACTCAATTAAAAAATGCTCAATATTAGTAGACATCAAGGAAATGCAAACTAAAACAACAATGATTTACTATTATTTACCAGAATGGCTAAAAGTAAAGAAATTCTGCCATTTGCAGCAACTTGGATGGAACTTGAGGACATTATGTTAATAAGTCAGGCACAGAAAAACAAATACCACATGTTCTCCCTCATTGGTGTAAGCTGAGCTTCGATCTCATAGAAGTAGGGAATAGAATAGGGGCTCCCAAGCCCAGGAAGGGCCTGGGGGAGGGGAATGAGGAGAGAAGATGGTTAACAGGTTCAGGGGTACAGTTAGATTACAGGAGTAGCTTACAGTGTTCTGTAAGTTGACAATAATTAATTGAAGATTTCAAAATAGCTAATAGGATTTGGAATCTTCCTAATGAAGGCATAAGAAACACTGACGGTGATAGATGTGACAACTACCCTGACCTGATCATTACACATTGCACACATATATTGAAATTTCACATTGTACCCCATAAATATATATAATTATTATGTCAACTAAAAATAAAAACATACTTAGAAATGTTTACTCCAAAGTTATTTTCTAAGCAGCTGAAATTGAAAGCAAAATGGATTTTTTTTCTTTTTAAAAAAGATTTATTTGGCCGGCGCCGTGGCTCAACAGGCTAATCCTCCACCTTGCGGCGCCGGCACACCGGGTTCTAGTCAGAATCCGGTGCCCCCTCTTCCAGGCCAGCCCTCTGCTGTGGCCCAGGAGTGCAGTGGAGGATGGCCCAAGTGCTTGGGCCCTGCACCCCATGGGAGACCAGGAGAAGCACCTAGCACCTGGCTCCTGCCATCGGATCAGCGCGGTGCGCCAGCCGCAGCGCACTGTCCGCGGCAGCCATTGGAGGGTGAACCAACGGCAAAGGAAGACCTTTCTCTCTGTCTCTGTCGCTGTCCACTCTGCCTGTCAAAAATTAAAAAAAAAAAAATATTTATTTATTTGAAAGGCAGAGTCACAGAAAGAGAGAGAGAGGAGAGAGACAGAAAAATCTTCCATCTGCTGGTTCACTCCCCAAATAACCATAATGGTCAGGGTTAGACAAGGCTGAAGTCAGGAGCCGGGAGCTCACTCGGGTCTCCCAGGTGGACAGCAGAACCTGGGCCATCCTCTGCTGCTTTCCTAGGCATATTGGCAGGGAGCTGAATCAGAAATGGAGCAGCGGGGACACGAACCGGAACCTATACAGGATCCTGGCACTACAGGCAGCGGCCTAACCCACTATGCCACAGGGCCAGCCCAGAATGGATTTTCAAAAACCACAATATTTACAATGGAATGTTATATAGTGATAAAGTAGAAAGGCTCCAATTATATGTACATCATAACTGAAGTTCACAAATAATGAGCAAAAATAAGACACAAACACTCAGACAACTACATACTAGATGACAATATTTACATCCAATTTTAAAAATAGATAGGACTAATGTTTGGAGATATTTGATGAGGTGGTAAAACTACAAGAGAAGTAAAGATGTATTCACCATAAAATTCTGGATGATTTTTACCTTTTGTGGGTAGTGATGAAGAGGAGGCATGAAGGCATCACAGGTAGTTTTGGTCTAAATCTCACGATTTGATATAATATCACAGAAAATCAAAATATTTTAAAGGATAATTTTCTCATCATAAGAGTTTTTTTGCAGAGATGGCCAGAACCAGGAGATGAGTAGGTGGGCACACAGGGATAGCACAGGCCCAAGACAAGAACCCCCAAAGAACGACAGAGATAAGACCTCTCAAAGAGAATCATTTTTATCATCTACTTAGAGTCACAATTACTACTCATACCACTAGATGGAACTCTACATGTAAGGTGATATGCTTGATAAAGACTGAAAACAGTATCCACAGCTGAAAAATCAATTACAGAAAAATGGAATGCAAGTACTTTTGAGGCACACTGAACCCATGACTCTGCACAATTTCAGGCAGTGAAAAAAGGTCTGCATCCTGCAGATGTAGCTTTTGGCTGACTCCTAACAAAACTGCATATCCACAAAACTAAAAGTTTCCTCCCTAGAGAATTGCTGAACTTGATTGTTCTCTAAGAACCACAACCTTGGCCGCATCTATCGAAACAGGAGCTATATTTAAAGTTGTCTTAGCCTGCCTTGCCACTGTGAGCAAAGTACATACTCTTACTGCTTCTCCCATCCCAGGAGGCTTTAGAAACCTGTCTTTAAATGTATCACTTACTGGAAAGCTGTTAGGTGAGTAATACATACAAGCATCAAACAAAAAACTAGTAAATTCTTCCCTCTTTCTACATACCAAACTGAAATTGGTATCATGCAAGTTGTACATAAAAGAGAAGGCAGAAGCGGGCCCCAAGGGCCCAAATTGGCAGGTTTTCTTATACAGTTCAAAGTTGGTAAGTAATACCACAAGGTTTCAAGGAACAATATCCATTTTTTTTTTCAGATTTATGTATTTATTTATTTGAAAGGCACAGTGACAGAGAGAGGACAGAGAGAGATCATGCATTCACTGGTTCACTCCCCAAATGGCTGCCAACAGCGAGGTCTGGGCCAGGCCAAAGCCAAGAGCCAGGAATTCTATCCTGATCTCCCAGGTGGGTGGCAGGGGCCCAAGTACTTGGGCCATCTGCTACCTCCCAGGCACGTTAGCAAGCAGAAAGCTAGATTTGAAGTGCAGGTGAGACTTCATCCCAGGCAGTCTGATACAAGATGTAGGTGTCCCAAGGTGGGCCTTAACCTGTGCCTTAACCCACTGTGCTACAGTGCTTGCCTCTGATTTGTTCTTATTCTTGTCTTCTACTCAAATGTCATGGGAGACCAAGTTTCCCTTGGCAGGTGTCCAGGAGTGAGAGGAGCTCAGTGCAGTCGGGATGAGGCATATCCAGTTGGGGTTGAACAAGGTGGGCACCACTGCTGCGAAGAACCCTAGGGAGCTGGGTGGAGGGAGGCTGCTGATACCTGAGCTCCCAGGACACAGGACTAGAACAGGCCAGCCTTCGGGCCAACTTGGCACCATTTCTAGTACTGGCCACCCAAATAATCAAGGAATTGACGGCTGGGGCTTCTGAGAGTATATAACCTTGTGGCTCTTGAACCCCATCTGAAACATCTGCACTTGGTGCTCCTTCAGGTTGGTCTGGCTGCCAGAGCCATCTGATCCTTGCAGTTCATCTTGAAGTGTTCCTTAAGTTGGCAATGCTGTTCCTCATTATAGATCATGTACAATAAGTCATCAGGTTCTTCCATTGTTGTTCCTGCTCTGTCCTGTACTTTCAAATCCTTCTCATCCTTAGGATCTAGCTCAAATCTCAACTCGTGTATAAGAGTGAAAGGTTCTCTCCTGTTTCTAATTTCTTTTCGTTTCTTTTTTTTTTTTTTTTTTAATTCATTTAGGGGCCAGTGCTGTCGTATAGCAGGTAAAGCTGTCACCTGTGGCGCCAACATCCCATATAGGCACTGGTTCAAGTCCTGGCTGCTCCACTTCCAATCTAGCTCTCTGCTATGGCCTGGGAAAGCAGTAGAGGATGGTCCAAGTCCTTGGGCTTCTGCACCTGTGCAGGAGACCTAGAAGAGGCTCCAGGCTACTGGCTTCAGATAGGCGCAGTTCCAGTTGTTGCGGCCACTGGAGGAGTGAACCAGTGGATAGAAGACCTCTCTCTCTCTGCCTCTGTAACTGCCTTTCAAATAAATAAATAAATCTTTTTTTAAAAAATTATGTATTTGTTTTTAAGGCAGTGTTACAGAGAGAGAGGGAGAGAAAGACAGAGACTGAGATAGACAGATCTTCCATCTGTTGATTCTCTCCCAGATGGCTGCAACAGTCAAGGCTGAACCACGCCAAAGCCAGGAGCCAGGAGCTTCATCAGTATCTCCCACATGGATGGCAGGAGCCCAGTCATTTGGGCCACCTTTTGCTGCTTTCCCAGGCCATTAGCAGAGAGCTGGATTGAAAGTGGAGCAGCTGGGATTTGAACTGCCAAACATATGAGATGCCAGTGTGGCAGGTGGTGGCTTAACCTGCTAAGTCACAAACACCAGCCCCTACTTTTAAATTCTTTGAGCCGTTATCGTCTGTACCACACATTTAGCAGTTAATGATCTTGTATCACACTTTGTGTTGTAGTCTTTGGCTACTGTTTAAAATCTTGTAGTGGGGTGGACACTTGGTTATGGCAGTTAAGACACCTCTACACTTATGGTTAGGTTCACAGAATACTGAATACTTCTGGATAAAAAGAATAGAAGCTCTTAAGAATGGTCAATATATGAACTTGTACAGGTATGATGAGTAAGTCACGTGTCAGAGCAGAAGCAGAAGCTGTCTCTTGGATAACATGCATTCCTTTGGAAACGGGAACAAATGGGTATAGAAGTAATCTTTCAGAACCCAATCATATCATACATAGAAGTGCTCTAGTTTTAATTTCCTGAGACTTACGTTGTTTAAAGCCTGTTAGAAAACAGAGGCTCATGAACCTTTGACTTTACTTTTTTGAGGGAAAATAGCTTTTAGATAAATGGTAACAGGGAGATTATATTGTCAGTGAAGAATCCTCTATGACTTTCTCCAAATAGGGGATTTCAGTGTTACTTTCCTAATACAAGAAACTTCCATCTCATTTTCTTTTTTTTCTTTTCTTTTTTTTTTTTTTTTTTTTGACAGGCAGAGTGGACAGTGAGAGAGAGAGAGAGAAAGGTCTTCCTTTGCCGTTGGTTCACCCTCCAATGGCTGCCGCAGATGGCGCGCTGCGGCCGGGGCACCGCGCTCATCCGATGGCAGGAGCCAGGAGCCAGGTGCTTCCTCCTGGTCTCCCATGTGGGTGCAGGGCCCAAGCACTTGGGCCATCCTCCACTGCACTCCCGGGCCACAGCAGAGGGCTGGCCTGGAAGAGGGGCAACAGGGATAGAATCCGGCGCCCCGACCGGGACTAGAACCTGGTGTGCTGGTGCCGCAAGGCAGAGGATTAGCCTGTTGAGCCACGGCGCCGGCCTCCATCTCATTTTCTATCAGCTTTGGAGAGAAAAATTAAAGGAGGTTCAACAATAGAATTAATGCCAATTTTTAAAAAGATTTATTTATTTGAAAGGAAGTTAAGAGATTGAGGGATGGGGGGAGAGATAGAGAGAGATCTTCCATCCACTGGTTTATTCCCCAAGTGGCCGCAATGGCTAAGGCTGGGCCAGACCAAAGCAAGGAGCCAGAACTCCATCTAATCTCCCATATGGGTGGCAGGGATCCAAGTACTTGGGCTATCCTCTGCTGTCTTCCCATGTGCATTAGCAGGGAGCTGTATCAGAAGTGGAGCAGCGGGGCCAGCGCTGTGGCGTAGTGGATAAAGCTGCCACCTGCAGTGCCAGATCCCACATGGGCGCTAGTTCAAAACCTGGCTGCTCCACTTCTAATCCAGCTCTCTGCTATGGCCCAAGTGCTTGGGCCCCTGCACCTATGTGGGAGAACTGAAGGACGCTCCGGGCTTCAGATTGGCGCAGCTCTGGCCATCGAGGTCATTTGGGGAGTGAGCCAGCAGATGGAAGACTCTGTCTCTTTCTCTCTGTCTCTGCCTCTGCCTCTCTGTAACTCTTTCAAATAAATAAATCTTTACCAAAAAAAAAAAAAAAAGTAGAGCAGCTAGGATTTGAACCAGCACTCCAATAAGGAGTGCAGGTATAGCAGGCAGCACTTAACCCACTGTACCAATATCAATTCTTGTGACATCCAAAATGATAAAAATTACCAAATAAGTAAATTAGTCAGCAAAGTGCCATTACTGATAACCTGAAAAAGTATAAGAAATCCTCAAAAAGTTAATGGAAAATGCATATGATAAAAATGTTTCTCATATGCATGGCTTTCAAAAATTTTTGCACCAAAATAAGTTGTCTTTTAATTCCATTTCCCATGAACTTCTGGAGGTGCCACTGTATAATTAGCCTTTCTGACAAAACAATACATTGTCATTCCATAGGGTAAAATCTTAGGTTATGCTTCCAAAATTTTAGGTTAAAAAGGTAAGCAGTTAAGAGTTTTTCCCATCTCTGGCCAGCACCATGGCTCAATAGGCTAATCCTCCGCCTGTGGCGCTGGCACACCCGGTTCTAGGCCCAGTCGGGGCTCCGGATTCTGTCCCGGTTGCCCCTCTTCCAGGCCAGCTCTCTGCTATGGCCTGGGAGTGCAGAGGAGGATGGCCCAAGTGCTTGGGCCCTGCACCCACATGGGAGACCAGGAGGAAGCACCTGGCTTCTGGCTTCGGATCAGTGCAGTGCGCCGGCCGCAGAGGCCATTGGGGGGTGAACTAATGGAAAAAGGAAGACCTTTCTCTCTATCTCTCTCTCACTGTCCACTCTTCCTGTCAAAAAAAAAAAAAAAGTTTTCCATCTCTAAATAGTTCACCAATTTAATTTAGGTCAAGTTGCTGCAGTAGCTTCAAATTAGTTCAGGCAGCCCTGAGAGTGGAGATGTTTATAATTTTTTAATCTAAGAAATTGGGCTCTAGGGGCTGGTGTTGTGGTGCAGCAGGTAAAGCTGCTGCCTGTGATGCAGGATGCCATAGGGCTGCCAGTTCAAGTCCTGCTGCTCCACTTCTGATCCAACTCCCTGTTAATATGCGTGAGAAAGCAGCAGAAGATGGACCAAGTGCTCGGGCCCCTGCTTCCATGTGAGACCAAGAAAAAACTCCTGGCTCCTGGCTTCAGCCTGGCCCAGCCCCAGCTCTTGCAGCGATTTGGGGAGTGAACCACAAGATGAAAGATCTCTCTCCAGGAAAAAAAAAAAACAACTCTTTCTATCCCTGTCTCTCCCTCTCTGACACCCTTTCAAATAAATCTTTAAAAAAAGGAAAAAAAAGGAAGCCAGTCCCAAAGTCACATTTTAAAAAAACAAAAAAGACCTCTTCTCTGGATCTGTTTTCTTTTTTAATCTTTCCAAGGTTTCTTGGTTTTTCTCACAAATGTGAACTTCAGTTCAGTCAAATCTACCAATCAAAAACACGTGCAGCCTTGGTTCTTCAGTTCAGCTCTTTCATGCTATTTTCATTATCCAAGGGTTCTTTAAAAATAAATAAATAGTGCCGGCACCATGGCTCAACAGGCTAATCCTCCACTTTGCGGCACCAGCACACCAGGTTCTAGTCCCGGTCGGGGCGCCGGATTCTGTCCCGGTTGCCCCTCTTCCAGGCCAGGTCTCTGCTGTGGCCAGGGAGTGCAGTGGAGGATGGCCCAAGTGCTTGGGCCCTGCACCCCATGGGAGACCAGGAGAAGCACCTGGCACCTGGCTCCTGCCATCGGATGAGCGCAGTGCGCCGGCCACAGCGGCCATTGGAGGGTGAACCAACAGCAAAGGAAGACCTTTCTCTCTGTCTCTCTCTCTGTCCACTCTGCCTGTCAAAAATAAAAAATAAATAAATAGTAAAACTTCCAAGCTTAATATTGTGCTATGCCAAATAACTGATGCTGCTCATAAATTAAATTCAGGCCGGCGCTGTGGCTCAACAGGCTAATCCTCTGCCTTGCGGCACCGGCACACCGGGTTCTAGTCCCGGTCGGGGCGCCGGATTCTGTCCCGGTTGCCCCTCTTCCAGGCCAGCTCTCTGCTGTGGCCCGGGAGTGCAGTGGAGGATGGCCCAAGTGCTTGGGCCCTGCACCCCATGGGAGACCAGGTAAAAGCACCTAGCACCTGGCTCCTGCCATCAGATGAGTGCGGTGCGCCGGCCGCAGCGCGCCATCCGCGGCAGCCATTGGAGGGTGAACCAACGGCAAAAGGAAGACCTTTCTCTCTGTCTCTCTCTCTCTCACTGTCCACTCTGCCTGTCAAAAAAAATAATAATAAAATAAAATAAAATAAAAATTAAATTCAGAGGGAAATTGCTCATTTTTATAACTAAAACCTATCCTTGCTCAAAAGAGTTATGTGTAATACCCAATCCTAGAATAATAAAACCTCACAGAAATACCTATCAGTAGCCTCATATACAAAGACAGGAAGGGGAAGGCTTTTAGCCTACTGGTTAAGATGGTTAAAATGTTGGCTTCTTATACCAAAGTACATGGGTTTGATACCTGGCCCTGGTCTTGATTTCAGCTTCCCACCAATGCATACCCTGGAGGCAGCGGTGACAGCTGGGTTCCTGCCACTCATGCAGGTAATCTGCATTGAGTTCCCAGCTCCTCATTTGATCCAGTGCAGCAGCCTGGGCCATTGCAGGCACTTGGTCTCTGAAAGGGGGGGGGGGGGGGGGGGGAATGGAGAATAGAATCTCTCTTTCTGCTTATCAAAAACAAGGGAAATGCAAAATGTTAAAGTAGCTTGCTCAAAGACACATACTGGCTTAGTTAAAGGGAAATCATCAATAAAGAACCTACCCTGCCGGCACTGCAGCTCACTAGGCTAATCCTCCGCCTTGCGGCACCGGCACACCAGGTTCCGGTCGGGGCGCCGGATTCTGTCCTGGTTGCTCCTCTTCCAGTCTAGCTCTCTGATGTGGCCTGGGAGTGCAGAGGAGGATGGCCCAAGTGCTTGGGCCCTGCACCTGCATGGGAGATCAGGAGAAGTACCTGGCTCCTGGCTTCGGATCAGCGCAGTGCGCCGGCCGCAGCTGCCATTGGGGGGTGAACTAACAGAAAAAGGAAGACCTTTCTCTCTGTCTCTCTCTCTCTCTCTCTCTCACTGTCCACTGTCTGTCCAAAAAATAAATAAATAAAATAAAATAAATAAATAAAAGAAGCTACCCTCTGGGATCTTTGCACATTGGAAACTGCAAGAACACTATATACTTTAAACATCAGCCTGTCTCAAAAAGAGAAAATACAGATAAGTAATAGCTATGAAGTTAAATGTATTTTAACAGTCCAGGTTCTCCATTCCAGGCAACTGTCATTCTTATTTGCTTAGAAGCAAATAAGTGCATCAGTGTAAACGTACCTGTCAATCAACTTCCTGGCCCCTCTGATCTGTTCCTGTCCCTCCTTATCCATGCACATTATCTCTTACACAAGATCTCTCAGTTCTGCAGAACAGGGTTAGGAAGTCCTGTGGGAAGGCAGGCAAGGAACTTGGAGATAAGAAGATTCTTCACCTGTGCTCTCTCTCACCGTCACCGCCTGCTCTGCTCGAATGGAGCCGGAGCCTCCTCAGCAGCTGGCACAACGTCAGGCATCGTTAAGAAAGGACCCTGGGGAGAAAGACACTGCAGGACGAAGGGCCCTTCCCTCTGTGGTTCAGCATCTCCTCCAGGCGAGCTCCTGCAGTGGCTGCTGCCGCTTCAGCCCACAGCTGCTGAAGAGGTGGCTCCCCAACAGCCGCTCCTACAGTGCACGGATGGGCCTCTCTGGCACCAGCCTCCTGCAGCACAGGCAGTTTCTCCTAAGTTCCTGCAGTACACAGCACTCAGCAGCAGCCCCACCTCAGCAGCTTCTCCCGAGTCACCACGTGACTTCAAAGGGCTGACTTCTGTCAAGTTTCACCACAGCAACTCCTCTGCCGTTCAGTGAGCCGTGGCCACACCATCTCCAACCAGGGCCTGATCTCTGCCCTAGGGCACTTCTTCATTGTTTTTTTTTTTTTGTTTTGTTTTTTTTTTAAGATTTATTTATTTACTTGAAAGTCAGAGTTACACAGAGAAAGAAAGGCAGAGAGAGAGGTCTTCCATCCACTGGTTCACTCCCCAATTGGCCACAACGGCTGTGGCTGTGCCAATCCGAAGCCAGGAGCCAGGAGCTTCTTCCAGGTCTCCCATGCGAGTGCAGGGACCCAAGGACTTGGACCATCTTTTACCGCTTTCCTAGGCCATAGCAGAGAGCTGGATCGGAAGTGGAGCAGCTGGGACTTGAACCAGCGCCCCTATGGGATGCCGGCACTGAAGTCGGTGGCTTTACCCATTACATCACAGCGCCAGTAGGGCACTTCTTTCCAGCATATTCTGGGTTTTTTTCGTTTGAGATATATTTTATTTATTGGAAAGGCACAGTTACAGAGAGAGAGGAGAGACAGAGAAACAGAGAGGTCTTCCATAAATTTACTTCCCAAATGGCTACAATGGTCAGGGCTGAGCCAGGACAAAGCTAGGATCTATAAGTATCTTTCAAGTCTCCCACGTGGGTGTAGGGGCCCAAGCACTTGGGCTATCTTCCACTGCTTTCCCAGGTACATTGGTAGGGGGCTGGATCAGAAGCGGAGCAGCCAGAAATTGACCCAGCACTCGTATGGGATGCTAGCACTATAGGTGGCAACTTAACCCACTACGTCTGGCACATTCTCTCTTAGTCGATTCTTATATCTGCTCTATCTATATTCTTTTAATTTTTTAAGGATTTATTTATTTGAAAGGCAGAGCAAGAGAGAGAGACAGAGAGAGACAAAGAGAGAAAGGAATCTTCCATGCACTAGTTTACTCTCTACATGGCAGTAATAGCTGGGGCTGGGCCAGGCCAAAGCCAGGAGTCTGGAACTCCATCTGGGTCTCCCACATGGGTGGCAGGGGCCCAGGTTCTTGGACCATCTTCCACTGCCTTCTCAGGTGCATTAGCAGAGAGCTAGATGAGAAACAAGAGAAGCCATGACTCAAACTTCTGCCATACCACAATCCAGGCCCATTTCTGAATCCAGGCTTTACTTCTTACTGTTCAATCCCTTGCTATTCTAATCCCCTGTTATTGTTAATAACATTATATTAATGTTTCTGTTTAAATTACTATGTGGTTTCTATGTCCTGGATGAATCCTGATATATCAGGTAAAATTAGCAAAATATCAGTACAAAACAGATGTGCTCCAGCATCTATAGAAACAACCCATCCTAAAAGATGGTTAATAAAATTGTGGCTGAGAGGATGCATTCAAAGTGACCAGGGGTATGCTCAGAAGGAAGTATTGATAGTACTGATAAAAAGATAGTGTTGCAGCACAGTGGCTAAGCGGCTTGGGATGCCCATATCCCTTATCAGAGTGCTGGGATTTAAACCCCTGCTCCACTTCTAATCCAACTGCCCAATAATGAGCATCTTGAAAGGCAACAGACAGCTTAACTACCTGGGTTTCTGTCACCCACATGGAAAACCCAGATGGAGTTCCTATCGCCTGGCTTCAGCCTGGCCCAGCCCAAGCTGCAGGCATTTGGAGAATGAACCAGTGAATAGAAGATCTCATTCTCTATCACTATGACTTTCAAACAAATAAAATTTCTTGGGGCTGGCGCTGTGGCACAGCAGGTAAAGCTGCTGCCTGCAGTGCTGGCATCCCATATGGGCGCTGGTTCAAATCCTGGCTGCTCTACTTCCGATCCAGCTCTCTGCTATGGCCTGGGAATCAGAAGATGGCTCGAGTCCTTGGGCCCCTGCACCTGCATGGGAAACCTGGAAGAAGCTCTTGGCTCTTGGCTTCAGACTGGCACAGCTCCAGCTCTTGTGGCCATTGGGGGAGTGAACCAGCAGATGGAAGACCTCTCTCCCTCTCTTTCTCTATCTCTGCCTCTCTGTAACTCTGCCTTTCAAATAAACCCTTAAAAATAAATAAATAAATAAATAAATAAATAAAATTTCAAAAAGAAAAGGATGCAAAAATCTAATCAAATGTACTTCTCCCGTGGGTAAAATGCACTAGCAACTTGATAGTAATATATACTTAGTTTGTATCTAGTATAGTCTTCATGCAAATTACCAAATTTGCATTTATCAGTTGGCTTGGCTTCTTGTGAGCCTGGAGTCAGTCTCTCTGAACTTAACTAATAGATAAGATACTGCATTTGGAATAACAACAGAAAAAACACTGCCATTCTTGGAAAACCTTCTACTTAACCAACAAGTAACCATTATCTTTAACATTTGTAACCTCATAAACTCTGCAACCAAACATTAACAGTAAAGAAAGGTGGGGTGTTTGGGGCAGACAGGACAGCAAACATTAACTATTCACCCACCCCTTACACAATAATCCATGGCCTATCTAGACCTTACTCTTCAACAAAATCTACTGCTACCTTCTCCCTTCGGCAGCCGGAAGAACAGCCTAGGTGGCGCAGCTTCTCCCCTCACTCTTATACTAGGTACTTGCTTTGTTTCAACAGCATGTGGCTCTCAACCCATACAGACACTGAAGTCCCCAAACCATGGGGTGATGCTGCTGACAGGGTGGAGGCCTGATCCAGTTACAGTGTCTGGAGGTAGGGCCTTTGTGAGGTGATGGATCGGACTGTGTTGCTGGGGTGGAGCCCTGTGGTCACGTCAGCACTGCTTTACAAGGAGAGCCCATATGGAAGAACTTGCTTCCTGTCTCTGCCTCCTAACTGGCCATGTGACCCCCCTCCCGACATTTCCCTAACCATCACCCTCAGCAGACACCACACTAGTGGGACCACTCAATCTCGGACTGTAAACCAACAAATTGTGAGCCGAAACAAACCTTCCTTCGTACATAATTTCGTTCAGGAATTTTAGCTGTAACAAAAAGCTAATACAGTGTTCTGATGGGGAAGCAGAGTAGTTCAGTGGAAACAGCACAGGTTTTGTGATTGATAACTTGGGGCTTAAATCTTCAGTCTACCACTTTATGACCATTCCCAGCCTGTTTCCTACTAGAAAATGAGTATCACGATCCTTCATGGGGCTGTAGTACAGACAAGGAAAGAAAATGCTTCTGGAGCAGGCATGCGGCGCAGCAGTTAAAGCCTCATTTGGGATGCCAGCATCCCATATCAGAGTACATTAAGTCCCAGCTCCACTTACAGTTCCAGTTCCCTGGGGCTGGTATGGTGCCATAGCCTACAGTGCCAGCACCCCATATGGGCTCTGGTTCGAGTCCCAGCTGCTCCACTTCCTATCCAGGTCTCTGCTAATGCACCTGGGAAAGCAGCAGAGGATGGCCCAAGTGTTTGGGCCCCTGTACCCACATGGGAGGCCAAGAAGAAGCTCCTGGCTTTGGATTGGCCCAGCTTCAGTCATCGCAGCCATTCAGGGAGTGACCAGCATATGGATGGTCTCTCCCTCTCATTCTTTCTCTTTGTAACTCTGCCTTTCAAATAAAATAAATTAATTTTAAAAAAAATTCCAGTTGCCTGCTAATTAATGCACCTCCTGGAAGCAGCAGAAGATAGCTCAAGTAGTTGGGTCTCTGCCATCTACCTGACAGATCTGGATTGAGTTCTTGGCTCCTGGTGTCAGCCTGGCCAAGCATCAGCTGTTGCGGGCATCTGGAAAATGAACACTAAATGGAAGATCTCTCTCTCTCTCTCTCTGCTTTTCAAATAAATTAAAAGTTTTAAAAAGTACTTTTATTCCAAGTTGTATTCACTCTTTCATGGTACTGTTTCCAAACCAGAAATGATACATTTATTGGAAGAAACTGAGAAATCAGGTCCTGAATATGTCATATTTTAAATAAGAAAAACAATGTTAGCACTAAGGAAGGAATTATCTAGAAATTTACATTAAGTCATGTAATAGAAACTGACAATTCTGTACCACTACAGTATATTTCCCAAGCAGAATCTGAAATAACCTGAGCAGGTCACACTGCTGCTGCAACACTGATGCATGTCAGAGTGCCTGTTGGAGTCCTGGCTATACCACTTCTGATCCCGCTTCCTGTTAATATCCCTGGCAAGGCAACAGAAGATGGCCCAAGTGCTTGGGCCCCTGCCACCATATGGGAGACCTGGATGGAGTTCCTGGCTCCTGGCCTTGGCCTGGCCCAGACCTGGCTGTTGTGGCCATTTGGCAAGTGAACCAGTACATGGTTCCTTGAGTCCCTGCCTCCCACGTGGGAGACCCGGAAGCAGCTCCTGGCTCCTGACTTCCACCTGGTCCAACCTTAGCAGCTGTGGCCATTTGGGGAGTGAACCAGCAGATGGAAGAGCTCTCTCTGTCTCTCCTTCTCTAACTTTGCCTTTTAAATAAATAAATAAATCTTCGAATAAAAAAAATGACAAAGATTATTACTCATCATTGACCACCAACACAAACCTAAGCACTGGCAATACCTACATGAGTCCTGCCCTCAAAAAGCCTTGGGGGGCGGGGTGCATCTGAGCTAGCAGTTCTTGAGTTCTGGAATACGGGGCCTTCTGATTCCAGCTTCCTGTCGATGCAGACCCTGGGAGGCAGCGATGATGGCTCCTATAAGCCGGTTCCTGCCTCCCACATAAGAGATCTGGATTAAGTTTCCTGCTCCTGACACTGGCTCCTGTGGGGTCATTGTGGGCATTTGGGGACTGAATCAGGAGATGAAGCTCTGTCTCTCTGCCTCTGAAACAGACGAATTTAAAAAAAAAAAAAAAGGCCTTAGGGAAATCTCAACCTTTTCTTTTTTTTTTTTTTTGGACAGGCAGCGTGGACAGTGAGAGAAAGAGACAGAGAGAAAGGTCTTCCTTTGCCGTTGGTTCACCCTCCAATGGCTGCCGCCGATGGCGCGCTGTGGCCGGCGCACTGCGCTCATCCGATGGCAGGAGCCAGGTGCTAGGTGCTTTTTCCTGGTCTCCCATGGGGTGCAGGGCCCAAGCACTTGGGCCATCCTCCACTGCACTCCTGGGCCACAGCAGAGGGCTGGCCTGGAAGAGGGGCAACCGGGACAGACTCCGGCGCCCCGACCGGGACTAGAACCCGGTGTGCCGGCGCCGCAAGGCGGAGGATTAGCCTGTTGAGCCACGGAGCCGGCCTCAACCTTTTCTTATACAGTATGAAACACTTGATGAAATGGTTTCAGGTTCAGATAAGATTGCGTGAATAGCTGATCATGTAACCAACACTCATTCAAAATTTAAATTCAATTGGAAATAGGCTGTAAAGGAACTGAAACTACCCTGGCTGTACAACAGTATTTTGTTTGTTTCCGAATTTTCATCACAACTCAGGATTCTGAGGCTGGATGAGGGATGATCTAACCAAATTTACTCTTTCTCTGCAGTTCCCAGACAAAAATGGCCAAGCATTCCCCAGCCACTCTAAGAGTGGAAAACTGCTCAGCTTGAGAAGAACCCCATTCATAAACTCGAGTTTCCCAAGACCCTCGGAATCCCCGAATCCCTAAAGGGGAGCAAACCAAAGTGTTGCACTGACTGATCCAGAACAACGTACACAAGCCCCCAGTACGGAACAGCATCAGTGAGCGGTAGAGACGACCTCGCCTTAAGGCAGGGGGCAGGACGCGGGCGGGGAGGGGCATCTGAACACCGCAGTGGGTGCTCACGTACGGCCCTGCCTCCCTGGCTGCAGGTTCCAGCCCATCTGCTCTGCTCGGTGGCAGATCGATCGAGCGCTTGTTATTCGCGAGGCTCAGTACGAGGATCCCGAACGGAATTCAGCCCTGACATTTCCTGAATCAGGCATCATGATGTTCTCTTGCAGAAGCTGGAGCTGACAGAGGTTTCGAAACCCGCCCAAAGACGCAAACCCATCTCTAGGCGCCGCTGGGACCCGAGCGCACGAACCGCCTCGGAGCAGACTGACAGCGCTGTGTGACGTCGGGGGGCTAGCTACACAGCTCTGGGCTTCGGCTTCTCGCCGTCGGTACGAGCTCGGCGCTAAGGCGGGCGGCGCTGCCATCTCCAACTGCTGGGTGTCAGCACGGCCGCGGGCGGACCTCCAGTGGGCAGCCGCGGGCCAGCGCCGGGCTGGACCACCGCGCCGCAGCCCCCGCACGAGCGCGGCCAGGCGCCACACCGCCGCTGCGGAGGAACAAGGCCCGGCGCGGGTCACCGTGACCTCAGGAAGGGCGGATGCGCTACCAGCCCACGGCCTCGTTTCCTAGGCAGCTGGACCGAAAACTTGGCTCACCTCCGGCCGGAGTCGCGGGCTGGCACCTCCCCTTCACTCTGCGCCTCGGTCGCCATCTTCGTCAGCAAACCTCTCTGCCCGGTCCCCGCCTCAGGTCCCGCCCCGCGCCTTTGCATTGGCTAGCATGTTGCCCCGTCTTTCATGCGATTGGACAACTCAACCGCCCCTCCGCACACGGATCAGTTTCATGATATTATTGGTCTATTCAAAGAAGAAACCGTCATTGGTCGCCCCCAGCCCGGGCGGAAAAAGGAGTGGGCTGAGCCTGGGGGACTTGGAGTTTCTCACTTGACCAACCCCTCAGGTGCCATTGACTTTGAGACTCAAGTCAGAAATCCCCAGGCTATGCTCACATTTTTTTCCATGATACGTAAATCTCAGAATTACAGAACTGGCGGATTTGAAAGTGAGTTTGCGTCACTCTGTAAAATCCAAGACTGCTTTTTGTCTCAACGGAGACGCCTGGGAGAGCTGGCCCAGAGCCGGCACCAACCCACAGGCTTCGGCTGAGAACTAACACACGCATCAGATTTTTTTTTTTTTTTTCCTTTGGACAGAGTTAGCGAAAGAGAGAAAGGTCTTCCTTTTTCCGTTGGTTCACCCTCCAAATGGCTGCTGTATACGTTGTCTCTGGATCAGTCGGGGCAATACTTTGGTTTGCTCCCGGTTAGGACCGTGTAATCAGGGATTCCGAGAGTCTTGGGAAACTCGAGTTTATGAATGGGGTTCTTCCCAAGCCGGCGCGCCGCGCTGATCCGATGGCAGGAGCCAGGTGCTTCTCCTGGTCTCCCATGGGGTGCAGGGCCCAAGCACCTGGGCCACAGCAGAGAGCTGGCCTGGAAGAGGGGCAACTGGGACAGAATCCAGTGCCCCGAACAGGACTAGAACCCCCAGTGCTGGCACCACAGGCAGAGGATTAGCCCAAGTGATCCATGCAACAGATTTAATGCATTCTCTTTTTGCTATGTTACATGTGGGAAAGTGGGATTAAACGATAATTTCATTTTAGTGTACAAATATTTTGAAACCCATACATAGTTTTCTCAATATATATTTTGCCCATGAACTTTATTTATTTGAGAAACAAAGAAAAAAGAGCTCCCCTCTGCTGGTTCAATCCCCAAATGTCTGTGATGGCCAGGGCTGGGCCGGGCTGGAGCCGGGAGCTGAGCCACTACCCAGGTTCCCTACCTGGGTAGCAAGAACCAGCCACTTGAGTGATCATTGCCACCTCTCAGGGTCTGCATGGACAGAAAACTGGTCAGGGGCCGGAGCTGGGTCACAGAGACTCCACTGTCATAACTGCTAGGCCACCTGCCCAGCCTCTTGATCTTCTTAAAGCGCCCTCCTGCTGCTTTATATGCTGGGTTTTTCCAGGGTTATTTTTTCTGTTGTTCGTTCATTCTGCTATCCTGAGGTCCTCCCAACACTCACCCTCTCACTAAGCTCTTCCCTGCCTCAGGGCCTTTACATGTGTTACTTTTTCTGATGGCCCATTTTTCACTTTATTGTCTTGCAAGCCTCTGTTTAAATGTTACTGGCTCAGGGGCTGGCATGTGACTTAGCAGGATAAAGCTGCCACCTGCGGTGCTGGCATCCCAGCTCCACTTCTGATCCAGCTCCCTGCGAATGCACAGAGGAGAGCTGGAGTCCTTGTGCCCCTGCACTCACACAGAAGACCTGGCTCCTGGCTTCAGCCTGGTCCAGCCCCAGCAATTGCCGCCATTCGGGGAGTGAACCAGCAGAAGGAAGACCTCTCTCGCTCTCACTCTCTGTAGCTCTGCCTTTTATTTTTTTTTAAATTTTTTTAAAAGATTTATTTATTATTTGAAAGGCAGAGCCAGAGAGAGAGAGAAAAAGCCTTCCATCCACTGGTTCACTCTCCAAATGGCCGAAACGGCCAGAGCTGGGCTAATCTGAAGCTAGGAGTACCTTCTGGGTCTCCCATGCAAGTGCAGGGGCCCAAGGACTTGAGCCATCTTCCACTACTTTCCCAGGCCATAGCAAAGAGGTGGATCAGAAGTAGAGCAGCTGGGACTTGAACCAGCAGACATATGGGATGCTGGCACTGCAGGCAACAGCTTTACCCGCTACACCACAGCGTCGACCCCTGGCTCTGCCTTTCAAATAAGTAAAATAAATCTTAAAAATAAAAAAGTCGGGCCGGCGCCGCAGCTCACTAGGCTAATCCTCCACCTAGCGGTGCCGGCACACCAGGGTCTAGACTTGGTCGGGGCACAGGATTCTGTCCCGGTTGCCCCTCTTCCAGGCCAGCTCTCTGCTGGGGCCTGGGAGTGCAGTGGAGGATGGCCCAAGTGCTTGGGCCCTGCACCCCATGGGAGACCAGGAGAAGCACCTGCCTCCTGCCTTGGGATCAGCGCGGTGCGCCGGCCACAGTGCACCAGCCGCAGCGGCCATTGGAGTGTGAACCAACAGCAAAGACCTTTCTCTCTGTCTCTCTCTCTCACTTTCCACTCTGCCTGTCAAAAAAAAAATTAAATTAAATAAATTAATAAATTAAAAAGTTGCTGGTTCAGAGGCCTCATGGAGCCCCACTAAATAAATCAGTTGCCCAACTAAATTTTCTTTAAAAAAAAAAAAATATTTATTTACTTGAAATAGTTACACAGAGAGAGGAGAGACAGAGAAAGAGAGGTCTTCCATCCGCTGGTTCACTCCCCAATTGGCCACAACGGCTAGAGTTGAACCAGTCCGAAGCCAGGAGCCAGGAGCCCCCTTCTGGTCTCCCACGCAGGTGCAGGGGCCCAAGGACCCGGGCCATCCTCTACTGCCCTCCCAGGCCACAGCAGAGAGCTGGGTCGGAAGAGGAGCAGCCGGGACCAGAACCGGCGCCCACATCCAATGCTGGTGCCTCAGGCCAGGACATCAACCCGCTGCGCCACAGCACCAGCCCCTGCCCAACTAAATTTTCACGGAGAACGCTACTCTTCCTTCATAGTTCTGATCTCAGCTTTTAATTATACAGTTGTTTGTGTGACTGTTTCATGTGAGGGTTCCCAGCTAGATTCCTACCACAGGCGGGCAGAGACTACATCTGGCTTGTTCCCCATGGAGTCTGGCTCATAGTGGCAGTTCCACAAACATTTTTTGAACTAATATTAAATAAGTCCTCAGACTGTATTATCCAAATAAATAAACCACATGTGCTAATGGATTTTTTCAATTAACTAATTCATATTAAAAGTTTGATAAATGTGTTCAAATAAAATTACATTTAGTTTTATGTTTAACAAACCATCTCTATTGAGCAAATACATGAAAAGCAGCATAAAATTCAATAAAATTGTTCATGGAACACCAGGCAGCACTGGGAAATCCAGGCTGTATTAATTGCATTATAGTAACAATTTGTATATTATACAAAGCAGGAAAATCAAGGCTCCAACTCCACTCTTCCCCCAAATATGAACAAGTATTATTCTTGCCCATGGCTTCCAGCAAGTGATTGATCGGATTAAAGTGAGGTTTGTTGCTTTTTTTTTTTTTTTAACAGAAGAAATGCTCAAAACTTTGAAGTATTACCACTGCAGTTAGGAAGAACACCAGGAGTCTACATTTCTCCTCTATCTCGTTTGATGCAGAAGCGCAGTTTTGAATCCTGTTTGGGGAAATACAGCACCATGGGTCCTGAGCCCAGATTCCAGGCCCAGTTCCATCCTGGGTGGGTAGCTGTGTGACCACGGACATGCTACTGAGATTTCCGACTTCATCTCCTCTTCAGACAGGATAACAATCACCCTCACAGGGGATACTGAGCCAGTTCAGGGCGTCGGCCCCAGACTTAGGAATGCTAGATGTCTCCAGGCCACTCATCCACCTCCCCTGCCCTGCCCCGCCCCTGAGGGAGAAGGACCGTGTTACACCACAGTTCCAGTTTAATCAGTCACTCGGGAGAAGGGAGCTTTTCTTCTCCAAACCGCCTGTTCCACTGCGACTTCTGATTAGAAGCCAATGTCACGGCCAGCCGGGTGCTGAGAAAACGCACACTCAGCGGCTCAGCCTGCACACCTTGTTTCCCCAGGTGTCACGCTGCCCGAGGCTGTCCTCACTGCCAGCAGCCTGGCTGATAAGCACAGCTGCGGGGCAGGAATTCAAAGCGGTTCAGAAAGTCACTTGTTTCCAGCAGGCGAGCTGAACCAAAGGTCGCAGCGGAGCGGGCGGGGCGGGCGCAGCTCTTGTGGGGTCTACAGGACTCCAGAGACCAACTGCATGTGTGTTACGTGGAGCGGTACACAGGCTACATGTCGCAGTCACAGAACAGGGCCCTAGGGATTCCGAAGCCTGGCGAAGGGAAGCAGGCGGGGCTGTCCGGTGGAAAGCAAGGGCACAGATTTGACTTTGCCATAAAAGTCACTGCAACTCGGCCTGCGCCCACTAGACCACAGCCTGGGGTGGGGGCAGAAGCGGTGTTCCAGTCCCCTTCTCCTGCCAGCCTTCCAGGGGAAAAGACGTGAGAAGGAAGCCAAATGGCAGGAGATGAGACAGAAAGAGGAAGATCTGCCATGACCCGGCCTCTAACCACATCCTCCACTAGGCTGGGAACTTGCAAGCCCCACAGGCATCTTTCTGCTTCCCGTTTTTGTTCCTGATTTTCCCCCTGTTTAAACTGAAGCAGAACGTGTCAATGGCCTCAGGTGCACAATTAGCATTTCTGAGCCTTGCATCAGTGTGGAGTGTGCTGAGGGACAATGAGAAGGGATGGGAGCAGGGCTCCAGCTCCAACTGCAAACCAATCAGAGGAAGGAGCCTGCAGACCCTGAAAGCAGAAGACCCCCTATGGCCCTGGTAGGAACTTCCCCAACCTGCACAGTGCGCCCGTCAGAAAAGCCAAACGCTACCAACATGTGACCTTCCCTGGGGTGGAGGTAGTGAGCCACACCACCGTTGAACGTACTGTGGGCAAAGCAGCGCCAACAGCGCCTGCAAAGAAGAACCCGGAGCTGGGTGCAAACTGAAGTGTCCTGTGCTGAGGAGCCCCGCCAGGCCTCCCAACGGTCAGGGAGCTATCAGCAGAACGTCCTCCCGCTGCACTGTCTCCCTTGTGTTCCAGCACAAACTCCAGCCTCTTGTTAACTTCTATTTGCAAGTGAGCCAGAGAACCTCGGCACAGCAGGTTAAGCTGCCGCCTGCGAAGCCAGCATTCCATATAAGCATCCGTTCGAGTTCTGGCTGCTTCACTTCCCATCCAGCTTCCTGCTGATGCCTCTGGGAAAGCAGCAGAGGATGACACAAGTACACTTGGGCCCCTGCTACCCAGGTGGGAGACCCAAATGGAGTTCCAGACTCCTGGCTTCAGCCTAACCCATTTGCGCTCTCTCTCTCTCTCTCTCTCTCTCTCTCTCTCTGTAACTCTGACTTTCAAATAAGTAAATAAATCTGTAAGAACTTGGGGTTAGTAGCAATACCATGAGCATGGCTATATATATAAAATTTTTTTTGACAGGTAGAGTTATAGACAGTGAGAGAGAGACAAAGAGAAAGGTCTTCCTTCCATTGGTTCACTTCCAAAATGGCCGCTACGGCCGGCACTGAGCCAATCCGAAGCCAGGAGCCAGGTGCTTCTCCTGGTCTCCCATGGGGTGCAGGGCCAAGCACTTGGGCCATCCTCCACTGCCTTCCCAGGCCACAGCAGAGAGCTGGACTGGAAGAGGAGCAGCCAGGACTAGAACTGACGCCTATATGGGATGCCGGCACCGCAAGGCGGAGGATTAACCAAGTGAGCCACGGCACTGGCCCCGAACATGGCTATATTTAAAATCTAAAAATCTGGGGCAGGCGTTTGATGCAATTTGGGACAACCACACCCCACATCAAAGTACCTGAGTCCAGCTGAGTTCCAGCTCTGCTTCCGACCTCAGCTTCCTGCTCATGCCCAGCCTGGGAAGTAGCAGGTGACGGCTCAAGCAGCTGGACCCCTGCCACCCACATGGGAGAACCAGCCTGGGTTCTGGGCTCTTGACTACCTGACTTGAGTCTGGTCCATCCCTGGCTGTTGCAGCCATTTTTGAGGAATGAACCAGCAAATGGAAGATCTCTCCCTCTCCCTCACTCTCTCACTGTCTTTCAAATAAGCAAAATAAATTTTCATGGAGGAACAAAAAAGATTGGCTGTAGGAAAAGGAACTGAATGAATGGAAGGGCAGGAGAACCAATCCTGTACAGCTGAGAGTGATCAAGTTCAGGGCTCCCCAGGATAAAACTCTGGGGGTCATTTTCCAAAGCCAGGAGAACTACACTGAGAAACAGGCTGTCCAGGTGCATTGTGATGGGGTGGGGGACCATTAAGCTCCTCCAGGCACCAACCCAGCACTGGGCTGTGGAGATGACTGCACCATAGATCCTAGCCTCCAGGGCATGCTGTGGCCCAAGGGCAAGGGCACCATTCTGTCTAGACCACAGCACAGGTGAGGACCAAACTCTGAAAGCCGGAAGGTACCCCCAGCGGCAGGCCTGAGGTGGTCCCAATCTTGCAGAGTGGGTGGGAAAACCTGCAAACAAAATGATCAGCTTGAACTGGGAACTGGCAGTTCCTGTAATCAAAAGCAGCCCAGGGCTCAGGTGGGGAGGCCCCAGGTGCTGATGGTGAGCTTCGCACGGTATCATGAGTAGTACGTGCAGGAGCAGCCTGTACAGGGAGAGCCCGCCCCCAGAGTGTTGAGTTATCTCCACAGTCGCTTGAGCCGAGGCATGACGGATCTGTTCTTTCTGCCACTATAACCCACTCTCATTGAGCTGGTTTGGCTACAGAGAGGAATGCTGCACGTAAAGTCTCTATAGCTTCGAGGAAGCAGGACAAAGGTCAGCAATGGCCCCTCGGCTTGCCGCACCCCTCTGTGCTCTACGTGGAGGGTTCAGAGCCAGCTTCCAGGACTGCCCTTTCGAAATCAGAAAGTAAAGAAATTGATCCTGGGGCTGCATTTGTGACATTGTGGGTAAAGCAGCCACCTGCAGTGCCGGCATTCCCATACGGGTGCTGGTTTGAGTCCGGCTGCTCCTCTTCCCAACCAGCTCCCTGCTCATGTACCTGGAAGAGCAGAAGAGGGTGGCCCGAGTGCTTGGGCCCCTGCACTCACATGGGAGACTCAGGTAGAGTTCCTGGCTCCTGGCTTTGGTCTGAACCAGCTCTGGCCATTGCAGGCATTTGGGAAGTGAACCAACAGATGGAAGACATCTCTCTCTCCCTCCCTCCCTCTCTCTCTGTGTGTGTGTGTGTGTGTGTGTGTGTGTGTGTCTTTCCCTCTGTCCCTGTTACTCTGCCTTTCTAATAAATAAATCTAGAAAGAAAGAAAGAAAGTTGACCCTTCAGTCCCCTGGCCTATGCATCCCCACCCACAGGGTCTACAATCATCTCCGTCCACAGGGCTCTTCTTTCAAGGTTAGAGGAAGCGAGTGCTGCCTTGCTCATTCTCTTACACTTCAGGGTGGATTAAATCCAAGTATAAATGTGCGGAATAGATGAATTTAGCAAACCTTTTAATTAATGAATGAATTAATTAATTTTCATTTTATTTGAAAGGCAGAGAGAGGGAGAGACAGAGAGAAATCTTCCTCCGCTGGCTCACTCCCCAAATGTCTACAACTGCCAGAGCTGGGTCAGGCCAAAGCCAGAGCCCGGAATTAAAGCCAGATCTCTTGCACAAGTAATAGGGACCCAAGCACTTGAGTCCCTGCCGTCTCCCAGTGCAACACCACAGGAAGCCTGATCAGAAGCCGGGTAGCCAAGCCCTGATATGGCACGGGGGCTTCCCAAGTGGGCCACAACCACTGAGCCAAATGCTCACCCAGTGAAATATTTCTTGGGTTAGGAAATAGGAAATCTGAAAACCTATTGGAGACACAATAACTATGTCTCAGATTGCCATTTCGCATTTATCGCATCTCTCTCTCTCTCTCTCTCTCCCTCTCTCTCTCTCTCTCATAGATTTATTTGTTTATTTGAAAGGTAGTTACAGAGAGGCAGAGAGAGAGAGAGGTCTTCCATCCAATGGTTCATTCCCCAAATGGCCACAACGGCCGGAGCTGCAGCAATCCAAATCAGGAGCCAGGAGCTTCCTCCAGGCCTCCTGGGCAGGTGCAGGGGCCCAAGGACCTGGGCCATCTTCTTCTGCTTTCCCAGGCCATAGCAGAGAGCTGGATCGGAAGTGGAGCAGCCAGGACTCAAACTGACGCCCATATGGGATGCCAGCACCACAGGCAGGGGCTTTACCCACTATACCACAGCGCCGGCCCTACATTTCTCGTTTATACAGTGGTCTGATTAGTGTTGGCGCCTTCCACTGGACTGTGGCTCCACATTAAGGACCATATTTGGTTTTGCTTACCCAACAATTTGTTGACTGAAAGGAATAAATTAATCAAATCAAAGAATTAATAGATGAAACAATGAGGTTCCGCAGGTCTGATGGAGAAACTATCCTGCCTATACTGGACATGGGTTTTGTTTTGACATACCCAGCCTCTCTGTGGGGTCCTCTGCTCCCCATCTTCAGCTGACCCCCACTCTGGCTGCAGGAGTGGGCAAGCAACTCTGGCCGGGCCAGTCTGAGGAGCCTTTCCTTGATGCTCAAGGATCCTTTAGTTTAGAGCAGCCCAAGTCCCTACAGAAAAGAAGTTTGTGACAAGAGCCCAAGTTGAGGAACTAAACAGAGTGGGAGGAACACTGCCTGGTGGTGAGAGCAGTGAGCTTCCTGGAGGAGGTTTGTGGCTGCAATGAACGAGCGTGAGATAGGTGGAGGCTGGGGGAGGGCATTCTGTGCACAAAGAACAGGGTCAAGCAAGCTGAGACGGGAACATGGAAGACACTCCTGGAGGCTGCCCAGGGTGCAGTGTGACTGCAGCAAAGCTTGGGTGGCGAGAAGGTGGAAAAGCAGACCACAGCCAGGCATTGGAGACTTCTGCATGCTGTGCCCTGTGTCTGCGAGCTGCAGCCTGGACCCGTGGGGCAGAGTAACCTGAGCAGAGTTGGCCACTAGGATGCTGACCTGTCAAAGAGTGGATTAGAGAGAAGAGTCTGGGGCCCAGACACTGACTGCACAAACCTGGCCGGGGAAGGGTGAAGGACATTGGCAATGGGACCAGAAACAGGGTCTGACTGCTGGCAGAGGGACCATGGGAAGGATCCACAGTCCTTGGGGACTAAGAACAGGGAAGAGTTAAAAGACCACATCCCAAAGCCTGAGTAACTGCACTGGGCAGTGGTTAGGCATCAGTAGAAACTGAGTGTGGGGCCAGAACCACAGCTTACTTGGCTAATCCTCTGCCTGCAGTGCCGGCACCCCAGGTTCTAGTCCCAGTTTGGGCGCCGAGTTCTGTCCCAGTTGTTCCTCTTCCAGTCCAGCTCTCTGCTGTGGCCCGGGAGTGCAGTGGAGGATGGCCCAAGTGCTTGGGCCCCTGCACCCCATGGGAGACCAGGAGAAGCACCTGGCTCCTGGCTTCAGATCGGCACAGCGCGCCGGCTGTAGCGGCCATTTGAGGGGTAAACCAACGGAAGGAAGACCTCTCTCTCTCTCTCTCTCACTAACTCTGCCTGTCCAAAAAAAAAAAAAAAAAGAAAAGAAAAGAAAAGAAAAGAAAGAAAGAAACTGAGTGTGAATCCTGGCTCTGGCTCTGGCTCTGGGAGTCTCTGTGATCTTGGGCAACTTTACTTAACTCTGAACCATCACTTTCTTATTAGTGAAAAGGGAATGGTAATACCAACTTCATAGGTTATTGGGAGATTAAAGGAAGTAATATCTGGGGCCAGCACTATGGCGCAGCAGGTTACCGCCCTGGCCTGAAGCGCCAGCATCCCACATGGGTGCCGGTTCTAGTCCCACTGCTCCACTTCCACGCCAGCTCTCTGCTATGGCCTGGGAAAGCAGTAGAAGATGGCCCAAGTCCTTGGGCCCCCGCACCCACATGGGAGACCCAGAAGAAGCTCCTAGCTCCTGACTTCGGATTGGCTCAGCTTTGGCCATTGCGGCCATTTGGGGATGAACCAGCAAATGGAAGACCTCTCTCTGTGTCTCTACCTCTCTCTGCAACTCTGTCTTTCAAATAAATAAAATAAACATTTTTTAAAAAAGAAGTAATATCTACAAAACACTGTTCAGGGTGCCAGGAATCCAATGCTCCATTTAACTAATGGGTACAAAGCTTCCTTTGGGGCTGATGCCAGTGTTCTAAAATTAGGTTATGGCAATGGCTGCACCACTGTGTAATCTAGAAACCGTGGCATTTTCATTTTACCTTTTTTTTTTTTTACAGACAGAGTGGACAGTGAGAGAGAGAGACAGAGAGAAAGGTCTTCCTTTGCCGTTGGTTCACCCTCCAATGGCCGCCGCTGTCGGCGCGCTGCGGCCGGCACACCGCGCTCGTCCGATGGCAGGAGCCAGGAGCCAGGAGCCAGGTGCTTTTCCTGGTCTCCCCATGGGGTGCAGGGCCCAAGCACCTGGGCCATCCTCCACTGCACTCCTGGGCCACAGCAGAGGGCTGGCCTGGAAGAGGGGCAACCGGGACAGAATCTGGTGCCCCGACCGGGACTAGAACCCGGTGTGCCGGCGCCGCAAGGCGGAGGATTAGCCTGTTGAGCCACGGCGCCGGCCCATTTTACCTTTTTTTTAAAGATTTATTTTATTTATTTGAAAGGCAGAGTGACAGAAGGAGAAGCAGCTTCTTTCTCACATAAAAAAAAATAAATAATAATAAAAAAAAACACCTGCAGCCAGGCTCCCAGGACTGTACTTGTGTCTTTGAGATTCCTTTCCATTCACTGCTCTTTCATCGCTGGTCCTCATAATTCAATGTGGCTGCTCGAGCTCTAATTATCACATCCACATTCCAGGCAACAAGTTGAAATAAGAGATGGGCTTGTCCCCTTGGTCCTAGAGGGATTTTCCAAAAGAACCACAAACTAGTTCTATCTCATTGGGAAGAACTTAATCTGACTTCAAGAGAAGCTGACAAATGTCATTGTGTGGCTCTGGTGCAGCTACAACGGGGGGGGGGGGGGGGGTGCTTATTAAAGGGAAGCATGGTTATTGAAGGCAACCCGGAGCCTCTCCTGCGGCTACCACGTGACTAACAAGGGAGGCAGACAGTTAATCAGAATCAACTTTATTAAAGATCTCTGAAAAGAACACACAACAGGCGCGGGCATCGGGTGCAGCGGTTAAAATGCCCGCATCTCCTACGGCAGGGCCTGGCTCGAGTCCTGGCTCCTCTGCCTCCAACCCAGCTTCCTGCGAGGCGGCAGAGGATTCAGGTGCCGGAGCCCTTGCCGCCCAAGTGGAAGACCCAGACTGAGTTCCTGGCCGCTTCTTTGGCCTGGCCTAGCCCTTGGCTATCGGGGGCAGTTAGGGAGCGAACCAACAGACAGACAGTCTCTCTCTGCCTTTCAAATCAAATCAAAATAAATACAATTTAGGAAAAGAACACACACACAACAAATGAGAGTGTACTTTAGCTTCTGAATGTTAAACCATGTGGCTCATTTTTATCTATTAAAAATAAACGAAACTAGGCCGGCGCCGTGGCTCAACAGGCTAATCCTCTGCCTTGCGGCGCCGGCATACCGGGTTCTAGTGCCGGTCGGGGCGCCGGATTCTGTCCCGGTTGCCCCTCTTCCAGGCCAGCCCTCTGCTGTGGCCCGGGAGTGCAGTGGAGGATGGCCCAAGTGCTTGGGCCCTGCACCGCATGGGAGACCAGTATAAGCACCTAGCACCTGGCTCCTGCCATCGGATGAGCGCGGTGCACCGGCCGCAGCGCGCCGACCGCGGCAGCCATTGGAGGGCGAACCAACGGCAAAAGGAAGACCTTTCTCTCTGTCTCTCTCTCTCACTGTCCACTCTGCCTGTAAAAAAATAAATAAATAAATAAATAAATAAAAAATAAACGAAACTAGAAAATGTTTTAAATATAAAAATCTTTTTTTTTTTTTTTTTTTTTTTTTTACAGGCAGAGTGGACAGTGAGAGAGAGAGACAGAGAGAAAGGTCTTCCTTTTGCCGTTGGTTCACCCTCCAATGGCTGCCGCGGACGGCGCACTGCGGCCGGCGCACCGCGCTCGTCCGATGGCAGGAGCCAGGTGCTAGGTGCTTTTTCCTGGTCTCCCATGGGGTGCAGGGCCCAAGCACTTGGGCCATCCTCCACTGCACTCCCGGGCCACAGCAGAGGGCTGGCCTGGAAGAGGGGCAACCGGGACAGAATCCGGTGCCCTGACCAGGACTAGAACCCGGTGTGCCGGCACCGCAAGGCGGAGGATTAGCCTGTTGAGCCACGGCGCCGGCCTAAAAAATCTTTTTTTAAATAAAAAATGTTTAAACGAGTTACACTCCCCGCCCCAGTGCTCACTGACTTGTTTGCAGTCCACTGCCACCACAGCTGTTGCAGGATCCAAGCACACACTCACCTCTGCAGATCTGCCTGCCCTTGGCACCTGCGACCAGGCACACTGCAAGTCTGAGCACCTGCTTGGCCATCCCCACCTCCCCGCATCTGGCAAGGGCAGTGCAGTCCCGGAAACGGGGACAGCCACTCATCCCGCTTACGCGGAACCATCCAAATAGTCCCTGAGACAGGGCGCCGCGTGGCCACTTTTCACCTATGCTCAACAAACCACGAGGGATTGACTGATCTCGTTTGTCCCCTCTCTACATTCTGAATTACTGCTCTAACTGCACATCTGACTGGGCCCAGCACCACCCAACATCCACCACGGAGGCTGTCAATACTTAGCTGCCAGCCTGGGCTGCACCCCGAAGAACATCCCTGGGCTTCCTTGTCCCTGCGCTCTTGTCCTTGACAGCTTAGGTCTAGCCACTGCCTCTGTTTCTGTCCAAATCGTCCTCTCTCTGTGAGGACCCCACTGCGCCAGGGCCCGCCCTAATCCAGTCTGACTCATCTGAACTGGAAAGATCTGCAAAGGCTCTATTTCCAAAGGTCCCGTGGACTTGGCAGGCACTGGGGGGCAAGGGAACACTACTCAGAAACTCAGGGCGCTACTCAAGGGTCCCGCCTCTGGGCTGCGTCCCTCTGAACCACCTCGTCAGCCTGGAGCCCTTTCTCCTTCCACAAACGGCAAGTCTTGCATGCCACAGCATCACTACTAATCCCAAAGCCACGGAGCCACACTAACAGCCTGCTCCCGGATCCCACTGTTGCAGTTCTAGTCCTGGCTGCACCACTCCTGATCCAGCTCTCTGCTATGGCCTGGGAAAGCAACAGAAGATGGCTCAAGTCCTTGGACCCCTGCACCCATGTGGTACAGGGAGACCCGGAAGAAGCTTCTGACTTCGGATTGGCCAGGCTCCAGACTTGCGAGTGAATTAAGGGACGGAATATCCTTCTCTCTCTGTAATTCTGCCTTTCAAATAAATAAATAAATCTTTTTTTTTTTTTTTTTTTGGACAGGTAGAGTCATGTCATAGACAGTGAGAGAGAGAGACAGAGAGAAAGGTCTTCCTTCCATTGGGTCACTCCCCAAATGGCCGCTATGGCTGGCGCTGTGCCGATCCGAAGCCAGGAGCCAGGTGCTTCTTCCTGGTCTCCCATGCCGGTGCAGGGGCCCAAGCACTTGGGCCATCCTTCACTGCTTTCCCAGGCCACAGCAGAGAGCTGGACTGGAAGAGGAACAGCTGGGACTAGAACCCGGCGCCCATATGGGATTCTGGCGCCACAGGCAGAGGATTAACCAAGTGAGCTGCGGCACCAGCCCAATAAATAAATCTTAGAACAAAAACAAAAATTAAAAAAAAAAAAAAGAGATGACTCAGTGTCTGCCTGCTGCTTTCTAGGCCTGTTGCTCAGGGATGATGTTGGTTTTTCTTTTTCTTTTCTATAAAGTCTATCTATATATATCTCTCTACTTATATCTGAAAAGCAAAGCAAGAGAGATCTTCCACCTGTTGGTTCACTCCCCAAGTGCAGTTTGAGCTCAGCCCTGCTGTTCACTGTGAGACCCGCCACAGCGAGGGAGACAGTGTGCGGCTTCACAATCCCGCCGCCCTGCCCCAGCCAAGCCCGAAGCAGATGCAGGGTGCACGCGTCCATTCCTTCAGCAGCCAGCCCTGAGCCCTCCAGGTCCTAAGCAGCTCTAAAGGCCGTCACAAAATCCATCCCCCTTTTCTGTGCCTTCCTGTCGCTAGCATCTTCTTATAAAATTTTTCAGGCAGCAAAATTGAAAGAATCAGACAGTAAACACCCAGCGCCCAGAGTCTACTATTAACACTTGTTAGCATTTCAAGAGTTGGGATATACTGCATGTAACATAAAACCCACCCTTTGAAGTGTACACTTCAGGGATGGGCATTCGGCACAGCAGTTAAATGTCCACATCCCAGTTTTAGAGTCACTGGGTTTAAGTTCTGGCTCCACTTCCAACCCCAGCTTCCCGTGATGTGCACTCTGAAAGGCTGCGAGGCATGGTTCAGGTACTTGGGTCCCTGCCACCCACGTGAGAGACCCAGACGGAGCTTTTAAGACTACAAGTTTCAGCCTGGCCCAGACTGGCTGCTGCAGGCATTCAGTGAGTAAACCAGTGCATGGATGGTCTCTCGCTCGCTCTCTCCCTCTGTATTCTCTGCCCCTCAAATAAAATATTAAAAATTAATTAATAAGGGGCCGGCACTGTGGCATAACAGGTAAAGCCACCGCCTACAGTGCCAGCATCCCATAGGGGCTCGGGTTCAAGACCTCGCTGCTCCACTTCCGATCCAGCTCTGCTATGGCCTGGGAAAGCAGTGGAAGATGGCCCAAGTCCTTGGGCCCCGGCACCATGTGGGGGACCCAGAAGAAGCTCCAGGCTCTGGCCATTGCAGCCATTTGGGGAGGGAACCAGCAGATAGAAGACCTCTCTTTCTCTCTCTCTCTGCCTCTCTGTAATTCTGACTTTCAAGTAAAATAAATAAATCTTTCGAAAATTAATTAAAAATCAAGTGTACATATCAGTGGTTTTTAGCGTATTCACCTGTAATTCCAGAACATTTTTACCACCCAGAAAGAAAAGCTGTACCCTTAGTAATTAGTCCTAATTCCCTTCTCCTCCCATCCCCTGGGAACCATCAATGCACTTTGTGTGTCTATTCTGGACAGTCCCTACAGAGGGAATCCTACAATACGCTGCCTGTGTGGCTGCCTTCTTTCACTCAGCAGGCTTGCAAGGCTCATCCATGCATAGCACGCATCCACACTTCATTCCCTGTTTAGTGAACAACAATCCATTGTCATGAATACACAAACTGCACCCGTCCTCTCCCCAGCGGATGAACATCTGGCTGTTTCCACTCTGCAGCCGTGATGAACGATGCTGCCCCTGACGTCTCCGTGTGCGTGTTTGCGTGAATGTGCTTTCAGTTCCTTCAGCTACGTCCCTAGGAGGGGAAATGACAGGTCACATGACAGCAGCCACATTTCACTATGCTCTGGCACCTGTTGCCCTGTCTAGCCATCTTTCCATCCACAGGTGATCCATCTCCTGTCAGTTGCCTTCACCCTTCAACTCACCAGTGAGTCTCTTGTTAACTAAGATTCAATGTTCACAGCTTTTTCTTCTCATATCAAATTTACAATGAACTTTTATTTCTTATCCATGTATTTGAAAGGCAGAGGGACAGAAGGGGGTGGGGAGAGGTCTCCCATCCATTGGTTCACTCCCCAAATGCCTCCAACAGCTGGCCAGGCTGAAGCCAGGAGCTGGGAATTCAATCCAGGTCTTCTACATGGGCGGCAGGGATCCATGCTGCCTCTCATGGCCCACACTGGCAGGCAACTGGAAACAGGAGGCAGAGCTGGGACTCCAACCCAGGTATTCCAACGTGAAATGCGGCCATCCTAACCAGTGCCTCAACCACTATGCAAAATACTCACCTCACCCCCAGTGATTTTTTTTTTGACAGGCAGAGTTAGAGAGAGAGAGAGAGAGAGAGAGAGAAAGAGAGAGAGTGAGTCTTCCTTTTTCTGTTGGTTCACCCCCAAAATGACTGCTGCAGGTGGCACGCTGAGCCAATCTGAAGCCAGGAGCCAGGTGCTTCCTCCTGGTCTCCCATGCAGGTGCAGGGCCCAAGAAGCTGGGCCATCCTCCACTGCCTTCCCGGGTCACAGCAGAGAGCTGGACTGGAAGAGGAGCAACCGGGACAGAATCCGGCGCCCCAACCAGGAGTAGAACCTGGAGTGCTGGCGCCGCCAGTGGAGGATTAGCCTAGTGAGCCACGGCGCAGGCCCTCCCAGTGAATTTTTTTAAAAGTCCCAGTCCACAAGTTTAATACATCCCTATACCTGTGGGATACAAATCAAGGGAACAGTACCACCACCGTCCCCATGCACTTCCTCGTGTCACTTTACAGTCAGTCCTGCCCCTGCCCCTGCCCCTGCCCCTGCCCCACCTGCTCAAATGCAGTCTTGTGGTTTTGTTTTTCTGCCAATTAGTTTGTTCCAGAACTTGATACAAACAGAATCATATGGTATGTACTCTCTGGCTTCTTTCCTCTGTCTTTGAGCTTCATCCATGCTAGCACGTGGAGCAACATTCAGGAACTGTGTGCTCTCCTCCTCATGGATGAGAGTACTGTAGGCTGTGTTTCCTTCACCCACTGCTGAACACTTGGGCTTTAGACAACCAAGTTGCCGTCGCATGAGCCTGCGAGCCTTGATGTGGACATGTGTGTGTCCCTCCTAGGGTTAGAACTGTGTTCAGGGTTAGGTCTATGTTTACTTTAGTAAGAAACTTCTGGCCTTTTTCCAAAGGCTTTGTGCAATTTTCATGACCACGATGCATGATGCTTACAGGCTCTGAGCCAAAGAATAAAACACAAACTGTAAACTGTTACTGATTATTTTCATCTTAAAATTTTAAATAATCTGGGGTTGGAATAGTGGTGCAGCGGGGTAGGTGCCACTTCTGATGCTGGCGTCCCATATCAAAGTGCCAGGTCGATCCGCTTCTGCTCCACTTCTCTAACAGCTCCTGCTAATGCACCTGGGAAGGCAGCAGAGGATGGCCCAAGTACCTAGGCCCCTGCCACCCATGTGGGAGACCTAGATGGAGTTCCTGGCTCCCAGCTTCAGCCTGGCCCAGCCCTGGCTGCTGGGGCCATTTTGGGAAGTGCACCGGCAAATGGAAGATCTTTTTATCTCTCTCATTCTGCCTTTCAAATAAGTAAATAAATCTTTAAAAAGATTACATCATGTGCAATAGATAGTCCTGCTTCTTCCTTTCTAATCTGGATGACATATTTTTCTTGCCTGTCTTGGGTAGAAATTCTAAAACAATGTTAAAAAGAAGCAGGGCAGTCATTGGGGTGCAAGAAGGTAAGCCACGAGTCAGGTGCCTGCTGGCTCAAGCGCCGGCTGCTCTGCTTCCCATCCAGAGGCTCTTGACTGCCTCTCTGATACGAGATGATGGCATCCAAGGAGCAGCTTAAACTGCTGCGCCACCAGGCCTGCCCCCGATATAATCCTGTACCAGAAGATACTAAGGAATCCACTAAGATAAGGTGATGAACATCATGATACCTTATCGATGTACGATTTCCTACACTTAGAAATGTAATAGCTTTCTCCACTCTTCCTCTGTTCGTGCATTAGTCCTTCTACACATGACAAAAGTAAGCCCAATACTTTTGACTTATCTCTTCCAGAGCTCAGGGTGCCCAGGGCCAAAGGCCATGCCATGCTGGAGGGAGGAGGAAGAGGAAGCCGGCGAGGAAGCGGAGGGGGAGGAGGAGGAGGAGGAGGGCAGCTTCCTCCTGCTGGAGCAGTCGGTGACGCTGGGCGGTTCTGGTGAATCAGCTGGTGGCCCAGATCATGGAGACACTGCAGCACAGGACAGCCTGGCCTCCCTGTGTGCGCCCCCAGGGCCACCACAGCAGCAGCCCGAGGCCCCCGTGTCCAAAGGCACACCACTGTCCTCCTGCTCAGCATCTCAGTGTTGCTCCCTGCTGTTAAGACTCTCCCGGCTGGTTTCTATGGGTTTCTCAGCTGGTGCTTTATGGCTGATTACTTAAACAACTTTACTGATGTGTGATTTATATATCACAAAATTCACTATTTGAAAAAAGAGTATTTATTTGAAAGGCAGAATTAGAGACAGAGATCTATCCACTGGCTCACTCCCCAGTCAGCCACAACTCCCCAGGGACTGTGCCAGGCAGAAGACAGGAGTCCGGAACTCCGTGCCAGTCTCCCACGTGGGTGGCAGGGGCCCGAGCACTTGGGCCTTCTGCTGCCTTCCCTGGTGCCTCAGCAGGGAGCTGCGCTGGAGGTGGAGTAGTGTGACTCTGAACCGGTGCTCACCCGGATGCTGGTGTTGGTGTCCCAGTGGTGGCCCACTGCGCCACCATGGCCCCAATTCACCCTTTTTTTTTTTTTTTAAGATTTATTTATTTACTTGAAAGTCAGTTACACAGAGAAAGGAGAGACAGAGAGAGAGAGAGAAAGAGAGAGAGAGAGAGGTCTTCCATCTGCTGGTTCACTTCCCAGATGGCCGCAACAGCTGGAACTGTGTCAATCCGAAGCCAGGAGCCAGGAGCTTCTTCTAGGTCTCCCACGTGGTTGCAGGGACTCATGGACTTGGGTCATTTTCTACTGCTTTCCCCGGCCATAGCAGAGAGCTGGATCAGAAGAGGAGCAACCAGGACTAGAACCAGCGCCCATATGGGATGCCAGCACTGCAGGCTGCAGCTTTAACCAGCTGTGCCATAGCGCCGGCCCCCAATTCACCCTTCTTAAGTGTACTCTGGTTCTTAGAGTCCAAGTATGCCCATCATCCTGATAATATCCCTCCCCAAGGTGTCCACTTTTAGCTACAATGATGGGAAGTTAGCCCTGAGGGATTTGAATTTTTTTTTTTTTGACAGGAAGAGTTAGACATTGAGAGAGAGAGAGACACAGAGAAAGATCTTCCTTTTTCCTTTGGTTCACTCCCCAAGTGGCCACTACGGCGGGCATGTTGCGGCCAGTGCGCTGCACCTGGTGTGCTGCCAGCCAAGGGTTTGAGATTTTTAATAGTCTACAGCCTGAAAGCAACAAGACACTAGAAGGGTCATTTTCCACTCTTCCTCCTCTAAAAAAAAAAAAAAAAAGCTGTCTTGGCTAACCATCAAATCAACCATAATATACTAAAGCCTTGAAATGGCCACTATTGGCCAGCACCGCGGCTCACCAGGCTAATCCTCCACCTGTGGTGCCGGCACTTCAGGCTCTAGTCCCGGTTGCTCCTCTTCCTGTCCAGCTCTCTGCCGTGGCCCGGGAAGGCAGTGGAGGATGGCCCAGCTTCTTGGGCCCTGCACTCACATGGGAGACCAGGAGGAAGCACCTGGCTCCTGGCTTCAGATGGGCACAGCGCGCTGCCCGTAGAGGTCATTGGGGAATGAACCAATGGAAGGAATGTCTTTCTTTCTGTCTCTCTCTCTGTCTAACTCTGCCTGTCAAAAATAATAATAAAATAAAGAAATGGCCACTATTTTATGTTCATGCAAACAACTCACCATTTTCCTCTCCTGCTACCCTTGGGAGCACCTCCTCCTCTGCTGGGCTGAGGCCTTCCTTAAAACTTTGTGCAGGGTCGACCCTATGGAGCAGAAGGTTAATACTCTGCTTGTGGCGCAAGTATCCCATATGGGCACAGGTTCAAGTCCCGGCTGCTCCTCTTCAGTTCCAGCTCTCTGCTATGGCCTGGGAAAGCAGTAGAGGGTGGCGCAGGAGCTTGGGCCTCTGCACCCACATTGGAGACCCGGAGGAAGCTCCTGGCTCCTGGCTTCGGATCAGCTCAGCGGCCATTTGCAGAGTGAAAGAGCGGATGGAAGACTGAAGGGCGGATGGAAGAATGATCTCTCTGCCTCTGCCTCTTTGTAACTCTGCCTTTCAAATAAATAAATAAATCTAGAAAAAAGGGAGAAAAAAAAGTCTTTGCAGCTTACAGCCCCTTTCAAGAGCAGCAACCGCCAGGTCTCCAGCAGTCCCAGCCGCCGGTGCAGGCCCCCACACCCCCTGGCTCCCCGCTGAGAAACGTTGGTCTGTGGCCCTGCCTTCTTTACCTTTCCCAACTCCGCCAGCCCCATCGCACTACAGGGCTCCCCTCCCTCTCTCCATCCCCGCCAATCTCGCCAGACACCGGCACCCCGACCTCCAAAGCGCAAACGCAGAGAACAGGCGCGCGGACGTGCGGAGCGGAGGACGTGTGTAGGTGTGTGTGTAAGTGTCTGCGCTTGTGTGTGGGAGCAACCAACAGGGCGCACGCCGGTGTCGTTCCTCTGCGGACGCCAGCCACGCCGGGCGGAGGGAGCGTGGAGCAGCTCCCCTGTGCGCCCCCACACCCCGCGCTCAGAGACCCACGCACAGACGCGGCGAGGCTTCCCTCCGGACCGCAGGCCGGCAGGAGCCTGTGCTCCCGGGGCATGGCTCCCCCCACCCGGCGCGGTGGTAGGGCCCGGCGCGACGTCACCCATTGTTTACAAATCAACCCGAGCCGGCAGCATTCCGGCTTCGCTACTGCAGGCTGGCTGCGCGAGGGCCAGCCGGGCCCGGCTTTTGCGTCCGCCCCGGTCCCGACCCAGACCCCAGCTCCGGCCTTAGCCCCACGCCGGGATCAACCGCGGCCCACCCAATCCGCGTTCCGCCCAGCCGCCAAGCGACGCCCGCCGAGCTCCGGGTGCCCGGGCCGAAGGCCATGCCGTGCCGGAGGGAGGAGGAAGAGGAAGCCGGCGAGGAAGCGGAGGGGGAGGAAGAAGAGGAGGAGGAGGGCAGCTTCCTCCTGCTGGAGCAGTCGGTGACGCTGGGCGGTTCGGGCGAAGTGGATCGGCTGGTGGCCCAGATCGGCGAGACGCTGCAGCTGGACGCGGCGCAGGACAGCCCGGCCTCCCCGTGCGCGCCCCCGGGGCCGCCACAGCAGCAGCCCCCGCGGCCCCCGGCGGCGGTGCGGGCGGACAAGGCCCGGGTCCCCGGCGTGCCGCTGCTGCCGCCGCCCACGTTGGCCCAGGCGGTGGGCCCGGCTCCCCCGGGTGCTGTTCGCTGCGCCCTCGGGGACCGCGGCCGCGTGAGAGGCTGGGCTGCGCCCTACTGCGTGGCCGAGCTGGCTGCGGGCTCCAACGTGCTGTCTCCGCTGCCCCCTCAGCCCGGCCTTGATGTTCCACCCGGGGCCGGCAAGCAGGGCATCCCGCAGCCGTTGTCTGGCCCGTGCCGGCGAGGATGGCTCCGAGGCGCCGCCTCCTCCCGCCGCCTGCAGCAACGACGCGGTTCCCAACCCGAAACCCGCACGAGCGACGACGACCCGCACCGGCTCCTGCAGCAGCTCGTGCTCTCGGGAAACCTCATCAAGGAGGCTGTGCGGAGGCTCCATTCGCGAAGGCTGCAGTTGCGCGCCAAGCTTCCCCCGTGCCAGCTCCCGGGGCCGCTGTCCGCCCCGGCACAGGAGCCCCGCTCGCCCCGAAGCCCCCGCGCGGCCTGCAGTGACCCAGGCGCGCCGCGGAGGAGGGCGCAGCTCAGAACTGGAGACGGTGTTCTCGTCCCTGGCAGCTAACAGCCAGGGTGGCCGCAGCGCCGGCCTCCGACTGGGAGACCACGGGGCTCTCCGAGGGCTGCATCCCTGCTCAGACTAGTGGAGAACTCGCTCGTTTTGAAGCAGAGAAAATAAGCTGGTGTAGACGGAGAGCCGAGACATCGCGAGTATTTTCGCGGGCGACGGTGGTCCAAGGCCCCGACCTGCTTGCAGTTCAGGACTCGGCTGGCGCTGCTCAGGACTCCCAGTTTGCGGTGACCCGCGCAGCCCGCGGCCACGTGGCCGCGGCCCAAGCTTCTCCGGCCCGCAGAGCACAGAACCTCTGTGGAGGACCGCAGTTACTTGCTTTACCTTTCCAATTCTGTTTCCCGATCCGTGTCGGGGGAGGGCGACATGAGCAGTTTCAGGGAGCACCCCAACCTGCCGGACTTGAAGATTGTACGACACTTAGCAACCCCAGCGCGTGTCTTTCCGGGTGCTGGTTCTTAACAGAAACCACGCGGCCTCAGGAAAGGACCCTCTTGGGGTTGAGTGGGAGTAGCCTTTTCCTCTACCTTCTCTTTGCAGCTGGCCGCCTTTTCCTGAGTGCACGGGGAAGCCCATACACCACGGGAGGACGGCGGCGGGGGTGTTGGAGGTGGGAGGGCGGGGTGAGACGCGCAGGGACCCTCTGTCCTCTCTCGAACGTGCTGCGACAGCCCGTCCGCCCCTCCTCGGGTTCAAGGGCACAGAGTTGCAGGGCTCCAGCTGTGCAGAGTGGCCGCGTTCTGCGGTTGCGCAGAGAGGGGCTCGCCGTTTGGCGAGAGCAGAGGGTCCCGAGAAAGAGAGCGTGGGCAGTCGGGGACTTGCCGGCACCACGGTCCCTGGTCGCGCCCCGGGGCCTCCACGGAAACTGCCCTGGGGTGTGGCCGCGGGTTCCTCCTCGTCCCCCCTGCCTTGCTGTCCTACTCCAGCCGGTGGCCGTGGCGATTCCGAGGCCTGAGCAGTGGGGAGCGAGGGGGCTAGGGAGACGCCACGTGACAGGCACTCCAGGGACGCACAGCCTCGCACAGCCGCTTGAAATGGGCTCTCGGGGCCATTTGCAATAACAGCTGCAATTCCCGGGGTAGACGGAGTTGGTTTCCGCCCCCTGCCCCTCCCCCCAGCCGTGCCAGCTCGCCTTTGTAAGGGAAGGAAACCGAGTAGAAAATGTGACCCTCCAAATGGAGACGCTGCGGGCTCTGCCATTGTGATCGTGGGGACGTGTTGGGAGCGCATTGCTTACTCCTGGAGGGCGCCAAGGCTGTTCTGTTGTTTTAGTTTCATAAAGCGTCAATGGCTTGTTCCATGTCCAGATGTGGCTATTGACGAATCTACACTTCGCAGCGGAGTGTCTGGAATCGTGGCTGTCCTGATATAGGATTTTAACTTAACCGAAATACCTGCTTTGAATACATGTGTTGGGTTATTATTTGGGGGGGTGAGGGTGATGATTTTCTATTATACTTGCCATCCGTGGGGAAGATGTACAAAACACATTTCTCTGATCTCCATAAACATGAAAACACTTAATCCCTGCCAGCCTGGCTTGCAGATGGTAATTAGAGCGCCTTTGTGTCTGAGCAGCTCACTAGTTAGACAAGGTCTGGGCAGCTGGGTGTGTATTAGTGCTGGCATGAAATGAAATAAAAGTGAGGTCAGGTTTTGGACCAATCCCATCCCCAAACCTGAGGGCCTTTGGCTCAGCCATCAGTGATGGAGATGTTGCTACATCGCCTGTGACTTCCGACATCCGATGGGCCATCGCTGCGGACTTGGGGGGACGATCGCATTTTTCTTTCTGCTGTGGCCTGGACATAGCAAAGTTGGCCCAAAGCTTCTTAAAGGACTCCTCCCTTTTCGGCCCTTGACAGATTTGCTACCAGTCTGTCTCCCAAGCAGTGATAAAACAGCCCGTCTGTCCCTCCAGTGCAGAGTTACTGTGGCCTGGGTGACAGAAAGGACACCTAGGGCTTAAGTCCACTTGGACAAGTTGCCCAGCCTCTGTGGGCTTCAGTTTCCTCTTCTCACAAAAGGATGATGAGATGAAGGGTGGGTGGTGACAGACATGCCCTGGAAGTGCATGGCAGGGAGTCCCAACCCCTTCATTCCTAGGGCTGGTCCAAAATAGCCAAGTGGCTGGGTTTCTCACAGAACAAGGGTGCCTGCTGGTCCCAAAACCTCCTTCTGGAATGACTGTCCGCTTTTCAAGTCCTGATTTCCTGCCTCTCTGCCCCTTTCTCTCTCTCTCACTCTCTAAAACACAGACCCTGATGGGCTCCGAAGACCCCCTCCTCACAGGAAGCCAGCCAATTCCCCGGAAGGAGTGGGGGGAGGGGCCGGCTCAGTCTAGTGTGGCCCAGCAAGGAAAGGGCGGTCCTGCAGGCTCCGGGGCCTCCCACAGAGCACTGGGCTCCTGCCTCTGGGTGCTGAGCACTGGGGAAAAGCGGACAACTGCTGACTTTCCCACAGGAGAGTGGCCCTGAGGTCGTCCTCTGTCCCAGTTGTTAGTTGGGCAGGGATCTCAGGGGTCAAGGGTTGGGGAAATCCATGGTTTTCTTTGCATCCCTCAAAGCTACTGCACCAACTGTGCTGACTTCTTGTCATAAAAATGATTGGCGAAGGCCAGGCTCAGTCTTAGGGTTCAGACAGTACAATTTTCTCCTTGAGAAAAGGAAAATGGGGTGGGCGTTTGCTGCAGGCCTTAGGATGCCCACGTGGCATATGGGATACCTGGGTTTGAGTTCCAGCAGCACTTCCAATGGCAGCTTCCTGTGGTCGCCTACCCTGGGAGGCAGCAGGTGGTGGCTTCCGCCCGGGTCCCTGCCGCCCCTGTGGGAGACCCTAATGGAGTTCCGGGATCTTGGCTTCCACCTGGCCCCACACTAGCTGTTGAAGGCACTGGGTGAGTGAACCAGAGGACAGAAGCTCTGTCTCTCCCTGTCTTTCAAATGCATACGAATATAAATAAGTAACATTTTTCAAAAGGAAAACTGGAGAAAACAAATGCCGGCTATACATAAGGCACTGTAAATGCACTATAATCCCACAGCTTATCTTTTTAAAAATCCTGCCAAGCCTTATTATTCACCCCAAATGTTCTTTTTAGAAAAAGTCAGGATTTAGTAAGTCAAGGAAATGGGCGGGGAGTAATTTGCCAAAATCATTTCTGCTGTCAGAGGCTCTAACAGAATCGGGAACCCAGGGATCCGGGCTCTCAGTGCAGGCTTCTTGCCAACAGCTCCGCACTGTGGTCTGGTCTGTCGTCACTCTCAGCGAGTCCCTGTACACAGGGCGGGACGTGTGAAGGATGCACCCGCCATTGGAACCCTGGGCCCTAGGCTAAGCCGGGGGATGCCAGCTGTGCTGTAACTGTTTCCTTACACAGTCTTTAGAATCCTGAGAAGACAGTGGCCACAGAAAATGGTCTGGAAGAGATAAAAGACCAAAGCTATAAACTGAATGAAAATAAAGCCAAACTGAAATGGCATTGATTGGAAAATAAGCAATTTGGAGAAAATGCCACACTACGTAGAGAACTCCAGAGTCTGCTGCCCCAAGATTTCATTCCTAATTAGGTGTAAGTGTTACAATATTCAGATTCCTTTTTTATTCTTTTCTAGAGCTGCTTTTTCCATCTCAGAAGCAGAAGCATGGAGCGAAGATCAGACGCCACTTTCCTAGCCAGCAAAGTCTGTGTCTAACCCTGTGATCCCTTCCTTCCAATCAGGAAAGAGTTACCTTGGCAACCAAATTACTAAGTCACTCAATTAGCTCCCCGCTCTAGTACCAGTGCTCAGTAATCACAGAATGTCAGCCCCGGGAGAGCTCAGCTCTCAGATGCCTGGTGCTACTGCCTCATTTAGAGATGGAAGCCCAGAGAGGGCTCCTCTCACAGGTGCACTCCATTAGCAAACTGGGGAAGCTGGTACAGGCAGCGGGCACACCCTCTGCCACACAACGTTTCTAATCATGGCAGAAGGGACAACAAATAACCTGCCCATGGCAGTGTTTGTGCGAATATAATGCTCAAGAGCATGGGCTTTGGCGGCATCCCTGCTTGGGAGCTGTGTGGTCTGAGACGGGATCTGTAGGCTCAAAGCATTGTGGTGAATTCATCTACAAACAGGTGCAAGAGTAGAACTTACCTTGAAGGACTGTGTATAAATATTAAACTAGATCAAATTCTATGGCAAGCGAATAGTAAACATATAAGTAATAAACAAAACATCCCTCCCAGAAGCTGTTGGGTAAATGTTACTTCTATGAGTCTTTTCTCTTTTTTCATGATTTATTTATTTACTTGAAAGAGTTCCACAGAGAGAGAAGGAGAGGCAGAGAGAGAGTCTTCCATCCGCTGGTTTACTCCCCAGTTGGCCGCAAGGGCCAGAGGTGGGCCAATCGGAAGCCAGGAGTTTCTTCCAGGTCTCCCACACAGATTCAGGGGCCCAAGGTCATCTTCCACTGCTTTCCCAGGCCATAGCAGAGAGCTGGATCAGAAGAGGCACAGCCGGGACTCAAGCTGGCACTCATATGGGATGCCACCACTGCAGGCAGCAGCCTTACCAGCTATGCCACAGTGCTGGCCCTCTATGAGTCTTCTCATTAAAAAATTCTGTCTCGGCCGGCGCCGTGGCTCAACAGGCTAATCCTCCTCCTTGCGGCGCCAGCACACCGGGTACTAGTCCCGGTCGGGGCACCGGATTCTGTCCCAGCTGCCCCTCTTCCAGGCCAGCCCTCTGCTGTGGCCAGGGAGTGCAATGGAGGACAGCTCAAGTGCTTGGGCCCTGCACCCCATGGGAGACCAGGAAAAAGCACCTAGCACCTGGCTCCTGCCATCGGATGAGCGCGGTGCGCCGGCCACAGCGCGCCGACCACGGCGGCCATTGGAGGGTGAACCAACGGCAAAGGAAGACCTTTCTCTCTCTCTCTCTCTCTCTCTCTCTCACTGTCCACTCTGCCTGTCAAAAAAAAAAAAAAGAAAAAAGAAAAAAATTCTATCTCAATCACTTCTTCAATCCATTTCTTTTGAAAATTTTTATCACTGTTTATTTGAGAGGCAGAGACAGAGTGAGAGAGCATTCCCATGTGCTGGTTCACTTTCCCAACTGTCCACCAACAGCCCAGGAACCAGAACTCAGCCTGAGCTCAACAAACTTATTTCCTCTGAAAATCAGACCAATTTCTTGATCATTAACGCTGTCACACCAGTAAATGTTAAGATACGTGCAGAGGGAAGGGATAATCTGTCTCAAAGAGGTTTAATGGGAAAAGAGTGGCGGTCACTTCGACCAAGCTTGGGAGGGAACTCAGGGTTGCAGGAATATCACTTGGGGCCCCAAGTCTTACCTCCCCCATTTCCTGTTAGAAAACCCCTTCCCTGGGCTGGGTGTTGGGCTCAGTGGTTAAGATTCTGCTTGGGATGCCTTCATCCCATAGCTGAGTGCCTGGTTCGAGTCCTAGCTCCACTTCCAATTCTAGCTTTCTAGCTTCCTGATAATGTGTAACGTGGGAGGCAACAGATGGCTTGAGTACTTGGGTCCCTGCCACTCACATGGGGAACCTAGTTAGAGCTCTGGGCTCCTGGATTCAGCCTGGTCCGGTCCCAGCTGTTGCAGGCATTTGTGGACTAAACCAGTGAATGGAAGATCTCTCTCTCTCTCTCTCTTCTGCCTTTCAAATAAACAAAATAATACAATTAAATGTTTTAACAAAAGAAAAGAAAGCCCATCCCCTTCTAATTCAACATCAGAGCTCTGCGCTCAGTTCTACTGGCCTGCCCTGGCCACTCAGGTCTACAACTGGTAGAGAGAAGATGGGGCAGTTTCTTCCTGCGGAGTGACTTTTGAGTTCATCTGGTTCTCACCATCTTATTTACTGTCATTATGGAGTTATCTCAGGGGCTCACATGGCTATGTTTTCTCTTCCCAGTGAAACTGTCTATTCTTTGATGGCAGAGGAATGAGAAGATGAAAAGAATGTTTTCAGTAGGTTGTCAGGCTCACAGTGTGGGGAGTGGACGGAGGCTGAGGGCGCGCATCTGTGGTCAGCCCAATAACTAGTTGGCGTTAGGGCATTCAGGCCCTGGGCGGTAAGAACCTGGGTAGAAGGGGAGAGGAAAAGACAGGAGAGAGAATTTTGAAAACAAAACCCATGGAGCTCAGCACAGTACCATAGGGCTGTAAAAACTCGTGGACTCTCTGCCAGACTGCTCGGCTCCTTCCTTTAAAGTTCCTGCCTGTGAACTTGAGCAGATTACTTCACCTCTAACCTCTGGTTTCTCAGCTGCAAAGGCCAATAATAATAAAAGTCGTGAGGATTAATCGAGGTAATGCTAGTAAAAGTGCTTCGGCCACTGCCTGAGACATAGCCACATTTAGAGAATGAGCATGTAGGCAATATTTACAGAACAAACCAATGGGAGAATTCCAACAGACTGGCCACGGCTACCGGAGCAGGTACCTCGGACACAGATATGAGCTGTGGTGCCCAGAAGCCAGAAGAAGCTGGGAAAGGAGGGGGAGCAGGTATACAGGGAAACAGGGCCAGGAGTGACCTGTGCCTGGCCCAGGTGGATAGATGGCAAGAGGGGAGATTCTAGAGGAAGGAGGCTACAAAGGACAAGGCCCTGGAGGAGACAAGAAGGCACAGGGCCCCAGCCTAGACAAGTCTGATGAGCAGGGCTCAGGGGCACTGGAGGTGCGAGGTGCCACATGATTGCACAACACAGAGAGGGACCCGGCTACAGAAACAACCTAAGGGCTCCTCATGTCTGGGGCTGGGTGTTTCTGTTGCCAGCGATGAATTCTCTGCAGCTGATGCTACAACAGAATGAAAACTAAAACTGATAGCAAAGAGCTTATTAACTGCTTCCCCTTATCAACTGCTAACTGACTCACCGAGGTAAACTCGCAAACCACCCCCACCCTGCAGCCCGCTAGCTGATAGGCTATTGGAAGACAGCAGGCCGTTTGTTTGACTTATTGATTTGGGTGGGTTCAAGCAGCACAAGCCATTTATCAGCCTGCTACCTTTGCCCTGCCTTTTGCCCATCTCTTTCTCAACTGTGAATGAGATGCCACGGCCCGACGGTGAGAGATGCTTTGCTCAAAATCTGCCTCAGACACTGAAGTCCCAAGCAAACCCCTGGCTCCAAGACGCACCATCAACACTGCTTCCCTTCTGCGGGGTTAGCTAAGCATGGGAGAGGGGCCGGTGCTGTGACGCAGCAGGTTAAGCCTCTGACAGCAGCACCAACATCCCAAATGGGCACTGGTTCAAATCCTGGCTGCTCCACTTCCAATTCAGCTCCCACTTCCGATCCAGCTCCCTGCTAATGGCCTACCTAGGAAAGCAGTGCAAGATGGCCCAAGTGCTTGGGCCCCTACACCCACATGGGAGACCCAGAAGAAGCTCCTGGCTCCAGATTGGCATGGCTCTGGCTGTTGCAACCATTTGGGGAGTGAATCAACAGACAGAAGATTCTCTCTCTGTAACTCTGCCTCTCAAAAAAAAAAAAAAAAAAAATCGGAGGAACTCTGTGCAGACGTGCAAAACACACTTCTCAATGGTACTGATAAAGGGAAGCTGAATTTCCTTCAGTGTTCACAAGACAATGAAAGTCTCTGAGCGAGATCTGAGTGCAACACCCTGGCCCTCTGTAGGCTGCCTGCCCACAGGAGAATGCAAACACAGATATGTGTGTGTGCATGCGCACATATGTAGACACGCTCACATACATTCTACCACGTCCACAGCTCACCCTTCAGCCTTCCCTGGGCTTCTACTCCTGCTCTTGCTTGGTCTTCCCCCTCTCTCCTCCCACAGAGGTCTGGTGAGCCAGCCTATGTGTAGCATGAAGGTCAGGGCCTGGCACATGGTCAGCCCTCTGTATATTAGTGAGCGCTGTTCTGACTGCCCAACTGCCAGCATCTCCAGGCTCCGTCCACCCCTCTTCGCCCTAACTGTCACGTCTTTATCTTCAGCCTGATCTGTCTCCCACTCCTAGCCATTCATGAGACAGTGGGCTGCCGTGCCTGTAACTTCCTGAAAACTCCCAAGCAGCCTTCCCCGCCCCCACATCCCCAGCACACCCACAGCTTCTCCTTGCCACTTCCCCATTGCTCTGGCCCTTCTGGGCCTGACACTGGCAGTGTTCTCAGGGAAGGTTAGGCACTGGCCCCTTCAGAAGACAATTGTCCAACTCCGCCCTTGCCCGTGCCCCCAGCTCCGTGCCCACTCATTCCAAGGCACTAAGGACATCTCAGCCAAAATCAATCCTGGGCCAAGTGCTAGGGGGAGCTAGGCCAAGCTGCAACACCTTGGCAACGGCCTTTGCCTCCCAGACACAGGAATGTTTCCCCAGGCTGGATCAGTACCAGGGACTGGGGCGTGTGAGAAAAGGGACACGGACAGGTTCAAACAGGAGGCAAGAGGATTCACTTGGGAATCTGGAGTTCGGGGCACCTGCTGTGGCACAGCGGGTTAAGCCACCACTTGGGGCACCCACATCCCGCACCGGAGTGCCTGATTTGAGTCCTGGCTATTCTGCTTCTGAACCAGCTTCCTGCGAATGCACCTGGGAAGCAGTGGATTAACGGCTCAAGTGCTTGAGTCCCTGCTACCACGGGGGAGACCCAGATAGAGTTCCTGGCTCCCAGCATCAGCCTGGTCCAGCCCCGACTATTGCAGGCATTCAGAGAGTGAGCCAGCAGACGGACGATCTTTTTTCTTGCTATACATTTCAAATGCTGCTCTACCACCAGTAATTCCTACTTCTCACCTTTGAAACAAGCAAAGCAATATCTTGTAAAAGGTGCCTACCGGCTCACTCACTCTTCTCTTTGCCTTTCACATGGATGAAAATAAATATATGTGGGGCTGGGGCTAGGGCGTAGCAAGTAAAGTCGCTGCCTGCAGTGCTGGCATCCCGTTGGGCACCGGTTCATGTCCCAGCTGCTCTGCTTCTGATCTGGCTCTCTGCTGTGGCCAGGGAAGGCAGCAGAAGATGGCCCAAATCCTTGGGCCCCTGCACACACATGTGAGACATGGAAGAAGCTCCTGGTTCCTGGCTTCAGATCAGTTCAGCTCTGGCCGTTGCAGTCATTTGGGGAGTTAACCAGTGGAATGGAAGACCTCTCTCTCTCTGTCTCTCCTTCTCTCTCTGTATTGCTCTGACTCTCAAGTAAACAAATGCATCTTTTTTTTTTTTTAAAAAAAAAAAGAAAAGACATATATATATAAGAAAATAAGTAGGGAACTAAAAACAAAAATAGGCCCCACCAGTGGATCCAGCATTGTGGCACAGTGAGTTAAACCACTGCTTGCGACATACCAGCATCCCACATCAGAGTGCTGGTTCAAAGCCTGGCTGCTCTGCTTCTGATCGTCTCCTGAGAAGGCAGCAGAACACAGATAGCCCAAGCACTTGGGCCCTGGCCACCTACGTGGGAGACCCAGATGGCTCCCGGCTTCAGCCTGTCCCAGGCTGTTGTGGCCATCTGTGGAGTGAATCAGGGGATGGGAGATTTTTCTCTTTCTGTCTCTGCCCCTCTGTCACTCTGCCTTTCAAATAATAAATAACTCTCTAAAAAGGTGCCCACCAGGACGCCTGCCTGCCTGCCTGCAACAGGGCCTAGTTCCCTCCCCCTGTCTGCTTAGCTTCTTGGTCCCATGGATCTCATCTCCTTGGCCACAGCCACCATTCTCATTTCAGCCCTGGGTGTTGCAGACCCACAGGATTTCTACATTTGGGGACCCCTGTCTGTCCTGGCCCTCTGACCTCAGCTTTGAGGACCTAAGCTTCTGAGCAGGAAGCAGCCATTTAAGCCGTTACCTGTGCCTCCTGGTGATGTGACTCCCACTCCCTGTGTGAGGCTTTCAGCCCCAGGCCTCCTGTGAGCACCACCAGGATGTCTGTAAACCTGCCTCATCCTGGATTCTGGGAAATCTGCATTTCTCTGGCTGATGCACAATAAATGCTAGAGAATGGCGCTCCTGTTATGTTGAAGGTTTAGCAGGGTTGGGGTTTGGAGGATCTACTTAAGAACTTCTCTAAATGCAGTATAGGAGAAAACAGTGGCAAGGAAGTCTTGTGGGGCTGGTGCTGTGGTGTAGCAGGTGAGGCCGCTATCTACAGTACCAGCATCCCATGTAGACACCCTGGTTCGAGTCCCAGCCACTCCACTTCAGATCCAGCTCTCTGCCGTGGCCTGGGAAAGCAGTACAAGATGGCCCAAGTCCTGCGTGGAAGACCCGGAAGAAGCTCTTGTCTCCTGGCTTCGGGTCAGCACAGCTCAGGCCGTTGCGGCCAACTGGGGAGTGAACCAGCGGATAGAAGGCTTTTCTCTTTCTCTGTAACTCTGCCTTTCAAATAAGTCAATCAATATAAGGCATTGTCTGATTACATGAAAAATATTTTTTTAAAAAGGCTCATGTTAAGTGGAAAATTATGACTGGCAGAGCTGGCTGATGACAGAGCCAGACTGGCCACCTCCAGTAGCTGGCACTGTGGCACAGCACATTGAGCCATCTGTGACCCTGACATCCCATAGTGGTACACTGATGGTCCCCACTGCTCTACTTCTTACCCAAAGTCCTGCTTAAAAACAAAACAAAACAAAAACAACAACAAAAAAAAAAACAGGGCAGGGGAAGGTGACTCGGGCACACAGGCCTCTGCTACACCCTTGGGAGACCCAGATGGAGCTCCAGGCTCCTGGCCCAGCCCCAGCCATTGTGGCCATTTGGGGAGTGAACCCACAGATGGAAGGATTTCTCTCTCTGTCCCTTTCTATCACTCTGCCTTTCAAAAAAGAATTAACACCTCATCAAAGGTTGTAATTTTGAGGAAACTATTTACTTTGTCTTCATCTGTGAAATGGAACACCAGTGCCTACCTCGTGGCACACAAACCAACACGTGGAGGGCTGGAGGTGGTGGCAGCACTGAAGATGCTGAGATGCAGCATCTGAGCTGGGGTGCCGCCTCCAGGCCCGGAGACTCCACTTCTAACCCAGCTTCCTGCTAGTGCACACGGATGCCACTAAGACCTGGGTCGCTGCTGCCCACGTGGGAAACCCAGGAGATCTGGGCTCCTAGCTTTGGTCTGGCCCAGACCTGGCTGCTGTGGGCATTTGGGAAGACCCCTCTCTGACTTCCAAGTAAATAAAATATTCAAAATAAAGTCATCTTTATGATGGCAGTGACAAGCATTAACAGTTATTTTGTGAGCCCTTAAGTTTCCCACACACCTTGAGTCCTCATTGAAGTCCTATTACGTATTCCTGTTTCAGGGCAGGCATTTGGCCTAGCGGTTAAGGCGCCTGTGTCCCACAGCAGAATACCTGCGTTCAATTCTCAGCTCCAGCCAGACTCTAGCTTCCTGCTAATGCAGGCCCCATGGGGCAGTGATGGTGGCTGGAGTTACCGGATTCCTGCCAGCTGCACTGCGTTCCCAGCTCCTGGCTTTGGCCCCTTGGCAGGCACTCGGAGAGTGAACAATGGGTTTGTCCCTCTCAAACAGATAGTAGTAAAGTAACATTTTTAAAAATTTTTTTGACAGGCAGAGTGGACAGTGAGAGAGAGAGACAGAGAGAAAGGTCTTCCTTTGCCGTTGGTTCACCCTCCAATGGCCACCGCAGCCAGCGCGCTGCGGCCGGCGCACTGCACTGATCCGATGGCAGGAGCCAGGTGCTTCTCTTGGTTTCCCATGGGGTGCAGGGCCCAAGCACTTGGGCCATCCTCCACTGCACTCCCGGGCCACAGCAGAGAGCTAGCCTGGAAGAGGGGCAACAGGGTCAGAATCCGGCGCCCCAACCGGGACTAGAACCCGGTGTGCCGGCGCCGCAAGGTGGAGGATTAGCCTGTTGAGCCACGGCGCCGGCCTAAAGTAATATTTCTTTCTTAAGTAGTAACTGGTCTACTGGTGGGAGAAGGGCAAAGCTCAGAGCAGTGTGACCTGGCCCCAGGGACACACTGGTGAAGGCCAGGCTGAGTCCAGCCGCTCCCTGAGCCCCAGCCAGGGCATGCCGGGCAGGAGCAGCCTCCAGGGAAGGGGCTTCGGCAGGACCCCTGCTGCAGAGGAGGAACCAAGCCCCCGCCTGCTCACACCAAGCAAGGCCACGGCCACTGAAGATGCTGCAAAAGCCCCATTTTCCTCTCCCTGGGCCACAGCTCAAGACCAGGTCAGTCTCAAGGGGGAAGTCAGGCTGGCTTTGTGGCGCCTTCCCCATTCCTCACCAGAACATGCCAGATGAGGACCCAGCTCCTCCCACGCAGAAGGCATTTCTAGCGCAGGCTCTACATCCACACAGGGCACGGGAGCCCATCTAGCAGCTTTTAGAAACCTGGACTGCATTTTATGATCGTGGGGAAACATCATCCAGAAGCACTTAAGTCCGGCAGCTCTGCCAGAGCCAGCCCAGCCACCTGCCAGGTCCCCTTGGTCACCAAGCGCGCTTATCAGTACTGGGGGATCCCCACACTGTGCTCCCCCTCCCCCACCTCCCACCAAAAAGCCAGACTGCTCTCCAAAACAAACAAACAAAAAAAAACAAATTTATTCAGCAGACATTTTAATTAAGAAATCCTATAAATCAGGACCACCACAATTTCAGACACTCCGTTGCGAAGTGTACGTCAATAGCTACATCGGAAGGATGACCAAGCCATTGAAACTTTAAAAAAAAACAAAACAAAAACAAAAACTGGTTTAGCTACCTTAAAGTGTGGGGGTGGCACCTTACTAAAGCACCGCCGTCAAGTTTCACGAGGGCAGAGCCAGCGGCTTCTCCTCTCGGAGAGTCACATTTAAAAACAGCTTCCGTCACTCTCAACGAGCTGGCACAGCAGGAGGACACATTCCTTGCTGGGAGGGTCGGAATGAGAGGAGAAAGGGCAGGGTCCCTTCACCATCCCACCAGACACCAGCCGGGCTGCAACGCGGAGGGCCGGCTGGCGGGAGGGCAGAGAAACTCGAGAGACTGTTCAGAAGTTTCTGAGAAAGCTCCTGGCATGGCCAAGAGCTGCCGTGCAGGGGAGGAGTTTTGGAAAGAGGAAAGCACAGAAAAAGCAAGTAACTCGGCACACGGCCTCCCTGCCCGTGCCCTCGGGAGATTCCAAGCAGCAGCAAAGCACAGATCCCAGCTCTTGCAGCAAGAAAACGAGACCCCCGGGGTTGAATTCAGAAACCCCAAAGCCTTCCACTCACAGCAAACTGTAACCTTGAACCGCAGGTGGCAAGGTCAAGACACTTAAAAGTCCACATTCAAATCCAACTATGGCTACCCTCAGAATTCTCCACATCCCTCCCCAGTCCTCAAACTGGAGTTCACAATGCACACCTCTGGCCCCCACCAGAGGTGGGGAGCACAGCAGGGGGCGATGTGACCCTCCCCCCCAGCAAGCCCTTTCCTGTGGCCCCTCCCCCGGCATTTCTGTGCACAGCAATTGTAGCACCATTTGCAGTAAGCTCTCCACCGGAAAATAACGAGAAAATATATGTGCATTGTTAGTTTTCAAGTATGGTTATAAACCCTCGCGATTCCCGCCCCTCCAAGCTCCATCTTCAAACAATCCAAGCACACGACGCCCCATGGGCCAAGTCAGGTAGAGTCGATGCAAGTAGCTGCCGCAGTTGTCCCAGTTTATCCCAGGTCCTTGGCCCCGAGGGTCGGGTAAACGCTCACGCAGCACGGCACGGGAGCGCCCTGGCCGGGACATTTCTCCAAGCTTAAGTTTTCTCCGACAGCCTCGCCAGGGCCGGTAACTTCTCGGTTTGGAGTCGACCCACGAGCCGCCCCGCAGTCTAGGCGCCTGCTCCCAGGATGGCGACGGAGGCTTCGGTTCAGGGCAGAGGAGGGCAGGACGCTTTCGGGTCTGCGCAGCGGCGTCCTCCTCCTCCTCCCGGGGGCCGAGTTAGAGAAAGGCGCGGGAGGGGTGCAGGGCAACCGGCTCCGGGCCGCTGCGGCCACCCCCAGGCGCAGGGGCGCCCGCGGGGCCCGTGGCTGCCACCGCAGCGACAGCGCGCTGAAGCCTCCGCACCGCCTCCTTGATGAGGTTTCCCGAGAGCACGAGCTGCTGCAGGAGCCGGTGCGGGTCGTCGTCGCCGGCGCGTGCCCCGGCTTGGGGCCATCGTCGCTGCTGCAGGCGGTGGGAGGCGACGGCGCCTCGCAGCCATCCTCGCCGGCACGGGCCGGGCAGCGCGCTGGAGCCCGCGGCCAGCTCGGCCACGCAGTAGGGCGCAGCCCGGCCACGCACGCGGCCGCGGTCCCCGAGGGCGCAGCGAACAGCACCCGGGGGAGCCGGGCCCACCGCCTCGGCCGACGCGGGCGGCGGCAGCAGCGGCACGCCGGGGGCCCAGGCCTTGTCCGCCCGCACCGCCGCCGGGGGCCGCGGGGGCTGCTGCTGTGGCGGCCCCGGGGGCGCGCACGGGGAGGCCGGGCTGTCCTGCGCCGCGTCCAGCTGCAGCGTCTCGCCGATCTGGGCCACCAGCCGATCCACCTCGCCCGAACCGCCCAGTGTCACCGACTGCTCCAGCAGGAGGAAGCTGCCCTCCTCCTCCTCCTCCTCTTCTTCCTCCCCCTCCGCTTCCTCGCCGGCTTCCTCTTCCTCCTCCCTCCGGCACGGCATGGCCTTCGGCCCGGGCACCCGGAGCTCGGCGGGCGTTGCTGGCGGCTGGGCGGCCCGCGGCCGATCCCGGAGAGGAGTTGAGGCCGGGGCCGGGGCCGTGGCGGACGCGGAAGCCGGGCCCGGCGGGCACTAGCGCCGCACGCCTGCAGTAGCGAAGCCGGAATGCTGCCGGCTCGGGTTGATTTGTAAACAATGGGTGACGTCGCGCCGGGCCCTACCACCGCGCAGGGCCGGGGGGGGACGCGCGAGGGGGCGCGCGGACGCGGGGCGTCGAGAGCGGCGTAAGGCCGCGGCCGGAGCGTCACGGTGGCTGGGCTCATCACCCCCCTGAGAGGGACTCCTGGGTGTGGGGACAGCTTTCGCCCAGTGGCGGCCAGGCGAATAGGACAGGAAATGGGAGGCTCCGAGGCGGCCGGAGTTGGTTTCTCCCACGCGCGGACACACCCCCCACACACCACCCCTGCCTCCCTCCCACGTGTCCCCAACGCCCGGGGCCGGCCGGCTCCTCCCCGCGCGCGCGCGGCGCCCCGGCCCGGGCGGGGGAGGGGCGGCGCTGCCGGCCGGCGCGGCGGGCGGGGCGGACGTGAGGTGGGGTCCCGGCGCCCCTCCGCCGCGCTCCCGGCCCCAGGCGCGCGGCGGGAACGGACGCGCCGGTGCACGGCCACGGTGGTCCCGCCCCCAACCCCCCGCAGGTTCGGCTGTGCGGACGCCGGGCTCGAGCGCGCCTCCCATCTGAGCTGTTTTTCTTCTTTTTCCTATACAATTGATTACACAAGCAGCCGCGCGTGCTGTGTTGCACTTTTCCACTTCGCATTACATCACAGAAGGTTTTTCGTGTTATTGCATGCGCTTCGAAAGCCTTTTAATGATTACGTAAGTTTCCATCAAGTGCTTGTAATTGTTTAAATTATTAAACAACTCCTCTCAGGCTGGCTGTTTGCCGCCTTTCGCCGTTGTAAATAAGGGTGTGACTAACGTATTTGTGCGTGAACTTCCCACATCGACGATTCTTTCCTTAGAACAAATTCCCAAGAGTGGAGTTTTAGGTCAAAGGCTGTGGATATTTTAAGGTTTCTGATAAGTGTGCGAAATCACTTTGCAAGAGTTGGGTAAATGTTCTCTCCTGTTATTGTGTGAGCATACATTATTCATTGCCCCTTGGCCAGTATTTGAGTAACTACCGTTAAAGAGGGGGGGGGGGCTGACTTCATAGATGAAATCGCTTTTGGGTCGCATTTCTGACTTTTGTTAGGTAGAGCAGTCTTCTAAATGTCTGTCCACGCCTACTTCCTATTTTGTGAATTGGCTGTTCCCTAATTAGCTGTCGGTACCTATTTGCAGACCTTCAGACCTGCCGCACCTGTTTCTTCAGGGTCTGTGCTGGCTCTCTACAGCCATGCTTTTCCCAGAGTTTAATGCAGTCGAATCTACAAAATCCCTTACTTTCAGATTCCTAACACTATGCCAAATGTAGAGCCTTCTTGCCTCTAGAAAGTTATTAAATATTCAGTTCTATTTTCTTTAGATTGTTCTAATGCCTTGATTTTTCTGTTTTCAAGTCTAGGAATAATTTTGGACTTTGGTGCAGGGAGACAATATGAAATTAATTTCTTGGGGCTGGTGCTGTGGCATAGCGGGTAAAGCTGCCACCTGCAGTGCCTGCATCCCATATGGGCACCAGTTTGAGTCGTGGCTGCTCCACTTGGGATCCAGCTCCCTGCTGTGTCTGGGAAAGCAGGGGAAGATGGCCCAAATCCTTGGGCCCCAACACTCACATGGGAGACCCAGAAGAAGCTCCTGGTCCCTGGTTTCGGATGGGCCCAGCTCAGGCCGTTGCAGCCATTTTGGAAGTGAACCAGCAGATGGAAGACCTCTCTCTGCCTCTGTGTAACTCTTGATTTTCAAATAAATAATTTTTTTTAAATTAATTTATTTCCTGAGAGAGCCTGCCATGAGGGTTGCCCTGGTACTTCCTGGCTGGCACAGAGGTGCGTGGGTGATAGACACAGGCTCTCTGTTCCCCGAGTTCCGGTGCCTGCTGAAGGTGGGAGGACTGGGTGGGGTTGGGAATATTCTGGGCAGTCCTGTTGTGTGGTATCATAAGAGCCCTGAACAGGTTGTCCAGAGTCTGGATTCCAGTCTCCTTCCTTCTGCCTCTGGGTGCGGGACTCCTGGCCAATCAGTTTACAAGTGTTTTCACTTGTAAAATGGAAAAAATAATCCCTGCCCTGCCTCCCTCGGAGGGCTGTTTTCAGGATCAAATGAGATAATGGGGACGGGCTTTGTCAGGCATTACACAAATGTAATGTGGGATTAGGTGCAGGGGTTTACTAACAGAAGCCTGGCCCGGGTCCAGCGAGTCCCCTGTCGAAACAGCTAATGTATTAATGAGCCAGCCTCCCCCTGCAGCCCACTGGGTAAAACATAGCCTGAGGCATGCTGGCCTGGCCGGGCCCTTTGCATTCTGTGTGCCTGGTCTACCCTGACCTGGGCGTGCTCAGCACCCTCCCCAAGCCTCCAAGGTGTGTCCCGCAACCAGTCGGGCAGGTTTGGGTCCGGACGGCTGCCTCCTCTGAAGAGGGCACCTCTCACATTTGGCTGATGAGAACAGGAAGCCATTCCCCCGGAGAGAGGGATTCTCATTTTCATTCTGATGGTACTTACTGCAGAATTTCCAGGGGAATGAAAACGAGGGGAGGGCTTATGGATTTCAGGAGAGTTAAAATGGTAATTTGTCCCCTCCTCTCTCTAAGATGATGCCCTGCTCCGAGTGGAGAAAAGCAGTTTTATGCTCCATCGACTTTAAACATGAATGGGTCTGGCGTAGCTATTGTCTCTAACCCAGCATCCTTGGAAGTTGCTTTGTCTTCCTGTCAGGGTAATTCCAACAGTGTTCTTAGTACTATAAGAAATGGGCTTAAAAAAATCTTCCCTTTGTAATGTTGCTTTTGTGTGGCGATTGCTGTGTAAATATGCCAGGGCTGGGATATGATCCCATTCATGGTAGAGATGAATTCATCGCCGGAGAGCAGCTCCACTTGCTGGGGGCATGTCTCCAGAGAGCTCTGGGAGGGAAAGTGCTGAGCTGGACCAGTGGCAGGCAGGGGAATGCCCTGGATTAGGAAGCAAACGCAAGATGCTACAGAGGCTCGGATGCAATTAAGAGTAATGAGAGGGTATGCCAAGGGGAAGGAGGAGAGCCGGCATGCCTGGCACGCTGGCGCCTGCCTGGAGAGGCACTCACTGAGCACCCAGAGCCCCCGTGGAAACACAGGGAGTCCATCTAAGCTGCATCTACTTAGACTGTGTCAGAATCCTCCTTCCCAGGAGTCTCCCTTCCACGTGGACCCCGCTGTAAGTCACCTGCACTCAAGCACCAGTGAGGATGAAGAGGGACAGACGCCAGGCTTGGGGTCCCACCTGGAGGGGCTCCTTTCATCTGCCTGTGCCCTGAGTCCTAATCTGAGAAACGGGGTGTGATTCCTTCCTTGTCAAAGTGCTGGGGGCATGGGAACGGGTACAGGGAGGACCACCGTGGACTCTGAGTAGAGTCCATGTTAGAGCGGGGTTTTATTATTTTTATTTTATTTTTTTTTTTGGACAGGCAGAGTGGACAGTGAGAGAGAGAGACAGAGAGAAAGGTCTTCCTTTGCCGTTGGTTCACCCTCCAATGGCTGCCGCGGACGGCGCGCTGCGGCCGGCGCACCGCGCTCGTCCGATGGCAGGAGCCAGGTGCTAGGTGCTTTTCCTGGTCTCCCATGGGGTGCAGGGCCCAAGCACTTGGGCATCCTCCACTGCACTCCTGGGCCACAGCAGAGGGTTGGCCTGGAAGAGGGGCAACTGGGACAGAATCCGGTGCCCCGACCAGGACTAGAACCCGGTGTGCCGGTGCCTCAAGGTGGAGGATTAGCCTGTTGAGCCACGGCGCCGGCCCTAGAGCGGGGTTTTAAAGCGCAGAAGTACTCTTAAGGATGTTCAAATTCAAAAAGGGCAAATTCTGTGCTGTAGTCCACTGGGGGGGCGGGGTCACAGACCGTGGGGGTGGGCTTGGGAGCATCGCTACCTGCTGCTTGGGCCCCTCCCTTCCCGTATCAGTGCAGTGCTGGTTGATTCCTGCTGCTCTGCCTCCTGTCCAGCTTCTTGCTGATGTACACCCTGGGAAGCAGCGGTGACAGCTCAAGCACTCTCAAGACAGCTTGATTTTCTGTCTGCTGGTTCACTCCCCAAATACCTTCAACAACCAGGGCTGGGCAAGACAAGCCGGGAGCCAGGAACTCCATCTAGGGCTCCCATGTGAGAAGAAGGAACCCAAATAGTTGAGCCATCATATGTTGCCTCCCAGGGTGCCCATTAGCAGGCAGCTGGATTCGAAGCAGGGTAGCCAGAACTTGAACTAGGCACTCCGATATGAGACACAGGCATCCCAGGCGGTGACTTAACCGCTGTGCCAAACACCTGCCCCTATTATTTTAGTAAGACCTTATTGGGGGGGCCAGCTCTGTGGTGCAGCAGGTTAAGCTGCCACCTGCAGTGCCAGCATCCCATATGAGACCCGGCTGCTCCACTTCTGAACCAGCTCTCTGCTATGGTAACTACATAGCAGAGGATGGCCCATGTCCTTGGGCCCTGCACCCACATGGGAAACTCAGTGGAAGCTCCTGGCTTTGGATCAGCACAGCTCCAGCCATTGTGGTCATCTGGGGAGTGAACCATCAGATGGAAAACCTGTCTCTCTCTCTCTCTTTCTGCCTCTGCCTTTCAAATGGAATAAACAAATCTTAAAAAAAAAAAAAAAAGACCTTATTGTAGTGGGGGACAGAGTGGGGCAGGGGGGAGACTTTGTGGCACAGTAGGTTAAGCTGCTGTCTGGTGCCCCTGCTCTGGTTTCAATCCAAAGTCCTGCTAATGTGCCTGGGAAGGCAGTGGATGATGGCCGAAGGATTTGGGTCCCTGCAACCCACATGGGAGACCTGGACAGAGTTCTGGGTTCTTCCTGGCTTTTGCTCCAACCAGCCCAGCCATTGTAGCCATTTAGGGGGTAAGCCAGCAGATGGAAGATTTCTGTCTCTCCCTCTCTCCCTCTCCTCTGTTGTTCCACCTTTGAAACAAATAACTAAATCCATTTTAAAAAAATAAAAAATCTTATATGCCACGTGCTGAGCTTAGTGCTTTACATTGTGTTTCACTTCATCTCCAAAACAATTAGATAAGTTAGATAGTATCATCTCTGGGGAAACCGAGGCAGAGAACAATAAAGTAAGCAGCCCACACTCACACAGCCAGCAGGTGAGAGAGGACTTAGGGTGACCGAGTGTGCCTGGGACTGTCCTTGCTTTAGCGGTGAAAGTCTTTTTTCTTAGGAACTCCTCCCAACTCCTGGGCAAACTGGGACAGCTGGTCACCCTAACCCAGTGGTTCTCAACAGGGGAGGATTCTGGTGATGGTGGTTATCACAATAATGGTAGTTACTGTCGTTTGTATCATTACTATACATGATTAACATTCATTTATTTATTTACTTGAGAGGTAGAGACAGAGAGAGCTCCCACTGCTGGTTTACTCCCCTAAGGCCTCCATCTGCCAAACTGGGCCAAGCCAAAACCAGGAGCCCAGAGTGCAGTCCAGGTCTCTCTAGGAACCTGAGTCCTTGAACAGTAACCTGCCCCTGGAATTCACATTGTCAGGAAGCTGGGGGAGGAAGCATCAAAGCCAGGTACTCCAACGTGGGGGACAACTGGGGTCTTAACTGCTAAGCTAAATGCCAGCCCCCTGTATGATTTCTTAGCACTGTAGTATCCCTAAGTGTCTTAGTGAATTTTCTGTTGCTGTGACATTTCAAATTAATAAGTAAATAAATCTTCTAGAGCCAGTGCCGTGGCTCACTAGGCTAATCCTCCGCCCAGCGGCGCCAGCACACCGGGTTCTAGTCCCATTCGGGGCACCGGATTCTGTCCCTGTTGCCCCTCTTCCAGGCCAGCTCTCTGCTGTGGCCAGGGAGTACAGTGGAGGATGGCCCAAGTGCTTGGGCCCTGCACCCCATGGGAGACCAGGAGAGGCACCTGGCTCCTGCCATCGGATCAGTGCAGTGTGCCGGACGCAGTGCGCTGGCTGCGGCGGCCATTGGAGGGTGAACCAACGGCAAAGGAAGACCTTTCTCTCTGTCTCTCTCTCTCTCACTGTCCACTCTGCCTGTCAAAAAAAAAAAAAAAATCTTCTAAAACAAGGGTCAAAAGTAAACAGCCCACATGGGGCACAGTAGGAGTTTTGGGCCAAGCGTCTTCAAACAGTGTGACCTCTGCACCTTAGAAGTGGCCTCCAGCCTCAAAACCGGAACCAGAATTGCCATAGGAGCCAGGAGCTCTCCTCTGGGTTTCCACCTCAAAGACCTGCAAGCCCGGGCCTTGGAAGACACTCACCAGCAGCGCTGTTCACAGCCGCCCCAGTGGAAGCAGCTCCAGCGCGGATCCATGGAAGGTGGGTGCACACCACAGACCGCCCCTCACTTTGAAAAGGAAGGCATTGGGGCTGGCGCTGTGGCGCCACGGTTAAAGCCCTGGCTTGCAGTGCTGGCATCCCATATGGGCGCCGGTTCAAGACCTGGCTGCTCCTCTTCTGATCCAGCTCTCTGCTATGGCCTGGGAAAGCAGTAGAAGATGGCCCAAGTCCTTAGGCCCCTGCACCCACCTGGGAGACCTGGAAGAAGCTTCAGGCTCCTGGCTGCGGATCAGCGCAGCTCCAGCCGTTGTGGTCATCTGGGGAGTGAACAGCCAATTGGGGAGTGAACCAGTGGATGGAAAGCCTCTCTCTCTGTCTCTACCTCTCTCTCTAACTCTGTCATTCAAATAAATAAAATAAATCTTTAAAAAAGAAAAAAGAAAGAAAAAGAAGCATTGTGGGCACCTGCCACAACACGGGTGAAACTCAAAATACTGCCAGGAGAGAGGCGCCCGACACAAAAGACACAATGATTCCATTCTCACGGAAAGTCCAGAAGTGGCAGACCCGAGAATGCGGGGAGTAGACTAGTAGTTGCCAGAAGCCTGGGAAAGAGGCAGTAAGACACGGGAGTGACTGCTCGGCAGGTACAGGTTTTCCTGTCAGAGTGACTCCAACATCCTGGAATTACATAGCAGTGATCTACGTACAACATTTGACTATGCTACAAGTCATTGAGCTGGACACTTTAAAAGGGTGAATTTTTTTAAATAAACTTTTTAAAAAAGATTTATTTATTTATTTGGGAGGTAGAGTTACAGAGAGAGAGAGAGAGAGAGAGACAGAGAGAAAGGTCTTCCATCTATTGGTTCATTCCCCAAATGGCCTCAACGACTGGAAATGGACCAGTCTGGAGCCAGGAGCTTCTTCCGGGTTTGCTACGTGGGTGCAGGGGCCCAAGCACTTGGGCCATCTTCCACTGCTTCCCCAGGCCACAGTAGAGAGCTGGATTGGAAGTGGAGCAGCCGGTCTCGAAGCAGCGCCCATATGGGATGCCAGCACCTCAGGCCAGGGCGTTAACCCTTTGCGCCACAGCAACAGCCCCCCCAAAACAAATATTTTTTAAAAAGTAAAAAGACACGGGGCTGACGCTGTGGCTCACTTGGTTAATCCTCTGCCTATGGTGCTGGCATCCCATATGGGCACAGGGTTCTAGTCCTAGCTCTTCCTCTTCCAGTCCAGCTCTCTGCTGTGGCCCGGGAGTGCAGTGGAGGATGGCCCAAGTGCTTGGACCCTGCACCCCATGGGAGACCAGGAAAAAGCACCTAGCACCTGGTTCCTGCCATCGGATGAGCGCAGTGCGCCGGCTGCAGCGCGTCGACCGCGGCTGCCATTGGAGGGTGAACCAACGGCAAAGGAAGACCTTTCTCTCTGTCTCTCTCTCTCACTGTCCACTCTGCCTGTCAAAAAATTAAAAAAAAAAAAAAAGTCACAGAACTATATACTTACAATCATTGAATTTTATGGTACAGATATCATACATCGATAAAACTTTTTTTTTAAAGATATATTTGTTTATTTGAAAGGCAAAGTTACAGAGAGAGAAGGAGAGACACAGAGAAATATTCCATCCGCTTGGTTCACTCCCCAGATGGCCACAACAGGAGCCAGGAGCTTCATTTGGGTCTCCTGTGGGGGTGCAAGGGCCCAAGCACTTGGGCCATCTTGTGCAGCTTTCCCAGGTGCTTTAGCAGGGAGCTGGATCAGAAGTGGAGCAGCTGGGAATCGAACTAGCACACCCAATGGGATGCCGGTGTCACAGGCGGCCACCTAGCCCACTGCGCCACAGCACTGACCTGTCTTCAACTCACATCCAGAGTCCAACCACTTCCCAGCACTACACCAAGAAACCCCCAGTAAGGGATCGGATCCTTAAGAATCACAAGTACTTACATGGACATTGCACCAAAAAGGGAAGTGAACTTGGACTTGATTCTGGCAGATGCTAATGTTATAGGTCAATTAATGGATGGGGCAGATTAAGGGATTGTGTAATGTAGAAAAGCAGCCAAGCAATGTTACCACCAATGTGGGAGTGACCCCAGTCTTCCGACTGCTCTCCCTGCTTCTGCCTTCGCCCCTCACACAGTAACCACAGTGATTCGCTGAAAAACCCAAGTCCAATTATTGATTGTGAACCCATCGCTATGTTCACAAACCTCCGGGGGCCTCTTTCCACTGGGAGGAAACTGGAAGCCCTTACAGTGGCCTACAAGATGCCACCTTGGGGATGCCTGCATCGTAGGGCCTGGTTTGAGTCTGGCCTACTCTGCTTTTTTTTTTTTTTTTTTTTTTGACAGGCAGAGTGGACAGTGAGAGAGACAGAGAGAAAGGTCTTCCTTTTGCCGTTGGTTCACCCTCCAATGGCCGCCGCGGCCGGCGCGAGCCAGGTGCCAGGTGCTTCTCCTGGTCTCCCATGGGGTGCAGGGCACAAGCACTTGGGCCATCCTCCACTGCACTCCCGGGCCACAGCAGAGAGCTGGCCTGGAAGAGGGGCAACCAGGACAGAATCTGGTGCCCCAATCAGGACTAGAACCCGGTGTGCCGGCGCTGCAAGGAGGAGGATTAGCCTGTTGAGCCACGGCGCCGGCCAAAACCATATTTTTTGAAAGGCAGGAAAATGGGGGGAGGCAGGGAGAAAGGGAGAGAAATATTTTGTCTACTGGTTCACCCCCTAAATCCCCAGAAGTCGGGGGTGGATAAGGCTGAAGGAGCCTAGAACTCAACCCCGGTCTCCCACTTGGCGTGGCAGGTACCCAAGTACTTGAGCCATCATCTGCTGCCTGCCAGTGTGTGTGCATACTATTCTTTAAGGTTATTTATTTGAAAGGCAGAAAGAGAGAGAGAATCTTCTATCTTCTGGCTCATTTCCTTAGTGCGTTTAACAGTCAGGGATACACCACATAGGGGCCAGGGACCAGAACTCTGAGTCTTCTACGTGGGTGGCAGGGCCCCAGATACTTGGAGCATCTTCTGTGGCCTTCCCAGGCACATTAGCAGGAAGCTGGATCAGAAACTGAGCAGCCAGGATTCCAACTGCTACTGCTATATGGAATGCTGGCTTAGTAAGTGGTGGCTTAACCTGTGCACCACAACACCGCCTCTATTGTTTATTTATTTTTATCTGTTTCCTTCTCATAGCCTTTGTGGAGGCAAGGATCCTGTCTTCATCCCTTACTACTCTAGCTCCTATGCTACAAAGTGTTTGGAGTCCTTTACTCAGGATAAGTGCATGTGTGTGTGTGTGTGTGTGAGAGAGAGAGAGAGAGAGAAAGAGAGAGGGAGAAAGGTACACCCAGCCCATTCCAGCCCAGCCCTGCCCTTCGTGTCACCTGACACAACTGCACCCACCTGTCAGTACGAGACACGTGTTCTGCAGCTGGTCTTCATTGCAGAGATGCAAGGCTTCGGGACCAGACAGCTTTGCAAGGTAACGAACAGAACGGACGCTGCTGTTGCACCTCTAGGCGGCATTTGAGAATTCATAGCTAAGTCCCTCTCAACTCCCTATTCTCCAGAGAACCAGGCTGAGCTGTGGCGTGTGGGCTTGAACTCTGGAGGCTCCCTGCCTAACTGCCCCGCAGCTCTCAGCTGCGAAGCAGGCATCACAGGCTGTTGACCAGGGCCATGGTGCCACTGCGGCAGGGATCAGGGACGGGCGCTGTATGAGCTCTGCCGTAATCGCCACTGTCCCTGCGCAGATCTGAATCTGGCCGGTGTGGTCCGGGTGTGACTGCTCGCAGCAGGCTCCAGGCCCCTGTGTGAAGTCCACGGAAGGGGACCCAGGTGATCCCTGATGGTTCTCACTTGGGCGGGGAAGGACTTCCTGCAGAACACAAGGTGTCAGCTTTGCTGAGTGTTTGTTTTGGAGGCACACCCCACTCACTTGCAAGGAGTTGAACTAGCTGTTGAATGACTAAGGAAGGCAGTTTTAGATATTATCACACCATGATCCAGTCGATACACACAGCCCTGTAAAATCTGCTCAGGGCGATCCTGCTCCTCATTTTGATGAGCAAATTTACAACTGTGCGTTGGTCTCAGCTCATCTACTATGCATGTAACTCAGGCTCAGTGGCCTCAAGTCCAGGATTATAATTCTAACGAGGACTCTTGTGAGTCTATGACTGATCAGTTCTCTTTGAACCCAATCAATCCTGATTCGAGACACGCGAGGCGGACCTCCCAGCCCCAGCTCTAGAAGGCAGTGGGAAGCCGCCACAGCCTCCACCCACATTTGCTAATGATTGACCACAGCCTGAAAAGCCCTCTCTGGGCAGTGCATGATGGATCACTGGCATAGTAACAGTTCTGATGAAAAACAAGACTTTTTTTTTTTTTTTTTTGACAGGCAGAGTTAGACAGTGAGAGAGAGAGACAGAGAGAAAGGTCTTCCCTTTCCATTGGTTCACCCCCCAAGTAGCCGCTGCGGCTGGTGCACTGCGCTGATCCGAAGCCAGGAGCCAGGGGCCTCCTCCTGGTCTCTCATGCAGGTGCAGGGCCCAAACAGGTAGGCCATCCTCCACTGCCTTCCCAGGCCACAGCAGAGAGCTGGACTGGAAGGGGAGCAACTGGGACAGAATCTGGTGCCCTGACTGGGACTAGAACCCAGGGTGCCGGTGCCACAGGTGGATTAGCCTAGTGAGCTGCTGCGCTGGCCAAGACTTAACATTTTTTAAAAACATCTTTTGAGAGAAAGAGAGTGCTCTCATCCACAGATTCACTGGCCAAATGCCTGCAGCCAGGGCTGGACCATGCCAAAGCTGGGAGCTAGGAACTGAATCCAGGTCTCCCATGCAGGTGCAGGGACCCAACTACTTGATGCAGGGTGTGTGTTAGCAGGCAGTGGGAATCAGCAGCTGGAATCAGGACTTGAACCCAGGCACTCCAGTGTGGGGTGTGGGTGTCCCAGCTGTCAAACATGCATCCCCAAAGCAAGACTTTTCAAGAGCTTGCAGACCCTACAGAAGAGCCAGTCTTGTAGGGTCACTCCTGGCACCACTCCCAAATGTATCTGATGGCGGTGCTTCAGATCCTCCAAATTCCGGACTTCAAGGATCACCTCTGTGATTGCCACCTGTGGGTCTTCAGGGTGCCATTCCTGGAATCTGGAAACCAGGCTGCCCTCGGGAAGTAAAACCCTCCACTCCCCGTGACAGTCAGATGAGCCATCTGTCCAAGGCCGCAGAGGGGACAGGATGTGTCCCTGGTGAAAGCTGGGAGGGCTGGGCTTGGAAATTCAGTCCAGGCCCCCCTGCACGTGAAGCAAGCAGGAGCCCAGCTGAGTCCCAAAGACACCAGTGAAGAAGGAGCTACCCGCTCTGCAGCACTAGTCAGAGAAAAAGGGGGACGCCCCCACGGACTGTAAGAAAATCCACCAGCAGGCACAAACTGAAGAGACCAAACCAATCTTCCCCGAATGCCACGTGGTGCTCTATCACTTGCGGGATCCCCTCTGCCCTGTTTTGAGGTCATTAAAACCCCCGGCTTTGACTTCCGATGCAAGGGAGAGTTGGTATGGAGCGGTCACCATATCTGGGGCGGTTATACTTCTCATTACCAACTGATGAATTCTAATTCTGATGAGGCCTCTGGTGAGTCTGTGACTGATCAGTCCTCTCTGCACCTGATCAATCAGGATTGAGATGGGTCACGCAGACCTCCCCACCCCAGCTCTGGAAGGCTAGGCAGTGGCAAGCTGCCATGGCCTCCGCCCACACTAATGATTGACCATGGCCTGAAAAGCCCTCTCTGGGCAGTCCATGGCGCATCCCCGGGACTCAGGATGGAGGAAGCCTGCTGCCACCGCAGCCCTGGCCGGGATGACTCTGTGGCCTCCGACAGCTTGGTAAGTGGTTCTAATGGCTGCAGCTCCATTAAGCACGATTTCAGGAAATGGCAAACCAGCTTACACTGTACCACATGAGGCTTATTTTCTGGAGTACCGTCATCTATCTATTCACAATAATGTGGATCAAAAATAGAACAAAGAGCAGTCATCATGCCATTTTCTAAATACTGCTTTGCACACGATCTAGCGTCTAGCGATGGCATTAAATTCTGGCACACAGCAAGAAGCAGCATCCTTTACAAGTGAGTGGAGCTATGTCCACAGGGAGATGCTTCAAACTGGGCCACTGAAAACAGCGTCTGTGAGGTGTTTGTGTAAGCGGGGGAGGACTTTGCTACAATCAACTGCAACTCTAGAACCCAAACTTAGATTTTAAAACTACATTTTTATCTTACTAAAAAATAGCCGTGTATAGAGAAAAAGAAAACAGGAATGAAACACACCAGGGTTAAGCACCCATTTGGCTGGAAGACTGCTTTTACTTTTCTGTTTCCATTCTGCAAACCTTTGTTACTTTTGTAGAAAATATAGAATACATCTTAATTTTTAAAAAATATTTATTTTTGGCCAGCGCTGTGGCTCAACAGGCTAATCCTCCGCCTTGCGGCGCCGGCACTCCGGGTTCTAGTCCCGGTCGGGGCGCCGGATTCTGTCCCAGTTGCCCCTCTTCCAGGCCAGCCCTCTGCTGTGGCCCGGGAGTGCAGTGGAGGATGGCCCAAGTGCTTGGGCCCTGCACCCCATGGGAGACCAGGAAAAAGCACCTAGCACCTGGCTCCTGCCATCGGATGAGCGCGGTGCGTCAGCCGCAGCATGCCGGCAGCCATTGGAGGGTGAACCAACGGCAAAGGAAGACCTTTCTCTCTGTCTCTCTCTCACTGTCCACTCTGCCTGTCAAAAAATAAAAAAAAAATAAAATGTTTAAAAAAAAATAAAATAAAAAATAAAAATATTTATTTTATTTATTTGAAAGAGTTACAAGTTACAGAGAGAGGTAGAGGCAGAGAGAGAGGTCTTCCATCTGCTGGTTCACTCCCAATTGGCCACAACGGCCAGAGCTGCGCCGATCCGAAGCCAGGAGCCAGGAGCTTCCTCCAGGTCTCCCACAGGGTGCAGGGGCCCAAGGACTTGGCCATCTTCCACTACTATTCCAGGCCACAACAGAGAGCTGGATCGGAAGAGGAGCAGCCGAGCCTCGAACCAGCACCCATGTGGGATTCTGGCGTTTCAGGCTAGGCCTTTAACCCGCTGCGCCATAGCGCCGGCCCGTTGATCTTAATTTTTTAAATTACCATTTGATTAGAAGCTCCTGGCTCCTAGCTTTGGATCGGCACAGCTCCAACAAGTACAGCCATCTGGGGAGTGAACTAGTGGTTGGAAGACCTCTCTCTTTCCCTCAACCTCTCTCTAACTCTGCCTTTCAAATAAAAATAAATACATCTTTAAAAGAAATGAAAAATAAAATAAAAGAGTACTAGGACAGCCATTGTGGGGTGAACTGCCAGGACAGCCATGCCTTGAGCGTTCTGTGAGGATGACAGGGAGGGAGAAGGGAAATAGTGAAAGCGTGGGCATAGGCCAGCACTGTGGTGTAGCAGGTAAAGCCGCCGCCTGCAGTACTGCCATTGCATATGGACACTGGTTCAAGTCCCAGCTGCTCCACTTCCAATCCAGTTCTCTGCTATGGCCTGGGAAAGCACTGGAAGATGGCCCAAGTGCTTGGGCCCTTGTGTTCACAGGGAAGACCCAGGTATAGCTCCTGGCTCCTGACTTTGGCCTGGCCCACCCTGGCTACTGCGACCATTTGGGGAGTGAACCAGTGGAAGACCACTCTTTCTCTCTCTGCTTCTGCTCCTCCCTCTCCTAACTCTTTCAAATTAATAAAATCTTTTTTTTTTTTTTTTGACATGCAGAGTTAGACAGTGAGAAAGAGAGACAGAGAGAAAGGTCTTCCTTTTCTGCTGTTCACCCCCTAATGGCTGCTGCAGCTGGCACGCTGTGGCTGGTGCATCGCGCCAATCCGAAGCCAGGAGCCAGGAGCCAGGAGCCTCTCCTGGTCTCCCATGCGGGTGAAGGGCCCAAGCACCTGGCCATCCTCCACTGTACTCCCGGGCCACAGCAGAGAGCTGGACTGGAAGAGGAGCGATTGGGAGAGAATCTGGCGCTGCGGCTCACTAGGCTAATCCTCCACATGTGGTGCCAGCACCCTGGGTTCTAGTCCCGGTTGCTCCTCTTCCAGTCCCGCCATTTGGGGGGTGAACCAATGGAAGGAAGACCTTTCTCTAATTCTGCCTTTCAAAAAAAAAAAAAAAAGAAAGAAAGAAAAAAGAAAACAAAGCTCTTGGAAAATAGGCTCTAATAAGTCAGTCAGTTCCTTACTTCCTTTGTTCTTAAAAAAAGAAAAACATCAAGCTCTCAAGCCTACTTTATATGAAGCTGAGAAAGAACACAGGAAAGCACTGGGGTTCTCGCTTCAGCAGCACATATATTCAAATTCAAAGGACTGGCACTGGCTGAATTCTTTTTTAAGGTCTGAGGGGCTGACACTGTGGTGTAGTGGACGAAGCCTCTTCCTGTGGTACCAACATCCCATATGGGCTCTGGCTCGTGTCCCAGCTGCTCCTCTTCTGATCTAGCTCTCTGCTTATGGCGTGGGAAAGCAGTGGAAGATGGCCTAAGTTCTTGGGCCCCTGCAACCATGTGGGAGACACGGAAGAAGTTCCTGGCTCCTGGTTTTGGATCAGCCCAGCTCCAGCTGTTGCGGCCATTTGGGAAGTGAACCAGCAGATGGAAGACCTTTTTGTCTTTCCCTCTCTTTAACACCTCTCAAATAAATAAAATCTTTTTAAAAATTATTTGAAAAGCAGACCCATAGAGGGAAAGACAGAGATCTATCTGCTGGCTCATTCCCCAAATGGCTGTGACAACGCTGCCTTCCCAGGTGCACTAGCAGGGAGCTGGATGGGAAGTGGAGCAGGCAGGATTTGAACGGGCGCTATAATACGAGATGTTGCTGTCACAGCTGAAGCCCAGCCCATTACTCCAGTGCTGGCCCCTGAACTGGCTTCATTCAACACACCTGTGCTCAGGGCTGTGGCCAGATTACCTTTGCAAACTTCTTTTGACCTTCCTTGCTTACTCTCCTAGGCCTGGTTTCTGTTTACAATGCATGTCAACAGCGCCACCTCTGGGCAGAGTGCAGTTCCTCTCTGCTTCCCAACCCAAGATTAGGCACAACAAAGGCTCTGCGTCCCTTAAGACTCAGGTGCCCTTAGAGGATGAGAACAGGCGCCAGGAGGGCCTTCCGGGAGAATTATCAGAGCCTACCACATTAACTGGAAGGGACACTATTGTGGAATATGTGTGTGGTCTCATCTCACAGCGGAGAACCTGAGATGGGGAAAAACAGAACCTGTGCCTCACACTGGGGTGTGGTGGGCAGCCCTGGGGTGGCTTCTAGTTGCCTGTTAGGAAAGCACAGGCAGCAGGGCCCCTGGGCGGTGGGAGCCCTTGTTTGGCAGAAAGAACGTGAAGAACAGGGAGAGGCGGGCTGGGCTGGGCTGGGCACAGGGCAGGCTCAGGAGGCTCTGTGTGGGGTCCCTGGACAAAGACTGTGTGTCCGGGGGCAGCCAGCGCTGCAGCTCTAACCAGCTCGGCCGCTGCCTCCATTTTCTGCCGCCAGTCCCTGGCGCCCAGTCTCCAGAGACCAATCCCAGAGCTGTACCTCCCGAGCCACTTTTCCAACTGCAACTCTCATGTGAAGTCGGGCCGCCCTCCTGCCTGGGTGTCACCCCGCCAGCGCTCACTTTCCCTACCCCTGGAGCAGCAGGTCAGGAAGCGCAGGGACGAGACACTGTCACGTGTGTTTATTCTACAGCTGGTCACAGTAAACCTCAGCCCCAGACCACGGCCGGGCCGAGTGCCCCCTGGCCACGAGCAGCTGAGCTGGAGGAGGCCCATCTGCCCCGGTGCTGGGCCGGCCCTGGCAGAGAGCACAGCCGCCTCACGGGGACGCCCTGCAAGGGCAGCCCCATCTGGAGCTTCCAAATCCCAGGCCCCGGCCCCAACACCGCACGTGAGTCCAGGCTCTGCCTGAGTCCCAGGCGCTGCAGCAAGGCCGTGGGGCTGATGAGGGGCTGAGGCGGTGTGCGGAGCTGCCCAGGGGCCCAGGGCTTCAGGGCCGGCGACCCTTTCTGCGGAGCCTGTGTCCGGCTTGGGTCCCCCGCTGCGCAGCTTTCACCAGGCCTTTGAACTGTCCCTGCAGCTTCACCTTTTTCCTGCGGGCGCAAGAACACAGGGTCACGTCTCCCGAGACAAGCAGCCCTTTACCCCGGCTGAACACGGCTCGCTCCAGCACCGCAGGGCTGCGGGGCAGGCACAGGCCATGCCTGGCAGCACGTGACCTGGGCAGACCACGCGTGGCTCCTGCCTTCATCTGGCCACTCCACTCGGGACCACGCTCCCCTCCTCTGACGTCGGGACAGAGAAGTCACAGCTCCTCTCCACCCAGCCTTGCCCCTACGGGGAGCTGGCATTCAGCGGAAGCCTTCAGCGACTGAAGCTGAGAGCGCCACTTCCCCGGGACACCTGTTCCCAAAGCTCGCCTCACCCAGCATCTCGTGCGGCCCTCTACCCACCCCTACGAACCCTACTGAACAGCCAAAGTCGGAACCGACCAACCTTCCACCCACGGGGCATTAGCGAAGCAAATTCCACAACGCCACTGCAGGCGGCCGCACACAGCAGCATGAACGGGTGAGCGTGTGCGTGACAGCACCAGTCTCAGAGCAGTCAGCCCAGGGCAGTGGTACAGGAGGTGCCCACAAGCAGGCTGTGCTCAGAGAAAACTTAGAAATTCCCAGAGAGGCGAGCAAGTTGACAGCTTAACGGGAAGGCCCTGAGCTCCCCACCCGAGCCGGCCCAGGCGCCACCGTACCTGCGGTTCAGCTTGGTTCTGTTGAGGGGGATGTAGGCGTAGGGGTCCAGCCGACCTTTCTTCTTCACGTCACCCTTTGCTTTCTGCTCATCCAGAGACACAGTCAGTCCGCCAAGGGTGAAGGGTGCCCCTTCCGCCTCTGCCTGGACCTGACACGGCCCACCCCCTCCCCTCCCTTCCCTTTCCCGTCTGCTTAGGTGGTGCCCAAGAGCTCCTGTAGCCCCAGAGGACCAACACCCAGCCATGCCACTTCTTCCCTGGCCTCAGTCCAGCCCACAAAGGTGCCTCTCCGGGACGATGATGGGCACAGCTCCTCCCTGCCCCGACTCAGTACCAACAGACTCTACACTCCCAGCTGCAGCTCTTACCTTGGCCTTGTATTCAGCCCCGGGCACAACTTTCTTGGCTATAGGGCGATGAATGCCAGAGCCTCCAGCTATAGGGAGAAAAGAGATCAGAGTCAGGCAAAGCCATAGCCACAGGCACCTTCTCGCAGTGGCCACAGAGCAGATGGGAACTTGGCTCTGACCCCTAACCAAGCAAGGCCACATACGTTCCTTGTGGAGGGGCTGGCCAGTGACCAGCCACACACAGCGCACACACAATTGCCCACTTCTCCAAAGTCACACCTGTCCCATTGTTCCAGGACAAAGAACACAGGCTTTGAAGTCACACAGACCCGGACCTAACTCCCTGCTCAGCCATGTACAGCTCGAGCCTCAGCGGAGTCTCAGCCCTAACGCAGGGCACCTTGGGTTTTCCCACCCTTCTCTCACACCAGCAGTGAGGGAGCCAAACGCAGCAGCGCATCCCACTGCACAGATACGAAGGCTGAGGCTTGGAGCTCAGGGCAGCCGTGCAAGCTCAGCTGTCCTTTCCAGCCGGGACTTCCCCACAGCCACCGCGGGCTCCCAGAGTGCCAGTGCCGACTCAGGAGGGCTCCCTGGGGTGGCCAACAAGATCTCTTTTAAAAGATGAGAACCTAGAAGCACAGAGAGGCAGTGTGACCCGCTAAGGTCACACACTAAGCAGCAGCGGAGGCCATCCTGAAGCAGGCCTCTGGCCTCCCTGACTGCCATGACTGTCTCCGCACTGCAGCATCTCAGAGCAGGCAGTGGGCTGCGTCCTGGCTTGTGAGGGCTGCAGGAGGAGCCGTGAGGTTCGTCAGCAACTGAAGCCACACCTGCTACTGGAATCGGGAGTTTCTGGGCCCCAGGAGCCCCAGCCTGCCAGATGCACAGCAAGGGCTCTGCGACTCGGGGCGGGGGCAGGAGCCCTGCAGGGCTGCCCTGGGAGAAGACAGCAAAGGCACCCTGGTCCTTCTAGCGGCTGCTAGAGGGAGGGCAACAGCCTGGGGGCCCGGAGACAGAGACCAGAACCCTTTGGTCAGGCCCAGCACGAATCCAGCTCCCACCATCGCTGGCCGTGGGTTTCCTCCAAACCCGGCTGACTCAGGCCTGGACAAGATTGTTAACATGGACAAGACAGGCAAACAGCTCCCAGGAGACGGGGCGGGCTGCAAGCCTGAGGAAGCTGGGGCCGATGGGGAGGGGCTGGGGCTCAGGGGCTCCCTGGGAAGGCTGGGGTCCCCTTCTCGAGTCTTCCCTCAGGCTGTCACCCGACACTCCCCGGGCTCCCAGCTCAGTCCTGGGCATCAGATCAGCCAATCTGTGTCTGCGCCAACTGAATGCAACCAGGCTGGGCGCCTCGTGGTTCTGCCGCCCTCACTGCAACTCCCCAGCCTCACGCAGAGGGCAGCCTCACCTTGGTACTGAGGGGGCATCTCCAGCTCCTCCTCCTCCTCCTCCTTCTGCTGCTTAAGCTTCTGCTTTTTCTGGAGAGACAGTAAGCAGGAGTTTGTGAACAAGGGGGTGGGAGCGTCCTCATTAATAGAACAGCAAAGGAGCACGGAAGGCCGCCGCCAAGCACACGGCCCCCCACTCACGGAGGAGGAAACCGAGGCCCCCAGCCGGGCAGTGGCTGCTCTGGCCGCCGTCCTGACTGCGGAGTTCCCTGGCTGCTCCTGACATCTCTCCCCAGAGCCCTACTTTAGGGCTGCACCTGCCCAGCTGGTGCCCTGACATCAGACCAGCCCCTGTGTTCCCTTCCAACAGGGCAAAGGGGGTGGCTGGCCGCCTGGAAGGGTTGGCTCTTTCAGGTGCTCACTCATACCAACTACACTCCCCACTTGCCTGCTGGACCCCGCTGAGTGCCAGGCCCCGATACAGGGGACACAGGGAACAGGGTCCAGTTCCTGTGCTCCAAGGGCTCTCAGGCAGGAGGGAAATCCCCGCCCAGGCCAGTTACCACAGGCCCTCAACAACGCTGCCATCCCAGCAGTCTTGAGTGTGGGCAGGGGACGCACCAACTGACAGGAAGTGACTGGCACCTGCAGCACGCCGGGCACTGCGGGGACACTGGAGCCCAGCTGCTCACAATCAGGCCAGGCGGAGGGATGCTGCCACGGAGGGGACGGAACAAGGGCAGCCCTGGCTCGCAGGACCGGCGCCACACCACGGCCTGTGCTGCTGCACCCTGGCAGCCTCTTCAACCACAGATTTCTAGGGCTCTGGCCCCACAAGGGCTCCAGAGGTCAGGGAGCACTGACAGCCAGGCCAAGGGTCGGCCTGAGCAGAGGGAATGGGCTGGGATGCACAGGTGCGTCTGGGGCCAGGGGCTCTGGTCTGGTTGGCAGAGGCCGGCAGGGTGGGCTCCTCGTGAGGACAGAAACCGGGAGGAAGGTGGCTCTGGCTGTACCGTGAGGATGACAGCTGAGCTCGCGTGCCGTGCAGCTGGCACCTGCCCCTTGGCCTTCCACTGGGGCTGCAGCTTGCACCCCAGAAATGTCGGCTCCCACAAATGCAGGCACAGGAGTAGGACTCCTCAACGGCACTGCCCCGGGGGACCTCAGTGGCACATACTGACTTTCCAAGAGCCCACGGTAGATACGGCCGCCACGGGGCTCCCTCTATGCCTTATGACAAGGCGCCCCCATCCTGATCTGCTCTGAGGGTGGGGAGGCCATCCGTGAAGGGCCAGGAGTAGGAACAGACACTGCGGGATTGCAAATCCACGAGTGCAGACACTGGGAAGGCCCCAGGAAGGCTTCGACGAGACAGAGTTCCGGGGATCATACAGCCGGCCTCGCGACTCACCACAAAGCGCCAGCAACGTACCAGGGACACCAGGCCTCGAGCCCAGGCAGGGTGGGTCCCCAGACAGACACACCGCTGTCACCTAGAAAGGACACTGGCCTAGGGCTGAAGGTGGGCCTTACTGAGGGGCAGATTTCAGACCAAGGAAGGGAACCCCCAGTGGGCAGAGCTGCCCCCCCTGCCCCGGCACGGGCTGAGCTGATTGGGAAGCAGTGAGGGGTCGGGGCTTCTGGGCGGGTGCTTGGTGCAGCAGTCAAGCTGCCAGTTAGGGCATCACGTTCTATTATGGGAAGGCATGGATCTGATTCCCGGCTCTGGCTCTAATCCCAGCTGCTGCCACCAGACCCTGCAGTGGCAGCTTAAGTGCTTGGGTCCCAGCCACCGTGAGGGACCTGGAGTGAATTCCAGCTTCTAGCTTCAGCCTTGGCCTAGCCCTGGCTACTGCAGGCATTTGGGGAATGAACCAGCAGGGGGAGTTCTCCCTCTCAAGTGAGTGAAAATTTGGAAAAAATATGTGTGTGTGTGTGTGTGTGTGTGTGTGTGTGTGTGTGTGTATTAACGCACATTCTTGGGTCCCAGCACAGACCTACCAAGGAAGAACCAGGCTGGGGCCTAGGAATGGGAGCAGGGGCTAAAAGGCTTTCAGGCAAGGGCGATGCTGCTACTGCTCAAGGGCATCCCAGAGGGGCTCCCTGCACCAAGGCCTCCACCATCCTCAGCCACTGCCAACTCCCTTCTTCAGCTGGCTCCCGCCCGGCTCTCCAAACAGAAACACGCACTACTGCCACGCTCCGAGAAGAAAGCAGCTCCTCGGGCTGTGGTGCGAAGACAGCAATCGGCAAGGACTACAAGGCAAATGCTCCCAAATACGGCACCAACGATACCGGGACGCAGCGGCAGCCTATCCCTGGGCCAGGGCACCCTGCATGCCCAGTCTTGTTTATTAACTGGCCCCAGTAACTCTGCAACGTGTTCTACTCATAACCCCACGTTACAGAGCAGGAACGGAGGCGTGCAGGGTTCTGCTGAAGCCCAGATGGGCACCCAGACTCTGCTTCTCCAAGAGTACCACTGTCCTCGCTGATGTGGCACACCTGCCTCCTAAGGACGACGCCCACAAAGGCTGGGGGGCACTGTGGAAGGCAGGGAGGAAGGGACTGCTTGTGGACCTGTGAGGACAGCCATCAGCTGCTGGGACACACACGGCGTGGGAGCTGTATTCCATCCCAGGAGGCAGCTGCGCCACGTCAGCGGGGGCAGTGGCAGTGAGGGGGTTAAACTCCTAGGACTGTGGAAGCCCCTGGTGCAGGAAGCCGCTCTGGGCTGCCCTATAGCAGCAGTAGGGTTGTCCTTACTTGAAAATCCTCTTTCCACCAGGGTTCAAATTCCTGGTTTGCATCTGATGAGCCCTGTGACCCTGGATAAGACACCGACCTTTCGTACACCCCTCAGAAGAGGGGGATGACGGAGCTCCCGTCTTCAGTGAGGCTGAGACAAGACAGTGCAGGGCTGTTGGCAAGGGGCCAGGCATGCAGCCTATACTCACTAGTGGACCTGCACCCCTGCTGGGACCAGGTGCTGAAGACTGAGCCCACTGCTCAGAGGATACAGGCCAGTGGCATGGCGCGTGCCCCTTGGTGGACAAACACAGGCCTCTCCTCTTTCAACTGGATCACCCCAAAGTGGGCAGACCCAGCATGCTTCAGAGGCCTGCAAGCTGCAGCTCTGACCTCCCCGCCCTCCCACACGTGCCGTCCTCAGCACGGGCAGGGGGCCAGGTGGGAGCAAGAGGCTACAAATACTCACATTCCTGACGTTCACATCTGCCATCAGATCAGTCATCTCCTCGTCCTCACCTGTGAGCCAAAGCACACAGCCAGTGAGCCCACAAACCCGCCTCCTCCCCTGCCTCCTCCTGGTCCCCTGGCTGGGGATGCCACACGCAGCCCCGGCAAGCTGCCTTCCCCAGACCCACGCCATCCCTTGGTGGGAGTGCGAGTGCCCCCTTCCTATCCCAGACCCCAGGACCTAAGCAAGTGGGGAGTGTGTGGACAGGCAGAAAGAAGGAGGGGCATTCTCAATGTCAGGAATGCCTGGGCACCAAGGAGACAGCAGCCGGGGTACTTAGGAGGGTGGGGTATGGTGGGCATCGTGGTGCTGCAGGTTAAGTTGCTGCTTGAAACATCTATCAGAGTGCCGGGTTGGAATCGTGGCTACTCTGTGCTTCCAATTCAGCCTCTTAATAATGCTCTTGGGAAGTGGCAGATGATAGTCAAAACACTTGGGTCCCTGCCACCCACGTGGGAGACCTGCATGGAGTCACTGGCTCCTGGCTTTGACTTGGCCTAGCAAGTGGTGAGAGCATTTGGGGAGTGAATCAGTACATGGAATATCTCTATGTGTCTGTCTCTGTTCCTCCTCTCTCTGCCTTCAGATAAAATAAATAAATAAATAAATCTTCTTTGAGGGCTGGCATTGTGGCACAGCAGGTTGAACTGCTGACTACAACGTTTGCATCCCATATAGGCATCAGTTCAAGTCCTTGGCTGCTCCACTCCTGATCCAGCTCTCTGCTAACATGCCTGGGAAAGCAGCCGATGGCCCCAGCACTTGATCCTTGAACCCATGTGGGAGATCTGGATGGAGTTCCAGGATCTTTCGTCTTAGCCTGACCCAGCCAGCCCTAGCTATTGCAGCCTTTTGAGAGGTGAACCAGTGCATGTAAGACCTCTGTCTCCTCTCTCTCCCTCTTTCCAACTCTGGCTTTCAAATAAATAAATAAAAGGTTTGCAAGATCTGCCTTCTGTGGCCACATCATGCTGAGCACGCCTGATCGCAGATGCTGAGCAGTCAGGCCTGGTTAGCACTTGGATGGGAGAGCTGCCTTAGGTGTGAGGTTCTCATCTGTTTTTACCCATGCTTCCTCAGCAAAAAGTCACTGAAAGATTGAGTGAATGAACACGAATGAAAGAAAGACTGAGTGCAGCCCAGCCCAGGCCAGAAGCAGCGGTGTCCCCAGAATGGGAGGCAGGCCCACCTCTGGTGCCCTCCTCTTCCTCCACCTTCTCATCCTCCTCGTCCCGGATGATCAGTCGGCCGTCGGCGCTCACCTTGAACCCATGGTCCTTCCTCTTGCCCCGGCCAGGCCCTGGCTGTGTGGCTGGTAAAGCAGAGTTTGGCATGAGAGGCTAGAATGACAGTGCTAACCCACTCCCACCCTCATCAGAACCAACAGACCCAACTCTGCAAACCCAAACGGCGAACCCTCAGCCCCCACACACTGGCCTGGCCTGGAAGCCACCCCTCCCAACACCCAAGAACACGCTGCCCAGGCCAGTCTGTATCCCAGCTCCCGGGCCTCCGCTTCCTGCTTACCTAGGACTCGTTGGGCCACCTTGGGATCCAGGAAGTTGAGTGGCTCGTCCCCGCCACCTTCCTTCAGCCACGCCCGGCTCCTCTGCCGGGCCAGCTTCCGCTGCTCCTTGCCCCGGCTTCTTTCCTCTTCCTCATCATCCTCCTCATCGTCCGAGTCAGCCAAAATCTCCTCGATGCTAAGACAGAGAGGTTCCAAGTCAGAGCGCTCCCCGAAGAGACAGAGGCTGAGTCTGGGTTGGGGGAGACCAGGTCCCCAGGACCCTGTCATAGCCTTACCTGTCACCTTTGCCCTGGGCGGGCTCCTCCTCCTCCTCCCCTTCCTCCTCCACAGCAGCCTGGCTCAGGGCCCGATGCCTCTTGGCCCGGGCCTCGGCTTTCCTGATGTTGACCAGGACTCTGTGGTACTCCTCAGGCAGCAGCCCCTTCACCAGCTCAAACCTGCGGATGGCAGAGGAGGGCTGCTGAGAGCCGTGCCTGCCAGAGGGAAGAGCTGCTGCGCCCGGAGAGCTTCCGCCCGGCCTGCTCAGCCCCTGCCCCACGCGTGCACAGACCCAAACTTGCGGATGAACTTGGTGAACAGGTTCCGAAGCTTGGTGCGGAAGTGCCGCCGCATGTCGTCTGAAAGCTTCCCGATGGCCTCCAGCTATGGGCAGAGCACCAGGTTTAGGGCAGGGGCACCCTCCCAGCCCCAGGCCCGAACCACCTCTCTTCGCCTGTTGTCCAGGCCCTGCTAAGAGGGAGGGATAGAAGGGCTTCCAGAACCTGGGCAGCCCCCCTTCCCCCGAAGCTCTGTCAACACAGCCCTGAGCTCTGTTTCCTGAACGCATGTGGCACTTTTACGCTTATCCTCACAGAATCCTTAGGGTGCCCAGTGGGACAGACAAGGAAACAGGCACACACGGGAGTCTCCCAGGCCTATCTAATCCCATGGTTCCTGCTCTGCCCCAACACCAGCTCATTTCTCTGGGTCCCCGGTGTCCCTCGTCTCGGTGTTCTCCGGCTGGACTGTCCTCACGCCTCTGCCTGCCTGGTGTGGGTTGTGTGTACAGGAGGCACTTAGCTGCAGTGTCTCCCCTTGGACCTCCTCCCCATCATCTAACAGGCCCATCTGCAAATCGTGACATTCCTGAGAGGTCCTGCCCTGGCTGTCCCATTGCAGGGAAAGGGGCCACTCACCACCAGTTGCACATGCTTGGCCAAGTGTGTGACATCCATGACAACCACAGCCACCTTGATGAAGCCCAGTGCAGACTTGACCACGTCGCGGGTGCGGGAGGCCAGGAGCAGGCACACATTCTCCAGCAGCTGCTCCACTGTGCTGGTCCCCATCAGACCTGCGGTGATGAGGTGGCTGCTATCAGAGTCACCCAGGACCCCATCGCCCCAAGACCCCGAGTGGAGAAGCAGCAGCTCCGCCTGCCCGTGTCAGGTCAAACATGCATGGAAGCTAACATCTGGGCGACCTCCTACATGCCTGGCACAGTTCTAACCACACTCTGGGAGCAGCCTTTTATTCTTCCATCATCCTGGGAGGCAACTGTTATTCCTCCTCCTCATTTAAGAGATAAGGTGTTGAGGTTCCCAGAGATTAACAAAGCCACTGAAGATTTCACGTGGCTGGTAAGAAGCAGGACTAGAATCCAGGCGTCAGCTCCAACCTGCTCCTAATCACCCAGATGGGCATGTTGTGGGCAGGGCAAGGAGGCAGCCTTGGCACAGCCAATGGGGCAGGAGAGGAGATAGCAAGGCAGGCAGCGCTGGCTCTGGTCCTTGTCCTCTCTCCTGGCACCTTTCCCTCTGTTTTGGGAGCCACTGTGTCCTGACCTTTTGGGCATGTTCTCACCTTGCAGCTTCCCCCGCCTTCAAGGCAGTAACTGTTTACCTTTAAACTCGAACAGGAGGTGGGTCAGAGCCAGGATGCTGCAACTGACCATGGTCACCGCGCCCACGAGGCCAGGGTAGATGAGCACGAGGTAGCGCTGCAGGGCCTCTGGGGTAGAGAGCAGACAGGTCAGGCCCGGAAAGAAGATGTGGGCCCAGAGGAGCAGCCTGCCCAGGGTCAGGGTGGGGAGCCCTCTCGAGCTTTTCTTTCACTACTCCCAGCATGCATCACCTGGGCTCACCTTCCTGGTTGGAGCCAAACCGCAGGAAAGCGTGGCCCATCTCCACCAGCAGGGCGAAAGCGTTCTTCCGCGCACCCACCGACACCTCCTTGGTGCACAGGATCACCTGCCCAGACGGCCCCGTTAGCGTGTGCTCCCTGCGCCAGCAGCCCTGGGCTTGGCTGCTGGGGCAGAGGTCAGCACCCGTGTGCCCAGGCAGGGCAATCCCCACAGTGTGCCACGGCCCACGCCCTCCAGCAGCCTGCGGGCCTCTCAGGACCACGCCCCGCCCTCACCTCCGGCACGAGGGCTGCGATGAACTCCGCGTGCTCAGCCGACAGCTGCTTCACGATGTGGATGAGGCACTTCAGGCGGGGCTGTGGGCAGGTGGCGGCAGTCAGGAGCCCTCAGCACCACCCCTCGCCCCTCCTCAGCCTCCCGAGGGGCTCCTCCCCAGTGGGCAGAGCAGGAGCCCAGGGCCCTCACCCTCTTGGCGGGAGAGGCTGTGCTCCTCAGCGAGTCCAGCAGGGTCTTCTTCAGGTCGTCCAGGTGGCTCTGCACGAAGCGGGCCCCCGGGCCCTGGGTGCTGGCACACACCTCCTCCAGCACGCGGTAGGCCTTCTTCTGCACCCCGTGGGCCTTGCTCTGAGAGGGGCACGAGGGACACAGGGCTGGGCAGGGAAGGCGCTGGGCTCACCCCGAGGCAGACATTCAGAGCATCCGCCAGCACCATGGCCGGCCCGCAGGGGTTCAGAGGCACTGGCCCTGCCTGTGCACAGGTGTGACGAGCAGCATGTGGACAGCAGGAGGCCCGGGGACCCCCAGGGCCTGACGCCACCCCGGCCCTCCAGGCTCTTCCTCTTGCTAGGCCCTGTGCCAAGGCGCACACCTGGCTGGCCCCTCCAGCAGCCGCACTCCGCCCTCTCCTTCTACAGCCACCCTCTGCCCATTCCTACGGGGCTTTGTCTTCTGCCCCCGGGGTCACTTCTGTTCACGTGCAGGTCTACCCAAGAGCACTGACAGATAGCAGCTGGCCAACTGTAGCAATGAGGACAGCTTTCAGGAGGCCACTGTGAGTTGTGTTCAGCCTGGTCCTTAGCCACAGGGGCCCAGCATGTCCAAAGGTACGAATGGGGCCTGTCCTAGCTGAGATCTTCAAGCAGCCCAATGGCTACAGTAGCCTACTTGGCCTAGCGGGTTAGGCAAAGGCACTTGGCCTTAGCAGGTGGAGCCCGAGCACAGCCACACGCTTCCATCACTCGCACTCACGTGATAAGCTGCAGAGCAGAAGGGGAAGCCATGCGGGAGAAAACAGGTGGCGCCCTGACCTGAGGCAGCAGCAAGGCATGAAGACGGGAACTCATCTTGCCAGGAGTTAGTGCCCTATGCCATCCATGCACCATGCCTGGAGAGCAGTTGTGCGGGGCACCTGGTCTCTGCAGCTCACCTCTAGGTAGGGCCGGATGGTGGAGTACAGCTTGCTGATGGCAGCTTCGTCAGCATGGGGAGCCAAGGCTACGACCAGGTCCAGAACAGACAATCTGCAGGGGCCAAGGAGAGGCTAAGGGGGCTGGAGAGGGGCACGGACTCCCAGTGTTCTCAGTCTACCGGGGGCAGAGGAGGCAAAGTCAGGGTAGAACGGGGGGCTCAAAGGAGCCCTAGAACAATATTCTCAGCTGGCACCTATCGGAGCACTTAGAATGTTCCAGCCGCTCCTCCTGGGGCTCTACCGTGGTAATTCCTTCAATCCTTAAAGCAGCCCTGTGGCAGGGATCATTAATCATGGCCGTGTTACAGAGGAGGATTCAGAAGCAGAGTAAGTAACTGTTCAAAGTCACACAGTCTATAAGTGGCAGTGCAGGGACTTGAATCCAGGCAGTGCCTCCAGGGTCCCTGTTCTTGCCCATCAGGCCTAACAGGCCTCTCCAGGAAGAAGGAACTGGTCAGGACTCTTGCGAGAGCGGGGACTTTCACTATGTCAAGATGTGTCCCAACAATTGCAGCGGATCCACAGGGCTTCTGCCAGACACACCTTCTGGCTCCCTAGGCTGCCCCGCCCAAGCAGAAGGGGCCGAGGTGTCACCTGGTGAACTCAGAGCTGGCAGGGTCGAGCACCTTCTCACTGGCTTTCTCCAGGAATCCGTTCACCAACTGGCGGCCCCACGAGGATTGCAGGAGGGAAGCATTAAGGACAAGAGTCAGAGCAGCAGGGGGATGGCAGGGCCCACGCACTGCGAGGGCTGTCTCCCTCGCACTCCCAGCCCACCCATGGATGGGGGACTCTGCTCTCCAGGAAGCAGGGACGCAGGGACCCACCGAATCTGGCAGGTGGGATCCTGGCCTTCCCTGCCCGAACGTGCTGCTCCTCCACCCTCCAGCAGCCCACCTGTGACTCGGTGATGGTGAGGTAAGTTCTGATGGTCTCCAGGACAGCCCGGCGAGGAGTTGGCGTGTCCCCAGCAGCCACAGGCTGCCCGTACAGGTTGAAGAGGATCGGGAGAAAGTTCTTGGCAAAGCGGCTCACTTCAGCACGGTCAGCCTCTGGCAGGAGGACCAAAGTTTGCATTTAAGGGACCGCAGCTGACATGTCAAAATGGCTGCAGACCCCACAGCCTTCCAGGGCATCCAGTGGCACAGTGTGGAACCAAAGGGTATGAGGCTTCTCTATGACGAGAGGCTGAGAACAAGGTGCCACAGTGGCCTGGGTGCTCCATGGTTCCCATCCTGGGAGCCAGCAAAGTGCAGTCACACAACAAAGCCTTTGACACTGACTGTACAAATCCAAAGTGGCTGTCAGCAGACCAGGAGGAAAGAGGAGAGGGTAGGATGGTGTTGGCCTCTGCTGACCCCTAGGTCCCCAGCTGGAGCAGCAAAAGAGGAGCCAGAAGCTAGTGTCCTATGCCATCCATGCACCATGCCATCCCCCACCCACCCTGCCTCAAGCCCACCATACCCGCCTCACAGCCCTTGGTGATGAGGGTGCGCAGGGCCTGGCACACGGTGACTCTCAGGTCTGGGCGCTCACTGATGGCCATGCCCAGTGTCCGTGCCAGCCCTTTGAAGGAGGTGGCCACATCTGTGGGCCTCGTGCAGAAACCAGGCAGGAGGGTCCAGATCTGGGAAAGGAAGGCATGGTAAAGGAGAGATGCCCCTAAGCAACGCAGCCTGGGACTCTCCTCCCTACCTCTTCCTCCAGCGGACCCTCACCTGCCACTGGAGCGTGTCGTAGATCTTGGACTCCACCGTGCTGCCTGCCTGGGCTAGTTCCATTGCTGGAGCAGAGACAGGACACAGAATGACCCTGGGCACCCTCCTAGACAACTGGCCTCATTTTACCAAAACCCAGAGATGGGGATGGGAAGATGAGCAATTTCACCCTCCCGGTAAACTCAGTCACAGTACTGTTCACTCTAAACTCAGACAGACCTGCAGAAAACAGGAAGCATGGGCAGGCATTGTGGGTGGTGCTACAGGTTTAATCTGACACTGTGGCACCAGCATCCTGGACCAGGCACTCTGGATGGGCTGCTGGCATGCCAGTGACGTGACCACTGCACCACACACCTGCCCCTGAGCCGGGAGTCCAGTGCAGTTGTCCAACTCATCGTGTGCAGACTCCCCATCCCTACTGAATGGCTTCTCTTTATATGAACACACTGTACCCCGACATGGGGCTGTGCCCTAAGTAACCACCAACATTCAGTGACGGATGGGCACGGAGGACATGTCAGATTTTTCACTAGGGTAAGTACATGGCTGGGCGTGCCTTGGTGAGTACTACAGTGGTGTGTCCTGGCCCAGGCACTTCCTCCCAAAGATGCCTGCATGGAGCGTGCAAGGACCAGGGGGCACAAGCTCAGCCTCGCAGGCACTGCCAGTGCTTTAGGTGAGGCTAACGACAGCCCCCGGCGTGGGGTCCATTTTTCTGATGGGCATGTGTGTCTTCTGTACCCAGAGAGAATGTTTCCTAACATCAGGGAGGAAATCCAAAGTCAAGTTGCTAAATGCACAAACTGTAATTAGAATTTAGTATTAAAAAAGAATTTAGTACAAATATGGTACTATTTTTACACATAGCAAAATACATTAAAATGCCAGCAATCATCTCTGGATGGGGGGAGGCAAATGATTTTTTTTTTTTTTAACTCTCTTCTTTCAAGACTTCCTGTAAGTTCTAAAAGACAGCGTTTGAAATCAGGAAACCCTGCCCCAGAGCGGGGTTTCTCAATCTCCCACTGTGGACAGCTCTGGCCAGCCCGTTCTCTGCTGTGCGGGGCTGTCAGCAGTGATGGATGACACAGGCACTGCCCAATGCCCAGGACAGCCCCATCGCTGAGAACCGCTGCCCTGGACCACAGATAAGCAAACTTTTTCTGTACAACCCCTGATTTTAGGCTTCACAGGCTATAGTATCTGTTACAGCTACTTAATTCCTCCACTAAATAATAGAGTGGGGACAGGCATTTGACACAGCAGTTGGGACAGCCACATCCCATACTGGGGTGCCTGAGTCCACTCCACTCCCAACTCCAGCTTCCTGCTACTGTGTGTCCACATGCTGGTTCAAGCAACTGGGTCCCAAGGAGGGCACTAGAACCGTGGCTGGGCCCTGCTTGGCAGAGGGAAGCTGCTGGATGGCCTGCAGGCTGGGCGCTGGGTTGGAGCCCTTCCCCCCGCCTTCAGCTGAGGCTCCACAACTGTGGGAGCCCTGCGTGCACCCAGACAGGCCCTGTACCTTTGCTCTTCAGGGTGGTAGCCAGAGGCAAAAAGTAGGTGGTGAAGAAACCCAGTCGCGTTTCCCGAACGTGGTCCCGGATAACAGGCAACAGCCAGCTCCGTGGAAAGTCCAGAGTCTCCCTGGGAGGTGGGAGGAAGGTCCCAGTGAGGAAGAGGTGGCACCCAGGAGGGCAACATACTCAGCAGTCTGATCCCTACTGAGCCAAGGAGCAGCCAGGCCCACATGGCAGAGACGAGCGCTGTTCCCTGGAGGAACGAGCCAACGGAGTCCCGGGACACATACAAGCTAACCAGGGTCACACTTACTCAGAGCCATCGATCTCCAGAGGCACAGCCTGCAATACCACCTCAGGTCCCATGCTGGTCACTGCGGCCCCCACTGCCTGGTCGAGGGCGGCCGTGTGGGGGAAGTGAGGGGAGAGGCGCAGGTCACACAGGGACTGAAGGCACTGGAGCAAACAGAGGGGAGGGTATGCACCAAGACATGCTTGCACAGCAGAGAGCCAGCGCGGAGAACAGTCCATCTCCATGGACTTGGCACCACAGGACACAAACTGAGAACCCACAGACCTACTGATGTGTCTATTCTTCCCTGTGGCCCAGGATTTTCACAAACTCTGCTTCACTTAATTCATAAAAACCAAAGAACTTCATATGCAAACGCCATCCGCAGTCCATGTTGAAAGGGGAAGGTCTGGCAGAGGCAGGTGCCCAGGCGATAACTAGCAGCACCCTCTGGTTCGTCACAGCCCACGCCAGCCTCCCTGCCCGTGGCCATGCCCAGCTTATAGGAAGGCACGTCTGCCCGCCTGCCCTGCAGGGCCCAGTCTGGGATTCCTGGGGCAGACTGCTGGGCTGGCTCCTTTTCTCACCCAGCAAAGGCAGAGTTCGTGAAGAAGCTGGGCAGGAGCTGGGCCACCTGCTGACAAGGAGTCTGGGGCCCATCCCCAGGTCCCTAACTTTTCTCAAAGCTGAAGCCTGCAAGGATCCCTGGGAAACCCGATTCTTTTTTTTTTTTTTTTTTTTTTTTGACAGGCAGAGTGGACAGTGAGACAGAGAGACAGAGAAAGGTCTTCCTTTGCCGTTGGTTCACCCTCCAATGGCCACTGTGGCTGGCACGTGCTGCTGGCGCACCGCGCTGATCCGAAGGCAGGAGCCAGGTGCCTCCTCCTGGTCTCCCATGGGGTGCAGGGCCCAAGCACTTGGGCCATCCTCTACTGCACTCCCGGGCCACAGCAGAGAGCTGGCCTGGAAGAGGGGCAACCAGGACAGAATCTGGCAACCCGACTGGGACTAGAAGCCGGTGTGCCGGTGCCGCAGGTGGAGGATTAGCCTAGTGAGCCGTGGTGCCGGCCGAAACCCTTGATTCTTAAATGGTCTACTCTGGTGGGGAAACCCCTCTGGGACCCAAGTCTGTTTAAAACACTAACACTGTCCTCAATTTTTAATCCTTTAGATTTTCTGTAACAAGTAAGAGGAGAAGGGAGAAGGGGGATTGCACTGGTTCCCTAAGTTCCAGAACCACAGCTCCCACAAAGGCTAGCAGCAGGCGGCAGAGGGGATTGACTATCCCTCTTCCTATTCTTCGACTATCCTTCCTGTTCCCACATGGGCCCATGCACCTCCCTGGGGACTGAGCTGGGAACCCGCTGGGGCCACTGTCCGGATGGAGGGTGAGAAGAGTGCAGCCGACAGACACGCCCCCAGCAGGAGCCATCCGAGGCCAGCCCAGCAGCCCCAGCCTACCTTCTTCATCACAGGGTGCGCCTGCCTTCCACACGCCTCAAAGAAGACACACAGCAGCTGCAACACGGAGCTCCAGACCGCGTGGAATTTGTACGTCAGGCCCTCCTCTGCGGCCCTGCCAAGGGAGCAGGAAGTCAGGGCCACGGTCATGCTACCCTGTGCCCTAGCCAGGGAAAGTCCACCTCACACCCAGGTCTCAGCTGACAGCATCCTGATGCTTAGAGAACCCTGTGTCCCATCTTCAGATGGGGAAACTGAGGCACAGAAAGACTGTATAATCTGCCATTGACTACACTCGGTCTCCCAAGCCCATGTCTTCCCACTGTCCTCTGCTTTCTCAGACATGAGTCAGGGGGCCATGGTAGAAACAACTGGCCCAGGCAGAGGTGTAGCCCTTTCTGGCCTGTGCCCATCTGGGTTTGCTCCACCTCCCAGGGAAATCTAGTCCCTGGAGATCTGAGAGGCCGACCGGAGGCAGTGTGGGGGAGGGGGGAGGCTAGGGGAGACCTGATCCCACTGCTCATGTCTTCCTTCCTGTAACTTCATCGCAGAGGGGCCCACAGGAAAGGGGCTTATGTCCCTATGAGGGACAGGAACCAAAGTAGCAGCCCCTGGAGTTAAACAAACAGACCCAGTCCTTCCCCAGGGCTGCTGAGGGGTGTCCGGTGCTGAGCGTCCTCACTGCCCTGCCGGTAAGGTGAAGGCGGCCACGTGAGCGGCTCCTCTGACAGGCGAGGAGGGCAGCACAGTACGGCAGTCGGCAGTCGGCGCAGACGCTGTGTTAGGCTGCCGCTGGCTGGGTGATCTCTGCTTTACTGATGTGCAGTGGGGCTCGTCTCTCCTCTCCAGTGGTTTGTATCTACTGAATGCCCAACTGTGTGCCAGCCCAATCAATCTTTATCCCCTGTTCTTCTGGACCCAAGGGGGGGGCAGGGGGCTTGCTCCAGTGCCTGGGGCCTGTGTCAGTAGAGCTGGATTGGAAGCCGCTGGATGGAGCACATTCTCTGGAATGTCACACCATGGCGCCCCTCCGGCTCCGGCCACGCCCCTGCAATGTGGCGGGCGCTCCTGTCAGCAGCCTAGCAGGGAGCACTTGTGATGACACGAGTCTCCTGCAAGGTGCCTTCCACCCCATAACATGGACAGCACTTTCTCACCTGAACATCTTGGCAATGTACTGGGCGGGGCCTGAGGCCGAGGAAGTCACCGAGCCGATGGCAGCCATGTGGGGAGCCACGCATTCCTTCAGGAGCTCCTAAAAAACACGACTCTGGCTGTCTGGGCCCACGACAGCCCCCTAATCAGCACCTAGCACTCCCAGGTGACTGTTTCTGAAGCCTCTGCGAGGGAGAGGCCAGCCTCCCAGTGCTGGAGCCCCCAGGCGTGGGCGGGCAGCGCGGGGCGAGCCAGGGCAGCAGCCCAACTCCTTTCGCTCCTGCTTCCTCAGCTCAAGCTGGCGCTGAGAAGCTGCAGTACCTTGAGGCTCTGGGTGGCAGCTGTCACCACCTGAGGGTGGGGGGACAGCAGACAGGTCATGGCTGTTCCAAAAAAGCGAGGAAGGTGGCCCAGCCCCAGGTCCCGCTGCAACCTGCCAAGACAAAACACGTCCATGGGGCCTGGCACAGAGCCTCAAGACCCGGGCAACTGGGGCTCAACCTGTGGATGGTCCAGGTTCAGAAACCCCACTGCTCCGCTGGGCTCCACGGGGCCCTGGCAGTGAGCAGATTACAAAAGGCATTGACCTTCAAACAATCACCACACATGGCCAAAGATTCACTCAGGTCTGCAGGTGTAGAGCCCAGGACAAGCCTTCTTCCCATCTGAGCCTCACCTGTATTTCCCAGGGACAATCAACATCGGGTTTCTTAAGTACTCTCCCTGGCTTTTCTGCACATACATGCAAAATGGTAGCAACTACTAACATGAAGTAGCATACTATGCACTAATCAATGATATAACTACATGAATTCATTTAACTGTTACAATTAATGAAATAAATCCTATTATAATTCCCATTTTATAGATGAAACAGAAGTCAAGTACCTTGCCCAAGCCACGCAACCTGGTGCAGTGGGGTCAGGATTCACACCCTGGCAACCTGCTTCCAGGGTACATAAATACAAACAATCCCACCATACCTGCAGCTCTGCATTCCACTTTTTCTCAATGTATCCCAGAGTTCTTTCCATAAGAGTATGTACACCTACTCAATGATTCGTTTTTTTTTTTTTTTTTTTTTAAGATTTTATTTATTTGAGAGGCAGAGTTACAGAGAGAGGGAGAGGCAGAGAGAAAGGTCTTCCATCTGCTGGCTCACTCCCCAAATGGCTGCAATGACCGGAGCTGAGCCGATCTGAAGCCAGGAGCAAGGAGCATTTTCCAGGTCTCGCATGCGGGTGCAAGGGCCCAAGTGCCTGGGCCATCTTCTACTACTTTCCCAGGCCATAGCAGAGAGCTGGAGGTGCCAGGGCCACAGGCGGAGGATTAACCTACTGCGCCACAGTGCCAGCACAGCGTTATGCTGTTGGGGTTGAACTGCTGCCCAGTGGGGCACTGGGGGAGCATTCTAGCGTGCCTGCCATCATCCATGGTGCTACAGCCTCCCAGGACACAGAACGGACACAGCTCTGGGCGTGCTCCCACAGAAGAGTGAATGAGGTGGATGGCACTGTGGCCTGACAAGTTGCTGCCTGCAAGTGAAGCCCACGTGGGCACCAGTTTGAGCCCCGGCTGCTCCACTTCCTATCCTGCCACTGCACCTGGGAAAGCAGCAGAGGAAGGCTCAAGCACTTGGGCCCATGCGCCCATGTAGGAGACCCGGAGGAAACTCTTGGCTTCAGTCTGGCCCAGCCCTAGCCATTGCAGCCATCTGGGGAGTGAACCAGCAGATTTAAGATTTCGGTCTCTCTCTCTCTGTAACTCTGCTTTTCAAATAAATAAAATAAATGTTAAGAAAAAAAATGAGTGAACGTGGTAGTCTCACCACTTCCTGCCATTGCCAACTGAAAGGCAGTTTGGTGTAGTAAAGAGACGGGTCTGGCCAAGCTGGGCAGGACATGAGGCCTGGCTTCCTGGCAGCTGTGTGGCCAGTTAATTCCCAGCTGCTGCTTTATGAAACAGGGCTGCACCCTTGCTCATGGCTGGATGGGAATAGTGAGATAGACGGAATGATGGACAAAGCAGTCTGCATGTTCTGGGGCCAGACTGACGCCGGAACCCTTTACTGAGGGGAAAACAGACACAGCACAGTGGAGTCCCAGGGCCTAGACCCTGCTCCAGGGAAAATGCATCCACGCGGCTCGCATCGCACACTGCACACTCTATTTCCTTCCAGCCTTGTTCTGGACAAGTGGAACGGTCCAGCAGCCTCTATTAAGTGGCCAGGCCCCAACCGGAAGGAACACAGTGACACAAAGCAGGAGGCAGGTTCACAGGACGATGAGACCCAGAGAAGCCACTGGTCCAGGTGGGGAATAGGGTGGAGCTGCAGAAAGCGGACAAGGGAACAAGCGTGCATGGGATGGCACAGCCAGGGGGACAGAGAGTGGGACTAGAATTCCAGTCCTGACCTGGAGCACACTGCTCCCAACCCATGGGGTTTCACCTCACAGTGAGCTGGCAAACGCTCCAGCAGGGAAGGAACTGGCCCTGGCCAGAAGGTCTGTGCCGTCCTACCGTGTGCCTCTCCCAAACAGGAGCTGGTCTGCAGCCCTAGGCAACAAGCTGCCTCACCAGCCTCGAGTTCACATCCTTCCCCTCCATGGCGCAGAGCAGGCAGGCTGGATGGAGGGCCTGGGACACCCCTCCTCCTTGTTCCTACCTGACCAGGTTGATGTGGGCTTTCTCCATGACCTTAAGCCAGGCGAGCATGGGTTGTAAGTCATTTTCACTGGGAACGTAGTCATATAAGGCCTAGAGGTGGGAGATGGAATAAGCAGGTACAGCTGGCAGCAGTCCCAATGACCATGATCCCTTTCCATCCCCAGGGGACCAGCACGTAGCCTAGGAACTCCCAGCCCCCATGGCTTTTCTAGTTCCTATCTTGCCCCACTCCCGAAAGTGATCTCAGCTCCATTTCTTTGAGAGAACAGCCCCTAGGCACAGGGGAGTAAAACAGGTCACACTCATCTGTGCATCTAGCATAAGCCAAAGCCCTTCTCTGGAAAAAGGCACATGAGCACACACATACATTCTGGGGAGGACGTGGTAGCCCCTGTCAAAACCCATCCACAGATCTGCAAGGTTGGGAGCCCTCAAGCTATCTGTGAATCCCATGAGACCAGGCTGAAATGGTTTATTCAAGAAGGAGCCAGGGCCCCAGCTCCCATGAACACTAATGTGTCCCCAGCAGCTGGTCTCTTGCCTGCTTGCTGGCCTCCTGGCCTCCTCCAGTGCAGGAGCCCAGTGCAGCCATTCACCCTTGCTCTGAAGACAGCGAGCAGTACCAGTGTCCCCAGCACAGCCTCCCAAGATGCCCGCCTTGCCCAGCGTCAGGCCTCACCGTGATGATCTGGGCGTTGAGCTCTGCTGACAGGGTGCCTGGGCCTGGCTTGGCATGGAAGAGGCTGTGAAAGGCCTGCATGGCACAGGCTGTCACCAGCTGTGGGGGATACACAGGCTTAGAGACCCACAAAGCCCAGGGCTGCTCTGGACCCTTATCTCAAACATCGCCCACCCACCCAGACGCTCACAAACCTTTAAATGAGTTAAACAAAAACAATGGAGAAAACAAACAAATTTTTTTTTTACAAAAACGACTAAAGGGGGCTGGCACTGTGGTGCAGCGGGTTAACGCCCTGGCCTGAAGTGGTGGCATCCCATATGGGCACCAGTTTAAGACCTGGCTGCTCCACTTCTGATCCAGCTCTCTGCTATGGCCCAGGAAAGCAGTAGAAGATGGCCCAAGTCCTTGGGCCCCTGCACCTACGTGGGAGACCTGGAAGAGGCTCCAGGCTCCTGGCTTCGGATTAGCACAGCTCCGGTCGTTGCAGCCAACTAGGGAGTGAACCATCGGATGAAAGACACCCTCCCCCCCCCGCCTTTCCTCTCTCTGTGTAACTCTGACTTTCAAATAAACAAATAAATAAATACGCAAAAACTAAACTCTTAAAGACAGGCCACAAAGGGTCTGCATGCTATGACACGCCGTGTTGCCCCATGTGTTCACGTATGTTACATATCCATAGAAAACAGGTCTGAAAGGGCTCGCAGTTGCTGGCACAGTTTCCCTTAGGAAATGAGACTTGGAGGGAAAGAGATTGGTCCCGTGATACGGTTTCCTCCTTTTAAGCAGTGATTGTATTGCTTGTATAATAAAAATTTTTAAGTGCATGTGGATAGTCAAGAGATTATATAAAGACTAAGAATTACGCAAGGATGACAGAAGAGCAGCCAGTCATTTTTAACCTGTCTTTAAAGCTGCAACACTAATCTGTTAGGTAGGCAAAATCCACGTGTGAAGTAGAAATACCTGACTCAGGCTGGAGCAGAGGTGGGGGCTGACACTTCCCCTGCCCAGACACGGATTCATCCCCGCTCTGCCCTGCTCTCTGTGGTCAGCTCCAACTGCCCAGGCCCCTGCGCCGGCCCTACCTATCCCCACACCACGCGTGATACGGTCTCCTTGGTTTCAGGGCAGGGAAAGCCCAGGCCCTGCCTGGTGTCTGACCACGGCCCCTCCTCCTCTGGCTCTCGGGCCTGAGCTCACCACATGGCTTAAGGTCATGACCCGGAGGAGAGTCTCGCTGCAGCTCTTCACCAGGCCTTCTGGGAAGCAGGCCAGCGTGTCCTTCAGCAGCGTCAGCATGTGCAGCGTGGTGGTGGCTTCCTTGGAGCCTGGCAGGCAAAGGAGCAGTTCAGACGCCAGCCCCCTCCCTGTGGCTGGCCACGGCCTCCCGTCCACCTGCCCACAGTCTGGCTTTCCCACCTCCAGACTTCTCAATCTCCTGGATGCAGAACTTGGCGGTGGAAACGGCAGCAGGATGATGGGCAGGGGCCTTTTCACCAAACATGAACTCGCTGCCCTTGAGGACCGAGCACACTCCATGCTGGGCAGCCTTCCGGATCTGGGGGGAGGGAAAGAGGAACATGGCCACATCAGCACTGAGCCAGTACCTTGGGTGCCTGGCACACCCACCAACCAGGCTTAACTGAACAGCTTGCCATACCCTGTGCTGGGCTGGGGCCTTTGTGTGTATAGAGGTCTGAGCTGTGGAGCAAGACAAATCTTGGTTCAAATCCCTGCTCTGTTACAGTGTGAGGCTCCCTAATCCAAAAACCGGAACCATTCGAAAATCCGAAATTTTGAAGACCAACATGACACTAAAGGGGTTCAGACTTCAGAGTATTTCGGGTATCAGATTAAAAACGCTGCATCAGTAACAGCTAGGTCAATATTCCAAAAACTGCATGGCTCTGAAATCTGGAGCACTTCTGGTCTCAAGCCTTCTGGACAAGGGACACCTGGCCTGTGCTAACTCCCTGATGCCCTGCAAGTCCAGCCACTTTGTCTTTAAAGGTGGGGGCCTCATCCCTTAGCCTGGGGCTCCTGGCTGCTGTGATAGTCCAGCCCACAAGGCTCTGAGCACCCATGTCCCACTTGAGAGGCAAACACATCTCCAGACACACATAGGTAAAAAGCACTCGGGGGACAACAAAACAGTACTACTTCTTTTTATACAGGGGTCAAGGAAGTGTCACTGCTGTGAGGTGACATTTTAGCCAAGGCCTGAAGAAAGTGAGGAAAGACCACGTGAACACACAGGGAAGGAGGCATATGACCATCTGGGATGATGGTGCTCAGCACAGGGAATGACCAACATCATTGTGCTCCCTGCCCTTGATTTCTGGGGGAAATAGTGGGCAACCACCTCCCTGAGCCCCCACCGCCAGCCTGGAAGCGCAGCACGCCTGTGAGGGAGGTAGGAGTCTCAGGTAGGTGTCATGTCCTTACTGTGCAGGACAGAAGTGGAACCAGGGGATGGACCAGGAAGCTCATGGAGATTAGGTAACTTGCCCGGGAGACGCCAGGCAGTGAGTCCAGTCTTCGGTGCAGGTCTGTGTGACTGGAAGCTCCGGCCCCCTGCACTGCGGGGTGGCTCTGCTACCTCTCCATTTCCTGGGGTCCAGCAGACTCACCTTAGGCTTGCTGTGCACAGTGAAGCTCAGGAGCCCGTGGTACACCTGAAGGGTCACAGGGTAGCTCCAGGCCTCCAGGTTTTGCTTCCGCAGAAGGGTGGCCAAGCAGGAGAGGACCTTAAAGAAGAAAGCCAGAGTCCCTCAGCTCCATAGCCTCTGCCAGGACGGGGAAGAGCCCAGGTCCTCACCAATTCCAGAAAACCCCAAAGGGAGGCAGCTGAGGCTGCACAGAGCACCCAGAAGCAGCCCAGCTTTACCCAAATCACATGGGCTCCGGGCGCCAGACACTAACCCATCGGAGGGCAGAGGAGGAGCCGCTGGCGGCCTGGGCTGACATGACATCCATGAAGGCTTTGGAGGTATCGGAGAACTTCTTAATGAGCACGGCACTGGGCACCCTGGGGGCAGAGGAGAAGGTTACCCCAGAGAGGCCTCTGAAGAGCAGCAGGTGCAGCCCTCTGTGGTGCAAAGCAGGAAGCTGGACAGAGCTGGGGCACTGCTGCCCAGGGCACTCAGCGGGGGGGGGGGCAGTGACCTGAGGACAGGAGTCCCGCTTCAGACGTAAGGAACTTCCACCTGACCTCCTCCCGCACCCTCTCCACTACTCACTTGGCATTACCCATGAGCCGGGTCCTCACTCACACCCATGCTCCCGCCCCTCCCCACCTTGCCTGGCCACACTCCCCTAGCAGCAAGTCCCCAAACTGGTGCCAACCTGCCAGCTCTTTCCCCTGCCTGCTCCCACCCTGGGCTGCCCCTTCCCCAGATGCCAACTCCCATACTCTACAGGTGTGATAGCCCATGCCACCCCCAGAGCCTGAGACTATAGAATGCCACCTGACACAAGCTATCGTTTCCAAAGCTTTATTTTAATTAGATCATGGTAAAATATGCAGAGCATAAACTGTACCATCTTAACCATTTTTAAGGGCAAAGCTCAGTAGTGTTATGCATATTCACAATGCTGTACAACCAATCTCCAGAACTTTTCATCTTCAAAAATCAAGTATCAGGCCGGCGCCGTGGCTCAACAGGCTAATCCTCCGCCTTGCGGCGCCGGCACACCAGGTTCTAGTCCCGGTCGGGGCGCCGGATTCTGTCCCAGTTGCCCCTCTTCCAGGCCAGCCCTCTGCTGTGGCCCAGGAGTGCAGTGGAGGATGGCCCAAGTGCTTGGGCCCTGCACCCCATGGGAGACCAGGAAAAAGCACCTAGCACCTGGCTCCTGCCATCGGATGAGCGCGGTGCGCCGGCCGCAGCGCACCAACCGCAGCAGCCATTGGAGGGTGAACCAACGGCAAAGGAAGACCTTTCTCTCTGTCTCTCTCTCTCACTGTCCACTCTGCCTGTCAAAAAAAAAAAAAAAAAAAAATCAAGTATCGGCCAGCGCCGTGGCTCAACAGGCTAATCCTCCGCCTGCGGTGCCGACACCAAGGGTTCTAGTCCTGGTCAGGGCACCGGATTCTGTCCTGGTTGCCCCTCTTCCAGTCCAGTTCTCTGCTGTGGCCCAGGAGTGCAGTGGAGGATGGCTCAAGTCCTTGGGCCCTGCACCCACATGGGAGACCAGGAGAAGCACCTGGCTCCTGGCTTCGGATCAGTGTGGTGTGCTGGCCACAGTGGCCATTGGGGGGTGAACCAACAGAAAAAGGAAGACCTTTCTCTCTCTCTCTCTCTAACTCTGCCTGTCAAAAAAAAAAAAAAAATCAAGTATCAGGGCTAGTGCCATGGTGCAGCAGGCTAAAGTCCCAGCCTGAAGCGCTGGCATCCCATAGAGGCTGGTTCTAGTCCTGGATGCTCCACTTCTGATCCAGCTCTCTGCTATGGCCTGGGAAAGCAGTGGAAGACGGCCCAAGTGCTTGGGGCCCTGCACCCATGTGGGAGACCCAGAAGAAGCTCCTGGCTCCTGACTTCGGATCAGCTCAGCTCTGGCCATTGTGGCTATTTGGAGAGTGAATAATCAGATGGAAGATCTCTCTTTCTAACTCTGTATTTCAAATAAATCTTTTTTAAAAAAAAATCAAGTATCAGAGAATTGTATCTAAGAACTATATTGAATCTGTTTAAAAAAAAAAAAGAACTAAACTAAAAATTAAAAAGAAAAATCAGGTATCTCGGGAGGGTGCTCAGCCAGGCAGTCACGACGCCCAGATCCCACGTCAATGCCCAGCTCCAGCTCCGGCTTCCAGCTTTCTGCCCATGCAGGTTCTGGGAGGCAACAGTGACGGTCCGAATAACTGCGGGGCCCACACAGAAGACCTAGACTGAGTTCCTGGCTCCTGGCTTCTGCCCTAGCCCGGTCTCAGTCACTGTCATCATCTGGGGGTAACCAGCAAGTAGGAATGTGTGCATGCGCGCGTGCTCTCTCTCTCATAAAAAAAAAAAAAATTCTGTAAATCAACTATCTTTTAAAAATAATGTCCTGGCTCTGTTCCTCCTGGCCACATTTCATTTCCCTCCTGCACAAGGAGAGGTGAGGTTCGAACAGGAGCTGAGACTCACCGCTTCAGGACGAGGTTCAGTAGGTAAGCCACGGCGGCCAGAGACTCCGGAGACTCCACTGCTTCCATGGTGGTCATCTGAGGGCCAGATCGAGGTGAGAGTGGACAGTGTGCCACACTAGGCAAAGAGAAAGCAGCCAAGGGGGAACCAGGCGCCCAGTACAGCGACCATGGCCAAGACCCATGGCGTCACAGGTTCAACCCCAGCTCTGTCACTATGTAACTGTGGCCTAGCAACTTAACCTATGACTCAAGTTCCTCATTCATGATACACACAACACACTTCATAAAGTTGTGGTGAGGTTTAATAGAATTAATATGTGTAAAACACTTAGAATACCACCTGGCGTGTGAATAGAAAAAAACAAAAACAAGCGCAACACAAAGTCCCACACCATAGCCAGCTCCCTGAAATACTTTCTCTCTCCGGAGCAGAGGTGTGCAAGCTGTCAGTGAAGGGCAGCAGTAATGTCTGAGGCTCTGCAGGCTTCATACGCTCCCTGCTACACACTGCTCTCTGTGTTTCAGTCCTTCAGAAATGGAAAAACCATTCGTAGCTCCCAGGCTGTACAAAAACAGGCCATGGGTCTGATTCGGCCACAGGCAAAGTCTGCCAACCCCTGTGCTAGAGCAGCAGTTTTCAAACTTCTATGTCCTTGAGAATTACCAAGGACTCCCCACTGCGCAGGCTGTGCTCACAGGCTGTATCTGCTGATATTGATCATATTAGCAATCACAACTGAACAATTTCAAAACAAACACAAGAACCTACAAGCACAACTCCACTAGCTGTCAGAACATAACTTCTGGGAGACTCCACAGTACGCTCACAGGGGTGACAAAGGTACCATGATGGAAATAATTCTGGCCTAGCCAAGCCCCAAGAAGAGTGCTGGGGCCCTCAGACCACACTTGGAAAGCCATTTTCCCCAGCTTAACCGTCTTCAGAGACACAGGAGGAGGGGGCAGAGCGGCGGGTTCTCGCTTTACGAGAACACTGCAGCAGAGGCTGTAGGCCTCACCAAGCCCCTGAGAACAGACGCTGACAGCGTCCTCACCTGCTCACGGTGAGCGCTCGCTCCCCCCGGGGCACCACAGCCTGAATAACCCGCTGGATCCGTGTCACCTCTCCTCCCCCCGCTGCACCCACTCACCAGAGCGGCAAAGTACTCGGTCTCCGTCTCCTTCCCGCCCTGGGAGCGGATCACCTCGGTGACGGCAGCCAGCACAGCACAGATCTGCACGCGAGGGGAGAGAGCCCATGAAGCATCTCCGACTGACCCTGCCCCACGGGCCCCCCGCTGGCCCCTTCACGAATCAACAGGAAAGAGCCCAGGGACAGAGAAGCTGAGTGGCACTCAGCCGGGACGCCCACTGCAGGGCCAGCAAACAGCAGGACAGACAGCATGCTTGCTAAAACTTCCTCACAGACGGTCTCTTCGACAACTACTTGTATGAATGCACAAACCTGTATGGACAGGTTTGTCCACTGCAACAACAAATCAGAACAACCAGTCTCAACAAGGGATTAACAAAGCTGCCATCCGACGGCCCAAGGGCTGGCTAGAGTCTGTTCCACTTCTGGTCTAGTTTCCTGTTAACGTGCTTACTTAGTGCATAATTCTATATATGATATGATATATTGAAGTACTATTCACTGATGGAAAAGAATAAGGAACTAAGTGTGTGTGCATTTGTGTGTATACATACAAACTTAGAAATCCTCCTTGGTGGGGAAAACAGTTGCAGAATAGCGGATGTAAGATATAATGAAAGCAGTAGAAGATGGCCCAAGTCCTTGGGCCTCCGCACCCACGTGGGAGACCCAAAAGTAGCTCCTGGCTCCTGGTTTTGGATTGGCAGCTCTGGCTGTTGCAGCCATCTGGGGAATGAACTAGCAGATGGAAGACATCTCTCTCTGTCTCTACCTCTCTCTGTAACTTTTTCACATAAATAAAATCTTTAGGCTAGTGCAGCGGCTCACTAGGCTAATCCTCCACCTGCGGCACCAGCATCCCGGGTTCTAGTCCTGGTCGGGGCACCAGATTCTGTCCTGGTTGCTCCTCTTCCAGTCCAGCTCTCTGCCGTGGCCCGAGAAGGCAGTGGAGAATGGCCCAAGTGCTTGAGCCCTGCACCCACATGGGAGACCAGGAGGAGGCACCTAGCTCCTGGCTTCGGATCGGTGCAGCGCGCCGGTCAACTACACCAGCCATAGTGGTCACTTGGGGAGTGAACCAAAGGAAAAGGAAGACCTTTCTCTCTGTCTCTCTCTCTCTCACTGTCTAACTCTGCCTGGAAAAAAAAAAAAAAAAAAAAAAAAGAACAAAGAACATGAGGCCAGCACTGTGGTGTAGCTGGTAAAGCTACCACCTGCAGTGGCGGCATCCCATATGGGCACCAGTTCGAGTCCTGCTGCTCCATTTCTGATCCAGCTCTCTGCTATGGCCTGAGAAGACAGTAGAAGACGGCTCTGGTACTTGGGTCCCTGCAGCTCTGTGGGAGACCTGGAAGAAGCTCCTGGCTCCTGGCTCCTGGCTTCAGACTGGCCCAGCTTCGCTGTTGTGGCCTTTTGAGGAGACCAGTCTCGGTCTCTCTCTGCCTCTCTGTAACTCTGCCTTTCAAATAAAAACAAATCTTTAAACATAAAAAGAACGTGGCACCTTGGGTAATGTGTAGAGAACCGAGGGTAGAAAAGATGACACAGCAGACAGAAATACCACCTGCGGTCAGCGGACAGCTGGCGGCCAGGGCTCCGCGCTCCGGCGGCCCCTCCTCGCTGCCAGGCGGCCGTGGAGGCCTCCCTACCTCTTTGTGAGCAGCGGAGCTGGACTCCCAGAAGCGCTGCACTTTGCTGAAGGTGACGTTGGTGCAGTCGGAGAGGCCGCTCAGGAAGGTGCCGGAGGACTTCTCAGTGACAGCCAGCTCCCCCTCTTCCTCCATGGCCGTCTCCGGGGCTCCGCGGCTGCCCAGGCGCAGGGACCCTGACTGCAGCTCATTGTGCAACTTCACAGCATCAACCGTCAGATCGCTCTTGCCTGCGAGGCGACAGGCACGAGCATCGGCCCCAAGCTCCACCCGACCTTCACGAGCCCTGTGAAACACACCCCCAACCCAAGCGGCGGCACTCGGGCCTAAAACTTCTAGAAGCAAGCGCGTCCTGCTTCCCGGTGCCCGGTGGCGTCAGCGGGCAAGCCCCGGAGGAAACGCTCGGGGAGCCGCGCCTCTGCAGGTTAACAGCAAGTCCCAGCTGGACGCCGCTCCCCCACCGCACCTGTCCAGGGCACTGGAAGAGATGCCAGGGCCGACGCCTGGGCCCCGGACCCTCGGGAGCCCCAGCCCCGCGCGGACCGCCCCGCCCCGTCTCCGCCCGCTACCTGACGGCCGGCTGAAGAAGCGGCTGCGGGCGGCTTGGCGGTGGCGGGAGATGGCAGGGTTGCTGTCGCTGCTGTGGCCTTTCTTCCAGCGCTTCAACTTGGCCGAGACCCCAGAGGGCAACTTCCCCGAGCGGCCCATGTCGGCGGAGACCCGGCGAGGAAGCACCGGCTGCCAGGCACGCGCGGAACCCACGTGGGTCCTCGCCGCACTCCACTTCCTTTTTCCTCTGGCGTCACTTCCGGGTTCCCTCCGTCACCATGGCAATACTGTCAACATCCGGTTTTGCCTTCGCGCAGAGCCTCGGATCCCAGAACCGCTCAGAGGAGAGCCGTTGTTAGGGAGGAGCTTTGGTTGCTAGGGATTCTCTGGGGGCTCCTTCTCCAGGGCCCCAGTTCTTGGCCCCAGGGATGAGCCTTATAACATTGGAGTGCTTTTGCAACTTAAAATAACAAACAAGTCTACGTCTGTATTCTTTTGGAAATCTCATTTCAAAAGTTAGGCATAGAAACCAATTTACTCAAAAGAATCGCATTCCGGGGAGACCTGAGGGAGTGAAACTCAGTTTGGCAGGAAAAGATCAAAAAGCAGCCCAGGAGCTCTAGACTCGCTTTGCTATTTTCCATTATTCCTGGGCATACCCACTGGTATGCCACACTTGCCCCAGACAGCCCTCAGTCCCAAGTTCACCCCTTAATCTCTTTCTCTCTCTTTTTAAAAGATTTATTTATTTATTTGAAAGTCAGGGTTACACAGAGAGAGGAGAGGCAGAGGGTGAGAGAGAGAGGTTTTTCATCCACTGGTTCACTCCCCAATTGGCCACAACGGCCGGAGTCACGCCGATCCGAAGCCAGGGGCCAGGAGCCTCTTCCTGGTCTCCCACACAGGTGCAGGGGCCCAAGGACTTGGGTTATCTTCTACTGTTTTTCCAGGCCATAGCAGTGAGCTGGAGAGCGGTTGTAGCTCCCGGAAGTGGAGCAGCCAGTCTGGAACGTGCGCCCATATGGGATGACAGCTCTGCAGCCCGGGGTGTTAACCCGCTGCCTCACAGCGCTGGTCCCATCCAACCCTTAATCTCTGAATTCCACCTCAGAACCAGCAAGCAATCCAGAGCTGTTCCAACTTCCCTGGGACCCTCCTCAAAAGGCCTTAAGACGCTCCAATTGGAATGCCTGCCTCCCATGTCAGACTGCCTGGGTAGGAGTCTGGCTCCACTTTGGATTTTTCTTTTTAAGATTTCATTTATTTATTTGAGAGGTAGAGTAACAAAGAGAGGGTGAGACAGAGAGAAAGGTCCTCCATCTGCTGGTTCCGGTTCACTTCCCAGATGGCCGCAGCTAGGCCAATCCGAAACCTGGAACCAGGAGCCTCTTCTGGGTTTCCCACACGGGTGGGGGGCCCTAAGCATTTGCAGGCCATTAGCAGAGAGCTGGATCAGAAGTGGAACGAACAGCCAGGACAGGAACCGGTGCCCACATGAGAAGGCAGCGCCACAGGCGGAGGCTTAGCCTCCCATGGCACAGCGCCGGCCTCCGCCCTGGATTCCAGCTCCTGCTAATGAAACCCTGGAAGGCAGCACCTGGGTCCCTGCCACCCCCGTGGGAGGCGTGGCTTCACCCTGGCTTCTGTGAGCCTTTGTGTTGTGAACCAGTAGGTAAGAGTTTCTCTCTCAAATAAAAATAAATAAATAAATATAAATAAAATGATACACTTAAGAGGAAGTTAAGAGTGGCCTAGAAGCGAGTTTTGGTCTGAGAGCAAGGGGTAGAAAACAGTGAGGAAAGGAAAGACTGGAGTGAAATCCACAGGGCAGCAGCCTGCATGCTGGCAGGCAGGGGTCTGTGTCACCAGGTCACGGGTCACAGGAAACCTAGATGACTGCTGACAATATTTCCATTGTTCTGCAGTAAAACAAGTACAATATAATGATGTGCAAGTGCCCTTTCTTTTATGAAGCAATAGTAAAAAGGAGGATTTTTCAAAGAATGTTATTTACCAAAATGAAGGGTTAGCTTGCTGACGTTCTCAGAATGTCTACAAACCACCAGTGTTGCCCAGCTTTTCATGGTTTGCCCAGTCCAGAAAGGTGGAAGGACCTGCTCAAGCGCTCACAGCGTGGTCATTTATTTACTGGGACACAGCAACACCTGCTGTAAAGGAACGCATCAAGGAACTCAAATACACTAAACGGAGAAATTCTGTTCATGAAAAGACACCACTAAGAGCATTAAAAAACAAGCTAAAGAGCGGAAGGAGATACTTGCATTAGATTGCATGTAGTACGTGTTGCCTGTCTCAAGCCGGAAACAATTTGCAAAGGGACACAAACTTTTATTTGACACAAAAGGGTCTGGTCCAAGAGGAGAGAGACCAGGTGAAGTGCCCGAATGGGCACTGGCTTTGAGGAAGTGTCCAGGTTTTTTTTGTTTTTGTTTTTTTGACAGGCAGAGTGGACAGAGAGAGAGAGACAGAGAGAAAGGTTTTCCTTTGCCGTTGGTTCACCCTCCAATGGCCGCTGCGGCCCGTGCGCTGCGGCTGGTGCACCGCGCTCATCTGATGGCAGGAGCCAGGTGCCAGGCCACAGCAGAGGGCTGGCCTGGAAGAGGGGCAACCGGGACAGAATCCGGCGCCCCAACCGGGACTAGAACCCGGTGTGCCGGCGCCGCAAGGCAGAGGATTAGCCTGTTGAGCCACGGCGCCAGCCCAAAGTGTCCAGGTTTTTAAGGCATTACTATCTGTTCATCGGGTCATTCTATTGGGGTGCCCATTGGACAGGGGTTTCATATATGATGTTGATTGGCCTGGGGCTCATGGAGATAATGGAGGTCTCCTGGAGATGGCCTGTCTCCCCCTTAGAGGCTCAGCTTCCTCCACTGCCAACACTGGGTGAAAGAGTGCAGCCAGCCTGGAGGTGTGAGTTAAAGGCGTCAGGTCACACAAGATAGCCCAGATCTCCTGCAGCCAGTCCGACTCTCCCCAGGGGCCCAGCCCCTTCCTCTGCCAGCTCTGGGAGAAAGACTGCAACCAACCTGAAGGTGGGGAGTGAACCAGCGGATGGAAGCTCTCTCTTTTATTTCTCTTTTTCTATCTCTATCCCTCTTTCTCTCTCTGTAACTCTGCATTCCAAACTTAAAAAAGAGAGAATATTATAAAACTAAAAAAAAAAGTGTGTATCTGTTTCAAAACAAAGACATCCCCAAAACGCTTGTTAGCCGCTTTGCAAAGGGTGTATGGTGCCTCTTCGCCACCAGAGGGCGCTCCACCAACAACATATTAGGGCTGAGACTGTAGAGAAGCCAGAAAGGGAAGGGAAGGAACCAGCTGGGATTTCTAAAGTCAGATGGGGAGATGCAGAGGCCCAGGGTGGTGATGGCCTCTGCACCCTTTTCCTATTGGCCTCCAAACTGAGTCTCAACAGAACTGGACACAGCCATTGCATGAGCCACCGTCTGGCATGAGCATTGGAAGTGCCGCAGGCCACCACTGGCCCTCTAACCTGCGGTGCCAACACGGAGTCTCCTCCAGGAGGCATGAGTGTGGGGAGGACACAAGGAGCCAAAGTACACTCTCTGCCCCGGTGCACCCCAGGGCTCACCTTCCTTCACCTCCCCAACAACTCCCCCCGACGGGCATCAGCAGTGCCCAGGATCAGCCACAGTACCTACCCACATATGCTGAGAAGGACCAGGCAGTCCTGTGTGTGGATAGGTCCCGGTAGGCCCTCCAGAGTGGTGCTTGAGCACCACTACTCGCTGTGTGTCTCTGAGCTTACTCGCTGAGCCTCAGGCTTCCCCATCTGTAAAATGGAGGTGATCACATCTACCTCTAAGACAATGCATGCGAAGTCCTGAGCACACTGCCAGGTGTGGCTGCATGAGCATCCTGTAAATGGAAGCCAGGATGATTATTATCGTGCAAAACTCCTCTAGGGTTCCGAAATATCTTCTCATCTGTGATCCAACTGAGCAGGACAGAGCAGGTGTCCATACTTCACAGACAAGGGGACACAGTTCCAAGGGATTTAGACATCCCTGAGGTCACACAGCATGAGCAGAGGCCAGGAGATCCAACGCTCAGCCCAGGAACCCGTCCTGCAACACTGCTCTTTTTTTTAATTATTGTTATTTACTTGAAAGTCAGAGTTACACAGAGAGAAGGGAGAGGCAGAGAGAGGTCTTCCATCTGTTGGTTTACTCCCCAGTTGGCCACAACAGCCGGAGCTCTGCTGATCCCAAGCCAGGAGCTTCTTCTGGGTCTCCCACATGGGTGCAGGGGCCCAAGGACTTGGGCCATCTTCTACTACTTTCCCAGGCCATAGCAGGGAGCTGGATCAGAAGTGGAGCAGCCGGGACTCAAATTGGTGCCCATATGGGATACAGGCACTGCAGGCAGTGGCTTTAGACGCTACGCCACAGCGCTGACCCTAACACTGCTTTTTAAAATGTCTGCAAGGGGTGGGCATTCACACTGTGATCAAACCACTACTTGGGATGCCATATTGGAGTGCCTGGCTTTGAGTCCTAGATTCACTTCTGATCCAGATTCCTGCTAACACAGATCCTGGGAAGGCAGCAGACGATGGCTCAAGTATTTGAGTCCTTGTCACCCATGTAGGAGGCCTGGACGGAGTTTCTGACTCTTAGCTTCAGCCTGGCCCAGCCCTGGCTGTTGCAGGCATTAGGGAAGTGAACCAGTAGATCCAAGATCTGTGTGTGTGTGTGTATGTGTGTGTGTGTGTGTGTGTGTGACTCTGCCCTTCAAATAAATTAAAGTAAGTATATAACCATCTGTGAGGCTTATGTGCAGGGAACAGAACTGCCACACCCAAAGCACCAAGGCCGTGGGGAGTGGGAAGGCCAGTTTTAGGTTAGTGGGTTGTAATCTGTTACGACACTGAGCAGGAGGAAGGGAAATTGAGGTTTAGTCTCTTGCTCCAGAGCGGAAATGGGTGGCCTGTGAGTGTACTTGGGGCTCAGGCTCTGGGGCAGGGAGAAGGAGCCTTAAATTCCTGCAATAGCTGGGCTAGGTCAGGTCAAAGGTAGCACCAGGACTCCAACCCAGGCCTTCCAACATGGACTATGGGCTTCCCAACTGCTGTGCCAAACGCCCACTGCAGGGATTTTGTTCTAACAACAGAAAATGGACTGGGGCCCGCACTGTGGCATAGAAGGTTAGGCTGCCACCTGCAGTGCCAATATCCCATATGGACACTGGTTCAAGTCCTGGCGGCTCCACTTCCAATCCACCTCCCTGTTAATGGCCTGGGAAAGCAGCAAAGATGGCCCAACTCCTTGGGCCACTGTCACGCATGTGGGAGACCCTGAAAAAGCTGGCTTTGGCCTGGCTTAGCCCTGGCCATCACGGCCATTTGGGGAGTGAATCAGCAGAAGGAAGACCTCCCCTTCTGGCTCTCTGTATCTCTGTCTTTCAAATAATTAATTAAAAAAAAAAAAAAGAATGAAAGTGGACTGAGAGAGGCTCTCTGCAGTCGTGATAATAAAAACTACTGCGTACTTACCGAGCACTCACAAGCACCCTGTGAGGTTGGTGTGCTGTCGTCCACATTTTAAACCTGGGGAAGCCAAAGTCGGGAAAAGCCAAGGAGTGGCGGGTTCCAGCCACGTGACATGGCGGAGTGGGAACTGCAGCTCACTCTTCTGCCCTGGGTGGAAGGAGGTGAAATTTCATGGTTTGCACACACAGAGCTCACAGGCTTGGGTCCAAAGGGACGCAAGTTGTGAAAGCCTGAGACCAACCCGCCCCTGCCTGTCGATCTCCGGCTTACTGGGCTGGGGCTGGGCCGTCTGCCTCCCATGTGCGCTCCCACCATCGAGGTCCACCATGATGGGCTGCCATTCAGGGGGCTCCATGGGAGCCAAGCCAGTGACAGCACCAAACCTGCAAGCCTCCAAAGCAGTGGACCAAATAAACATCTTTTCTTCATCCAGAAGAATGGCCTGGGATAGCAGTAGAGGATGGCTCAGGTCCTTGGACCCCTGCACCCATGTGGGGGAACCGGAAGAAGCTCCTAGCTCCTGGCTTCAGATCAGTGCAGCTCTGGCCATTGTGGCCATCTGGGGAGTAAACCAGCAGATGAAAGACCTCTCTCTCCTTCTCTCTCTCTCTCTCTCTGTAACTCTGTCTTTCAAATAAATAAAATAAATCTAAAAAAAAAAAAAAAGAGCCATTGCTCAGCTAAATGGAGATGACCCATGTTGGCGGTCCCTCATTGTCATGGCAGCAAAATGACCACTCCCTGGGGTGCCAGCGAGCTTTCTCATTCTCTCTTAGGTAAGAACACAGTAGCTGAATACACCCACCTCGCTACTCCCTACTCCGCTGTGCTCGGAGCACCTGTGAGAAGCCAGAGCCACGCCATGACAGGCTTCTCACAAGACCAAGGGCAGGCTAGGCCCAGGATGTGCCTGGTAGGAGAAGATGAAACCTGACACCGGGCAGTCCTTGGTCCAGCAGGGCTGGGGGTTGGGCAACTAATGGGGGGCTCAATATATGGCCACATGAGGGAAAAGGAATGCGGATGTAATACTTGTTTGCCTGGGAACTATAAAAACCCTGGGGACAAAGAAAAGGGGTCTTGGTCTCACAGCACTACACCGACCGGGAGGTCAGGCCCCAGCATGCTGGACCCATAATAAAGTCCCTTTGCTCTTTGCATTACGGTGAGTCTCGCTGGTTCTTCCTATCTGGGCGGTCCAGGACACTTCACGCCTACGCTCAGGGCACTGGTAGGCTGACTGCCTGCCCAGGTGTGGCTCGAGGCCCAGTGTCTGTCATCTCTCACGAGGATCCCAGGGCCAGGGTGTCCCCTACACAGGGACCAGGGAAATTAGCTGCAGAGACGGGATCTGGGAACTCAATCCACTGGGCTGGGTTTGGCATTAGTCAGACCTTGTGGCCAAGTTTCTCCAGGCCCCGCTGCGGCCTCTCCTTTTTCCCTCCTTTTTGTCTCCTTGGCTCCGTGAGAACCATGTGCGTTCCACGGTCTCAGCTCCCTTGGCACCAGGACCGACAGCCAGTGGCTGGCCACCTCAGTCCCCACCCCCACCCCGTCCTCCCTTTCAGCAGGGGCTCCTGTGGGTCATTTTTAGACTTTTGGAAAAACAGCTTTACTGAGATGTAACTCACAGACCACAAATATGTATTTATTTATTTTATTTGAGTTAGAAGAGAGAGGGAGAGGAGAGAGACCACTGGTTCACTCCCCAATGGCTGCAATGGCTGGAGCTGGAGCCAGGAGCTTCTTCTAGGTCTCCCACGTGGGTGCAGGGCCCCAAGCACTTGCGCCATCTTCTGCTGCTTTCCCAGGCCCATTAGCAGGGAGCGGCTCGGAAGTGGAGCAGCCAGGACTAGAACCAGCACCCCTATGGGATGCAGGCAGCTTAACTGGCTAAACCAAAACTCAGCCCCCACATTTCACCCACTTAAGTTGTTGGAGTCAATGGTTTTTAGCATCTTCACAGATACATGGTACAAGGAACAAAGGGCAGGACAAAGAGGAGAACAAGACAGGAACCGGCAGCCAGAACAAGTTTATTTAAACAGAATAAGCCTGAGGGGGGCCCACAGCCAGCATGTGTGTGGCCCCGCCCTCCTGCAGACTGGGACTGGGTACTGCTCCCGGTAGCTGGGGGTCTGCTAGGGAGTGATTAGGCGGAGCCTAGCTACTTTGTACAAGCTTTTCGAACTCAGCTGGCCTTCCTCCCTGCCAGCTGGTTAACTGCAAAGAATGAGGGGGGAGGGGCGGGGGGGTAGGGTTGAGCCGAGAAACAACCCAGGGGCTTGGAAGGCCCCAGGAGATTGGATCCGCTTTCAGGCAAGGAGATAACACGGCTCTGAGTCCTAAGTCTTTGCTCTGTCACAAGACATCACCACTATCAGTTTTAGAACATTTTCATCAAAAATGGAAAAAAAGGAAAATGTAAAAACTCAGAAAGAAACCCCTGCCCTGGCCCTGCTAGCACTGAGCAACCTCAGCTCTGCCCTCTGTGTCTGTACCTGCGCCTGCTCCTGCCCCAGACAGCTCAAACAGGTGGAATCGCCAGTGGAAACTGGCACGTTTCACTTCCTGTCTTCAAGGGCCATCCGAGTCGGATGACTCCGGGTTTGGCATGTATCAAGAGCTTCATTCCTTTTCATGGCCTCACCCCATTCTGTTGTGTGGCTGTGTGTGGCTGTGCATCGGTTTGTTTACCCACCCATCAGCTGATGGACATTGAGGCTGTCTCTGTCTTTGGCTGCTGTTAACACTGGGCATGCCCGTTTGCTTTCCTAGATCTATTTTTTTCCTTTACATCAGCAGCTGGGGAATTAGCTCAGGTGGTAGAGCGCTCGCTTAGCATGCGAGAGGTGGTGGGATCGATGCCCACATTCTCCATGACTTATTAATGGTGCCTTGAAAAAAACTGTTTTTAAAGATTTATGTACTGGGACCAGCGCTAAGCCTCTGCCTGCAGCCCCACAGCCCTGATGTCCCAGTGAGCTCCTGTCCTGGCTGGTCCTCTTCTGATCCAGCTATCTTCTAACGGCCTGGGAAAGCAGTGGAAGATGGCCCAGGTCCTTGGGCACCTGTGGGAGACCTGAAAGAAACTCCTGGCTCAACCCTGGCCATTGTGGCCATTTAGGAAGTGGACAGATGAAAGATTACTTTCTCTCCCTTTCTTTCTTTCTCCCCCTCCTTCCCTCCCTCCATCCCTCTCTCTCTCTTTCTCTACCTTTCAAATAAATAAAATGAAAAATAAAAAAAAATGCATCAATTTATTTGAGACAGAAAGTGTGTGTGCGTGCACGCACGGGCATGCGTTGATTCTCTGCCTGGGGGCTGAGTCTCACTGGGCTGGCAGGGACCCAATATTTGAGCCATCACTGCTGCCTCCTAGGGTCTGCATTAGCAGGAATCGGGAATCAGGAGCCAGAGTGGATAGCAAACCCAGGCACTCTGATGTGGGACACAAGAGTCTTGACCAGCACCTTAACCACTGGGCCAAACACCCACCTGCAGATGGACTTAAGGCTGGCGCTGTGGCTCAATAGGCTAATCCTCCGCCTGCGGTGCCGGCACCAAGGGTTCTAGTCCCAGTCGGGGCACGGGATTCTATCCTGGTTGCTCCTCTTCCGGGCCAGCTCTCTGCTGTGGCCCAGGAGTGCAGTGGAGGATGGCCCAAGTGCTTGGGCCCTGCACCCCATGGGAGACCAGAAGAAGCACCTGGCTCCTGGCTTTGGATCAGCGTGGTACACTGGCCGCAGTGGCCATTGGAGGGGTGAACCAACGGTAAAGGAAGACCTTTCTCCCTGTCTCGCTCTCTCACTGTCCGCTCTGCCTGTCAAAAATAAATAAATAAATAAATAAATAAAGCAAACCCAGATGGACTCAAGGCCAGGGAAGAAGGAGTGCTGCTGGGGTCAGTGCTGTAGCATAGCGGGTAAAGTCACCACCTGCAGTGCCAGCATTCCATGTGGGTGCTCATGTGGATGCTGGTTCAAGTCCAGACTGATCCACTTCTTTTTTTTTTTTTTTTTTTTTTGACAGGCAGAGTGGACAGTGAGAGAGAGAGACAGAGAGAAAGGTCTTCCTTTTGCCGTTGGTTCACCCTCCAATGGCCGCCGCGGTCGGCGCGCTGCGGCCGGCGCACCGCGCTTGTCCGATGGCAGGAGCCAGGAGCCAGGTGCTTTTTACTGGTCTCCCCATGGGGTGCAGGGCCCAAGCACCTGGGCCATCCTCCACTGCACTCCCGGGCCACAGCAGAAGGCTGGCCTGGAAGAGGGGCAACCGGGACAGAATCCGGCGCCCCGACCGGGACTAGAACCCGGTGTGCCGGCGCCGCAAGGCGGAGGATTAGCCTGTTGAGCCACGGCACCGGCCTGATCCACTTCTGATCCAGCTCTCTCTTAGAGCCTGGGAAACAGTAGAAGATGGCCCAAGTCTTTGGGCCCCTGTACCCACGTGGAAGACCCAGAAGAAGCTCCTGGCTCCTGGCTTTGGATCAGCACAGCTCCAGCCATTGCAGCCATCTGGGGAGTGAGCCAGCAGATGGAAGCTCACTCGCTCGCTCTCTCTGTATAACTCTTTCAAATTAATAAATCTTAAAAAAAAAAAAAAAAAAAGAGTCCTTAAGGAATCCATGAGCCAGGACTCCAGCTCTGCTTGTCTTCACATGACAGCTGCATCTCCAGGGCTGGCACATGGAGCCCTTCCTGTCCCAGAGACTCACCCCCTCAGATTCACCTCCTCTCTGAGGGCGCAGTCCTCTCCTCCTCTGACCCACACTGAACCAGAAGAGCTGAACGTCAGGCAGGAGCCTGGCAGAACCTCGGACGGCCCCGCTCATTTCAAGTTAGTTGGGGCCTTCACAGAACGTTTTGTCCTTGAAAAGTGATAAAACTCGATAAGAGAAAAAACTCAGTGGGAAAGGAAAGAGGAGTCCATAGCCAGGAGCCAGGAGCTTCTTCCGGGTCTTGCACACAGGTGCAGGGGCTCAAGGGCTTGGGCCATCTTCCACTGCTTTCCCAGGCCATTGCAGAGAGCTGGCTTGGAAGTGGAACAGCTGGGACTCGAACTGGCCCCCACATGGGATGCCAGTACTGTAGGCGGCAGCTTTACCGCTACGCCACAGCACTGGCCCCAAAGGCCAGATTTTTTTAAGAGTTACACAGAGTTACCAGAGAGAGAAGGAAAGGCAGAGATAGAGAGGTCTTCCATCCACTGGTTCACTCCTCAATTGGTTGCAACAGCTGGAGCTGTGCTGATCTGAAGCCAAAAGCCAGGAGCTTCTTTCGGGTCACCCATGAAGGTGCAGGGGCCCAAGGACTTGGACCATCTTCTACTGCTTTCCCAGGCCACAGCAGAGAGCTGGATTGGAAGTGGAGCAGCCGGGACTCAAACCGGTGCCCAGATGGAATGCCAGCACTGCAGAAGGTGGCTTCACCCATTACGCCACAGCACCAGCCCATGTTTGGATTTTTTAAAGATTTATTTTTATTTATTTGAAAAGTAAAATGACTGGGCGTGGGAGCGGTGTCTTCTATCTGCTGGCTCACACCCTATGTGGCTGAAAGGCTGGGGCTGGATCAGGCTGAAGCCATGATACTGAAACTCTCACCCTATCTGGGTTGTCATGTGGGTGGGAGGGGCCCAAGCAGCCGGGCCATCTTCTGCTTCCTTCCCAGGCACATTAGCAGGCAGCTGGATGGGAAGCAGAGGAGCAGAGATACAGGATGTGGGCGAATCAAGTGGCGGCTAACCCACATTGCTACAATATCTGCTCCTGGCTTGGATTTAAAAATCTATTAATTTATTTTTATTGCATTTGGAAGGCAGAAACAGAGACAGATTTTCCATCCACTGGTTTACTCCCCACATGCCTGCAACTGCTACAGCTGAGCCAGACTACCAGCAGCCAGGGGACAGGAACTCCATCCAGGTTTCCCACATGGGTGGCCGGGACCCAGGTACTTGAGCCATCACCTAGTACCTCCCAGGATGTGCATTCTAAGGAAGCTGGATTGGAAGCTGAGGAGCCAGAACTTGAAACTGGCACTCAGATACGGTATGTGCATGCCCCAAGCAGCAACTTAATGGCTGGGTCAATTGCCTGGCCTCTGGATTTCATTCATTCAAATTCATAATTTTTAAAAAATATTTATTTATTTATTTTATTTGAAAGTCACAGTTACAAAGAGAGAGGGAGCGGGAGAGACAGAGAGATCTTCCATCCACTGGTTCATGCCCTTGATGGCTGCAGTGGCCAGGGCTAGGCCAAGTCAAAGCCAGGAGCCAGGAGCCAGGAGCTTCTTCCAAGTTTCCCATGTGGATGGTAGGGGCCCAAGCCATCCTCTACTGCTTCCCCAGGCCATTAGCAGGGAGCTGGATAGGAAGTGGAGCAGCAAGGACATGAATTGGCACCCATATGGGATGTTGGCATTACAGGCAGTGGGTTTACCCACTACACCATTGGACCCTGAAGTTTATCAGTGTTGAGTGCCTCTGGCTTGGGGTGACTGCCACAAGGACACAGAGCAGAGAGCACGAAGGTTCTAGCAGCAAGAGAGACTTACTCGGCTACAGCTGCTTCCTTCTGGCAGAGCAGGAAGCAAAACCCCGCCAGGAGCTGTGCGGTGGCTCCTTGAGGGGAAGAGGGTGCTGGGAAGTGTGCTGGACGGGAGGACTCTGGCTGGGGTCACAGCCTGCCAGCTGCTTGTCTCCAGGACTATGGATGTTCTGCTGCACCTGCCCCGGGCTTTCCAAGGCCCAGGAATCAGCCCTGACAAACGTCTTTGTGTCTTGTGTTCAGCAGAGATAAGAGTAATTTTAAAAAAGGGCGTGTGTGTGTGTGTGTGTGTGTGTGAAACTATTATCCTTCACCCGGATTTAAGATGCTGTGATAGACGCTGGTGGATTCCTATTGCTGCTCGGGAATTCTGGCTTTGGGCGGCAAAGCTCTCCGGGTCTTTATCACAGGTGTCCCCCACCCCCACCGCCCCACCCCGATCGCTCTGCACAGCTGTCTCCCTCCCTCCCTCCCTTCTTTCTTTCCTTCCTTCCCTCTTTTCTAGACTGATTTATTTATTTGAAAGGCAGAGTTACAAGAGAGGGAGAAACAGGTACAGGGTTGGGTGTGGAGAAGAGACAGAGCAAGTGCTTCCGTCTGCTGGTTCATTTAACCAATGGCTTAAACAGCTAGATCAGGGTCAGGCTGAAGCCAGGAGCCTGGAACTCCACCCGAGTCTGCCACGTGGGTGTGAGGGTCCCGAGTACTTGGGCCATCTTCTGCTGCATTCCCAGGCACATGAGCAGAGAGCTGCATTGGAAATGGAGCAGCTGGGACTCGAACAGGCACACATGTGGGATGATGGTGCCACAAGTGGCAGCTTTACCTGCTGCACCACAACGCCAGCGCCTGTCTTTCTCCCCTGACTTAGGGGCCTTCCCTGGGGATCACCTCTGACCTGATAAATCTGGTCTCTCGCCTTCCTGCTCTTTTGAATGGTTTGCCTCACTTTCATCATCTGGAATTGGAAGCGGCAGGATGTGGGGACTCACAGTGGAGCATCTTCCAGGTCTCTCCCAGCCCTAACACCGAGCATCACCCAGGGCATCTGCCTAGGGCATGAGCACTGTGCTAAGTGCATGGGCGTGTGGGTGTACGACATGGCCCCAGTGCAGTCCCCAGCCTCAAGTAGATCTGACGCATGCATTAAAAAATTGACGGGGCCGGCTGGCGCCGCGGCTCACTAGGCTAATCCTCCACCTTGTGGCGCCGGCATACCGGGTTCTAGTCCTGGTCGGGGCACCGGATTCTGTCCCAGTTGCCCCTCTTCTAGGCCAGCTTTCTGCTGTGGCCAGGGAGTGCAGTGGAGGATGGCCCAAGTGCTTGGGCCCTGCACCCCATGGGAGACCAGGAGAAGCACCTGGCTCCTGTCATTGGATCATAGCGGTGTGCCGGCCGCAGCGCACCAGCCGCAGTGGCCATTGGAGGGTGAACCAATGGCAAAAGGAAGATCTTTCTCTCTGTCTCTCTCTCTCATTGTCCACTCTGCCTGTCAAAAACAAACAAACAAACAAAAACAAAAACAAAACCTGACTGGGCTAGCGCTGTGGTGTAGCAGGTAAAGCCGCTGCCTTCAGTGCCGGCATCCCATATGGGTGCCGGTTCTTGTCCCGGCAGCTCCACTTCTGATCCAGCTCTCTGCTATGGCCTGGGAAACCAGTAGAAAATGACCCAAGTCCTTGGGCCCCTGAACCCACATGGGAGACCTGGAGGAAGTTCCTGGCCCCTGGCTTTGGATTGGCGCAGCTCCAGCCATTGCGGCCATTTGGGGAGTGAACCAGTGGATGGAAGACCTCTCTCTCTGCCTCTCCTTCTCTCTCTGTGTGACTCGGACTTTGAAGTAAATAAATACATCGTTAAAAGTAACAACAACAAAAAACTCTGATGACCCAAGGTAAATACCCTATCAGCGAGGCACAAAGTTACTGGAGTTCGTCCAGGGAGTTCCAAGAGAAGGGAGTCTTTCTGGCAGCAGAGGAGGTTGCTGAAAGAAGTAAAATTCCTTCCCAGGGCTGGCCTGACGCCCAGAGTGCCAGTTATCTGCCTGGCTCCCACGGCCACCCCTCCCAGGCACGGCGCTGGAGGAGAGGCCCAAACGCCTCCTCCCAGATTCAAACCTCTGAATTGGCATCTTTCATTAAGTTCTGCTGCCTTCTAGACCAAACTTTTTTTTTATTTTTAATTTTTAGATTTATTGGGGCTGGCGCTGTGGCGCCGGAGGTTAAATCCCTGGCCTGAAGTGCCAGCACCCCATATGGGTGCCAGTTCTAGTCCTGGCTGCTCCTCTTTCAATCCAGCCCTCTGCTATAGCCTGGGAAAGCAGTAGAAGATGGCCTAAGTCCTTGGGCCCCTGCACCCACATGGGAGACAAGGAAGAGACTCCTGGCTCCTGACTTTGGATCAGCACAGCTCTGGCTGTTGCAGCCATCTGGGGAGTGAGTCAGCAGATGGAAGACCTCTCTCTCTGTCTCTACCTCTCTCTGTAACTCTGTTTTTCAAATAAATAAAATAAATCTTAAAAATTTATTTATTTATCTGAAACAGTTGCAGAGAGAGAAGGAAAGATCTTCCATCCACTGGTTTACTCCCCAAGTGGCTCCAATGGCCGGAGTCAGGTCAGACTAAAGCCAGGAGCCAGGAGCTTCTTCCAGGTCTCTCACATGGGTGTAGGAGCACAAGGACCTGGGCCATCTTCTGCTGCTCTCCTGAGTACACTAATAGGGAGCTGGATTGGAAGTAGAGCAGCCGGGACTTGAACTGGTGCCCATATGGGATGACAGCACTGCAGGCGGTGGCTTTACCTGTTATGATACAGCACCGGCCCCTTCCTGAATTTCTTGAGAGCAGGTGGAGGACAGAGGGACACAGTAAGAGTCAGACAGACTGGGAGTACAGATTAGGACTGAGAGAGAGGGACAGAAAGTCCAGGCTCAAAGGTCGAGATTAATGCTGGGAAAGCCTGCACATCAGATAAGCGTGAACGAGCAGCAGGAGCCCAGAGAGCGGATGTCCTGAGAGTGAGTGTTCTCAGAAGGCCTCTGCCTCTGTGCAGGGCAGGCCCAGAGCTTGGCCAGGAGCCCTGTGAGGGCACAGCCTGGGGTCCTGAGTCTTGGAGAGCCGCTTTGAGGTCTGAATGGCTTTCTAGTCATCCAATTATCTTTTTCCTGCTACCAATGAGGAGGACGACAGAGTTCTGTGGTTAGAGTGCTGAGCAGGTCATTGTGTTACCGGTGAATGGCAGGGTTCTTGTCTTCACACAAGAAAGAATTCAGGCGTGAGACAGAGAGTAGTAGAAAGTAAAATAGCAAGGTTTATTAGGGTAGGGATGTTAGGAAGTCAGTTATGAGCTTCTGTGTGTGTGACATAAAGGTCTAAAGAGAAGACATCTATGTCCAGCATATGCATCTGCATCTCAAAGTCATCCTGACAATGTTTCAGGGGCAGCCCAGTGTTCCCATCCTGCCCTGCCCCCTTCTACCTGATAACCTGCCAGGTGGGGGTCCCCACCCCTTCTGCCTGACAAATCTTCCACAATCTCCCAGATGTAGCCCAGTATCTGCATTTCAAACACCCTGCTCGGATCCCCATTCTCCAGGGTTCCTGCTCACCCTTCCTCTGAACCCAGGATGGCGCCAGCTAGGCTTCCTCCTGTCTGATACCTTTAAGGGAAAACTCAGATGTGGGGCGCTCAGCTCTCCTGCCTGACCTGGTCAGGTGTAATCTCTCTATTCAACCATGTAACCTCACTCCCACCCAGTCTCTCAGGCTCTGTCTGGAGAGGTGCCCATCCGTCCTTACGGATGTCCCTTCCCTAATAAACCTTGCTATTTTACCTCCCACTACTCTCTGTCTCACGCCTGAATTCTTTCTTGCGCCAAGACGCGAAGACAAGAACCCTGCAAATTTCTCCGGTAACAGGGACATCTGTAAGAATGGATGGGCACCTCTCCAGACAGCACCAGAGAGAGAGTGCCCAGTCGCTCAGACTGGGGGAGAGTGGGGTTACATGGTTGAGTGGAGAGAATACACCTGGGCAGGCCAGGCGTGCGACTCAGCAGAGAGGCAGAGGACTGAGTGGGCAGTCTGGTTGAGGCTGGGGATGGGTCTTTGTCTTCTCACCTCTGCTCCTCTTGGAACAAAGGACTTGTTGGATGTAAATAGAAAAGCTCCTATCTGAGTTTTCCCCCTGAAGTTATCAGACAGGAGGAAGCCTGGCTGGCGCCACCCCAGTTAGAGGAAGGGTGAGCAAGACCCCTGGAGGATCAGGATCAGAGAAGGATATTTGAAGTGCAGATACTGGGCTGCATCTGGAAGATCATCAGGCAGAAGGGGCGGACCCCACCATCCCCTGGCAGGTTATGGGGTAGAAGGGCAGGGCAGGATGCAAATGCTAGGCAGCCCCTGAAACATTATTGGGATGACTTTGAGATGCATATGCTGGACCCAAATGTCTCCTTAGGCCTTTGTCACACACACATAAGCTCACATCTGACTTCCTACCTAACAATTGGACTTCCTGGGTTGGAGTCTGGTTTTCTCCCCCCCTTCCTAGCTGTGACTCTGCACACAGTATTTCTCATCCCTGGAATGGAGCTATCACGGTACTCACCTTGTACGGATTGCCGGAGGGTTGAGAAAATAATTTAATTACTATTGGCACACTAAAGTCTCACAAACAGTAGCCATTACTGCCACTTATCTTCAAACCAGTCGTAAGGGTTTCGGGTCACGTTGTCCCCAAATTGCTTTTTCTCTGCTTCTCAAATCCTCCCCTTTCTTCAAGGCTGGTCAGCGCTTACAGCACAGCAGAAGTGTGCAGGCCACAGAGCCAGTTACGGCAGAGCATGGGCTTGGGAGCCCCGTCCCTGTGGCCTTGGGCAAAGTACCTCAGTTTCCTCATCTGTAAGTGGGGAAAATCATAGCTCAAGATATGAGGATTAAATGAGTTATTGTCTGCAGGCCCTCAGTGCACATCAAAAAAACCTCCCCAGAGGCGCCTGCTCAGATAAGCAGGTACTTAGCATGGCCAGGTCGGGGCTACAGCTCACCCCGCCCCTGCTCGTCTGAAGGGACCTGAAGTTTGCTCTGATTTTGGAATCCTGGAAGCCTTAACCTGAGGCCTGCGAGGGGCTGTGGCCAGAACTGGGATCAAAGAGCCCCGTGTTGCCATCCGCAGGGTCAGTCAGTTCCTAAGCAAAGATCAGTGTCCCGCTGAGAGGAGACAGCAACCGCGACCCTTTCCTGGGGCCTTTCAAGCAGGCAGTATTTATTTTTCCCGTATTCCTCTAGTCAAGCTTGGCTGCCACAATCCAGCAGCCCCAAGGCGCGAGGACATTTTTCTTGCATCCGTAGTGCAGGTAAGTACTATGTGCATCTTAAAACTGAGGTTGAGAGCGGGAAGCGTGGACCACAGGTGTGTGTCCCAAACTGTACGCATGGGAGGGGACCCGGCGGCGCCGGACGACGGCTCAGACGCAAGCGCGCATCTTCCAGGCGGAAGCCGCCCGGCCGCACGAGCGCCGCCCGCACGCCCCCTCCCTTCGCGTGCTTACGTGCGCTCCGTGACTGCCGCGGCGGACGCGGCCCCGGCGGCGGAGGACGCATGCGCTCCGGCGCGCGCCCCCTCCCCTCGGCGGCCGCCGCAGAAGGAGGGAGCGCATGCGCGCACTGGGCGGCGGAGGGGCGTCACCGGAGAGTGGAAAGATTTGGGAGAGAAAGTGCGCGGGAGCCGGGCGGCGGAGCGCGAACGCGCAGGCGCGGCCGAGGGGCGGGTTGCGACTTCGGAATCTCAGCGAACCCCAGTCGGCGCCGCATCTCCGTCTCGCCGCCATGGCCGCCTACAAGCTGGTGCTGATCCGGCACGGCGAGAGCGCCTGGAACCTGGAGAACCGCTTCAGCGGCTGGTATGATGCCGACCTGAGCCCGGCGGGCCACGAGGAGGCGAAGCGCGGCGGGCAGGCCCTGCGAGGTACGGCGTGGCCGTGGGGGTGCGGCGGGCCGCGCAGGGCCCGCGTGCGGGGACGACGCCTCGGGCAGCGCGCAGTTGGGAGCGTGGGCGCGGGTGCGGAGTCTGCCTGCCGGCCCAAGGTCATGCAGCGGAACCAGAGGGCCCGCGCCGCGGGGCTCACCTGGGGCGCTCGCCCCGCCGCCCTGTGCGCTCTGCCGACGTCGCCTGTGCAATCCTCCACCTCTAACCCGACCATTTACTAACTCGGGGCCGCGTTGCTCTGGATGGAGCCGCCTCTGGTGGCCAGGCCATTTTAGGGTCGAGGTTGGGGTCCCTGGAGCAGGATGGCCGATGTCTCAGCGCCGTACCCAAGCCTGGGGGCGGCTGCAGACCCTCACGGTGGGCTGTTGTGCGCTGGGGGCCCTAACGGGGGTTCAGGGCTGCCAGAAACCCACGTGCTTATGTAGTGCTTTGCTGTTCTACCGCATTCCCCAAGTAGCCTTCGATACGCACTTACAGATGGGAATGAATGAATGAATGAATGAATGGAGTCGGTCCTGTCCACAACCCCACGGAGCAGGTTTTATCGTCCTCTCCAACCCGCCCTGGCCTCCTTTTCTAGTTGGTTACAGTGACGATTGGAAAGATGGTTTGTCCAAGGTCATACCCTTTCCCAGTCCGGTGTCCTTGCCCCAGTTCTGGGTGGAGGAACTTGTGGGCTGTTGGGCACGGAGGGGCAAAGGTGGAAGTGACAGAGAGAATGCCCATTCAGGCCTGCCCTCCTCCCTCTGGGTTCGGAGGCGCCTGCACTGAAGAAGGGCTCCCAGCCCCGCCCTCCTGCCTTCTAACTTTGAACGGAGAAGCGGCTTCGTGAAAGGGCATTGAAGCCGCAGGGTGAGGCAGATGGTCGGCCTCGGATCGCTTTCCCTGGCTTCTTGCCGTCATGCATCCTTCGGAAATGAATCGGAGCCTTGGAAAGACTGGGCAGTGTCCTGCTGGAGAGGACTGGGTGCGTTGGGATGGCCCGTGGTGACCCCACGCCCTGGGAGAGGCCAGGATAGGGAAGCACTGGTCAAGGAGGCCATTTTCTTTAGCTGTCTGGCAGGAAGGGCTGTGTGGGTCTGGTGGGTTGCTGATGACTACCCGGGACACAGCGATTGCCTCAGTCCTCCAAGACAGAGCAAATGGCTGAACTTGCAGTCTCTGTAAAATAACAGACTCTGTTTCTTTTCTTTAATTTTCTTTTCTTTTCTTTCTTTTTTTTTTTTAAAGATTTATGTATTTGGGCCGGCGCCGTGGCTCAACAGGCTAATCCTCCGCCTTGCGGCGCCGGCACACCGGGTTCTAGTCCCGGTCGGGGCGCTGGATTCTGTCCCGGTTGCCCCTCTTCCAGGCCAGCTCTCTGCTGTGGCCCAGGAGTGCAGTGGAGGATGGCCCAAGTGCTTGGGCCCTGCACCCCATGGGAGACCAGGACAAGCACCTAGCACCTGGCTCCTGCCATCGGATGAGCGCGGTGCGCCGGCCGCAGCGTGCCGACCGCGGCAGCCATTGGAGGGTGAACCAACGGCAAAGGAAGACCTTTCTCTCTGTCACTCTCTCTCACTGTCCACTCTGCCTGTCACACACAAAAAAAAAAGTAAAAAAAAAAAAAAAGATTTATGTATTTGAAAGGCAGAGTTACAGAGAGGCAGAGAGAGAGGTCTTCCATCTGCTGGTTCACTCCCCAAATGGCCTCAGTGGCTGGCGCTCTGCCAATCTGAAGCCAGGAGCCAGGATCTTCTGTGTCTCCCACGTGGGTACAGGGGCCCACGGACTTGGGCCATCTTCTACTGCTTTCCCAGGCCACAGCAGAGAGCTGAATGGGAAATGGAGTAACCAGGGCTCAAACTGGCGCCTGTGTGGGATGCTGGCACCGGAGGCGGCGGCTTTACCTGCTATGCCGCAGCGCCAGCCCCCACCAACTCTTAATGCTGGGGTGAGGATAGAATAGAATTCACACCATAGCATCCACCTGGCTGTCCTTTTCTTTCATGGGCAAGAGGCTTTATGCCTCTCTCCTGAGCATTCTCTGTGAATAGTACTTAAGGGAACTGCTTTTCTCACTGGGGACGACTTATGTATCCAAAGTAAGAGGCCCCAGTGGGAGTGGAAATCAATGCCATGAGACAGCCCGTGGCTGCTCAGCATGGGAGCTGAGGCTTGCACCGGGGGTGGCACTTCCCCGTGTCTCAGCCTTTCCTTCAGCCATTCCTCCCCTTCTGGTTAGGGAGGCGACCATGACCAAGCTGCTAAGACTTGTCCTGAGGCTCAGCAAGGAGCGGTTGTCTTTTCTCTTTTGGGTGGGGTTGGTGTTCCCTGGTGATTAATCCTTCCTTCCTGGACTGGTGTAACTACCTTCATTCTCAGTTGAATGACTAGTAGAAAAATTCACTCTACTTTTAAGTTTTTTTGTCTTTTTTTTTTAAGGTTTATTTATTTCTTTGAAAGTTACAGAGAGGCAGAGGGAGAAGTCTTCCATCTGCTGGTTCACTCCCTAAGTGGCCACAACGGCCGGAGCTGGGCTTACTCGAAGCCAGAAGCCAGGAGCTTCCTCCAGGTTCCCCCACGTGAATGCAGGGACCCAAGCACTTGGGCCATCCTCTTCTGCTTTCCCAGGCCATAGCATAGAGCTGGGTCAAAAGTGGAGCCAGCTGGTTCTTGAACCGGCACCCATATGGGATGCCAGCACTGCAGGCGGTAGCTTTACCCACTACACCACAGCACCAGCCCCTCACTCTACATTTTATTACCATTGCTAACCTCAAGATGAAGCGATTCTAGGAAAGCTTGTTGTAAATTTTGAAGTGAGCCTGCTAGCCTCTTGTGAAACAGAGAGGTTTCCTGGCTCGCTCCCAAAGGAAAGAGCCGTCTCCCCTTTAAGGTAGAGGGATAGTAGTCTTTCTTGAAGCGTGAAACAAGACTGACTCATTGTAAGCTATGGTTGGGTCCGCAGTGACTACCACGTGGGGAGGAGAGAATCCGACCGTGCACAGCATTGGTGCTTTCCTCATTGGGCATTGGGGGCTTCCTCTAACTTTGACTGAAGTGGGTGGGGAAACAGGCTGGCACGTTGACCCTCATAGAGAGGGACTGGGAGTTAGAACTTGTGTGATTCCCACCCTCCAGGCAGCAAACTGTTTCATCCACACCCCCTGCATTTTCTAGACAGAGGTCTAGCAAGTACCTATCAGAAGGGCCAGTGCACCCACGAGGGGGACCCGGAAGAAGCTCCTGGCTTTGGATCGGCGCAGCTCCTGCTGCTGTGGCCATTTGGGGAGGAAGCAGTGGATGGAAGAGCTCTTTCTCTTTCTCACTCTGCCTTTCAAATAAAATAAATCTTCAAAAAGTTGGATTTTTGAGGGCCAGCATTGTAGCACAGCGGGTTAAGCTACCACCTACAGCTCTAGCATTTGAGTCCCAGCTGCTCCGTTTCTGATGCAGTTTCCTGCTGACGAACCTGGGAAAGTAGCAGATGAAGCCCAAGTGCTTGGGCTTCTGCCACCCATGTGGGAGATGAAGTTCCAGACTCCTGGCCCTGCCCTGGCTGTTGCTGCCATTTGGGGAGTAAACTAGTGAGGAGATGATCCACCCCCTCCCCCTCTCCGGCTCCCACACCCTCCGTGACTACCTTTTTCGCTAATAAATCTTTTTAAAATGTTGGGTCTTAGAATGACTTTTAGTTTACTTAATCCTTTAATTCTTTCCTTCATCTGGTAAGGTGGGTTTTAAGAATTGTCTCCTAGGATTGCTATGAGGAAGACTAAATAAAACATATAAAATATTTGGCCCAGTGTGGGACAGATGGTAAGCTTGCTATAGAAGTTAGCTACTACTGTGTAGGAAGAGATCCCAGGTTTTTAGGGTCATGTTCTCCATAAAGAATGGAAACTTTTTTTTAGCATTTTTTAAACCATTTTTTAGATTTTATTTATTTATTTGAGAGGTAGAGTTACAGACAGTGAGAGGGAGAGACAGAGAGAAAGGTCTTCCTTCCGTTGGTTCACTCCCCAAATAGCCACAATGGCCGGAGCTGTGCCAATCTGAAGCCAGGAGCCAGGTGCTTCTTCCTGGTCTCCCACGCGGGTGCAGGGCCCAAGCATTTGGGGCATCCTTTACTGCTTTCCCAGGCCATAGCAGAGAGCTGGATTGAAAGAGGAGCGGCTGAGACTAGAACTGGCGCCCATATGGGATGCCGGCACTGCAGGCGGAGGATTAAACTACTGGGCCATGGAGCTGGCCCCAACACTTTTTTTTTTTTTAAAGATTTATTTAAGTTACAGAGAATTTTTCCTAAAGAACAGATATGAGTTCACATTTCAAATTTTAACCATCTGTTTGTGATTTCTGTTGGAAGTATTTTGTGGTTTGGTTTTTTTAAGTTTTGAACAATATTGAATTGGATATTTAATAGGTTTTAAGACAAGATCTAATAAATGAAATATATTCTGTTAAAAAAAAGATCTATTTGAAAGGTAGAGAGAGAGATCTTCCATCTGCTGTTTTACTCCCTAAATGGCTGTAATAACTGGGCCTGGGCCAGACCAAAGCCAGGAGCTTCTTCCAGGTCTCCCATGTGGGTGCAGGAGTCCAAGTACTTGGGCCATCTTCCACTGCTTTTCTAGGCACATTAGCAAGGAGCTGTGTTGGAAATGGAGTAGCTGGAACTCAAACAGGTGCCTGTATGGGATGCTGGCATTGCAGGCAGCAGCTTAACCCATTATACCACAACGTCGGCCCCAGAAATACTTAAACTGTGCTTAAGCACAACATTCTGGAGGATAGGATAAGCAGCACAGGTCTTAGCTGTGCATTTAAGCTTTGGGGTAAATACATGATTGGAAAAACCTCTAGGGGTTACTGTCATCTGTAACACATATCAACAAAATTTCCATGTTCCTTGAAGGCAGGATATTGTACTTGTAAGAACATAACAGAATTAAATATCTGGTCAGATGGCTTGCAGTTGAATTACCTATGTAGGAGATCCACATACAAGAAAATTCTGGCACAGAGTAGATCTGGTGAGCTTATCACTTTGCCCTTGTGATTTTCAGACGCTGGCTATGAATTTGACATCTGCTTCACCTCGGTGCAGAAAAGAGCCATCCGGACCCTCTGGACGGTGCTGGATGCCATTGACCAGATGTGGCTGCCGGTCGTGAGGACTTGGCGCCTGAACGAGCGTCACTACGGGGGTCTGACCGGCCTCAATAAGGCAGAGACTGCTGCCAAGCATGGTGAGGCCCAGGTGAAGATCTGGCGGCGCTCCTATGACGTCCCCCCGCCCCCCATGGAGCCTGACCACCCCTTCTACAGCAACATCAGTAAGGTATGGACGGTGGAGCTTTCCCTTGTCATGGCACCCAGCCCCAGGGCTTAGAGTTAGAGCCGCTAGGTAAAACTTTTATAAAAGAGAGAGAGAGTCTGCCATCCCATGGCTCAATACCCAGTTGCTGGCAGCAGCCAGGCCTGGCAAGGCTGAAGCTAGGCGGTGGGAACTCAGTCTGGGCCCCCGACATAGGTGTCACATACTTTAGCCATCACTTGCCTCCCAGAGTACGTGTTACCAGGAGACTGGAATTGGGACTGGAGCTGGGGCTTGAGCACAGGCACTCAGATATAGGACACTGGTCTCTGAAGCAGCATCTTTTTTTTTTTTTTAACAGGCAGAGCGGATAGTGAGAGAGAGAGACAGAGAGAAAGGTCTTCCTTTTGCCATTGGTTCACCCTCCAATGGCCACTGTGGCCAGCGCGCTGCGGCTGGCACACCGCGCTGATCCGAAGGCAGGAGCCAGGTGCTTCTCCTGGTCTCCCATGGGGTGCAGGGCCCAAGCACTTGGGCCATCCTCCACTGCACTCCCTGGCCACAGCAGAGGGCTGGCCTGGAAGAGGGGCAACCGGGACAGAATCCAGCGCCCCGACCAGGACTAGAACCCGGTGTGCCGGCGCCACTAGGCAGAGGATTATCCTGTTGAGCCGCGGCGCTGGCCTCTACATATTTTTTTTTTTTAAACTCTAAATCTGCCCTGTCGTGAATAACAAGGGAGGAAGAGGCAGGCTAATGATGATCTCCTTTCCCAAGTCCTCAGCTGTGTTCTGGATCCTGGCGAGACCCTTACCCACCCCTTGGGAACTGAGAAATGTGCTAACAGAGACAACTCTGAGTAACTGGCGACGCTGGGTTTTTTCTGGTTTAGGATCGCAGGTATGCAGACCTCACTGAGGATCAGCTGCCTTCCTGTGAGAGTCTGAAGGACACGATAGCCAGAGCCCTGCCCTTCTGGAATGAAGAGATTGTGCCCCAGATCAAGGAGGGCAAACGGGTACTGATTGCGGCCCATGGCAACAGCCTTCGGGGCATTGTCAAGCACCTGGAGGGTATGTACATTTGGTACAATGCTGCCTCTAATCCGGGACTGACTTAGAAGGAAGGCGACCTGGACAGACCTGGACGTCCAGTGACGTATTGGTAGCCTTAGAGACAGTCGAGACAGACTCAGACCCTCATGCATCTCCAGGCCTGACTCAGTTGGCGTCTACCCCCAGGTGGTCCCATACATAGTCAAGTTGAGGTGCCCGCCCACCTCTGGACTAGGAATGCCAAGTGCAGCTGCTGATAAAAAAGCATGTGTGTAGATTATCTAGGATGTCTGAGATGGGCACTGGCTGCCTCCACTGTGGGCTGCTAGACCCCCATGGTAGGGGACCTATGGTATACACCTTTCTGCACCTTGTTGGTGCTCCATGTTGTGCATTTTTCCTTATTTGCTTCTGAGGTGTAGAAGTGGGGGAATGTCTGGCCCATGGGCTGTATAAGCCTGTGGATTCATTTGATCTGGCCCTGCCAAGGCAACTGCAGGTGGGACTCGAAATGTAATAAATCTATGGCAGGCTAATTTCAAAGTGCATAATTTAGGATTGCCTGCAGATGATGTTAACTGGAGCGCATATGGGATGCCAGCGCTTCAGGCCAGGGCATTAATCTGCACCACAGCGCTGGCCCCAATGTTACAAATATCCAAATGCCCCCTGGCAGACTAAGGTTTCTCCACCCCTGGTTTAGTGGCTGAGAAATAAGTGTTGGCCATTCCTTCCATAGTGGATCTATTAATAGACTGTAGCTCAGAATTATTAATGAAGATCAGAAAGGGTGTGTGTTCTAATTCTTACCAAATTTACAGCATAAACAGTAAATCTTGGGGGGTGATGTGGATTTACACTTTTCATGGCTGATCATGGTGGGTGTTTTCAGGTCTCTCTGAAGAGGCCATCATGGAGCTGAACCTGCCGACTGGTATCCCCATTGTCTATGAACTGGACAAGAACTTGAAGCCCATCAAGCCCATGCAGTTCCTGGGGGATGAAGAGACCGTGCGCAAAGCCATGGAAGCTGTGGCTGCCCAGGGCAAGGCCAAGAAGTGAAGGCAAGCAGGCGGACCACAGCCCCCAGGACCACCCTCTCTGCCTGCCCATCCCTCTGCACCTGTCCCCTGCACATGTCACACTGACCACCTCTGTAGGCACCTTAGGTTGTAGCTGCAGGGAGGACTGGTGGCTCCTGCTTTTCTTTTAGCTATTTTGTCTCTTGCACCACTCTGTTCACACAGTCTAGTCAGGACAGCACCCCTGGGGTATGGGTTGTCAGTCCAAGCAGAGGGAGGGGTCCTCTCTCCAACAGAGAGGTTAAAACGCCCATGTCTGATAGTGCTCTCTTCATTATGGGCCCGCTGGAGTAGGGAGAGGGAGGAGCCGTGCTAAAGCCTGACCAATGAGGAGAGGCAGGAGAGTCTGCCATGTTCCTGGGAGCCAGACCTGTGGCTTCCACAATCAGGTCACTGCCCCAGGGGCTCTAGTCATTCCAGTGGAGGTGAATAACTGCATGGGGACTTAAAAACACCACCGCCACTGCCTCCCTCACCCCAGAGGAGCTGGCTCCAGAGGTTGGGGTCAAGCCTGAAGTAAGTTTGTGATGCATTTACTTTTACAAAAGTGTGTGTGTGTGTGAGAGTGAGTGAGAAACTGATACTAGACAAAAGCCCTTATGGGTTCCTAGTGGCGGTTCAAATAGCCCCAGCGTGGTCCCCAGAGAATCAGCCATTCCTCACACAGTATGGGGTGAGCCTGGCCTCTAAGGGGTGGGAGCGCCTCCTGCTGCGTCTTAGGATCCCTCCCCTGCCTGTTTTGTGGCAGTGAGATGCCTCTTGATCATGTCCAAGTGTGACTTTTGCTGTCTGATTCTGAATCATGTTTTCCAGTTGCTTGGCCCTGCCACGTGTGCCCAGTACTCATTCTGAGCATAACTGTACTGAGTCCTTTTTCCAGATCAGAGTAATAAAGGAGTGATGTGCAATATTTTCCTGTGTGAAACTTCTTGTCTGAGGAAACCTTAGCATCCACCTTGGAATGTCCCATTACCCAAGTCCTGTGTGACTGATTAAGATTTTTAGGAGTTGTCACAATTGTACACTTGGGTCTAAAGCCCAGGTCTCCAGGTTTCCCAGCGGAGCCTGGAGAGCTGAGCAGGGTGGCCAGGCTGTCAGGCCCTGCAGTCAGGTTGCTGCCCTGAAGCTCCTCACTACTGGAAACCCTCGACCACGAAGTCATTCTGAAACTCCACTCCCCTTTGCGGTAAGGAACGGCTTCTCATTTAACCTTTTTCTGTCAATAACTTACCAACTTGGGTCACACCTTTCCTTTTGAGTCCTAAAGTTTGAACCTTGCCAGCCAACTAATTAATATCCTCAAAAACCATACACCTCCCCAGCATGGCTTAGTGTAGAGGAGGAGGAGTTTTTTTTACATTTATATGTAACACCAGGAAGGGCGTTACTCAGATTTGCCTTCTCTTCCCCTAAGGCCTTGGAAGAGACTGCAAGGTGAACAACAGGCCTTTCCTTTGCAGCTGGGGCAAGTAAGAGCCTCCATCTACCACGCTCCGAGGACGCTCTGCCAGCCACACACTGCCTCCAACAGCTCTCTTGACAGACCTGCGGAAGGGCTGGTAATTTGTTGATTAGAGATGAAACAGGTTCAAAGAAATGAAGGTAGCAATGTGCACAATGGCACACTGTTCCATACTGGAGCACAGATGATGGGTATTCAAAGTCCTTATACTTTCTAAATGCCTGCTACAGCCAGGGCTGGCCCAGGTCCAAGCTATGAACAATGAAAGCAACTCAGTGTCCCAAATGGGTAGCAGGGACCCATCTACTTGAGCCATCAATTGTTGCCTTTCAGGATGCAGGCAGGACTCAAGACCCAGGCACTCCGGTATGGGATGAGAATATCCCATGCAGCATTTAACCACCAGGTCAAACACCATCTAAACTGAGTCTCATCTGATCTGGACAGTAACCTTACAACCTTCAGTAAGTCTAAGAAGCCTGGTGGATGTTATTCTCTTAACCTGTGCTGAATCCTAGACTAGAAGTTTGACCAGGTGGTTAAATGCCTGCTACAGCCAGGGCTGGCCCAGGTCCAAGCTATGAACAATGAAAGCAACTCAGTGTCCCAAATGGGTAGCAGGGACCCATCTACTTGAGCCATCAATTGTTGCCTTTCAGGATGCAGGCAGGACTCAAGACCCAGGCACTCCGGTATGGGATGAGAATATCCCATGCAGCATTTAACCACCAGGTCAAACACCATCTAAACTGAGTCTCATCTGATCTGGACAGTAACCTTACAACCTTCAGTAAGTCTAAGAAGCCTGGTGGATGTTATTCTCTTAACCTGTGCTGAATCCTAGACTAGAAGTTTGACCAGGTGGTCTCAGCCCAGCTGGATCAGTTTGTTCACGGCATCCAACTCCAGCTGTGGACATGTGGGAGCCTGGCCTTCCTTGGCAAAGGGCAGGTCTACTGCAGGAGTGGTGGATGTGTTGGTGAAAAACTCTCCGCTGTCTTCTGTGTTGTCTGCTGCCTTCGCAGTAAGGCTCTGGACTCCCTGTAGTCCTCCATTTGGCAAAGAGCCTCAGGACTTGCTTCTTGTTGCCCTCTACTGCCACCCAGAGTAGGGATGCACTGGTGGGAAATGAGGTAGGAGTGTCCCATACATAGAGTTAAACATTTGTTGAGTTAAACATTTGTTGAGTGAGGCCAACTTTGTTCCAGTGACTCAACCTATTTTTACAACCTAAGGTATCACATGAAACAAGGCTAGATCATGTTTGTTTGTTTTTTAAAGATTGTATTTATTTATTTGATTAAAGAGAGAGAGGAGAGGCAAGAGGTCTTCCAACTGGCCCCAACAGCTGGAGCTGTGCCCATCAGAAGCCAGGAGCTGCTTCTGGGTCTCCCATGCGACTGCAGGAGCCCAAGGACTTGGGGCATCTTCCACTGCCATATCCAGTCCATATCAGAAAGCTGATATGGAAGTAGAGTAGCCGGTGCTTGTATAGGATGTTGGCACCACAGGCGGCAGCCCCTTAGATCATGTTTTTTTTTTTTTTTACAGGCAGAGTGGACAGTGAGAGAGAGAGACAGAGAGAAAGGTCTTCCTTTGCCGTTGGTTCACCCTCCAATGGCCGCCGCGGTCGGCGCACCGCGCTCGTCCGATGGCAGGTGCTTTTCCTGGTCTCCCCATGGGGTGCAGGGCCCAAACACCTGGGCCATCCTCCACTGCACTCCTGGGCCACAGCAGAGGGCTGGCCTGGAAGAGGGGCAACCGGGACAGAATCCGGCGCCCCGACCGGGACTAGAACCCGGTGTGCCGGTGCTGCAAGGCGGAGGATTAGCCTGTTGAGCCACGGCGCCGGCCTAGATCATGTTTTGAACTTAGGTCCTTCTCAGGTGACACCCAGGCCAGACTCCACAGGGGCAGTTAGAAGAGCTATACCCACAAATTCTCCCAACGCTGAGGGCCTGCTGTCTGGCTGAATAGTATGAGGCATGACTCCAAAGTGAGGCCAGCTCTGGAGGACACTCCTCCACGTAACCCATGGTGTCATTAGCTGGAGTCGGTTCTGCCACAGCCAAAGTGTTTTCCTGTGGGACAGCAGAAGCAGCTGAATGAAAAAGTAATCCACTTCAGCTGGGAACTGCCTTGTGCTTGGCCAGTAACAGTGAAACGATGGAGACGCTGTCATGAATCATGGGAGTGGAAATCTGAGGTCAGAAGAGAGCAGTCAGAGAAAGGCTGGGGTTCATTTGTCCAATCCTGGAGGAAGACGGGTGGCTCCAGAGGAAGTTAAGCTCCTGACCCCTGAGAGCAGCCTGTTAGTGAAGCTGGTGGAAGCTCCAGCACAAGTTCCCCCAGGCTCACCGTCTGTTCCCTGTTCTCACCTTTTTCAAAACCCCACGTGGTCACTACTGTTTCTCACTTCCTTGACACCATGCAGGTAGTGTCTTACAGAACATCCATAGCTGAACATTTCTTGCTGGGAATTAACAGAAATGTGTATTTTTGTTGTCAGTCTTGTGGAAATTTAGAGTGGATCAATTCTCTAAAATACGATTACCTCTAAGACATTTTTACTAAGATGTGGCAAACTGGGATGGCTCTTTAAGTGTGGGAGGTGCGGGCAGTAACACTCAAGGACCAGACTGAGGCGAAAGACAGTGCCCTACCAAGTCCTGCCCAATTCTAGCCCACAGACTCCACCCCGTGGACCCAGGAGTCTGGGCAGTGTCTCGTGTGTTTACTTACCTTATGGATCCAGGCTGCACTTTACTCTCCAGATCGGCCTAACTTTGGGGAATCTGGTAAAATTAAGTTCTTGAGTGAACAAAATACAGGACTGGGCCTTGGAATCCACAGGTGACCTAAAAGGTGAAGCCCTCCCAAGTGCTCTCCACAGTCTGTAAACTTACTTAGGGTGTCTGTTAACCCTGGAGTCTGCTGTGTACCCTGCATCCATTCTTAAGCCCCCAGCTAACTCATGTTAGCAGATCCATTCCTTGCAACCAAGAGCCCTGCTGAGGGGTAGGTCAAGTGGTCTGTCATAGCAGTTAAGATGCTCATATCTCACACCTGAGTGCTTTAGTTTAAGTCCTGGCTCCACTCCCAATTCCAGCTTCCTGGGAGGCTCAAGTGGTTGGGTCCCTGCCACCCAAATGCGAGACCTAGATTGAATTCCTGGCTCCTGGTTTTGGCCTGGCCCAGCCTGAGCCATTGCAGGCATCTGAGGCAGTGGGTCAGTGAATTGGAACTTGGTCTCTCTCTTTGCCTCTGAAAAACAGAAAAAGAGCCCTACCTAATGGCAGGAACACAACAGACGGCTAGCATCACCTGCCGTTGTCACTGTGAGACAGCAACCGACTCCAAGATGGCGCCTCTTTCCCACAGAAGCACATCAGGTCCCTGGGAGGCTAAAACACAAAGACCTACTCTGGGTTCACCCCACTGGATTCATTTCCAGAGGCCAGGAAGCAGGACTGGGAGACCTGCCTTATTTATCTTTTTAAGTTTCACAGGCAATTTTGAAGCGGACCTAAACTAGGCATAAAACCTCCATTCCAAAACACAGAAAGAACAATTTCTTCCTTATTCTTGAAAATGAGTTTCTGAGCAGCAATCTGTCCTATCACTCAACCATCCCTAACTGTTCAGGCACAGCTGTTCAATCAACCATGAGAATGCCCATCAAGAGTTTTACTGAGCAATTGCTACAAGTCTGTTAGGCACAGTTCTGGCACCAGTGAGTCAAAGATAAGTAACTCAGAATCCTGCCCTAAAAGGAGCACAGGCTACTGGGGAGATGGGCACGTAACTAACTCACAATCCAGCACCGGATGGCAGAAGGGAAAGCACCCAGGTGCTTCACACGCTCTTTGGAAACTTGTTTACAGGTAACCATCCACGCTCTGCTTCTCCATCCTGACCAAAATGAGCCCATGCACATATGGGATGCCCTACTGAAGTCCTCCACATGCTAGCCAGAAATTCTCCTGGGATGGGAAAGACTCTAGCTGGGCGCAATTTGCACCCCGTTTGTGGTTATCTTTAGTACTGGTAGACAGGGAAGATACACATAGCTATCACACACTGCTCCAATAGAGCATTACAGAACTGCTCAGGCTAGACTATGCTACTTGGGTGGCCCTCAAGGGCCCCCAATAACCTTCTGTCATCATGTTCTGCTTCACTTCTCTCCTGACAGATTTCTAACTTTACAAATTATTTGTCTTTCCCCACTAGAATGTGTGCTGTACAAGGACAGGACTCTGTCGTTTTACTGCTTTACCTCCCAGCTCCTGCAGTAGAGGTAGGCTGAGTTGCTCAGTATATACTTACTGAACGAACAATGTGAACATGCGCTCCTGACCAGGGAGCCTGTCTGACCATGAAGGCTCCCTAACAGCACGCCCCTGGTTCTGTTCAACAACAGCTCGGGGAGAGAAGCTTGTCAGCTTAACCTAAGACTTGTTTGGATACGGCTCTGCTACTTGATGGCTAAGTGACTCGGGAGTAGATTCATTTTCTAAGCCTGGTTTACTCTTTGTGAAATGGTCTTTCCAGGGTCACTGTGAGGCACAGAGGAGCATAAATACAATGGCTACCCTGATGTTCAGTTGCCAACACCTGGAAAGCACTGGAAAGAACTGAACTGAAATTTTAAGTGTCTACACAGTCTTTGATCAGCATTTTGTTTCTAGAAATTGTCTTGTGGAAGAATCACAGGCCCACACAAAGAAAAATGGCTAAGGGTTTCCTCCATAGTGCCATCTAACAAAATCTGTAAAGTCTCAAAATACCTATCATTAGGGAACTGATGAAACAGCTACATCAAAGCGGCACAAAGCCTGGCATTTAGTAGACACCAGATAAAAGGCAATCAGACAATAAATATAACACAAACAGCAACATGTCCTGGGTACTTTCATGCATTTCTTCCTCATGATCATACCATTCAGATGAAGGAAAAGTCTTAAAGAGATAAAAACAATTTGCTCAAGTGTCAGTGTCAACATTCTGGTTGTTATGGAAAACTGGGCAAAATATAAGAGGGATCACTCAGTATTATTGTTGTTATTTTTTGACAGGCAGAGTGGACAGTGAGAGAGAGAGAGAGACAGAGAGAAAGGTCTTCCCTTTGGCATTGGTTCACCCTCCAATGGCCGGCACACCGTGCTGATCCGAAGGCAGGAGCCAGGTGCTTCTCCTGGTCTCCCATGCAGGTGCAGAGCCCAAGCACTTGGGCCATCCTCCACTGTACTCCCGGGCCACAGCAGAGAGCTGGCCTGGAAGAGGGGCAACCGGGACAGAATCTGGCACCTCGACCCGGACTAGAACCTGGTGTGCCAGCGCTGCAGGCGGAGGATTAGCCTATTGAGCTGTGGAGCTGGCCACTATTATTATTATTATATTTATTTAATTGAAAGGCAGAGGTATCTTCCACCTGCTGGTTCACCCCAAAATGGCCTCAATAGCTGAGGCTGGACCATGCTGAAGCCAGGAGCCCAAGACTCCATCCTGGCCTCCCTTGTGGGGGGCAGGGGTCCAAGTACTTGGGCCATCTCTGCTGCCTTCCCAGGTGCATTAGCAAGGAGCTGGATTGAAGTGGGGCAATATTTAATATTTAAAATTGCACATGGATCTATCATTATCACAATCAAATTTTCAATTAAACAAACAACCCAGCCTCAGCTGCCTGTGGCTAGCAACTAGAGGAAGTGAGGACACACCCAGCAGGCTGACTCCAAACCTTGCCCTCAGCATTGGAGGGTGAACAATGAAAATGCAGCCCCAATGGACGTCCCAGCAGCGCCACTTCAGGCCCGCCCTTCCCCTTCGCGCTGCAACCCCTGCATCCTTGACTCCATCCCCTCCTCACTCGAGCTGGGCCCTGCATTTCAGCTTCTGCACTTTGCTAGGGCTGCTGTCTGCCTCGAATATCTTCACTTTACTCCAAATTCTGCCATTCCTTTCCTGGCCACCTCACGTGAATGCTCTGTCCATCTTTAATTCCGATGGGAGTACCGGGTACATCAGAAACCCTGTTTTCACCAAATACTCTGCAGACCTATTCCCGTGCTACCTGGATGAGCCATCCGTGCTACAGTTTTCACTGTGCCATAATGTACTGACGTGAGGGTGGACCTAGCGCCTGGAACAGTTAGCAGAAGCACTTAGAACTCAAACAAGCAAAAGAGGCTGGTGCTCAGGCTTCGTCTAAGGAAATGACACCTGTCGATCAGTGGGTGTGACCAGCAAAGCCTTGCTCTAAACGTTATGACACATTCAGGGGTTTTTCCCAGCTCAAGACAACAGCAGCCTGTAATAAAATCCTTTTAGTAAAAAATGTTTTCTTGATCACAGCAAAATATACACATTTATAACAGACACACTGTCGGGAGGAACAGGCTATTTCCCACAGGCCACAGCTCCGTTCACGGAGCCTCCGGAGGAGGAGTGTCACCACTCGAGGGAAGGAAATCCACGCACAGGAAGGCTTCATCTACACAACGAGTTTCCTGGTCGAGTCTCCTCGGGCAGCTGCTGGCTGACCCTGGCCTTTGACGACAGACAATGCATCCGGGTGCTGTTTTCATACCTATGCTCTCAGAAACAGCTGAGCCCTCCAGGGGGTGAACATGGCCTCCTACGTCTGCAAGAATTCAGGCTGCACGCGGGCCACTTTCCGGAACTCCTTAATGTGGGTCTTCGGGCACTGCATCTCACACCAGCTGATGGGAACCATCTGGACACCTGGAAGGGAAAAGCTGGGTCTGCAGCTGGGACCTCGGATATTTGCTTGAAGCCCTTTTCTTTCGGATGGGTACGAAGCTGAAGTATTACCAGGCTACCAGCGAACCTCCCCTCATACGGGAAAACCGTGTTTATCTCACTGATTTATGAAGTGAGTCCCACCTCCTTAGGGCTAGCAGAATCTCTCTCACCTCTGCAGTTAGCACAGCCACTCATCACCTGATGGGGGCATGCGATTTCATAGTTGTGTGAACATCACAGGATATACAGCTACAACATCACTAGGTGATAATCTCATGCGACCACCAGGCCAGATGCAGTCTGTCACTGACCAAAATGCTGTTATGCAGTGTATCATGGTATCTACACTTATATTGCTTCCCAAACAATGACAAACTAGGGAAAGTCAGAAAATTAATGCATTGATCCCAAACCATACCACCCAGGGAAGAATCAGAATGCAGACGTGTAGACCAACTCACCTGACTCACTATGGGCCACCACCACTCCCAGCTCATTTTCAGCAGTGGTCAGCAGGTAGTTGGACTGGGCGTCACCTAGAGAGATCTAGTCACACAACAGTGGTGAAGGAAAATGAGGGGTTACAAGTCCTCCCCCCTTAGCCACTTGAGTTGTTTCTCTAGTTCCATGTCTTCCTCACGAAGAAACAGATGTCTGCTGGGAATAAAGGATACCACTTTGGCCAAGACAATGTCCCCTGGACGGAAACTCTTGTATATTTCAACCTGAGAAGAAAGCATAGTGGTGTTAAGTGAAGCTCTGGATCGGAGCCACACAGAATCCTTAGCCCCTCTGGGAGAGCCTGTCACCTATCTAACCTCAGGGGGAGAAGGCATCATAGCCTGTCAGTCAACATCATACAAATCAGATTTTGAATTCAGTAATCCAATCAGGAATCGGACTACTGAATTTACTGTAAAAAGGTACTTTAGGGGCTGGCTTTGTGGTGCAGTGAATTAAGCCACCACCTGCAACACATATCTGCATCCCATTTGAGCGCCAATTAGCGTCCCTGCTGCTCCACTTCTAGTCCAGGTCCTGCTAATGTGCCTGGGAGAACAGCAGAGGATGGCTCAAGTACGTGGGCCCCTGCCACCCACATGGGAGACCTGGAGTTTCTGGCTTCTGGCTTCAGCTTGGGGAGTGAACCAGGGGATGGAAGACAGATCTCTATGTAGCTGCCTTTCAAGTAAATATTAAAAAAAAAAAAAAAAAAAAGGCAGGGCCAGTGCTGTGGCGCAGCAGGTTAACGCCCTGGCCTGAAGCGCCAGCATTCCATATGGGCACCAGTTCTAGTCTGGCTGCTCCTCTTCCGATCCAGCTCTCTGCTATAGCCTGGGAAAGCATAGAGGATGGCCCAACTACTTGGGCCCCTGTACCCGCGTGGGAGCCCTGGAAGAGGCTCCTGGTTCTGGATCGGTGTGGCTCCGGCCATTGTGGCCATCTGGGGAGTGAACCAGTGGATGGAAGACCTTTCTCTGTCTCTAACTCTCTCTGTAACTCTTCCACATAAATAAAATAAATCTTTAAAAAATATATATAAGAGGTACTGCGGTTGGTTCTGAAAGGTCCAGGATTAAATCTGAGGGGACAGCAATGAATAAATACTTGGCTTTAAGGGCAAACCTAGCCCCACTCAGGTCAGATGAATTAACAAAAATGTGAGTAATTGTAAAGGATTTCAATTGCTTCATTCATGGAAGAGAAAAACGAACCAACCAACAACCTTGTCTTTTTCAGTGGCTCGGACATCTTCCTTCCTACAAAAAAAAAAATCCACCAAAGGTTAATTATCTTCGAGAAAGAACTGTCCTGAAGGTTCCTAGCAGGTGAAGGGCCCTCAGAGCAGACGGAACAAGTCTTGACGGGACCCAGCTGCCACCCAGAGCGAGGTGGGGAGGCATCCTTATCTTCGTCCACAGGAGCAAGCGCTTCCCCATTCTCAGACCATGCAGAGCAGCAGGAGCAACGCCTCTGAGTACAGAAAAGGGATCCGAGGCGGCAGGAAAAGAGAAGGAACTTTGCTGCTTCAAGAGGACTGGAACAAAGTGCACAGAACCACATCAGATTCTGAAAAATCGAATTATCTGAGGTGGGTGTTTGGGGCAGTGGTAAAGCCGCCACTTGGGATTGTCCACATCCTATCCTGCACTGTCGGGGTTTGAATCCCCACTCCGCTCTCCATTCCAGCTTCCTGCTAATGTGCACCCTGGGAGGCCACAGGTGATGGCTCAAGTAGTTGGGTCCTTGCTTCCTATGTGGGACAATGGATTGAACTCCTGACTCCCGGGTGCTGTAGGCACTTGGGGAGTGAACAGTGGATGGGAGATCGCTTTGTCTCTGTGTTTCAAATAGATGAAGCGAATAAATTTTAAAAAACCCTGTTATCTGCCCTGTAATAACTGTTTGTCTTTTCTATAAGGAATCCATTGGAAAAAATATACCACCTCACAAACAAATCCTTTTATTATCTTATAACTTTTAGGATTACTGTATACTAAGTTCAAGAAAAAAAGTACTGGGGCCGGCGCTGTGGTGCAGTGGGTTAACACCCTGGCCTGAAGCGCCGCCGTCCCAAGTGGGTGCCGGTTCGAGACCTAGCTGCTCCACTTCCAATCCAGCTCTCTGTCAGGGCCTGGGAAAGCTGTAGAAGATGGCCCAGGTCTTTGGCCCCTGTACCGTTGTAGGAGACCAGGAGGAGGATCCTGGTTCCTGGCTTTGGATTGGCACAACTCCGGCCATTGCGGCCAACTGCGGAGTGAACCACAGGATGGAGGACCTCTATCTCTCTGTCTCTCCTCTCTCTGTGTAACTCTGACTTAAAAATGAATAAATAAATCTTTTAAAAACAAAGAAAGAAAAAAAAAGTACTTCTTTAAATACTCTCTACTTTATTTGGTTCAAATCAGCCTAACATTGTCAATCTTCAGCTCTGCTTAATCTTTTTAAAATCCTTTTTAGTATCTTCCTTTCATGCTAGCTCATGTAACGTGTTCTTTGGATAGTAATGGGAGAATCAAAGTACAAAGAAGACAGAAAGATGGCAGGAGCAGGCATTGTAAGTGTTCCTAAAAATCCCCAACTGTCCTGTCTATCCTAACCTCATTCCAGGTGTTGAGGCAAGTATTACAACAAGGATACTTCTTCTTACACTTATTTATGTACTTGAAAGGCAGCGTGTGTGGGGGAGAACAAGGATACTTCTTACCGGATAGTTCCTCGAAAAGAGTTCTTAAGAGGTGTGGATCCCACGTAGAGGATGTGTACTTTGGCAAAACGTGAATTGATGCTGGAGACCTGTGGAATTCAGAGAGGATCAGCACCGGAGTATTCCCAATTGTCAGCTCAAGGAGGTGGCAATGAACAAGGCTTTACTAGGACTTCAGCCCAAGATTCTAGTAAACATATAACTGAAGACAAGCTAGCTTCTTATCTCTGCCCAAGTGAGATTTGTGGATTAAGAGCAACTGTGGCCACCTGACAGGGTGACTATGGGAACCAAATGACATATGTTATACAGATTTTTTCTTTTTATGAGAGAGAGAGAGTTAGAGGAAGACACAGACAGAAAGGTCTCCATCCATTGGTTTACTCCCCAACTGGCCACAATGGCCGGAGCTGTGCCAATTTGCAGTTAGGAGCAAGAGCTTCTTCCAGGTCTCCCACACACGTGCAGGGGCCCAAGCACTTGGGCCATCTTCCACTGCTTTCCCAGGTTACAGCAGAGAACTGGATCAGAAGTGGAGCAGCTGGCATATGAACTAGTGCCCACATAAGACACTGGCGCTGCAGGTGAAGGCTTAGCCTACCACGCCACAGTGCTGCCCTAGCATTTTTATTTATTTATTTATTTAAAAGGCAGAGTTGGTTGGCGCCGCGGCTCAATAGGCTAATCCTCCGCCTGCAGCGCTGGCACCCCAGGTTCTAGTCCCAATCGGGGCGCTGGATTCTGTCCCGGTTGCCCCTCTTCCAGGCCAGCTCTCTGCTATGGCCCGGAAGTGCTGTGGAGGATGGCCCAAGTGTTTGGGCCCTGCACCCGCATGGGGGACCAGGAGAAGCACCTGGCTCCTGACTTCGGTTCAGCGTGGTGCGCCGGCCGCGGCGGCCATTGGAGGGTGAACCAACGGAAGTTAGATCTCTCTCTCTGTCTCTCTCTCTCACTGTCAAATGCAGAGTTATAGAGAGAAGAGGAGAGACAGAGAGAGAGAGAGAGAGGCAGGCTCATTCATCTGCTGGTTCACTCCTCAAATGGCTGCAATGGTGGGGGCTCATTCAGGCTGAAGCCAGGAGCCAGGAGCCAGGAGCCAGGAGCCACTTTTTCTTCTGGGTCTCTGGGTACGGGGCCCAAGCACTTGGGCCATCTTCCACTGCTTTCCCAGGCACATTAGCAGGGAAATGGATCAGAAGTAGAGCAGCTGGGACAGGAACCAGAACCTATATGGGATGCTAGTGTCACAGGCAGAGGCTTAACCTACTACACTACAAAGCTGGCCTGTTAGATTTTTAACAGTCACAGTCCAACATAAATAGACACAGGGCATGGCAGCAAATCTAGACCTTTAGAAATCTTACTAAGGGGTATGTGTAGCAGATGGAAAAATTTTAAATGTTTATTTATTTGAAAGGCAAAGCAACACAATTCTTCCATCCTGTCTCCTCAAATGCCTACAATAGCTGCGGCTGGGCCAGGCCAAAGCCAGGAGCTCCATCTGGGTCTCCCTGAAATGCCCAAAAGTCTACATTTGTGGCATGCACTGTGGCACAGTGGGTTAAGCCCTGCCTACAACACCGGCATCCCACATGGCTGCTCTTTTGGGTCTGGACTGCTACCACTTCTGATCCAACTCTCCACTAATGTGCCTGGGAAAGCAGAAGATGGTTCAAATACTTGGGCCACTGCTACTCACATAGGAGACCTGGATGTAGTTCCAGGCTCCTGGCTTTGGTCTGGCCCAGCCCTGGCTGTTGCAGCCAACTGGGGAGTGAACAAGCAGATGCAAGATCTTTCCCCATCTCTCTCTCTAACTCTGCCCCTTCAAATAAATAAATAAAATCTTAAAAAAAAAAGACTTTACATTTTAATAGGAATCCTAGAGAATAAAGTCTTTTGCTTCTCTGCAGAAAAAGGTCTCAGCCACAGAGTTCAAAATTAGGTCTCCTTTTCACCCACTTCCTAGATGTTGGAGGGAACCACAAACTCAGGGAATCGGCTCAAATAACTATGCATACCCAAATTTGGTTCCCTTGGTCATTTTCCTAGAAATCTCCAGACCACTCAGTCCAGTGAGACATTCTGTGATGACAGAAACACCACATGCTGACCAAATTAGCAACCACTAGCCACAGTAGCTACTGAGAGCTGGAAATGTGGCGAGTGGTTAGTATGCTTAATGAAATTTTAGTACTGTCTAGCTATTTTGAAATATTTATTTATTTGAGAGACAGAAAGAAAGAGAGAGAGAACACTTCCACCCACTGATTTATTCCTTAAGTGCCTGCAATGGCTGAGGCTGGGCGTCAAGTACTTAGTCCAGGTCTCCCACATGATGGTAGTAGCCTAACTGCTTGGGCCATCACCTGCTGCCTGCCAGAGTCTGCATCAGCAGGAAACTGAAGTCAGGAGATGGAGCCAGGGATCAAACCCAAGCATTCCAACATGCGATACAGGTACTTCAACGATGTAGGTACTTCAACCGCTAGGCCATATACTTGCCCTGACACTGTTAAATTTAAATAGCCATATGAGGCTAGCGGCTACCAGACTGGACAATGCAGTGCAAGAATGATCACGCTCTGTGCACTGGGTTGGTGTCCTGAGCATGGAGGCTGGTAACAACTTACCTTACATGTTACAATAGAGCCCACATCTGGAAGTAATTGGGATTCCGCTTCTCTCATCACAGACACTACCGGGAGCTACAAAGAGAACAGTAAAAAAGGAATGTTCTGGCTAAGCCTTGAGTAAAGTGTGGCTGCAGAGTTCGACAGGAATGCCTTGGCACAGAGTTGAGGTCACAAGGCAGACGGACTATGGACTCATTTACAGTCCAGGCCAGAGGGTCTTCCATTAGGAAGAGCCCCGGGGGCCCTGGGAAGGCTGCTGCAGAAGACATAAGCAGAATTGGTTTTTTGGTGACTCTCGGAATTTCTCAGTACACCACTATACACCTGTAGCCATTCTGTCCTCCAAAGTCGCACTGTTTCTATTTCTTATTTTATTGCCCAGGCTAACATTTCCTAGTGTTTCAGAATACTGGGTACTGGTATCCTTCTATCTTTAGGCAATATCTGTAGGGCTTTCTTTTTGAGCAAGCACGTTCTAATTCTGAATCCTCTTTCTCTTGTGCTACCCATCTTTAAGCTGCTCCTTCCAAGACCGCGTATCTGATCGGGAGCTGGTCCTGGTTTAATCTCTGGAACTGGCCAGGACAACATCGCTCATGTATTCAACTGACCAACTGCCTTGTGCTGGGCACTGCAGGTAAGGTGGTGCGGTCTGCATGCTGAAACAAGTGCTGGGAAGTGAGTTTAACAAAATAAAAACAAGACTCAACCTCCCCCACCCCCACCCCCGCCAAAATCCCGTCCAAAAAGTGATACGAGAGGCTAGTTGAACGAGGTCAGAGTTACACAGACCGAGGAGAGGCGCGCGTTCAGGCGGATGGCAGGAGACACGGGGGAAGCAAGCCAACTGCACTGCGGGCAGTGCCGCCGAGCCGGATGAAGACGGACAGGTCGGGGCTACTCGGGCGGGATTCGGCTGGCTGCCGGGTTGGCCCGGGTCACTCTCAGCTCGCAGCTGCCCCTAGGGGTCGGCAGCCCCAACCGCGCGAGGTCCACACGACCGGTGTGCGGCGCCCACGGCCAACCGAGACCAAGTCGTTCTCCAGGGACGCGCCTGCCCTACCCGGGCCTAAGGGCCGGAACTCAAGGGCAGCCCATGACAAAGAAGGGAGAGGGCCAGCCGCCCCGCGTACCGCGCCGTTCTCGCTGGTCTTCGTTAGGCAGCCGGCGAGGGAAGAAAAGATGTATCCGTGCCGAGTGTAGGTGCCGCTGCCCGGGCTGCCCTCCTCCAAGTTACACAGACGTTCGCCTGCGGGAGAGAGCGCCGCATCGGTCACGGGTCCCCAGAGGCTGCTAGCCGTCCTGCCTTCCTGCCTCTGGCCCTAGCCGGGACTCCGTACGCGAGCCGCGCACTTACCGGGGATGCAGTACCTTACGGGTGGCGCCATGACTGCCACTGTCCCAGAGCCCGGATGGAAACGAAGCCGACGTCTCGTTGGCCGAACCCAGACACAGTGCTGCAGTAAGGAACGTGCCAATTGGCGGGCTTTGTCACGTGGTCGGCAGACGCGCCTCCTGCAGGGCAAACTCCATTTCCCAGGTTTCCCCGGGAGAAGGCGGGGGGCGGAACTTCGGGCTCGTGTGCCTGCGCCTGCGCCTGCGCCTAGGGTTGAGGATGGGCAGGCGGCGGGTCCGGGTCCATTGGCAGGCGCTGCGGCTGGCGGGGCATGGTGGGACGGATTGAGCCAGGCCCGCCCGGGGCGCCAGGCTGGAGTAGGTGGCAGTGAGCTGCGGCCGAGGCTGCGGGGCGTGATTTGGATGATCGAGGAATTGGCAGGCGGCAGGTAGGGGCGAAGCCGTGGCCCTTGCTCCCTATCATAGCCCCAGTTTTGTAGGGTCGGGCCCTGCCCCAGGGCCCTGTCTTGAGTCTGGTTTCTTGGTCTCCTTGCCCCGCCCTGCCGGGCCTTGCAGTCCTCCGGCGAGGCGCACCCTCTGGGCAACTATAACGCACAGAGCAGAAGTTAACCAATCCCACTCGCCCATTTCTCAGATTTGGAAATCCAACGCCAGGGTTTGACTTGTCCTGAGTCTTGAAGATAATTCAAGATAGAGCACAAGCCGGAACCAAGCTTTTGGCTTCCAGTGCATCGCGGTTTGACCATGCCGCCCTACCTGAAAGATAAGACTCGCTCCGCAGCTGTAGTTGTCCGGGCCCTTCTTTAACTTTTGACGAACTGACCCGTGAGAAAGTTGCTACCCTTTCTTTTAGCGGGTTAGCCAGGAAGGGAAGTGGGCACGTGAATAAGTTGCTACTCTTTACTGACTTCTGACATCTCTTGCTTGAGCTTGCACACATCCTGAGAGCAGCATCTTTGTCTAGATGAGATTTGCCACGACTTTGATATTTTTTTTAAATTTATTTGACACAGAGACAGAGATCTTCCAAATGCAATGGAAGCAGGTTTTTTGTTTGTTTGTTTAATTAATTTGAAAAGAAGACATGGAGAGGAGGAGAGAGATCTTCCATCCTCTGGTTCATTCCCTAAATGGCCGCAATGGCCAGGGCTGGGCCAGCCAGGAGCCAAGAGCTTCTTCCGGATCTCCCACGTGGGTGCAGGGACCCTAGCACTTGGGCCATCCTCTGCTACTTTCCCAGGCGCATTAGCAGGGAGCTGGATCGGAAGTGGAGCAGCTAGAACTCAAACTGGTGTCCATATGGAATAGCCAACCCTGTAGGTGGAGGCCTAACCTTTATAACAAAGCACTGGCTCCCTTACTTATGCTGTTTAACTCCCTAAATGGCTGCCCCTGCCGAAGCTGGGAGCTGGAAATTCAATCCGAGTCTTCCACATGGGTGACAGTGACCCAAATACTTGAGCCATCAGCTGCTGCCTCCCAGAGTGCACCTGAGCAAGCAGCTGGAATGGAAGACTGAGCATGAGAGGCCGTGTGGGGTGTTAATCACTGCCGGACGCCTGCCCCTGGTCTGCTTCATCTACCTTCCAGTGGCTTTGGAATCTGTCCCCTCGCCTCCCCCTCACTGGTTTCCCCTTGGGACACAGAGGGCACTTTAGAGCCCTGGGAAGAGGGAGGTGCCTTGGCCTGTAGTCTCCTCTAATATGAAGGCAGATGGCCACGAGAGCCTGTGGCTGCTGCTGACAGGAGGACTCCGGTTGGTGCGTGGTGCAATAGTAGAACTGCCCTTTGCTCTGTTTCCTTCTCTCTGCACTCTCTCAATCACCCCCTTCCTCAGACGCACATGTTTGGCAGTTTGCTTCGCCTCGGGGGAGAAGTCCATTTCAGAGGGGGTCCATGGGTGTTTTCCCTGGCATCTCCCCGCCTGCACACCCCGCCAGCTACAGTGAGGAAGTGAGCAGGTTTCAGAGTTTGTGCTCCCACCTCTGCACCTGCAAGCTCTCCGTTTACGTGTCTGGCTGATTTCTGGTTGGATTTGTTTTCTGAGATGCTCTCAGTTCTTCAGTGCTACGATTCTAACAGTGGTTTCTGTTTCTCTCCCTGTTCATCAGGAAAAATGGTAGCAGCAGATACTTACTTAGTGTTACTGCATTGGCAGGAGTGTCTCTGTAGATGTCTGTAGGACAGACAGACATCTGACCAGCCTTTCCGCTTCACCATCCCTCCAAGTCATTCATCCAACAAGTATTTATTGAGTACTTCCATGAGCCAGGTATTGTGCTAAGTGCTTTATAAATATTTCTTTTGTAACTTGCTGAGTATGTACTAGAATCATAGAGGGTTAGAGCTGGGAGGAACCTTAGCATCTGATCCATTTGCTCAATGAATGGGAGTGCAAGGAGATTGAGTTCCAGTTGGGTTCAATAGTTTGCCCAAAGTCACAGGAGTGTAGAGGGACACAGTTGAGCCCAGGTGACTGGGCAGTTGTAAATCTAGTCCGGGAGGGAGGAATTTCTTGGAGAGCTCAGTTGAGGATAATTTAAAATGTAGTCTGACAAGGAGGGTATTTGTTTAAGAGTAGGAGTGGTGGCATATAGTTTATGCTTATTACAGATGAGAATTGCATGCTGTTATAAATATATAATTTTTAAAGATTTATGTATTTATTTGAGAGGTAAAGTTACAGACAGAGAGAGACAGAGAGAAAGGTCTTCCATCTGCTGGCTTATTCCCCAAATGGCCACCAAAGGCTGGAGATGCACCCATCCAGAGCCAGGAGCCTCTTTCAGGTCTCCCACGCAGGTGCAGGGGCCCTAGGATTTGACCCATTCTCCATTGCTTTCCCGGGCCATTAGCAGAGAGCTGAATCGGAAGAGGAGTAGCCGGGACTTGAACTGGTGCCCATACGTGATGCCGGTGCACAGGTGGTGACCTTACCCGCTAAGCCACAGCACTGGCCCCCCACGCAGTGTCTTAACCACGGAGCCCCCCTCCCACCCTGAGCTTTTTGTTTTCTTTTCTGCTCTCCTCCTTAACTCTTAACTTGCTAAGTGGTGATGGGAATGGCCAGTTTCTTTACCCGGTGCAGAGCATAGGTTCCTACTGAATTGTCTTCTCATTTTCCGTAGGTCTTGTCTGTTGGGTTTCTTTTCTTCACAGGGCTTGTGGAAGGCAGTAATTAAGTGTTTTGTTTGAAAGGCCTTTTGTGGGGATGAGCCAGGGTGCAAAGAGAGTACATTGCTCCAGTTACTGAACTGAAACCATGCCTCCAGTGGAGCAGCCTCCTCCAGTTTCTGCCGGATCTGAGCTGCCTGTTAAATAAGTCAGTGGAGTCGCTGCAAACAAAGCAGCCCTCCCTGGCTGCCTTGTGGGAAAATGGGATAACTTCCTTCCCGGGAAGGACTCCATCTGCAGGGTAGACGAGAGTGTCATCAGAGGATTCAGAGCATGAGTGTCCTCTGTTCTGGGCACTGCCTGGGAAGCCAGTTTCCTCCTATGTCTGTTGAGTGAGGGAGGAACCAGAGAGATGAGTAGGAGGCACTCACAGAGGAGCATGAATGGGGCTAAAGAGCTGGAAGCTGGATGGAAGGCTTGGGACTAATGGCAGCGATTTGGAGGGGAGACCCACTACAGAGGGGCAGGCCCTGGGACCAGCATGGAGACCCCTGCCCCTGCCCCTCCCCTGCTGCTCTGCTCTGAATACCCAAAGCTGGCCACTCTATCCTTGGGGTGGAGCTGGGGGTGGAACTGGAGACAAAACATCTTATATCCTGCAGCAGGGAGCTGATGTTCCTGCTGGGGCCCGGCTGAAGCCTGTGGGCCTCTGACGTCAGCCCAGAGGGAGCAGGAGTCTCTTTTGCCAAGACTCAGATAGTGCTGAGGAAGAACTAGGTGCAGGATCTGTAGGCTGTGGGCTCTCTTACACTGGCTGCTCCGTGGTGAGGAGGAGGTCAGTGGGTCAGGGCAGCCTGGAGACCCTGGGGTTTGGTGGCTGAAGTGGCCATGCCCAGAGACATAGAGGGCAGCCGTGTTGGCTATGCTTCACTCAATGGCCTGCCTAGCCAGACAGCTCCAAAGACTGCCACTGGCCTCTCAGCCCTTTACCCTGGTTTGCTATACACTCACATGCCATACCGCAGGCTCAGAACCTGCAGGCCCTGCTCCTGGAGTCTGGTTGGGACATTGGCACTGACATTCCATAGTGAGTGAGGGGAACTGACTTCACACAGCAGGTGGCTGGCCTAGCAGGACCTGTCTGAGGCCTTTGTCCTCCAAGCTGGTGCTGTGGGCCTTCTCATTGGTGGGGTACAAGGAGCTCAGGCTGGACCTTCACGATGGTGTGCTCTCCTAGGAGTCATGCGGGGCCAGCGGAGCCTGCTGCTGGGCCCGGCCCGCCTCTGCCTGCGCCTGCTTCTGCTCCTGGGCTATAGGCGCCGCTGCCCACCTCTGCTCCGGGGCCTGGTACAGCGCTGGCGCTATGGCAGAGTCTGCCTGCGCTCCCTGCTCTACAACTCCTTTGGGGGCAGTGACACCGCTGTCGACGCTGCCTTTGAGCCTGTCTACTGGCTGGTGGACAACGTGATCCGCTGGTTTGGGGTGGTGAGTGATGTCCAGGGAGCAGGAAAAGGGGATTGTGGGGAGCAGAGGGATGTGTCTGATGGAGCCCCACTGCACTTGGGAGGCCTGCCCCTCCCCCCAGGGAAATGGGCATCCTCTTTGGGTGCAGCCGGCTCACCCTCTCTCCAAACCTCCCCGGTGCTGGCAGGTGTTCGTGGTGCTGGTGATCGTGCTGACGGGCTCCATTGTGGCCATCGCCTACCTGTGTGTCCTGCCTCTCATCCTCCGAACCTACTCAGTGCCGCGACTCTGCTGGCATTTCTTCTACAGTCACTGGAATCTGATCCTCATCGTCTTCCACTATTACCAGGCCATCACCACCCCACCCGGGTACCCGCCCCAGGTGGGTCCATTTGGGGGAAAGGGCAAGGGGAGGGCTGCAGGCTGTGGGAGGCAGTCCCAAGAGTAGGGGGAGAGTGCCTTGATGTCTTAGAAGGCGCAAAACTGGTGCTGCTAGTTGTGATACTCTTCTCCCTTTGCACAGGGCAGGAACGATATTGCCTCAGTGTCCATCTGTAAGAAGTGCATTTACCCCAAGCCAGCCCGCACACACCACTGCAGCATCTGTAATAGGTGGGTCTTGGTTTTGCTGTCTGTGAACCCCAGCTGGGGCCCTTTTATTTATTTGAGGGGCAGAGAGATTGATCTTCATCCACTAGTTCACTCCCCAAATGCCCACAACAGCTAGGTCAGGGAAGCCTGAAGCCAGGGGCCTGGAACTCAATCCAGGTGTCCCACGTGGATGGCAGGGACTCAACTACTTGAGCCATCATCTGGTGCCTCTCAGGGTGCCCCTTAGCAGGAAGTTGCATTTGGGGGCAGAACTAGGACTTGAACCCAGGCACTCCAGTATGGGGTGCAGGCATCCCAGGCAGCATCTTAACTACCGCGCCAAATGCTCACCTCTACCTGTGGGCCTTTTGCTGTAGCCCTAGGGCAAAACATAGGCCTGGTGTTTTCTGACCTCCATGAAGCCCTCAACATATCTAGGCAGCGTGTCCTGTACCTGCTGGCATGCAGTGCTGGGATGGTCCTGTGCTAAGGTATTATTTCCCCTCATGGAGACGGAGCCTCAGAAAGATGAGTTAGCTTGTCCAGTGTCATGTAGCCAGTCACCTGCAGAGCTGGGGTTGAAGCCCGACCTGGCCATCTTCAAAGTCTGTGCCTTTCCACCTCAGCAGGGTGCTGGTCCTTGCAGGAAAGGATTGGCACTGACATCTCTAGAACCGTGGCCACCGTAACAGAGCCTGTGTCCCTCCCTCACAGGTGTGTGCTGAAGATGGACCATCACTGCCGTATCCTTTTGCTGTCTCCTGCCTGAGGCCTGCCTTAGCTCCAGAGCACTGTCCAGGGTTGATGGCCACAGACCCAAGGCTTCTCCCGTCACCCTGCAGAAAACACTGGGCTCAGAAGTTAGCAGATTTGTGGGGGTTATGTCCTGGGGGACAAAGGAGGTTCACAGGCTCGCTGGACCAGATTTCTTAAAGAAACAGAATCTTCTTTTAAGTCATGCTGATGGTTACTGGGTAGAGATGTTTGGGTTTCTGTGGTTGTCCAGTGGGTGCCAAATAGAACCACAGGTCCTGGTCCCCTTCTGCTATCCTTTACAGATATCTGGACTCATTTTACTCAAAAATTTCAATTTTTAAAAAAGATTTAATTAATTTATTTGAAGGAGTTACAGAGAGAGGTAGAGACAGAGAGAGGTCTTCCATTTGCTATTCACTCTCCAGAGCTTGGCTGATCCGAAGCCAGGAGCTGGGAGCTGCTTCTGGGTCTCCCATGTGGGTGCAGGGGCCCAGGGACTTGGGCCTGCTGCTTTCCCAGGTGCATTAGCAGGGAGCTGGATCAGAAGTGGAGCAGCTGGGACTCAGACAGACACCTATATAGGATGCTGGTGCTGCAGGCCAGGGCATTAACCCACTGTGCCAAGCACCAGCCCCAAGGATTTCAATTTTTATGATTTCCTGGTGGCATGTGAGGGCTCTGAGAAGCATAGAGCACTTTAATTTCAACCTTGGGAAAGAGTTCTATATTATTCTATGATGGAACACAGTTTGCGGTAACTAGAAGCTCAAGGCTTGGGAGAATGTCATTATGAACCAGGGATTACCAGAGAGGTCTGGACATCCTCTGAAATTATTGCTCTTATCCTTAATCATTGACCCACCAGCCTGGCTAAACAACTGTGTGGGCCACTATAACCATCGGTACTTCTTCTCTTTCTGCTTTTTCATGACTCTGGGCTGCGTCTACTGCAGTTATGGAAGCTGGGACCTTTTCCGGGAGGCTTATGCTGCCATTGAGGTGAGCTCGTGGTTAGGAATAGGGTGGCTCAGTAGGGTCCAACCTCAGGGGTTGGAACCTGTCCTTAAGGAATGGGGCTGGTAGCACTCCTATCATAGGGGCCTGAGAGTATAACCAGCACTGTTTTCCATCCCCTTAGAAAATGAAACAGCTCGACAAGAACAAACTACAGGCGGTTGCCAACCAGGTGGGCTGTCCCCACCCCACTGCCTCCTGCTGCTCAGGCCTGGGGGTACAGAGTTGCTCAGGCAACTGGGGCCCACCTGTTAGTTTGGTTGTAGACAGGAGTGTTCAGGAGGCTGGCTGTGTGGGTAGACTAAGCAGCCTGGGAGCATATGGGTTTTCCACTCTTCCATCACGACCTCTTTGGGCTGAGCAAGGACTCTGCCTTTGTGACGGCCTGAGCAGCAAGGAGTCTATGTTTGTGTGGTGGGATTCCAGGGACAGAGGTCAGGCTGGGCCAGTCTGCTTGTTTCTTGCTCCTGGTCTGTCTGCATCTGGGTCACCCTCCCCCCACCCCTGTGCCTTGCAGAGCTCCGTATTCTGAGCACATCTTGGGTTCCTAGGATTATACCTCTGCTGCCTTTCACAGTCCTCAGTGGAGCTCATGATCCTCTCCAGTCAGTCCATTTTGGGTGTGGGCCTGGTCTCTCGGGATCCAGCCACACAGTGAAGGAGTCTTGGCTGGGGATTGGAGTGGCTTCCCCTGGAGCCCCATGTGCTTTGTCAACCTAAAGGCTCAGGGTCAGCTCCACCTGTGCTTTGCCATCTTGTCCAGACCTGCTCTGCCCAGTGTTTGTCCACGTGGTGCCGCTGGACTTGGTTGGTCCCACCCATCTGGCTGCTGCCTTGACTCCTCTGTGGCTTTAGCCTTCCCCCTTCTCTCCACCTCGGATTGGATCACTTCCTGCCTGTAGGTGCTGGGGCGCCGGGGGTAGCTGCTGGAACCCAACAGAGCAAATGAGCCAGGTTTTGCCACTTTCTTCCTCTAGACTTACCACCAGACTCCGCCACCCACCTTCTCCTTTCGAGAGAGGATGACTCACAAGAGTCTCGTCTACCTCTGGTTCCTGTGCAGGTATTAAACTCTCACTGTGACAGTTTTAAGGGGGCAGGCAGCTTCAAGAAGACCTTTTGAGGTACAGGCAGGAACCCACCCTAAGAGAACTGGCACTGTTGTAGTCTGACAGGCTGGCAAAGAGGCAGCGCTTAGTTTTCTTCAGCATTTTGAGGCAGGGTGTGAGCATATATCGGTCATGTGCCAAGGTGGGTTCAACTCCTTATTTCATTTAATCCTCACAGCACCTACCTAAAGGGTAGGCGTTGACTACATTTTATGGATAAGGAAAACTGGCAGTCAGGGGTAAAGTGATTTGTTCCACAACATACATCCAGCACTGGCAGAGCTGGAATGGAAATTTTATGCCATCCCACTCCAATCTCTGCTTTTACTACCCTCCACTATTTCCCAAACATGGGTCTTAGGAGATACAGAACATATTTCTTAATAAAATAATATCTCATTTCTTTTCCTTTTCCATGCAATTTATTCCCAGCCCTTTCACTGATGCTATTTATAGATGCAGTGAAATAAAAGCTCTTCTAGGATATTTGCCTGGAGAGATGGGGCAGAGGGCATGAGCCAGCCATTACTGCTTAGCAATTTCAGACCAACATCTCCAGATCTCTAACCTGCTCACCAATCTTTGCCCCTCTTTTCTTAGTTCTGTGGCACTTGCCCTGGGTGCCCTAACTATATGGCATGCTGTTCTCATCAGTCGAGGTGAGACCAGCATCGAAAGGCACATCAACAAGAAGGAGAGACGTCGGCTACAGGCCAAAGGCAGAGTGAGTAGGATTAAGGGCTTGGGATGAGCAGGTGGGTAAATGAATCTATAAACAGAGGTTATACAAGGTCAGAATTTGCCTACCTGAGCCTTAGCTTAGCTAATTTAATCTCAAACACTAGAAGATTAATAGAAGTTTGTAGAAATGTATGTTTTTCTTGGCCCTATAGGTATTTAGGAACCCCTACAACTACGGCTGCTTGGACAACTGGAAGGTGTTCCTGGGTGTGGACACGGGAAGGTAAAGTAAGACATGTAGATCAATGGTGTCCAGCAACTCTGTTGTGAGGAAAGTGTTCTGTGCTGGCAAGCTCTTGGATTGTGGCTAGTCACCTCCATGAATTTAAGTCGTAATATGGGCTAGTGCCTACTGTCTTAGATAGCATGTTTCCAGAGTTTAGAAATAGAGTTCATTTGAGCCAAAGAAGCTTGAGGCCCGAACTGTGCGGTTTTGAGTCCTCAAGATGACTATAGAATCCTGAAAAAGCTTTTGTCAAAGGGACCACCAAGTAGTGGCCACTAGTTGCCTCTCAGTTACATGGCAGTGTCTTCTTCAGTTCAAGCCAATCATTCCTGAGACTGAGGCTAGCCGTCCCACCCCAGGGATCACTGCTTCCAGTGCAGTTCCAAGGGAGTGACAATCACACGACCACCAGTGCCTTCCAGCCTCCCTACCCCATCCTCGTTACACTTCTGCCTACCACTGCGCTTGCAGCAGCCCCTTCAGAGCACCAGATGGTGCACACGGCACACACAACTGGATAGGGAAAAGTAGGATTCTGTTATTTTTGTGCTTGGTGTTATTTGCTGAAGAATTCTGAATAGGAAGGATGACCGAGGACACTTGAAACTCATTCATTTCTTTCTATTTTGCAGGCACTGGCTTACCCGGGTGCTGTTACCTTCCAGTCACCTGCCACATGGGAACGGAATGCTATGGGAGCCCCCGCCCTGGGTGGCTGCTCACTCAGCCTCTGTGATGGCAGTGTGAGCTGCCCTGTGTCAGCCTCCACTGGAGCATCCATCTTGCTTCCTACGTTGACCTTGTCTCATGGGCCACCAAGGGCAGCGTCTCTTGGAATCCTTGATCAAAAAGAGCCAATGGGCCTGCCTTAGCGTACCAGGCAGGGACACCTTCAGGACCAACCTTTTGGCCCCTGCAGAAGCAAGACAGCATGGAGAAGTCCTAGGAATGACACCCCTTTACTCAGGCAAACAGAAACTCCAGCCCCACACCAGGGGTCAGGCAGCTAGCTACCTTGCCGGTGCTGACCCTGACTGCCTCCAGGCTGCACCGCTGGCCTCGGGCACCACCTCTTCCACTTGCTGTCTGAGAAAATATCTGACTGGTACAGCTGAGATTGTGGCTTTTCAATTGGGCACGTCACCAGGCCTGCCACTGGGATCACTGCCGCTTCTCACGTTGCTGAAGGGAGCAAATAAAGGTGTTTGGTTTGTAAAGAGATGTAGCTTTTCACTCTGCCTCCCTAAGTGTAAGGCAAGGAAGGGGGAAGTCAGGGTCAAGGCCTGGTGAGCAGGTATCCTGGCCATGCCTTCTGTGCCTTTACTTGGAAGGGATGGATGCTCCAAAGAATTCTTTTTTTTTTTGATGGGCAGTTATACAGTGAGAGAGACAGAGAGAAAGATTTTCCTTCCGTTGGTTCACCCCCCCAAATGGCTGCCACATCCGGCGCACTGCGCCGATCCGAAGCCAGGAACTAGGTACTTCCTCCTGGACTCACTCCAAGAAATTCTTGTCTAGTCCTTATCACTATTTTTTTTTTTCTAGCCTAGGTCATGGATGCCTGGTTATGTGATTCTGAGGCATATGGAGGGTGGGGAAAAATATCTGACAGATAGCCCCATTACCAAAAGAAATGTTTATTCTCCAGCAGGTACACACATATCCACCATCCCTGGTCCTTGGGCCATGTTCATCTGCATTCACACCTCAGCAGCATATCTCCTTTTTCTTGACCTAAGACTTTTCTCCAAACCCAAGTAGTTTTACACTTGGCTCCATCAGAAATCCATGAGAAACCAGGACTCTAGGTTTCTTATATAGCCATGCAACAGAGGGCTGGCATTTGTGCTGTGTCCATGGGGAAGGCAGTCCAGTGGTCTCCCTGCCTTGAGCAGGATAGCCAAGAATTAGTAATTCCAGGTGAGATTGTCTGACAGAACAGTCTAGACCAGGACCAAGGGCTCAGCTGCCAGGGCTCCCCAGCAGAAACCTGTAAGCAGGAAGAATGGTGGCAGTATTAGCGTGAGGCTTGTTCTAGTCCCTTCTCTCCCCAGACCTAGAAACTCACCACTCTCCCCTGGCTGCTACGGCCTCCTTGCGCACCAGTCTCTTCTTGTCATCCAAGGGTTTGGCTAAGGCTCGGATCACCTGTGGTTTGTAGGGGAGCAGCTGTGAAAACAGAGAGAGAAACTTAGCCTTATTCAATCAAAGCAACTGGGTGTCACTTCTCTGTCTTTATACAATGAATGTTATGAGGAAAATCAAATGTGTCTGATTCCTTAGTGATGCAGAGGAACAACATGGTCATTCTATTATGAGACAGCCAGGATTTACTGGGTCCATTCTAGGCCCAAGGAACAAAGTTCTTGCCTATCTAAATGCATCTGTGGTAACATGACTAATCCCACTTGACTAAGGCAAAAAAAAAAAAAAAGCTTTCCAGGCTCTCCTAAGACATTGCCAAGCCAGGGAGGGATACACGAGGCGCTTACCACCGGGGTAGGCAGACGAGTGAGAGCGTGCATGCACTGCAGGGCCGCGATCCGGACAGCCTGGAACACAACCACGAGGAAGGAGGTGAGGGGGAATCGAGGAGAAGTGTAGCTGTCAGAGTTGCGGGGGCCCAACGCACCATGGAAGGGCTGGAGCTGAGGTTCAGAAACTTGGTGACGAGGGTATCAACATGAAGACTCATGACCTGGGGTGCTTCCAGCAGGAGAGGCTGAAGGCAGCTGAGCGTGGAGAGTTGGACCACACAGTCAGAGCAGGACAGGGCCTCCAGCAGCAAGGAGAGAAGCTAAGGAGCAATGAGAAGGGTACAGATGAGGATACTGTGCTGGCTGATTCTCTCTCCCCTGAGCCCCAGCTATGGAAAAACAGCTTGGTTGCCTGCTGCGAGGCTCCCACTGCAGGACTTACTGTGGGCAGCTCTGGCAACAGCACAGGCTTGGGCAGCCTGTTAAGGACATGGGACAGGCCCTTCAGGTAGTTTGGCTTCACATCTGTAAAATGAGAAAGTTGAGGGAAGAACCTGGGCTTAGACATTCAGCTTGAGAATTCAACTCCAATCTCTGACAAGGCTGGGCTATCAGCCTACAGAGACATGAGCTGGGAGTGGGGAGGCACTTGAGGAAGACACACTCACCAAAGAAAAAAGTGGGACAAGAGTCAGGGTATTGAGCTTTCTCTGTAAACAGCTCTAAGGAACCACTCAGGGCCTAACTTAAGTCAGGGGATGTGGCTGTGCAAAGAGGGCCTTTGAGATTCTCCTCACCTTGGGGAGCAGCATGGAAGCCCTGGACCAAAGCAGGCACGTTGTCTGTGAAGAACCGCTGGCGGAACATGATCCGCACCTCGGCGTGGCCAGCGCGAGTCAACACGTCAGTACAGTCAGACATGAGCAGAGAAAAGCCATCAGCTGCTGCTGGGCCTAGTTCTGGATCACTCAGGAGGCCCATGAGCTGAAGAAAAGAGAATCTTTGAGGTATGTCAGGGAGGAGAATGTTAAATACCAAAGTGGAAGATGCAAGTTATTTCTGGGAAGCATAAGATCAACAGCAAATTCTGTTTAGGTCCTAGGTTCTCCTGTTGCAAGAGGACTTACCCGGGTTGTAAGGCAGGAGCTGAGAGGATGGTATCTGAGCACTAGCGCCTTTGTTACCTGCAGAGAGAACATACAGTCAGGGCGTGACATTTGAACTCCCTCCCAGCACCCTGTGAGGGAGCTGCATATGGCTCAGGGTCAAACAGGGGCATTCTACTGAACGAGAGGCAGCTGCCTGGCCTAGCCGCCTTACCCAGAGCAGCAGTGTGAAGGCCTGCCTGCGAGAGGGCCCAGAGCCCAGGCCCGCCTCCACTGTGTCCACAGCCAGCTGGAGGAGTTCGTCCAGCTGCTGCCCTAAAAGGGAGGGAGGGAAAGCCGATGCAAAGGCTACAGTTTTCCCTTTCACAATGAGGGATACAAGTTATTTAAACGCAAAGTTCCCGAGAAGCCATTAGAAAAAGAGCAGCATTTTGCCTGGACCAAATGACTGGATACCAGCATGAGGGCCTGGTATTCTCATAATGCAAGGATGCTAGTATTCAAAAGGATTGTCTGCTTCCTAAAAAGTATTATCATAGTAGCTCCACCAGGATGGCCAATCTAGAGCATTTCTTCTCTCTCTCAGGTTCCATTATGCTTTGCCCACCCTGACTCTTGGTCATGACTCTCGACACAAGGGCTGTCCAAGGATAGTGCTTGAGCAGCGGATGTCGTTAGCAAGCTCCTCTTTCAAGAGAATGAGAACAGAGCTTGAAGCGTTCATAGTAGATGATTCAGGAAGTCTCCTGGCCCAGTCTCATTGCAGTACCTGCAGGATGCTTGTTTAGGAGTCCTGCAAAACACTTGGCAGCAGCTGTGGAGGAGAAGGGGCAGCCGTGGCAACAGCTCAGTTCCAACAGCTCCCGCATAAGCTGGTTCAGCTGAGGGATTTCCACCTGTAGAAAAGCTGGCCATGTAACACAAACCCAGAGAACACTTGAACTCCAAGACCTACTCAGTAGAAAGTGGTAGCAGGAACCACGATGGACAAGATTTGACTTCTCTGGAGGGTCAACTACCAGATCAGCTCAGCCCATGGCAAATTTCAGCCCAGAGATCACCTAGGATCCACCTCTCCTTGGTGAGGGTTAAACCAGGCACCTGTCCAAATGTGCTCACTCACCTCTCGAGGCAAGGAGCAGACAAAGGCCATAAGCAGTGCAACCAGCCGCCTTTGTTCCACAGAGCCATCCTAGAAAGGAAGAGTAGCCCATCAGGCCTGTCCTGCCAGCAGAGGGCTTGTCTGACCTTATACCCAACCTAGATTAGCCGAAGAGGGTTAAGTTTGAAAGATCTAAGTTCCAAGATTCTCCCCATCTAACCCATCAGACTCACGTGGAATGGCTGGAATCTGCTTGGAAAGCTGTTTTCAGGCAGAAAGGAGGTGTTGCCATCCAAGAAGAGGGGTACAATACAGGTAACACTCTGGGCAGCTAATCTGGGGTAGAGTACTAGGTATTATCAAGGAGCCAGGATTCGAATGCAGCCCTCCCTTCCACAGCAGTGCTTTTCAACCTGAGTGGGAGTCACATTAGGGCCACTGAGCCAGTGATCATTAGCGTATTCCACAAATGTTAACCTAGCTCATAGTATGTGCCAGGGACCACTCCTATACTAGACCCTGTTGATAAAGCAGTGAACTGAACAGATCTAATTCCTCTTAGAGCTTCTAATCTAGTAAGAACTCAATGTAGTTTTAAAAATCCACAGCTGATTTTTAGGCACATCCACTGCTAAGAACCACTGGCCCATGGCTCACCACCCCCATGGTCCATTTGTTTTGTCAGCACAACTAGTAAAACAAGTAACTGCCTTCACATTTAAATGCCTGTTAAAGGACAGATGACAAGATAGCTTGCTAGCTTAGCTAGTGCTTCTTCCCAGGAATGCCAGCTTCCCTGGGTCCAAGCTGTGTTTAGGATTACACTCACTCAGGGTTCAGGTGGGTGGTGGCAGTGCCGATAACAGACACCATGGCGACCAACACCTCATCCTCCAGCAGCACTTTTCTCAGAACAGAGGGCTCCTTCTCTGCAAAACCAAACCAACACAACACATGTAACACAGAATCCTATGGTGATAGCTGTGGTTCAGAAACCCAAATTATTAGGTCCTGTCATCCTGACTTGGGCTCAACTCTAGCCAGAAGAGCAGGTTTTTTTTTTTTTTTTTTTTTTAAGTATTTATTTATTTATTTGAAAGTCAGAGTTACATAGAGAAGGAGAGGCACAAAGAGAGAGGTCTTCCATCCACTGGTTCACTCCCCAACTAGCCGTAACTGCCGGAGCTGCACCAACCCAAAGCCAGGAGCTTCTTCTGGGTCTCCCATGCAGGTGCAGAGGCTCAAGGATTTGGGCCATCTTCTACTGCTTTTCCAGGCCACAGCAGAGAGCTGGATTGGAAGTGGAGCAGCTGGGACTTGAACTGCCACCCATATGCAGGTGGTGGCTTTACCCACTACACCCGCCAGCCCCAAGAACAGCAGTCTTAATCTGCCCCTGGTAGTCCTGAGAACCAGTAAGACAAGACACCAGAAGCAGAAGTGACCAGACTGAGGGCCAGATAGAGTTCTTGAGAACACTGAACACAGTCCTTAGATTAGGGAGCCAGGGAAAATAGAGTAAATCTGTTCCTAACATCAGAAACAATACTGTTAGAGGCAGTGCTTGGGATGCCCGCATCCTATACTGGAGTGCTTGGGTTCGAGTTGCAGCTCTGCTCCTGATTCCAGCTTCCTACTAATATGCATGCTGAGAGGCAGTGGTTGGGTCCCTGCTATCCATGTGGGAGACCTAGAATGAATACCTGGTTCCTGGCTTCAGCCTGGCCAGCTCCAGCTGTTGCAGACACTTGGGAGAGTGAACTAGCAGATGGGAGATCTCTACCTGTCTAGCTCTCAAATACATAATTGTTTTTTTAACAAAGTAGTAGTACTATTAGTTTTTTGCAATTTAACAATAACATGGGTTTATCTTTATGGGTTCTTATTATTTATAGCAACCACCACAAGGAACACTTACTATGTGGCCAGGCACTACACACGATCTTATTTAATTTTTACTAACTACTCTGTGATGCACATATTACTCTAGCCTAGTAAGTGGGAAAGTGAAGCTTAGAAAGGCAGATTATCTTCAGTTGAGTTAGCAAATGGCAGAACTGACGATAAACCCCAACTAGGTCCACTTGACTCCAGAGCCCAATTCTAACTAAACTAATTACGTTGCAATTAAAGGGAAACACAGTGTACATCCTTTTGAATAATGCTAACACTAGTGGATTCTGGGTTTTGCCACTGGTCAGGTTGGAATCCTTGCTCTCAAATGGGATCTCACCCTGATAATAAGGGACTCAGAATGGGCCTCTGGTGGTATAAGACACAGTGCTACTGATGCCCAGTGAGTTGCAGTGCTGCTCAATACCAGTGAAAGGCAGAAAGGGAGGGAAGACAGGTGCAGAGTTACCTGGCATGGAAGCCTGCACAGCCAGGGCAAGTAGGCAAGGGATAGCTGTCTGGTGGAAATACCAGCAGCTCTCAGGGTCCTGCTGGCATTTTTCTGCCACCTGCTGGAGGCTCTGACAGATGGCAATAACTTCATTAGATCCTGCAACCATATTTCCTGTAGTGAAAAAGTCAATGTTCTTGTATAAGGTTTGCTTAAAAGCATTTACAGGAAATGAGAAAAATAATCAAAGATGAATGGAGCGACCAAGAAGATCTCATTAAACAGTTGAGTCATTTTACTTTCTTGGTTACTATTCATCTGTTCAGCAATAGAAGCATCACATGCACATTCTCCTTTATTTTTCTTCACAACTCTAGAAGTATCATTTCTTCCACTTTATAAAGGAGGAAATGGAGGTCCAATAAAATATCAGTGGTTTTTCCAGGGTCGTAGTAAGTGTAGAGTCCAGAATCAAACAAGTGTTCTTTCTACTATGTAATAGCTGCTGAATCAAGTGGTGTGGAACTGGATCTACCACGAGGGCCAGGCATACAGAGCAGGGAGCTTAGGTTAGTGAGGACCATGGTGACCACGCATAGGTTCCCAGGAGCAACAACTATTTTAACTTCTGCCTAGGAGGAATGCCTCTCAAACTGGAGGGCACCTATACGTGAGCTGGAGATCTGTCAAATGCAGATTCTGATCAGGGAGGGCCTGCCCTTCTGCATTTCTAACAGGCTTCCAGAAGAATCTCACACTGCTGGCTGACCAAACGCTGAGTACCATGGCCTTAACAGTGATGCTTTTCAATTTTGACCCCACAGGAAGATTACCTGGTCATTTACCAGTTGTGGTTCCTAAGTCCCATTCCTTCTCAGAGACTGGCCCAACCTCACTTGAGGCCTTGGCATCAAGTTTTGTTTTGTTTTGTTTTTCTTCCAGTTTATCTAGTAAGAACTAGATCAGGCTTATTTTTTAATGTTGACTATTCCACTCTTTACATACAGCTACAGTTGGAACCACTGTCTTAGACATCAGCTTCCAAACCTGGCTGGAGCTTTCCAGTCGGGAGGTCACCTGTGTTCATCTGGCAGAGATGCTGCAACAGCAGAGGCAGTGTCTCCTTGACAATGCTGGGATGTGTTGAAATAGCTGACAGAGCTTGCAGACAGCGCAGATGCCGGCAGGGCTTGGTGGGCCCATCCCCTCTAGCCAAGTCTGACTCCCCTGAAAGCAACCAGAAGATAAGGCTGCATTGTGATTGCAAACATGAGGGCTTCTGGAGCCTTGGTGGGAAGGGGTGGGCAAACAAAGCTTAGTGACACATACCTACGTGTAGCTCCTCAGCAAGCTTGGGTACTAGGTGGCTGCTGAAGGCCACAGGGTAGAGTGTGGCCAGGGCTCCTGATGCTTCCAGTGCTGCCACCCTGCTCAGGGCACAGAGCAGATGAGTATTAGCTGAGCCTTGGCCACCATTCTCTTGCCTAGGCCTGCCATGGGCAGATTCAGGAGTGTGGGCTCCCAAGGCAACCTTGCTAAAGAGCAAGACTCAAGTACCTAGAGCCCTGAGTTGGACAGGGCTTCTTAATGCCCAAGAAAATAGAGAACAGTCCCACATCTCTCCAACCAGTTAGCAGCCAGAGCCAAATAGAGCCCACCTGCCCTAAGGAGAGACAAGGGTCAGAAGCACAGAGCCCTGGTCCTTGCTGGATTTGGTGGTGCCAACACAGAGGCAGGGAACAGCTTGCTCTATCTCACTGCTTTAGATTCTCACCAACTCTGGGAATCCTCCTCCAGGAAACTCAGTCTGTATAGGTGACCCACTGCCAGCTCCAAGTCCTCAGAAGATAGGAGATCTATAGTTGGAAGGAACATGAATCCCACTTTTCTTCTCCTGCAGCCACCACAACCCTTCCCAAAATCCCTTTAGAAATCCAACATCATCCAGAGTTGCAGTCAGAATAGGGCACTGAGACTGCTCTTTACTTAAGACAGAAAATCGCAAGCAAGGGATCAATATGCTTATCTTCTTTCCGTTAGGATGTACCTGGCTGGGCACCCAAGACTGTGAGTGCACGGATGCCAACAAGCTGAAGCTGAGTGCTGGGGTCTGACAGGGCCATGAATACCAGTGAGCACAGCTGGTCCTTGAAAGCACTCAGAGGCCTTTCATCTAGGGAGAGACAGAGGACAAGTTATATGGGATATGAGGAAGCCCTTATATCCCATACCCCTCACCAGCATCGAGGTAAATAAAACTTGGGGCAGGCTTAAAGAGCCTAATCCTTTGAGTGTCCAGGAAACACACTGAAATAAACACACATTTCTGATCCATTAAGTGTTGTCTGTGCTTCAACCTCACATCAGCAAGCCCACTGTTCTAGCCCACTCCTCTGTAGCACGCTGCCTTGCTATCCTTTACAGGCAACAGTGCTCACCAGGACACCACAACTTGGGGGGTGATCTCACCTTTGTCTTCATAGCTCCATTTCTGCTGCAGCTTCAAGAAACCCAGGATCATTTCCAGGATTGTCCGCCTCTGGTTGCTCTGTAATGTTTCATGAAGTACTGTAGTCAAAGAACGTTTTTTGGTAAAGGATTTCAATCCTGCTAATCCAAAAGTAGGGAGAAGTAGCCTTTAATCAAAGAGTGAGTCAGGGAAAGAGTGAACAAATGAACCAGGATCATGGAATTAAGAGCAAAACTCAAGATCTACTATCTGGCCCAAGCAAACTTAAGGCTCTCCCGGAAAAAGGGATCCTAGTCTTCTGGTGCTGTCACTTCCCCCATGACACCTGATCCCCTTACCTGACTGTGTTTGTGGAACTGTTCCAGCAGTAAAGGCAGAATGTTGCTGGTGATGTGGTCACAGGCCCGCGCAGATGCACCTGCAGCTGCCTGCAACAGTTTGGCACTAGGCCACACCAATTTCATGTCCGGTTCACAGAGATGATGCCTGCAGTCTAGAGAGGCAGCAATCACAGACCTGTGGAGTAGGCCTAATATTGTCTGATTCCCCTAAAGGCCACATTTTGAAGACTGATACTTGGGATAATTTGCTAGCAGTTGCCACTTAGATTATTTTCAGTTCAAAGGAGGACTGTAGCCCCCATATCATTGAACATATGGGAGCCACACATGAAAAGTCACTGGCCCCTAAGGAACATTAACTCTACTGTGGTCACTCCCCTCTCTGGCTGTCATGGCCCCATTACCCTGTAGAATGTTGCTAAGGAAGGAGTCAAGGAGGTCCTCAGCATCAGCCCTCAGCACAGAGCGAGACAAACACGCAGTCAGGGAGTGGAGGGCCGCCAGGCCCTCTGCCTCCACCCGCTCACTTGCCGTCTGGAACACCTGTCAGGGAGGGATCCCATGGCTACTAAGATGACCTTGTACCAGGTGAGACCCCACCCATCCTATACCTATTTCCTTGGGGTGGGGCATGGGGGTAGAGCTTTAGCACATACCAAAATAAATTAACATCCAAACTGAGTGTCTTTTCAAACTGGTATATTTTCACCAAGTCCTTAGTCCCAAGAAGATATACTTTTTGAAACAGAGAATGACACCTCTCAGCAGTGGCTGTTAGAATCCCTTTTCCTAAGTCTTCTCTTCCCTTCTACTCAGCACAGTGCCAGAGGCACCATGACCTATGCTTCATGCCACAGAAGGGCAGGAAGTGGGCATTGTGCAAAGGTGGTGAAGTGCTTTCCCCAAGCAGCTGACCCTCATACTGGAACACTGCCCTTTGTCATTCAATTAGAAGCATGTCCCTATGCATACTGAATAACCAGGCCTACCCAGGACCTTGGCCCTGGAGACAACAAAGGGAAAAGGACAGGGTGCATTATTTCCCCTCATGCCTGACAACTGGGAATTAACAGAATTGCGATTATTTAAGTAATACCTCTCTGCGGATAGAAGCCCAAAGGCTGGGGAGGAAGTCCTTCAGTTCCTTCTGTCCATACACAGCACAGCAAGCATTCTGCCAGGGGAAGCACAGGTATAAGCTGGCTACATACACAGACATGCTATATATGCAGGTACCTCAGTGCAGTGGCACCTGAAGGAGCTTGGCTCTCAGCAGAAAAACCAGCAGGACATCATCACAGTGCTGCCGAGGGTACAGGAAAGCAGGAGTTTAATCTGACTGATGAAAAGCTAAGAAGGAAGCCCTGTCAGCCTTTACTTGGTTGCCATTCAGTTACAACAGGACAATACTATGTGCAGTTGGAGACTTTAGCTCAAACATAGACCTAAATTGTGGGTAATCCTCCTGAGTCCTGAGGCCCATGAACCATTTCCTGGCTGTCTGAGAATCTATATCCGTAGAACTCTTTTTTTTTTTTTTTTGACAGGCAGAGTGGACAGTGAGAGAGACAGAGAGAAAGGTCTTCCTTTGCTGTTGGTTCACCCTCCAATGGCTCATCTGAAGGCAGGAGCCAGGTGCCAGGTGCTTTTCCTGGTCTCCCATGGGGTGCAGGGCCCAAGCACTTGGGCCATCCTCCACTGCACTCCAGAGAGCTGGCTTGGAAAAGGGGCAACCGGGACATAATCCAGTGCCCCGACTGGGACTAGAACCTGGTGTGCTGGTGCCGCAAGGTGGAGGATTAGCCTGTTGAGCCACGGCGCTGGCCTTTTTTTTTTTTTTTTTTTGACAGGCAGAGTGGACAGTGAGAGAGAGAGAAAGACAGAGAGAAAGGTCTTCCTTTTTCCATTGGTTCACCCTCCAATGGCCACCACAGCTGGTGCACTGTGGCCGGCGCATCGCGCTGATCTGAAGCCAGGAGCCAGGTGCTTCTCCTGGTCTCCCATGGGGTGCAGGGCCCAAGCACTTGGGCCATCCTCCACTGCACTCCCGGGCCATAGCAGAGAGCTGGCCTGGAAGAGGGGCAACCGGGACAGAATCCAGCGCCCCGACTGGGACTAGAACCCGGTGTGCTGGCGCCTCAGGCAGAGGATTAGCCTATTGAGCCCTGGCACCGGCCCATAGAACTCTTAACTTGTTGAAAAGCAGCTGGATCCTCCAAGGAGAAAAATTACTTACCAGAGTCTGCAGAGAATCCAGCTTGGCACTGAGAATCTCAGAATCCACCTTCTCAATTAGCAGGGGCAACAGGAACTGTGAGAGAGAAGTTGAGCCTGAGAGGTAGTGTCACAGTCATATCAAGGAGCTAAACTCCAGTCAGGAATCGTGTCTGTAAACTAAGCTTCTTGCCCATCTGTGCCAGAGCACCAGACACCAAAAAATGTGCAAGACAGCAAAGGTACAAAATTTCAAAAAGATTACTATCTTAAAGGAAGAGAAGATAAGTTTTCTATACCAAAGGCCTAAAGATACCTTCCACACAACACACTTGCAGGATGTCACATCCTAAAACATTTACCAGATCTTTTGTTTACCCCCATGCTTTCACTGTTCTTTCTTAGAAGAACTTTTACTATTCTTTCTTCTATGTGCATGGGGTATATACCCTAACCCTGCCTAAACCCACCTCAGCAAATCGTGATGTAGAAGCCAGCACAGCTCGAAGACTCAGGATAAGATCTTCTCTCTGGATTCCATGGGGATCATTAGGTGGCTGGAAAAGAGAAGGGCCATGGATTTGTATAACTCTTCAGATCACTCCTGGGCACAGACTTGAACCTGCCTACTCTAGCTCACATCAAACTCTGTCTTCTCCGAATAACTACAGTACTACTCATTTTGGTATTAACTTCATAGTGCTCCTTAAATGTTCCAATCTCCAAAGGCAGGGGCCATGTTTTATAATCCTGTAGCGCCCGGCACTGAGTACAATGGTTAAGGCGCTTAAGGAGGTCCTCAAATACATGCTGACTTGAAACTTTCCACTGATGTCAAATACTTCTCCATGTGCCTGTTTCCTGCAATGTAGCTTCACAGGGGAAGTGATTGTTTTGTTCACCTGGACCCTCAGTGCCTAGAACCGGGCCTAGCATATGGCAGATACTCAACTAGCATTTGAATGAATGCAGGATGGCGTTTACTTACAGGGGTGAAATCAACAGGGAAATAGCAAGAAGTCACTTCAAACAACTCCTCCACAAAGGGTCCTGTAGCAACAGAGAATGAGGTTGACTGACTAGCTTCATTCATTTGACAAATCCTAATCACCTAATTCACATCTACCAAGACATACCCAGGCTATAGTCCCTGGAGATGAGGTCATGGACGATACGGAAGGCCACCAGAAGATTACGGGGATCTTTTTCCCCATCCATCACCTGGATGAAGCCAAAGGTGAAGTCAGCTCCTAGGCCCTTTAGCTCTGGGAAGGAGAGAACAAGGTCACTACTGTTTCCTGAGATAGGAAGCTTGGGATTTCTGGGGCTTGTGCTGTCCCTCTGCTACCACTGCCTCTCCTCTCTTGCCTTTCAGAGCAGATCCTTTTTGTTTTCCTAGTCCAAAAGAAGTACTTGGCTAGATGTGTAATGATGCACACACTGTTACAGAGGCAGGAGTTTAAAACAGTGCCTCAAACTAACTCTACTCTGCCTTCATTTCACCAGGGAGAGAGTGGTTCTCTAGTTTCTCTTTATCATTCTCTTGAAATCTCGGCTCTTCGATATAAACCCTAGACTAAAATGAGTTCCATTAATGGGGAAAAGTATGACATGCTTGCTTTTGAGGTTTTCCAGAGAGCCCTGCCTCTTACCTTCTTCCCGGATTTGCATGAAGTTGGTGATGATACTATAGACTGTGTGTCGGTCCACCTGTGGCAAGGACTTGGGGTGGGGACAGGGAAGTAGGTGAAAAACATGTTCAAGGAATATTTCAACTAACACAACTACTTCCTGCTTCACAGTCTCTAAGTATAAGGTCACCCTAAGAGGAACTATAGACCTAGGGTATGGCTATTGCCTCAGCACCACAGTGGTGGTGTCAATAACCCAAACTTGTCTGAGGTTTGCCTTACTTTCTCTAAGTGCAAGACAAATGGCACACAGCCATCTCTGTAGCTGGTAACAAGGAATAAAACATAAATATGGCCACAAGGCCTACAAGAGTTCACAACTTAGAGGGTAACACTTTCTGCCATCTAATTCTAGTATGTCAACGGGTTGGAGACAGAATATGAAGACGATTGTTAATCACTCACCTGTACATGTACCTCTTGGAAGATGGCCTTAAGCACAGAGACGGCCAGCCCTGGGGGCAGGGTTACACACAGGCTCTGGAGGAGAAGGGAAGATAAATGAGCATGGCTTTCAAGACAAAGCTCTACAGTAGGCTTCACTAGCTAGTGAGGGAGTTTCTCAAGCTGATCTCCCCAAAGAGCAAGGGCAGAACTGGATAGGGGCCCCACTGTCACCGATAAGCAATGAAAAGAACTCACAAGTGCCCTCAAACCCTGCAGGACAGATGGGATCACAAGATGATGGTCCTTCAGACGATTCTCATAGAACAGGATCAGGTGCACAACTGCACAAACCAGATTCAGTCGTTAGTTGACAAAGCCATGAGGAGGGCCCACTAGTTTGCTCCTTCCCTAAGTCTGTAAGGTTGTTTTAGTTTGGGATGCACTAAAATTTTCTCCTTCAAGAGATGCCCCATGCCCCCTGAACTAAAGGTATTGACTTGATTAATCAGGAAAACAGAGGGACATCTTTTACTTTCCATTTCCACAAAGGTCCACAGCAAAATCAAACACATTTGCAGACCCAGAACTGCCTAGCTACAGAACTGATGGCCACAAATTTCCCTCTTTCCCTCCCTCCCTCTGGAACTGATGCCCACAAATTTTCCTATTTTCCTTCCTTCCTTGCTCCCTTCCTTCTCTTCTCTTTTCTTTTCCCTTCCTTCTTTCTCTTTTCCTTTTCCCTCCCTTCCTCCCTTCCTTTCCTTTTTCTTTCTTCTTTCTCTTCTTTTAAGATTTACTTATTTGAAAGGCAGAGTTAGAGACAGAGAGAGAGAAAGAGAGAGAGAGAGAGAGGCAGAAGCAGTCCCTGAAATCCATGTCTTTTTTTTTTTGACAGGCAGAGTGGACAGAGAGAGAGAGAGACAGAAAGGTTTTCCTTTGCCGCTGGTTTACCCTCCAATGGCTGCCGCGGCCAGCACACTGTGGCCGGTGAACCGCCCTGATCTGAAGCCAGGAGCCAGGTGCTTATCCTGGTCTCCCATGCGGTGCAGGGCCCAAGCACTTGGGCCATCCTCCACTGCACTCCCGGGCCACAGCAGAGAGCTGGCCTGGAAGAGGGGCAACCGGGACAGAATCTGGCGCCCCGACTGGGACTAGAACCCTGTGTGCCGGTGCCGAAATCCATGTCTTAACGTCTTGATTCTAATCATCTCTGATACTTACACCAATGAGGAATGAAGACCCTGTGCCACCCCACCCCACCTTCCAAAATGGTTTGGATAGACACAGGAGGCCTTTGTACAGTAATCCAGGAAGCCATTCCTCCTAGTGATGCCAGTACCTTCCTTCTCCAGGAGCAGAGAGTGACACTGGAGTAGCACCTGTGACAAAAGCTGGATTCCTCGTGCCCGAGTCCTGGGTTCTGGGTTCTCCAGAGAAGATCTGAAAGTAGGAAGTAAAGAGAGAGTCTGCCATTACCCAGTTCAAACCTCTAAAGAAGTAAGTATTTTGCAATTAGTCAAACTCACCCTCTGCACATGGAAGCAAAGCCAAGCTCTGTTAAAAGAACAAGAGTCCAGGAAAAATGGTGCCCTCTAGTGATGCCTGATCCCCAGACTAACAAGGCATCAGCAGAGGCACTTGAGGGAAAAGAGCCAAGAGAAATCTCACTTCCAGGTCCTCCCAGCTGGGTGCTGCATGGGCATTATGCTCCCTCTTTGAACCCCAGTGCTATGATTGTGATGTTCTTTTGACACAAAGCTTAGCAGCTACACACAGCATTTCTGAGGTGACTAGAAGCTACTGCTTACCCAAGACAGGCAGAGAATACATGTATTTTTATAAGTTACCAAGGAAAAGATGCTGACAACAACCACCAAGGTCTAAGAGAAAAAGAAAAAAAAAACACAAAAAAACCCAAAACTTTGTAACTGGAAGGTTACAGAGTGAGATGGCCAGAATAAAGGTTATAACTGTGTTAGGCGATTGACATGGGGAATCCAGACTGAAGCGACAAGGTGGTTTGTCTTCAAAAGCGCTCTACAGAGATTACACTTAAACACACTAGAAGTAGTTTAACCAGGAATGAGTAGGAAGCAGATTTCTGGAGGAGAGCTGGCCACACAGTTGTGTAGGCTAGACACAATCAGGAAAATTGGGGCCAAAATTAGATGACTCCAGACAGAATGCTTAAGACATGAACTTATAGAAGGTTTCTACTCAGAAGTAGAAAAATGTGTATTCAGAGCATTTAAAAATGGAACAAGGCAGATAAATGCTCACAGTAGCATTATTCGGAGTAGCTAAAAAGTGGAAATAATCTAGATATCCACTAACCAAGGAATAAACAAAAATGTGGCATATCTATACAATGGAATATTATTCAGTTAGGAAAGAAATGTAGCTGGGGCTGGTGTTGTGGTATAGCAGGATAAGCTGCCACCCATGACACTGGCATCCCACAGGAGCACAGATTCAAATCCCAGGAGTTCTACTTCTGCTCCAGGTGCTAGCTAATGTGCCTAGGAAAGCAGAAGAAGATGGCCCAATTGCTTGGGTACCTTCCACCAATGTGAAACACCCGGATGGAGTTACAGACTCCTGGCTTTGGCTTGGCTCAGGTCCTGCCATTGTAGCCACTTGGAGAATAAACCATCAGATGAAAGATCTCTTTCTCTCTCTGTCTCTCCCTTTCTCCCTTGTAACTCTGCCTTTCAAATAAAGAAATCTGTTTAAAAAAAAAAAAGAAATGTGGAACTGATATATACTTCAACACGGATGGACCATGACAACATGTTAATTGAAAGAAGCTCATTATGAAGGTCATATATTATATGAAATTTCCAGGTTAGGCAAGTCCATAGAGATAGTAAATGGGCCATACTCTGCTATCTTCCAGATGCATTAGCAGAAAAATGGATTGGAAGCATGCAGCATCCAGGACTCAAATCAGACACTCCAATATGGGATGCGGGCTTCACAAGTGGTAGGTTAACCTGCTGCACCACAATGCTCTTGCCAAAGCTGTTATTTATAAAAAAAAAAAAAAAAAAGGACCCGGGGCTGATGCTGTGGTATAGCAGGTAAAGCAGCTGCCTGCGATGCCGAAATCCCATATGGGCACAAGTTCAAATCAGGGCTGCTCCACTTCCAATCCAGCTCCTTGGTAATACGCCTGGGAAAGCAGTGGAAGATGGCCCAGGTGCTTGGGCCCCTGCCAACCAGGTGGGAGACCTGGAAGAAGTTCTTAGCTCCTGCCTTTGGACTGTCTCAGCCTGGTTGCTGCAGCCATTTTGGGAGAGATCAAGTGGATGAAGATCTCTCTTTCTCTATCTCTGTGTAACTCTGCCTTTCAAATAAATAAATAAATCTTTTTAAAAAAATTAAAAAATGGACCAAGGTCATAACAGTATGAATAGAAAGGTTAAGTCTGTTACGTGTCAGGAATGCACAAAAGTTTGTGTTATTTTCTCCCAATTTTCTAGTTTTCTGTTTCAGAAACTGGCTGTGACAGTGAACAACCCTTGCTAATAAGACTTGCCAGCTTCACTGGTCTATATCAAATGAAATGAGGAAAGCAGGCATTAGACTATAAGTGTGTATTTCCTCTGCTGCTCAGAATTCCAGGTTAAAACACTGCTCTTCTGTTTCTCACGCCTTCTTCCTCAGTGGAGATATGGGACAAGGTCATCCTCCTGGCAATTCAGCTTATCTAAGTCAGCTTGGGCTGCCTAGACAAGGGGGCTGAGTAGCTCCCAGCTCTAATTAAATGACAGTTGATGGCCTTCACCCATCTGTCTCAACCCAAGTCTGAAGGCTGAGCCAGGAACTGATGTGGCTGACAGGCTGTGTGTTCCCAAATACTATCTGAAGGAACCTTGGTTGGGTGGTGTGAACCCTTCTTTGGGAGAAAAATGAAAAAGCATAGGTTAGACTGAGTTTCTGATATGGAGGGGGAGTGCTGGGCTACCAAAGAAATTCAGGCTCCAGGAAGGTAACAATGTCAAAGTAACTTATTTTCAGAGAGCACAATCATGGTTGGAGAAGAACATTCTTGAACAGAGGCTCTTACCCAAGGGCTTCCACCACTTGCAACACTGAATAGCTGCCAGATTTCACATCTAAAGGAAATAAAAGAAAGAAATATGAACATATAGAAAAACTCCCCCCCATCAACTACCTTCAACTACCAATGTTTCCTGCCTAGCCTAAGCCTTGTGCTGTGGAGCCCATTACACTTGCCAAGATCCCCACCTAAACAAGCAGCATTATTGCAACACTTCAAAAATGCGGCTTTAGGTATTAAAATTGAGAAGTTAATATCACTTATAAATGTGTGATTGTATATTTTCTCTGGAAAATATGAAAGAAACAAAATATTATAAATGAAATAACTTATTAGGTAGCTGGGTACAAAATCAATATAAAATCAGATACCTTCATGTACATACACATACAGTTTATAAAATGACATACAAGAAAAAAATGGTTTTATTTATAAAAGAGAGAAAATATATTGCTATAAACTTAACAAAAAATGTACACCATTTCAATAGCGAAAAGTTTAAAGCACTAATGAGCTAATACTCAAAGCTTGACGGGAAGGGTATTATCACAAACACAAGAGATAGCAAGCCCTCATGAGGATGTGGGAAAAGGGAACCTTTGTACATCAGCTGCTGGGAATGTAAATCATTATGGACAACAGGTTTCTTAAAATCCTAAAAGTAGGACTACCATTTGATAACACAATCCTACCTGTGCATCTATAGCCAAAGGAAATGAAGTCAGAATCTGAAGAGATGTCTGAAATATTATTCATAATTTCTTTTTTTTTTTTTTGACAGGCAGAGTGGACAGTGAGAGAGAGAGAAAGACAGAGAGAAAGGTCTTCCTTTGCCGTTGGTTCACCCTCCAATGGCTGCCGCGGCTGGCGCGCTGCGGCTGGCGCACCGCGCTCATCCGATGGCAGGAGCCAGGTGCTAGGTGCTTTTTCCTGGTCTCCCATGGGGTGCAGGGCCCAAGCACTTGGGCCATCCTCCACTGCACTCCTGGGCCACAGCAGAGGGCTGGCCTGGAAGAGGGGCAACCGGGACAGAATCCGGCGGCCCGACCGGGACTAGAACCCGGTGTGCCGGCGCCGCAAGGCGGAGGATTAGCCTGTTGAGCCACGGCGCCGGCCCATAATTTCAAAAATCTAAAAAATACCTGTGTTGAACTCATCATAGAGTTCATAGACAATGTGCATCATTAAAAAACTATGTATGGGTTTTTGTGAAATAATCAGACTTCTTGCATGTGTGGGCTTAAAAATTTTTGCACCAAAATAAGCTTGTTATATCTATTTTCCAAAAATTTCTGAAGTACCCTCTGTATTAGTGTACACAATGGAATATACATAATTATGTATATATAAAGTGCAGCCATAAAAAATAAGAAAATCCTGCCATTTGTGAAAGGATGAACTTAGAGAACATTACTAGAGGAAATAAGCCAGATATAAACAAATAGTATAAACTCTCACTTATACGTAGACTCCAAAAAAAAAAGAAAAGATGGCCTAAGTCCTTGGGCCCCTGCACCTGCATGGGAGATCCAGAACAGGCTCCTGGCTTCGGATTGCACAGCTCTGGCCAATGCATTGGGGCCATCTCGGGGGGTGAATGGAGGACCTCTCTCTCTGCCCTCTCTGTAACTCTGCCTTTCTTTTTTTTTTTTTTTTTTTTTTTGACAGGCAGAGTGGACAGTGAGAGAGAGAGACAGAGAGAAAGGTCTTCCTTTTGCCGTTGGTTCACCCTCCAATGGCCGCCGCGGCCGGCGCACCGCGTTCGTCCGATGGCAGGAGCCAGGTGCTAGGTGCTTTTCCTGGTCTCCCCATGGGGTGCAGGGCCCAAGCACCTGGGCCATCCTCCACTGCACTCCTGGGCCACAGCAGAGGGCTGGCCTGGAAGAGGGGCAACCGGGACAGAATCCGGTGCCCCGACCGGGACTAGAACCCGGTGTGCCGGCGCCGCAAGGCGGAGGATTAGCCTGTTGAGCCACGGCGCCGGCCGTAACTCTGCCTTTCAAATAAATAAATCTTTAAAAACCAAACCAAACCAAAACAAACCCAAGTGAGTAGGTAGGCGTGTCATACTCTTCAAAGACTCAAGATGACAAATCCCCCAAATTAATATAGAATTTTAGGGGCTGGTGCTGTGGCATGGTGGGTAAAGCTGCCCCCTGCAACTGCAGCGCCAGCATCCTATATGAGCACTGGTTCAAGTTCTGGCTGCTCTACTTCCAATCCAGCTCCTTGCTAATGTGCTTGGGAAAGCAGTAGAAGATGGCTCAAGTCCTTGGGCCCCTGCACCCATGTAGGAGACCTGGGAGAAGCTCCAGGATCCTGGCTTCAGATCGGCTCAGTCCAGGCCATTGTGGCCATTTGGGCAGTGAACCAGCAGATGGAAGACTTCTCTCTGCCTCTCTGTAACTCTGCCTTTCAAATAAATAAATAAATCTTTTTTTTTAAAAGAGATTTCAATTACAGACTTAGATAATTTTTTCACTGTATTTTTTTTTTAAGGTTTGTTTATTTGAAAGTCAGAGTTACACAGAGAGAGGAGAGGCAGGGTGAGAGAGTGGTCTTTCATCCGATGGTTTACTCCCCAGTTGGCTGCAACGGCCGGAGCAGCACCAATCTAAAGCCAGGAGCCAGGAGTTTCTTCCTGGTCTCCCACGCGGGTGCAGGGGCCCAAGGAGTTTGGCCATTTTCTACTGCTTTCCCAGACCACAGTAGAGAGCTGGATAGGAAGTGGAGCAGCCAGGTCTCGAACCAGCGTCCATATGGGATGCCGGCGCTTCAGGCCAGGGCATTAACCCACAGCATCAGCCCTCTTTTTTTTCTTTAGCCTTGCAGTTTCCAAACAAAATGCTGTCTCCCCAAATTATAAGGTCAATCCTTTCACTCTACTCCCTTCAGTACAGGTATGTCTAACACTAGTGATATAGCAAGATTCCTGTCCTACCATCACAGTCCCATTCTGGGAAGCAAGACCTCTTTTAGAGACAGGTCGTCCTTCCGCTGGTTCATCTCCCAAATGGCAGCAATGTCTGGAGCTGAGTCAATCCGAAGCCAGGAGCCAGGAGCTTCTTCTTGGTCTCCCACACAGATGCAGGGGCTCAAAGATTTAGGCCCTCTTCTACTGCTTTCCAAGGTCATAGCAGAGAGCTCGATTGGAAGTGGAGCAGCTGGAACTAGAACCAGCACCCATATGGGATGTCAGCACCACAGGCAGTGGTTTCACTCACTACACCATAGCGCAAGCCCCAGCAAGACCTCTTGCTGTGTGTCCTTTTGGACTTTCCCAATGTGTACAGGTGAATAGATTACTTGGCAATTTTAGCAGCACACCAGTAACTCACAAAGATCTAACAGATAAATAAATCTTGCACTGTAATGTAGTGGGTAAAAGCTGCCGCCTACAGTTCAGGCATCCCATATGGGCTCCGGTTCAAGTCCCAGCTGCTCCATTTTCGATCCAGCTCTCTGCTATGGTCTGGGAAAGCATGGGAGACCCAGAAGAAGCTCCTGGCTCCTTGCTTCGGATTGGCCCAGCTCTGGCTGTTGAGGCCATTTAGGGAGTGAACGAGAGGATGGAAGACCCCTCTCTCTCTCCCTCCTTGCCTCTCTGTAACTCTACCTTTTGAATACATAAATAAATATTTAAAAAAAAAAAAAAGAAAGAAAGAATGGTGAGTTGAGCTGGAGCACTGAAAAGTCTAATCAGAAAAGGAAAAGGAGAGCTCTAGTTAGAATTCACAGCTTGTGAATGGCATCAGTTTAGACATCAGGCACTCTTAGCCATACTTATACCAGGATGTGGAAGGCCGAGCCGTTGCTCCAGCTCCTGAGAAACAGACAAGGGAAACAGGAGCAGGCTGTAGGTTGGGGAAAGGGGCAGTAGTCAGACCAATGGGACAAACACACCAAGGAACTAATGGTTGTGTTACATATGTAATTCCTTAATGGCAACCCTTTCATAAAAAGAAATACCTGTTTCTGTGTTACAAACTGTAAGAATACTGCACCATTTTGGAAGGCAGAACAAGGGCACTTCTTTGGAAACTTCTGGCTATAGCCTAGAAAGCTCTATTGAAAGATTTATCTAAAAATTGTTTCAGTAGTGGCTTCAAGAGTTAGCAGTTGTACACAAGAAGCCACAGGGAACTGGTAACTGTTAATTGCAAAGGACAACACTGAACTGAATAATTTTTCTTCTGCAACATCATTAAAGTCTTCTGCATGCTGGGCTAGAGTCTGCCTTTGGAAATACTTTGAGTGCTGTACAACAAAGACCTCACAGGCTCCATTCAGTTGCCTTTAAAAAAAAAAAAAACATAAACATGGTGAAAAGCAAATATTAAGTGCACCTTTAGATGAGTTCTAACAGAAGTGCACACCTGAGTAACTAATGCCCAGTCAAAATACCGAACATTTGCATCACCAAAGAAATTTCCACTACGCCCCCTACCAGTAAAGTCCCATTCCCATAGGTTGCCTCAAACTTTATAATTTAAAATTACTTCTTTAGCATTTGCTATACATCAATTTGAAATTGGCTGCTTTACAATCACCAAGCAGCATCCATCTGCACGTGACTGCTTAAATCCTAGCACGTGGGCAAACTCCTGGTGCAGCCCTCCAGCATTCCTATTTTTCCTAAGGATCCTATCTTGAATTCATGTAGCACAAGCATAAAAGAAATGAGAAATGTAAAAGCAGAATACAATTTTGGGGGAATACAAAATAATAAAGCCATCACAGAATAGTAAAGAAGAGTAAAGAAAACAGTGAGAAAATAGAATTGATTTTGGGGGATTTTTTTACAGAAGTGAGTAAACTGAACACCTTACTCTATTTCTAATGAGTTTGCCTCAGAAATGCCTTTCAAATCTTATTCCTCCTTTTCTTTTTTTTGCAGTTTTTTTTTAAGATTTATTTATTTATTTTAAAGAGTTGCACAGAGAGAGAAGGAGAGGCAGAAAGAGTTGACTCCTCCTTTTCATCCCTGTGACTATATAGTAACTGCCTTTAAAAGGCTTCCCACTTTTTGGTGTGGTGACAATGTTCTTGGGGCAGGCACTGTGGCACAGCGGGTTGAGTTTCTGCCTGTATCACATACAGCCAGTTGCAGTCCTGGCTGTTCCCCTACTGAACCAGGTCTCTGCTAATGCTCCAGAATAAGCAGCAGAGATAGCCCAAGCACTTGGACCCCTTCCACCCACTTGGGAGACCTGGCTGCAATTCTGGGCTCCTGGCTTCAACCTGGCAAAAGCCCAAGCCACTACACTCATTTGGGGAGTGAATCAATCAACGGATAGAAGCGCTCTCTCTCTCTCTCTCTCTCTCTCTCTCTCTCCCCCTTTCTGTAATTCTGCCTCTCAAATAATAAGTAGATTTAAAATAAAAGTTTTTGAATTACCATTGAATGTGGTAATAGTTGAGGAACACATTGAATATGCTAAAAGCCATTCAACTACTTACTTAAGAAGGTTAAAATATTGAGTTTCACCTCAGTTAAAAACAATCAAAATCTTTAATCCATTCGTGCTCCGAATACACAATAACTCCCCAACTCACCAAGCTCCATTTGCTCCTTACTGCTTAAGACTTGACTCCTTGGCTTGCTGTCCTTCACCATCTAGTGCCCCAATTCCCTTCCCCTTCCCCTTCATCATGATTCCTGTCATTCAGCCCCATGAAATCCCAGTGTGCAACACCCTTGTCTGGAGATACACAGTCTCTGGGTCTGTAGTGGCCCTTCCCAGCCCTCTATCTCAGGAACTTCAGCTCTCCCTTTAGGAGCCAGATGCAATGCTGACTTCTGCAACACCTTCCTTACATCCTTCAGAGTCACTTCCACTTTCGGGTTCCCTCCAGACTTCTCTATAAAGTCACCTATGTGTAATACCTATTATAATATTATAATGTAATACCTATTATAATCATATACTATGTCCAGGCTTACAATAAAAGTACAGACAAGGAGCTTCTAATGAGCTCACAATCATGGTGCCACAAGTGACATAGTGACAGAAACAGGCTGAGTCAGCATTTGAATAAAATTCCTGGGTTTGTGGATCACAGGTCACTAACTTTCAGTGATTCTCTCTCTTTTTTTTTTAAGAGTGAAAAATCTATATTTTATTTTTTTTAGAAAGCTTTTATTTAATAAATATGAATTTCATAGGTACAGCTTTAGGAATATAGCAGTTCTTTGCCCTATACCTGCCCTCCCAGCCTCACTCCCATCCCACCTCCTACTCCTTCTCCCATCCCATTCTTCATTAAGATTCATTTTTTTTTGACAGGCAGAGTTAGACAGTGAGAAAGAGAGAAAGGTCTTCCTTTTCCGTTGGTTCACCCCCCAAATAGCCGCTACGGCTGGAGTGCTGCGCCGATCTGAATCCAGGAGCCAGGTGCTTCCTCCTGGTCTGCCATGAAGGTGCAGGGCCCAAGCACTTGGGCCATTTTCCACTGCCTTCCCAGGCCACAGCAGAGAGCTGGACAGGAAGAGGAGCAACCGGGACAGAACCAGCGCCCCAACCAGGACTAGAACCTGGTGTGCTGGCGCCGCAGGCGGAGGATTAGCCTAGTGAGCCATGGCGCTGGCCAAGATTCATTTTTAATTATCTTTATATACAGAAGACCAACTCTATAATTCTCTTAACATTATAAATTCTCCTAAATAAAAATAACTGGAATATTTGGAAATACTATGTACTTAGGATTCCTGGGATGAACAAAGAGTTAACTTTCCTAAGGATAGTTTCACTGGTATTAAGGAAAAATATGAATAAGTTCTTCTCCCTTTATAAGCAGGCCCAAGTTTTTCCAATGTATTCAAGATTTGCTCTCTAAAAATGGACCTACTAGCACCTCCTGACCACCCACAATTTCCTCAACAGGGCACCCATTCGTGTAGGACACTGTAAAGAGGTCAAAGGGGTATTTATATGAGCACCTTCACAGAATGCACAATAAGACCTCTGTCTGGTGGACTTACAGCCTCTTGAGAATCCGGAGTAGCTGCCAAAAAGGTCAGGGAGAAGGGGTGGCAGAGTGTGGGGTAGGAGGATAGGAAGGAGCTGCAGAGAAAATCCCAAACAGGACTAGGTCCCAATCACACTCTCAAAATGCCCTTTCTGCTGTTGATGCCATAGACATTTCTCAAAACTATATTCTAGCAAACGCTAGGTTTTTTCCACAATCATTTGGTTTCAGGAATAGTGATTTTCTCAGGGAATTGCAAATGTGGGGAAATATCATATAATAAAGACTGACATGAGGCCGGCGCCACAGCTCAATAGGCTAATCCTCCGCCTGCGGCGCTGGCACACCAGGTTCTAGTCCAGGTGGGGCGCCAGATTCTGCCCCGGTTGCCCCTCTTCCAGGCCAGCTCTCTGCTGTGGCCCAGGAGTGCAATGGAGGATGGCCCAAGTCCTTGGGTCTTGCACCCCAAGGGAGACCAGGAGAAGCACCTGGCTCCTGGCTTCAGATCAGTGTGGGGAGCCGGCCGCAGCAGCCACTAGAGGGTGAACCAACGGCAAAGGAAGACCTTTTTCTCTGTCTCTCTCTCTCACTGTCCACTCTGCCTGTCAAAAAAAAAAAAAAAAAAAAAGACTGACATGAAAGAAAAATTCACATAGCTAAGTAGAAAAAAAGTGATATCCATACCTACAAATACAACATGTCCAAAATTTACTGTCCAAATCAGCTCCTTTCTTAATCTCCATTTTTTTTTTTTTTTTAAATTGAGACAGGTCCCATTCATTGATTTACTCCCTAAATGTCTGCAAAGAAACAGGAACTCGATCCAGGTCTCCTAGGTGGGTGGCAGGGACTCAAAATACTTGGGCTTCTTTCCAGGGTCTGCACTAGCAGAAAGCTGGAACAGGATCTGGCTATCAAACCCAGGCATTTGGATATGGGATGCAGGTATCGTATCTGCCAGGCCAAATGCTTGTCCCTTAAATTTCATTTCAGGGCAAAGTACTTGCTTTTTCCTCGTATTTTGTTCAAAATCTTGATGTCATCTTTTGAGTCCTCCCTCTCCTTCAAGTCCTAAAACTACAAAGGTATTTCAAGTTGTGGAAAAAGGGAATTAAAAAGTAAACTGAAGCAGGCATTTGGCAGTGGTTAAGATGTTGCTTAATGGGGCCGGTATTATATGTTAAGCTGCCTCCTGCAATGCCTGCATCCCATACCGGCGCTGGTGTGAGTCTCAGCTGTTCCACTTTTGATCTAGCTCCCTGCAAATGTGCCTGGAAAGCAATGGAAGGCAGCCCAAGTCCTTGTGCCTTTGTACCCATGTGGAGACCCAAATGGAGTTCCTAGTTCTTGGCTTTGGCCTGGCCCAGCCTTTCTGTTATAGCCATTTGGGGAGTGAATCACAGGATAGAAAAATCACCTTTCTCTCTCTCCCTGTCATCTTTCCTCTCTTTTATAACTCTGCCTTTCACATAAATAAATAAATAAATAAATCTTAAAAAACAAACAAATAAAAAAATGCTGCTTGGGCCTGTGTCCCCTACCAGAGAGCCTGGGTTGGAACCCTAGCTGTGCTTCCGGTTCTAGCACTTATTTCTCAGTGCTGTGTTTCAACAGCATTAGGCTGTAGCTTGGGACACCCAAATCCAGTATCAGAGTGACTTGGGTTTAAGTACTAGCTCTGCTTCTGATTCCAGCTTCCTCCTTACGCACACCCTGGGAGGCAGCAGTGGTGGCTCAAGTAGCTGAGTTCCTGCCATCCATGTGGGAGACCTGGATTGAGTTCTGGGTTCCTGGCTTCCACCTGGCCAGTCCTGGCTATTGCAGGAATTTGGGGAGTAAACAGATGGAAAAATATCTCTGCCTTTCAAATAAATAATTTTTTACAAGTTTACTGTGGTGTCCAAAACTTTAAAATCCATATCGATTTTTCACAATATGGATTTTTCATGAACTTTCTGAAGACCTTCTGTAGTTAGATCTCAAATCACAGAATCTTTCTTCAACTCTCTCAAGCTATTCACTTAAGTAGTTTTTATTGCATGCCCACTTATGAGATTGTGGTAGAAATGGGAGGGTAGAATGTAGAGATGCATATAGACATAGCTACTAAAAATGTCTCCCTACTAAGTACAGGAGTGGTTGAGAAGTAAGTATTATTACAGATTCTGAATTCTGAGGTGTGAGATGTTGGCTGCTGAAATAATCTGAAAACTCTAGGTGTGAGGACACACTTAGTCTTGGCCTTGACACATGGGTCTATCTTGGTTTAGACAGAGCTAGCAGAGAGAACTAGAAAGGAAAACACTCAGGGAATAGGCAATAAAGGTGACTACATGCAATTTAAAAGTTAGGGAGGAGCAATGGGGCCCGGACAGGTAACAACAGCCTTTGAAAGACTAGACTGCCAGGCCCTTTTCATTCATCACTTGCACCTTCTTTACAGCTGAATCCAGATGCAAAACAGTCTGTCTGCATTTACAATTTGTAGTAAGCTGCTGCTACTGCTGTGTGTGGCCTGCACAGCTAGCTGGCCCCTTTAGCACTAACAGAGCTTGACTTATGAAAGAGGATTAGCAAGCACTCCTTATTCAGGGGTGCCTCAAAACTGTGTCAGCCTTCAACAATTCTAACTAGGGCTGTGATCTAAAATGGAGAAAACTAACTTAATCCCCTCAAATTCACTTTCATTTTATGGCTCCCTTCCTCAAGGATCTACAATGACTTCTATGACCTAAAATGGGTCAAATTCCTCTCCCTGGAATCCAAGGTTATGCATAGTCCAATCCCACTAAATCCTTTCAAATTTACCTGTACAACCTTTTTTTTTTTTTTTTTTTTTTTAGGAAGGCTATACTACAACAGGGCTTTTACAATGTCTTTGCTGAGCTGAGCTGAATTTAAAATTTACAACAGTTTAGGCCATTTTTTTCAGACACGAATAAAAAGACACATTTTTAAAAATGTTTTTCAGGCCGGCGCCATGGCTCACTCCCGGTTGCTCCTCTTCCAGTCCGGCCCTCTGCTGTGGCCCGGGAAGGCAGTGGAGGATGGCCCAAGTGCTTGGGTCCTGCACCCGCATGGGAGACCAGGAGGAAGCACCTGGCTCCTGGCTTCGCATCGGTGCATACTGGCAGTAGTGGCCATTTGGGGGGTGAACCTACGGAAAAGGAGGACCTTTCTCTCTGTCTCTCTCTCTCACTGTCCACTCAGCCTGTCAAAAAAAAAAAAAAAAAGTTTTTCACCTACTTGGAAGGCAGAGAGAGAGAGAGGAGAGAGACCGACCTTCCATCTGCTGGTTCATTCTCTATAAACGCCTGCCAGAGCCCTGAACTCAATCTGGGTCTCCTACATGGGCGGCAGGGTCCCAAGCATTGGAGCCATCATCTGCTGCCTTCCAGGATGCATTAGCAGGAAGTTGGGTTGGAAGCAGAGAAGCCAAGTCTCAAATCTGCCGTCTGATATGGAATATGGTGTCACAAGAGGTTTAACCTGCTGTAGCACAGTGCCTGCCCCCAAAAGTAAATTTCACAAAAATGTTTATGAGAATTTAGCAGTCCTTAATCAAGCTGCTTTCTCAAAGTATGTCCTGAACCAGAAAAAAAAAAATTATTGTTTTCACAATGTACAAACGTGAAAGAAATGTTAGAAATGACAGGGATATTGCCATGTATTATTTTCTTGATAGGAGATTGGATTAGACAGTTGGATGCCTTTGTTAGAATCAGTGAATGTACATTTAAGATTTGTGTACTTTACTGGATTTAAATTTTACACCAAACTATTCGATAAACTCTAGTCAATGATCTGCATCTCATGTTACTTAGAGGGAAGTGTATTGATACCTGCAATTTAAGTGGTTATCTACAATTTAAATGGATAGACATTTGATAAAGCAAATTCTATTAAAATATTAATGGAAGTATCTAGTTGGAGAGTATGTGTGCTCCTTATAAAATTCTTTACAGACTGCTGAATGGTTCAAAATTTTAAAACATTAGGGAAAAATGACACTGATAACACTACTTGTAATTGTAACCACTGTTAACATACTACACTTTTCATAGTTTTTTTTTTAAAGATTTATTTATTTATGTGAAAGAGTTACACAGAGAGAGAAGGAGAGGCAGAGAGAGAGAAGTCTTCCATCCACTGGTTCACTACCCAGTCGGTAGCAATGGCAACCGCTGTAGCTGTGCTGATCTGAAGCCAGGAGCCAGGAGCTTCTTTCAGGTTTCCCACGCGGAAGCAGGGGCCCAAGGACTTGGGCCATCTTCTGCTGCTTTCCCAGGCCATAGCAGAGAGGTGGATCAGAAGTGGAGCAGCCGGGACTCGAACTGGCACCCATATGGGATGCTGGCACTGCAGGCAGTGGCTTTACACACTATGCCACAGTTCCAGCCCCAATCGCAGAGTTTTAAGATGTTAAGTTTAGAGGCCAGCGCTGTGGCACACTAGGTTAATCCTCTGCCTGCGGGGCCGGCATCCCATATAGGCATCGGTTCCAGTCCCGGTTGCTCCTCTTCCAGTCCAGCTCTCTGCTGTGGCCTGGGAAAGCAGTAGGAGATGGCCCAGGTCCTCAGGTCCCTGCACCCGCATGGGAGACTAGGAAGAAGCTCCTGGCTCCTGGCTTTGGATCAGTGCAGCTCCAGCCGTTGTGGCCATTTGGGGAGTGAACCATGGAAGGAAGACCTTTCTCTCTGTCACTCGGTCTGTAACTCTACCTGTCAAATAAATAAATAAAATCTTTTTTTTTTTTTTTTAAAAGAAAAGATGTTAAGTTTAGGAGCCAGCATTGAGGTACAGTGGGTTAAACTGTCACCTGTGATACCAGTATCCTATGTAAGTGCTAGATGGTGTCCTGGCTGTTTCATTTCTGTTTTAGTTCCCTGCTAATGTGCTTGGAAAACCAGATCACCCAAGTGCTGGGGCCCTTGCCATCTACATGGGAGACCTAGATGGAGTTCCAGGCTCCTGGCTTCGGTAGCACTGGGCCATTGCAGCCACTTGTGGGGGTAAACCAATAGATGGAAGATCTCTGGATCAACCTCTATCTTTCCCTTTCTCTCTGTAACAGCCTTTCAAATAAAAAAACAAATAGGGGCAGCATCAGACATTTGCTGTGTGATGTTTGCAGACCACCTTGCATTTACCTCTTATTGCATGGCTGTCTCTCCCCCGCTCACTGCAAGTTCTTGGTGGGCACAGATCTAATTTGTATTTATAGTCCTACTGCTCTGCATCATTTTTGGAGACCGTGTTCAATAATGGTGGAATGACTGGTTGAAAATTTTAGATTTTTTTTTTCCCTAAATGAGCTAAGTCTCAGAACCCAAGTAAGTCTAGGATTGTTTTTATTCAAATCTTTAACAAACTGCCAGAACTAAGAGATTCCCTGAATAGGTCCAAAGCAGAGGAGACAGGGGATCTGGGAAGAAGATAAAAATAATGCCGCATAAAAGTCACGATGCAAAAGTAATCAAGAATTTCACCAAGACACAGAGGGAAAGTCTGGAGGAGGATGCGACACCACCTCCAGTTGCCCCGGACTGGCCGCTCGACTCGCTCCGACTACAGCCACTCCCAAGATGCCGCGCGCCGCGAGCGGACGCGCCCAGCAGTCACCTCCCCACGTCAATCTCCACAAACAACGTGGTCTCCCGGAGCCGGCAGCCCGAGCCGCCTCAACTCCCGAGTCGGAGCCCCAGCTCCCCTCCCGCCCGCGCCGCAGCTCTCCGGGCCTGCGTCTCCTCATCAGTGACATGTAATGACGGTCTACCATTGGCTGTGAGGAGACGTCGAGAGTAAAAGCGCTGTATGGAAGATGCGCGCGACTCTCCAACTTGTTACGCTTCTTAAGCTCGATGCTCACTAAGCAGCCCTGAGACTGATCTCTCAAAGTCATCCTGCCCCTCACTCCCTTCCCGCCCCGCGCCTGTGCTGAGGCCGGTCCCTCCTGTCGGCCCCCAAGCGGAAGGGGCCCGGCGCTGTCTGCCGTACCTGCAGCCACCTGGTCAGCGGGGCCCTCCTGCTGACCCATGACGAAGTCTTGCACGAGTCCCCACAGGGGGCCCGTAGGCGCCGCCGCCTCCTGGGGAGCGGCGGCGGCGGCCATGACGCTAACGAGCGACCGTGGGAGGGGAAGGAGGCGGAGGCGCGAGACAGGCTTGTCTGCGCACGCGCTCCCTGAGCCAATCGCCGGGTGGATGCCGCGGGGGCGGGGCGCTACCTGGATCACGTGGCCGCCAGCTCCCGATCGGGCAGTTCCAGGGAGGGGAGGGAAGGGAAGGCCCCGCCCCGAGGGGCGGGGCCTGGGGCCGGGGCGGTGGCGCGGAGAGCGAAGGCGGCTCTCGGGGCACGCAGCTGGGGGCCATTGAGGGCGAATAATTCCCGGCACCGCTCCCCGGGAGACGGGCTGCGGGGAGGACACCTGGTTGGGTGGGGCCGAGGGGCGGTACGCACCCTGGGGGAAGCCAATGAGAAAATCAGGCCCGGCCCAAGGGGGCGGTGCCGTCGGTCACATGCGCACCTGGGGCGGGTGGCGGCGGCGGCGCGGGCACCGCGAGCCGGCGGAAGGGAGTGGGGCCGGGCTGGGGCGGGGTTAGGCAGGTGAGTGACAGGCTGCGGGGGGCCGGCCCCAGCTGGGAGCCCCGAGAGCCGGGAGTAGCTGCGGCGGTGCCCGCCCCCTCTCTCCGCCCCTTCAGCGGGGCTGGTCTCCGGCCGGGCACCGTCGCGGGCCCCCCTGGCCCGGCCACCTGGGACTGAGCTGGGGAGTCGGCCGCCTCCCTCCCTCCCTCCCCGGGTCCGCAAAGTTTGTGGCGAGGCCGGCGCCGGGGCAGAGCGCGCCCCCCGGGGGGAGATCCGGAGCGTCAGATGCCGGGCGGCTGGAGCCGTTGACCCGGGACGCCGCCGTCCGGGGCAGGGGCGCGGAGCAGCCGACCACCCCGCCGCCTCCGGTGCATGGGGGCCGGCTGAGGAGCCAGCATGGGCAACTGCGTGGGGAGACAGCGCGGGGAGAGGCCAGCCGCCCCGGGACACCCCCGCAAGCGAGCAGGTAACCACGGGGAACGAGCAGGGCCACGGGCACCCCGCCGGCCGGCCCCTGCTCGCCGGGGCCCTGGGCTCCCGGCGCGACCTCCCACGGCCCCTGGCGCCTGGGCTCTCCCAGCGCAGCTCCGAGCCTGACGAGGCCGGGGACGCCGACCGGGCTGCGAGACCAACTCGCTCCAACTGGGAAGCTCCGGGTGGCCGGTGGGGGCGGGGGCAGGAAATGTTCGCAGACCGCAGCGGGGCCGCCGCGGGGAGGAGGGCCGGGGGCGAGGGCGCCGGCGGCCTGGCCGCCCGGGCCGGGGTCGGACGCCTGCCCGTCGGGGCGCGGCGCGAACTGCCGGGCGGCCCCACGACTCGGCACGGTCGGTCGCTCCTTCCCCAGACTGACTGTGTCATTCTCGGGCTGCGGATCGCGGCTGCCGGAATCCGACTTGCAAAAGCAGCGCAGGACTCTGGGAAAGGAATCTTTATTTTTTTTCCCCCGCAGGGCTTTTTAGAGCCTGCTGGACGTCTGGGAGTTGGAGCGAGGTGGGGTGCGGAGCGAGAGGCGCCCTCGGGTTTGCGGGGCTCCGCGCCAGCGCTGGGAGGGGGCCGCGCCCTCTGGGGATCCGCGGGACCGGCCGCCCGTCTCGCTCTCGCGGTGCGCCCCTTCAGTCCTGGCGCTCGGCCCCTCGGAGAGGGCCGGCGGTCATTCTGGGTCTCACTTCCTTCTCCGGGGGTGTTGCAAGGACCTTCTGAGAATGATAAAATCATAGACTGTAGTGCTCGGAGGAACGCCGAAACTTGGCTGGGTGCCAGACAGATCCGCCTCCTCCGCTCTGAGTAAAAGGCTGGGTCCCGAAAGGCTGGCCGGTTTGTCCAAAGTCACAGAGCGAGTGAGCCGTGCGAGCGGGGCTGGCAGCCAGCGTCCTCCTCCTGCCCGTTGCCACATAGCCCTTGGCGGAAGGGGAGCCGGACGCAGAGTTGTGAATGAAGTGGGAACTTCAGTTTCCCACCTGCTCCGAAGCGGGAGCCGGGAAGGAGGATGGGAAACCGTCGGGGAGGCAGGGAAGGATGTCTGTGCGGTGCACAGGATGGCTTGTGGCGGAAGAGACGTGTGTTCATAGGATGGAGGGGTGAGACTTAACACCAGGACCCCTGGGTCAGAGGGCAGCCCGGGCCATTCTTCTGACTGAGGAAAGTGGATGGGCAACTGAAGGCCTTCCTTCCTTCCTTCCATTCTTTCGTTCATCCCACAAATATTTGTTATTTTTGCAGTGAGCCCTGGTAACTGATTTTGTAGCATTTTCCTCTGTTGACACCTGCCTTTACTTGAAACTTTGCCCCCTTGCCTTCTTGGTTTTCCTGTCTGGTCACTCCTGCCCACTGGCGCTGCCACCTCAGAGGAGCGGGACTCCTGCGGTGCAGTCTGAACACTCTTTTTCTCTCACTATGCTCCCTCCCATGGCTTTGTCCACTGGGAAGACTTTTTTTTTTTTTTAAGATCTATTTTATTTATTTGAAAGTCAGAGTTACAGAGAGGGAAGGAAAGAGGGAGAGAGAGAGACAAAGTGCCCTTCCATCCACTGGTTCACTCCCCAAATGGCCTCCACGACCCAGGCTAGGGCAGGCGGAAGCCAGGAGCCAGGAGTTTCATTCAGGTCTCCCATGTGGGTGCCCAAGCACTTGGGCCATCTTCTGCTGCTTTCTCAGGTGCATTAACAAGGAGCTGGATCAGAAGAGGAGCAGCTGGGACTCGAATCGGTGCCCATATGGGATGCTGGAGCGGCAGGCGGCTTAACTCATTATGCCACCAAAGTCGGCCTCAACTGGGAAGACTCTTACACTTGATCTTCAGCTATTACCTCTCCCCTGTACCTCGGACCCACATCTCTAAAGGCCCCCACATGCTATGTTGACCTCAGATCTAACGCAAGTCTGCATCTCTCCCTGCCAGCCACTTGCCTTCTTTCCTTACATTCTTCAGCTGCCTAAGCTGTGCTTCTCAGAACTGTCTAGATGACATCTTGGCTTGCTTGCCTTCTGCCTACCTGCCAGTCACTGAGGCCCGCAGGTCTTGCGAAGCTGCTCCTTCCCACTCGACTTCGCACCCCTGTCACCGGCTCAGGTCCAACTCTTCTGCTAGGCTGAAGCGTGGTCTCCACCAAAGGCAAGTAAGTTTGTCTTCATTCATCCATTACCTACAGCTGGTAGTCCCCTCCCAGAAGGTGTTTGTGAAATCAGCCACATGGGAGACATAGGAGAAGCTCCTGGCTTCAGATTGGCCCAGCTCTGACTGTTGCGGCCATCTGGGGAGTGAACCAGCAGATAGAAGACATCTCTCTCTGCCTCTGCCTCTGCCTCTCTGTAACTGCCTTTCAAATAAATAAATGTCTTTAAAAAAAAAAAACAAAAACAAAAACCACCCTGTCCCAAGCTCTGTAGTTTCTATCTTCAGAAATCTTTCTGCACCTTCTATTCATGCAAGAATTTTCCTTGTCAAGTCTGGCTGGGACTTTTAAGACCCTATTTCTTTCCCTTCCTGATGTTAAGGCCATCAGTGTTTGCTCTTGCCATTTCTTCTCTTCATGGTCCACCTTGAATCCTGTGTCTTTCCCGAAGCAGCCTGCCTGACAGCCCCAATCACCTACCCTTGCCCCGGCCCTAACCCCAGGAGAAGTGAGTGTCCCTTCTGAGAACTCCTGCAGAACCTTAACCATGCCACTTACTTAACAATTACCTACTCTGTGTTATTAGTTATGCCTTTGATGTTTACAGTCTTGTATCGAAGACCTGGGTTCTCTCTTATCCGTGTGTGTGTGTGTGTGTCTCTGTCACTCAGCATACACCAAGTTCATATGTACTCAGCACAATATAGAGGAAGCACTCAATATTTGTTGATTTTTAGAAAGCTAACTAGCTTCATCCTTCCATCTGAATTTTTCATGTAGACATTTTACTAAAATATATGTTTGCATTTTTTTCAACCTGCTAGTATATTGTTATTTTAATTCTGTGGGTCTGGCTATGAATAGCTTTATTCATAAAGTCCTAAACTAAGAGGAGCTCTGTGTGGAGACACATTTGGTAAAAGCGAAGGAATCCTTCTTAACTTCACAGCATGCACCTGGCATTGCTGTAGCATCTGCAGCTTACCTTTGACAAGGACACGGTGTTATTTGTACGAGTAATGCCCAAAACTCCAGCAGCTCCCACTGTAACTCTTACCTTTCCTTTGTCACTGGCGTGATGGGAAGAAGCCCTTTGCAGAGAGCTAGATCCTGAGTTCTAGTCCTGGGCCTGTAGCTCAGTGAGCCTGGGCAAGCCATCATATCTCCTTGAGTCATACTTTCAGTATCTTGGAAAGGCAGGGGGTTGTCCAAGGCCATTAGAGGTGTTCTGTCATCTTCACAAAGGCGTCTGTTCAAAACTGGGAAAGTATTGGAACAAAATCCTACACCTTGTAATACCACCCTTTATCCTTAGTTCCCTGGGCTGAGTTACTTGCCGTGTGAAGCTGAGACTCTGGTTGAAGGATTCCCTGGTCCTCTCATCAAGTTTTGTGATTGTCACTCTTCAAAAAACATTTTTTTGTTGTTATTCTTAATGCATTCCCAGGGGGTCTGTGTTCCTCCCCTTCAGGGTCTAGTGGTCCTTGCACAATTCAGAGAATACTTACAGATTTATCCCTTTGAATTTCAGGCTCCTGCCACCCCAGAGGTATATATCGCTGTCCCTGAACTGGGCAAAACAGCCCCTCCCGCAGCCACTGCAGGGAGAAATAGAGGTGGTCGACTGGCAAGTCTGTAGCCCAGCTCCACCCTTTGAGAATGTGGTAGGGCTGAAACCCAAATACCTGCCGCTGTGATGTGCCAGGCGTATCCACTTACAGGGTGGACAGTCAGCCCCAGGGCCCTGTTTTGGGCTGGTTGGGCTTGGCACTGTGGTTGCAGGAGTCTGTTTCTCGTGTGGGCTGTGTAGCTATTCTTGAGGGAGTAATTGGGCAACTTCTCCCTTTGCTCAGTAAATATTTACTGAGTGTCAGGCACTTTTTTGGCTGTGAACAGACATGGTCCTTGGCCACACGGAGCTTACAGTCCTTGCAGGGGGGATGGACAATAAAAATAGTCGTACAGATTACATGTGATCATACACATGAGTGCTGTATGATTCTACGTAAAATATTACATCTTATTACCTATGCTGGTGGCTCCCACATTTGTAAGTTCAGCTCATCCTCTCCGGCCCTGGCCTTGTCTGTGTCTGCCACCTACTCAGCACGTCTTGTGTCTAAAAGGCTTGTTAGTTTTATGAGTCCAGGACAGAATGAACCGCACTGCTCACCCTGCCCCCTCCCATCTTTCCCATCTCAGTTAGTGGTGATTTCATCCTTCCCCTTGCCCGAGGCCCCCCACACTCTGGAGTCATCCCTGGCCTCTCCCTTTCTTTCACATCCCACTTCCCTCTAATCAATAAATCCCGCTGACATTGCCTTAAATATATCGCGAACCTGCCTCTCACCACCTCCACCGTTTTCACCCTGGTCTAAGCTACCATGAACCTCTTAACTGACCTTCCTGCTTCCTCCCTTGCCTCCCGCCAGACTATTTTCATCACAGCCGCCAGAGTGATGCTGTCAACTGTGAGATTTTGTTGCTCTTTTGCTCAAACCTTCCTGTGATGCACCATCGCATTCAAAGTCCTTGTGTTGGTTGGCCTTTAAGACGCAATGAGGTTTTTGCCCGTCTACCTTTCTTAGGCCATCTCTTGCTCTTCCTCCCGATTATCCCCCTGGTATCTGAATGGGTCCCTTCTTCCCCTCCTTCCAGTCTCCTATTTAGAGTCAAACCCTACTTAAAATTGATCTCTTCCCTCTGCTACCTGCTGTGCACGTTGTCCGACTCCTTCTGTTTTATTTTTCTCCGTAGCCTGTATCTTCTGACTTTGGCTGTCTCCCTTTTCAGAGATTTCTTGTTCACTCCTTGGTACTGAATGCAGTGTCTGACATAGCTGGTGCCAAATATTTGTTGGATGAAATTAGTCTGTCTAAACAGAGTTGGTAAGCTGTATAGAAGACCAGGAAAGAGCACACCTGCTGATGGATCTCACACCTCGGATGGGTGTTAGGGCATTTATTGTAATGAAGGGACTTAAACTGCAACCTCAGAGTGATAGCTAGCTCTGTGTCTATGGCATATCTCAATACCCATTCTCCTAGCGAGCGTTCAACCACCACAGATCAGACACTTAATTAAGCTAAGTCTTAGTGGTGTTTTTGTGCCCTAGGATTACCTTTTCTCTTGCCCCAGGCTTGGGTAAGGTCTGAATACCTGGGATATGATTCCCTGTGGTTTGAGAGCCTTTGGCTGGGAGATCCTGGGGCTAAAGCAGGAAAGTAGCATGATGTCTCTCCCTGCTTAGGGTTCTAACCGACAGTAGCCCTTTCTTGTCATTTTGTGTGTGAATCCACGTAAGAACACCAGAAGCACGTGATGTTCTCAGTCTCGAATGAGCAGGCAGGGATAGGGTGGCTTCATAGACCCAGAGGCAAGAAGTAGGGTTTTGTGGATTCTCGGGCTCTCATGGACTTGCTGGATAATTTTTAGAATCATAAAATTTTAGAGCTGAATAGGAACCTAAAGATTTCTTTAACCTCTTTTTCCCTTATCCAGCTATTGAAAGGACAACAAAGATATATCCACTCCCTGCCTAGTTCACAGAGATGTGGTGCAACCTATATAAAAACTGGACAGGCTCCTTTAAGTTTTGAGTGTGCTGAGGTCAAGATATTGTAGGCTAGTGTTCAGGGCCAAGGGTACCCAAAGGGGGAGGGGGTCTAGTCTCTTCTTTGCCACTTGCTTGGGTGGTGATCTTGGGCAGGTCATTTGTGTTGTACTCAACTCATCCTCTCTATAAAAAAAATTATGATAGTATTTCCAGAGATGTTATGAGGTTAAAATAAACTGTTAAAATTGCTTTCATGGACTTCAAATATGTGGTCCCAACCTGGAGTTTTGTCTGGCATTGGTGGGAAATGAAGCCTTGGTTCGACACTCCTTCTTTCTGTTTGTGATTTTGGACTTGCCTGCAGATCTCTGTGTCTCGGTCTCCCCCTTTGTACAGTGGGGTGACTGCCACCCTGCTCATCTCTGAGGTTGTGGGGATCAAGTAACTCTCTGGATGAAAAGAGTTTTTGTGAACTTGGAAAGTTTCTATTATTCAAAGCTACAGGATTTTTACACACAAAAGCCATACCCAGTGACGTGTCCCCCACCAGATCATTGAAGCTTTACTCTTTTTAAGGAACAAAACTTTAAAAGGTATGTTTTAAAACTATTTTTGGATGGGAATCTTTCTGAAACGAACGATATGCTTCCAAGCAAAAAATGCAGAGCATAAAGAACGTGCTTTTTGTGAATCAGGGTTGGTGAGTTCATACGTGTGTCCAAAGGCCCTGCTTTGCTAGAGGGGGCCGCAAAGGTGCTTCCTCTGAGAAGCAGTATCTCTGGAGGGAGAGAGTGGGGGGTGAGCAGGAGAAAATTGCTAGGGGCGACCCATTCCCAGAGTGCCCAGGCCTGACAGCCTGACTGACAACAAGGGGTGTGTGTGTGTGTGTGTGTGTGTGTGAAAGAGAATGAGAGGTCGAGAGAGAGACCAGTCACTTACTGTGCTTATATTACTGTGAGCCCCAAACTAAATGATTCCTGGTGCTTTGGGGTTCCTGTTTCCACCTACAATCATTGCTCTGTCTTTTCTTTAGAAGTCAGTGGTCACTTTCATTCCTTTCCCATTTAAAAAAATTGTGGTTAAATGCTGCACATAAAGCGTACTGTCTGAACTATAAGGGTACAGTTCCATAGCAAAATACATTCGTGTTGTGTAGCAACCATCACCACCCTCCATCTTCAGAGGTGGTTTTCCATTTTTCCTACTGAAACTACCCCTTTAACGCTAACTCCCATTCTCCCCTCCCCCGCTCCCGGCAACTGACGTTCCCCTGCCTGTCCTTTGACACCTGTGCACTTGACCACTGTGCTACCTCATGAGGGTGGAGCCCCGCAGTGTTGGTCTTCTTTCCCAGCGTCTGTCTTCAAGGTCCATCCAAGCCGGAGCACAGATCAGTGGCCTTCGTTCTGGAGGCTAGGTACTGTTGCCCTGCGCGTGTCGACCGCGTTCTGCTTATCCTTTCACCCACTGATGGACTCCGCGGCTGCCTGCATCTTTGGGCTGTTGTGCAGAATGCTGCCGTGAACGAGGGGGCCCCTGCTTTCGGCGGCGTCGGGTATTTACCCAGAAGTGGAGTGGCTGGGTTGGACGGTAATTGTACCTCCAGCGACTGTGCTGTTTACATTCGCACCAGCAGGGCCGGGGTTGTGACTTCTGCACGTCTCGCTCAGCACTTGTTATTTTCTGTCTGTTTGCTTGGGTTTGGGTGTGAAGTGGTTTCTCAGGCGGCGGTCGTTCCCACGGGGCACCCCGGCAGCCCCTCCTCTTCTCTGTGGAAGCAGACAGCTGGGCTTGTTAGGTTGTGTCCACAGAAGGAGCACGTAAGCGTGAAGTGGTGCCTGAGGGTTGTCCAGAGAGTGGAGTCTGTGAGCTCGGGTGGACTGGGCCTGCCTCCCTCTCTGGTCCGTCAGAGTATGGCTGGTGTCTGGGTTCTGCCCGTGAGGTCGCCAGTGGAGTAGATGGATACATGGCTTCTGCTCAGGCAGGCGTTCAGCTTGAGGCCCTTCGTCCTTGCTCCCACCGCGCACAGAGGCTGCTCTCTCAGCTCCCTTTTGCAGAGCTGGAGGACTGCGGCTCAGAGGGGAGAGTGCAGGCTGTTACAGTGACATGGCAGCTTGGCGGTGTCGGCCACTGGAGGCCATGTGCTTCTCTGTCAGCCTCCAGGAACACGATCGCCTCCTCCGCAAGGAAAGGAGATGGAGCTCAGTGTGCTGCACCCCTCTGACCACCCAGCCGCTCAGCTCCTGGCCCTGTCACCCTCAGCGGGGAGCCTGTCCCAAAAAGGGCTGGAGCACCTTCTGCAGGGCGTGGGGCCCAGGGAGAGGACGGCTCCCTGTTTCCTTAGCCAGGCTGGTTCCCGAGTGTGACCAGTATGCTCTCTTCTCAGAGGGATGGCGGAGCAGCCAGTCAGTCACGAAGCAGCCTGGATCTTAGAGGTGTGCCCGTGAGCTTGGCGTTTTGTTGTTTCCAGGGACTCGGAGGGATGCGGCACACTGCAGCTCTCTTGCTGGTGTTGACTGTAGGTTGGAAGTGTCGCAGGGTTCGTTGTCGTGACCACTGTCGGCATAGATGTGCTTCTCACCTGTTCACAGATGAGGAAACTGAGCCTTAGAGAGGCCAGGAGTGCCTGCTGCCCGCGGCCGCACAGTTTGTAAACGGCAGAGCCATCGCCGGAACCAGGGGCTCCAAACTCCGAGCCCAGGCTTTTGCCCACTGTACAGTTGATCCTCGTTAGAATGAAAGGAAGAGAACGTTTTTTTCTTTTTTTTTTTTCTTTTTTCTTTTTTTGTCTTTAAATGAGAGTTTATTCACTCTTTTAGGCACCTTGCTCAAGCCATTTGTAGAGCTCACCTTATCCTCCCCCTTTCCCTATGGTAACGTTTCTCCCTAGTTTCCACTTGGCAAAACTGGTGGTCAGGAAAGTAAATTAGTTGCTGGGGGTCTCTGAAGCTAAGATGAGGCAGAAGCAGAGCTCAGCCTAAGTAAGGACTTAGACTTGAATTCTCGTGCTCAGAGCTCATTCTGTTCTGTGAGCCATGCCCCATCCTATGAAAAGAATCTGAGAGGTCTGCAAGTTGCCTTGGACTATGGCCAGCTGTCTCTCCCCAGCTTGCTTATTTATTTATTTATTTGAAAGGCAGAGTCACAGAGAGGCAGAGGCAGAAAGAGAGAGGTCTTCCATCCACTGGTTCACTCCCTGAACGGCAGGAGCTGGGCCAATCTGAAGTCAGGAGCTTCTTCCAAGTCTCCCACACAGGTGCTGGGGCCCAAGGACTTGTGCCATCTTCTGCTTTCCCAGGCCATAGCAGAGAGCTGGATTGGAAGTGGACCAGCTGGGTCTCGAACCAGCACCCTTATGGATGCTGGCACTGCAGGCAGTGGCTTTACCGGCTATGCCACAACACCGGCCCCTCCTCCTGTAGTTTTCCAAGCACTCAGACCACAGCCTCCATACTTTTTTTTTTCTTTCTTTTTTTTTTTTTTTAACAGATTTATTTATTTGAGAGAGAGAGAGAGAGAGAGAGGAAGGAAGGGAGAGAGATTTTCCCCAAATGGTTACAATGGCCAGACTAGGCCAGGCTGAAGCCAGGAGCCAGGAGCTTCATCTGGGTCTCCTACATGGGTGCAGGGGCCCAAGCACTGGGGCCTTCTTTCAGTGCTTTCCCAGGCACATTAGCAAGGAGCTGGCTCAAAAGTGGAGCAGCCAAGACATGAACCGGTGTCCATTTGGATGCTGGCACTGCAGATGGCAGCTTAACCCACTGTGCCACGGCACCAGCCCCCAGCCTGCATACTTAAGAGCCATGTTGAGTACATCCTCTTGGATCAAGATGCTTGGCACATAGTAGGTGTTCAGTAAATAAGTGTTGGCTGTTATTTGAGGGCCAAGTGTACTGGACACAATGGAATTCCAGCCAAGGTTGTATTCCTAAAGAGAAACACAAGTAGGATGCAAACAGCATCGTTCCCTCCTCTGTCCCTAGATGCAGCACCACTTTCCAGCTCCCCCATGCCAGGCACTTGCAGAAACGAGTGCCCGTGCTCTGCAGGCTTGGAATGATCCTCACCTTCCCGGGGGAAAAGCGGCACCGGAGAGTCACGTGAGCAGAGTGCTGGCAGAATCCGGTGTCACTCTTTGTAATTAATAAGACTAACGATCCCTTGCTTTGCTCAGCACTTTGTGGCTGTCGGAGTGCTGTCTCAGGTGTTGCGCATCAGCTGATCCCCACAGCTATTCCACGAGGCAGGGCCGCACAGATGAGGATCCCGAGACGTGGTGGGGGTGTTAAGCTGCCCAAGGTTGTTGCCTAATAAATGGCACAAGCTGTAAGGAGGCTGTGGCTCTGCTGTCTTCCGGTGCTCAGAGCCTCAGTTTCCCACCCTATAAAATGGGGACAAGGGTACGCCACTTAGGGTAGTTGAGGGCTAAATGTGACGTGTGCCAGGTGCCTAGGACGGTGCCCATGCTCAGAGCAGATGCTGAGCAAGTAATAGGGGTGGATTGCTGAAGATAATAACCAAGGCAAAGCTCCTTGTCCCTTTAATAACTTGCCTTCTACCAACCCTCATTCAGCACAAGGTCGCCTCCCCTGTTCTTACCTGGGTAGTCTGGTTCTGGCTACCTCTGTCCCCTTGGAATCAGAGTGTACAGAGAGGGCTTGCCGTGAGTTGCTTTTAATCCAGAAACTCTGAGATCCTTGAAAGAGGATGTTTCTAAGATAGTGTTCCCTTGGTGGCAGGTAATTACAACAATTATGTGATAAGAATTTTATTCATTTGGTATCTATTTGCATTTTGTTACCCCAGTGCCTCCAGCTTATTAACTCTGTAACCTTGTTTTGAATTTGGGAACCCTAAGTTTCCTCAACTGTAAAACAGAGACAACAGTACCTTCTCCATGGAGTCGTTGTGGGGGTTAAATGAGCATCTGCATGTAAACCATGGCACCCAGGATGTGTTATAGATTCACTGGATGTTGGTTATTGTTGCTTGCTGTTGTCCCCATGCATAGCCCTGTATTTCAGCCCACTCCCAGCAGGGATGCATGGCCAAAGAACTTCAGACGCAAGAGCTAACTTCCTCAGTGCACCCTGGGTTATCTACGATTCTTACAGTTCCTTTCATTCAGGAAGGTGAATCGGAAACAAGTAACAAGACAGTGATGTTTTTATAGAGATAGCCTTGAATCCAGCTCCATTTTTTTAAAAACTGTGAATCATTCACAAAAAATGTGAGGACTGCCAGTCTCATTAGTAACAGATCACTTGCAACACACCCCACAGCTCTTGCTGCTGATTCAGCAACAACCAGTGGCAACTTTTCCAGGCTGTCTCCAACCAGAGTCCCACGTCCGTTGCCCACTGGGTCAAGGCTGGTGAGTGCTGGCAGTTTGCTGTGGCCCATCTTCAATTGGGCAGAGTGTCTCTGCATCCCCCAGGACTCCCTTCCTGAGCTGTCACCCATGAACTCCTGCTCTGTGAACTGCCAAGAAGCTGATGACCATGCTGCCTGCCTGTGACACTGTCGCACATGATAAGCTGCCCTCTCGCACCCAGGCCGGAAAGCTCTTGTCTTATATTCACTGTATACAGCTGTTGCTTTTTTAAAAAGATTTATTTATTTATTTGAAAGAGTTACACACAGAGAGAAGGAGAGGCAGAGAGAGAGAGATAGAGGTCTTCCATCCACTGGTTCACTCCCCTGTTGGCCGCAACAGCTGGAGCTGTGTGATCTGAAGCCAGGATCCTGGACCTTCTTCCAGGTCTCCCACACGGGCGCAGGGGCCCAAGGACTTGGGCCATCTTCTACTGCCTTCCTAGGCCATAGCAGAGAGATGGATTGGAGGTGGACCAGCCAGGACTTGAACTGGTGCCCATATGGGATGCCGGCACTGCAGGTGGCAGCTTTATCCGCTATGCCAAAGCGCTGGCCCCACAGCTGTTGATTGAATGCACATTTAACCCTCCTCAGCAGCCACCCAGCTGCAGCCCTGGCTCCCCTTCCTTCACTGAGAGTCCCGGTGCCATTCACTGATGTGGGGGTCACCAGCATGAGGGGCACACGTTGAAAAAGGGAAGATTGTGCATTCCTGACCACTGTTTGTAGCTCTCAGCCTTGGGATCTCTCCGTGCTATACCTACCTCACTGTGAATTTCAACAAAGTACTCACTGGGCCCTGAACAGGTACGGCTGGTTTGCTGACGTCATTGCCACCTGTGACTGGCAAATGAGCTACTTCTGCCAGTGCTTGCACTACCCATCCTGAATGTGCCAGAAAGTACACTTGGGACAACCTTCGTGCGTTTGTCCTTCCTCTTGCTTCTCCCCACCCACTATGCAGTATCTGGGAAACGGACCACACTGTTCTCTGTAATATAAGATAGTGCACATAGTTGCATTGATTTCTGTACTTAGTGAAAATGCTCTATTCCCCCTGAATAGACTGCCACACAGCACAGGCATTTCATTCCATAAGACCTCACAGCAGTGTCAGGGATCATTGTCATCAAGACCGGAATCATTTATTAATCTCTTGCCACATGTAGTAAGTATTTGACCTCACTGTCTTCAGTTTTTATTCAGTTTGTAGTGTAGGCACAATTCCCTTCGTTTTAATCAAGGCCTGGGCACCTCCATTTTACAGATGAGGAGACTGAGGCTCGGGAGGTTCAGACACTTGCCTGTTTGAAACCTGGCAGTTGTGTTTTGGGGAACTGTACCTAACAATGGTGAACCCCCTCTGCATATTGATTGCATTTGCCTTGTCCCAGGCATGATGGTCAGCCAAGGGAGCACTGTGTGAAGTCAGTTTCTGTCCTCAAGCAGCTTATGGTGGGATGGACCAAATTTGTAGTCTCTGTGATTCTGGTTTTTCCAAACCCCTTCCCACCTCTTATCCTGCCCCCCTCAACACAGACCCATCACACACAATGCCAAGGGTCCAGAGCAGTGACTGCTCTGCGTGGCTGTGTTGACAACCCAGGCTGTTTCCTCCATCTGTGCTCTGCCCTGCTGCCTTCTGCACCCTCACAGCAGCTTCACAGAACCCCCAGTGCATCAGTGGGCTCAGTGTGACATGCCGAGTCCAAATCTGGCTTCCGAGGGAGGACACGGGAAGCCTTATTTGGCCAGCAGTTCACTGCTACTGGGAGTTTTTATAAGGCCCAAGTGAATTCTTTAAAACATCTGGAGTTGGTGTTGTGGCCCAGCGGGTTAAGCCACCTTCTGCAACACCTGTATCCCATATCGGAGCATCTGTTGGTGTCCCAACTGCTTCACTTCTAAACCAGCTCCCTGCTGACGTGTCATGTGGAGACCAGGATGACATTTCTGGCTTCAGCTTGGCCCAGCCCTGGCCATTCCTGCCATTTAGGGAGTGAACCAATGGATGGTCCTCTCCCTCATCCCTCTTCCTCTCCCTCATCCCTCTCCCTCTCTGTCCCTTGAGTTAACAAATCTTAAAAAAGAAGAAAGCACACAGTATCCACATGCTGTGTGCAGTGGAGTTGGGCTGTCTCTTAGGGACAGGATGGGCTTGTGTTTGGGGTCAGTAGGTGGAAGGAATACTGCCTGCAGCGCTCCCATCGGCAGCTGACCTCTCCTGTTTGGAACTGAGCCTAGCCCTGTGCTGCTGTGTCCCATGTCCCATGTCCCATGGAAGATGCAGGGCCTAGCCCTAGTTCACCGTACAGCCCTGGGCAGAGTCTCTGCGCTTGACGGCAGCGTCTCCCTATGCTGGGGCCATGGCCTAGAGGAAGTGTCCCAGGGGAGACCGCAGCCTGAGAACGTGTTCTTCATGGGTCTGGCTCCCAGTGTGGCACTAGTTTTGTCAGCTGGATCTAGAGCCGTAGTTCTAGAGTGAAATGATTCCCCCCCTTTTTTTTTTAAATTTTTTTTATTATTATTTTTGACAGAGTTAGACAGTGAGAGACAGAGAGAGAGAGAGAGAGAGAGAGAGAAAGGTCTTCCATCTGTTGGTTCACTCCCCAAATGACTGCTACGGCCGGCGCTATGCCGATCTGAAGCCAGGAGCCAGGTGGTTCCTCCTGGTCTCCCAGGTGGGTGCAGGGCCCAAGGACTTGGGCCACCCTCCACTGCCTTCCCGGGCCACAGCAGAGAGCTGTACTGGAAGAGGAGCAACCAGGACTAGAACCCGGAGTGCCAGCGCTGCAGGCGGAGGATTAGCCTAGTGAGCGTGGCACCGGCCAGTTTTTTGTTTGTTTGTTTGTTTTTTTAATTGTAAAAGTTCTATGTTTTGGGGTAGGTGCTGTGGCATAGTGGGTGAGGCTGCCACCTGCAGTGCTGGCATCCTATATGGGTGCTGGTTCGAGTCCTGGCTGTCCCACTTCCCATTCCGGTCCTCTGCTATGGCCTGGGAAACCAGTAGAATATGGCCTAAGTCTTTGGGTCCCTGCACCCACTTGGGAGAACCAGAAGAAGCTTCTGGCTCCTGGTTTTGCATTGACGTAGCTCTGGCCATTGTGGCCATCTGGGTAGTGAAACAGTGGATGGAAGACCTTTCTCTCTCTGCCTGCCTCTGCCTCTCTGTAACTCTTTCAAATAAATAAGTAAATCTTAAAAAAAAAAAAAAATTCTGTGTGTTGGAGTTGGAGTAGAAAATGTGCCAGGAAACCCAGAGAAGGAATTGTTCCCACCCCAAGGAGATCCTCTATTCTCATTTGGTGTTTATCCTTCCAGTTTTTCTTTTCTTTTAGGCACAAGGATCAAACAGAATGTGTGCATCAAGAGTATGGAAGGGCTTGAATAGTGAATGGGGCCGATTAGGTAAAGGGAACCTCTCTTTGTTCTGTTTTTAAAATTTTTAAAAAAGATTTATATAGGTGGAAGGTAGAGTTACACAGAGAGAGAGAGAGAGAGAGAGAGAGAGAGAGAGAACAAACATAGTGGGGCTGGTGCTGTGGTGTAGCGGGTTAAGCTACCGCCTGCAGTGCCGACATCCCATATGGACTATGGTTCGAGTTCTGGCTGTTCTACTTCCCATCCAGCTCTCTGCTGTGGCCTGGGAAAGAAGTGGAAGATGGCAGAAGTCCTTGGGCCCCTGCACCCAAGTGGGAGACCTGGAAGAAGCTCCTGGTTCCTGGCTTCGGATCAGCCCTGCTTCAGCTGTTGCGGCCAACTGGGGAGTGAACCAGTGGATGAAAAACCTCTCTCTCTCTCTGCATCTCTTTCTTTCTGTCTGTAACTCTGACTTTCAAATATATAAATAAATCTTTAAAAATTAAAGGGAAAAAGAACAAGTATAGTAATCTGCTGATTCACTCCCCAAATGGCCCCAGTGGCCAGGGCTGGTCCAGGCAGGAGTTAGGAGCCAGGAGCTTCCTCCAGGTCTCCCATGTGGGTGCAGGGGCCCAAGGGCCATCTGCTGCTGCTTTCCCAGGCGCATTATCAGGGAACTGGATCAGAAATGGAGCAGACAGGCACTCGTGGGATGCTGGTGACAGCAGCTGAACCCGCTATGCCACAACGTCCCCCCCCCCTTTTTTTTTTTTTAAGATTTGTTTATTTGAATGGCAGAGTGATAGACATAGGGAGAGACAGAGATTTTTCTAACCACTAATTTACTCCTTAGAGTCTTACAATAGCTAGGGCTGGGTCAGGCTGAAATCAGGATTCAGAAACAGCGTCTGGATCTCCTACGTGGGTGGCAGGAGCCCAAATACTTGGGCCGTCTTCTGCTTCCTCACAGGCACATTAACAGGAAGCTGGATCGGAAGCAGTTCTCTGATATGGGATGCAGGGTTCCCAAGTGGTGGCTTAACTCTGCACCACAATGCCCACCCCCTCTGTTGGGTACAGATGAACTGAAGTGGTATGGGGAGAGGCACCCAGCATCCGTGGGCAGGCAGGAGTGGAGTCTGTGCCTCTTGCCCTTGGAACCCATTTCATCACCTACTGTGCCCGTGTCAGGTTAACTCTTCTCAGGGGAGACTTGGGGAGGAATTTCTCCTGGGTTGGGGCCCCAGCTTGCTTCCCACCCGCTACCGCCAGCCTCCCCTGCCCCAGACTCTTGTCTTTCCCCTTCACCTCCTGGGCTCTGAAGCAGTTCTCCTCCTTGGGCCGAGACACGGAGCCAGTTTTGCCACGCCGCAGACCTTTGCTGCTGCACAAGGTCATTTCGGGGGAGAGGCTATATATAGCGGAGGACTAGCATCAGGACGGCTGCACATTGTTCAGGCCGGGCAGCATCACCCTTCCGCTGATGCAGACAGGGTCGCCCCGCACTGAGCACCCGCTGCCGGGGATGCGGTCAGGAGCAGTGGGGAGCCCGGGGCAAGTCCAGGGCAAGTCAGTTGTATCATCATTGCCCTGTCTGCAGACGCCCTGGGCATCTCTGGTTCCCTGTCTGAAAGCGGATCCCTTTCAGATATAGGCAGCCGAGTGTTCAGATGGGCACTGTGCTGGTTGAAGCGGGGGGGAAAAGCACCCCCTCCCCACCGCAGGGGTTCCATTTAAGTCTTGCAGGAATCCTGTGGAGTACACAGTTTGAAAACCTCTGGGCAGGAAGAAGTTCTGATGTTTCCTCCAGCCTTAGAATTCCTGGGTCTGGCCTCACGCATGGTCTCTGGCACTGACGATGCATCAGCAGGATTGCAGGCTTTGTGACCTCCTGGAGAATCTTCTGATCGTCTTGGGTAGACTGGGAGTATGGCAGAGCACAGCAGTCGCAGGGCAGAGTCGTCTGGAGTGGGGAAGTGGAGCATTTGCTGAAAAACTTTGACTTACTGGCCTGCGATTGGAAAAGCAGCTTTTTTCTGGCCTGCTTCTGCCTTCCTTTCCTTTTGGTACTGGTTTGCCCAAGGAAGAGATGAAAATGAGGATATAATGCATTTTAGGCCAGGGAAGTGCGTTTCATTTAAGTTGCCTGGGGCTGAGTTAACACGTCTTCTAGGGAGTGCATTTGTAGAGCGTGAGTATGCCTTAGGCAGAGTAGGAAAGCTGGGGGCTGGGGCCAGTTTCCCTTCACCCAGCGCGGAGGAGCACGAGGGAGACCCCAGCTGTGGAAGGACCCCTGATGTCAAGTAGTAGAACCCATCTGGAGCTCGCCCAGCAAAGGAGGCGTCTGCTGCAGGGCTTCAGGGGGCTCGGGAACCCACAGGCAGGTCGGCCTTAGGTGGGCAGTGGATAAGCCTTTTTAGATTCTCTGTCTCTCAGCTTCTCTCTCTCCTTTAAAAAATATTTATTTATTTATTTATTTGAAAAACAGTTGCAGAGAGGCAGAGAGAGAGAGAGAGAGGTGTCTTCCATCTGCTGGTCCATTCCCCAAATATCCGCAATGGCTGGAGCTGGGCGAATCTGAAGCCAGGAGCCAGGAGCTTCTTCCAGGAGCTTCCCTGTGGGTGCAGGGGCCCACCCACTTGGGCCATCTTCTACTGCTTTCTCAGGCCATAGCAGAGAGCTGGATTGGAAGTGGAGCAGCTGGGACTCGAACCAGCTCCCCTATGTGATGCCGACACTGCAAGTGATGGCTTTACCCTCCATACCACAGTGCCAGCCCCTTTCAGCTTCTCTTTGGGTTTCCTTTTCTGCAGCCTGGCTCGCTCCCTCTTCAGCTTACAGGATTGAGCCAGACTGAGATGGCCGAGGTCTCCCAGCCCCAAAGCTACATTCACAGGCCTGCCCAGCCTGAGTCACGCCACTGGCTTTGGTCTCCTCAGCTCTCGCCAGGGGAAAGGGTTACACAAGAAAAAGAAGGCCTGGGCAGATGGGGGCAGCCTCAGAAGAGGAGAACTTTGAGCTGCACAGACAGCCCAAACTGTCCACTTCTCTGGGCCTTAATGAGTAGCTCTGGAGGGTCCCAGGAAGGAAACCAAGCAAACCTGGAACATTCTGTAGCTGCACAAGGAGACAATAGAAGAGGCGATCCTCAGCACAACCTGTTTGTTGTCAAATACGTGGCCTCTCCAGTTAGGGTAGTCAGACAGTAGGAACAGGGCTCCCAAGCATGGTGTCAGCAGGGTCCCACACAGGGAGCAGAAACCCACCCAGGTTAGCTCAGGGAAAGTGGCTTTGTTGAAGGATTATGGCAAGGTGGCCTGCCTCCTGTGAGCTAGAGCAAGAAGGCAGTCAGGATTGGAAGTAGCTCTCTTTTGGGGGCATGCAGCCTCTCTACTTTTATCTGAGCATCTGCTCTTGGCTTCTGTCTCGATAGACCCAGCCTTCTTCTCTCACTCACCTGCTCAGTCCATGGCCAAGCACACCAGGATTCTGGCAGTCAGCAGACTGGCGTCTCTGCATCGCAGGCCACCACGGCACAGGCAGTGCATGGGGGCTGGGTCACACGCTGTGCAAGGCTGCTGCTTTCTGGCCTTTGTGCAAGGTGGGCGCCAAGGCACAAGCAGAGCCTTGAAGGATGGCCTAGGGGAGGGATTGTGGGAAGGCTACCACCCTGAGCTAAAGCAAAAGTGCCAGGGGAGAAGGGGGTATGTTGCTTCCTGGAAGGGGAGTCAGAGGCGAGACCTGAGATCTGAGCAGCGCCTTGACTGCTGAGCTATGGGGCAGGGCTGTGGAGGTGATATGGAGACACTGTAATCATGGCCAGGACCATGCAGGGGGGATGGAAAGAAAGGATGGCTGGGCAAGCGACAGGGCAGGATGGAAGACAAGGATACCAGCTAGGAGGCTTGGGCATTCCAGGCAAACAGGGAGGGATCAGGAATGGAAGTGCAGGGGGCTCCTGAACTCCCTCTGAGAAAGACAACACAGGGGTCGATGACAAATTGGCCAAAGCAAAGGGTGGGCCCGAGATGTCGGAGGTGGGTTGGGGAGGCCCAGCAAACTGGGGGTGGGAAGAAGAGCAGCTGGGCTGCTGCAGAGCTTGTGGTGGTTTGTGTTGGGAGAACTCTGAGTTGGGAGTGCACTTAAAGTAGAAAGAGAAGACCTGGGGTGGAGGAGGAGACTGCGGAGAACAAGTCAGGAACTGTGACCCTGGCCAAGACTCCTCGACTTCCTCATCTTCAAAATGGGAACTGCAGCTGCCCAGTGCCCTTGCAGAGATATGGGAAAAGTCAAAGGTTATGTATATGACAATGCTGCTTTTTTAAGGTAAATAACTTCTTTAAAATTTTATTTTTATTTGAACAGCAGAGTGACACAGAGAGACTTGAATTCAGGCACTCTGATATGGGACACAGGTGCCCTATATGACATCTTAGCTACAACCTGTGCCACGACTCCCTCCCTGACTGATTTGTTTGTTTGTTTGTTTATTTATTTATTTGGGAGGCACAGACAGAACCCCCATCTGCTGGTCCACTCCCCAGATATGCACAACAGCCGCAGGCCGAGTGTTAGAGCCAGGTCCAAGGAACCCGTCCCTGGTTTCCCGGGACCTAACCAACCACATAAGCCATCACCTGCTACATGGGAACAGCAATCTGGGCTTGAGAGCTGAACTGGGATTAGAACCCAGGCACTTTGATGTGGGGTACAGTCTCCCAACTGCTTGGTCAAATGCCTATCTCCCTGACAATGCTTTGTGTATCAGCAAGTGTCACACAGACACAGGTAGCACTATTGCTGTGGCCTCTGTGGGTGGCAGTGCACAGACCCTCTGTGGGATCAAAGAGGCTTTCTTGGGCCTGGCATGTGAGTCTGGCTCCGCCACTGCTGCCCCAGGCTCCTGGCAGGTGACATTGCCGCTGGCTCGCAATTGCCCTGGGTGAGGTAGATGGAGAGCAGCACCCATCTGTTTGCAGCTCACATGCAGGGAAATCCGAGTGATCTCCTCAAGTGACGTCAGAAGCCCCTGCCCAGTGCTGTGTGTGTAGAGACCAGTGGGCAGGCTGAGGAGGAGGAAGAAGGATGAGCTCTCCTTCCCGGGGGAACAGAGGCAGCTGGGCAAGGGGCTGGGTGTGGGCCAGCTCACTCCACTGACATTCCAGAATGGCACTGGGTGGACTTCAGCCCCCACGTTGCCCTCCTTGGCCTGTTCCCCACAGAGAAAACTGTGGAGCACTTGCTTCAGAGACACCAGGAAACAGGATGATGAAACCTGTGTCCCGTTTTGCCTCTGCCTGGGGAAGAGAGCCCTGAGGGGCAGCAGGTGGTGGCCGTGACTGGAATCCTGGCTACACCTTGGGGCCGTGAGGAGCCAGAGGGTTTGAGGAGCAGAACTTGTGGCTACCTCCTTGGTCTTTCCTGACCCTTCTCTGTCCAGGAAGGCACAGCAGCCTGGTTCTTCCTCGTAGCCGTCCTCCCTCCGGGACGGGGCCATACTCTCTTCTGCGGCTCACATCCCGTGCGAGCCAGTGGCTGGGGCCTGCCTTCTGGCTCACCAGGAGCCTCCTTTCTCCAGGAGGCTCCGCTTCGGGGTCCCTGCCAGTTTTCCGTGCGTGACCTCCTCATCCTCCGGCCCCTGTGGACACCCCATATGTGTCCATTTTCCTTCCCAGAGCCCCTCTCCCCACTGCTGCTTCCTTGGTGTTCTGCCTGCGCATTTCCACGCTCAGCCCCTCTGAGTGTTCCTTTTCCTGAGACGGGGCAGCTGTACATTCCCCGCGCTGCCCAGCTGCTCTTGTGCTCAACCACAGAGTCCGTGTCGCCGAAACAATAACGAGGAAATGGGAACAAGAGGGTTGCCAGGTGCCTCTCGCCTGCCCTGCCAGCTGCCAGAACTCCTCCCGGGAAACGCGCTGGTGACAAACATTGTGAAGCCGGCCCTTGCACATCCCTCCTGCGTTCACTTGCTGTTCTCTAGACACTGTGCTAAACAGCATGCGTTCGTTATCTCGTCTTCATCAGAGCCCGGTGAGGCAAGTTTGTGATCATCCTCTCAGAGTAGAGGGAGACTGAGGCATGGAGTGAGTCAGTGGCAGAACCTGTGTCGTGGCCTGCCACGCCCATCCTCCTAGCCAAGGTGAAGAGGAGAGCTGCCACAGGCCAGGAATCTCTGAAACCTAAACTTGAAGTTCTCCTGTCCCCCAGCGACCTGTTGCGCGGAGGAATCAGCCCAGATAAGGAAACCCCACGGTGTCGTCCTTGGAGCTGTGCTTTGTGTCTCTTCTCCACACCCCAACAAGAAAAAGAACCTTTGATGCTAAGGCTCCTAGGGATGTCTCTCTGCTGTAGGCTCCCCCGTACTAGTGTCACATTCTGTGGCTGGGAAGACAGCTTCTTAACCGCCTTAAGCACTCACTGGACACAGTGCTTGTAAAGGGACTCAGAAGTAGAACTAGAAGTCTGCTCTCGACTTGGCTTTGATCTTCCCTCTCCTGCTGCAGCTCCGTCCTGTTCTGAGTACCTGACGTGCCCCGGGGTGGCCTGTGCTACACATTCTGTATGGACTTGGAACATTTCCACTCTTTGTGGTGGGTCCTCTGTGTTCTATTATTGTCTAGCCATGGTGACTGTCAGTCAGGGGGACAGAGAGAGAGAGAGAAATCCTGGATTGGGGTGTATGCGAAGCTTGAGAAGCATATTTAATATCACAATCACATTTTAGGTTTGAAAAAAATACTGTGCTTTTTAAAAAATAATTAGTTAATTATTTGAAAGGCAGAGTTACAGAGAGAGAGGGAGAAACAGAGAGATCTTCTATCTGCTGGTTCCCTCCCCAAATGGCTGCAGTTGCTGAGTCTGGGCCAAGCCAAAGCCAGGAGCTTCATCTGAGTCTCTCATGTTGGTGGCAGGGGCCCAAATACTCAGGCCATCGTCTGCTGTTTTCCGGGCCACAGCAGAGAGCTGGATCAGAAGTGGAGCAGCCAGGATTCGGATACTGGCACTGCAGGCAGTGGCTTTACCCACTATGCCATAGTGCTTTTTAAATATAAACATTGCAAGTGGAGTTTGACAGACTCTTGAGTGTGTTCCAGTAATTCTCCAGCAGGGCATGGCAGCTTTAAGTGGGGGTGTCCATGTGAAGTCTATGTGTTTATCACTGTGCTTTAAAACATTGTCTCCCAACCCTGTGTGTCCTGTCACTCTGTCTCCTACAGCCCTGCAGCTGTTGACTGGAGGTCTTTGAGCATGATACCTACCATATGGGGTCCAGGGAAAGGGGCAGGAGCTCAGAGCAGGTGCAGTGAACACTGCATTGCTAATGGAGACCAGAATCCTCTAATGGAAAATCTTGTGCCTTGGTGGTTAAGAGAACAGGTTTGGATCAAACTGAGGCAGAGTTTGTTTTGTTTAGTTAATTATTTTAAATTTGCATTTATTTTCATTTTTATTTGATAGGCAGAGAGATAGAGATCTATCTTCCATCTGCTAGTTCACCCCCCAAATGCCTGAAACAGATAGGTCTGGGCCAGACTGAAGCCAGGAGCCTATAACTCAGTCTAGATCTCCTACATGAGTGTCAGGGACCCAAGTACTTGAGCCATCATCTGCTACCAGGTGTGCATTAGCAGGAAACTGGATCAGAAGCTGAGGAGCTGGGGCTTGAACCCAGGCACTCTGCTATGGGATGCAGGTGTCACAGGCAGTGGTTTAGCTACACCAATGGGCTGCCCTGCCCTGCCCCTGGCAGAGTTATAATCGCTGTTTCACTACTTAGTATAGTATTCCTTAACCTCTTAACTAAACCCCAGCTCCTTCATCTGTTAAGTGCGAGGTGGGTAGTATCTACTTCATGGTAGGTAGTAAGAAGGCTAAGTAGAATAATGCATGTTGCCTGGTACCAGGCTGAGACTCAGTCAACCAGGGTGGTGGAGGCTGTTCCTACCCACCCTGCTTGTCTTGTCTGGGATGAATCAAACCCTCTTGGAGCTCTGGGAGGGCTGACCCAATAGCTTTGCCACTTGCTTTGCCATATGCTCGGGGTGAAGGTATTATTGGTCCTGGAGAGAGGGCAAAGCTAATCTGAAGCATATGCGTCATTATGTAAAAGCCTCAGAGGCTCAGGCGTGCATTGAGTTCCTACACTCTGGGCTCCATGCCTGGTCCTGTGTGTGCAGCTAAACAGAATCAATGTGGCCCTGCCCCAGTGAAATGCACAGGACCGTGGGGAATAATCAAAATGTAATATTTGCTGCAAAGGAAAGAATAGTGTGTAGGAAGAGAGTATTCGGGTAGGAGAAATGAATTGTTTTGGATGAAGGGTCAGGAAAATGACCCTGAGAAGAGACAGCTAAGCTGGCACCTGAAGCCTGAGACTGGGGCAGCTCTTTTCTTATGTATCCCCCCCACTCCCCAGCCCTGGTCAGGGCTGCCTGCTGGGCCATGCACCACCTTTGAGTGAATTGGAAAAAGGTTCCTCAGGGCAGGGCAGCCCTGCCAGGACCCGGGGTGGTGAGAGAATATGAGCTAGCCCCTGGTCCTGGTTCTTAACATGCTGGACATGGCCCAAGGGGTGGTAGGTGGAGGGAACTGTGTAAGAAGAAGCCACTGGCAGAAGCTGGAAGCCACCTGAGTTTTTGCCTTCCTGGTGAGGAGGTGATCGGCCTTTTGAGGAGAGGAGGCCATATCTGGAATTCTGTCCAGAGCTGCTGAGCTGGGTGCAGCAGTCACCCAGAGGCTGGTGTCCACGGGGCTGTAGCTGGTGACTTCTCTGATTGTCTTCTCACAGCAGATGGCCCTTCCCTCATGTTCAGTGAACAGAGGGCCATTAGGAGGGAGGGAGAAGAGAGTTCTGCTGGGCAGGCTGGGCCCAGACCGAACCTTTGGTCCTGGCAGCTCCTGTTCAGCCTTCCTAGAAGAAGTACTTTGTGCTAAGTTCTGTGCTAATCTTGTTATTTAATCTGGAAAATCATGGCCCTTTCTTTGCCTTCTATTTTTTTTTTATTTATTTTTATTTGAAAGAGATCTTTCATCACTGGCTCACTCCCCAAATACCTGCAACAGTTGGGGCTGGGCAGCTTGGAATTCCATCCAGGTCTTCCACGTGGGTGGCAGGAACCCAAATATTTGAGCCATCATCTGCTGCCTCCCAAGGTTCCCATTAGCAGGAAGCTGGAATCAGAAGCAGAACCAGGAATCAAAACCCAGCGCTCTGATATGGTGTGCAGGTGTCCTGAGAAGCATCTTAACTGCTATGCCAAACACCTGCACCAGTCAGGGTCTTTCTAGCTTTTTGTTTGTCTTCTCACCTAGGGCACACAGCCTTCCATTCCACAGGCAGGGATGATGGGCACAAATGCGAGTGATGGTTAGTAAAGGAAGACTGTGCTGGGCAGACAGGCCTCTTCCCGGGGGAGGGTAACAGAGCTTGCTGGAGTTCAGTTCCAGGTTTTTGAGTGCACATGAATCACTGGGTTATGGCCTAAACTCTAAGCCTTCTTGTTCAGCAGTGACTCTGCAGTGTGTGGCGCGGTGCCTGGCTCATCATAGGTGCTCAATACGACTTGGAGATTGCAAAGCCAACCCCCTCCCCCAGCACCTCACCAGGAAAGATGGCCAAATTCTAACTGAGGTTTTCTGTCCCCTTTCCAAGGCCTGCCATTGTGCTACAGCTGCCTAGTGACAGAGCAACCAAACAATGTTTAGGGAACTTGGAATCAAATCATGAGGAACTGGGACTGCTTAGCAAGAAAGCACAAAGGCTTGGGAGAGCAGGAAGGCTGTCTCGAAATCCCCAAAGAACCGTCATCCTGATGCATTTCCATCTGTTACCTGGTACATGGGACGGGCCCTTCCTGTGGGTCAGGCACGGTGCCGGGGCTCCACGCACACTACCTCATTCAATCCCCTCCACGGTCCAAGGAGGAGGATGGCCTCATCTCTGTTTATTTAATAAAGGAGGCAACTGGGGCTTAGATGAAATGACCCGCCTAGGATCATCGACCTGGGATTTGAAGTAGGCCTCCTGGGCTCCAGGGCCTGCGGAGCACTGGAGTGAGTGATCGAAGCCGCCACACAGCGCTTGCTGCCTGGAGATTGGCACGTCATCTCGGGAGCTCGAGCTGGCATTCACAGGGAGGAGTTCCAGGAAGTTAGTTTTCTGCTCCCCATAAGGGAGGCAGCTCTCTCTTGCTAAAGAAGAGCTGTTGGAAATGGGAACGGGCTGCCATTGAGAGCCCAGCCTCCAGGGAAGGCCGGGGTCAGCATGGAGGGGATGCGTGCAGTAGCCAGGGCAGAGGCCGCGGGCCTCCCAGGGGCACTTCGCTCCTGCGGGATCTGGTTTTGCAGAAGGTAACTCTTCTGCCATAGCCTGGATCAAATTGGGAGGGCTGCTTTTTCCAGACTGCCCAGGTCAGCCCATCAGGGTTCTGGTTCCTTGTTCTTAAAGCCTCAGCTGCAGGCCTTGGTGCAGGTTTCCCCCAACAGGAGCTCAACAGCAGTGCATACGTAGCCTCCTTTGGAATGGCTCATGCCACCACCTGGCCAGGTCTCCGGACCCTGGCATGGAGGCTGGCCATGGGCGTTTGCTTTGTTAGACTGATGGCCCTTGACTTTGGCTTTGCCTCACTGACTCTCTGTGGCCTCTGGTTGGCTCTAGGTGTAGAGGGGTGTGGTAGGGTCCGAGAGCTAGCCCCTGCCATAACATCAAGTGCGCTGGGAGGAGTGGGAGCCCTTCTGCAAACCTCAGAGGACTGCAGGAACTAGCCTGGCAGTGATGAACTGAGCCCTGCAAGACACAGATGAGATGGCCTCCCGAGTGCCAGGGTGCTAGGGCAGGACAGCAGGGTTGGAAATGCCCTCAAGCTCATAGTGTCCAGCCCCCATTCAGTGTAGAGTTCTTCTACTTAGCACCCTGGGCAGCTGGCCAGCCAGACTTGCCTTGCACGAGACCAGCTTGTGAACCTGCTGGAGAGTAGAAAGGCTTCCTTGTGTTGGACTCTACACAGCATGTTTCTGGGCGCTTCTTTGCCCCATGCCATTGCCATGTGAGAGCAGCTGCTACCATTCATAAAACTTGGGTGAGCCCAGGGTGCCACTTCTGTGTCTCCCACACATTGGTCCTGCATGAGCAGGTCTGTTTCCCTGGGTGAGGTTTTCCTGTTCTTGCTCTTGGGATCCAAGTCAGGATGAGCTTTGGTGATCTGACAGCACAGTGAGGGTCAGAAAGGGTGTGTGACTTACCCAGGTCATCTCAAGTTTGTGGCCAGGCCACAAACACAACCCTGGAGACGCTCAATCTTTTCCTTTCACTGCTTGTACACATTGTGCCTCCTTCCTGATCTCTAGAATGTCTTATGGGCAGGATTCTGAGAGCCCTCCCCTCTCTTCTCTCTCTCTCTCTCTCTCTCTCTCTCTCTCTCCCTTAGAAAGCTTTTATTTAATAAATATAAATGTTATAGGTACAGCTTTTGGAATATAGCAGTTCTTCCCCCCATACCTGCCCTCCCACTCCTACCCCTCTCCCATCCCATTCTTCATTAAGATTCATTTTTAATTATCTTTATACACAGAAGATCAACTCTATACTAAGTAGAGATTTCAACAGTTTGCACCCACACAGACACACAAAGTATAAAGTACTGTTTGAAGACAAGTTTTACTGTTAATTTTCATAGTACAACTCATTAAAGACAGAGGTCCTACATGTGGAACAAGTGCACAGTGACTCATGTTTGGGAGCTCTTTCTAACAGCAAGGTCAAAGCCTTTGCCATTCTTCCCTTTTAGAATTGTATGCAGCTGGTGGGGTGGGGGTGAGTGGGGAAGGACAACTAGGAACCATCTGCTCCAGGAACAGGACATGGAACTCGAGCAGGGACCCTGGGGGCCAAGATGCGATGGCTGAGTGCCAGGCACTGGGCCACCATAGCTGCTCCCTCAGTTAGAGGCCTTTTCCCTCCTGGTCTGCTTTTCTCCTTTCTCTCTCCCAGTGAAGCATCCCTGAGCTTCGCTGCCTGCCAGCTTCTGCAGCATCTTCAGCCCTGCCCACCTGGGGCCTCCAGGCCCTGAGATGCAGCTCCTGACAGGTCGTGTATCTTCCCCAGCCAGACAGCCAGACCCACCACTGCCAAGCGACCCCAAAGCACCTGGCAGCTGGGCCATCAGACCCTCAGCAGACACTCTGGGTGCCCGCCTGCCCAGAACACTTACTTGCCTGTCTCAGGAGGTGACCGCTCACTCCACAGGGACGTTTTATAGACAGTGCCTTAACCCTGAAGGACAGGTCCAATGGCATGAATTTTATGGCTCATGGCGGCCAGCAAGGAGGACATTGGCGTTGGTGCCAGGCATATCCTATGTTTCCTCCTAACACCATGTGAGGTGGCACCATCATCCCCGTGTGACAGATTCGAGGGTCGCAGGGCCAGTGGGGTCTGAACGTGAATCATGTTCTGCTTGGCTTGCCTGCGGTCTTTGCTGCCTCTGCAGGGCCTCTGCCTTCTTCACCATTTCCTACCTCGTGTGTTGCACATGTCCTGCCTTGTTACAGTCCCTGCTGTGAGCAAAAGGTGATGGTTGTGGAAGGTGGCCTGGAGCTGTCAGCTGGGGCTTGATGAGCCAGATAGAGCTGCTGTGGTTGGGCAAGGAAGGGCGGTCACTGTCCCCCGTCCGGTGCCTTCTGGTTGGTTGTGTGCACTGACAGCAGACCCAGAATTAAGGCACGGCTGTAGCCCTGCGTGGCCTCCTGATGCTGCTGAAGACACAGCTTCCCTGAGTCCGACTTCTGCTTCCTGAGTGGGAAGAGGCATGGGGGGGGGGGGGGTGGCGCCCCCTCCCTCCGGGGCCAGCGCCTTCCCTTTTCTTTTTTCTTTTTTTTTTTTTTTTTGACAGGCAGAGTGGACAGTGAGAGAGAGAGACAGAGAGAAAGGTCTTCCTTTGCCGTTGGTTCACCCTCCAATGGCTGCCGAGGACGGCGCGCTGTGGCCGGCGCACCGCGCTCATCCGATGACAGGAGCCAGGTGCTAGGTGCTTTTTCCTGGTCTCCCATGGGGTGCAGGGCCCAGCACTTGGGCCATCCTCCACTGCACTCCTGGGCCACAGCAGAGGGCTGGCTTGGAAGAGGGGCAACCGGGACAGAATCCGGTGCCCCGACCGGGACTAGAACCCGGTGTGCCGGCGCCGCAAGGCGGAGGATTAGCCTGTTGAGCCACGGCGCCGGCCTACCCTTTCTTTTTTTAAAACAATTTTTATTTATCTTCATTTATTTGAAAAGGCAGAGAAACAGGGAGGGAGGAAGGGGGAAAGAGAGAGAGAATATTTTCTGTCCTTCGGTTATTCCCCAGTTGCCTGTAACAGCAGAGTTGGGCTGGTCCAGGTTGAAGCCTGGAGCCCAGAGCTCCATTCAGGTCTCCTGTGTTGGTGACATGGACCCCTCTACTGCCCCCACACAATAATGCACACGTTAGGAGGAAGCTGGATCGAAAGTGGAGGCAGGACTCGAGTCTTGGCCCTCCAATACGGGTGTGGACATCCCAAGCCAGGGCTTACCCACTCACCACAATGTTTGCTGCTCCGTTCAGTGACAGTCAGGCTTCTGTACCCTTTCCTGGCTCTGGTGCTGCCTTTCGCCTTTCCCACAGCACCCTGCGCCACCCCCTTGTGCCTCTTACAGGTTTTGCCCCACATGTGATCCCTCTTCATCTCCCCTCCTCTCCTGACCCTCCCAGAGCTCAGTGGCTTGGCTGGGAGCTGGAACTCCCCAGGCCCTCCAGCTGGCACGGGAAAGGCTTTTGTGGACAATGACAACTTCAGTGCCGTTGGCACCCCGCTCTGTTCAAGAGTGTAAAGCTACACTGCTGTGTCACGGAGGCCGGAGGACACAGTGGCCTCAAGAATGGGAAGGTTTGGGGGTTTTCTGTCTCATATAATAGGCCTGATGTCCTTGATGTGAACAGGTTGGAGGAGAGTTGCTCCACTTCTGGTGGTGATTTGGGAATCCAGGTCCTGGGAGTTGTTGTTCCGTCAAAGAGCATTGTCATCCACATGGTTGACCCAGGGTGCTGCCATGTCTGGGTTTCAACCGAGGGAATGAAGAAAGAGGGGGAGGAGGCGTGAATAATTAGACCCCAGGCCTCTGTGGCTCCCAGCCCTCCAGCTCACATCCCATTGGCAGGAAGGTAATCACATGGCCACCCTGACTGCAAGGGAAGCTGGGAAATATGGTCCATGTGGGCTGGTATGTGTTCAAGAAGAAGAGGGAAATCCATCTGGGTGGACAGCTAACATCTACAAAAGGTGGGAAGGGAGGCCAGTGTTGTGGTGCGGCAGATAAAACTGCCTGTGATGCCAGCATCCCATATGGGTGCCAGTGTAAGTCCCAGATGCTCTGCTTCTGATCCAGCTCCCTGCTAGTGTGCCTGGGAAAAGCAGCGGAGGATGGCCCATGTGAGAGACCCAGATGGAGGTCTAGTTCACCCATGTGAGAGACCCAGATGGAGGTCTAGTTTCCTGGCTTTGGCCTGTCCCAGTCCCAGCTGGCGGGGTGAATCGACAGAGAGCAGACCTCTGTCTCTCTGTCTCTCCTTCTCTCTATGTAACTCTGCCTTTCAAATGAATAAATACATCTTTAAAAGAAAAAAAGGAGAAGGGATATATTTTCATTTGTACACACTGAGACAAGAGTGTATCCCCGCCAGCAATGTGCCTGCTCTCTTGGGCAACTTGCACACACATCCCCTCCTTGGCAGTATTTGTATGCCAGACTCTACTACACAAACCCAGTGAACCTGAAGCCGAGTATGGCAACTTTTGCCTTTTAGCAATGGCAGCATAGTCTAGAGAGGTGCGTGTGGAAAGCAGACAGTGTGAATATGCCAGAACGAAGATTCTCCCTTGTTGTGGGCAAGGCAGTACAGGTACAGAGCAGGAAGACCTCACCAGGCCCTTGGTCTGCTCGCAGCCATGTGGACTGGAAGGTGGAAGGAAGTGCTGACAGCAGGTCTGCCTTGGGGATTTAGGAGGGCTGCTCAGAAGCGGCAGCGTTCAGTGGGTACAGCAGAGGGGGATCTTCACAAGGGAGGAGCAACAGCAGACGCAGGGAGACATGAAGCCATGGTTGGTGGCTCTGTGTGGTCTGAGCACCGTGGAAGGGAGTAAGAGGCATGTGGCTCCCTCCCTCCTCCATCTGCTCTGCACCTGTCTCTGTGTTAGAGGCCTTCCCAGGTTGGCCTTTCTAAAACTGTGTCCCTGACATTGCTTTATTTTCAGAACACATCTAGATACCTGGCACACTCCGTCTCAACTTGTATGTTATCTTTACTCCTGCCAGACTCTGTACTCCATGACAGCAGGGACTTTGCTTTGTATGGCAAATAGTAGGTACTCAAATATTTGTTGAATGAATAAGAATATGCACTGGCCATCGTATTTTTGGAAAGTCTTGATTTCCATGTCAGGGAGTTTGGCTTTTATTTAAGCAGCAGGGGAGTGAAGGAGGTTGCGGGCAGCAGCGAGGAAGATGGATTGGACCAGGGAGAGCGTGGGCCTTCCTTGGCTCTGGTCCTGCTCCAGAGGACTCACCCTTCAGCACAGGGTACTGTCTGTGTGGTCTGGTTATGCGTTCATGGGCACAGTTATCTGGAGCCAAGAGTAGGATTCCATCTCTGACAGATCTTTGTCTCTAACGACGGGGTGACTGGGGGCTGACCTCTGCTCTGCTTATTGGGGGCCCAGGATGATCTAACTGGCTCTCCTGGGCCCTGCTTATGGAAGTGAATATTGATAGTCTTTCTGGAAAGCAGTTTGGCAAAAGATCCCAAGAACCTTAAAAATATCCCTACTCTTTGGCCTAGAAATTCCACAACAAGGGCTTTATCCGAAGGAACCAAGCCAAAGTGCGTGCAGAGCTTTATGTGCAAAACCTTGCATCCCAGCGTGAACAATTGGAAACAGCCTGTGTGACTCAGATACCATGCACATCCATCCCCTCCTCTCTGTCCCCACTAACACTCTGCCTGCCACAAAAGAGCCCCTCCAGGAGATCCGAGTCCAAGCCTGTAATCTCCTTTAGTGATGCAGCAACCTCCCAACGGGTCTTCCTGTCTCCAGCCTAGGTCCCCTAGCCCCACCTTCCACATGAGGTCCGAGGTGAGCCATCTGAAATGCCTGTCTTCCTCCACCTCTCCTCTGCAGAGGTTCTCCCTGCTCCAAGGGGACAGAGTCCCAGCTGTGTCACCAGCTTTGGGGCCCTTCCTGCCTCGCCTTCCCTTTGACTGCATCTCCCATTGCCTCCTGCCTTGCATGGAGCACTGTCGGCTCCCCAGACCCAGCTTGCCTAAGAGCACCCATGGGCTCCCGCTGTTCCCCCTCCTTCGAGCTCCCCCTTGCCCTCTGCCTGGCTAAGCTCTCCGTTAGCACCAAGCAGACTTCAGGGCCCTCCACAGGCTGAGACCCCATCGCCTGTGGTCCTTGTTCTGTTGTACACTGGTCCCTCAATGTCCACATGGAATTATTTCAGGAGCCACTGTGGGTACCACAGTGAGGATTCCCAAGTCCCTTGTGTAAGGTAGCATAGTGTTTGCATGTAATATACGTACATCCTCCAGTATACTTTAAATCACCTCTAGATTCCTTACGGTGCCTCACACATTGGAGATGTATTCAGTTGTTATATTGCATTGTTCAGGGAATAATGTCAAGAAAAAAGCTTGTACATGTTCAGTTCATTGTCTGTTAATGCTTATTTATTTTCATCTACTTGAAAGGAAGAGTAACAGAGAGAAAGAGAGAACTTCCATCCTCTGCTTTGCTCCCCAGAAATCCACAATAGCCAGGGCTGCGCTGGACTGCCAGCAGCCCAGAATCCCGTCCAGGGGCCCAAGCACTTGAGCCATCATCCTCTGTTTCCCAGGTGTATTAGCAGGAGGCTGGATCCGAAGCAGGGCAGCTGGGATTCTAATCAGCTGTGCCACAACATCAGCCCTTTGGTACTTTTTAGTCTTTTTGATCCACAGTTGATTGAATCTGTGGATACGGACAGAACCCAGGCATTGGGGCCATATATTACTATGCTTGTACATTTTTTAAAAAAATACTTATTTATTTGAAAGAGTTAGAGAGAGGAAGAGACAGAGAGATCGTCTATCTGATGGTTCATTCCCCAGGTGGCTTCAACGGCTGGGCTAAGCCAGACTGAAGCCAGGAGCCAGGAGCTACATCCAGGTCTCCCATGTGGGTAGCAGGGGCGAGAGCACTTGGGCCATCTTCTGTTGCTTTTCTCAGGCCATTAGCAGGGATCTGGATTGGAAGTAGAATAGCCGGGACATGTACAAGCCGGGACAGCAGTATTGCAGGTGGCGGCTTTACCTGCTGAGCCTCAACACTGGTCCCGTCCATTGGTTTCTAACTGTCCCTTTACTTCTTGTCTCTGTTCCCCAGTATGGAGCCTGACACATACTAAAAGCTTGATACATGTATCTTGAATTAATGAACAAATGATGATAAGAAGAGATGCATACAGTTCTCAGCACAGAGTAAATGCTCAATAAACCTTTATTGGATGGTTCTGTGTGACATAAACAAGCAGAATTTTTTGAAGTTTCTTATTTATCCTGGATTCCTTTCCCTGAGTCAGTCTCTAGGGCAGAACCTGGGCATCTGAATTTTTATGAAGCTGCCCCAGGTGACTCTGTTGAGAGTCACTGGTCTAGCAGCTGGTGTAGGATTAAAATAAAAATAGGGGTAAGGCTGTGATAATGGTGGAAGCTCCTATCGTACCTATCATATGATCCCAGCAATGTGTATGTGCGTTGAGATGAACAGAAAATACTTCCACATGCTATTGCTGGTTATTTTTGGGTGATGGGATATGAATGACTTACTTTTTTTTCTCTCTGTATGTTTCTGTTATGTAATTTCTCTCCATTTTAGCATATGTCATCTTCTAAATAGCATAAAAGAAAGCAGCAAGGCAGTTAGGCCAGGGGTGCCTGATTGAGCTTCATTGCTAGGTCATGGTGTCAGTCCTTGGGCTGTAGCCTGAGCCTCTGGCCGGCCCTCTGGTGCTCCAGGAACCTGCTTGGTGATGCTGGACATGGATACTCCCTAGGCCCAGAGCAGGCTGCCCCGTGGTTTCCAAGTTCTCAGGGGAGGGAGGAGGTTGAGAAGTGTGATAGACCTTGATGAGGTGAGATTTTTTAAAAAAATTATATTTATTTATTTGAAAGACAGAGTTACAGAGAGAGGTAGAGACCCACAGAGAGAGAAGTCTTCCATCCACTGGTTCACTCCCCAAATGGCTGCAACAGCCAGAGCTGAGCCAGTCTGAAGTTAGGAGCCGGGAGCTTCTTCTGGGTCTCCTACGCAGGTGCAGGGTCCCAAGCACTTGGGCCATCTTCTGCTGCTTTCCCAGACCATAGCAGAGAGCTGGATCCGGAGAGAAGCAGCTGGGACAAGAACCACTGCCCATATGGGATGCCGGGGCTTTAACCTGCTGTGCCACAGTGCCCACCCTGAGATGGGATTTTGCTAAGAATTTGCCACTACCAGGTAGCCTCTAACTGGGACCCAGAATAGAAAAGCTGGCCTGGAGTGTGATATGGGGAGACCCCAGATCTGGGCCTCAGCCAGCAAGGCACTGTGATGCCAGAGCTGGGTGCTCCACCACCCTGGCAGGCATGTGGGGCAGGGTGGAACAGCCAAGTGGGACACAGAGAGTTAGAACCGTGAGACAGATGAGAAGCGGACAGTGAGAGGCAGCCAGCCAGATGGAGCCCCCTGAACCTAGGCGCTCAGGCTGCGATCCTGGGGCCGGGGCCAGTGCTGGTGCTGGCTGGGGACATGTGTTTACTTGTTGTTTCGGGCCTTCTTCCTCCCAGAGCCTGTTCTGAGTCCACCCAATCGGGAAACTCTTCCCCTCCTTTAAGCTCTGCTGGCTTTTGTTCATGCCTCCATAGCCCTCATCCTTTTCTGCGTTTGTGTTCTTGTTTCCCTGTTCTGTCTCAGGCCCCTCCTGAGTGCAGAGTGCAGACTCAGGCCCGAGCAGTGCCCAGCCTGTGGCCGGAATCCAGGGAAAGAGGAGGGCTTTGCCTCACTCTCCCAGCTGGAAAGGTCAAGGCCCAGTGCTAGAGCAGAGAGGGCTCTGCTCCTGGCCTTGTGGCTGGCTCTTGCCTGGTGCGTCCCTGGGTCACCATGGCAACGAGATGCTCACTGGCAAGCAAATAGCATCCCCCATGCAGGGCTGCCAGCCTCAGCAGTTCTTGACCTCCAGCTGAGCTGAAACTGAGCGGATGCCTTTTCACCAGCCGGGAGCTGAGCCCACAGGGCTCTGTCCCTGTCCCTGTGGTGGCTGTGCTGAAAACAGATACCTCCTGCTGTCCCGGGTTTGCCGCCTCCTCTCCCCACCAACCTCCACACTGCCAGAGCCTGTCTGGCATCTGTGAGGGGAGGAGTTTTGGGGCAGAACAGGTGGTCTCCTAGCTGGTCGCCTCCTACCAGCTCCATCCTGTCTGCAGGGAAGCCTTCTTCCCTGGGTTGTAGCACCTTGGGAGGCCGCCTTTTCCTGAGCTCCTGGGAAAGCTGCCCCTGCCTGGCACACCTGAGAGAAGGAGGCCTGACCTGTCTGCTCTACCCCCCACACCCCAAATCTGACTCAGCTCTTGCTTGACACAAATCTTAGCTCTCGTTGGACTGGTCTCAGGAAGGGCAGGTGATACAGGCCTTGGCCCGGCTCTGCCGGGCTAACCAGGCCTTGCAGCCAGGACTTGCCTGTCTGCCTGCGTTCCCCTGAGACAGAGGCCTAAGGACCCTCCCTTAAGAGTTCCACTCTTTCCTGCCCTTTTGGGGATGTTCTCTGTTGGCCCCTTTCTCACACTCACCTGAACCTTTTTTCCAAAAGCCTTGAGCTGATCCACTCCCTGGTTCATTCTCTTAGGTTTTATTGAACCCCTATTGCGTGCTGGGCACTGTCCTGAGTCCTGGAGCTCCTGGCTTGGGTAAAGCCTGCCCTGGTAGCTGATTTTCAGTGCAGCTCACACAAAGTGGTTCATTTTGATTCAGAATAGCTAGGGACAGTCTTTCCTTAGAGGTATCTTGTGAGAAGGAGACAGCCAAAGTCCCAGCTGAGCTGTCTGAGCCTTGTCATGACAAGGACCTCTTATTGCCTTTCCCAGTAAGTTTCAAGATTTTCTGCCAAATGACATTTAAAGAGAAGCTTAAGGAACACATGTGTCCACACATACAGACAGTTCCTGCTCTTCAGAAAGGCCAGTACGTACACAAACCTGTATCCTAGAGAGTCAAAGCCCGCCGCCCTCCCCTGGCGGCAGAACTGGTGTGTATTCCTCCAGGCCCTGTTCTTCATGGATGCTAACGCTGTCTTGGCAGCCTTGGGCGCCTTCAGAGCTGCCAGTTTCTTGAGAGGCGCCCTGGCAGTTACTGCATCCAGACCTCTGGCCAGTGTAGACATGGCGTCTGGTGCACAGGCATCCTCGCTCACCTCCCCACCGCATCATGCCAGGTCAGCAAACGTAGCCCTCGAAAGCTCTGGTTGGCCAGCAGGGGTGGCCTTTCTCCCTCCTCCACACTGAGCCCCAAGCTCCTCTCCATTGGAAGAGGACTTGAGTGGGGAGCTCTTACCTGACCACCCGAGGGAGGGAGACTTCTGGGCATTTCTGCCTGTTTGCTCCCACTCTGGCTGTGTCTCTCACCTCTTTTTATCCTGCCCTGTCTCCTGGCCTTGAGAAAACAGAGTCCCAGAGATGTGACACCTTCCAGGTTGACTACAGCCTCTCCTCTGGGCAGACCTATCTGCTCGCTGTGAGCCCCTGATTTCCACGTGCTGGCTGGAGGTTTTCATTGACAGATATGCCTTAGCATTTCCATATTTTTTAAAAAAGATTTGTTTATATATTTGAAAGTCAGAGTTACAGAGAGGGAGAGAGAGGTCTTCTATCTGTTGGTTCACTCCTCAGATGGCTAGGGTTGAGCCAGGCCAAAGCCAGGAGCCAGGAGCCAGGAGCTTCTTCTAGGTCTCCCACATGGGTGGCAGGGACCCAAACTTGGGCCACCTTCCAGTGCTTTCCTAAGCCAGTAGTAGGGAGCTGGATTGGAAGTGGAGCAGCCAGGACTTGAACCGGCCCTGTGTGAAATGCTGGTGCTGCAGCTGGGGGTTTTACCTGCTATATCACAATGCCGACCGACCCCCCAGCATTCCTATTTTTAAAAAATGAATCATCTAGGCCGGCGCCGTGGCTCAACAGGCTAATCCTCCGCCTTGCGGCGCCGGCACACCGGGTTCTAGTCCCGGTCAGGGCGCCGGATTCTGTCCCGGTTGCCCCTCTTCCAGGCCAGCCCTCTGCTGTGGCCCAGGAGTGCAGTGGAGGATGGCCCAAGTGCTTGGGCCCTGCACCCCATGGGAGACCAGGATAAGCACCTAGTACCTGGCTCCTGCCATCAGATGAGCGCGGTGCGCCGGCCGCAGCGCGCCGGCCGCGGCAACCATTGGAGGGTGAACCAACGGCAAAGGAAGACCTTTCTCTCTGTCTCTCTCTCTCACTGTCCACTCTGCCTGTCAAAAAATTAAAAGAAAAAAAAAAGAATCATCTAAATGTAGTTGGAAGAAAGTTCTTTAGAGACCTAGGGGGAGATAGTAAGTCTGTTGTGACAGTGTTGAGAGCGGCTCTTCACTCCCAGCGTGGCACAGCTGGGGAGAGCTGGAGCCCATCGGCCAGGGCAGAGGGGCTAGAGGAGAGCACAGGGCTGTCCTGTGGTGCCACAGCTGCAGAGAGCTTTAGAATGACCCCTGCCCACCACACAGAGCCTTGTGTTCAGTGTTCATGTGGTCCCGACTTGGTCAATGAAGAATGAAGACCACTGTTCAGTGGGAGGCAGTCTGTCCTGCCGCCTGCACTCGCCGTCCCAGCCCAACTGCAGGCCTTTGCCGCTTCCATACCTGCCAGCTGGACCACCTGCTTTCCTTTACCTGCTTCCAAGGCCGTGCTTACAAGGTCATACATCCTCCAGGAAGTCTCCTCGTGTGTGCTCTCTCCCTGTGCTGCTTCCCCACATCCTCTGGAGTCCCCTTGATGCCATTTCCTGCTTGGTAGCCATTCATTTAACGAACACTGAGCGCCTACTCTGTGTAAGGTAGCAGGTGTAAATGGAGGAGCGTCCCAGGCCCTGCCTGGGAGAGACTGGCATTCTAATGGGAAAGACAGAAAAGCAAAGAAACACCTGCAGAGAGGGACTCACCAGGCAGAGAGCTGGGACTGTGCAGGGAACGGAGGAGCCCGTTTGAGTTAGGTTGGCAGGGAAGGCCTGTCTGCACAGCTGCTTGTTATGCATTGAGACACACGTTAAAGTAGTGAAAATGCCACCCTCATTTTCTTAGGCCCCTTGACTGCCTGGCAGGGCCTTGGGCACAGTGGGTGCTCAGGAATTGTGTGTTGAAATGAAGCTGGGCTTGAGCACCCTGGGAGCCAGTAATCCTTGCCCTCTCCCGCCTTAGGGCTCGCTAGCCCCGCCTCCAGCTGTCATTTGACCCTGAAGAATTGGGTTACCTTGGGGGTGGGGTGGCAGGGTCCTGTGAACTTGAGCCCAGGCCAGCACAGCTGCTCCAGGGCCAAGCCCATCGGCACTGGCGTAGGCTAGCTGGAGAGCAGACAGCCTGGAGACTGCCCGGGACTGGACGTCTTGCATCAGAGCCTTTTTCATCACTGTCGTCATTCCAAAGGGAAACTGAGGCCCTGAACTCACACACCATCCCTCCCTCTAGCAGCCACAGAGGCCACTGTCCCGTCCCGTCCATGGGGAGGATAAGACGGGAAGCCTGTTCAAGGATGAAGGGGACAGTTTGCTGCTACCCAGGCCCCGCCAGCCCCACTGAGCCTGTTTATTCCCAGAGCCCTCACCCAGAGGCAGCCTTGGCGATGATCTCTCCCAGCTCCCTCCCACCCCTCTGGCAGCTGCATAAGTGAGTCCTGGCAGGTCTGGGTGTGTGCACCCAACAGACGCCTCACGTACCTGCATTCTAGGGCACCAGTTTGGCTGCTTGTTTTGTTTTTTAATTTGCATATTGATTGACTTACTATGTATTATTTGTGTACTTTAAAAAATGTGCCACGGAGTAACACATTACAAGGACTTCCTGAATCATACACTGGAATATTTTCAAAATAGTGAGCATGAACAGAATGTATCGGAAAACCAAAAAGGGATGGTTCTACACCCTTGGTGTGATTCAGCTGCGGCACAGACAGTGACATGAGCTCGTCTGGTCAGGGCCTTGTCCTGCTCGGGTGGGCGTCCCGCGTGCCTGATCCAGGCATTTTTTTTTTTTTTTAAAGAATTTTATTCTCTTTTTCCTTTTTTTTTCCCTTAAGATTTATTTATTTATTTGAAAGAGTTACACAGAGAGAGGAGAGGCAGAGAAAGAGAAGTCTTCCATCCAATGGTTCACTCCCCAATTGGCTGCAACAGCCAGAGCTGTGCCAATCCAAAGCCAGGAGCCAGGAGCCCCTTCTCGGTCCCCCACACGGCTGCAGGGGCCCAAGGACTTGGGCCATCTTCTACTGCTTTTCCAGGCCATAGCAGAGAGCTGGATCGGAAGTGGAGCAGCCGGGTCTTGAACCAGCGGCCATATGGGATGCTGGCGCTTCAGGCCAGGGCTTTAACCCATTGAACCACAGCGCCGGCCCCTGATCCAGGCATTTTAATGGTGAACAGTTTATGAATGACTGTGGCAGTAATTGGAACGGTTTCCCCTGTAACAGGGTCCCCGTGGCTTTGTGAGCGTCTCTCCCTGCTGGGTGCCAAAGCATTTTTTTTTCTTTGCATGGAATCGTGTATCCCTCCTGGCTGTGTGTGCACGTGTGCATGCCATAGCACATGCAGCTTGTGCCTCCCGGTTTTGAGCAGAGGCTGAGTGTTGGGAGCTCCGGCTCTTCCCCTAGCTGTCTTTGTGCCTTCAGAGCACCACACAGTCTCTACAGAGTGGGTCAGAGCCCAGAGGGGCCCTGGGACCCCTTGTTCAGGGAGGGCCCAAATGAGGGGACCCTGGCAGAAGACCTGTCCCAGTCACATGGTGTGGGAAGGGGCCTGCCAAGCTAGACTCCTGCTGTCCTGGCCTAGCTGAGCTGGAGGCTTGCCAGGCCTTTTCCCATGGGTAGCTTTCTCTGGGAGGCTGTGGTGGGCAGTGTCTAGTAGGGGCGGAGCTCATCCTCCGGAGCCTGGGGTCTCATGGACTTGTGGACAAGGGCAGGCATGCGGTATGGTTCTTCCCCTCCCCCCAAGAGCTGCACTCACCTGCCTCAGGGAGTGGCCTCCTTTGAGAACCCTCACTACTTCCTTTGAAAAAGTTTTGCTGTTTAAGAAAAAGTTCGAGATTCGTCGTTACCACGGACCACACCTTTCTGTGGGGAGACCACGGGGGTGAGGAGACTCCTCTGTGTTTAGTTGGGTGTCCAGCCTGTGGCCTGGCTGAGGATGTGCTGTGCAGGAGGGCTCAAGGTCAAGGCGTCCAAGAGGCTGCGCAGCCGCTGTTTATCCCTGGCCTTCCAGGTCCACCTCCCTTGGCATTGCCAAAATCAATAGCTCAGGACGCCTGGGCGGCCCCTGAGGCCCTTCCACGCCACCCCTGGGGGGGCCCAGCTTTTGGCCATTTCTGCCCCCTCTTGAGGCCCTTCTGGAGGAAGGAACCGTCTCTGAGGACAGAGGAGGCGCCACCTGCACCGGGCAGCCTGCAGCCTGCTACCCTCTTGTGCAGGGGGCTTGGGTTTTTACTTTCTATTTCACAGCAACATCACATAACTCAGGAAGGCTGTGGAGTGGGACTCAGTAATAAACGCTAGCGGGTGGAAATGACACTCGCCTGCAAGAGTCTCACTGAGTCACCTTGAAAATGCCTCCTGGGCACTGTGCACCGAGCGCTTACCACCTTCCAGGCTGCACCTGTGGGGGTCACGATGCGGCTCTCAGAGCCAGCCGCCTCCTGGCTGCATGGCGACTTCATACATAGTGGGTGCTGAGAGGGTACCTGTGTGTGTCGTGCGTGCTGTAAATGTTGTTAAAGTGGTTATTGCTGCCCTCCTCATTGCCGTCCCAGAAGGCAGTCAGTTACTGTCCCTCTTGTCTTTGTTTTTTGAAGAAATATTTATTTATATGAAAGGCTGAGTTAGAGGAAGTGAGACAGAGCAAGCGAGCGCTTCATCTGCTGGTTCACTCCCCAAATGGCTGCAGTGGCTGGACTGGATCAGGCTGAAGCCAGGAGCCTGGATCTCCATCTGGGTCTTCTGTATAGGTGGCAGGGGCCCAAGCCCTTGGGCCATTTTCTGCCGCTTTCCTAGTTAGAGCAGCAGGGAGCTGGATCAGAAGTAGACGGCCAGGACTCGAACTGATGCTCGAACTGATGCTGGCGTCGCAGGCTGTGGCTTAACTCTCTGTGCCATGATGCTAGCCCCTGTTTTCCAGATGAAGAAACTGAGGTTCTCAGAGATTAAATAATACACCCAAATCAAGCAAGTAAGAGGCCGGCAGAGCCAGGGCTGTTTCAGGGCTGGAATCAGAGGCTTTTGGCAACTCCAAATAGCACTTACCTGGCCCTAGACTAGGAGCTGGGCAGCCAGGCACCAGCACTGAGGGGCTGGGTGCTGCCTTGAAGAGCTCGCAGCCTGGCGTGGAGGCGACTCCGGCCCCAGTGGGTTTGAGCCGAGCCAGGTGTTGGGAGGCGCGGCAGGACTGGGGAGCAGCATCAGCGTAAGCTTCCCTCCAGGGCTGGAGGCATGTGCCTGTCATCTCTGTCTGTGTCCAGGGTGGAGGGGCACCGGCGAGTCTCTGCCCTGGGCAGATGGCAGGCAGGACAGGATCTGGACAGGCAGCTGACTGGCAACGAAAGGATGTGAGGCCACTGGATTCTTGCTGCTGCCTTGGAGTCTCTGAACCTCAGTGTCCACCTCTGTAAAATGGGAATAATAATACTCGCCTCACAGGGTTGTTGTAAGGATTAAGTGAAATAAAGTATGTGAACAAATTTCTTGAAAACCCTAAAATTATTTCCAGGAAAGAATTCTATTTTGTTTTCATTTGAAAATTTCTTCCTCATTTTAAAAAAAAAATGTTATTTAAGTATACAAGTTTCATGTATTTCATAGATACTTTTTTTTTTTTTTTTTTTTTTTTTAGAGAGAGAGAGATAGATTTTCCATCTGCTGGTTTACTCCCCAAATGGGCACAGTGGCTGGGGCTGGGCCAGGCTGGAGCCAGGAGACTCTCCGGGTCTCCCATGTAGATGTAGGATCCCAAGCATTTGGACCATCTTCTTCTTTCTCAGGCACATTAGCAGGGAGCTGGACTGGAAGTGGAGCAGCTGGGTCTCTAACTGGTGCCCATATGGGATACTGGCATTGCAGGCAGTGGCTTAACCTGCTATGCCACAGTGCCAGCCCCCTAAAACTAGTTCTTACACAACTGGAATAATGGCTAGCAGTTTTGAGTTTCTCCCCTGTGCCCCACCCAGGACTAGATGACATACAGTGTCTGCATCTTCACAATTTTCTCAGGTGGGCAGAGTTGTTCTCATTATATGGAGGTGAAAACTGAGGTCCAGAGATTCAGCTGCTGCCCAGGGTCACTCAGGTCCTCTTGGATTCCAAAGCCACTGCTCTGTGCTTCAGATCCTCCTACGTTTTCTCCTCTTCCCAGCCCCTCCCCTCATGGCAGGGTGTGGCTGAGTGAGGCACTCCTGACCGGTCAGCCACCCAGGCCTGCAGCCAGAGTGGGCTTCACCTGCCCGCGGGCTCCAGGTTGTGAGCCCCCTGGCAGGCTCCCATCCCTACCAGTCAGGCAAGTCAGTCTTGCTGGCCTGTGAGTCACACCAGCACTGATGAGTCAGGTTGTTCCCTGGCTAGTGCCCACAGCAGCCGGGGAGGGGACAGAGGGTTTCTTAGGAAGTAGACCTCCCTTCCTCTGCTCTCCCACTCATCCCTGTGCCTTGGGGCTGCTCATTTTCCACCCAGAGGGCTGGTGCTCAGACATGGAGGAAGAGTACTTTGTGTCCTCACACGGAGGGTGTCCTGGTGCTGACCACACTGGGCACGCGAGATCAGGCCTCGGGCTGCGTTGAGTCAGGAGGTGGGAGGGGTGAGGAGGCCTTCCTTGAGAGTGAGGAGCATACCAGGCCAAGGCTGTCTGACCACAGAACCCATGTACTTGGCCTCTGGGCCTGGCTTGCCCTCTCCTTTGTACGGAGAGGGGGTTTTCTCCGCACAGTGTGGCTGGGCTCCCTGTGTAGAGGGTCTGCTAATTCATCTCCGTCTTGCCTTCTGAGCAGCCTGGCTGCCAGCCTTCCAAGGGCTGTCCAGATGGTCAGCTGCAGGCAGCACGGGGTTCTCCCTCAGCAGCCTCTGCCAGCCTCTCAGAGGCCTAATTAAACGCAGCCAAAGCAGCCAGCCAGCTAGGCAGGGCAGCCTAGTTCCAGATCAGTGCCTCACAGCCCAGGCCATCTGTGAGAGTCACCTGGAGAGCTTTTAAACCCCTCTGATGCCCAGCTGTCCTCCAGAGCAATGCAGTCTGTCCCTGGGGGTAGGGCCCAGGCCCCATGTGTTCACTGCACCACGCCGTATTGCTCCTCAAGAGCCTGCCCTCCAGGAGTTGACAGTCAAGTTGCAAGGCCAGCACAACACAAGGGAGCACGAATGTGAGGCAGTGTGAGACTCGGGGCCAGTGTGGGGCGGGTCAGGGCGGCGGGTGGGGCACTGGGGCCAGAGGGCTCGAGTCCAGCATCCTGATGGCTGGAGGTCTGGACCCTGCAGTGCAAGGGCAGGAAGCCATGGAGGACACTGGCCTGCCAGGGCTGGTGAGTCACGGGCTGTAGAGGAGGAAGGGGAAGGGATGAGTCAGGCACAGCTGCCTGCAAGGCCCAGGCCAGGCTTGGGAACATGCGTGTGCCCAAGCACAGAGCTCTGTGGAGCCACAAAGTGAATGCCGAGCATCCCGAGCTGTGCCACATGAAGAAGTGGGCAGTGAGCCTGAAAAGCTTGGCGTCCAGGTCTCGAGAACGTCGGGCATCTGTGTGTGCTCTCTGCACCGCCCACCAAGCTCCCTGGGCATGGTGGCACCTTCGTGAGGTGGCGAAGCCAGTGGCACTGGCACCTGGCAGATGTCACAGCAGTCAGGATGGAAGGGACCCAGGTCCTCTGACTGCAGGTGCAGCCCTGGGAAGAAACAGGCCAGGAAGACAGTTCCTCAGGGCCCCTTGCTGGGGTGTGGACTAAGTGACTGCTCTTGAGAGACTGTGGGGCCCTTTCTCACTCCAGCTCTGGGTGCTGCGGGACAGAGGGCTGATGAGGTGGGACACGCAAGACCCCAGGGGCTTGATGCCAGACAGACCCACCTGGACTGCTGAGTGAGTTAGGTTGAACAGAGACAATAGGTTTCAGGTCAAAATAATAATGAAAAAATAACTGCCTAGTCTGGAGCAAGAATGGTACTCTTTTTAAGAAACGAGACAAAACAAAAAAGATTTTATTTATTTTTCTGAAAGGCAGAGTTAACGGAGATGGAGAAAGCAAAATCATCCATCTACTGGTTCATTCCCCAAATGGCCGCAATGGCCAGGGTTGGGCCAGGCTGAAGCCAGGAGCTTCTTCTGTGTCTCCCTTGTGGGTGCAAGGGCCCAAACACTTGGGCCACCCTCCATTGCTTTCCCAGGTACATTAGCAGGGAGCTGGATCTAAGTAGAGCAGCTGGGACTCGAACCAGCACCCTTATGGGATGCCAGCATCACAGGTGACAATTTTAACCCACTACACCCAATGCCAGCCCTAAGAACAGTGCTCTTGTGTGTGAATCTTCAGATTGAGGAAGCAGGAACCTGGGGGTTCCGTGCTAGGAGACCCCCTATGTGCTTCATCGGTGGTACCTTCTTGGCCCTACGAGAAGTCGTGCATATGTACGTCTATGAATATTTACAGTCATACCCCAGTATTGGTAGGGAGTTCATTCCAGGACCACCCCCCATTCTCAAACCTGGAGGTGTTCAGGTCCCTTATATAAAAGGCTATAGAGTTTGCATAGCAGCTGCACACATCCTCCTGTGTACTTACGTCATCTCTGTTCACAATCCCTAGAGCAGTGTGAATGCTGTCTCGCTTAGAAAATGACAAGGGACAAGTCAGCACGTTCGGCACAGGTGCACGTTTTCTCCTGAAGGCTTTAGACCCAGGCTTGCTTGACTCGGCCCAAACAGAACCCACAGATGCGGAGTGCTGGCTGTATGTAGACGGAAGGGTAGAGGAATCCATCGTGAGAACATGATAGAGCATACTTAGACTAAGATAGCTGCAGCGTGAGCTTGGAGGCCACTGTCACAGGCATTCCCTCCTTGACTGAAGCGTCACCTCATGGCGTGTGGCTGTGTTCAGTCCTCCTTGTCTCCCTGAGAGGTGGGGCTGGGCCTGTCTCCGACCTCCTGGAAGATGGGACTAGAAAGCTTAAGGCATTTGCCCAGGGTTACTTAGCAAAGTAGTGAGGGAGCTGAGGCACCAACCTAGGTCGCTCTGACCCCAAACCTGTACCCTCAGCTTCTGTGGGTCTCTGTCGGGGGGCGTGTGCTCCAGCTCAGGATCACCATAGTACCTTTCAAGGGCACCACAGGCTGCCTCGTGGCATAGCAGGTACATATCAGGTGCATAGCAGGTGCCCCAGCTCAAGAAATGTCCGGAAGCTGGATTGTCCCCAGCAGGGGTGTTGGTCTCCACCACTGAGCCCCACACTAGCCTTACTGAACCAGAGTCGTGGGCAGGTGCCCAGGTCTGTGTTTCTGTGAAGTCCACAGGCGATGGCCCAGGCGACCTGGGAGGGTGCTCCTCTGGGATTCTGTCTGTCCCTAGTGGGCGCTGAAAGGTCAGGCCGGACTCGTAACTCCTGTGCTCTCGTTCCCTGCGTGTTTCAGCTGCTGCTTTTTCTTTCAGCATAGTCGTCACCTCTGTGTGTTCAGCTCCTGACAGCATCTAGTTCTGGTTATAATTCAGCTGTCTCTAGTGGTGGAGTGGGCTGGTGGGCAGAGTTCACTCCCTAATCCTAGCATATGCACGTGTGCGTGCGCGCGCGCACACACACACACACACACACACGTGCTTGGGAAAGAGCCGTGGGGTCTGGAGCAAGTCCGCTCACCTCTCAGCCTCAGTTTCCTCATCTGTGGAGGGGAGTGGCGAGACCCAAGGGCTTTAAGGTCCCTTCCAGCTTCAGGATTGTGCTGTGCCCAGGGGCACGTGCCTGATGGAGTGTAGTGTCCGCCTGTAGCAGGGAGGGGTTCTGGGCCCCACATTCGGCCTCTGGACACTTTGCCAGCTGGTGCTCACCCGGTCCTCCTTGACAGCCCGGGTGGCAGCTGTCTCTGCCTGTGGAGGCACAGTGCCAGAGAACCTGACTCCCCTCCCTGGAGTCTCGGGGTAGCGAGGAGGCTGCTCAGAGACAGCAGACCTTTCTAGCCACCTCCGGGGAGTTCCTGTCTCATTCATCAGCTGCCGACCTCCCTGTTGTGCCCCAGGAAAAGTGCTGACCCTGTGCTGTGTGGCCGGCACCGGGAAGCAGACATCCATCAAGGCCGCTCTTTGTCCCTGTCGAACTTAACCTCATTTAACCCCTGCATTCTTCCGCACAGTGAGATAAAGACCAAGATAAGACCAGCAGGACTTTTCAAAATCTGAGCAACTCCCTGCAAAAACAAAAAGATGGCAGTGAGCATTCTTACCTTGGCTTGGTTGTCAGTGACAGTAGCTACTGACCTAAGCGTCAGGCAGAGTACTCTCACTTAGTCCTGCGGGGGGTTCTTGAGGTGGGGGTTAGGTCCTCTTTTTACTGATGGGAACACTGAGGCTGAGGTCCTGCGGCTGCCTTCACGAAGGTGGTCCGCGGCCAGGGAGACCCTGTCTGTGTCGGAAGCCCCGGGGGGAGGAGCCAGATCGAAGAAAGAGACCCTTTACTCACACCCCTTTACTCACAACCATCCTTGTGCCACATTGCCAGAAAACACGTGCAATCAATTCCCATCCAGAGCTGCCCACACCAGAACTGTCCACGGTCAGGCCAGAACCCTCTTTGTGCTCGGGAATGAGTGTATCGGTACATGGTGAAGATAAGAATGTGCTCACTGCAACGAATGGGCTGTGCTTCAAAACAAAACAAAACAAATGACTCAGGGTGGGTCCTGGCACAGCAGTCAAGTCACTGCTTGGAACACCACATCTGGCGTAGGGTGCCTGGTGCCAGTCCCAGCTCCTCCGCTGCCAATCCAGTTTCCTGCTGCTGCACAGGCTGGAGGGCAGTGGTGATGAGTCAAGTACTCGGGTCCCTGCAGCCACATGGGAGACCCGGATGGAGTTCCCAGCTCCCAGCTTCAGCCTGGCCCAGCTCTGGCTGTTGCAGGCATTTGGAGAGTGAACCAGCAGTTGGAAGATCTTTCTCTCTCTTTCTCTCTGGATTTCAAATAAAATGAAGATAAATAAGTAAATAATAATGTAAAGAAAAGAGCGATTCATAGGAGCTTAAGGACTACTGGCGGGTGGCTACACTCTGGGGGAGCAGGTCCTGTCTCCAGCAGCCTCAGGACAGGGGTTAGAACCCCAGCGTCAGGCCTGGGGTTCTCTTTACCATCAAGAGCAGGTAGGCCAGGAAGTGGCCGCGGGGGGTGCTGGATTGGTCAGCAGCCAGCCCTGGGATGCCACCCTCCCCGCTGCCCGGTGAATGTGCACATTGTATGCGGTGCCATGAAAGCACACCCTGTCTCTGCACTCTTGTGTGCTCCCTTGTCCACACCCTCCAGGGTTCTGCCAGAGTCTGTTGCTCTTGGCGACACTTGGCCTCCCTTGGCCACACAGGTACCAGCCCTCGCGGGGCTGGGGTTCTGGGCTGCAGCCCGTATCCGGAGCCTGTTGCCCGGCTACACACCTTGGAGACAGGTTCTGTCCCTCCCTGCCCACTTCACATTCAGTGAGATTTGTTCACAAAACGGAGTGCCCTGTCCCCGCTGGCAGGGGCTTCTTCTCGGCAGCTCCCCTGCTCTCTCGCCTGACCTGCCTCTCACCTCTTGTTGGACATCAGCTGTTACCAGGCCCTGCAGTATACCAGGCCCTGGCAAGGGGAAGATGAGCTGGAGGTGGTGAACCGGAGGTGTCCCAGCCTCAGGCCCACAAACGGATCCTTGCTGAGAACTGTGGCTGCCCTGGACTGGGCACCATCCCAGAGGAAGAGGTGCCAACCTGCCTTGATCCTCAGCTCTGCCCCAGACCACCTGGGACCCAAAAGCCCCAGGAGGGCATGCAGGTTAACAAGCCCTGCCCGTCGCTTAGCAACTAGCCTCACCCCTTCACCTCCCTGAAGCCTGGAGCTGGGGCCCCAGGGACTGCAGGGGGAGGAAAGGCCACCGAATCCCAGGGTGTGGGAGGTCCCCCGCTGAGCGAGCTGGGCCAGCACTTTCCCATGGAAGGTTACTCAGGCTCTGAGGGTCATCCCGGGCTAAATCGAACTATAAATACCACGCTTCCTGAAGGGATTACCTGGGGACCGTGTCCCCTGGCTGCACCCGCCCCGGCTGCTGGGCTCATCCTCTTCTGGGGCCTCTGACCTCTTGTCCCTCCTGCCAGGTGGGGCCCTTGTCCACCTGCATCGCCCTCTGTAGCTGCTGGCTGTGGGAGGAGGGGAAGTTGAGCCTCACCCTGGCCGAAGGGCACTGAGACCCGGGTTGTCAGGGAAGCCGGCCTTTGTTCCTGCCTTCTTCTGCCTGGAGCCTCATCCCTCACATCAGCAGCGCAAGCTCAGACCTGTCCCTCAATCAGGGAGGACACTGCTGACGCCATCCGCGCAAAAGGCCTGGGGACAGAGCTGGGGAAGCGAGTGTGGAAGCAGCATGGGCATTTGCTGTGGCCATACCTAGGGCCATCTCCTGGCTGGGGTGGGTGGACCATCCCAGGAAATTCTGCTCCCTGTGGCTGAGTTAGGCCAGTCCCTGAAGCCGCAAGAAGGATCTCCTGGGGCCCCAGGCCAAGAAATGAAAGGACTGCCTGACTTCTCCCCCCCGCAGACCCCGCCCCTGCTGTCAGCAGTGCGTTCACCGCTCCCCGCCCCCCTGCGCTGTCAGCTCCTTCTCTCTTCTGCACATACATGCTGAGGCCCTGCAGGGGGCGAGGCAGAGGGAGTCCCGCCTTCTGTGTGGTCTTTCCCAGTGAAGCCCTGTGAGCCTCCTCTCACACACTACACTCACACTCACACACACACACACACACACTTAGATGCACACCCGCTCCTGGCAGCTTGGGAAGGCCCTTCGGTGCTGTCTCTCCCACTCTCCTGCAGAGCACTCCCTGGGGGTGGTGTCGCCAGACACCATTCATTACTGAGGCCAAACCCCGGCATCCCCCATCATTATCCTCCCCCAACCCAGATGCGGTGCCCTCTTGCCCTCAGCCCTCCCTGTCCCCTCCACGTCAGCTTCCACAGCAGCTTGGGAGGCCGCAGGCTGAGCTCCTGGGTGTGAGGGCATGCTGGAGTGTGCCGTTGCCACTTGGGCCTCACTGTGTTTATGCACGGTCTCAATCTGGGTCAGGCATGTACCCCAGCTCAGCCCCAGGACTCAGTGGGTCTAAGAATCTGCCTTTGAACCCTCGCCCTGGGAGACCCTAATTCACACAATCCTTGGCGACCCCTATCCGGATGCATGTTCTCTGCTCAATGCAATAAGATCTTTTGCCACCCCCCCACCCCCAACCCCCCGTTGCTGTCACAGAAACTCACACTTTCAGTGGGTGCTTTGTCCCCTAGCCTCTCCCTGCAGGTTGTGTACCTTGACTGCAGAGAGATCTCCTAACTTTTTTAGTTCTCTCTCATGCCAGCTTCATTAAGGACAAGGACCCAAGGACCGGAGGCTTATCTAGGACAGGACAGGCTTATCTAGATGTCAGTCAGAGCCAAAGGCTCGGGGCTGCCAACAGCTGACATTCTAGCAGCCTCGGGGGGCTTCCCAGCCCCACTACCCTCAGACCCCTCTCTTGGTCTCCAAACCCTTCGGGTTGCGCATGGCTGCTCCCAGAACTGGCCCCCTTCCTCATTAACACCTTCTGCTGTGTTATTCTTAGTACTAAAGTATTAAGTTCCCTTTGTAGAAAACTTGTCCAACGGAAGCCCTCCAGAAATCATTGGTAGCTGCCCATCAGGGGTACTCACTGGTGCCATTTTGCTATAAATCCTTCCAGTGTTTCAATTATATTTAATTATACATACTTTTAAAAAATTATTATTTGAAAGGCAGAATGACGGGGAGAGAGATCTTACATCCACTGGTTCACTCCTCAAATGTCTACAATAGCTGAGGCTGGGGCAGACTGAAGCTAGGAGCCCAGAACTTCATTCAGACGCCCACGTGAGTGGCAGGGACCCAGTTACTTGGGCAATTATCTACCTCCGAGGCACATTAACAGGAAGCTGGACCAGGGGGCCTGTGTTGTGGCACATCAGGTTAAGCCGTCACTTGCAGCACTGCCGTCCTGTTCATCGTGCCAATCCTGGCTGCTCTGCTTCCCTTCCAGCTTCCCGTCACTGTGCCTGGCAAAGCTGCTGCTGCTGGCCTGAGTCCCTGCTACCCATATGGGAGACTGGGATGGGGGGACAGAGTTCTAGGCTCCTGACTGCAGCCTGGCCCATCCCAGACCATTGCAGCCATTTGAGAAGTAAACCAGCAGATGGAAGATCTCCCTCTCTGTCTCTCCCTCTATTATTATTCTTATTTTTTTTTGAAGGGGGACAAGGAGGGGGACTGGTAACGGGAAGCTGGATTGGAAGCAGAGTAGCCTGGACTTGAACCAGGCACTCCAGTATGGGATGCGAGCATTCCAAGGGTGCTCTAACCCGCTATGCAACACCTGCCCCTGTTCATTCTTTTCTGGAAGGGAAGCTGGAGCCAAGAGCACTTGCTGTTCTGGAACCTTTCCGCAGTGTGTTTCGGGCATCTCCGTGTTACTCAGCATCCTTCCTCATAGTCACAGAATGGCTGCTAACAAGTGCCTTCTACAGATCTTACAGCCTTGTTCCGATGCATTCGTTATGTAGTCTCTCTCACACCTGTTAAAAATCATGCTGAGTCAAACACAGTTGTGATTATTTTCTTAGATTCTTAGAAACCAAAATAGCTAAGCCAAAGAGGGATACCTTTTTCAGTGTTCCACACCTTTCCAAAGGCCCTCCCGAAAGCTCTGTGTTCATGCAGCCTGTGAGTTTTCAAAGCCTCCCTGCTGCCCAATTTGTTTTGACTCAGCTAACCATAAATTATTATTTTTAAATTTTTTTATTTTTATTTTTTTTACAGGCAGAGTGGATAGTGAGAGAGAGAGACAGAGAGAAAGGTCTTCCTTTTGCCATTGGTTCACTCTCCAATGGCTGCCGAGGCCAGTGCGCTGCGGCCGGCTCACTGCGCTTATCCAAAGGCAGGAGCCAGGTGCTTCTCTTGGTCTCTCATGGGGTGCAGGGCCCAAGCACTTGGGCCATCCTCCACTGCACTCCCTGGCCACAGCAGAGAGCTGGCCTGGAAGAGGGGCAACCGGGACAGAATCCAGCTCCCCGACCAGGACTAGAACCCGGTGTGCCGGAGCCGCAAGGCGGAGGATTAGCCTGTTGAGCCGCGGTGCCAGCCGGAAATTTATTATTTTTTTAAAGACTATTTGATTTGAAAGAGTTACAGAAAGAGGGAGGGAGAGAGAGTAAGGTATCTTCCATCCACTGGCTTACTCCCCAAATGGCCACAACAGCCAGGCCTGGGCAGGGCTGAAGCCAGGAGGCTGGACCTTCATCTGAGTCTCCCTCTCTGAGAAGTGGCAGGAGCTCAAGCACTTGGGCCATCCTCCGCTGTTTTCCCAGGTGCATTAGCAGGGAGCTGGATCGGAAGTGGAGCAGCCAGGACTAGAACTGAACCAGCACCCATATGGGATGCTGGTGTCACATGTGGTGGTTCAACCCACTATGGTACTCTGCCAACCCCAAGTGAATGAAATTTAAATGTTCAGCATCAATTTGCTTATAGGCTTTGCTTTTCTGTGTATGTGGCCAAGATTGTCAGCCACAGTGCATAGGGATCAGACGTTTGCCTGGTGTCTTCTATGGGCTTCCCGCTGCGGCTGGAGAACTGGGTCTGATGCATCCATGCGGCCTTGACCCCTGCGTGAAGGGGCCAACACCAGCCCCGAGGTGCTGTGTTGCCCTCTGCTGGCCGCAGGTACATTGAGGACTGAGAGGGAAGTGGTTGGGCTGGGCTCCTGCTGTTTTCTTACGTTCACCCTGGCCGTCGTCCCCTGCCCCCCGCTTGCCATGCCCATTCTACTGTATCGAAGGTGAGGATTTCTTAAATCACTGTGTCCTGGCTCCCTGCAGCTGCTGTCAGTACTTGAGGTGGCTCACTCACAGCGTGCCCGACTGTGGGTGGGACGTTTATGAATGGCAGGAAAGCCAGCTGCTGTCCATGTGGCAAGGGAGGTGACCTTGCAGGCTGCCTGGAGAGATCTGTGAGCAGGGGGAGCGTCCCTCGGGGGCGTGCCCAGTGAGGGGATGGCTTTGAAAGGGCCTCCACTTCAAGATCAGTTCTTTTGCTTTCAGGAGAGAGTGAGATGTGTGTCCACAGGGTCACAGCTCAGCTGTCCTTGGAGTCACAGTCCAGCAACCTCAGTTGTCAACAACAGAGCCAGAAAGCGAATATTTAAAAATGTCCCAAGGCCTTGTTCTCTTTCCTGTGGGAAGTCTCTCAGATGGCGCCACCTTGTGTCCCGTCTCAGCCCTCAGGTTAGCAGAGGTCACTCTACCTATGTTAGGGGCAGCAGACAGGAGACCAGCGAGAAGGAACATGAGAGGAAGAGAGGCAGGAGGCAGGAGAACAGCAGAAATCAGCTCCATTTTTAAAAAGCTGTGTGTGGAAGGGCCCCTTGGGGTGTCACTGTGTAGAGACGGTGATCCGATGCATCGGAGCAGACTGCAGAGCCAAAGAGAGGAGGAGCTCAGGGATCAGTGTGGACCTGCGCCCCCGGGCGAGGCGGAACCCCTTCCCTGCCTCCCCAGGCCAACACAGATAAAGCTGGGATGTGTTTCTTCAGTGCCTCCTTTTTGTCTTTCACACTCTGGTCCATCTGCTGTTGGTGTGTGTGGCTGGTGTGAATGAGGGAGCTCCTGTATGAGAACCCGCAGCCCAACACCTCGATCGAGTGGCTCCTGTCCCACCCCTGCCGCCCAGTCAGCCATGCACGTTCCCATGGATGCGCTGTTCGTTCCCTTGGCCCGTTGGGCCCTGCTCCAGCACTGTGCTAACTGCATAGCTTTTTTTTTTTTATAGCTTTTATTTAAAGAATATAAATTTCCAAAGTACAGCTTATGGATTACAATGGTCCCCCCCCCAGAACTTCCCTCCCTCCCGCTACCCTCCCCTTTCCCGCTCCCTCTCCCCTTCCATTCACGTCAAGATTCATTTTCAATTCTCTTTATACACAGAAGATCAGTTTAGTACATATTATGTAAAGATTTCAACAGTTTTCCCTCACATAAAGACACAGTGAAAATACTGTTGGAGTACTAGTTATAGTATTAATTCACAATGTACAGCACATTAAGGACAGAGATCCTACATGATTTTTTTTAAAGAATTGATTAATTATCTATGCAATTTCCAATTTAACACCAAGATTTTTTAATCATTTCCAATTATCTTTATAAACAGAAGATCGATTCAGTATATACTATGTAAAGATTTCATCAGTTTGCACCCACACAGAAACACAAAGTGTAAAAATACTGTTTCAGTACTAGTAATAGCATTATTTCACATTGGATAACACATTAAGGACACATCCCTCATGAGACGTAAGTACACAGTGACTCCTGATGTTGATTTAACAATTTGACACTCTTGTTTATGGCGTCAGTAATCTCGCTAGGCTCTAGTCATGAGTTGCCGAGGCTATGGAAGCCTTTAGGGTTCGCCGACTTCGATCTTATTCCGACAGGGTCATAGTCAAAGTGGAAGTTCTCTCCTCCCTTCAGAGAAAGGTACCTCCTTCTTTGATGGCCCCGTTCTTTCCACTGGGATCTCACTCGCAGAGATCTTTCATTTAGGTCTTCTTTTTTTGTTTTTCAGGGTGTCTTAGCTTTCCATGCCTAAAATATTCTCATGGGCTCTTGAGCCAGATCCGAATGCCTTAAGGGCTGATTCTGAGGCCAGAGTGCTATTTAGGACATCTGCCATTCTATGAGTCTGCTGTGTATCTCGCTTCCCATGTTGGATCATTCTCTCCCTTTTTGATTCTATCAGTTAGTATTAGCAGACACTAGTCTTGTTTGTGTGATCCCTTTGACTCTTAGACCTATCAGTGTGATCAATTGTGAACTGAAATTGATCACTTGGACTAGTGAGATGGCCTTGGTACATGCCACCTTGATGGGATTGTATTGGAATCCCCTGGCTCAATTCTAACTCCATCATTTGGGGCAGTTCCGATTGAGCAACTGCATAGCTTTGTAAGTAGTGTTGATAATGGCCATACAAGTCCTCCTACTTCATTCTTCTCTAGGAATATCTTTGCTCTTCTGTATAAATTTTAGAATCATCTTGCCAGGATCCTTGAGGGGGCAGAACCAACTCCCAGCTAAGAATTTTATTGGAAGCACGTTAAATGGCTCCATTGGGGGGAGAATGGACATTTTTGGGATCACTTTGAGTGCTGCCTCATTCCGTTCTCACTGCATCCTTCTGGAAATGACTCCAAATGTTGGACCATCTGAATTTCAGTTACTGTATTTTTTCATTTCTGGAAGTTCTATGGGATTCTTCTAAAATCTGCTTGGTCATTCTTTATAATCTCTTCTTCCTTACGGTTTTAAGTCTCTTATTTCTCAGACTTGTTACTTCATAATGTGTCTCCAATAAACCCCATGTCTGAAGTCTTGTTAAGTCTGATTCTCCTGCTGCTGTTTCTGCTGGCTCTCGCTCATATTGACTTGTTTCCTTGCATGTTATGAATTTTTTTAAACTATGACCTTATTGTTTCTTTTCCTTGAAGCTGTATTTGGGAGTTTTCAAAGGCCTGGTTTGAAGTTGTTTTCCTCCGAAGAGGATTTGCATTTCTTCCTGCCAGCCCAGGAACACTTGAAATTAAATGTTTGGCTGCAGAGTTTTCTGCCCACACAGGTAGCTGTGAACTCCAAGGGCAAAGCACAGGATGGAGTCAGGCCTGAGGGTGACCCCTCCCTGTCCTTCCTCATTCCGTGACCACGGGGGAGTCATGTGACCTCTCCATGTCTGTCCTGTCATCTGTGGAATAGCCATCCCCATGATGAAATGGGGTGACTTAACAACAGCGAGCCTGTGTGGGCTCACCGTCGCACACAGTAGGCTGCCAGGGAGTGCCGTTCTGTTCTCGTTCTCTCGGGCTGAGGAGCCCCCTCCCACCTGGCCAGTGGGAGCAGCCTGGTGGCAGGCCCTCGTCCCTCTCGTGGGTGTGAGTTGTTGTAGAAGCGGAGTGACCTGGCTCCCTGAATCACTGGAGATGCTTCAGGCCTCTGTTAATGACCACAGTCTGGAGTTGTCTTGCATGTCACTTGGAGCTGGATGACAAGAAAGATGACAGTGCACAGAAATGTTTTTCTTCTTCAGATGCCGCAGAGTTGTTTGGTTGGTCATGATGTCTAAAAATATACATATGGTATAACACTAGTAGACATTACAATTGCTTATCATATTTAATCAGATAGGAAGTTGACAGTAATACAAAGGTTACTTGAAAAAATTAATAAAAATGGAATTAAAAGATAAGTAGTTTGGGCAGTTTTGAGCTCTGCATTACTTCTTCATAATACATGTTTTTCATTAACTTTTTGTTTTTAAAGATTTGTTTATTTATTTGAAAGTCAGAGTTACACAGACAGAGAATGAGAGGCAGAGAGAGAGAGAGAGGTCTTCCATCTGCTGGTTCACTCCCCAGTGGGCCGCAATGGCCGGAGCTGAGCCAATCCGAAACCAGGAGCCAGGAGATTCCTCCAGGTCTCCCATGCAGATGCAGGGGCCCAAGGACCTGGGCCATCTGCTGCTGCTTTCCCAGGCCATAGCAGAGAGCTGGATCAGGAGAGGAACAGCCAGGTCTCGAACCAGTGCCCATATGAGATGCTGGTGCTTCAGGCCAGGGCTTTACCCGCTGCACCACAGCGCCAGCCCCTTTCATTAACTTAAAAAAAAAAAAGAAAAAAAGATTTATTTATTTGAAAGGCAGAGTTACAGAGAGAGAGGGAGAGACACGCAGAGAGGGTCTTCCATCTGCTGGTTCACTCCCCAAATGCCCAAATGGCCTCAATAGCCGGAGCTGGGCCAATCCGAAGCCAGGAGCCAGGACCTTCCTCTAGGTCTCCCACGTGGATGCAGGGGCCCAAGAACTTGGGCCATTCTCCACCGCTTTTCCCAGGTCGTAGCAGAGAGCTGGATCAGAAGTGGAGCAACTAGGACTTGAACCGTCACCCATATGGGATGCTGGTGTCACAGGCAGCTGTGGCTTTACTCACTACATCACAGCATTAGCCTGTCATTAACTTGTATGAATGAATTTCAAAATTGTGTACAAGATAAACATCTTGTAATTCCGTTTTCTATGAACTTGTGGAAATACCCTCGAGTAAGTGTGAGTTAAGCAGAAAGTTGCATGTCAGCATGAGGACATCTTCCATCCTCTCTGGAGCCAGGAATATCAAGAAATACATGTAATGATGAGAGCCCGACCCTCCTGAGGAAAACAGGGACAGAGAAGCTGACGGGACATGGTTCAGGTGGTGGGGGGGTCGCTTCTGAGGGATGGGCTCTGAGTCACACTTTACACTGGGCAGTATGCCGACACACTGCGGCCCGAGTGGAGCTTGTGGTCAGAGTGCTCACACCTCCATGAAGCCGGTGCCCGCATGGATTTGGACAAATGGTGGGTTCTGCGCCCCGGTTCCCTGGCTGCTGGGTTGTGCTGAGGATCAGGTGAACAACGAGCCCCAGGTGCCTCCCCTGTGATCTGGCACAAGCCGGCTCCCTACATGGAGGCAGTTGTTAATTTTTATGCATCCACATCCTTCCCAGGGTTTTTATACTGCACCCGTGCTGCTTTGCAATCAAAAGTAAAATTAAAACTTCAGCAACAAAGACAGTCCAGGCGGTCCCCGCTGCTGCTGATTTGATCTGTGGTTTTTCAACTTCTCTGGCAGGCACTCCTTTAGGGGAAGCTGGGCTTCGCATCGGAATGTGGCCCTGTCCAGGGCTGGCCGTGGGTGCTGCAGTCCTCTCTCACCACACCAGGCGGCAGCACCCACAGTCCTGAGTCAGCCGAGGAGGGTGACAGCTGCCACTCTGCTACCATGTGCTGTGTTGTTGAGCTAGAATGTTCTGTAGGTGAAGTGTATAAATGTACTTCCAGCTTATAATCGATAGTGTGTTCTCAGGACATAACCTCATTGTAAGTCAAGAAGTACTTAGGTATGCTTTGCTGGCAATATAATTTGAAATACTATTAAGATGGGATGTTAGTACTTCCCTGTTACTGAAAAGGGACCCCAGAGACCTAAATATTTAGGGGTCAGCACAGCAGAATGCCAGGCAGGCCAGGGCCCAGCCCAGGGAGGTGAGGGGCTGCGAGAGGGCGAGCCGCTGCTCTAATTTGGCTTGGAGATGCTCAACTGCTCTCTCTGTCCCACCCAGGCCGCAATGAGCCCCTGAAGAAGGAGCGACTCAAATGGAAGAGCGACTACCCCATGACCGACGGGCAGCTGCGGAGCAAGCGAGATGAGTTCTGGGACACAGCCCCCGCCTTCGAGGGCCGCAAGGAGATCTGGGACGCCCTCAAGGCCGCCGCCTACGCTGCTGAAGCCAACGACCACGAGCTGGCACAGGCCATCCTGGACGGAGCCAGCATCACCCTGCCTCACGGTGCGTGGGCGGGGCCAGTGCCTGCGAGTCCCTGGTGCCGGGGGTGATCAGCATGGCTTAGGAGTGGAGGAGAGCTGGTGGCCAGCCACGTGCCAGGCGTTTCTGTCTGAGCAGGAGTTCGGGGGTAGTGGGTGGCTATTCACTGTCCGTTCAGACAATCCTGTCTGAGCATAGACCAGGAGTGAGGGCACAGAGGACAAGTAGACTTGGCCCTGCTTGCCTGATGGGGGAACAGGCAGGCACCAGCAAGACTGTGAAGTGGTGTGGTGCCTGCAAGCTGACGACCTGCTCGGGGCCCTTTGGCTCCAAGCATCCAAGACACTGACCTCCTCCTGGGTTGCTATGTGCTGGGCGCTGACCTAGAAACTCCCACTGAGTTATCTCATTTAAGTTCTTAGCAGCCTTACGGAGCCAGGTAAATCAGCTGTGACCATGTGGAGCTCTGGAGTCATGGATTCCTTTATTTATTTATTTATTTATATATTTATTGAAAGATGGAGGGCAGAGAGAGAGAGAGAGGGAGAGATCTTCCACTTTTCCCCCTGCTGGTTCACTCCCCAGATGTGCACAAAGCAGGGCCAAGGCCAGGATGAAACCAGGAGCAGGAACTCCATCTAGGTTTCCCAAAAATTTGGGGCATAATTTACTGCCTCCCAAGGCACATGAGCAGGAAGCTGGATCAGAAGCTGAGTAGCTGAGACTTGATCCCAGGTGGGCTGTTACAGGATGTGGACCTCCTAGGCCATCAGCTTAACCCTCTATGCCTCAGCCCCCACCCCACAGTCCTGGATCTACTTTAGTGTTTCCATTTCTCAGTGGTGTGACCTTGAGTGAGGAGCTTTGTGAATTTAGAACCTGAAAATCTAGTTGAGAAGAGGAGGTGGTTCGACAAGATGTGCACAGTGTTGCCTTGTCCAGTGCAGCACTTAGGGCATGCTCCAGGCACAGACCGCATTTCTGCATGCACAGTACAGTAAGGGCCCTGAGTTCTAGCTCCAGCGCCCATAGCATGTGCTCAGGAAAGAAGTGCTGAACGAACCAATGAAAAGTTAAGGATTAAGGGGGCCGGCATTGTGGTGTAGCAGGTAAGGCTGCTGCCTGTGATGCCAGCATCCCATATGGGCACTGGTTCAAGTCTCAGCTGTTCCACTTCCAAGCCAGCTCCCTGCTAATACACCTGGAAAAAGCAGTGGAAGATGGTCCAAGTGCTTGGGTCCCTGCACCCACATGGGAGACCCAGAGGAAGATCCTGGGTTCTGGCTTTGGCCTGGCTCAGCTGCAGCCATTGCAGCCATCTCGGGGAGTAATCAGAGGGTGGAAGATCTCTCTCTCTCTCCCCGCCACCCTTCCCCCCCACCATAGCTCCAACTTTCAAATTTAAAAAAATCTTAAAAAGTTAGGAACGAGCCAGTACCTGCTGGAGCCAGGATGCCAGCTCAGGTCTCCCTGACACCAGCCCTGTGTTCCTCTGGTCACAGGCTGAGGGTGAGCTTGGAGCCTGGGGGCCGCGTGGTGGGTGCCCTGATCTGCTAAGGCTGCCGTAACAGACACCACAGGCTGAGCGCCATCAGCAGCAGAGGTTTGTTTGTCAGCTGGAGAGGCCGGGAAATCCAAGATCAAGGCGCCCACTTCTGGTGTGCAGATGGCGGCCTCCTTGCTCTGTCCTCACACAGTGGGAACAGCGAGCTCTCTGCTGTCTCTTCTTACAAGGCTGCCATCCTATGCACGCGTAGCCCTACCCTTGTGACTTCATTTAACCTTAATGAGCTCTGTATGGGTCCCATCTCCAGACGGGGTTAGAGGCTCAGCTTGTGAGATGGGGTACAGGGACATTAGACAGCAGGTCCCCGAGCCCACTCTGACCACCCTGCCTTTCCCACAGGCACCCTCTGTGAATGCTACGACGAGCTGGGCAACCGCTACCAGCTGCCCATCTACTGCCTGTCACCGCCCGTGAACCTGCTGCTGGAGCGCATGGAGGAGGAGAGCCCGGAGCCCCCGGAGCCCACCCCCAGCGTGCGTCGCGAGTTCCCGCTGAAAGTGCGCCTCTCCACGGGCAAGGACGTGAGGCTCAGCGCCAGCCTGCCCGACACAGTGGGGCAGCTAAAGAGGCAGCTGCACAGCCAGGAGGGCATCGAGCCCTCCTGGCAGCGATGGTTCTTCTCCGGGAAGCTGCTCACAGACCGCACACGGCTCCAGGAAACCAAGATCCAGAAAGATTTTGTCATCCAGGTCATCATCAACCAGCCCCCGCCACCCCAGGACTGACGGGTGCACGGACTCCTGGGAGGAGAGGCTCCGGCCCGCAGCACTAAGCCCCGACCCTGCTGCTGCCTTTGAGTGCTGTGATTTTTCCTGAGGGTGCCTCCCTGCTGTAGGGCTGCTGGGTGAGCGAGAAGGGCCCCTGCCTCCCAGGGGCGCTGTGGGCCATCAGTGCCTGGCACCCAGGGAGCAGGACTGCCGCACACGGGCCTTGCCAACCTTGTCAGAGAGAAAGCCGCGCAGGGCCTGCCTCCCTGCCTGTCTCCTGCAGCAGGCGTGAGCCACCAGGGCAGCCTGGAGGCCTCGGAGCCCAGAGCCGTCATCTGCTGCCGCCAGCCGTGCTCACTCCAGTTTTCTGCTCAGGGTCTGACGCAGCTGCTGTCTCCCTCCTCTGCCCCGGACATGGTGCCAGTCCCCTGGAGGGGAGGGGACCACCGGGGAGCCCCAGGGCTCGGGGAGCCTGAGGCGGGCCTCTGCCTCTCCCTGCCCCAGCACAATTGGCAGAGGTGAGGCGGGTGGCTGGGCTTCGTGGCAGGGTCTGCACAGGGCTGTCTCCTCGCTGTAACCCAAGCGGTGGGGGGATCTGCAGCCTGCTCGTGGCCCCCACGGCAGGTCCTGTCCCAGACATATCTGCATATTTATCAATAAAGCCTTTTGCTCCTTCCCTCGCGCCTGATGTGTGACCTCTGGAAGCCTCCTGCAGCTCTGTTCTGGGTGGGAAAGGGTGGGCACAGCCTCCCAGGTGCTCTGGGCACAGCAGAGTACAGCAGTGCAAACCTTGAAATGCTCACCTTCTGGGCCCTGAGGCCAGCTCCTGGCCTGTTGTCACGGACCCTTGGGAACAGCTACCTCAGAAGCCCCGGACTTCTCTTTAAAGTGGAGGCGATGCCCCCTGCCCGCAACCTCCGTCAGTTGCCAGGAGGGCTAAGTGGGAAAGCGGATGGGAAAGTGCTCTGCAGGGGAAGGTGGCATGCCAGGAAGGTGCACCAGGCGCTGCGCTCTGCTGCTGCAGCAGGAGGAGCCCGGCTTCCGGCTCCAGCCTGCAGGCCAGGCCATGCTGACGGCAGCCTGCGGGAACCCTGGAGGTGCACCCCTGCGCTGCTAAAGCCAAAACCCCAACAAACTGGGCCTGTAACCATGTGTCGGGCTTCTCTCCACTCATGGCCAAGGGACCCGGCAAGAAGCGGGGGGGGGGGGGGGGGGTAGAGGTAGTGCTCCCTGTGCTTCCTCAGGGGCGGGTGTGCGCTTGGGCGGGGGGTGGGGGGTAGAGGTAGTGCTCCCTGTGCTTCCTCAGGGGCGGGTGTGCGCTTGGGCGGGGACAGGAGTCCCAGCTCAGGGCAGCCAGGTGAGTGTCGTAGCGAGGGCAGCCGCTGTTCCCAGGTAGGGTCAGCCTGGGTCAACCTGGCTCGAGCGTCCAGGTCCCAGGTGTGGTACTGAGCAAGTCCAGGTCTGCTTTTCCTCCTCCGTGTGGGCGTGTCAGCATGCCAGCCCCTGCTCATGGTAGTCTGGCACTGCCTCGGCCTGACAGGGAAACCCGGGGAGGGAGCATGATCAGGAGCAGCTGGGGCCCCTCATCAGCTGGGCTTGGCACTGAACCCTGTGAGTCCTGCCAGGCCGCCTGCAGAAGCTGAGGCGCTAAGGGAGTTCATACGCCCGACAACCGTGACAAAATGCCCTGTTGCTTCACCAGGGGGCGCTGTGGGGTGCAGGGAGGCAAGGGCCGCAGGAGCCTGGATTAGAGGAAAGCGGCTGCCCATAATCCCACCAGTACCCTGGTCCTCCAGCCTGGATGAGGCAGAATCTCCCCCTCCCCAGAGCCAGCAGGGCCTGTTCACAAGACAGCCTCGGGGCGCAGGCCTGTCCAGGGTCCCTGTGTTTGGTTTTCCTTGCACTGGTTGGGCAGGGTTTCCAGGCATCCAGCAGGTGGCGGTGCCGTCCAGGTCAGGGGATGCATCTGGCGGGTCCCTTGTGCAGCCCGGCTGCCAGGGCGGAGGTCCAACCAGGCCCAAGCACTCAGGACACAAGCTGGACAGTCTCTTTCCTGCAGCCCTGCTCTGTGGGCACTGTGCCCTCCAGCTCCCATAGGCCAGGGGGTGGGGAGGGGCCCCTGTCCCCATTCCCTGGCTCTGGCCTACCCGCCCCAGCTCCCTGGGGCTGCCCGAGGTGAAGGTGACAGGTGGGGGAGGCAGGTGGAGAATCGGGCCAGTGAGCTCATGGCAAAAGCTCCCAGCTGGGCGGGGTGGAGGGGCTCGGGCCTATAAAGCCCCCAAGGCCGCGTGGCCGGGAGTGGCAGTCATGGACGGCACCATGGAGGGCTCCGAGGCTGTGCAGAGGGCCACGGCGCTCATCGAGCAGCGGCTGGCACAGGAGGAGGAGAGCGAGGTGCGGGCAGGGGCTTGGGGGTCTGTTGGGAAGGAAGAGCCTGACTACCACACCTGGGTGGGAGGACAGGTGTCTCCCCCACACACACCGAAGGGCTCACCCGGCCCATTCCCTCCCCAGGTGGTCCTGGCAGATGGTTGGTGGTGGGAGTCTGAGGCTTGAGCCCTTAATACTGAGAGTGTGGGGAAAGGGAACCCAGTTGGGCTCCCCAGACCCTGCCCACAGCACTGGCCTTCCGGAGATGGGCCATGCAGGGCAGACAGCTGGGCGCCGCCTAGAATGTCAGGAATGTGTGGCCCTGAGATCCCCCAGCTGCCGGGTGGGAGACTGGGGCTGGGGTACCTCCAGAGGTTGGTCATCCAGGAAGAACACGGACAGGGAACAGAGTGAGGAAGGGGTGCTGGGAAAGAAAGTGAGGATTTCCCCAGGACTGGCGGTCGCACGTGGGGAGGCCTTTGGGGTCGTATTTTCTGGGGCTGTTGGCTTGTCTTACTCACCGTATGATTTAAAGCAACACTTGACCGACTGCCTGCTCTGCCAAGAGCCCGGTGCTGTGACGAGCCAGAGGACCCGTAAGGGCCAGAGCATGCTTTGTTTCCACCGACCCAGCATTCGTTGTTGTCAGCGTTTGTCAGCTGCACAGCCAACCAAGAAACAGCAGATGGAAGACACAGGCAAAGCGGGATGTGGATCGCTCCCACAGTGGCCCCAGGACCACTGTGGACAGGACGAGTTTTAGGTGGAGATGGGGGCAGGAGCTAAGGTTTCAAGGGTGAACACGGGGCTGATGTGAGAAAACCTGGAAGCAGGGGATCAGGCTGGAGAGGGGGGCAGGGGCCAGGCCAGAGGACCCTGTAGGAGATGCACCGTGGGCAGTGGGGAGCTGCGCTGTGTTGTCGAGGGAGGGACAGCAGTGCCATCCGACCTATTTTAGGAGAGCAGCTCCGATGGCCCTGAGAAGGGCTTGCTGGTTGAGGGAAAGGTTATCCTTGGCAGGAATGGGAGGGGGAGATAAATCAGTGTTAGAGGTAGGCGCTGTTCTCGAAAACCAAGTGTGGCTGAGTGAGGGGGTGAGGAAGAGGGAAGGAGCAGGACTCCAAAGGAAGCAGAGGTCAGGTTTGTGAGAGGGCACCTGGGCTGCACCTGCTGAGGCTTCCCTGGATCTCCAGGAAACCCAGCGCCCACTCCCCCAAGGGCGTGTGTGCATGGGCCAGGCATGGCCGTGTTGTTTCTAGAGTGCTGCCACTTCAGCAGTGGACACAGACAGTCCGCCATTCATTCATCCAGCAAATACAGCCATGGGACCGTTAGGACACAGGGTGCCTGCAGAGTCAGCCTTCCCATAGTGTCTGCTCCATACCAGCACTGCACACGTACCACAGTCTACCAAGTAAGGTGGAAGTGTGTTTTGTGAACTAACATCCAATTCAACAAATACTTATTGAGCCCCTACTGTGTGCTCGCCCACACATCTGCAGTAAGGGTTTATAGATCCTGGTAAGACCTGAGTGGGCATTGCAGCCCCCAGTAGTTTCCACCCGGCCCCAGCCAAGCAGAGTTCTTGGAGGAAAGCCCCTGTCTGGTCTGCACCCCTGCCCTGCCATGGGAGGGTAGGGAGGGCCGCCAAGGCCAGCTCGGGGGCTGGAGCACACATGTGGGGAGAGCACTTGGTTAGGGTGAGTTGAGAACTTGCTTTCCCAGGCCATTAGCAGGAAGTTGGTTGGGAAGAGGAGCAGCTGGGATTTGAACCGGCTCCCGTATGGGAATGCCGGCACTGATGGCAGGGGCTTTACCCCTACGCCACAGCTCCAGCCCCTCGGGTCATCTCACGCTCTGGGAAGAACAATGTTTCAGGAGAGACCAGCACCAGGAGACCCGCAGCCATGTGCGGCCGGCGTGCAGGGGAGAAGACCTGGGAAATCTGCCCTCAGGCCTGTCCTAGAAGAGGCTAGTGCCAGAGCCCAGGGAGCAGCTGAGTGAGCTGTGGGGGACATTCCTGCTGGCCGCCATCTTGGCTCGGCCCCCTCCAGCCTGAGCAGATGTCCCTGGACTCACATCCATACAGCAGGACTTCCAAGAAGGGGAAGCCAGCCTTTCACCCACAGGGACCCAGAGCAGCAGGTGGAGAGGGACCTGGCAGGGGGCCAACAGGCTGGGAACAGGCTGAATCCCCTCACTCTGGAAAGCAGCTCTTGCTCCCGCCCCTTGGCTTCCCAGGAGCCACAGTCTGCAAGCTCTAAACGTCACAGATCAGTGAAATCGGGGGGGGGGGGGGGGGGGGGAGCGGGGAGGCTCTGTCTGACAAAGCTGCCAAACTTTCATATTGCCAACTACAGCCATTTTTAAAGCTATCCTAGACAGAGAGAGCACACGAGGTCTTCCATCAGCAGGTTCACTCCCCAAATGACCACAACGGCAGGAGTGGGGCCAATCTGGAGCCAGGAGCTTCTTCCGGGTTTCCTACGTGGGTGCAGGGGCCCAAGCACTTGGGCCATCTTCCACGGCTTTCCCAAGCACATTATCAGGGAGCTAGATCGGAAGTGCAACAACTGGGACTCGAACTGGTGACTATATGGGATGCCAGTGTTTCAAGCAGTGGCTTAATCCTCTAGGCTACAATGTTGGCTCCCAAAGAGAATTTTTAATACTAAAAAAAAAAAAAATCATCTTGGTGCGTGGCAAAACGAATATACTTACTGGCAGGAAGCCAGCATACTCACTCCAGGTCCTGGTAGGCTGGGGACCCAGGGTTGGGTTTGAGGCAGAGATGGGGGGCTGTGACAGCTGCCTCTTTTTGGGGCTGGGGCCTTGGGGTGGTCGGGGCAAGGACCACCTGCCTCCCCTCGTGCTAGATTCTGGTGCTCTGTTTGGTCGCAGAAACTGCGAGGAGCCACCACGCGGAAGCTGCCCATGGACTTGCTGGTGCTGGAGGATGAGAAGCACCAGGGCGCGCAGAGTGGGGCTGTACAAAAGGTTAAGGTGAGTGCGGTACAGCCCAGGACCCACAGCTCAGCAGCTCAGGGATGTGTAGCGCAGGCAACTGCAGCCACGCAGGACGGCCCCAACCTGAGCCTCCTGGAGAGTCGGACCTCAGTTTCCTCTCTCGAAGGTCTCCCTCCCCAGTCCACCCCTACCTCCAGGGTAGCCAAACAGTCCCCCCCCCCCAGACCCCCGGTCCCTGGGCCCCACGCAGGGGTTGATAGGCCATCCCCACGCAGGGCCAAGAGCGCGTGCGCAAGACCTCCCTAGACCTGCGGCGGGAGATCATCGACGTGGGCGGGATCCAGAACCTCATCGAGCTGCGGAAGAAGCGCAAGCAGAAGAAGCGGGAAGCCCTAGCCGCCTCGCAAGAGCCGCCCCCGGAGCCCGAGGAAATCGTAAGGGCCCCGGGGAGCAGCCGAGTGTGTGTGCGCCCGCGCGTGTGCGGCGGGGTGCGGCCAGGGAGGCCACGGGGTCCCCGCGCGGCCCTCGGTGATGGGCTTGTGCCGGCAGACCGGCCCTGTGGACGCAGAGACGTTCCTGAAGGCGGCTGTGGAGGGGAAGATGAAGGTCATCGAGAAGTTCCTGGCCGACGGGGGTTCGGCGGACACCTGCGATGAGGTGATGCCTCCCTCGTGGGGCTGCCGTCTCTGCCCCCCCCCCCTTTCTGTTTCAGCACAGGCGGGTGTCCTTGGGGTGAGGTGGCAGAGTGTACAGAGTGGGATTTACCTAACTCCTTCTCGAACCAGCTCCAGAGCAGCACATGTCCCTCGCCTGTTTAGAGAAGAGGGGAGTGGAGTCCCCTCTTTATTTAAGAGCCCAGTACCAGGGGACCGGACTCAAAACCCATCTCTCCCACCTACTAGCCGTGCAACCCGTGGCTGGGCTGGGCACGTCTCTGTGCCTCGACTTGCTCCGCTGTGACATGGCCTTCCTTCCTTGCAGTATGTTACAAATGGAGTATTAGCGCCTCGATGAGATCACTGAATGAATGGAAAAACTGTAAATTAGCTTGTGCCAACATATAACGGGAAATGTGCCGTTCTAACCGTTTTAAGTGTCCAATTTGGTAGTATTACATTCACGATGTTGTGCAATATTTGCCATTGGTTCTTACATTTCTAGATTTTTCTCCATGAAACTGCCTCTGTCACACGGCATGGGGTGCTGTCTTAAGCACACATGGTTCCTCACCTTCAGTTTGCATTGCTGCAGGCTTTGAGCTCGTGTCCTTTCTGTTCTTTACACCCCAGGGTCTTGGTCCTCTCGGCCAGCCTGAGTGCTGCATCCTAGTACCATGCTAGGTGGGAGTACAGAGAAGAAAGAGAGGAAGCGGGGGGGGGGGGGGTGTCTTGGGGAGCTGTCCCCAGAGCAGTAGAGATAAGTGCTGTGGCCTGTGTGTTTCGAGTCCAAAGTAGGAAGCAGCTGCCCTAAGAAGGGAGGACGTTCGTTTCTCCCTCACGGCAATCATCGGTCATCAGGGAGCAGCGTGACCTGCTCATCCTGGCCCTGTGCTAGGCACTCAGCAAGACTTGGCCTGCCCGTGAACTCTCTCGCGCAGTCAAGGTCACCTGTGGCCCTAGGCCAGCGCTGGCCTAGAGGTTTCCAGTGAATGATGCCCATGAGCTGCAAATCGAAGGATGGCACATTTTCCTCAAGCGTATGGGGTGGGCGGAACGGGCGCGTCTGGTGAAGGGAAGAGCCTGTGCCGTGGCATGGTTTGATGTGGAGGTCAGAGTCCATGGGCCACACGGCTCCAAGACTGGCCTGGATAGAGCATAAAGGAGCTGGCAGAACATAGAGGACGCAGGGACCCAGCGCGGGGGTCAGAATCAAGCCATGGCAAGGCCATGGGAGATGGGCTCGGTCCTGGGGTCAGAGGCCAGGCCCTGAAAGTCTCTCTGGGGACAGTTCCGCCGGACAGCACTGCACAGAGCATCCCTGGAGGGCCACATGGAGATTCTAGAGAAGCTTCTGGAATGTGGGGCCACTGTGGACTTCCAGGATCGGGTAAGTGAGAGGGCAGGTATTGAATGGAAGGCGGGAGGAGGTGGACCCAGCACCCACAAACCCGTTTCCCTGCAGGCCTGGGACACAGACGGGTTGCACAGGGCCAGGTCCCACCTCTAGTGGGTCATGGGGCAAGCCCCAACTCCCCCCGTGCCTGCTGTGCCTCTGGCTTGGACAAGTGGGGTCCTGCAGGTTCCTCTGCCTCACAGGAGTGCCCCTGCCCATCCCCAGCACCTCCCCTCGGGCTGTCCCCCATCCTCATGGTGAGGCCCCATTCTTCCCTTCTAGCTGGACTGCACAGCCATGCACTGGGCCTGCCGCGGGGGCCACCTGGAGGTGGTGAAGCTCCTGCAGAGCCGAGGAGCAGACAGCAACGTGAGGGACAAGGTGAGACAGCGCGGCCAGGTGCAGCAGACACCAGGCAGCTATGGGGAGGAGGCGTGGGCAGAGGGCAGGAGAGCCCAGCGAGCAGGGAGGAGGTGAGCAGGGAAGCCAAAGCCATGAACTGCTGGGCCTCTCAGCCAGGACGGTCCTTGTCATCGCTGCAGCCATGAGGGACCACCATCTGGGCATGGGGGCGGGAAGAGCAGTGGCCAGGATGGCAGCCCCCCTTTCATGGGGGCTTTGAGACCCTGGAAAGATGCGGGATTGGTTCATCCATGCAGTCCTGCACCATCTGCTGTCTGTATGGATCCAGCCATCCTCCCACTCAGCCGTCCGTTTATTCTCCATTCATTTGTTTTTCCACCATCCTTCTCGCGAAGCTTTAAATAAGTGACTTAGTCTCTGAGCCTCTAAGCCTCATCTGCAAAATGTCTTGCAGATTAGGTGGGAAAACCCATATAACACATTATTTATTCAACATAAGGCTGAAGTTCTTTTTTAAAGATTCATTTGTTTATTTGAAAAGCAGAGTGACAATGAGAGTGAGAGAGAGGGAGGGAGGAAGGGAAGGAGAGGTCTTCCATCTGGTGGTTCACTCTCCAAATGACCACAATGGCCAGGGCTGTGCCAAGCTGAAGCCAGGAGCCAGGAGCTTCATCCGGTCTCCCACGTGGATGGCAGGGGCCCAAGCACTTGGGCCATCTGCTGCTGCTTTTCCAGGCTGTTAGTAGGGAGCTGGATTTGAAGTGGAGCAGCCAGGACACAAACACATCCCATATGGGATGCCAGCACTTCAACAGCTTTACCTGCTATGCCATAATGCCAGTCCCCAAGCTAATGTTTTATAAGCTTTTGTCATGCCCATCAGATATCATCTCTCAATAAATGCATTTATTATAATTATTAAAAGAAAGATGGAGGAGTGAAGACTTGCTCGCAGATGGGTGAGAAGGGAATCACAGATGGCTTCCTGGAGGAGATGGCATTTAAGGTTTTAGAGTTCAACTACTGGGCTGGATGATGGGAAATAGCACCACTCCCTGCTCCTGCTTGGCTCAGGCTTTGGCATAAGTACTTGGGAGCTGGGTTTAGAGCAGCCCCCTATCCTGGGGCTCTGTAGTTTGGACAACATCGGCCAGCAGTTCCTGCTTACCCCTCGTCCAGTTGCTGAGCACACCCCTGCACGTGGCGGTCCGCACAGGGCAGGTGGAAATCGTGGAACACTTTCTATCCCTGGGTCCAGACATCAACGCTAGAGACAGAGTGAGTGCCGGACACCCCCTGCTTGGCCCCCATCGTGGGTGTGGTCCTTCCCTCTGGGGCCCACAGGGTGGGGTCTCCCATCCCTTTCCCATTGCCCCGTGCCCCATCCTGCTGCCCCCAAGGGCCATGCTGAGTGTCAACACGGCTCTAGGAAGGGGACAGTGCCTTGCACGATGCAGTGAGGCTCAACCGCTACAAGATCATCAAGCTGTTGCTCCTGCATGGGGCTGACATGATGGCCAAGAACCTGGTGAGTTCTCTGCTTTGCCGATTCTGTGATCGGTGTGGGCCTTTGCACACTGGAGGGTCTGCTGGGCCCGTATCATTGGCTCTGGCTCATCATCACAGTACTGAACTCCTCTCCAACAGCAGCCTCCCAGCTCTCCCTGGGGATGTCTGCCTGGAGTACACATGCAGAGAAACAGCAGGAGGGGCAGTAAGAGGTCCTCCCAAAGGCCCCACAGAGAGGCCAAAGGCAGTCCCGCCCAGCACACCTACCAAGGCCAAGGCTGCGAAGGGACACAGCTGGCAGGAACCCAAGAGCTTGAGTGCCCCACCATTCCTAGCTCACCATGTTGGTTCCTGGTAGCCCTATAGGTCCAGCTCTTCTTGGGGACCCAGAGCTGTCATAAAAGACAGGGGTGTGTGTGTGTGGGGAAGGGGGCTCACTCTGGCTTAAGAAAGGCTGACAGATCTGTGAGAAGCAGGGAGCTGTGGAGCGGGAGTAGAGGAGGGTTTTCAACCTCAGTGGGTGGACGCTTGCGGCTGGATAACTGTTGTGTGCCCAGCAGCGTCCCTGGCCTCTCCCCGCTGGGTGCCAGCAGCACCCATCCTCTGTGTGACCACGCAAAAGTCCTGACACATTACCAGCTGCCTCCAGTGAGAGCCAGGGATGTGGCAGAGGGCCCCTTCTGGAATAGCCTTCGCACCAGAGAACAGATTTTCTGTTGATCCCCACCCCCCAGGCAGGAAAGACCCCCGCGGACCTGGTGCAGCTGTGGCAGACTGACACCAGGCACGCCCTGCAGCACCCTGAGCCGGGGCCCGAGCAGAACGGGCTGGAGGGGCCTGACCAGAGTGGCCGAGAGACGCCCCAGCCTGCCCTGGCCCAGCCCGAGGGTTCTGAGGCAGCCCCCAGCGCTGTCTGAGGACCCAGCGCAAGCGAAGTGCACCCACAAACTACCATAATAAAGGCATTGTTTTTGCTACTTGTGCGTTTCCGTCCGTCTGGACTATTCTGGAAGGAATAGGGTGGTCCTGGGTCGGGGTGCGGGGGGACGTCGAGCCCTTCCTTTCCCTGCTGTGGCTTCTCCTTCCTGCTTCTCCCCGGCCCTTCCCACTACCCCAGGGCCAGCCTCGGCCCCTGGTGACCACTGCTCTGCGGGGCTCTGTGCCACCCGCCCAGGCCGGGTAACGCGGCCACCTTGGCCGGAGGAGCCTGCCAGGCCGGCGAGGCAGCTTCTGGCCGGGTCCGCCCCGCCTCCCACGGGGCGGGCCCTGCTCAGCCAATCAGCTACCTCCAGCCGCAGGGCTACCCGGAAGCCCAGCCAGGCTCCTGGCTGTGGCGCTGGGAATTGTGGGAAGAAGGCCCAATTGCCTGCTAGAGACTGTGTTTGGAGTCAGGACCTCAGAACCAGCCCTGCATCCGGCCAGAGGGACGCCGGATTGTGGCATGTCTCCACCTGTCCCCTGGGGCCTTCAGACCTTACCGCTGACCCTGGGGGCGGGGGCTCAGGTCTGCCCCAGTTGCTCAGGAGTCAGAGGGGCGGCAAATTTTTAACCAGATGCATTGATCATTAACAGTGGGTAGGAAGGAGGCCAGACTCATCCTGAGCCGAGGGCACAGAGCGGCTGGTCTCGGGCCTCGTGCGGAGATGCTGAGGCCTCAGCTGTGGTCCTGCATGAGGCAGGGGCTGCGCGGAGGCTTGTCCAGGAACGGGAGGGGCTGGGCCTCGGGGGCCGGGAGGAAGGTGGACGTGGCGGGCATCTACCCTCCTGTGACCACTCCGTTCACTGCCACGGCGGAGGTGGACTACAGGAAACTGGAGGAGAACCTGCGGCAGCTGGGTACCTTCCCGTTCCGAGGTAAGAGAGGCCCGTCCGGGGCGGCAGTCGGCAGGTGTGAGTGACCCATCCTCTTAAGCCCCTCAGAGGTGGGTGCAGGGCATTTTATTATGGGAGAACACGGCGGGCACTCGTCTGAGTCAGGACCGTGACCCTGAACTAAACTACCTGCCTCAGTTTCCCCAGTTGCCACCTGTAGAGTGTCTTTTTTCTTTTTCTTTCTTTCTTTTTTTTTTTTTTTTTTTTTTTTTTGAGCAAAGTAAGATTTATTTAAGTCAGAAACCTGCCGCAGCAGCCAGGTACAGGTTACACCTGTAAGGTGTCTTTTTAGTTCCCAGAGTTATTGTGGGCTCAAACTGGATGATGGGTATGAAAGTCCTCGCCAGCCAGGCCCTCTTGGCAGGTGTGAGGGCATGCAGCCTGCGGCGTCAGCTCCCTTGGAGCCCGTTTGCACTCTCTCTTCTGGGCACAGCCTCTCTTGGCAGGACTAGTTCTCCGTGTTCAGCTTCTCTGATTTATCTTCCCCTTTAGGTGGAGGTAGCCCCACTCCGAGGTCAGAAACCAGATCGTATCTGTGCTGTTCTACATGAATTGCAGCCATGTCTGGGATGGCCTGTTCCATCCCTCCTGCCCTCATCTAACAGCCATGGCAGTCCCCTGAGCTGGTGCCTTCAGTAGCACCATCTCACAGATGGGAGCCCGGGGCTCAGTGATGTCGCTTGCCCAAGGTCACTCATCAAACCCATGAAGGAGCATGCTCTGCCTCACTGCACTCACTCACTCACTCTTGTTTCACCAACTGAGCCGCCAGGCCAGGCCAGGCTGTTTCAACAAATGGTGCTGCGTGGGCACCAACTTTGGGAACAGGTAACTGACTGAACAGTGCAGTGTAGCGGGTACACCTGTAGACAGACTGCTTTCAAATCACAGCTCTTCACTTACTATGGGGTAATCTCTCTCAGCCTCACATGGACGTGACAACGCCCACATCATGTGAGGGTTGGGAGGAGATCTCAGGGAGTGCAGGTGAAAAGTGGAAGCTGTAGGGTGATGTACGAGAGGAGACACTGCTTCCCGTGATCCTAATTATTCAGATGACAGTGATTGGCTTTGTGACAGTGCTACTTTAGGACAGTGACTTCTGGCCACACTGAGACCCCGTTCATAGCTCAGTGCTGAGGTGATGTGACCCTTCCTTCCCTAGGGCACAGTGAATGCCCATGGACAGCCACACGAGCAGGGACACAGTTTCTAAGTAAGTTTGCTGCAGCTCGGCTCACTGGGGCCTGCAGGTTTGGGCTGAGGCCTGGTTCCTTTAAAGAAAAGCCAGAGGCTCCTTAACTGGTTCTGCTTCGGGTTCCAGGACACTCTCCTTCGGTGTTGGGGAGGTGGACTTTGCATCTGCGACTCCAGAGACCTTCGGCCTCTTCCTCAGGTCCTCCCCCTGCCGACTCCTGCAGAGGGCAAGGGATGCTCGGGAGACCGCCAGGAGGACCACACGTGCCCCTCGTCCGTCTCCCTTGCAGCCCATGCAGGCTGCATGCGGCAGGGGCTCTGGGAGAAAGCCCTGCATCTGCAGTTAGAGGAGCTAGGAGAGCATCCAGATTCTGCCCGATGCAGCCACTTCGGAGAAATCACAGCCTCTCCAGTCCAGCCTCCTCATGTTAGCTGGGAACTGAGCCTTCAAGCTCTGGGCCGCGGTGCTCAACATACTCCCCCAAGGAGTCAGCCCTGGGGCTCTGGCACAGAGAACACAGAGCCAGAGAGTCCGGCTGCTGTTCCCATACACAGGCAGATTGTCCAGGAAGGAAGCAGTGAACCATGGTAGCTCTAAGATCTGCCTCTCTTGTCCGGTTCTGGCCCCTGGGATGGACTTTGGCCTAGCATTCAGAGGAGAGGAGGGAACCATCACAGACCACACTGCAAAGCCCTCCTGTGGTGGGTTACAGGTTCTCTAGAGAGCTGTGAGCCTGCCCTCGATGCACTCTTGAACATCAGAGTCCTCTGGAAAGCGTTGTCTGTACTGTGTACTCCCCCCGCCCTGCCACCATCCCCCGGCATTCCCAACTTGTTACTGCTCATTTGAATAAAGAATATTGTTTTAAAGTAAAAGTTATATCAGAGACCACAGGAAAGGGCTGTGCTGAAGGGCCGTTTGGCCGTGAACTCACAGCCATAAACAACCCCAAAGATGGACTTTGAATTGTTTTTTTCCAGATGAGTTTGGTGACAGCCATAGGCCAATCCAGCAGGACTGGGGAGATGATGTTCCCTCGCAGACTTTAACCTTGTATCTTACTCTTTTGGTAGCTAAAGTGGACCATGGCTTCTTGTGTATATTGAAACCATTGCTCTGTTAAAGGAAACGTATGTTTTAAATATCCTAATTTGTATAGCCTTCTTCATTTTTTTTTTTTAATGGTTAGATGCCTTTGAGGGTTAAAAGAGAGTGGTCCAGGCCTGTTGCTACCCTGAGAGGCCCTGGGTCTTTACTTAGGACCCTGAGAAAGGCTTCCATTGAACAGCCTTTATGGAAAGCCTGGCCAGTAGGCCCACTGCTCACAACCTGGGCCCTTGAGTCGGCACAGGACAAGCTGACTGCCACAAAACAAAGAATGACAGCTGCAGGGCCAGCCGTGGGGGCATAGCAGGCTAAGCTGCCGCCTGTAATGCTGGCAGCCCATTTGGTTGCTGGTTCAAGTCCCAGCTGCTTACTTCTGGTCCCTGCTAATGCAACTAGGAAGAGTGGAACATGGCCCAAGTGCTTGGGCCCCTGCACCTACTTGCAGGACCCTGGTGAAGCTCCTATCTCCTGGCTTTGGCTTGACCCAGCCCTTCCTGTTGTGGCCATTTGGGGAGTGAACCAACTGATGGAAGATTTCTTTATCTCTCTCCCTCTCTCTCTCTAATACTGCCTTTCAAATAAATAAAATAAATCTTTGGGGGAAGAAAGAATGAGAGCTGCATCAAATCGAGCACATTTAACATAGGGCAAATTCTGGGTTTGCAGATGTATCACCAAGAAAAAAGGTAGTAGCCTCCATCCCATAATGGCCCTGGGGATCTGAGACTTAGGGGTGAAGTCTGCTGTCCTATTCACTCTGCCTTCTCAGCCCCTGCTTGCCTTTCTCCATTGTGACCTCACTCACTCCAGAATGAGCTCCTTCCTAGGTCCATTTCCTTCTGGGCTCTGCCCTTGAATGGGGCCAGAGGCTGCCAGTAGGGTTGGAATAGGCCAAGCTGCCAGCAGAGATGGACCCACAGCCCCAGAGAAGGAGACACCTCAGCCCCAGATGACCAGGACTGGATACCCCTGCAGTCAAAGGGGCCCTCTGCCATGGCCAGCCTGAGCCAGCCTGTGCCCACAGAGGGCTACCACATGGGGAGTGGGGGAAATGAAAGACCGGAAGATAAGGACTGAACTGCAGAATGGGTTCCAAGCAAAACGCATAAAGAACTCGGAGTTGAATAAGCTGCCCTTCCTGAAGTTGAGAACAGCTATTGGGGTAGAAGATAGGACCCAGGCCAGGCTGGATGGGAGGGATGCTGTGGTCCCTCCCCACCCCACCCACAGCTGCCTTCCTCATAATGGGGTTCATTGCTGAGGTGGGAGGGGCATCCCAGGGAAGACACAGAGGGGTCCCTTGCTTGCCAGACACCCTCCGGGAGCATCCCCTTTCAAGCATGAGCCACACCACCTGGGCTCCCCCAGTTCCAGTGTGCTCTTAGCTCTGCCTGCCCTGTGTGGGTCCTGGAGACCTTCTGGGAGCTCATCCAGCAACCATCATGCAAGGTGGTGCTGGGGACGGCCCTCTTGCTCGGGGGTGGAGGCCTGATGCTGTGGGCACAGCGCAAGTGGAGACAAAAGACAGCCCTTGAGTCTGCACAGGCCAAGCACGAGTCCCCAGAATGCCACAGAGCAAAGAACGAGAGCTGGATCAAATCTCATTTTAGTCGCCTTTCCGAAGAGAAGCTAGTCCCCGACCTCTGTGCCAGCTCCATCAGCGACGCTGCGCAGCCTAAGAGTGGGAGCGGCGAGGCCAGTACCACCATTCGCATGGAGACTTTTACCACTAAACCAGGAGGTGGGGGTGCTGCTCTGCACCGGGAAGCCTTCACCAGCAGGCAGAGGATGTCCGAGGCCTCGGCGATCAGAGAGACCCAAAAGGAGTCTGGAAAATCTCCATCTACAGATGAGGCCACGTGGGCTGCTGTGGCTTCCTGCACCAAGGAGATCGACACCAAGGGGCGGCAGCTGGCTAACTCCATGCTGCAGCGGGCCATGGCGCACCAGCACTCGGGCCACCTGGAGTCCAGAGACATCAACCAGGAGGAGCTGAAGGCCTTGGAGGAAGTGGAAATTAAGCTGAAGGGCAATTTCCTCACCCATCGGGAAACCACCATAGCTGGCGCCAACCACGTACACACTTTCCATGGCCACCAGAACCAACAGGGTCATCCCAGCCACCCAAGCCATCAGAGCCACTTAGGCCACCAGAGCCACCAGGGTCACCCTGGCCACCCAAGCCACCAGAGCCACAGTTTGCCCAACCGCAGCCACTAGATCTGTGACTCCTTTGAAGCCACCTACCCATGGATGGACTTGCCCCTTCCCCGAGCAGGGCTGGCCCACACACGCAGGCTCGTTTTCTCCCATGGGACAACCTGTGGGCCCAGGGTAAGCTGCTGCCACCCAAGTTCCTTCTTCCTCAGGCTCCATCTGTGGGCCCTTCAACTCCATGATGGCCCTGAGGGAGGGAGAACGGGAAGGAGGCAAAGCAGCCCAGATGGACTCTGAGGTCCCCGAAGACCCACCCAGAGAAGATGGAGGAGGCAGATGCCAGGAGCAGCTGAGAGCCCCCTGCTGATGCCAAATGCCTGGAACTGAGCCAATAAAGCCTTGCATCCCCTCACTCTGACTCCAGGGCTCTGCAGGCGGCCTCCGGTCTGGGCAGGGGTGGAGGGAGAAGGTCCTTGGCTGGGCCTGATTTCAGCCTCCATAGAACAGCTTTCCTGGCCTCAGGCCGGGGATGGGATAGCTCCAGGGCCCTCAATAGCCACCTGCCTGTTGCCGGGGAAGCGGGAAGTGGCTGGTGTTGGGGCAGTCGGGCTGAGAAAAGGGCTTTCAGAAGCCAATGACCAAACCAGGCTTGGACTTGGGGCCTCTCTTCTGGTGCTGTCCTCATTATGTGTCTTCTCCAGTCTGTGGCGCCGCTCCTTGCAGCTCTGTCACCTGCTTCCTGGGGCCCACTGAGATCCATGCTGGTGTCTCCCACCACCCACATCTGCAGCTACTCAACTGGGATAAAGAGTGATCCCTCCTTGTTTGTGTTACCATAGCCGGGGCCACGACTGTGGCTGCTGCAGCCTCTTCTCTGTGGAGCGTATGTGTGTGTGGTACATGCCATGCCCTGTGTTAGGTCGCAGGCCCAGAGGAAGGGGTTCCATTATCTCAGGCATCTGGGATTCAGAGGCATGACTTGCCTGGGACGTGGCTGGGATTACAGCCCGGCTCTGCCTGACTCCGACATCCATACCCCTGTCCCTTCCCTGTGCTGCCTGCCAGTCTTCTTCCCACCATCCCCAAATGGTTCTCCCTCTCTGCTGCGTGCCCTGACCTCTTCCCACGTGTCCTGACACGGTCTCTGCATGCCTGCAGGCCTGGCACTCTCCATGCCTCCTTTTCTTGGGTCCCAAGAAGCTATTTCTGGGGCAAGGGGTGCCACCTGCCCGGTCCCCACCCTGAGTCAGGCAGTTAAAGAAGCTTCTTACTGTTTGAATCTCTTATGGAGTTACGGGGGGTTATCAGCCTGTGGGCCTCAAACTCCAGGGGCTCCGAACCCCTGCACAGGGCGGGCAAAGCAACAAGCCCCCATCTTGCTAATTAGTTTTATTGAAAACAGGAAGGAGTATTTGCATTTTTTGGCTATTACTGATAAGTGACTATAAGCAAAAATATGTTTATATATGTTATAAATAGACATTGTATTTAAAGTAGTTCATACAAATTTTAAAATAGAGAGAGAGAGAGAGCGCTCTTCCATTGCTCGTTCACTCCTCAAATGGCTACAACAACCAGGACTGGGCCAAGCTGAAGCCGGGAGCCTGGAATACAATTCAGGTCTTCCATGTGGGTGACAGGGACCCAATGACTTGAGATATCACCTGAAACCTCCCAGGTTTCATTAGCAGGAAGTTGGATCAGAAGTGGAATAGGAGGAAACTGGCACTCTGATACATTGATTCAGGCATCTTAACTACTATGCCAAATACCACTCCCATAAATCTTTTAATTGGAAAAAATGGTGTCAATCAAACTGGGAAATGCTGGAGGTTGCTAAATTAGAAAAAAAGTGAAAAAATGGTAAGGTTTGGTTTCTGAAAGTGAGTAATAAAATATATACTCAGATCTGGAAGGCCTTAAATTCTAATTAGCTAATTATGCCTTTGGAATCTTAACTTTGACAGATGCTTCAGGCAGTAGAGTAGCAGTTAAGTATTGGCCTCTCACATCAGAGTACCTGGATTTGATTCCTGGCTCTGGTTCCCGACTCCAGCTTCCTGCTAATGCGGACCCTGGGAGGCGGTGGTGACCGCTTAATGAATTGGGTTCTTGTCAACCATTAGGAGATTGCATTCCTGGCTTGGCCCCTGAGCATTTGAGGAATGAACTAGAAGATGGGCACTCTCCTTGTCTGTCTGTCTCTTTGTGTTTCTCAAATAAGTAAATAAATAGTATTTCAAACTGGTAAAATTAAAAGTTTATAATTAGTGGCATTGTGCCAATGTTAATTCTCTGGCTCTGATCACTGTACCACAGGTAGATAAGATGTTGTTCATGGAGGTTGGGTAAGGGAATGTGCAAATTCTCAGTTCTGTAAATTAAGAAAAAGTTTTCAGCAGCAGCACTTGGTGTGGACTAAGGATGCCCACAACCTGGCTGGTGCTGTGGCATAGCTGGTAAAGCTGCTACCTGTGGCACCAGCACCTCATGTGAGTGCCAGCTCAAGGCCAGGCTGCTCTACTTCTGATCCAGCTCCCTGCTAATGGCCTGGCCCAGCCCTGACCATTGCAGCCATCTGGGGAGTAAGCCAGTGAACCAGTGAACAGGATATCTCTCTCTCTGTAACGTTGACTTTCATATAAATTTTAAAATCTTTGAAAAAAAAAAAAAGGATGCCCACATTCCATTTCCTGGATTTGAGTCCTGGATCTCTCCAGATTCCAGCTTCCTGCCAATGTGCACTCTGGCAGAAGGTGATGGCTAAGGTGTTGGGTCCTTGCCACCACTTGGGAGACATGGATGGAGTTCCAGGCTCCTGACTTTGCTATGGCCCAGCTCTGGCTGCTGAAGGCATTTGGGGGTGAACCAAATGGGGAAGATCTCTCTTTTTCTTTTTTTAATGATTTAAAAAAAAAAATTTATTTGAAAGGCAGGGTTACAGAGAGGTGGAGAGAGGGGGGGGGGATATAAGATCTCTCTCTATCTCTCTAACTCCGACTTTCAAATAAATAAACGAATCTTCGAAGAAAAGAGAGAGAGGACGCGGGTAACTCACTGTTAGCCTCATACAAAGAAGGGCAGCTGACACCTGCCAGACTCCTAAGAGACTCAGCTCGGAGGGTGCTGGCTTCCCAGATCAAGGCTAAGTTCCACTGAAGTTCCGTAGGAAACTATGGAAACCTTTCAACAGGAAACGCTCATTTCTTCCCAGGGGGAGGTTGAATCACATCCTGCAAAAGAGTTCCGTCTCAGAGCAGCCTGGGGGCCGTCCTTTTACACAGCAAGCTGTCACCCCCACCTCAGTGGGTGGAGGAACGGAGGCCGGAGGAGGGAATAAAACAAGCCGGGGAGAACAGAGCCAACTGTGGAGCCCCAAGGGAAGAGGGAGTGAAGAAAGCCTGGTGGCCTCCCAGGCGTCTGAGAAGCAGCCACTCGGGAGGCAGAAGGGAACAGCCTGAGCAAAGGCGCAGGGGCAGGAAAGTGGCTGGGGGACCCTGACAGGCAGCAGCGTGGAGGCAGCCCCGGGCCAGGAGAAACAGCCAGAAAAGTAACTCTGAAGCTTAGAGCCAGGGAGGACTTTCAATACCCTCCTCCAGTCCAGCTTCTTACTTTATATGAAAGGCCGTATCCCACAGGTGAGGTGGGCGATTGAAGGGTTCTGAGGACCTCTGATTTGTGAGTTGGTAACAGGGAAGTACAAGGAATAACTAATGGGGGTGTTCAGAGGAGAGATGTCCTGGGGAGGGTCCTGGAAGACTCCTTGGGGGAGGCGACAGTTGTTGATGGACCAAGAGGACAGAAGAGTAGCAGGGGATACTCCTTTTGTGAGAGACTTGATTCCTTTTGGCTGCAGTGAGTCATAATGTTGCTTGTATGTCCCTGTCTCCAAACATCCATTCCCCTTCCCAGGCCATCCAGCTCCCCAGAGCAGCGGTGTAACCACTGAGGCAGGGGAGAGTGAGCCTCTTGTCTTCCAACTACAGGGCCCTCCCCTCCACCCACCGGCCTTGGCCTCGGTTTCAGGCTTGCACACCCTCTCCTGACTCCAGAAGAATTCTTGCTGATGCCGACTGAGCACCAGCTTCTGAGGACTTTACCAATAGCATCTCATTTAAATGACAGAGCAACTCTTTGCAGGAAGTATCAGTAGTACCCATGTTTCCGTTAAGAAGCCAGTGGGAGGTGGGAGTGGGTGTCCTGACTTCGGAGTGATGCTGTGCTCACTCTGCTGCACTGCGACGCTGCCTCTCTGCCCCTCACTTTCCTCTGACCCACGGGGACCCTGGCCTTTCCCTGTCCTATGGCCTCCTCTCCCACTGAGCAGGGGCACAACAAGCCTGGAACCAGGCACTGAGCCAGGGTGACAGAGGGGTCCCTCTGTGGCACTAGTTCACAGATCCCGGAGCACTTCCTGGTGTGTTTTCTGAGCCTTTAAAACAGCCCTAGAAGGTAGGCTTGAAATGATCTGTCATTCCATTACAGAAGGAAATGGAGACTCGGAGATGTACTGTGTCTTGCCTAATAGCCAGGGACGACTCTTGACTCTAGTGTCTCCGATCTATACCACACCCACGCTTCCCTGGCCTGGCATTGCTTCCTTCTCGTGAGGCAGGGTTGGGTCGATGTCCCCCTTAAAGAGACAAGAGAGGGTGGTGCCAGGGAAGCTGGGGGCATGAGATCTGTGGCTGCCTCCCAGAGTACAAGACCCTGCTGTTGTGCTGTTGAGGCCAGAACTGCCCATGGGGCCCCAGGGGCCTCTGGAACTGACTGCCAGGAGGAAAGGTGACTTGGGGAGTGAGTGACCGTGGCTGGGTCAGTGGCCAGGGTGGCAGGCAGGGGTGGGGAGGACAATGTCTTTGGCACTTGAATGGAGAAGCCGTGAGAACTTGATCTTTGACTTTAGTCAGGTGCGCTGGTCCAATGCCAGCCAGGCCAGGCAGCTTTGCAAGGGGGTCTAAATCCCAGGAAAGCACGGGGACCGTTAGGCAGCAAGACCAGGGAGGCTCCCAGCTTGGTGCCGAGTAAGGAAACTTCCAAGGGCAATCAAACAGTAGCCAAAAGCTATTTGCCCCTGTTCCCTGTAATGTTACCAAGACGAAAACTGAGAAGAAAAAAAAAGCAAGTGAAGCGAGAGAGACTTTGGCCACCGGCTCAGGGGATGGTAAGGATGTTGTGGACAGCGTGGAGCAGGCTCTGCAGTGAGAAGTTGTGTCTGCATCATGCCGCGTCCCCATGCGGATGACTCATAGGAACAATATCTCTTGGTGCCGGTGCCAGGAAACTCTGCATTTTCCAGCGCAGCTGCTTTGCTTTTATCTTCTGGGTTCTGCATATCTGCTAGCTGACCATGTTTCCCTTCTGGCTGTGACTGTCGGGAAACTCCAAGTCAAATGCGCAGTCCATCTCCTCCAGCTGCGTGGCCAGCACTGCTCCTGCTTCACGTTCCCCCAAGTCTTTCTGTTCACACACAATCCTGTTGCATTGTGTGCTGTATCTGCAAACTACTTCAGTTGTCTTAAAAGTGCAGTGAGGTGGACAAGAGAAAGAAAAAGAAGAGGAAAAGGGAGAGTAAGTGAAAAACACCTAAGGGGAAAAAGAAACCGAGAGGAAAATGGATTCTACCGACGTTCCCTTATGTTCAGCTGATGAGCACCAATTCTGTCACAGCTCGTGCTAACTTGCCTGGGCAAGAGAAGCCTCACAAATAGAAAATGCAAAATAAAACAATGAGATATCACTTTACACTCAGGACAGTGGTTAAAAATTTGTTCTGATGGTACCAAGAGTTGGCACAGACGAACACCAACAGGCTCTTCCGTGCTGCTGAGTCATTAATGTGGCACCCGTGATGCTGCATGTGGGCATGACTCAGCAACTACACACCCAAGATCTGAACTCCAGAGGAACTCTTAGACTGTGTACTCATACCCAAGATTTTTTTTTCCTGTGCATCCCAGTGTGTGGTACAGCAGCAGATCAAGCCACCGTCTGCAATGCCAGCATCCCTTATGGATACTGGCTCAGGTCCTGGCTGCTTCACTTCCGGTCCAGCTGCCTGCTGATGTGCCAGGGAAGGCAATGGAAGACAGCCTGAGTACTTGGAGCTCTGCCAGCCGTGTGAGAGACCCAGATGGAGTTCCAGGCTCTTGGCTTTGGCCTGGCCCAGTCCAGGCCATTGTGGCCATTTGGGGAGTGAACCAGCAGATGGAAGGTTTCTCTGTGTCTCTGCCCTCCGTCCGTAACTCCACCTTTCAAATAATACATAAATAAATCTTTAAAAAAAAAAAAAAAAGAACCTGCTTGCTGTAGCAATCTTTTGCAGGAGCAAAAAGAGGGAACATTTTACATGTCCTCAGCAAACAGATGAAAAATAAATTGTGGCTTAACCAGACAATCGAATGCTACGTAGCAGTTATAATGAATGGATCAGAGTTAAGTATGGTGCTACAGACAAAGCTCAAAACATAATGTTAAACAAAACTGACAAAGTGCAGAAGGTCATAGAAGCTGGATTCCATTTCTACAAGGTTGAGAACTTCAAAAATCATTAGATGAGAATCCCCAAAAAGTGTGTGGAAGATGATGACTAGAAGATGAGTTCATTTGGTGCCAAAAATATTGAAATTCCTGCATAATTCATCCATATATTTTTTTTAAAAGATTAATTAATTTATTTGAAAGGCAGAGCTACAGAGAGAGGAAGAAACAGAGAAAGATCTTCCATCTGTTTGTTTACTCCCCAAGTGGTGGCAACAGCCAGGTCCTGCTCAGGCTGAAGTTAGGAGCCAGGAACTCCATCTGGGTCTGCCGCATTGGTTGGCAGGGGCCTAAGCACATGGGCCATCATCTGCCGCCTTCCCAGGCACGTTAGCAAGAAGCTGGATTAGAAGTGGAACAGCCAGGACTAGAACTGGTGCTCTGATGTGGGAGGCTGGTGTCACAAGCAGTAGCTTAAACCACTGCACCACAATACCAGAACCACATAATTCTTCACAACACGCATTTTCCATGAACTTTTTTTTTTTTTGACAGGCAGAGTGGACAGTGAGAGAGAGACAGAGAGAAAGGTCTTCCTTTTCCGTTGGTTCACCCCCCAAATGGCCGCTACAGCCGATCTGAAGCCAGGGGCCAGGTGCCTCTCCTGGTCTCCCATGCAGGTGCAGGGCCCAAGCACTTGGGCCATCCTCCACTGCACTCCCAGGCCACAGCAGAGAGCTGGACCAGAAGAGGGACAACCAGGACAGAATCCGATGCCCCGACCGGGACTAGAACCCGGGGTGCCAGCGCTGCAGGCGGAGGATTAGCCTATTGAGCCGTGGCGCTGGCCAAAACTTTTTTTTTTAAGAAAAGATTTATTTATTTGAAAGGCAGAATTAGGGAGAGAGAATTCTTCCATCTGCTGGTTCACTCCCCAGAGGGCATCAATGGCCAGGGCTGGGCCAGGCTAAAGCTGAAGCTTCTTCTAGGTCTCCCATATGGGTGCAGGGGCCCCAGGACTTGGGCCTTCCTCCACTGCTTTCACAGGTACATTAGCAGGGTGTTGGATTGGAAGTGGAGCAGCTGGAACTTTTTTTTTTTTTTCACAGGCAGAGTTACAGTGAGAGAGAGACAGAGAGAAAGGTCTTCCTTTTTCCATTGGTTCACCCCCCAAGTGTCTGCTACGGTCGGTGTGTTGCAGCTGGCGTGCTATGCTGATCTGAAGCCAGGAGCCAGGTGCTTCCTCCTGGTCTCCCCCATGTGGGTGCAGGGCCCAAGGACCTGGGCCATCCTCCACTGCACTCCCAGGCCGCAGCAGAGAGCTGAACTGGAAGAGGGGCAACCGGGACAGAATCTGGCGCCCCAACCCGGACTAGAACTCAGGATGCTGGCACCGCAGGCGGAGGATTAGCCTAGTGAGCTGCGGCGCCCACCAACAGCTGGAACTTAAACCAGTGTCCAAATGGGATTCTGGTGTTGCAGGCAGCAGCTTTACTGGCTATGCCACAATGCTGGCCTCTCCATGAACTTTTTGAAGACCCTGCATGTCTTGTTCATGGGTCCATATGTCTGTCTGAAGTAGATAAAGACACAAATGGAAACAATAAATACGTGAGTCTGACAGAGAGCTAAGAAAGAGGAAGGTGATCAGGGACGGTTCCCATGGGTGCTGGGAGCACAGTTGTGACTTATATTACTGTCTATTCTTTTTGGTGTGGCTGAAGCATTTCATTAAGGCAAAGAAAAGGGGCCATTGTTGGGGCATAGCTGGTAAAGCCATTGCCTGTAACACTGGCATCCCATATGGGCACTAGTTCGAGACCTGGTTGCTCCACTTGCGAACCAGCTCTCTGCTAATGGCTTGGGAAGGCAGCGGAAGATGACCCAAGTGCTTGGGCTCCTGCCACACATGTGGGAGTCCTGGAAGAAGCTTCTGGCTCCTGGCTTCAGCCTGGCCCAGCCCCAGCCGATGCAGCCATTTGAGAAGTGAACCAGCAGATTCTCTCTATATATCTCCCTCTCTCTTTGTAACTCTGCCTTTCAAATAAATAAAATAATTAAAAAAAAAAGACAAATGATATGAACACTATCATTGCACCTGCCGGCACCAGGGAAGAAAATGTGTTGAGAAACAGGTGTTGGGGAGGTAGGCTTTTGGGGGGGGTTGTTGAACACCAGTGTCCTGGTGGTTTATCAGGGGGTAAGACAGTGTCAGTCACTGTGATGGGTGCTCTGTTGCAGGCTTCGTGGTCCAGGGCTCCACCGGCGAGTTCCCCTTCCTGACCAGCAGCGAGCGTCTGGAGGTGGTCAGCCGTGTGCGCCAGATTATTCCCAAGGACAAGCTCCTGCTAGCTGGCTCTGGCTGCGAGTGTGAGGCCAGGATGCCCTGGGTCCTGGGGGTGGGCTGTGGGGCTGTGGAGCTCCAGGCTCCCGGCCTTTGGTCGGATTCCACCTACTTGTTCTGCCCCTTCTGGACATGCCCAAACCCCGTTGCTCACCCCAGTGTCCCTGGCACAGGTCTCGTTCCTCCTGCCCTCACCACCCTCCTTCCTCCTCCTGCAGCCACTCAAGCCACAGTGGAGATGACGGTCAGCATGGCGCAGGTCGGGGCTGACGCCGCCCTGGTGGTGACCCCCTGCTACTATCGTGGCCGCATGGACAGTGCCGCCCTCATCCATCACTACACCAAGGTGGGTGTGAGGCTGGGCATGGAGCAGAGGCCAGGGACCAAGAGGAGGTGGATGAGGCAGCAGCTCTGCCCCAGGAGAGGAGTGAGAGAAGCTGGGAGTGGGGGGTGGTGAGCCTGCTTCCTGGCAGTGGAGCTCAGGAAATGGTGGCATGCCAATTGCATCGCTGTGTGCCGTGGGACAACTTGCCTAACCTCTCTGTGCCACAGTTTTCTCACCTCTAATATGGAAGGGATGATAGTATCTACCTCGAGGGGGTGTTGTGAGGAATAAATGAGCTCAGAAGCGCAGAGGGCTTGGAACCGCCTGGTTTACAGAAGGCACTCGATAAGAGGGGCTTCAAAACCGCTGTGAAAAGGTGCAATGAAAAGATAATGTGCACTTCCCATGAGCCTTCGGGGACCCCTCGTAGACATCACCCACTCTCTTACAGTCAGGGTGTGCAGCACCGTGGCTTGCAGGTGGGAGGTAGACCTGTCCAGGTGGCCCTGCGGTGCCATGGGCCAGCACAAGCAAGCCTCTGGCTTGTAGGACCTGGGGCAGCTGTCCTCGCCCTCTTTTCTCTGCGCCCCTAGGTTGCTGACCTGTCCCCGATCCCTGTGGTACTGTACAGCGTCCCCGCCAACACAGGGCTGGACCTGCCTGTGGACGCGGTTGTCACACTTTCCCAGCACCCGAATATCGTGGGCATGAAGGACAGCGGTGGTGACGTGAGTGGCAGCAGCTTCCGGCCGGGGCCCCGCTCCTCCGTCTCTGGACGGTAGCGCTCTGGCTGCCAGCTTCAGGCCAGCTCTCAGGTCTCTGTCAGCCCCCCGCTCCTGCTTGGGTTCTTTCCCTGGTGCGGGCTCTCTGTGGCTCTCACCTTCAGGGCATCGCTCAGGGAACCAGGCCCTTGCTCTCCCACACGTGTCTGGGCTTCCTCCAGGCCGAGGCGGGGCCCAGCTCTCACATGGCGTTTGCTGTTGCAGGCCACCAGGATCGGGCTGATCGTGCATAAGACCAGGAAGCAGGACTTCCAGGTGTTGGCTGGATCGGCTGGCTTCCTGCTGGCCAGCTATGCCTTGGGTAGGCTGCCTGCTGCTCTCAAACTGTCGTGGGTGACTAGGATCCTGCCAGGCAGCTGGGTCGGCTGGGAGAGACAACGAGGGCTGGGGCTGGGGCTGGGGCTGCAGAGTGCGGCGGCCAGCCTGCCTGCTCTGAAACCCTGGGGACCTGGCCACCCTGCTTGCTTGGGTGCTCAACTGTGACCGCACCGGGTGGGGGAAGGTGGCTGAGTACAATTCCCAGCCTATAGGAGGGACACTTGCAGTTTGCTCTAAACCTTGAGCCCCACTCTTGGATGACAAACGTGGCTGCTCTACTCTCACCATGTAAATCATTCTCAGAGGGCAGAGACGTTAGGGACCTCCTCCCTACTCCAGGAGTTCATCTTCCTCTCTCTCAGTCCTAGGCCAGAAAAAATCATCAGGTGCCGTTCCAGGCCAGGATCCCAGGAATGTCACTGAGACCACCTGCTCTTGTCTGTTGGGGTCAAGGTCCTAGGGTTCAGGTTGTCCTTGAGCCAGGGAAGGCAGGGAGGGAAACATCTGTTCCTGCCAGCTGAAGCCCCACTGAGTACAGGTTTGAGTGACTTTTCCAGTCCCACAGGAGACGGGGCTGCTTCCTGTCCCCTCTGGTCACTGCAGACTTCAGCTTGTGGTCTGGGTCCTTGCACATCTACATCCTTGCAGGGTTGAAGAGAAGCCATGTCCACCTTGCTCCTGAGAGCAGAGCTCCTGGAAAGAGCACAGCTGTGGAGGCAGGGGCTCTGAGCTGGAATCTCGGCTCGGCCATTTGTTCACCGCATCACACTGGGCAAGCACCCAGCCTCTCTGGGCCCAAGTTTCTACCCTACAAAGCAAAGTATCGTGAGGACCAGAGCGCGCCAGCCCTGGGTAGTGTCAGCTCGTTCCATGTCCTCTGCTCTCGCTCCAGTCTCGAGGCCGCTCCTGCCTGTCAGAGGTGGCAAGGCTTCCTGAGATCCCAGCCTGCCCATTTGCCCGGAAGAGAACAAAGCAGACTAGAGAGGATCTGTGACTTGTCCAAGATCACACAGCCAGTGGAAGGAAACGCCCAGGCTCCCAGCCCTGTGCCCAGAGCTCTTTCCACCCCTGCCCCAGGCTGCCCCAGGCTGTCCCAGGCTGTCCCAGGCTGCCCCAGGCTGAATCTCTGGGGGGAGTAAGATTTCAGAAGAGCAAAGTCTTCCAGTCCACTTCACCCTCTTCCAGGCCAGCAGACCCGGGCACCACTGGGGAATGCTGGAGGGGTCAGCTGACAGGTGGGACTGGCCGAGGCAGGTGGTGGGGGTGCGGGGAAGGACCTGGCCTTGAGCTGCCTTCAGGCCCTGCTCCCTGGCCTGCCAGAGCAGCTCTGGGCCTGCAGGCAGCATTCTCTCTGGAAATGTCACTCTGCACTCACAGAACATGCCTTTGATGTGGCCAGCCAGAGTAGAGGAATCCACATCCTGAGTCCCCAAGAATGAAGGGGCGCAGGGACCAGGGCTTGGGATCCCCTACGGGAAGCATTTCTGGCTGATGTTCTGTATCTTGCTCTGGCAGGAGGTGTGGGGGGCGTGTGTGCCCTGGCCAATGTCCTGGGTGCCCAGGTGTGCCAGCTGGAGCGGCTGTGTCTCACGGGACAATGGGAAGAGGCACAGAAGCTGCAGCATCGCCTCATTGAGCCAAACTCTGCGGTGAGCCTCCAAACAAGGGCAGCAGTCGGGGAGGAGGTGGGGATGGGGGGCCATCTGCATCCTCATTGGAGCAGGAGCCAGGGCTGGTACGGAGTCCCCACTCAGTCTTTTCCCTCAGAGCACATCCCAATGTGTTAACTCCTTGTGCCTCCTCCAGAAAATCCTGGCTTAAGACCAAGTTGAGCCCTGTTGGTTCTTTTTTTTTTTTTTTTTAAGATTTATTTATTTATTGGCCGGTGCCATGGCTCACTTGGCTAATCCTCCACCAGCAGCGCTGGCACCCCGGGTTCTAGTACCGGTTGGGGCGCCATATTCTGTCCCATTTGCTCCTCTTCCAGTCCAGCTCTCTGCTGTGGCCTGGGAAGGCAATGGAGGATGGCCCAAGTGCTTGGGCCCTGCACCCGCATGAGAAACCAGGAGGAAGCACCTGGCTCCTGGCTTCGGATCAGCGCAGTGCGCCTGCTGTGGCAGCCATTTGGGGGCTGAACCAATGGAAAAAGGAAGACCTTTCTCTCTGTCTTTCTCTCTCTCACTGTCTAACTCTTCCTGTCAAAAAAAATTTATTTATTTATTTGAAAGTCAGAGCTACACAGAGAAAGGAGAAGCAGAGAGAGAGAGAGAGGTCTTCCATCTGATGGTTCACTCCCCAATTGGCTGCAACGGCCAGAGCTGTGCTGATCTGAAGCCAGGAGCCAGGAGCTTCTTTCGGATCTCCCATGTGGGTGCAGGGGCCCAAGGACCTGGGCCATCTTCTACTGCTTTCCCAGGCCATAGAAGAGAACTGGATTGAAAGTGGAGCAGCCAGGACTGGAACCAGTACCCATATGGGATGCCGGCACTGCAGGAGGTGACTTTATCCGCTAAGCCACAGTGCCGGCCCCCTGTTGGTTCTTAAGCTTAAGGGGGTGTTAGAATTCTCTTAGGTATTCAGTTACAGCTGGACTCCTTTGGGCCCAGGAATATGCACTGAAAGGGGCATCCTGAGTGATGGTGCCGTGAGCGATCCTGGACCATCCTTAGAGAGAGTGAACCGGGGATGTGCCAGTCAGCTGTCAAGAGGCCAGAGTCTGAAAAACAGGATGTTGAGGGATGCGAAGGAGAGAGTAAGAGGCCGAAGGCACTCAGAGCCCAGGCTTTCCCAGAGAGCTCTTTCTTCACATAATCTATGTGCAGTCAAGTCAGGCCCTGATCCCCAGTCTTGGCTGGGCAAGCCAAGAAGAATTTGGGATGAAATGCTGGTCAAGTTCAGAGCCATTTTGAAGCCTGAGGCAAACAAAAAAGTGTGTGCTCCCACATACTGTTATTACATATGTTTTAAATTGTTTTTTTAAAGGTTCTATTTATTTATTTGAGAGGCAGAGTTACAGACAAAGAGAGAGAGAGACAGAGAGAAAGGTCTTCCATCCAATAGTAAACTCCCCAAATGGCCACAATAGCTGGAGCTGAGCTGATCTGAAGCCAGGAGCCAGGAGCTTCTTCTAGGTCTCCCATGTGGGGGCAGGGGCCCAAGGTCTTGGGCTGTCTTCCACTGCTTTCCCAGGCCACAGCAGAGAGCTGCATCAGAAGAGGAGCAGCCGGGACACAAACCAGTGCTCATATGCCAGAGGAGTAGGCTTAGACTATTACACCACAGTGCTGGCCCCTAAATTAAGTTTTTTACTTTGAAATCATTTTTGGTTCACAGCAATTGTAATAAATGTAATACAGATAGATCCCATGTATCTCTTAGCCAGTTTCCTCCGATTGGGAACATCTTACAAAGCTATACACTGATTTCACAGCCAGAGTATTTCATCGATACGGTTGCAGTATGGATAGTCCCAACACCACGGGGGCCCTCACGTCACCTTTTGATGGCTGCACCTCCTCACCCCTGCCCCCATACCTTTGCACCCCGAGAAACCACATGTGCTCACCACTTGTATAATTTTGTCAATTGAAGACACTGTGGATACAGTATATATAGCTTTTGGTGATTAGCTCTTTTCACTCAGCATAATTCTCTGGAGATTCATCTAGGTCTCTGCATATATCAATACGTCATTCTTTTTCATTGCTGAGTACTATTCCATGGGATGGCTGTACTGTGGCCAATTTAATTATTTACCTGTTAAAGGATAGGTTTTTCGTGTTTTTTTTTTTTTAAAGATTTATTTATTTTAAAGGCAGAGCTTCAGAGAGAGGAGAACTTCCATCCAGTGGTTCACAACCCAGATGATTGCAATAGCCAGATCTGGGTCAGGCCAAAGCCAGGATCCAGGAATTCCACCCAGATCTACCACATGTTGATAGAGGCCCAAGTACTTGGCCATCTTCTATTGCTTTCCCTGGTACATTAGCCGGGAACTGGACCACAAGTGGAGCAGCAGCTGGAACTCAAACCACACTTTGATATGAGTTTCCTGTGTCACAAGTAGTAGCTTAACCCACTTTGCCACGACAGTAGCCCCAAGGACAGTTTTTGGCTGATAAAAACTGCAGTAGGGGCCAGTGCTGTGGCGTAGTGGGTAAGGCCACCACCTGCAGTGCCTGCATCCCATATGTGCACCAGTTCTAGTCCTGGCTGCTCCTCTTCCAATCCAGCTCTCTGCTATGGCCTGGGAGGGCAGTAGAAGATGGTCCAAGTCCTTGGGCCCCTGTACCCACATGGGAGACCTGGAGGAAGTTCCTTGCTCCTGGCTTTGGATCGGCACATTTCCGGCTGTTGCAGCCAATTGGGGAGTGAACCAGCGGTTGGGAAGACTCCCCTTCCCCCTCTGCTCTCCTCTCTCTGTGTAGCTCTGACTTTCAAATAAACAAATAAATCTTTTTTAAAAAGCGCAGTGAACAAGTTCTTATATGGGCTAAGACTTTATCTTCGTAGGATAAATGCACAGCAGTGCTATTGGGGACCACACGATGCTCAGTGCTTTGAGAAGCTGCCAGCTGCTCTCCGGAGTGCCTGTGCCATTTCACATTTCCACCAGTGTAAACACATGAGTGATCTTCATTCTTGCCAGATTTTGGTGTTGTGACTATTTTTAATTTGTAGCTATTCTGATGGCTTAGGCAGTAACATCTCCTTGTGGCTTTAATTTTCATTTCCCTGGTGGCTAATGATATTGAACAGCTTTTTGTGGTTTTTCTGGTTTTTGTTTTTTTTTGCAATTTGTATCCTCCTAAGTCAAACATCTTTTTGTGTCTTGCCCCTTTTCTAACTGAATTTTTTTTTTACTGTTGAGCCTTCGAAGTTATTTATATCTTCTAGACACGTTCTTTTCCAGATATGTGGCATGTAAATATTTGTCTCCCAGTCTGTAGCTTGTCTTTTCATTCTCTTTGCCTTTGTGCAGTAAAAATTTTAAATTTTGCCTTCACCCAGTTCATCAGTATTCCTTTTTCTTTGGATTGTACTTTGAGAGTCAAGTCTCAGAACTCTTTGTTTAGCACTAGATTGCAAAGATTTTCTCCTATTTTTTGATAAAAGTTTTATAAATCTGTTTTGTGAATCTGTGGCCCGTTTTGAGTTCATTTTTTGTATAAAGTGTAAGGTTTAGGTCAAGGTTCATTTTTCCCCCTAGGATACCCTCTTGCTCCAGCACCATTTGTTGAAAAAGCAATCTTTCCTCCACTGAATTGCTTTTATACCTTTGTCAAAAATCAGTGGGGCATAGGTGTGTGGCTCTATTTCTGGGTTCTCTATTCTTCCCATTGATCTGTGTGTCCTTCCCCGGTACTACCACCCACACTTGATTGCTGTTGCTATGTGGCAATCTTAAAATAAGTCTTATCAAAGACTGATTCCTTCCACCTTGTTCTCTACCCCCCGAGCAAAAAAAAATTCTTTACTCTCTTTCCATGTGAATTTTAGAATAATCTTGTTTGTATCTACAAAAGAATCTTGCTGAGATTTTGACAAAAAATCGTGTTAAATCTGTACATCAACCTGGGGACAGTTGTCATCTTTACTATGTTGTTTTCCAGTCTTTCAACATGATGTATCTACTTAACCAGGTCTTTATTTATTTCTTCATCATTTTATAGTTTTCAGCAAAGAAGTCCTGTACATGTTTTGAGAAATTGGGAGGCACTGAAAATGGTATTATGTGTTTAATTTCACTATCCATGTCTTCATTGCTAGCTTAGAACACACTTGGTTTTTGCAGGATTATACTGTATCCTGTGACTTACTGGTTCTAGGAGGACTTTCTGGACAGACACTTTGTGATTTCTATACAGTCCCGTCATCTTCAAGTAGGGGCAGGTTTGTTTCTTCCCTTATGATCTCTGGGCGCCGCATTTCCTTTTCTTGCCGTACTGCACTAGCACTTCCTGCGCTGTGTTGAATAAGAGTGCACAGAGCAGTCTTGCCTTGTTTCTAATATTTTCTTTTAAAATATTTATTTATTTAAAAGGCAAAAGGCAGAATGAGAGAGAGAGGGAGAGAAAGAGAGAGAAGAGAAGAGAAGAGAAGAGAGATATCTTCCATCCGCTGGTTCACTCCCCAAATGCCAGCCACAGCCAGGGCTGGGCTGGGCTGAATCCAGGAGCCTGGAACTCCATCTACGTCTCCCATATGTGTGGCAGGAACTCAAGCACTCGAGCCATCTTCCACAGCTTTCCCAGGCCCATTAGCAAGGAGCTGGGTTGGCAGTGGAGCAGTCATGACTTGAACCCATGCTCATATGGGATGCTGGTGTTGCAGGCAGTGGCTTAACCCCCAGTACCACAATGCCAGCCCCTATTTATGATAATAAGAGAAAAAAAATGAGCCTTTCTCCATTATTTATAATGTTAGCTCTAGGTTTTTCTAGATGCTTATTATTAAGTTGAGGATGTTTCCTTCAATTCCCAGATTTCTTAGAATTTTTAAAAATCACAAATGGTGTTGAATTTTGTCAGATACTTTTGGGCATTGACTGATTTCTTCTGTTAAAACTGTGGATTACATTAATTTTCAAATATTTGACCTAGACTTCTTTTGCTAAACACCACTTAGTCATGGTATAGAATTGTTTTTTAAAAATTTATTTTCATTTTATTTGAAAGGCAGAGACAGATTGTGTATCTGCTGGTTCCCTCCCCAGACACCCATAACAGCCAGAGCTGGCCAGGCCAAGGCCAGGAGCCTGGAAGTCTATTTGAGTCTCCCACGTGGTGGCAGGAACCCAAATACTGGAGCTGTCACCCGCCCTTCCCGGATGTGTATTAGTAAAAAACTGGACTGGAAGCAGAGTAGTTGAAACTGGAACCAGGACTCTGATATGTGATGCGGGGACCTCAAACAGCGAGTAAACTGTACCCAAAGCCTGCCCAATAATTCGTTTGATCCATTGCTGAATTCCACTTGCTAATAATTTGCTGAGGACTTTTGTGTCTCTGTTCATGAGGAATATAGTCTGCGGTTTTTCTTGTTTTGCATAGCTTTTTCTGGTTTTGGTGTGAGGGTAATAATTAGGTTCATAAAATAAATTGGGAAGTGTTCTCTCCAATTCTGGAAGAGACTTGTTGATTTGGTATTAAATCTTCTTTTGACATTTTTAGAATGTGCCAGTGAAATTATTGGAGCCAAGAAACTTCTTTCTTAGGAGTTTGTCTTTTTTTTTTATTACACCTGTGCACCAGGCTCTGCACTCAGCTTGCACTGAAAGCTCCCCGCTGGAGGGGCAGGAGTGTCTCCCTGCTGCTCCCCTGCGTGGCCCATTGATGTCACCCATGTGTCTAGGAGGGAGTCGGGATGAGCTGGCCTGGGGTGGCCTCCTTAACCGTGGGCATTGGTGAGAAGCATGACTGTCCTCGCTGGGGCCTCTGACACTGGCCAGCCAGGATGAGCAGTGGAGGCTCAGGCTTCCTGTTAACCGATTGCTGGCCTGCCTGGAGAGAGGTGATTGCTAGAGTTCTCCATCTTGTTAGGCTTCCCCTTTCCCAGTGCATTGGCAGAGAGCAGCTGGAGTGGGGCCTGTATTGTCTGTGCCCGCTGGCATTTCATGGTTGCTGGCTCCTTGTCTAGCCCCCGGGGTTGTGTTGGTCTGCTACCTTCCAAGATTATAATTGTAATTACTGGGAAGAAGAGGGACAAGTACTTCCACTCCATCTTCCTGAAAGTTGTGTTGTTCTCAGCGGTGACCCCTCCAACCCCTTCAACATTAATGTGGTTGAAAGCTAAAAAATTGGTAAGTGGGTACATTAGAACTCATAGCACTATTTTAGGTTTAAATATTATGTGTATATCAAAAATATAATTTATTATAATTTTACTTCTCTGACTTTTATAGGAGCGAACTTATCACTTTTTTCCCCAAATCTAGGAGAAAAAAATAAGCATTAAAAAACAAATAAAATCTCGTGTATAGGGGCACACTTGTTTACTTTTGCCTGAGGCTACAGTTTGGTAAGACTTAGCTCTGTCAGATCCTGTCTTTATCTAAAACTTTATTCTTCATGGATTTTTAAAATATTGCATTGGTACATTATTCATTTTGATGAGTGAGGTTTTTGGCACTCCCTATGTTTTCCACGTGAGGCTGAGCCAGGCATCACCACCATAGCAGATTCGCTCAGGGGTCGGGAAGTGAGGGCCGGGGAGAAAGCAGAGTCTCCCCACACGGGAAGCTCGTCCTGGGCTGGGCCGCTCTATAACAGCTTGGAAGGACTGGCCTTAATGAGGCCACAGGGCACAGGCTCTGGGTGGGGTCTTCACCCCCCACCATCTGTGAAGGAGAAGGCCTGGACCCCGCATCCTGTCAGGACAGGAAAAGGAGCCGCGTTCGGGACCCTGGGCACTGACCTGGTATTTGCAGCGCTCTCTTCCCTGGATCCTGTGACACCTCTGTGGCGTCACTGCTGTCACCACCTCGTTTTTCAGACGAAGTAGCTTGGGTTGCCCACTGGGGACAGCAGACGTCCAGCTGCTGTCCCCTGTCCCTTCACTCTGTCCTCATTCCTGTGCCAGCCCGGGCACTTGCTCAGGAATGCCTGGAACACCTTTCTGCTGCCTGAATTGTAGGCTCAGACACCCCAAGAGCACTTTGATGTCACCCTCTTGCCCTGCCCGGTTGAACACTGTGTCCTTCCCGCACCTGCCCTGCGCTTGACCTCTGGCCCTGGTGTAGTTAGGGCTTTCCACAGCCTCTGCCCGCAAGGCTTCAGGGCGGGAAGAGGCTGTGTCCACGAGGTCCTCGAAGGCCCGCAGTGGGAGCAAGCTCTTCTCCAGGTGCTGCTCGGTCCCTTCGCCTGCCCTGGGTCTTCCCCGCCCACTCAGGTCTGGGGTACAAGCCAGGCTCTCTGAACACCCCAGGTGGGTGCAGGCCTGGGAGGAGGGTCCAAGCCCAGGCTTGCTGAAGTCTACTGGCCTCTAGTGGTGAAGAGTTGTTAATCAGTTACCCTAAGGTCCTGTTTTTATTTATTTGTTTATTTTATTTATTTATTTGAAAGACGGAGTTACAGAGAGGCAGAGGCATAGAGAGAGGAGAGAAGGAGAGAGAGAGAGAGAGAGAGGTCCTCTATCTGCTGGTTCACTCCCCAGGTGGCCACAACTGGGCTGATGCAAAGCCAGAAGCTTCTTAGGGGTCTCCCACGCTGGTGCAGGGGCCCAAGGACTTGGGTCATCTACTGCTTTCCCAGGCCATAGCAGAGAGCTTGATTGGAAGTGGAGCAGCCAGGACTTGAACCAGTGCCCATATGGGATACTGGCACTGTAAGCAGCGGCTTTACTGCTGTGCCACAGCGCCGCCTCCCCCTTTTAATTTAAGCTCTCTTAATTTTACCCTACATGGAGCCCATATTTCTACCTTCCCTCCAAATAAAACTTGATTAAGTACTGGTTACTATCTTAGTTTTTAGGCAAAGATTAATCTAACATTAGTGATCAGCATGCTATAACCAATTGCTATACCCAAACCAAAGAAACTTGGTGCCTCATTGAGTTGGTAAAATTCCAGGCCTGATTTTAAATTAAGACAATGGCTTTGAAGTCCCCTAGGCCCCATTCATGGAAAGGCCCTTAGAGCCCCCTCATGTTTTAGACAAGAGAACTTGCTTAGAAATAACGAGTCAGTGGCCCATGGTGGCACAGCAAAATGTCTTGTATTTCCTCTCCTGTGAGAGTAGGCAATTCAGAGCCAAGGGAAGAGCTATGGCTGTGTGGGTGGGGGATCTGCTGGGCCGGGGGAGCAGGCGTCTGAGCTGTGTGGGAGGTGCTGGGAGACCCTTCTCCTTCCTGGGTGAGGTACCAGGCACTAGGCCACAGCCTGGGGCTTTTGTGCCCAGATCTGTAGCCTTGCCGCCTTCTGCCATCACAGCCTGAGGATGGAATGGCGCCCTGCTCCTGGGGTGGGTTTCTCCCTCGAGACCAAAGGTGACGCCTCTCTTGCTCTGTCTGAGCTTTTGGCGTGTGGCTCTAATACTGACAGGTTTGGGTCTCTAGGTCTGGATTCCATTCTGCCCCGTGTGTCACAGAAGTGCTAGTGTTGCTTTACTGGGGCAGGGGTTTGAGACCCCCACCCTTCTGAAAGTGACAGACGTCTGGGCCCCAGGGGTGTGCACCTGCATGCCGGGGATTCCCCATCCCTTCTAATGCCCTGCTTCTTAGGTGACGCGGCGCTTCGGGATTCCGGGGCTGAAGAAAGTCATGGACTGGTTTGGCTACTACGGAGGCCCCTGCCGTGCCCCACTGCAGGCGCTGAGCCCTGCTGAGGAGGAGGCCCTGCGTGTGGATTTCACCAGCAATGGCTGGCTCTGAGAGCAAGCAGGGGGCCTGCCTGGCTGAGCTCGTTTGTCTCCTGCCTGCACCTGCAGCTTGAAGGCGTGTGGGAGAAGCAGGGGTACTGACCTCTTTTCCTACTGGGGTCTTCCTGCACTCTTACCCTCATAGCCCCGTGACGTCCCACGTTTGTATCTTGCATCTGAGTCTCTGAGACCTTCAGGCTGGGAAGGAGCAATGTCTCACGGTCTCTACTGCACATGTGTTCCTGTGACCCAAGGCACTTGAAGCCAGAACTAGAGAGGAAGGGCGGGTGGCAAATGGGCACAAGCAGGTTTTACTGACGGAATCACTACCTAGACTTGGGGCTATAACCCTTAGGCTTAGGTAGCCAGGGCTACCCTAAGAGCCTGTGTGTGACTCCTTCCAGGGGTAGCGGTAGGTTAGGAACCTGGTTGGAGAAGCTGCTGGTCTGCTGCCTTCACCACACATTCTTGTCCCCAACTCAATTCAACTGTTAATGCAGGGAGACGGCCCGGCTCCTTCAGACTGCTAAACCACGACACCTGGTGGATAGACGTTACAATCTAGAGACTGCGGTGACCGGCCCAGGTCCAAAACAGTAGGAAAGGGGGACTTGGCCTTGAGACAGGGCCACATTTTGCCTATAGGCTGTCTGCTTTTATTATTGAAAAGAATCACTTCGTTACTATAATAAAGTTTAAAGTAAAGCTGGTGTGGCTCTGTTCAGATGGACACTCCGCTGCTCTGTGGACCTTGGATCGCCTGGCTGCGAGTCAAGACCATCTCTGGAAGTGCCTGAGCTCTCACAGCTGCCTTTCTGCAGGTCTGAGAGAGCCCTAACAAGACTGGGCAAACAGGCATTAGATTAATGGTGGCCGAGGAAAGACTTAATGAATTTTTTAGTGGGAATCTGTAATAGGCAAGGAGGCACAATTGGGATATTTGGAGACACACATATGTTAACCAAATAGCTTCTCCAACGTGGTTAACCCTCTTCCATAATAGTGTCTATGTAACGGCAGAAAAACTGAAGTAATTTTTTAAGATTTCACATTATGTTTTAGTTTTTTAAAAAATTTATTTGAAAGGCATAGTTACAGGGAGGGAGACACAGAGTTTTGGTTTTTTTTTTTTTTTTTTAAGATTTATTTATTGATTTGAAAGGCAGAGTTACAGAAAGAGATGGAGAGACAGAGAGAGATCTTCTATCTGCTGGTTCACTCCCCAAATGGCTACAACAACCTGGGCTGGGCCAGGTTGAAGCCAGGAGTTACGAGCTTCTTCCAGGTCTCTGACGTGGGTGGCTGCGTGTGACTCCTTCCAGGGACTTGGGTCTCCTTCTGGGCCCAGGGACTTGGGTCATCTTCCGCTGCTTTCCCAGGTGCACCAATAGGGAAGTGGATTAGAAGTGGAGCAGCCGGGATTAAACCAGTGCCCATATGAGATGTAGGCACTACAGGTAGCAGCTTACCTGCTATGCCACAGTACTGTCCCTCACACACACACACACAGTTTCATTTGCTGATTCACTCTCCAAATGGTTGCAATGGCCAGGGCTGGGCCAGGCAGAAGCCTAGAGCCAGAAATTCCATCCAGGTCTCCAACATGGGTGGCAGGGCCCCAAGTACTTGGGCCATCTCTCACTGCCTTTCCCAACACGTTAGCAGGGAGCTGGATCAGAAGTGGAGCAGCCAGGACTCAAACTGGCCCTCATATGGATGCTGGCATCGCAGGTAACAGCTTAACCCACTGCACTACGATACCAGCCCCTAAATATATTTTAAGTGATTTATTTATTTGCCTAGGTTTGAGCTTTGGTTCTGTCAATTCCAGCTATCTGTTACTGTGCACCCTGGGAGGAAGCAGTAAAGGTTCAAATAGTGGGGTCCCTGCCACCTTGCTCCTACTTTGAGCCTGACCTAGCCCTGGCTGTTGTGGGCATTTGGGGAGTGACCCAACAGATGGGAGAGCTCTCTGTCTTTCAAAAAAAAAAAATTACTAAAACAAAAGTGTCAAGAGTTAAATAGGAGTGGGTGTCTGGCCTGGGTTAAGGTGCCTGCATCCCATGACAGAGTGCCTGGGTTTGATACCCAGCTCTGGCTCTTGACTCCAGCTTCTTGCTAGTGCAGCGATGGCTCAAATGATTGGACTCCACCCACCAAAGTGGGAGATGAATTGAGTTCCTGGCTCCCAGTTTTGGCCCAGCCCAGTCCCAATCATTGCAAGCATTTGAGGGTGTGAATCAGTGGATGAGAGATCTTTCTGTCACCCTTTCTGATCCCTCTGACCCTCAAATAAAGGGGTTGTATGTGAGGGAAATGGATCCTGGCTTAGGACTGAGGTTAGAGAATAACATAAACGACTTCAATTTTCAATGGAAAGTAGGCATCTGGGTGGCACTAAAGCTTGGGGCTTAGCCTCTGGGCTCCTTTCATGGCACCTGCCAGAGGAGACTCAGGCTTAGGGCAGGGAGAAGGACAAGGCTGGGAAGGTAGGCTAGTGCACTGGTTAAGAGCTTTCTTTGCCTTTGGGCTTAAACAAAGCTGGATTAAAGTTCTGGATCTGCCCCTTAGTGTGTCTGCGGGACTTGGGAGAATCCACCTAACCTCCCTGAGCCTCATCAGTAACACAAAGACGATAATAAGAGGCCTCCTCTAGGGCTGTGCCGAGGACCGAGCAAAATCATGCACCTCTAAGGCTCGGCATGGCTGCCGAGCAAGGACGCCCTGGGCAGGAGCTGACTTGCCCGAGGCAGCCCAGCAGGTCTGGTAGCAAAGTAGTCTCAGGGCTTGGCACTCTGATGCCTAGGTTATGAGGAACCCCGTGGAAAGGGAGTTGGAGTCAGGGAGAAAGGGACACAAATCCCATCTGGCTCGGCACTTGCACGTTTGGGCAACCTGAGCCTATCTGCATAAAAGAAAAGTTCACTTCACACCCCCACTCTGCAGAGGTTTCAGAATCAGATGAAATTACATCATTCAGTGTGCAGGTCAGCCCCAAGCCCCAGCCTGATTAACTTTTAGAAACATCAAGCCCAAGGACGAGAAAGGAAAGCTAAGTAGAGGCAGTTCTTGTGATCTGTTTATTCTTCATAAACACTTGCTCTACAGTACAATCCAGAGAATAAATAGAGGCACACGGCTATCGTTTTCACCACAGTCTGCTGTGGAGGGACAGGCGGTGTGAGGATAGGGACTGGGCCACGTGTCTGGGTCACAGGGTAACTGGAAGCCTCCGTGTAACTGTGCACGGATCCTGTCCGTCAGGAGGGATCCCAGGTCTCATGGCAGAAAAGTCGCAGTGAACCAGATGCACAGTCCCATGCTCCTTAGTCCACCACAGTCCTGGACGGCCAATTCCACTTACACGTCAGGGGTGTGGTTGAGCCTGACCCACGGCACACTGGGAAAGGCCGTTGTCAGTCCACACCATCCGCAGGGATTCAGTTCCCTCCACGGTGGGCATTCAAGTGAGGTGCTTACATCTACTCTGCCCTGGTGTAAGTAAGAAGTGCAAGTTCTGTAAGGTGACTCGTGTGCGAGTCTTTCTTGAAGAGCCCATGAAGGGGTCCTGTTTGACATCTAAGGAGGGAGAGGCACGGATGGGGATCATCTGCTGCAAGGAAGGACGACAGCTTGGACAGTCAGCGAGGAGCACGCCGCACACTTGCCGGGTCCTCGCGGAGGGACAAGCAGAGAGGAGGATGGTTCTGGGTAGAGTGTGGATCAGGCCTCCAAGCAGCAGTGAAGGAGGCAGTAACAGAAAAGCTCTGCCAACTGTACTACGTGCCCTTGTTCCTCTCCTTACTTCTCCAGGGCAGCACAGAGCACAGGCCCTATGTAGAAGTTAGGATCATCCACCCCAGATGTAGGCAGAATGAAGAGATTATTCTCTGTCACTCTGCAGAAAGGGGTAGCAGGCCCCATCTGGTCTGCACTGGCTAAGCCTAAATTGTAGGAACAGGGACAACGAGTGAGACAAGGTGGCTTTCCCTCTGTCCTCTTGCACCTAAGGATGAAGAAACAACGGACTGCTGGCAGCTGGGGCAGGGCCCGTGAGCAGACGCCCTGGCATTTCCTGCGGCTGGGTCCCGATGGCAGGTGCCGGGCAGAGCACAGGGCTGCTGCTCCGCAGTCCTCTCGGCTCAGCTCGGCTCAGATCTGGTCCGACTGTTCACCTCGGCTGAACCACGGGGCCTTGGCCCTTCCCAGTCCTCGGCAGCTGGTGCCCAGCACCGCATCAGGCCGTGAGGCTTCTGGCTGACTTGGAGGCGCTCTGGGCCCGCTGGACCACGGCCGAGCACTTCTCCCGCCGCAGCAGCTTGTTGTTCTCGAACAGGCCCTCGTTGCGCGGGATGCCATGAGAGCCATCGGGGAAAGTCAGCAGGCCTTGGGGAGGACAGACAAATGCGGAGTGATGGTGACACTAACGCTGCAGAGGCTAGCTTGGTGGCCGAGGCCAAAGATGCGGAAAACTCGCAGCTCTGCTCAGGAGGCCTCCGCAGGGCAGCTGGGTGGGGAGGCATGGGGGCACGACCCCTGCGGCTGCCTGCGGGGTAGCCAGGGGAGCGGCTGCACTACAAAGGTATTTCCACCCTGCTCTGCCGGCCCAAGGCACCCGTCCCGGTGGGCTGAAACTTACCAAAACCATCTACTCTGCCATTTTTAAATTCCCCCTCAAAGGTCATGTTGTCGTGTCGGATGAAGACTCCGACGCCGTTAAACTTGCCCTGAGCAAACTCCCCCTCGTACCTGCGGAAACACCAAGATGTTAGTCTTTAGTGGGCATGTCAGCCATCCGGCTTCGCTGAGGCCAGCAGCTGCCGCTACGTGCTTCTCACCAAGACCCAGGAGCAGAGCAGAGCTGTGGACACTGAGCCTGGAGCTCGACCCAGCCACGCCCACCCCATTCGCAGCCAGCAGAGAAGGGTCGGAGAGTATGTATGATGTGAGGCCCGAATCTCAAGGAAAGAATATAGCGAGTAGAGTGCAAGGTCACTCACTCCTTGACATTTCAAATTTTAGATTGATTTCAAATGTCACCCACAAAAGAGCTGCTCACTCCCTGCCTGCCCCACTTTAGAATCAGTGCCTCCCCAGTGGAAGGCTGAGAAGCAATGACCTGATACCCACCTTGAGCCATCTGAGAAGGTCAGTACCCCGAAGCCGTTAAAAAGCCCATTCTCAAAATGACCCAGGTAGGTGCCACCATCTGCAAACATCAGCTGACCAAAGCCATGCCTGCGGCCTGAGCAAAGAGATGGACAGGTGTGAGGCTGGAAAGGGGCAGCTTCTGGTCCCTTCTCACCCGTCCAGCATCCCTTACCTCCCACTCCCTGGGCCACAGAGGAAAGAAGAGAAGCCAGGGCATTCGCAGGGCACAATGTTACCCAGTCCAGGCACCAGGGAAATATTGCTCCTGGGACTGCCCATCCTAAGTCACAGCCATCATCTATGGAGCAGGGTCCCCCAAGTATGAATGGTAAGTGGGCACTTGAAAATAACCCTACCTGGGGCAGGAGTCTGGCCTAGAGGTTCAAATGCATGGGCTGTTTGGGCCTTTGGGGAATGGACCAGCAGATGGGAGCTCTCTGTCTACTTCTCAATAAATACATAAGTAAATAAAAATAGTTTACATTTATAGTAGCTTTGCTATGAGCCAGCCAGTCTTCTGAGCACTCTGTATTTATCATCTAATTTAATCTTCATGAAAACCTTATGAAGTAGGCATAGTACTATTTTTATTCCATTTGCCAGATGGGAAAATTGAGGCAGGGAGAAGCTAAATAACTTGCTGGAGATCACAGAGCTCTGAGCAGGGGAGCAAGAATGCAGATGCAGCGGGCAGCCCGACAGGGAGCCCTCAACACTCACCTTTACACAGGGGCCTCTCTGAGGAGTAAACAGACGTATCCCTTAGACTGGGAGGCTCCTGGGTGAACCTGACACCCTCCCTAGCAGCACCGGCTGAGCTTTGTCTGGTCCATACTGTCGTGCTTACCCACTGAATGGACCAGAACACAGAGCAGTCATGTCCTTCAAACACAGGTGAGGGTGTTCCTTTGGTGGACAGAGACTGCCCCCAGCAGAACCTCAGGCAGTCTCTCCTCCAAAAGGCCATCTTTGAGGTGACAGCAGGTGTTTGGGAGGCAAGAGAAAAGGCTTGGGATGGGAAGAGGCAAGGTCACGCCCCATCTGCACAACTTCTGAAGGCTCATGCATTCATCAGCCACGGGGATCTAATGTGAGCAGAATGAGGCGAGTGTCTGGTAACAGCTTGAACTGCCCTTCACCTGTGAGAGGGCAGGAAGTCCAGCCCCTCGGGGCACTTCCTGGCTTGTTAGCACTGGACCCACAAGACTTCAAAGCAGCCAGACTGTGCTTCCAAACTGAATGTCATTAAACTGCTTCCTGCATAGTGTCAGGCTCCAAAGAATTTGACTAGTCCTATGAATGGACACTTCCAAAGGTAATGAGCTGTGTCACAGGAAATTCAAGGCAATGAATCTCATTTGTTCTTGAGTGTCTGCCCTACTTTTCAGATCTTCCTAACAATTTTTTTTAAAGATTTATTTATTTGAAAGGCAGAGTTACAGAGAGGCAGAGGCAGACACTGAGGCAGAGAGATCATCCATCTGCTGGTTCACTCCCCAGATGGCCACAACAGCCGGAGCTGAGCTGATCTGAAGCCAGGAGCCAGGAGCTTCTTCTGAGTCTCCCATGAGAGTGCAGGAGCCCAAGCACCTGGGCCATCCTCCACTGCTTTCCCAGGCTATAACAGAAAGCCGGATCAGAAGTGGAGCAGGGGCCGGTGCTGTAGCATAGTGGGTAAAGCTGCCACCTATAGTGCCAGCATCCCATATGGATGCCAGTTCAAGTACCTGCTGTTCCACTTCGATCCAGCTCTCTGCTATGGCCTGGGAAAGCAGTAGAAGATGGCCCAAGTACTTGGGCCTCTGCACCCAAGTCGGGGACCTGGATGAAGCTCCTGGCTCCCGGCTTTGGATCATCATAGTTCTGACCATTGTGGTCAACTGGGGAGTGAACCAGCAGATGGAAGACCTCTTTCTCTCTCTGCCTCTCCTTCTCTCTCTGTGTAACTCTGACTTCCAAATAAATAAATCTTAAAAAAAAAAAAAAGTGGAGCAGCCAGGTTTCAATGCCGGCATTGCAGGTGGTGGCTTTACCCACTACGCCACAGCGCCAGCCCCCCTAACTTCTAAAGATTCATTGGAACCAATTCATTGCACTGAACTCTGTACTCTAATTTATGGACACTTAAAAAAATGATTCACTATACTCTGCTGGGTACATTAGCATTTATTTTTTTAAATTCCCAAATAATATTACTGAAGGATGAAAGGATGTTAAAACATCCTTTCAAATTTAGAAATGTAAATATTTAATTCACTTGTGGGGGTTTGGCTGAATAAGAGCATTTTCTAATTCTTTTATTTAACCCTAACATAGAGCAAAGGAAAGGCACTCTGGAATTAAGTCCTGGAGTTGGAAATAGTCCTGAAGCTCCATAGAGCTGGCTGTCTAGCCTGGTGCCCTGGGACTCCCCCAGGGGTCCTTCTCACCCTCCTTCCACTCGCCACGGTATTCTTCCCCACTGGAGTAGGTGAAGGAACCCTTTGTCAGGGTCATGGTGACAGCTTACAGAAGAGGAGGGTGAAAGCTGTAGGAGACAAGCAGAGGGAAACAGTGTCACGCCACGGCTGGAGGGTGCTCCGCAGAGCATCGCTGCCACACTCTCTGAGGCCACCAGGCCGCTCATCGCCACTGACCTGGATACTTTTAACAAAAACACCCACTTCTCCAACCACCGCCATCATCACCACCTCTGCCCAAGCACTATTCTCCTCCTCTTGGGTTTAAAGGTTTCAGTTAGTTTCAGTTCTCTATGACCTGGCAGTGGAGGATTAATCGACAGATTTACTCAACACCTACTATGTGTTCAGTCAACACATATAGTCTCTTCCCTCAGTGAGATTATAATCTAGTCGATTCAACCAACAAGTAAAACACTGAATTATAACAGAGATAATGCAATCAAGTGCCAACTTGGATGGCAGAGATTGGTGAAGACGAGGGATGGGTGGGGTTTAAAATGAGCAGGGAGAAAGCAGAGGGCAGCTCCAGATTGGGAACACATGGGGAATGGAACGAAACAAAAGAGCAAGGGAGACATGGGCAGTTCACAGGGAAAACAAGCCTGGTCTTACTATAACAGTTTATTTAGGGAGCAATAGGACATAAATTGTCTAGGTACAGTCTGCCAACATCTTAAACCTGAAAGTAACCTACTGGACTTAGTTGTCCAAATACTGTCATTTTGTGGCTGGAGGGACAGAAGCCCAGAGAGGTTAAGGGGTGGGTTGGTGGCTGCGCTGGAACAAGCACTGCCCCCCCTGACCGTGGCTGGCCCTTTCTCTCCCATAGTCTAGCTACCACTGTTAGGTCAGGCTAGTTGAAGGAGACCCATGAAAACCAGGCAGAAGAGCTTACAGCTGACATTGTGGAGAAAAGAGGAAGTTTCTGGGGGAGGAGTTGTGAACAGGGATGGAATACAATGAAAGAAGTGTTCCTGAAAAAATGATTACGGCAAATGGAGCAGGAGGGGTGGGGTAGACAAAGCCTACAGTGAAGAAAGTTTGCAAGGAAGATGTGATAACTGAATAGAGCATTAAAATAGGGACCGTTTTTCTCCCTCCATTCACGCCCATGCCATATGACATGGCAGATCCTCCCATTAAGAGGCAGTATTTATTTATTCCCGTGCCCACTGGATCTGGGTTGGCTGTGTGAATTGCTCTACTAACGGGGTATTTGCAAAGGTGATGGAGCACCGGGCTTGCATCTGGACCTGATCGGCCCCCAGGATGATGAGTGGCTACACGGAGCAGCTGCTCCAGCTGACCACAGATGGGTAAGTGAGCTCAGGCCAAGACCAGAAGACATTTAGTGGCTTTTTCTGTATCCTCAGTGATGTGTGAATGAATACATTATTTGATTTCATTTCACAGTGAACTTTACCCGATGGGTATCATCATTATTTCTACTTTCCAAGCCCAGCCTCAAGCTAGTTACAGAATCATGGGATAAATCAATGTGTGGTGTTGGTGTTAGGTAGAAAGTCAGTTATGAGCTTCTGTGTGTGTGACATAAAGGCCTAAAGAGAAGACCTCTATGTCCAGCATCTGCATCTGCATCTCAGTCCTCCTGACAATGTTTCAGGGGCAGCCCAGTGTTCACATCCTGCCCTGCCCCCTCCTACCTGCCCCCACCTGCCTGGTGGGGGTCCCCACCCCTTCTCCCAGATGCAGCCCAGTATCTGCATTTCAAACACCCTGCTCCCCATTCCCTAGGGGGTCTTGCTCACCCTTCCTCCAAACTCAGGATGGCACCAGCTAGGCTTCCTCCTGTCTGATACCTTCAGGGAAAAACTCAAATATAAGTTTTTCTATTTACATCCAAAAAGCCCTTTGTTCCAAGAGGAGCAGAGGTGGGGAAGCAAGACCCATCTCCTTAAAAACCCCCAGCCTCAACCAGACTGTGCGCTCAGCCCTCTGCCTCTCTACTCAACATGTAACCTCACCGCCCCCAGTCTCTCTGGCTCTGTCTGGAGAGGTGCCCATCCGTCCTCACGGATGTCCCTTCCCTAATAAACCTTGCTATTTTACCCCCCACTACTCTCTGTCTCACGCCTGAATTCTTTCTTGCGCGAAGACAAGAACCTGCAAATTTCTCCGGTAACATTGGGAGCCACTGTGCTTTAGAGTGGTGCATCTGTATACAGCAAAGCTGCTGATACAGTCAGGTAGAAGTGGGTGGTCTGTGGGATAACTGGGTAGTAAGAGCAGAAGGAATGACCATCAGCCATATTTTATAGTGGAGAAAGGACAGCCTCTATATGGCTTTGTACCAGTGGTACCAGTGGTAAAAGAATATTGTGTTCAAGGGGTCCTGGAGAGTGAGAATATCCAAAATAGCATTTACTATAGAGACAAATAGAATCCACTGACATGCACCAAACACTCAATCCTTGCTTCTTTCTTAATTCCAGAAGCCTTTTTATTCATTCCTTCATCTTTTCCAAACAAAAGCAATACAAGGTTTTCAAGTGATTGTGGCAATGCAGAGTCTTAGGCCCACACCAGACCACTGAATCAGATTCTGCAGTCAGAGCTTGAGGATCTGCAGTTTTAAGAAGCGCACCATTAGGCCGGCGCCGTGGCTCACTTGGCTAATCCTCTGCCTGCGGCGCCGGCACCCTGGGTTCTAGTCCCGGTTGGGGTGCCGGTACTAGTCCTGGTTGATCCTCTTCCAGTCCAGCTTTCTGGAGGGCAGTGGAGGATGGCCCAAGTGCTTGGGTCCCTGCACCCGCATGGGAGACCATGAGGAAGTACCTGGCTCCTGGCTTTGGATCGGTACAATGCCAGCTGTAGCGGCCATTAGGAGAGTAAACCAATGGAAGGAAGACCTTTCTCTCTCTGTCTCTGTCTCTCTCTCTCTTTCTCACTGTCTAACTCTGCCTGGCAAAAAATTAAAAAAAAAAAAAAAAGCACACCATTGGATTACTGCAAATCTGAACTGCCAGTCCACTTACTGTGGAAAAGCTCTCTGAACTATAAAGCATCCTTGACAAATCTCCCAAGATGAACTGCCCCACAGTCTGACCCTCAGGCACAGGAGGCCTGTAGGAAAAGTGCACCTTCTCTTCCAAGCACAGGAACCAGACCTAGTGCACATAACTGAAGGGATTCTCCAGTTCCTGAGGCCTAGGGACTCTCTCTCTCTTTTCCTTTAAGTCCACTGTTAAAGGTTACAGTGATGTTCCACTATGAAAGCCACGATGGAGTTGCAAAGAGTGGACTCCACAGCACAGGAAGGGTCTGGTATATGTTAACAAAAAGGATGCTTTACGTGTTCAACTAAAACCACCAGGACATTAAGTTTGTCTTTTCCAAATCGTAGTGGGTTTTGGCGCTGCATTATTTACACTCCAATCCTTGTGGCACAACCCTCAAAGATCAACTGGGCTGATGCCAGAGAAGCCACCTGAAATGTGTAGCAGGAACCAACACTTACGGACCACTTACCGTGTGTGTGAATATATGATCTAATTTCACTTCCAACAACTTTATGAGGCAGGTATTAAGATCTCCATGTTACAGTTGAGGAAACTGAGGCACATAGAGGACAAGCAAACTAATGAAGGTCACCCAGCCAACCTGTGTGATCAGAGCCCTGGCAATTGGACTCTGGGGCTCCTCTAGGTAGTGCACAAACTTACGTTATCCTATCCTATGTTGCCTCCCAGTATAATGGAACAGGAAGATCTGAGTTCAATTCCTGACAGCAGAAAGACCTGAGTTCAAACCTTAGCTCACCATGTAACTGTGGGAAAGTTACTTCAGTGTTGCTAAATCTCACCTATATATAAAGTAGAGTTAATACTCAAATACCTACTTCACATATTTGGCAGGTGGATCAAATTAAACAGCATACATGAAAGTACCTAGAGGGGCTGGCGCTGTGGTGCAGTGGATTAACGCCCTGGCCTGAAGCGCCAGAATCCCTTATGGGCACTGGTTTGAGACCTGGTTGCTCCACTTCCTGTCCGGCTCTCTGCTATGGCCTGGGAAAGCAGTGGAGGATGGATCAGGTCCTTGGGCCCCTGCACCCATGTGGGAGACGCAGAGGAGGCTCCAGGCTCCTGGCTTCAAATTGGCACAGCTTTGGCCGTTGCAGCCATCTGGGGAGTGAACCATTGGATGGAAGACCTCTCTCTCTCTCTCTCTCTCTCTCTCTCTCTCTGCCTCTCCTCTCTCTGTATAACTCTTTCAAATAAATAAATAAATCTTAAAAAAAAAAAAAAAGTACCTAGAACACCGCATGGCCCTGCCCACTACACGTTAGTTTCTTCTCCTTGAGAAAGAGACCTCTAGGGGTGGGCATTTGGTGCAGTGATTAAGTCGCCACTTGGGAGGCCTGTATCCCAGATCAGAGTCCTGGCTTGAGTCCTGGTTCAGCGTCCACTCCAGCTTCCTGCTTATGCACACCCCGGGAGGCAGCAGGTGGGAACTCAAGTACCTCGTCCCTGCACCCATGTGAGAGACCTGGACAGAGTTCCAGGTTCTTGGTTTTGGCTTAGCCCAGCCCTGGCTATTGCAGGCATTTGGGGAGTGAATCACTGATGGACTATCTCTATGGGTTTCTCTGCCTTTCAAATAAAATTAAAATAATAAAAAATTTTAAAAAAGAAAGACATATAAACATGCATCTGCTTACTTAAATGGATATTTCTCTCAAGTCTTTGCTCAGTATAAAAATGCTACCAATACAATTTAGGTAACTTTTTTTTTAGAAGATTTATTTTATTTATTTGAAAGGCAGAGTTACAGAGAGGGTAGAGAGGGAGAGACAGAGAGAGATCTTCCATCTGCTGGTTCACTCCCTACATGGCCACAAAGGCCAGAGCTAAACCAGCCTGAAGCCAGGAGCTTTTTCTGGGTCTCCCACATGGGTGCAGGGGCCCAAGGACTTGGGCCATCTTCTGCAGCTTTCCCAGGTGCATTAGCAGGGAGCTGGATTGGAAGTGGAGCAGCCGGGTTTTGAACTGGCGCCCATATGGGCTTCCAGTGCTGCAGGCAGCAGCTTTACTTGCTATGCCACAGTGCTGGTCCCTCAGGTAACATTTTGAAATAGAAAAACTCATCAATTTTGACTAATGAGGTATGTACTAAGCAGAGAAAAATCCAATTAAAGCTGTCACCCCTTCATTCTATATCCACATCCCATGGGTATTGTAAGTGTGGCTTTATTGTCACATCAGGTTTTGTAACAGACACCCAAAGCACAGAGATGATGTGATGGGACGACAGCCTGGCTGGGCGTGGGGTGTAGGGTGGGATGCAGTCACATCTAGGCCCTGGCCCTGTCTCAGAGCTCCAGTTTCTTCATTTCTCAGACACAAGGGCAGATGAGTTCTGAGAATTCCTGTGCTCTTATCCATATATGGAAAAAATTCCATTTCTAGCCCATAATGAAGGCCTGCTTAATGGAGGCTGTTTGAGAGATGTTTGGGGGTCATTTGTCTGGGATTTTTGCATTTCTCCAATAGCAGTCAGGAGCTCCAAGTCCAGGTTCTCTGGCAAGGACCACTTTCTTCCCATCCTAGAGCCCCCCGCTGAACCTCTGGGGCTCTCCGAGGAGTGATGCTGGCGCCTGCTGTGCCATCTCTGCCCTATCAGTGTCCCATAAGGTCAGCATCTCATTTCAGGCTCACAAGGCTCTTATCATCAGCCCAGCATCAACGTGTACTGGGGTTGAGGTCAACGTGACTCTGCTGCAAATAAAACTTTAATGAGGGGAAGAGAAGCAGTTTTCCATCAGAACTAAGTCCAGTCCAGATAGGCATTTTGATAGCTACAGACCATCTTCAGCTCTTCCTAGAATGAATTAAGTCACAGCACCAAAACTCAGCTTATGGTACAGAACTGTTTCTTCCCTTCAAAAAACACATGTGCTAGAATGTGAAGGGCTGCATCTTCTGCTAAAGTCCCCATTGCAATACATAAGCATGAAATCATCACCTACACAGGAACACTCTAAGATAAGGGCATTTCCTTTATGTGTTTGGCAGGGGTAGGGGTGTGGACATTTGGCCTAGCAGTTAGGACTTCCGTATCCCATATTGGAGAGCCCGGGTTCATTGCCAGGCACCAGCTCCTGACTCCAGCTTCCTGCTAAAGCAGACCCTGGAGACAGCAGAGATGGCACAAGAAAGTGGGCTCCGTCTCCCACAGAAGAGACCTGGATTGGTTCCTGGCTCCCAGCTTTGGCCCCAGCCCAGCCCTAACCAGTATAGAGCACCAGTGGATGGAAACTCTTCCTTTCTCTATCTGTCTGTGTCTCTCTGCCTCTCAAATAAATACAAAATAAATTTAAAAAAAATTTTTTAAATGGCAGCAGATAACCAATTTGCCTTTACTCAAACTTAGGAAGAAGTTAGTACAGTGGGACTTGAGTAGCCACAGGGATGACACAGTATTTATTTACTTCTTTTAAAAATTTATTTGAAAGGCAGAGTCACAGAGAGAGGGAGAAGCAGAGGAGAGGGACAGAAACAGAAAGAATCTTCTTTCTGCTGGTTCAGTCTCTAAATGGGTGCAATGGCTGGGGCTGGGCCAGGAGTCAGGAGCTTCATCCAGGTCATTCATGTGGATGGCACTTGGGCCATCCTCTGCTGCTTTCCCAAGTGCATTAGCAGGGAGCTGGGTCAGCAGTGGAGCAGCCAGGACTCGAACTGGCGCTCATATGGGATGCCGGCCTCACAGCCTTGTGCTATACTACAAGGCTGGCCCCTATTTACTTTTTCTTAAGCTACACAAAACTTCCAGAGTGGTATTTCTCCTTATTCCAGGGAACCCAGTAGAAGGTCCCTTGAAAGGGGATTTTTCTCCAGATTGAGAATTATCATGGACAAAATACTCTCTGAGACATCAAGTTATAAACCCAACTACTGTTTTTGGTGTGTGGTTAGCTCTTGGGGAGTATATCCAAAATATCTAAAGGAAGTCAATACAATTTGTATGATTATCTTATTATCAAACATGGTAGACTGTATTTTCCAAATATGTATGCAATAATACCCTTTGTCTCACATTTCTTCTACAATCTGACCTTGCTACTGACCCATCAAAGGGTAGACTCTAGCTTCCCTTTCTTGATTCTGAGCAAACTCATAACTGCTTTGACCAATAGAACAATTTGGATGCGATGATGTGCTCTGAGATTAGATCATGAAAGGTGACACAACTCTCATCTTGCTCTCTGGTACGCTCGCACTGGGAGATCTGGCCACCACAAAAGAAGTGCAGCTACCCTCAGGCTACCACAGTGTGAGGAAGCCAAACCACACCTTGATGCTCCAGTGGGCTGTCCATCAACGAATCGTCCTAGCCCAGGCAACAGGCATCTCTGGAGGAGCCTCCAGCCCCTGAGCCTGCATCCCATCTGTGATATCATGCAGCAGGGAGAGACCAACCCTATGACGACAGGACCAGATGCCTGACCCAGAGAACCCATGAGCATCATACGGTTGTTCTAACCTGCTAGGTTTTGGGATAACTTGTTATACAGCAACTGGAACACCATCTCTCAGCCCAATCCTGCCACTGTCTTCTCCCATTTGTTTTCAAAACTACATACTACATGGGGAGGGCATAGGGCTTAGCAGTTAAGGCTTGATGTCTCATATCAGAGTGCCTGGGCTTAATTCTCAGCTCTAGCTTCTGATTCCAGCTTCCTGTTAACGCAGACCTCAGGAGGCAGCAGTGATGGCTCCAGTAACTGGATTTCTGCCACCACATGGGAGACTGGATCGCATTCCTGGCTCCCAACCTGCCATTGTGGACATTTAGGGAGTGAAGCAGAGTATGGGATCTCTCTCTCTCTCAAATAGATAAGCAGGCTAACCATTTTTTTTAAAAAAAGATTTATTTATTTATTTGAAAGGCAGAGTCACAGAGAGGCAGAGGCAAACAGAGAGAGAGAGAGAGATCCTCCATCCACTGGTTCGCTCCCCAGACGGCCGCAACAGCAGGAGCTGTGACAATCTGAAGCCAGCAGCCAGGAGCCTCTTCCCTCTCCCACATGGGCTAACCGTTTTTTTTAAGTACATACTATACATTTGTATTTCTGTTTTTCAAAAATTTCATTTGAAAGAGAGAGATCTTCTATCTACTGATTCACTCCCCAAATGCCAGCAATGATCAGGGTTAGGGCAGGCTAACGTTAGGAGCCAGGAGCCAGTGCTATGGTGTAGCGGGTTAGGGTGCTGCCTGTGGTGTCAGCATCTCATATGGGTGCTGGCTCTAGTCCTGGCTGCTCCATTTCTGATCTAGCTCTCTGCAAATGGGCCTGGGAAAGCAGAGGAAGATGGCTCAAGTGCTTGAGCCCCTGCACCCACATGGGAAACCTGGATGAAGCTTCTGGCTCCTGGCTTCGGCCTGGCCCAACCCCAGCCATTGTGGCCATCTGGGGAGTTAACCATTGGATGGAAGACCTCTCTCTGACTGTCTTCCCACCCTGCCCCATCTAACTCTGCCTTTCAAATAATTAAAATAAATCTTAAAAAAAAAAAAAAAAGCCAGGAGCCAGGAACTCCATCTAGGTCTCTCACATAGGTTTGGTGCTGCCTCCCAATTACATTAGTCGGAAGCTAGAACAGAAATGCAGAGTGGCCAGGACTTGAACCAAGCACTCTGATGTGAGATGTAAGCCTTTGAGGAGGTGGCTTAACCTGCCATGACACAATGATAACCCCTCTATTCCTTTCTGAGCTAGGGAAATATAGCATATTTCTTTCAGTAGTTGCTTTTTAAAAAGATGTCTATTCCTCAGACCACAACCAGAAGTACTAATTAAGGGGAACCAGAGGTAGAATGCATGGGGTCTACCACGTGGATGGCAAGGGTTCAGTCCAAGCACTCCACCATCTTCCACTGCTTTCCCAGGAGCTGGATCGCAATTGGAGCAGCTGGGACACGAACCAGTGTCCATATGGAATGGCCTGCAGCCTACTGAGCCACAATGCCAGGGACCTCTTTTTAGGCATTTTTGAATGAACTTGAAATAATTCTTGGGGCTTGCACTGTGGCACAGCAGGTAAAGTCACCGCCTGCAGTGCCAGCATCCCATATGGGCACCGGTTCAAGTCCAGGCTGCTCTACTTCCGATCCAGCTCTCTGCTATGGCCTGGGAAAGCAGTAGAAGATGGCCCAAGTCCTTGGGCCCCTGCACCCAAGTGGGAGACCTTGAAGAAGCTCCTGGCTCCTGGCTTCAGGTCGGCCCAGTTCCAGCCATTCCGCGAACCAGGGGGTTGGAAGACCTCTTTCTTTCTCTCTCCCTCCCTCCCTCCTTCCCTCTATAACTCCTCCTTTCAAATAAATCTTTAAAAAGAGAGAGAAATAATTCTTACTCTAACCTTGTCTACTTCCACTCGAAAAGTCAACAGACGTATTGTTAGTGTATAAAGGTCTTATTTAGGAAGGCTGTGGGATGGTTAGGTAGAAGAAAGTGGAAAGAAAATACTGGCAGCAGAAAGAAGGTCCAAAAACGCTGACGACTACGAAGCCTTGGACTTCTGGAGGGCGCTGGGCAGTGGCACTGTCAGAAAAGTGTTCTATATCAACGGAAAGGAGAACGACCGGGGCCTAGCAGAGGGGCGTGATTGCTGCTGGCGCCGGGGTAGCCTGGAGAAGCCAGAATGCGGGATGTCACCCATCAATAACTGAGGCACCGCAATTCCCCACGCAGGGCCGTGTGGGACGGCCCTCCACCGGAGCGTGACGGGGGCGGACCCAGACCCTCCACAGCCCACTCTCGCTTCCAGCCCCGCCAGTCCCCTCCACGCGCGTCTGCTCCCTGGCCGGCAGCGTCTTCTGCGCACACAGGTATGCCTGCCGTTCCCTCCCAACGCAACCCCAGCCGCTGCGCTCGCCCACCTGAGGGCCCAGGCCATCCCAGGCGTCCACCTCGCTGGCGAGATGGGAGGCCTGGGTCTGGGACCCCCACGGGCAGCCGCCCTCCAGGGATGGAACCGCGGTCCGACGATCTGCCCGGCCCCTCAATCCCTACCCGCGGCACCACACTGTCCCGGCCCACATGCGCCATCTGCCAACCTGGGCTCAGCCTTTCGGGACGACCGTCACGCCCCGATCCTGGGGGCTCAGCAGCGGGGACCTCCTCTCTCAGCCACTTCCACCGGCGCTTGCCCCACTTGACGCCGCCATCCCGGGCAGCGGCACTGGGCACAATCCCCGCTGGCCATTGGCTGTTGCCTAGGCGACCGGGAGCAACGCCACTCCCCATTGGTCCAGCCCGCCCCCCACGCCATCTTTGTGCGGGGCAGAGTGCTTCGAGAGCCGGGCAGAGTCTGAGAGAGGGGTGGGGCCTAGCGAGTGGTTCGGGCTCCGCACCTGCGCGCGAGCTGTAGGCTCCGTGCGAGGCTCGCCCACCCAGAGTCCGCCTGGCCGAAGTGTTAACCTCAGACGAAACCAACAGTGACCACCAGCCAGAGCGGCTGCGATCCCGCTCGCATCCCCACGGATGTAAATGCACCGGCCGCGGAGTCGGAGGACAGCACCGATACCCGGCTTCAGAGTCGCAGCTTGGTCATTGTAACGCACCGGGGAGGGCGCCTGAATTTGATAACCCTGTGCCCGGCACTGCGAAGGGAGGGCAGTACCTGTGCATTCCTTGTCGTTGTCATACCCAGATCCTCTGTGTTGATACAGAGTGCGGAGACTGGACTCATCTGCCGGAATACTATGTCGCCCGCCCGTCCGCGAATCCACGTGTTTATCCACTGGGCGAGGCGAACGCAGCGCGCCGCGAGGTTCCGTCGGGCTCGGGAAGCCGTGGGCGCTGCTCCCGTGGGACTGCCTTACTCCATGCACACGGAAAAATCAGACTGTATTATTAAGAGAAGTGCATATTGAGAGTCGGCAAATCGCTTAATAATAATAATGCCCCCAGGTCTTGTGTGAGTATACAATGTAAAGTAAATGGAGATTTAAAATTGTTTCTCAAAAGACTTGGGGTTGGGCATTTAAACTAGTGGTTGAGACCTACCCCCACCCTCCTCCAAGTCAGGGGCCTAAGTTGTAGTGCAGGGGGCTAAGCCACTACCTGGGCCCCCGCCTGCCAAAGTCCACGGAGCCCCGCTTCAAGTTCCGGCTGCTTCCGCTTCTGATTCAGCTCTGAGCTCCTATGCCTGACTCCTTGCTTCCAGGCCACTTGGGGGAGTGAGCCAGCGGCAGATGGAAGATTTTTATCTTTCTGTCTCTATCTAGTGCTCTTCCTTCTTAAAAAAAAGAAAAAAAAAAAAAAAAAGAAAGAAAGAAAAAGAAAAAATCCAAGTCCCACACCAGCGTGCCTGAATTCCATTCCTGGTGCTGGTTCCTGACTCCAGCGTCCTGATACAGACCCTGGGGGACAATGGTGATGGCTCAAGTACTTGGGTTCCTGACACCATTGTGGGAGGCCTGCATTGCCTTCCTGACTTGGCCTAGACCCTGCTTCCCCAGGGAATGAGCCAGTTAATGGGAGTGCTGCCTCTCTCTCTCTCTCTCTTCCTCTCCCTCTCAAATAAATAAAACAGACAAGACTTGGGTTCTCTGTTCAAATACCATCTCTGCTGCTAACTCTATGTGACTTTGAGCAAGTAATTAATATTTCAAGCCTATTGGACTAGCAGACCTAGAAGATCCAATCCAATGTAAACACTGGTTACATGAGTGATGGTTACATGCTAACATACATGATATTGACTAGAGATATAATCACAGTCATTGAAAGAACAGAATGTGAGGAAGCAGATTTTGTTAGAATGAATATATGTTAGAAAATACAGGGCTGGTGTCATGGCATAATGGGTTAAGGATCACATATGGGCACTGGTTCAAGTCCTGACTGCTCCACTGATCCAGCTTTCTGCTAATTGTCTGGGAAAGCAGTGGAAGATGGCTCAAGTCCTTGGGCCCCTGCACCCATGTGAGACACACAGATGAAGTGCCTGGCTTTTGGCTTCAGCTTGACCCAGCCCTGGCTATTGTGGGCATTTGGGGAGGGATCCAGCAGATGGAAGATCTATCTCCCCCCTGTTCCTGTATCTCTGCCTTTTAAATAAATAAGGCCCCCTGTAGCCCTGCCCATGTCAGGTACCTCTTCTGCCCTGGTAACCCAACATGACCCTGGTGCCCCCAAACCAAGCAGGCTGCTCTCACCTTCTTCACAGCCAGCTCCTTTCCTGTCTGCACCTTTTTTTTTTTTTAAACCCGCCACCTTTTTTCAGTGATCTAAGGCATAGCTCAGAGCAAGTGTCCCACTTAGACTCTGCCGACTCTGCAGCCTACCCCCAAATCAGTGAGCTCCTGTTGCGAAGTTTTCAGCTCTCTGTGCACTCTTTGTCTTCAGCTGGAGGGCAGGAGCTGTATCTCCCTTCCTCTTTCCAATATGTGTGGGGCACACGTATGGTGCAGTGGTTGAGTTGCTGCTTGGGATGCCCACATGCCGTGTCAGATGTGCTAGTCCGTTTCCTATTCAGCTTCCAGCTAGTGGGCACACTAGGATGGCTGATGCTTGAATTCTTGCCACCTAGAAACCTGGATTGAGTTCCGAAGCCTTTGACTTCAGCCTGGCTGGACCTGACTGTTGCAGGTATTTAGAGGGTGCACCCGCAGGTGGAAGAACTCCTGCCTTTCGAATAAAATAATCTAGATATTGAGGCTTTACGGTGGTGAATAAAAAGTCATGAACCTCATGGGATTTTAAAATCTCACGGGACCATATCTTTCCTCAATTAACAAATAAACATTGACCATTTGGGCCAGCGTGGAAGCTGCATGATTTACCTGTTTATTTGAAAGGCAGAGTGACAGAAACAGAGGGGGAGAGGTAGGGAGAAAGAGAGAGATCTTCCATACTCTGGGTCACTCCCCAAATGGCCACAACGGCTGGAGCTGGGTGAAGCCAGGATCGGCATCCAGGTCTCCCATGTGGGTGCAGGGCCCTAGCATCTGGGCCATCCTCCGCTGCTTTCGCAGGTGCATTGGCGAGGACGCAGGGTGCCAAGCCAAGCGGTGGAGATTCGAGCAAGCATTCCAATGAAATGTCCCAGACTGGGCTTTTTAAAAACTTCTGATGGAGGTAGCACCGGGGATTTTGTTTCTTTGCTTTCCTGCCGTCTCTCCTGGAATTACAACATAGTAGGTGGTCAATTAATGACACAAAGCCTCACAGCCAGCACCCAGTTAATGAAGGACTGATCGGGAGGTTGCTGTTTTGAAACCGTCCTCAGACCTGTCAGCCAATTGGAAGCTAAGGGCGGGGCCGGGGTGGTCGCGGCAGAGGGCGTGTCTGACCCTGGGCTGGCTCCTGGAGCATGCGCAGTCTCCACAGAAGGTGACGGGAGAAAAATGCGGAGGCAGCGATTGCGTAGGAGTAAGTTCTGATTGGTTGCCATCGGCGCGCGAGGGGCCGTGCCTACTCGTCGCCAAGTAAACAGGGCAGGGTAGGGGCGGGGCCAAGGAAGCGCCGCGGCCTGGTTGGCCGGGAGGGAGGTGGGGGGTGTCGCGGATTGGTCCCGGCCGCGAGCTCAGCTGTGCCGGGCGCCCCGGGTCCCGGAGCCGGCGGCCTGAGGGATGGACGAGACGAGCCCACTGGTGTCCCCCGAGCGGGCCCAACCCCCGGAGTACACCTTCCCGTCGGGCTCCGGCGCTCACTTTCCGCAGGTGCCGGGGGGCGCGGTGCGAGTGGCGGCGGCGGCCGGCTCGGGCCCTTCTCCGCCAGGCTCGCCGGGCCACGACCGGGAGCGGCAGCCCCTGCTGGATCGGGCCCGGGGCGCGTCGGCCCAAGGCCAGACCCAGACCGTGGCGGCGCAGGCCCAAGCCCTGGCGGCGCAGGCCGCGGCGGCGGCGCACGCCGCACAGGCCCACCGCGAGCGGAACGAGTTCCCGGAGGACCCCGAGTTCGAGTTTGTGGTGCGTCAGGCCGAGTTGGCCATCGAGCGTGGCATCTTTCCCGAGCGCATCTACCAGGGCTCGAGCGGAAGCTACTTCGTCAAGGACCCTCAGGGGGTGAGAGCGGGGCGGGAGGGCCCCGGGGGAGTGGAGGTTTCGCACCGCGGGGCAGTGGGGAGGATTGAGGGGTTGCGGGATGCTCCTGAGGACTGTAGGAGGGGAGGCTCTGCGGAATGAAGAAACAAATCAGAATCTGGCGGGGGAGGACCGAGCGGAAAATCAAAAGAGGAAATTGCCCAGATAGAGGCCAGGGGCCCCGCAGTGTGGTGGGGGGCAGTGCGCCTCTGGACGGAGTCGAGTCGCGTGGGGACAGTCTGCCTTCTGCTAGGGTCCTTCCAGCCCTTTAAACTGCGGGGACTGCTGTGTGGCCGTTGATCTGCAGAAGTGCAGGCTCTGGCCTGTTCACTTTCTGGACGAAGCGCTGTGCCGCTGCTCTGGAGGATGGTGAGCCATCAGGGGCCCCGAGCGCTCACCTGCTGCCTTGTGCGGTGACGATGTCTCATGCCACCGTCCCTGGTCGCCTGTTCACAGACGTTAGTGACAGAGTGGGCGGCCTGCACGGTTTCATCTGCCCTGGTGTTGCTCACTTCTGAGAAAAGATTCCAAGTGGACTTTTGGAAACATGGGGACTGTGTGCTGCCTTTTACTTTCATTTCTCCCAGCACTGTCAGCAGCAGTTGGCTTTTCAGCGAAGGCCAGAGTGTTTGTGGTGACCTGTATTTGTTTCACCTGCGTGTGTATTAAGGGGGAGGGGGATGGGATATGGAATGACCAAGGCAGCTGAGAAGTAACCTTTAAGCTTTTTGAGAGCTGCAGAATTTAAGGCATTTGATCAAACCAGGGCTTCATTGAAAGATTAGTGGGTTAAGAAGTATCAGCCTTCCCTGTCGAAGTTTTCAGATGCACCAGAATGTCTTACTGGAAGGGAGTAGTATTGTAATACTTAACTAAAATGAGGGTGTTCAATTTTCCCACAATAGCTGGTGCTGGGCCTATCTGAAGCCAGGAGCCTCTTCTGGGTCTCCCAAGTGGGTGCAGGGCCCAAGCACTTGGGTCATCCTCTGCTGCCCTCCCAGGTGTGTTAGCAGGGAGCTGGATCAGAAGCGGAGCAGCCAGAACTTGAACCGGTGCCCATATGGGCCGCTGGCTCATCAGGTGGTGGCTTTACCTGCTACGTCATAGCATTGGCCTCAAGATTTATTTCTTTATTTGAAAGACAGAGTTAGAGAAAGAGAGAAAAAGAGAGAGAGAGAGAGAGAGAGAGAGAGAGAGAGAGAGGTCTTCCATCTTTAGGATCACTCCCCAAATGGCTGCAACCAGGCTGAAGCCAGGGAGCCAGCACTACATCTGGGTCTCCCGAGTGGGTGTCAGGGGTCCCAAGTACTTGGACCATCTTCTGCTGCAAATGAAAAGTGGAACAGCTGGGACTGGGGCTGGTACCCATGTGTGACGCGGGCTTGATCAGCTGTGCCATGACACCAGCTCTCATGCGCTGCTTTACCAGGAGTCCTGAGAGGTCAGGATAGGATGTGACTTGCTAGTGTGGTTACGTTCATTGAATGATGCTGTTATTCACCCAGAGTGGTCCCTGTGTGAAAAAATCAGAGCAGTTCTGCGGTGGACTGAGTTTATAGTACTGAGTTGGGGAAAGCTTTGAGATAGTCTTTCCAAGGCCCTCGAATAAGGGCGCTTGAAAGCACAAATGGGAGCCATCATTCTGGAGGCAAAGAAGTGTTTCCTGAGCTCCAAATGTGAGCGAGATGCTGTCATCTTTTTTGTTTGCGAACAGCATGAGATTGGAGATCTGAGTTGTTTTCTGTTGTCTCTTTGGAGGGTTTTCTTTTTAGCTTGTTGGCTGAGGTAAGAATGGGCTAAGATTATCTTGGATAGGTACAGGAGGAGGGTTTTTTTTCGTGACACTGTTACAGCTCCATTGGAAGTGTGTCTGGTCAGCTGAGAGGTGAGCTGGTGCTCTGACAGGTGGGGATGATGTGAGCTCTCTCATTTTACCTGGCAGGTCAAGTACCAGCATGTCAGAACATAGGCCACGAGAGTGGCAGACCCTAGGGGTGATTCTCGGTGATTTTTAGGATCGCAGGCTCCGGAAGGGCACTTTCCTTTGTTGGAGAGGAAGAGGAGGCACAGGTGCCTGGGCAGAACTTCCCAGTGTAGCCGATGTGCTCCCACTGAGGAAAGTGTGGTTTCCAGCAGAAGACCACTTCCTAGACACCGCCGAGGCTTAGCCTGGCCCATGGACTCAGCTGTAGTCGGTGTTGTCATCTGTGGCCCTGATACAAAGGTATTTATTGATTTTGATTTCAGCAAATACTTACCACATGCCAGGTACTGTTTTAAATGCTTTGCAAATAATACCTTCCTTCTCGTAACCACTTTCGGAGGTAGGTTCTATCATCCCCACCAGTGACAACACTGAGGCGCACGCTGTGGCCCAAGGTCTCACAGTTAGTGAAGGGTGGAGGTGGACTGGACTGGCGCAAGGGGTCGTGCTCCTGACCACTGTGCTCCGCGGCCTCAGGGTTAGTCATCTGAATTTCTGATTTCCCTTTTCGGCAACTGTATCGGTTAGTACTGAAGTTGGCTACGTCTGATAGAGGTTTTAATGACTTGAAGAAAAGTCCCCTCACATGGGAGATAGATGAACCTACAGACTGTGGTGGCACTTCTGTTCGCTGGGACACAGGCTTCTTCCTTCTAGCTCATCAGCATCTTGTGTCTTCCTCTTCATGCTCCAAGATGGCTGCTTAGGCTGTAGACATCTTGCCTGCTTTCCAGCTGGGGGAGAAGGAAAGTATGTCCCCACCCTTTAAGGCACTGCCTGGAAGTTGCCATTGTTCACCGCTCTAGTAGCGGTTGCGAGCGGTAGTCTTCATTCTGCTCTGGTAAAAATCAGGGATTTTGTTTTCCGGCAAGAAGGGGAATGGAGATGGAGGGAAGCAGCAGTTTCTGTGACAGCTCTTTCCGAACTTAGACAGTGTGAAATGTTCTGGAAGCTGACAGCCATGACTCCATTCCCCAGCTCAGGATGGTCCGTCGCAGGGTGAGCAAGGGGCCTGGAGTAGTAAGATGGAAAATGCTAGATGAGAAGCTGTGGTGGAGAGTGCTCGCGTTTCCCTCCTCACTTTCGGCCTTGTGCTGCAGGTCTCATGCTCACTCAACTACAAAAGAATTCTCTGAGCAGTTTCTCTTTCAAGTCGCTGGGAAGACTAGATGTTCATATTGCTAAGAATCACAAACAGCATGTGACTGGCTAGTTCAAGAGGATTAGATGAGGTATCACATGTGGAAGCCCATGGCATAGTTCATGGTGGTTAGTGGGAGCTCAGAGTTTAAGTACTGTATTTACTGACCTCTGGATTAGACATTCTTGGATACATAGTTTTGAATAAGGCAAAAGTGGTATAATTTTGAGAAGGTGTTTTCATACATTGAGAATGATAATTCATTAGATATGCTAAGTGTTATTTGCATCAAAACATCAATTATGACCGTAAATATACAACCTACATCTTGTAGTAACATGGTCTCAGATCAGTGATTTTCAGTCTTTTCAAAATCTGAGCGAGAAGGGGCAGGTATTTGGTATGGCAGCTGAGACGCTGGTTGGAACACACATGTCCCGTACCTTAGTGCCTGGATTTGTGTCCCAGCTCCAGTTCCTGACTGGAGCTTCCTGCTAATGCAGATTCCAGAGGCAGCAGTGATGGCTCAGCTCAGTGGTTGATTTTTGTCACCCATGTGGGATACCTGGCTTGCATTCTGAGCTCCCAGCTTTGATCCCCGACTGGGGTCTTTGTGGGCATTTAGAGACTGAACCAGCAGATAAGAGCTTTCTCAAATAAACAAACAAATTCTCAGATATATCAAAAAGTTTGTGGAAAATACATATGTAACAGCTGTGCATGGGTTTGAGAAATTTTTGCAGTGAAATAACTTAATTCATTTTTTCAAAGAACTTATTGAAACTTTATTCATCAACATCATTTTCCATGTTTCAAATGTAAAATTGTTACTTTTTAAAATTTTTTAATTTTTTTGACAGGCAGATTTAGACAATGAGAGAGAGAGAGACAGAGAGAAAGGTCTTCCTTTTCTGTTTGTTCACCCCCTAAATGGCTGCTACGGCCAGCGCGCTGTGCCGATCCAAAGCCAGGAGCCAGGTGCTTCCTCCTGGTCTCCCATGCGGGTACAGGGCCCAAGCACTTGGGACATCCTCCACTGCACTCCCAGGCCACAGCAGAGAGCTGGCCTGGAAGAGGAGCAACCGGGACAGAATCTGGTGCCCCAACCGGGCCTAGAACCCAGGGTGCCGGCGCTGCAGGCAGAGGATTAGCCAAGTAAGCTGTGGCACCAGCCATAAAATTATTACATTTTAAAATATGTTGCTTCCAGCTACCTGTGCCCATCAGGAAATTCTGATGTCCCTCCTCTCAGTGGGGAATCACAATGATACATGTCACCAAATAGAATCTCAAACAGAAAAAGATTTTTTTCTGTTTTTTTTTTTTTTTTTTTTTCCAAACAGCATAGAGTGATTTTTCTTTTTCTTTATTTTGGAAGCAGAGAGAGAGGGATAGAAGCAGAATGTGAACGAGGTCATTACATTCCCCAAATGCCCACAATGCCCTGAACCCAAGAGCTGGGAACTTAATTCAGGTCTCCCACATGAGTGACAGGAACCCGATCCCTTGAGCCATCACTGCTGCCTCCTGATGTGTGCATTAACTGGAAGCCGGAATCAGCAGCCAGAGTTAGGGCTGAACCCAGTTACTCTGATGTGGGACATGGGTGTCCTGACAACTTAACCCATAAAACCCTAAAATTCTTTTTCTGAAATGTTAAGAGGCAGTCAGGTTTGTATCTCATATACTGATGTAGAGCTTGAAATTTTAAGCATCATCTACCATCCATTATAGGAAGCCATCCCAAGCCACAGTTCTAATGGGTGAGGCAGATTGGGTCTGTACCATGGGAAGGGAAAATCAGACTCATCTCTTTCACTACATTCTGTCTGTTTGGACCTCAGCTTCTTTCAGGTTTCATATGTTTGGAGTAGCCTATCCTTTCCTTTTGTTAAAGTTAACATGTAAATAAATCTCCACCTGATAACTAAGCTATTTTTTTCCAACCTCTTAATACAGAATACAGCAGTTATAGAGTGTGGCCCAGGGACCCCTAAGCATTCCTGTGTGGGAGCCACTAGTCAAATTATTTTCGTACTAATTCTGACTCTACTTGCTGTTTCCATTTTCATTTCCCTCCTAGTGTAGAGTGGAGACTTGCAGAGACCTCATGATGTATGATGTCAAAATAGATTGACTACCAAAGATGTGAAGATATAGTTGTCTTTTCTTAAGCCAAACACTAGAAACATTTGCAAAAATATCTGCTCACTAAAGTAGCATGTGAAAATATATTTTTCATAAAATATTTTTTTGACAGGCAGAGTAGACAGTGAGAGAGACAGAGAGAAGATCTTCCTTTTTCTGTTGGTTTACCCCCCAATGGCCGCTGCAGCCGGCGAACCACGCTGATCCATAGCCAGGAGCCAGGTGCTTCTCCTGGTCTCCCATGAGGGTGCAGGGCCCAAGGACCTGGGCCATCTTCCACTGCACTCCCAGGCCACAGCAGAGAGCTGGACAGGAAGAGGAGCGACCGGGACAGAATCCGGTGCCCCGACTGGGACTAGAACCTGGGGTGCCAGTGCCACAGGCGGAAGATTAGCCTATTGAGCTGTGACGCCGGCCTCATAAAATATTTTTATGCTAATATGTAATAGGTCTGTTTTTAGTAATTGAATTAATAAATAGTTTTCACATGTCAGTTTGCATGTCAAATTAAGCAGATATAGCATTTTCCCACATAAAAGCTTTTGAGGGGATCTTTAATAATTTTTAAGAGTTTAAAGCAATCTTGAGACCCTAAAGTTAGAAAATGATGCACTTAATGTTTACCAAATTTTCATCAAAAACTGTTATTAAAGGTCATTTCTATACATTTGACCGTGAAAGTTCTGTATACTTCAATATGATATTGATGTGCTCACCTATCTTTTGGGTCTTGGAGGAAAGGGCCGCTTATGGCATGGCCTAATATCCTCCTTGTCATTGCTGAAAGGGTATAGGGAATTCTCCAGGTTCCAGGTTTCAGTAACTGGTTGTGGGTCCTGACATCAGCCAGGAAGTAGCTTCTGTTTCCTTGTGTGGTTCTGTTTTTATCTCTGACTCTATAGGCTGTTGCTGCTTAAGCCATCTGTACCTTACCCGCTGCGTTTATAGGGTGAATAGTGAGTGCGTGTTAAGGAGCGTGTTTTTAAAATATCGACTCCAAACTGAAGCTTTCTGCCGGATATAATAAAAAACTGTCAGTCTGTTAGGGAAGAGGGAGGGTGGTAAGACAGATGAGTCAGTAGTCATTTTCTCTCAGCTGAATGTGGGTGGGTATCTTTCTAATTTGAGTGGCTTTAGAGTTCTCCATGAATGAGGAGAGTATTCTTGAGTAGTCAGGAAGGTAGCCGATCCTATGAAGTGAGCATCAGCTTTGGAATTGGGGCCGGAGGCTGTTTTAGGTCTCTGTCTAGGAAATCTGTCCAGCGGTTGCACATTGTCTTGCACAAACTAGATGTTGAATACCCATCATCAGAATTGAATTGAACTGAGGCTTCTGCTTAGTTCTAAAGGGCGCTTGTCTCCCTTTCTGTGTCAGTGGCCTTCTGTCCACCCATCCTTCCTACCCTCCCAGTCCTTCATTTATCTAGTCCAAACAGTGGTCTTCAACAAAACCCCTGTACTGCTGAGACCACCGAATCATGAATGCTTTGAAGAGTCAGTGAAATGCTTTCTGATTCTCTTCCTCGTGCAGGAGAGTTGAGAAGTTTGAGGGGTCAGTCTATAAATGGCATTGGCTTCAGTCTTGGCCTTCAAGTTCTGCTTTCTTTAAGTGAAGTAGTTAAGCCTCAGCCCTGGCTGTGGGAATGTCTTGGTCTTTCACGGGGGACCAGTTTGCTGCACTCCACATTGTGTTTCTCCGTGGAACTGACTGTTTTGGGATGTGTTTCAAGCTGGGCCGTGGTTTTGCTGTGCAGGTTCCAGGGAGTTACAGTGGACTTACCCACCATTCTCTCAGTTGTGAGCCTGCGGATGCCACTGCTTTGTTGCTCAGAGGCTGGAGCTCCAGGGGAGCAGAGACGAAGTCAGCTGACTGAGGCCTCTTGCTAGCTGCTTAGGGTAGGAGAGTTGTTCTGAAGTCTTGGGATATGAATGTGTATGTTTCATTCTTCCCAGTAAATAAGCAAGTTTGTTTGTCTTTTTGGATGAAGGAGAGTTCTGTGTTTCTCTTTGAAGGAACTGGCCTCCGATATTTATTGACCAATTACTGTTAGAGGCTCAAGCCTAGGCAGTTCCTAATATGAGTATGAACTTAATGGAGCCAGATGGGTGTATGTTATCTGCAGTGACCTGCCACTCAGGAAGTGACACCCACAGCAAGATGTCTTATGACCCAGACTGGCTTGAGTTGGCAGTGGAGTGAGGGGAGAAGGAGTCATATAATGCGAAATGAATCACTTGGAGAACATGTTTGCTTCTCTTCCTTTGAATTAGCAGTTTGGGGCTGGAGAGAATGAGATCAGTGCGAACCTCAGAGGGCTGAGTGGCCTGTGGAAGAAAATGTTTGGGAGGGAGGGCCTTGGTTTCCAGGCATCCCGTATTTCTGAAGACCTTTGAGAATTAAATTATTGTCTGCTAGAGAAAATGAATCTAATCTTTGTGGCAGCTCATGTCCTGGTTTCTTGCCTATTAGAATTACTTAGAAGAACCTGTCTTAACCAAGTAACAGATTTTTTTTTTCTACTGTGATTTTTCTCTTTGGTTGTTTTTTTAGCTTGTTGTGCCTAAATGTTTAGGGTTTTTTTTTTTTTTTTTTTAAGAATTTACTTATTTGAAAGGCAGAGTTACAGAGGCAGAGAGAAAGAAGTCTTCCGTACACTGGTTTACTCCTCAGATAGCTGCAATGGCCAGAGCTGTGCCGATCTGAAGCCAAAAGCCAGGAGCCTCTTCTGGGTTCCCCCATGAGGGTATAGGGGCCCAAGCACTTGGGTCATCTTCTACTGCTTTCTCAGGCCATAGCAGAGAGCTAGATTGGAAGTGGAGCAGCCAGGACTTGAACTGTTGCCCATATGGGATGCTGGCACTGCAGGCGGCAGCTTTACCCGCTATGCCACAGTGCTGACCCCTGTTTAAAGTTTTGTTGACATCCAGGGGAGTGAGATAGTAAGGATGACAAAGGAAATCAACCACTGATGAAGGAATTTCCTTAATTTCATTCCATAATGCCCTCCATACTTCCTTTCAGTTGATAATTTTTAAGTCTTTACATGTTTGATGCAGAGCAACAGTGTGTCTGTGTATTGCTAAGAAGTTGGAATTTAATGGTGTTAAATTTCTGGCATCCATATAAAGGAATATCCTGTAGTTTAAAAGGGGCAGATAGACATGTGAAGAAAGATAACATAGTATCCATGATAAAGTATTCCTCACTCCTTGAGGACAGATTACTTTGGTATCTTCTGTGTGTGTGCATGATATGTTGTGTGTGTGTGCGTTCCCTGTAGCACCATACTGACAAAAGATCGTTGCCAGTGACTGCAGATGTGCCACTGAGTCGGCCTCTGTATCTTGCTCCTAGAAATATAGAAATCCACTTACCTCGTTTGTTTGTTTGAGGTACCAAGTAAGAGGTGGGAGGTTACTGAGGGAAGAGAGGTGGTGAGAAGGAGCCAGGCAGCAGGAGGAACAGACTCACACCTTCACTGGCCACACCCCTTTCTGGCAGTGGTTCTCTTAGCTGCACACATGATTTGGTGTCTTCCCCTTACAAACTGGGGAGGAGCCTGCATCTGACTGGAAGTAGGGATAGCTTGTCCCTTCTCATGCCCTTCTAGAGTCTTCCTGGCTTAATCAATGTATTACTGTTATCAACTTGCCTTTAAGGTTCTCTTTCTCTTTTGCTTATATAGAAGATCATTGCTGTATTCAAACCCAAGAATGAAGAGCCATATGGGCAGCTTAATCCCAAGTGGACCAAGTGGCTGCAGAAGTTGTGCTGTCCCTGCTGCTTTGGACGTGACTGCCTTGTCCTCAACCAGGGCTATCTCTCAGAGGCAGGGGCCAGCCTGGTGGACCAAAAACTGGAGCTCAACATTGTACCCCGTACAAAGGTCAGTGACCCATTTCCAGGGAGCCTCAGCATCTGGTCAGTTACTTGGGGCTAGTGGAACCTTGGGTCCAGTGGGGACTGTTTGTGCTTGGATGCTGGGTTTCTCAGCCTTTTTTTTTTTTTTGGATAGTAGTAGGGATTTATTTATTTATTTATTTATTATTTTTTGACAGGCAGAGTTAGACAGTGAGAGAGAGAGAGACAGAGAAGGTCTTCCTTCCGTTGATTCACCCCTCCCCCCCCCAGATGGCTGCTACAGCCGGCCTGCTGTACTGATCCAAAGCCAGGAGCCAGGTGCTTCCTCCTGGTCTCCCATGCTGATGCAGAGCCCAAGCACTTGGGCCATCCTCCACTGCCTTCCTGGGCCACAGCAGAGAGCTGGACTGGAAGAGGAGCAACCGGGACAGAATCTGGTGCCCCAATGGGGACTAGAACCCAAGGTGCCAGCACCGCAGGCGGAGGATTAGCCAAGTGAGCTGCGGTGCTGGACAGTAGTAGGGATTTAAGCTCATTATTTGATCATCTGATAAAAACTGTCCTGAGAGGATACACAATTTTTGCATGCAGTTTCAGGAATTTTACGTGCTGCTTCTTTTTTTTTTTTTTTTCTAAAAAAAGATTTACTTATTTATTTGAAATTCAGAGTTACAGAGAGAGAGAGGTCTTCCATCTGCTTGATCACTCCCCAACTGGCCGCAACAGCTGGAGCTGCATTGATCTGAAGCCAGGAGCCAGGAGCTTCCTCTGGGTCTTCCCACATGGGTACGGGGGCCTAAGGACTTGGGCCATCCTCCACTGCTTTCCCAGGCTATAGCAGAGAGCTGGATGAGAAGTGGAGCAGCTGGGACTTGAACCAGCGCCCATATAGGAGGCCAGCACTGCAGGCAGCAGCTTTACCTGCCACACCACAGCACTGGCCCCTTTCCATACGTCTAATTATGGGCTCCCTCTGCTCTTGGATCCCAGGTAAACCCAAGCTAGTTAGAAATCTAGCTGCTGGCCGGCGCCGTGGCTCAACAGGCTAATCCTCCGCCTTGCGGCGCCGGCACACCGGGTTCTAGTCCCGGTCGGGGCGCCGGATTCTGTCCCGGTTGCCCCTCTTCCAGGCCAGCCCTCTGCTGTGGCCCGGGAGTGCAGTGGAGGATGGCCCAGGTGCTTGGGCCCTGCACCCCATGGGGAGACCAGGAAAAGCACCTGGCTCCTGGCTCCTGCCATCGGAGGAGCGCGGTGCGCCGGCCGCAGCGCGCCGTCTGCGGCAGCCATTGGAGGGTGAACCAACGGCAACGGAAGACCTTTCTCTCTGTCTCTCTCTCTCACTGTCCACTCTGCCTGTCAAAAAAAAAAAAAAAGAAATCTAGCTGCTTTTGCAGCTCACTCTTTTAGACTTCTGGATCATTCCACCATTTGGATTTGGTCAAGAATGGACCAACTGATGTCAGCTAAGCACTTAGGCAAGGTCTGGCAGGAAGGTCTAGGATGGGTTGCAGGTTCAAGTAAGGGTCTGAACTGAAACTCTTACAGGGAACTGACATGGAAGTTCCCTTACCTATTTTTTGGCCATGGAATTATGGGACTTGTCTGAATATATCAAAATAGGGTCCCAGATCCAGGCAGATGCCGGCATAGGATGGATTTGCACATACCTTGTTTGCGCTATAGACTTCACTGAGGTTCTGATGAAAGGTTTGGACCCTTCTCCACTCCCCCACCCCCAGATATGCTTCAGTACAGCATCAATTCAGAAGAGTTTTATGGACACCAGGGTAAGAATGTCTGTACTGCAAGGCTTCTAAGGGGAAGGAATCTCCTGGGCAGGCTGTGGGCATCTGGGCACACACCGGCACTGCTGAGTCTGGCTGCCTGAAGTTCGGCAACAGCTGCAGTGACGCTGCCCTACGGCTGCAGAGGTGGCTGCAGGCTCCGGGTCTTGCCTGTCTTTGAGAACCTGATGAAAGCTGTAGATCTGGCTCCTAGAGGGAAGCACATGTATTTCCAATCACTGATTTGTATACAGTTTCAGGAAGGTGGTTCATAGACCATCTGAGGCCCGTCCACGGACCCTCTGGGGTCCATGCCCCTAGATCAAAAACCCCCGCTTGAGGTTTTCTTCACAGATCTCAGACTCTGTGAGCAAAGTGATTGATCAGCAGATAGGAACTTCCCTTCAAACCTGTTTTCTGTTTTCTCAGGGTATTTTAGAAGAATATGTGACTATCTTAGATGTTTGACATTATTTGCCCCTTTACCAGTAAATCCCAAACAATTAGCCAGCTAGTTTGTAAGTGTGAAGAGGTCAGAGACCTTCTGGAGATTTCCTCCTAGTGTCAGTACTGGCTGGGTCAGTGAATACGTGTCTCGACAGTTGTGAGAAATAGTATCAAAGTAGCCCAGATTGAGTTCTGTGGAGGGAGTGTTCGCCAGGCTGTAGTTCCCATTTGGCATCTCATTCATTGCCTGGCCATGCAGCTGATTCCGTCCCTTTATGCTTTAGTGTTCTCTGCGTGTGCTCAACATTCAACAGCACACTTTGAGCACCTAGTTTACGTAATGCTCCTAAGTTTCCTGCCTAACCTGAAATCCTCCTACCAGGCCTCTCCTGGATTCCAGAAACTCTTAAATGCTCCTTGCTCATCACTGTGTAATTTCCTGCCTTTGCTAGGCGCCAAGCTTGCCTGCTGCGCTGCTGCTCTGAATTCCGTGTCTGAGAAGCAGCGGGCTTGAGTTTGAATTCGGCTCTGCAGCTTTTTGTTTGTGTGATGCTTGAGCAAGTCACTTAATGCCCCAGGCTGTTTCCTCACTGTAAAAATGGGAATATAGTTACTACTTTGTAGAGCACCCATCAAGATTACACAAACTAACCCGTGTAAAGTACACAGCCCAGTGCCTGGCTCAGTGTAAACACTCTACGAGTTAGCCTGTGGAAGTTTTATGAGCAATTCTAATCACGAATGTCGCTCTCGCAATCCCTATCTTCCCATCTCCAGTTTTCCTTCCGTGTTAGAGAACCTTGACGAGGCCTAAGGATCCTTTGCTTCAGAAAGTCAGCGACAGCAAGTGTACTTGTCTTCTGTGAGACTGAGATGGGACAGAATTGTGCAAGTTTAACATGCAGCTGCTGGGTAGTAAGAGGACTCTCACCTCTTCTTGTTTCTCCACCCTGGTGGCAGGATGCCTTCTGCTTGAGGAGAGCATCTGTCACTGTGGAAATGGGACTCACCTTTACAAAGCTTCTAATAATAGGGCTCTTAATTCTCATGGGCTGTTCCTGTGAGTTTGCAGGTTTTGATAGTTTCAATAGTCATAGAGAAAAAGTGGTTTGTTGGGAAGAATGATCACAAACAAATATGAAAGGGGAAAAAATGGTGGTCTATGCCTGGAGAGAAACCAAGGTTTTCACTGTGGAATCTGGCAAGGGAGCCTTGGGAAAGCCCTTTGTCCTACATTCCTGTGCCTGAGTGCTCTGATTTGTAAGGCAGGAAGGGCCTACTACAGCGCTCTGCATATCCTTTTTTTTGACAGGCAGAGTGGACAGAGAGAGAGAGACAGAGAGAAAGGTCTTCCTTTTGCCGTTGGTTCACTCTCCAATGACCGCTGCGGCCGGCGCACCGTGCTGATCCGAAGGCAGGAGCCAGATGTTTATCCTGGTCTCCCATTGGGTGCAGGGCCCAAGCACTTGGGCCATCCTCCGCTGCACTCCCGGGCCACAGCAGAGGGGCCTGGAAGAGGGGCAACCAGGACAGAATCCGGTGCCCCGACCAGGACTAGAACTCGGTGTGCCGGTGCCGCAAGGCAGAGGGATTAGCCTAGTGAGCCATGGCGCCAGCCTGCATATCCTTTTTACGTACCCTGTTAACTCTGGGTGTATGGATGGGTGGTAGAATGAATAGGAGGGAATTGTTTTGCCTCAAATGTACATGGGCAAAATGATTAGTTGTGTTGGACCTAGGAAAAGAATTTTCTTAGAAATTTGATTTTAGATACTTATTACAATGAGGGTAGTTCAAAAAGTTGTAGAAAATGGAATTAAAAGATAAATTTATTCTATGCAAAAATTTTGCAATTCATGCATATGGGGGTCTTCAAAAAGTTCATGGACAATGCATGTTATGAAGAAACTGCAGATTCTTCAAGACGTGGGTTGGGAACTGGAGGTGAGACTTGAACCCAGGTGCTGGGATATAAGATGTTTGCATCCAGAGTGGGATGTGGGCATCCAAAGTGGTGTCTTTTTTTTTTTTTTTAAAGATTTGTTTATGTATTTGAAATTCAGAGTTACACAGAGAGAGAGAGAAGGAGAGGCAGAGAGAGATAGAGAGGTCTTCCATCTGCTGTTTCACTCCCCAGATGATTGCAACAACCGCATCTGTGCCACTCTGAAGCCAGGAGCCAGGAGCTTTTTCTGGGTCTCCCACGTGGGTACAGGGGCCCAAGGACTTGGGCCATTTTCTACAGCTTTCCCAGGCCATAACAGAGAACTGGATTGGAAGTAGAGCAGCTGGGACTTGAACCAGCACCCATATAGGATACCAGCACTGCAGGTGGCAGCTTTACCTGCCATGTCACAGCGCCAGCCCCCCAGAGTGGTGTCTTAATGCTTTGCCAGTGCCTGCCCCTCATTAGTTTTAAGGGAGAAGTTAGATGTGCACGTGGATAACATGGAAGCACGTGTGGATTACAGTGATATCACTGCGGCTGGACAGTCGGGTGTAACACTGATGAGCATTGAAGCAGTTGCTTTTCAATAGGCAAAGCAGGCTCTAGTGTAGAAACCAGAGGGCACAGAAGAGGACACAGAAAATCCAGCCTCCCTCCTGCGGCTGACTTCTGTCCACTCAGTATCTGCTCAAAGGCAGCTACTATTACTAGTTTGTTGTGAAGGTTCCAGGTATGGTCTCTGCTGAAATAGGGCAGTCTATTAAAAAGGAAAACTAGTTATAATATTTATTTTTCTTTTTGGGAATATGAGTAATTGCAGAAAGTACAAAATTCAGAAGGACATAGAAGTATGTAGAGTAAATTACAATTTGTTTTTATCTGGAAAGAAAATAGGCATTAGGCTTAGTCTTCTAACTCAGGAGGTGACTGAATTTGTCAGGGTAATTCACTAGCTACTGTAAAAGCCTCAGAATCTCAGTGGCTTAATGCAGTAGGAGTTTATTTCCTGCTCCTGTCTCAGGTTCATGTCCATTTGGCAGTTCTGCTAGGTCCCATGTCACTAATGTAGTGACAAGGCAGGGATCTTCTGTGATGAGACTCTGCACTCAGAACCCTTCATTTCCACCTGCACAGAGTGGGAAATATGAACTAAAGGTCATAGGAGAATTTTGGGGAAGGCCTGGAGGTGATTTGCCTACATCACTTTATCAGCATCTTATCGGTTGGAGCTGTTCCCTATTCTAGAGGCTGGGAAGGCTGAGAAATGCAATCTTTCTCTGTGCGGTGGAAGAGACACAATACTGATAAGCGTGTAGCTGTTCACTGCCATAGTGTTCTGATTCCTTAGGCGTGACTCTAACCCAGGTATCTCTTTTCTTTCCACTGTAGGTGGTACACCTGGCCAGCGAGACATTCAACTATAGTGCCATTGACAGGGTGAAGTCCAGGGGCAAGAGGCTTGCGCTAGAGAAAGTGCCAAAAGTGGGGCAGCGGTTTAACCGTATCGGGCTACCGCCTAAGGTATAGCTTGTGCTTCTGTGGCTTATCAGTGGTGATTTTCTTTTCTTTTCTTTTCTTTTCTTTTCTTTTCTTTTCTTTTCTTTTCTTTTCTTTTCCTTTCCTTTCCTTTCCTTTCCTTTCCTTTCCTTTCCTTTCCTTTCCTTTCCTTTCCTTTCCTTTCCTTTTTTTCTTTTCTTTTCTTTTCTTTTCTTTTCTTTTCTTTTCTTTTCTTTTCTTTTCTTTTCTTTTCTTTTCTTTTCTTTTCTTTTCTTTTCTTTTCTTTTCTTTTCTTTTCTTTTCTTTTCTTTTCTTTTCTTTTCTTTTCTTTTCTTTTCTTTTCTTTTCTTTTCTTTTCTTTTCTTTTCTTTTCTTTTCTTTTCTTTTCTTTTCTTTTTTTGGCCAGGCAGAGACAGTGAGAGAGAGACAGAGAGAGAGAGTTATAGACAGAGAGAAACAGAGAGAAAGGTCTTCCTTCCGTTGGTTCTCCCCCCAAATGGCCGCTAAGGCCGGCGCGCTGCATCAATCTGAAGCCAGGAGCCAGGTGCTTCCTCCTGGTCTCCCATGCGGGTGCAGGGCCCAAGCACTTGGGCCATCCTCCACTGCCTTCCCGGGCCACAGCAGAGAGCTGGACTGGAAGAGGAGCAACCAGGACAAAACCGGCGTCCCAACCGGGCCTAGAAGCCGGGGTGCTGGCACCGCAGGTGGAGGATTAGCCTAGTGAGCCGTGGCACTGGCCTGTCAGTGGTGATTTTTTAGTGGCATGGTCATCCCAGTGGTAACAGAAGGTGTGTCCAGACTTGGATGTGGGTATGGGAATAGCCTGCCTGAGGCGCTGTCGTCCTCGTTTCTGTGAAGGGCCTGAGGTCTGGGGAGTAAGCTCTAGCGACCCCACTTCCTCACTTTGCCCCTGTGGACCCATAGGAGGGACTTCTTTAATTTGGATGGATGACCACCGCCATACCCCCTTTTCTTGTACTGAAAAGGTAGTGAACAAATACAGATCTTGAAAATGTTCCTCTTCTATTAAGAATTCTTAGTGCCTTAGTGAGCACCTGGCTTACTCCTGGGGACTGTGGATGTGGGCTGTAGGGAAAGACTTTTGTTCCTTCACCTTGGTTCCAGGTCGGTTCATTCCAGATCTTTGTTGAAGGCTACAAAGATGCAGACTACTGGCTGCGGCGCTTTGAAGCAGAGCCTCTCCCGGAGAACACCAACCGGCAACTCTTGCTGCAGTTTGAGCGGTTGGTGGTGCTGGATTATATCATCCGCAACACTGGTGAGGAGCTGCTGGTGATCCCATGCCCTCGGCTGGGATCGTGGGGGCCACAGGGGACTGGAGGCTTTTGGGGCCTGGGAGGCAGAGGGACTTGTCAGCATGAATTTCTTCCCCAAGCCAGAAGGGTCATGGTCATTTGGGGCAAGTCTCAGATAATACTTTTCTGGATTGAGCTTTGTCCAGACACTTGTGTCCAGACACATTTTCCCTTTCTCTGGGCCCAACAACCACTATTCTACTTTCTGTCTCTGTGACTTTTTTTTTTTAATTTATTTATTTGAAAGGCAGAGTTACAGAGAGTCAGAGAGAGAGAGAGGTCTTCCATCCACTGGTTCACTCCACAGATGGCCACAATGGCTGGGTTGCGCTCCTCTGAAGCCAGGAGCCAGGAGCTTCTTTCTGGTCTCCCACGTGGGTGCAGGGGCCCAAGGACTTGGGCCATCTTCTGCTGCTTTCCCAGGCCATAGCAGAGAGCTGGATTGGAAGTGGAGCAGCTAGGACTTGACCTGGTGTCCATATGGGATGCCGGCACTACAGGTGGTGGCTTTACCCTCTGTTCCACAGAGCCAGCCCCGTCTCTGTGTTTTTGATTACTATGGATATGTCATATAAGTGGAATCATAAAGTATTTCTCTTTGCATGATTTGCTTGTTTTGCTTAGCATAAAGTCCTCAAGGTTCATCTGTGTTGTAGCCTATGTCAGAATTTCCTTCCTTTTTAACACACTATTTGTGTTCCATTTTATGTTGCATACACTTTGCTTGGATGGATCAATGGGTACTTGGGTTGTTTCCATCTTTTTGCTCTTATGAATAATGTTGCTATGAACATGAGTGTACAAGTATTTCTTCAAGACCTTGCTTTCAGTTCTTCTTAGTATATACCCAGAAGTGATATTGCTGCATCATATGGTAGTTCTATTTTTAATGTTTTGAGGAACCACCATTCTGTTTTCCTTAGCAGCTGTACCATTTGGCTTTCCTACCATATAAGGTTTATCAGGGTTCCAGTTTCTCTACCTCTTCACCAGTACTTACTTTTCCTGGACAGTAGCCTTCCCAGTGGGTGTGAGAGGATGTTTTGTAGTTTTGACTTGTAGTTCCTTACTGATTAATGACGATGAACATCTTTTCATGTGGTTAATAGTGTATCTTTTTGGATAAATAATCTGTTCCAGTCCTTTGCCCATTTTGATTCAGTTTGTTTATTTTCTTATTGTTGAATTTTTTTTTTTTTTTTTTTTTTGACAGGCAGAGTGGACAGTGAGAGAGAGAGACAGAAAGGTCTTCCTTTGCCGTTGGTTCACCCTCCAATGGCTGCCACGGACAGCGCACTGCGGCCGGCGCACCGCGCTCCTCCGATGGCAGGAGCCAGGAGCCAGGTGCTTATCCTGGTCTCCCATGGGGTGCAGGGCCCAAGCACTTGGGCCATCCTCCACTGCACTCCTGGGCCACAGCAGAGGGCTGGCCTGGAAGAGGGGCAACCGGGACAGAATCCGGCGCCCCGACCGGGACTAGAACCCGGTGTGCCGGCGCCGCAAGGCGGAGGATTAGCCTGTTGAGCCACGGCGCCGGCCTTATTGTTGAATTTTTGAAGTTTTCTCTATTCTTAAATTCTGGATATTGCTCCCTTATCAGATCTATGAATTGTAAATATTTCTTCCCATTGTTTTGCCTTTTCAGTCTGTTAATGATGCTTTTGATATACAAATTTTTAAAATTTGCATGAAGTCCAATTTTATTTTTTCTTTTGTTGCCTATGCCTTTGGTGTTCTATCCATGAATCATTTCCAAATCCACTGTCATGAAGCTTTTACACCGTGTTTTCTTCTAAGAGTTTCACTTCTGCTTAGGTTCGTTTCCCTTTGACGTGAGACTATTTTAGTCTTTGTCTGCTGACCATGACTTTTTGTTTTTTTGAAAGTATCTTTATTTCTCCTTTAATTTTAAAGGATATTTTTGCTGGGTATAGAACTTGGGTTTGGTAATTATTTCAGTAATTTTTCAAGCCTTCCATTATCTTCTTATTTCTATGGCGTTTCTATGGAGTCAGTAATGTTGTTGCCTCTTTGAAAGTAGTCTGTCTTTTTTTTTTTTTTTTTTTTTACAGGCAGAGTGGACAGTGAGAGAGAGAGACAGAGAGAAAGGTCTTCCTTTTGCCGTTGGTTCACCCTCCAATGGCCGCCGCGGACAGCGCGCTGCGGCCGGCGCACCGCGCTCGTCCGATGGCAGGAGCCAGGAGCCAGGTGCTTTTCCTGGTCTCCCCATGGGGTGCAGGGCCCAAGCACCTGGGCCATCCTCCACTGCACTCCTGGGCCACAGCAGAGGGCTGGCCTGGAAGAGGGGCAACCGGGACAGAATCCGGTGCCCCGACCGGGACTAGAACCCGGTGTGCCGGCGCCGCAAGGCGGAGGATTAGCCTGTTGAGCCACGGCGCCGGCCAAGTAGTCTGTCTTTTTGTGTACTCCTTTTAGGATTGTTTTTCCTGGCTTTGGTTTTCAACATTTTGACTATGATATGCCTCAGTATTTTATTTTTTTGTCCTTTTATGGATTCATGGGGTTCTTTGAATCACTGATAGATTTTTGTCAGTTTTGGAAATGTCACAGACATTATCTCTTTGACATTACTTTGGACCCATTTTTCTCTGTTCTCCTTCTGAGATTCCAATTACATGTTGTTAGATATATCCTTTTTTTCTTGTATGCTTTATTTTGGCTATTTTCTCCCAAATCATTACTTCTTTCTTCAATGTGATATGCTGTTAAATTCCTCTATAGAGTGGTTTTTAATTTTTTTTCAAGATTTATTTATTTATTTGAGAGTCAGAGTTACAGACAGAGGGAGACACAGAGAGGAAAGGTCTTTCATCCGCTGGCTTACTTACCAAATGGCCACAACAACCAGAACTGGGCTGATCAAAGCCAGGAGCCAGGAGTTTCTTCCAGGTCTCCCACACAGGTGCAGGGACCCAAGAACGTGGGCCATCTTCCACTTCTTTCCCAGGCCATAGCAGACAGCTGGATGGGAAGTGGAGCAGCTGGGACTCAAACCGGCATCCATATGGGATGGTGGCACTGTGGGCGGTGGCTTTACCTGCTGTGCCACAGAGCCTGCCCCCAGAGTGAGATCTTCTATCCACTGGTTTACTCCCCAAATGGCTGTGACAGCTGGAGCTGGGCCAGTCCAAAACCAGGAGCTTTTTCCGGGTCTCCCACATGCGTGCAGGGGCCCAAGCACTTGGGCCATCTTCTACTGCTTTCCCAGGCCATAGCAGAGAGCTGGATCGGAAGAGGAGCAGCTGGGATTCAAACTGGTACCCATATGGAATGGTGGCACTGCAGGTGGCGGCTTTACCCACTACACCACAGTACTGGCCCCTTCTTGAACATTTTAAAGTCTATACATTTCCATTCTTTGGAGTATGCATAGATCTGTATTCATTTTGTGTTGTTTATCTTTTTATTTTTATTATGGTGTCTCTTTGTTTATATATTTCTTTTTTATTATTGTAATGTGTCTACCAGAAATTATAGACCTGTCTGAAGGCCCAGGTTGCTTATATAAATCCTAACGGTTATATTCTTGACAAGCAACAAGGGCAGGAGCAGTGTAGCCACGCAGGTGATTTCCCAGGATCTCCTTTCCCTTGTCAGTCACTGAGTTACAGTTGTGTCTCACTTGTGCCAAGAGCAGTTGGAACATGCTTGCTCCTCTCATCCATTTCTTCCCAAGTCAGCAGGTGCTCAAAGAAAAAGAAGCCACAAGTGCCAGGTTCCTTTCTCTGGATTACTGTTCTCTCCCAGCTCCATTTTTAAGATTTTTTTAAATTAAATTTAACAGGCTTTTTGAAAATTGTGTGTGTACACATGTGGGATACCTTGTGATGTTTCAATATATGTATACATTGTACAGTATGCAACCAGGGTCTCCCAGCTCTTTATTCTTTTTTTTTTTTTAAAGATTTATTTACTTGAAAGTCAGAGAGGAAAGGCAGAGAGAGAGAAAGGAGAGAGGGAGGGAGGGGGGAGAGAGAGAAAGAGAGGGAGAGAGAGAGAGGTCTTCCATCTGCTGGTTCACTCCCCAGTTGGCCAGAACAGCTGGAGCTGCACCGATCCGAAGCCAGGAGCCAGGAGCTTCTTCCATGTCTCCCATGTGGGTACAGGGGCCTGAGGACTTGGGCCATCTTCTGCTTTCCCAGTCCACAGCAGAGCAGATCTTGACTCTAAAATTCTTTATGGTCTTGTTAAAGAGCCTTCAAGAGATTTTTAAGTATTTTAAACCAGATTTTGCAGTTGTTCTTAGAGGTAAAGTTGGTTCAAGTGTCCAAAATATTTGATCTACCATTATTTAAATGCCAATTTCTCCCAATTTTTCTTACTAATTTTATATTTCTGTTCACAGATCGAGGCAACGACAATTGGCTGATTAAATATGACTGTCCTATGGATAGTTCTAGCTCTCGGGTAAGAGGTTGATCTATTGTTTTGAAGATGATGAGGAGTATCTGAATATTATCAAAACACATAAGATGGTCCACAATATACATTGAGAACAATCAGAGAAGCATATATGTTTAAAATTAATAGGTTGTATTTGATATAGTTTTTCCCAATCTGTGTGTTAGGGAGTGTTCTATTTGCTGTTAATAAGAACAGCATTTTGTCTTGACAGTTGAGGCATCATCCTCCCAGACTGGAGTACCTGGGTGTGATACTAGGCTCTGGTGCCTGCCTACAGCTTCCTGCTAATGCAAACTCTGGGAGGCAAGATGATGGCTCAAGTAATTGACATGAATTGAGTTCCTGGCTTGGTCTAGCTCAGTGCCAGCCATTGTGGGCATATAGGGAATGAACCAGTGGATGGGAGCCGTTCTATCTGGCTGTGTGTCTGTCTCTGCCCCCCCCCCCCCCTTCAAATAAATAGTTGTGTTCTCTCTCTCTCTCTTTTTTCTTTCTTTTGACAGCCAGAGTTAGACAGTGAGAGAGAGAGAGACAGAGAGAAAGGTCTTCCTTCCGTTGATTCACCCCCCAAATGGCTGCTACGGCTGGCGCATTGCGCCAATCCGAAACTAGGAGCCAGGTGTTTCCTCCTGGTCTCCCATGCGGGTGCAGGGCCCAAGTACTTGGGCCATCCTCCACTGCCTTCCCAGGCCACAGGAGAGAGCTGGCCTGGAAGAGGAGCAACCGGGACAAAACCAGCACCCCAACCGGGACTAGAACCCGGGGTGCCGGCGCTGCAGGCGGAGGATTAGCCAAGTGAGCCGCGGCACTGGCCAATAGTTGTGTTCTAAACAGCAGCATGAAGGAAAGATCAAGTAAGTTTGGAGCATATGTATTACATGCTGTGTTCCTCTGTGTTTCACATTGTATAGTAGCATGGTAAAAATCTGAAGAGTACTGCATTGAATTAACCTGTCTAATTTTGTTTGGCACAGTGATTTCTACATTAAAAATTTTTTTCTATTCATTCATTTGAGAGACAGAGCAAGACAGATAGAAACAAAGAGAGCACTCCCATTCATTGGCTCACTCCCCAAATGCCCACATGGTCATAGGAGCTGAGCTTGTGAACTGGGAACTCAGTCCACCTCTCCCGCATAGATGGCAGGTACCCAGTCACTTGAACCCTATCACTGCTGCTTCCCAAGGTCTGCACTAGCAGGAAGCTGGAACCAGGAGCCAGAGGTGGGTATCTAACCCAGGCACACCATTAAGGCATCCGGGCAGCCTAACGGCTAGGCCAAATACTTACTCCTCTACACTTTTTACCCATGGATTGTTTCCTCACAATGGGCCACAATTCCATGGAACATAAATTAAGGAAAAGCTGCTTCTGAAACTTTTCTCTCATTATTTTTATTTTCCACCACTTTTCTCTGTCACCGCTCAGTTTATACATTTTTAAAAATTAGTGGGCAGGCAACCTGGAGGAGTTTTGATTCCTTACAGTGTTTTTACTTCCTTCTGAAATAGTGGCTCTCAGGTTTTTTTTTTTTTTTTTTTTTTTGTTGTTTTTTTGGTTTTTTTGACAGGAGAGTGGACAGAGAGAGAGAGACAGAGAGAAAGGTCTTCCTTTGCCGTTGGTTCACCCTCCAATGGCCTCAGTGCACCTTGCTGATCCGAAGCCAGGAGCCAGGTGCTTCTCCTGGTCTCTCATGGGGTGCAAGGCCCAAGTACTTGGGCCATCCTCCACTGCACTCCTGGGCCACAGCAGAGAGCTGGCCTGGAAGAGGGGCAACAGGGACAGAATCCAGCACCCCGACTGGGACTAGAAACTGGGGTGCCGGTGCCGCTAGGCGGAGGATTAGCCTATTAAGCCGCGGCACCGGCTGCTCTCAAGTTTTGTATCTGAATGATATTAAAAATAGGCACAGGTGTTTGGCACAGCAGTTAGGATGCTGTTTGGGATACCGGCATACCATGTTGAAGGGCCTGGGTTTGAGTCCTGGCTCCACTTCTAATTTTGTTTTGTTGATGTGCACTCAGGGAGACAGTGGATGGTGACTCAAGAACCTGTGTTCCTCCCACTCATGTGGAAGACCCAGACTGAGTTCCAGCTCCTGGCTTCCACTTGACCCAGCTTTAACTATTGTAGACATTTGACATGGAAACCAGTGGATGGGAAATCTCTGTCTCTGCCATTCAAATTAAATACACAATTTTTAAAATAGTACAGATTCTTCAGATCTTTTACTCAGAAATTGATTCATCAGGTCTGAGGCAAAACTTGGGATTCTGCACTTTTAATAAGGTGTCTGTGGGGAATTCTGTTGGCAGCATCTGGGAACCACAGTCCCTGTTCTGTGATGGCTGACACCAGTGAACTTGAAGCGTGCAGCCTGGTAGATAATGAGCAAGTTGCTCTGACATGGGCTGTTGCAAGTGACCTGCCTACTCTGATATTCAACTCTTATTTTTATCTTCAACTCTTCTTAAAAAAAGATTTTATTTGAAAGGTAGGGTGACAGAAACAGAGGTAGAGACAGAGTGAAAGATCTCCTATTCACTGTTTTCACTCCCCAGATGTCTGCAGCAACTGCATCTGGGCTGGGCAGGAGCCAGCATCTCCATCCTGATCTCCCAAATGGGTGGCCAGGGACAAGTAGCTGGGCCATTTTGCACTGCTTTCTCAGGTGCCTTCACAGGTGGTTGGATCGGAAGCAGAGCAGCTAACACCCCAGTGTGGAATGCTGTCACTGCGTGTGGTGCCTTAACCTGCTGTGCCACAATGCAGGCCCCTCAATTCCTGTGTCACTGAAGCAGAACAGACTCCCATGGGGAGAACAGCCAGCTGTTATCTTCTGTGGTTCTCTCTTCTCATTGGAGGGTATGGCCAGCTCCAGTGAAGTGGACTCAGAGTTAAGGTCCACGCCGAAGGGCCCTGGCTGAGAGATAACGGACTTTTCTTCTTTTCTGTGCTCAGGATTCTGGTTGCCTTTCCCTGGAAGGAATGGCTTATAGTTATCTTTGTTTTTGTCATTATCATTCTTACTGAGAACTGTGGCAACACCTAAGGCAGTGTTTCTTTTCTAAGATAAAAGGACTCAGAACCTTGTATGAACTGTTAAGTGTGCCATAAATGGAGGGAACCGCTGGCTCAGTGGTGAAGATGCTGCTCAGGGCCCCTGTATCCCGTTCAGAATGTCTGGCTTAAGTCCCATCTCTGCTTCCAGTCCAGCTTTCTGCCAGTGAACTTCCAGGGAGGCAGCAGCTGATGGGTGTCTGCTACCCACATGGGAGACCTGCACTGGGTCCTGGGCTCCTGGCTTTGATCTGGTCCAGCCCCAGCTGTTGTGGGCATTTAGGCAGTTAGCCAGCAGATAGGAGATCTTTCTCTTTCTCTGTCTCTCTGCCTTTCAAGTAAAACTGAAAAGTAAATGTGATGCCATAAATGTACTAAGTGCAGAGAATAACATGGAAGCCACTTCAGAGGGCAGCTCCAAGTAAGCTGAATAAGGATTGTGACCGAGGGTGCTGACAGGGCCTGCGGCAGGTGGGCTCCTCAGTAACCAGCTTTCTTTGCTCTGCAGGACACAGACTGGGTGGTGGTGAAGGAGCCTGTTATCAAGGTGGCGGCCATCGACAATGGGCTGGCCTTCCCGCTGAAGCATCCCGACTCCTGGAGGGCATGTAAGGCTCCAGACCGCTGGGGACAGGCTCTGCTCTTCTTGCTGTGTAATGGGGATAGGAATATCTCTATCATGAGATTGTTTTCAGAATTAATAAAATGATGCGATTCAGGCACTTCAGCACAGTGGCCAGCAAATGGCAACTGTTCCATAATGTAGGCCGCTATGATTTTACCCTCTGCTGTTCCCTTTAGCTGCATAAAGGTGATTCAAAATTAGAAGCATGAAGATGAGTTTTTCACCTCCACCTTGCAGTCTTCTCATCCTGTGTTAGGACTGTCTTTTCATAATTAATTTATCCTGCTGGTGTCTCCGCAGACAAGCTGCTCCTAGTGTTCTGTCTCCCTTGTTGACATTTCTAACCCATTATACTTGAGAGTTTTGGAAAGCAGGAGGGGGGATACAATGAGGAGGTCTCTAGTCCCCTTTCTAGCACTCGCCTTCCTTTTAAGAAGGACCGTCCCAGGGTCAGTGGCAAGTGGCTGCTTCTAGACGGGCCTGCAGCCTGGAAGGTCATGTGGTATCTGCAAAGGAGCTCTGGGAGGGGCAGATTTGTGTTGCACGCTGCTACCCCCACTTGCTTGTTGTGCACTTCTGAGTTTTCTGTCGTGTATCAGGGTCTCCCTCTGAAAGTGCCTTGATGGTGGAAGTCCCAGATTTCCATTCTAACACCAGCTTTGCTTTGGGTCTTTCCTCTTTTCAGATCCTTTTTACTGGGCCTGGTTGCCCCAGGCAAAAGTGCCCTTCTCTCAGGAGATCAAAGATCTGATTCTTCCAAAGATATCGGACCCTAACTTCGTCAAGGACTTGGAGGAAGACCTATACGAACTCTTCAAGGTCAGCCCTGGGAACCCCAGCATTATTAAGAAATACAGGGAGGGATTCCTGACAGTTTTTCTAATTGATCCTGACACAAGCCGAGAAGGAATGGTTAGCCTGTGAAAAGCAGGGCTCCCGGGGACGTGGTCTGGCTGGGGTTGAAAGAAAGGAGCAGCCGTGTGCATCACCCTGCTCAGTATCCTGGGCATCTTGTGGCTGCAGGGTATTCTCAGAGCTCTCGTTTGGAGTTGGAGACATGGAACAAGATATGTACTTGTTCTCTGTTTCCCCACCTGTAAAGCAGAAAGTTAGGGTGGTGACTCACCAAGCCCCACATGCCTTATGTAAGTTTTCTTTATCAGGGTTTTTAATTAGGGGAGAAAATGGGTTCCTGTGAGCTTCACACGGGTCCCCTCTCTTCTTATTCTTTGTTTGCAGAGAGATCCTGGTTTTGACAGGGGCCAGTTCCATAAGCAGATTGCTGTCATGCGGGGACAGGTAAGCCTGGGACACCCCCTAGGGGTTTTTGAGCTCGCTCTGGGAGGGTTCTGTGCTCCTGTTGAGCAGATGGGCAAAGCTTGTGCTTTGTGCCCTTCTCAGTTGTGCCATACGTTTGTGATCTGCCCTAACACAGGGTAGAGGAAGGGTGGTCATCCCAAGTCTCCTACCTCTTCCATGGTACCCAGTGCTTGTTGTCACACTATGTGCTGGATATTCATTGGTAGATAAACCAGTGCTCCCTCCCCTCAAGTTGCCCCAGATCAGACCCTCTCAGCCTCTTACAAGCTCTGTGGGCTTGGGCAGGAGCCTCTGCTTCCTGTTTGTAAAGAGTTTGGATTGCCAGTCTGTGATCAGTCTGGATTTGAAGCCCGGCTCTGCCATTTGCCAACAGTGAGTCTTGGGCAGGTACTTAACCTCTCCTTTCCTAAGTTTTTCCATTTGTAACAGGGTTTGGTTCATAGGGTTATTGTGAGATAAATTAGTTGAAACAGTTGGAGTAGGCCTGGCATATTGAAGAACTCAGTAGTGACAGCTATTATGATTGTGACTTCTTATATAGAAAAGTCAGCTTCTCACATCTTTAAAGGTCTAGTGGGTCTTCCCAGCCGTAATACAGTTACTGCTTCCTACCGTTTAGCTGAGACTTCTGTTGAGGGCACTGCTTGGCCTTGCTGAGCCCATTTTCCCCCAGAGATGGGACGTCAGAGTTTTGGCTTTAAGAGCTGCAGTACAGGGCTGGCATTGTGGTGCGGCAGGTCAAGGCACCGCCTGTGATACCAGCATCCCTTAGGAGCACCAGTATGAGTCCCGGCAGCTCCACTTCCATTCCAGCTCCCTGCTAATGCATATGGGAAAGCAATGGAAGATGGCTCAAGTGCTTGGGCCCCTGCCACCCTTGTGGGAAATCCAGATGTTCCAAGTTTCTGGCTTTGACCTGGCCCAGCCCTGGCTCTTGTGGCCATCTGGGGAGTGAACCAGTAGTTAGAAGATCCATCTTTCTCTCTTTCTCTCTCTCTCTAACTCTGCCTTTCAAATAAATAAAAATAAACCTTAAAAAAAGAAGCAGCTGCCTGAATGCCAGTAACACGGTCTTTCTGCCTTTCCCCAGCCCAGTGCTGCTGGCGGACTTTTTGGAAACCTCAAAAGTCACATGATGTTCTCTGGTGTTGTACGGCTCAGGATAAGGGGCTAAACTTCCTTCCAGGCTTATACAGACTGTGTGTCTGTATTGTATATCTGCTGGAATCCTTTGCCAACATCACAGCAGCCATCCCACTAGATCCAGCTAGGGCTATTACCAGAGTGGCAGGGGCTAGAAGAGGTCAGAGGAGTACGTTTCTGTCTCTTTCCATCTTGTCCTCTTAGTGCCTTCACAGGGGCTTTTGCATCTTTATAACTGTCACCTAAAAAAGAAGCAGGCTGAAATATAAGCTAAGGAAACAGGCATTCATTCCAGAATAGGCACTGCGATCTGGCCACACAGCCAAGGTCTAACCCAAGGTGTGTTCCAGCAGGGACTGGGGAGGAGGAACATTTTCAGGAATCGAGCAGAAAGGTAATCTGATGTTGTGCCGCTTGTTTTGAAACTTTTTAGATGATTTGCTGGGGCTGCAGGTGCAAGATCGCAGGTGGGGTTGTTTGGTGGCAGTCAGCAGCCTGGCTCTTGATGAGCTGACTCGTGGACAGTCAGGGAGTTTACATGGTCATGCACACTCAGCCAGTTTGCCTTTCAGGATGACAGAGAGTGAGATAAGACGGAGTCTGTCTGCTTTTGAGTAAGTTCCTAGAACAGCGCCTACCTCTTGACATCTTAAGGTTCCATGATCATCCAGCTCCTCCCAATGCAGGTGACTGGTATCTCACTCAAAACCTTACCTGTCTGCCATTGACACAACAAAGTAGAGTGAACCTCTCTCTTGCAGAGACCAGCACAGGGAGAGACCATAACCTCCACTTAACTGAGTGGAGCCTTTCTTTGCAACTTCTGTGTACATCTAAACTTATTCCAAAGTTAACATTTTACTCAAAGGAACAGTGATGAGACAGCATTGGAGGCAGAGACAGAGTAACATGCCACCCGCTGACTCATTCCCTAAGTGTCCGCAAGAGCCAGGAGGCTGATTCTGGGAGCTGGGAACTCAATCCAAGTCTCCCACATGGGTGGCAGGATCCCAGTTACCTAGCCATCACTGCTGCCTCCCAGGGTCTACATTCTCAGGAAGCTGGTGTCAGAAGCCAGAGCTGGGGATGGAAGCCAGGTACTCCGGTGTGGGATAGGAGCATCCCGACTGCCATCTCAGCAACTAGGCTGAATGCCACCCCCAGAAATTCCATTTTTAAGGAGTGAGGAAGCGATCATGGATATGCACAAAGCATTTAGGTAAAAAATACAGTGCAGTATGGTTTATAACAGTGAAAATGTTATAAATTAAATTTGTCAGTGGATAAGAAATAAGCAATTAAAATATATAGAAATAGAGGATGGGTGTTTCGATTAGTAGTTTAGATGCTACTTAAGACACCTGCATCCCACACAGGAGTACCTGGGTTTGATTTCCATATCTACCTCCTGACTCAAGATTCCTGCTGCTGCAGATCCTGGGAGTTGATGGCTCAAGTAATTGGGTCCCTGCCACCCAGATGAGAGACCTGGGTTGAGTTTCTAGCTCCTAGTCTCAGTGCGGCCAGCTGTGGCCATTGCAGCCATTTAGGAAATGAACCAGCAGATGGCAGGGCTCTTTTATGTGTCTGTCTCTCAAATAAATTTTTTAAAAGAGATTTATTTATTTATTTGAAAGAGTGGCAGAGAGAGGTAGAAACAGAGAAAGGGCTTCCATCCACTGGTTCACTCCCCAGATGGCCACAGAGGCTGGAGCTGCACCGATTCGAAGCCAGGAGCCAGGAGCTTCTTCCAGGTCTCCCACACAGATGCAGGGGCCCAAGGACTTGGGGCCATCTTCTACTGCTTTCCCAAGCCATAGCAGAGAGCTGGATCAGAAGAGGAGCAGCCGGGACTAGGACCCGTGCCCATATGGGATGCCGGCACTTCAGGGTAGGGCTTTAACTTGCTGCACCACAGTGCCACCCCTCAAATAAATTTTTAAAAAAATTTTTAAAAGGAATTGCTGAGTCAGAGAGTCCATTCATTTTAAAGCTTTTATTGTCAGCTTGCATATGTGAAAGACTGTTCCACAGCCATGTGGGAGGGTGCCTATTAAATCTTGAAGCTTGGGGCCGGCGCTGTGGCGTCAGGTAAAGTCGCTGTCTGCTGTGCCGGCATACCATATGGGTGCCAGTTCAAGATCCAGCTGCTCCACTTCCCATCCAGCTCTCTGCTATGGCCTGGGAAAGCAGTAGAAGATGGCCCAAAGCCTTGGGCCCCTGCACCTGTGTGGGAAACTTAGACGAAGCTCCTGGCTCCTGGCTTTGCATCGGTGCAGCTCCGGCCGCTGCAGCCATCTGGGGAGTGAACCAGCGGATGGAAGACCTCTCTCTCTCTCTCTCTCCCTTCCTCCCTTCCTTCCTCTCTTCCCTCCCTCCTTCCCTCCCTTCCTCCCTTCCTCTCTCTCTCTCTCTTTTTCTCTGCTTCTCCTTCTCTCTGTGTGTAACTGTGACTTTCAAGAAAAATAAATAAATCTTTAAAAAAAAAATCTTGGCCAGCGCCGTGTCTCAACAGGCTAATCCTCTGCCTTGCAGCGCTGGCACACCAGGTTCTAATCCTGGTTGGGGCGCCGGATTCTGTCCTGGTTGCCCCTCTTCCAGGCCAGCTCTCTGCTGTGGCCCCAGAATGCAGTGGAGGATGGCCCAAGTGTTTGGGCCCTGTACCCCATGGGAGACCAGGAGAAGCACCTGGCTCCTGCCATCAAATCAGCATGGTGCGCCGGCCGCAGCGCGCCAGCCATGGCAGCCATTGGAGGGTGAACCAACAGCAAGGGAAGACCTTTCTCTCTGTCTCTCTCTCTCACTGTCCACTCTGCCTGTCAAAAAAAAAAAAAAAAAAACTTTATAAAAAAAAATCTTGGAGCTCTGGCAGAGCCATATCTTTGCTAACTGGAAGGGCAAACAATAGGTGGCATTTGTTTGTGTTTTTTCAAAGGTGTATTTATTTATTTGAAAGGCAGAGCTGCAGAGAGAGAGAGGTCTTCCATCTGTTGGTTCACTCTGCAGGCGGCCGCAATGGCCGGGGCTGTGCCGATCTGGAGCCAGGAGCTTCTTCTGGATCTCCCGTGTGGGTGCAGGGGCCCAAGCACTTGGGCCATCGTCCCCTGCCTTCCCAGGTCACAGCAGAGAGCTGGACTGGAAGTGGAGCAGCCAGGACTAGAACTGGTGCTCATATAGGATGCAGCGCTGCAGGTGACAGTGCTGGCGGCTTTACCCGCTACACCATGCTGCTGGCCCGTTTGTGTGTTTAAATGACTAGCGAGGCTTCTACCTTCTGTTTTGCCATTTTGTATGCCTACTCTGCCTGTTCATCTGATTTTCCCTTGAAGTGTTCGGCTTTCTTACCGATCTGTTGGGACTCTTCCTGCTTATGTCCCTTCAGAAGCAGCCCTGGGATGCCTTACCCAGCTCGTTTTTCTCATTGCAGATCCTAAATCTGACCCAGGCCCTGAAAGACAACAAGAGCCCCCTGCACCTCGTCCAGATGCCGCCCGTGATCGTGGAGACAGCCCGCTCTCACCAGCGGTCTGCCAGCGAGTCCTACACACAGAGCTTTCAGAGTCGGAAGCCCTTCTTTTCATGGTGGTAGCCCTAGAGGCAGGCGAAGGAATTGCTGTCTGAGACTCGGGCTGGGAGGAAGCCTAGGAGCCAGGTGCAGGAAAAGCAGAGGAGCTGGTGGAGATCGGCGCCCTCAAGAGCCTCCGTCTCTGCTCGCCACCCCCAGGGCTTTCCCACGCACAGGGAGAAGCACAGTCAGGGACAGTGAGCGCCCTTGGGCCCTTCTGAGTGCTGGGTGCCGCTGAAGGGCCGTGCACGCAGTCCAGGGGCCTGCAAAGGGGCATCTCCCTTGCAGTGTCTCCTGGTGGCAGGCTGGGAAAGTCCCTTCCTTCCCTGACACCTTGCTCTGTTGCAAAATTCCCTGTTATATTCTGCATCAGAAAAACCAACCAACACAAACAAACTTAAATGCTTGTAGCAGGTCCCCAGATCCTCCTATGTAGAACCCTTTAATCTAGACCTGAATTTGCATAGAGACATTCGGTACCTCGCAGTTGCTTATGTCAGAGGAGCTCGCCGTGCTGACAGACAGAAGGCCCACCTTTCCTTTGGGTTTTTGCCAAATCTTCCTTCTCCCACCGCTGCTGTAGGCTGTTTGCAAGCCTCCATGTCCTCACGGCGAGGAGGTTTGGTGTGCACTGCCCTGTGGTTCTGCACACAACCGAGGCCCAGACCTCTGCACTCTGCCCTGCTGCAGCTCGCCTGCCACTCAAGCAGACGCCAGAAGGGCTGGACAGGAAAGTGTCCTATCTGGACAGGAAACTGACGCCCAGCCTGGAAGGGTGATGTGCACGGCCCGAGTGTGTGCTGGAAACAGCAGGCGCTCTCTGGGTAGACTTGCCCAACCCTGCTTCTGGAGTCCTTGGTTCCAGCCCTCTGATTTGTTCCCCTGTTCTTTTAAATGTTTGTCTTCCCAACTCTCAGCTTAGGAGTTCAGTTTAGGCTCCGGAGTGGGTCCCTGAGAGGACCCTGGGGGTGAGTCTCGGCCCGTGAGAGGACAGGGTGTTAGGTTCTTGAATTTCTTCATGTGTTACCACTGTGGCTTGGTGGAAGAACAGGGCACTTATGCTGCCCTCGGATGGGCAGTTTCCTCTTTGCTCCCTGACTTCTTGTCCCATGCTGGTTCTCTGTGGCCTCTCGAGCAAGGCAGGGCCCTGAGGACAGAGGCCTTCACACTGTCGCCAGTGCCTGTCCCCTCACAGTGCATATTCTCACTTCCCCCTGCTGGATGGTCAAGCCCTTTCCACACCAAAGCAAAGAGTGGCCTCAGGAGGGAGTAAAAAGGGTATATTCCCATGGCTGTGGGGCAGCTGGGTTCATGCCCTGTGGTTCTGGCAGCCTGCGACTGGGCAATCAGCCTTGGAGAGAAACTATCATGAAGGTTTGAAAAACAACCAAAGAAAGGGAGTGAGAGTGATGGCTGTGTCTGCTTGCCTGGCTCCTGCCACCCAGGATGCAGAGCAGACATAAACCTTGTCAGCTGGGCCTGCTGCTCCCCTTCCGTCCCAGCCCCCAGGAGCCAGCTTGTCCTGGGCTTCCACCCAGCTGACAAGATCCACAAGAGCTGGACATGCATGCCCTGTGGACAGAGGCACGGTCCTGCCTGCCCAGTCCTGACAATCCCATCCAGCTGACCTGAACTCTGGCCTTGGGAACCATGTTTGAGAGAGTACCTTCCTCCTGCCGCAGGAGCTAGTGCGGGACCCAGCACATCCAGGAGCTCCAGGGTCCTGAGGAGTCTGAAGAGCAGCCTGGTGGCTTCACACAGCCAAGCCAGGTCTGCACATTGTCCTGATCCAGACCAGCTCTGTGATCAGAAGGAAATTGGGTCCAATGTAAGAGGGAGCCAGTTCCAGACCTGGCAGGCAAAAGTGTGGACGTCCTCCCTGGCCTGTCTACTCTCTCCTGAAGCTTGTGCTCAGGTTGCCTTGAATGTGGACTTTGGGAGGGCCAGGGGCCCAGGGTGCCGGGGCAGGCTTCTGGTGGCACTCCCGGAATGGCTTGTCCCTCTGCGGCCGTGGGCCCTGTTCCCTGGTGTCAGGGAGTAGAGGCTGGGCTGTGAGTGCTGCTGCCCCTGTGTCACTCTTCTAATGCACTGTAGAAACTGTATGTAATGTATTTAAATCAATGCAGATGTATGAATAACAAATCCAATTCTGACCTTTTTTGACCAGTTTCCTTTGGGGGAAGGAAGACCAAGAAGGGAGAATGTAATTTTAAGGACAAAATAGGGAGACTGAGACATGGCTCCCAAGGCTGTTTTATCTCAGAGAGAGACTCATGGGTTCTCCATCCAACATCCCAGTGCTCTGAAAACCAACAGTATTTTCATAACTCATTTGACACCAAAACCTGAATCCAAACCTATACTGATGTGAAACTACTGGTAATCATTGGGTATCCTTCTTAGTGTATTTGTTACCTGTTATCTATTTTAAGAGATGTTCCCCTAAGAGGGATTATACAGTATCCCCTACTTTGTAAAAGTAAAAAAATTCTGAATTCCAACATCATCTAGCCCCAAGGGTTTGGGTTAAGGATATAGACTGACAATGTCCAACAGTGGCTTCTCTTCTTGGCCACCAGAGGGCATCACTGCCTAGGTTTGAACTCTGCCCCCTTTGGTGAATAGTCGGATAGGATGGGAGGGGAGAGGCAGAGAGGCTGACGAGCACTACAGTGCCCTGCTTGAGGGGGAGGCAGACTAGGAAGAGCAAACCATTTCAAGGGTTTCCAGGCCATAAACCTCTGACAGCGCAGATGGCTAAAGAATGATTGGTCCAGGTCGGCCCATGAGGGTGAAGAAGCCACATGAGATGCTGGAGCCCGCTACTTTGACTGCAGATTCAGCCAGCCAAGGAGCCAGCACCCACTGTGCAGGCTGGCCATCATGGCCCCCTTTGGCCTCTCTTGCAGATGAGAGCTGCCCGCACAGCGCTCTCCCGCCCTTCTTCCCAGTCACCCCTGCCAACCCTCGTTTCTAGATCCTCCCCTTCTGTGACAGACACAGTTCTTGATGCAAATGTTTTTATTTGCCACTTAATACCACAGCTCCCTTGTGCTGACCTGATGGAGCTGGGCTATGGGACAGGCTGCCAGCCCGTGCATTACAGTAGTAGTAGACGTGAAATGCTGTGTCGGAGAGCCTGTCACTCGACTCCCGGGGAATATCATGCAGCCAAGTACAGTGCTAGGTGGGGAAGGGCTGAGGCAGGAACAGGCGCCGGTCTTCCTCCTTCAGGTAAGGAATGGGCCCCACACAACAGCCAAACGGACGTCTCCTGTTCTCAGTGGAGCAGGCCGGGCAGCCTCTCTTCCTTTGTTTCTTGTGTAGGGCTGCCTGCCTCAGGCCTCTTGCTCTTGGCCTCCCCAGGCCCTCTGGCAAAGGTCCCTGTGGTTCTTGGGGAGGACACTGCCGTTCCCCGCCTCTTCCCTGCATCAGTGTCTGATCTGGTGGAGGTAGCTTGTGGGGTCCGGCTTCCTCCAGTTCTGGCGGATCCTGGCACTCGTCCGGGAGGCCAGACGCTGCTGGCTGGAGGCAGTCTCTGTGGCATGACGCTGTGGGTCGGCCAGTGGAGTGCGGGGCTCTGGGATCCTGCGGGAAACAAGGATGTGACAAAGCAACATTAAGGGGAAGGATGGGACAGCACTTCAGAGATGTTCATCAAGTGGACTACAGAACACTGTCGAGGGCAGGGTGGGACCTGTCCTCCTGGAAGACCTCCTCAGCTGCGTTACGAAAGCAGTGTTTGAAGCAATGACTACTGACTGAGTGGACTTACTGCAAGCAATGAAGCTGACTCGGGATCCTGGGACCTACTGAGGCCTAGTCGGACCGGATGTTCTGACTGTGAGCTCCAGAGAAGGCAGTGGGAGGGGGATCCCTGAGTGTCATAACCCAGTGATTGATCTGCGCCATGTGGTTTGGCCAGAGCCCTTGGGGCTGGCTGTTCCTGGGCTGGTAGTGAGCTGTGCAGAGGGTGGATGACCAGGAAGCTGGGAGCGATGCTATCTACAGGTCAAGTTCCTCAACAACCTTGAACCCCGATGCCACTACAGTACCTTTCTATGATAGAGTCTCTGGAATCCCATAGCCGAGATTCTAACCAGGCTTGCTTTTGAACGTTACCTGGTCTACAGCAGGGAGAGATTATTCTTTCTTGCAAACCACATTCCCTTCCACCTGACTGAGACCACTGCAAAATGCGAGTGCTGTGGGGACCCCTTTCCACGGGGGTCCCTGTTCTAGCCACGTGGTGGCACCATGTACCCCTCACAACTACCCCACAGCAGGCCAAGAGAGGCCACCGCCAGGCACTGCCGGGACAGGCCTCGGTAGTGCTCCCCATCTCAGCCTCCCCGCGGGGGACGTACCTGAGCCTGCTGCAGGGGTGCAGCGAGTGGCCCAGCACTCTCTGCCGAGGAGGCCTCTTCCTGCGCAGCTGCCTCAGGGCCTCGGCCACTCGGTGGTCCCCCGCACACTCCCAGATGACCTGGGCGCGCTCCTCGGCCAGCTGGTCCCCGCTGCGCCGAAACAGGCCCTGGATCTGCAGCAGCTCCGCGTCCTGGAAGATGTTGGCCGAGGCCTGCTTGCGGCCCCGGGCCTCCGTGGGGGCCTGCCACGGGGGCGGCTCGCTTACCACAGAGGCTGGGGTGCCCATTGTGGGTGCTCTGAGGGTGAAAAGCAGGAGATGAAGGCAGCTCAGCAGGTTCTTCCTGGCCAACCCCAAGGCTCCAGGGCTTCTGTTCTCCAGGAGCCAGCCTGGAGTAAGTCTCTCACCAAGGGCACCCTGGGGAAAGCACTGACTTTGGCAACTGCCTATGGGTCAGACTGCATATTATCTCATTTAAGATTCATAGCCACCAGTGAGGCATGAATCATTGTTAGTCCGCATTTTACTGATAAAGACGTGTAACTATGCAGTCACAAAGCCACATGTGAGGGACTGGCTCTGTGGCATAGCAGGTAAAGCCGCCGCATGCTGTGCCTGCATCCCATATGGGCGCCGGTTTGAGTCCTGCTGCTCCACTTCTGATCCAGCTCTCTGCTATGGCCTGGGAAAGCAGTAGAAGATGGCCCAAGTCCTTGGGCCCCTGCACCCACATGGGAGACCCGGAAGAATCTCCTGGCTTTGGATCAGCGCAGCTCCAACTGTTGCCTAAGTAAATACATAATTTTTTTTTTTTTTTTTGGACAGGCCGAGTTAGTGAGAAAGAAGAGAGACAGAGAGAAAGGTCTTCCTTTTTCCGTTGGTTCACCCCCGAAGTGGCCGCTATGGCCGGCGCATTGCGGCCAGCGTGCTGCGCCAATCTGAAGCCAGGAGCCAGGTGCTTCCTCCTGGTCTCCCATGCAGGTGCAGGGCCCAAGCACTTGGGCCATCCTCCACTGCCTTCCTGGGCCACAAGAGAGAGCTGGACTGGAAGAGGAGCAACCGGGACAGAACTAGCGCCCCAACCGGGACTAGAACCCGGGGTGCTGGTGCTGCAGGCAGAGGATTAGCCTAGTGAGCTGTGGCGCAGGCCAATAAATACATAAATCTTAAAAAAAAAAAAAAAAAAAAAAAGCCACACAGGAATGCAGAGCCAGGAGAGCTCAGGTGGGTGTGGCGCTAAGGGCCAGGCAGATGCCAGGCACACCTGGTGCACATCAGGCACTGCTGTGCAGCTCTCGTCAGAGGACACTGATGGAATTCCTAAGTCCACGGCCCCAGGAGGGGCATGCTCCCATCCTCACTGCACAGAGGAGGATCCGAGGAGCAGGACAGAGTCCTCCACAGTCATGCCCCAGACTCCAGGTAGCCCACATGCGCAGCTGGGAGGCATGGGCTTGGGAATCTCGCTCCTACCCACCTCCGCCACTTCCGTGCCTCAGCGGCTCCCTATGTGGGGTGGGCAGCTGGTGGAGGGCAGCCCTGCTGATGTGAGGGCAGAGTGAGACCAGCGCCCAGTGTGCTCCTGCAGGTTGAGCCCCCTACCCCAAATGCTCAGGATCACACGTGTTTCAGAGTTTGGATGTTTCAGTTACAGAATATCTGCATACATAGAATATGTTCTGGGGCCAGAACCCGAGTCTAGGACACAAAGCTCCCTTATGTTTCACATAGACCTTATATATGGATGGAGAGCAATTTTATACAATATTTTTTAATAACATTGAATCAAAATTGCGTGGTGAGGGGGCCAGTGTTGTGGCACCGTGGGTTAAGCCACCACTTCAATGCAGGCATCCCATTACCAGAGCACCAGTTTGAGTCTGGACTCCCGCATCCAGCATCCTGCTGATGAGCCTAGGAGCAGACAGGAGTGTGCTGTGGCCCCCTCCTTTACTCAGTACAGGTCTGTGGAGCCATCACAGGCCCAGGCCTTGTGGGGGAGGAGGGAGCAGGTCCTGCTGCTTCCCCAAAGTCTGACTGCCTGAGTGGCACTTATTCCCCAGCTGGCGACAGAGACAGCAGGCAACCAGCTTCAAAAGGGGAAAAGAAAGTGAAAATAATAAATACAAAGGCTGACATGCTCATTGTAAGACAGGCAAGCAGTATCTTAGAAACAAACAGCACCTAGGGTTCCCAGCCTCAAGGCGCTGGCAGACGTGTTCCCATTAAAACCTCCCAGCCATACCTCCTCCTCACCCCAGTAGCCATCCTCATTATTCCAGCAATTTCCACTCACCCTGCCCGACTCAGTTTCTCATCTGCTATCCTAAGAACCCCACTCTCTTTTCAAAAGTATTTAATAACTAAGATAAACCCACAAATGACATTAAGATAAATTAACTTTATAAAAAAGTGTATTTTAATCTGGAAATTAAAATCGTAAAGTCTGGGAGTCATAAAGTCTGCCTCTCCTGGGCACTGTTAGGGGGACACATGATCAGCCCCCAGAGTGGGATGACTTCCACACCCAGCGACCAGAGGATGACCATCACCAAGAACACATTTAGTCTGGGAACAGGAATGAACCCCAACTCTAGGGTGGTTACTCAGTGTCAGGCAACTCTTAAAACAATCCTGGGGGGCTGGTGTGTGGGACGCTGGCATCTCTTCTTAGAGCTATGGTTGGAGTCCTGACTACTCCGCTTCCTATCCAGCTTCCGGCTAATGTGCCTGAGAAAGCAGAGGAGGAAGGCTCAAGTCCTTCAGCCCCTTCACCTATGGGGGAGACCTGGATGAACCTCCAAACTCCTGACTTAGCCTAGCCCAGTCCCAGCTGTTGCAGCCATTTGGGGAGTAAACCAGTGGATAGAAGATCTCTCTCTCTTTCTCTGTCACTCTGCCTTTCAAATAAACAAATCTTATTAAAAGAAGAAGAAGAAACAATTTGAAGAATCAGTGTCCTCAGCCCATTGCATGCAGGATGAATGGAAGAAGGGAAACTGAGCCACAGGCGTGAGAACAGGGGCTCAGCCCAGGCCAGAACCTGGGAGACTCCAGCCACCGAGTGGCCTTGGCAGCCTGGTTCAGAGCATGTTTCTTTTTTTTCTTCTAAGATTTATATTATTTTAATGGCTGGGGCTGGGCCAGGTGGAAGCCAGGAACATCTTCTGGGTCTCCCAGGTAGGTGCAGGGGCCCAAACACTTGGGCCATTCTCCACTGCTCTCCCAGGAGCATTAGCAGGGAGCTGGATCAGAAGTGGAGCAGCCAGGACTTAAACCAGTGCCCATACGGGATGCTGGCGCTGCAGGTGATGGCTTTACTCACTATGCCACAGCGCCAGCCCCAGAGTACATTTCTTCTAAGGGGCGCTTCAGAGTTCCCACCTGATTCACCAAGGGGAACCCCCAAAGAAAGGGAAGCCCATGAATTAGCCCGCATGGTGGAGTCCATCCAGCCACGTCAAAGCTGCTTCCTGTGTAGCAGTGACAGCTACCCCAGTCTTGGCCCCTGACCCCTTGAGGAGGTAATCGAGCTTCTGTAACACAGAGCTCTGGGCTGGAGTCCTGGCTCAGAGGCCAGGCAGTTCATGGATGCTGTGGCCCAGATGCCCTCCCCTCACGGAGAGGACCATTGGTGCTGATGGTGCCTGGGAGGCAGGGGATGGGACTGCTGACGTGCCGGGGCCTGGAAGCCAAGGACAAGACCGGCTAATTAGGAACCAGGAAACTCCCCAGTGCAGCGGCCCCTCCCCTCCTTTTTTCCCGTGGAAGCCAAACCCTGCTTTACTGCAGTGGGCTGTGGGGTCAGGATTTGGTAGAGGACAGAGAACTCACTGCTACTGCGAAGCGCCCTGGTGACCTAGACTGGCTACAGCACAGCCCAGGGCAGACTCCTGAGCTGGGCTGGGGTGGTCGGAGAAGGCATGATGTCCCTTCTCTCCGACTCATGCAATATCACCTCCAGCCAAAGGGTGGCGATGAGGATCACACAGCAGCACTTGTCCTGGGGAGGAAATGGCTGGAACCCGACCCCTCAGAGAGGGCCAGCAACTTCTACAAGGCTGGACTGGACTGACGGCCTCCAGACACGCCAACAAGAAGCCGGCTGCACCTCCAGCCTCAGCCACTCCTCTACGAACCGTGGGGAGCGCTGGGCCCCTGAACTTTTTTTTTTTCTTAAATTTCTTTAATTTTATTTATTTGAAAAGAAGACCAAAAGTGAGAGATCTTCCATCTATAGTTCACTCTTCAAATGCCTGCAACAGCCAGGGCTAGGCCAGGCTGAAGCCAGGAGCCAGTGACAGGGACCCAAATACCTGAGGCGTCATCTGCAGCCTCCCAGGATGCGTGAAGCAGGAAGCTGGATAGGAAGTGGAGGAGCCTGGAACCAGGCACTCCCATATGTGGGTGTCCCAGCAGGTGTCCCAAGCGGCAGCTTAACCCTCCACCACACCCACCCAGCCCTTCCAGATTTGGGGGCCCCTCGTTCTTGACTCCACCTCCCACCCTGGGATTCAGACAGCTGAGTGGGGCTAGGGGGGGGAAATGGCTGGATTCCAAGCAAACTTTGGTAAATCTCGGGGAAACTCGTGAGTGGTAAATCAGAGCCCTTCACTATCAGAGGAAACTGTTCCTGTCTCATTTAATGCGTTCAGCAGTCACTTTCCCCCTAATTTCCTGGACGAGCCCTTAATCCAGGAAAGCTGGCGTGTATTTGAACAACAGCAATTTTTAAAGTGGCAAATGAAACCACGGGGCTGCGAAAAGAGCACAAATGCCCTTTCATTTCAGCGTGGACATGAAGATGTGTGTGTCTGCACAGGTGCATAAGGACCAACTGCAGGATATTTCAACTGGCATAAACTCGGGGTAAAATGGCCCCCCAAAGTAAATGCTCAATGTTGAAAACGCCCGAATTCAGCTTGTCTTGCAATGGGCAGCAAGTGGGGAGCTACAGGGCTCTAACAAAGAAATGTACTCAGGAAGCAGCTCGCCAGGCAGTTTGCTGGAGAAGCGCAGCTCAGGCGGGGGGTGGGGGCTGTGGGAGCATCTCTCTCTCAGGTCCCCAGGAGGCCTAGGTAACCCGGAAGGGGAGTGCACTCTGGGGGAGCTGGGAAACTCCTGGTTCCACACTCTGCTGGCCCCCTTTCCACAACCCTGATGACAGCAATAATCTCTGTAATCACAGGCCAAGGACCTCAGAAAAATAACTGGAGGCTCTGGCCCAAAGCCCAAATCAACACTTGAGGCCCAGGCCCGCTACCCTGCACACACATGCCACTGACCGGCTGCCAGAAGCTGGGGCCCAGTCCAAACAGCCCACAGGGTCTCCACGTCTGTGCCCCAGGACGCAGAGAAAGGCGCTGAGCCCTTTGCCCACACCACAGCGCAGCGAAGACCTGGACACAAAGCGGGAGTGCAGAGGTAACCACTTTCAACAGGAGTTCAAGAACCCCGAATTCTGGCTGAGTTCCTGAGACCTGGGTGTCCTTGGGCAAGTCTCAGCTCTCCCTGCCTCAGTTTTCTCATCCTCAAAATGGTGAGGGAAAAAAAAACTCAATATGGAGCCCTGGCATGGAGCAGACACTGCACACGCGGTGTGTGGGATGCATGGATGGATGGATGGATGGATGGATGGATGGATGGATAAGGGCGTAAGGGAAAAGCTGTCCCACAGGACCATCATCACCACTGCCATCAGCAAACCCCAAGAGGGGCCCTCACTCTTAGAAGGCAGCAAAGGGCGATGGGTTCCTCTGTGCGCTCCTAAATCATTGCTTTCTGGGGGAGGTATTGTCACCCCCACGAGGAGACACGTTTTACAGATTAGAAAGCTTGAGATCACAAAGGCCACGTAACTTGCCCAACGCCACACCACTGCCGGGATGGAGGCAGGGTCGGAACCCCGGGAGTCTGCCCGGTCCTGCCGAGGTCTTCGGGGGCAGGCAGGGCCCAGGGGACTCGCCATCTGCGTCTTTGGGTTTGGAAGGCGCAGGGATCCCGGGCAGGCCCCACTCCCTAGCAGCGTCTGTGCGCTCCGCGACCCTCCACCCGCGGGAGTGACAGCGGCCACCCCACGCCGAAGGGCCGCAGATTCGGACAGGGCAAGCCCGGGCGCGCCCGCCCCAAGCCCTTCCACGGCCTCGCGAGGGCCGGCGCAGCTCTGAGGTCCCGCCTTCGAGGTGCTCCCAGGGGCCAGGCGGCGTTCACGGACGGGACAAGAGCTTTGCGGAGGGCACCCGGGCCGAGGTCACACGGCCACATCCCCGCCCTGCACCGGCTGACCCCGCGGCTCAGAGGGAGCCGCCTGGCGGAACCGGGGGCCCCTCTGTGGTTCGGGGGCGCGCGTCCCGGCGGCCTGGGCTCTCACCACAGACCCGAGCCCAACCGCCCAGCGACCTACCTGGTTGCCAGCGGCGAGCCGCACACAGCGCCAAGCCGGCCCAGGCCACCTCGATCACCGCCACGGTTCCCCGGAGAAAACGCTCCTGGGCCCCGGAGCAGCCAATCCTTGCCCCGAGCCTTTTCGAGAGCTCCGGGCCGTGCCTCCCGAAATCGAACGCGGATCTTCCGCGGACCAATCAGCGGCGGGAGAGGGGCAGGGGGCGTGCCCGACTCCGCCCCCTCCCTCCGCCGGCCTAGCCAGCAGAGTACGGAGATTCCCCGAGCCCAATCAGCGGCGGCGCAGCGGCGAGGAGGCGTGCCCGCCTGGGCCCCGCCCCCGACCCGGCCGCCCTCGCGCGGCGTCCCGGAGGCGCCCCTTTCGTTGACGTCAGTGCTCCAGGCCCGCGCGGTTTCGCCGGCGCGGGAGCCGGGCGGGGCCGCATTCCTGTCCCTGGGTGCGGTGGCCGCGGCTGAACCGGCCGGGTACACGTGACTGATGCCCCTGCTCCCGGGCCACAGGCTGTAAACTGCGGCTCCTGAAACACCTCCCCGCCCACCTGTTTAGCGTTACGGGCCGGGATGAGGCGTCAGTGCTGCGGTCAGACCCCGGGCTTCAAAGCCTCGACGTCAGGGTTCGAAGTTTGAACCAGCTGTGCCACATCGGGCCAGTTCCCTAAACAGTTTGTATTCGCTCGGTATCCATCGGGGACCTGGTCTGTGTCGGTTCTTTGACAGGCAGCAAACAGGGGAGGCCTGGCGCCCTTGCCCAGGAGAGATTACAGACACCCAACCACGGTAACCGGCTTGCGGCTGGAAGAGGGTAGATTGGAAGCGTCGGAGCTCCCTTTGGGAGCTCCTAGAAGGCTGGAAGCGACATTGAAGCCGAGCTGAAGGAGTCCCAGGTGGGGGAATGCAGAGGAGTGGGGCCGAGAAGGACGCGCCAGGGCCAGGCAGTCAGTGGTTGGGAGGAGTTAAGGGTGCACGTGGAAGAAGCAGAGGGCGGAGGCAGGCTAGGAAGAGGTTTGCCTTTGATCTTCCCGGGCCTTGAACCGGGCGGAGCTCTGTGTGTTCTTCTAAGAGGCCCTCTGTGGCACTTAACTAAGGTGCCACTCATGCCAGTCTGCGCTTTACCACACTAGCTCAGCTCACCCTGGTGACAGATGTGTTTCTAGAAGGTCGCTCTGGCCAAGCTTGCAACTTGGATTTGGAGGGGGCAGGAGTGGATACAGGGGTGTCCCGTAGGCTTCCCCGAGATCAGATGAGATCCGGCATGTAGGGTGGTTGGGCTGTGGACTTCCTGTAGGCTCTTGATGGAATGCTTGTCCATTTTCCTTAGAAGGTGAGGGGTTGGCCCACGCCGGGCTCACTAGGCTAATCCTCCGCCTTCGGTGCCGGCACCCCGGTTTCTAGTCCTGGTTGGGGCGCCGAATTCTGTCCTGGTTGCTCCTCTTCCAGTCCAGCTCTCTGCTGTGGCCCGGGAAGGCAGTGGAGGATGGCCCAAGTGCTTGGCCCCTGCACCAGCATGGGAGACCAGGAGGAAGCACCTGACTCCTGGCTTCGGAATGGCACAGTGCGCCGGCCATAGCGGCCATTTGGGGAGTGAACCATCGGGAGGAAGACCTTTCTCTCTGTCTCTCTCTGTCTCACTAACTCTGCCTGTCAAAAAAAAAAAAAAAGGTGAGGAATTGTTTGTGCAGTTGCTTAGAACCCATCAGGAAGGGGGCCTGGGTATGGGCAGCTGGGCCCCTAGCTTTTCACTTCAGAGCTGACCGTGTGGTCATTGCAGTTTGATGTCTCTTGTGTAAAAGTTCCAAGGGAGAGGAGTAAGAGCCAGCGCCCTGGGATTCTGGAGTCCCTTCTGGACGGTGAAGGGGACGTCTGAGCTTCCTCATGCCACGGGCTGCACTTTCTCCTTCGGCACGAAAACAGCCTCTTCCCATTTCCTGAAGCTCAGGGAACATGTTGGCAGGAACAAAGACATCAGCAATGTGGCTGCGCGGGAGGGGGGGGTAGTATTAACTGCAGAGCCTTCCAGCCCACTGCTGTGTGCGTTCCCAAGCCAGAAATCTGGGCTTCTGATACAGGCCTGGAAAGCCAACCTCTTGGCTTATCAGTGCGTGGAAAACCAAAGCATTCTGGTGCCTTGAGCTCAGATGACTGCCAGCGTGCGACCAGGAATTGTGGCTTCTGGGTCAGATGTGACTAAGGCTGGGTGGGGAGTATCTGGTGTCTCCAGACATTTTTGCCAACATGTGACCGTGTGCTTACCACACAATGGAACCACTTCTGTTGTTTGTGACAGCTGTATGAGTCAGTATTTCTGATAAGGAGCGACACTTCCACCGTCATCTGGGCCATGTGAGGCCTCACCGGGGGGGCCTTGTGGGACCCACAGAATGGAGCTCTGGGTCAGTAACCACCCCTGCACGACAGCTGGCTCTGGGCTGTGGACACTGGTATAGCTCAGGCCAGCAGCTGGGTTTACTCAAGGCCCCGATGAAGCTGGGGTGACAGAGCAACTCCAGTCTGGTGAATACTTTACAAAATTGTTTAAAGATTTTGTTTCATTTGAAATGCAGTGGAGAGAGACAGAGAGGGAGGGAGGGAGGGAGGGAGGGAGGGAGGGAGGGAGAGGGAATCTTCTATCTGCTGGTTCATTCCCCAAATGGCTGCAACAGCCAGGACTGGGCTAGGCCAAAGCCAGCATCCAGGAGCTTCATCCAGGTCTCCCATGTGGGTGTCAGGGGCCCAAGCACTTGGGCAATCTTCCACTGCTTTCCCAGGTGCATTAGCAGGGAGCTGGATCAGAAGTGGAACAGGGGGACTTGAACTGTGGGATGCTGGTGTTGCACGAAGCAGGTTAACCCACTGCACCATGGTGCTGGACCCCTGACAGATACTTCAAGGGGACCAAAAACTCAATAATCAAGATAGATGCTATCATTAAAAATCAAAGGTAATGTAAAAAAAATCTATGATGAGCATAGTATCAGTTTTTAAAATAAAGACAGGCTACAGTTTGTTTTATGACTTTGCATTATTTTGGGGTAGAACAGTCACTTCCTATCAGCCCACAGTCCCCAGCAGCCTGCCATGGCAGGCCCTGACAGGTGGCTCTCTGAGGGTGGACAATAGCGTGCACACAGCCTGGGCACTGTGGGACTTGAAATGTAGTCGTGCTTGCTTTCTGCCTATAGTGCTTTTAGCTCCTTTTTCCATTTGGTTCAAAATATGGAAAGATATTTGCCCTTCTGTCGCAAGCTCCAGTATGGTTGAACCTGGGGTTGCTTTTTCCTGCTCAAGGGAAGCAGAGTTGAGGAAAGGGGTTCTAGCAGCCAACCCTAAGTAAATAACTTAACCTTTCTGCCTGTGTATAAAGAAATGATCAGGCATATATAAAGAAACACACACAGTGGAATATTATTTAGCCTTAAAAAATAAGGAAGTCCTGCTATTCACAACCAAATAGATGAACTTAGAGGACATTATTCTAAGTTAAATAAACCAGATACTGAAAGACAAATATTGCATGATGTATCACTTATATGTGTAATCTAAAGCTGCCAGACCGGAGTAGGCACTTAGCCTAGTGGTTAAGAGGCCCATGTCCCATAGCAGAGTGCCTGGGCTCGATTCCTGGCCTCAGCTCCTGACTCCAGCTTCCCACCAATGCGACCCTGGGAGGCAGAGCTGATGGCTTAAGTAATTAGTTTCTTTCCAGATTTGCAGGAGACATGGATTGAGTTCCTGGCTCTTAACTCTGGCCCTAGCCTAGCTCCAGGCAATGCACGTATTTAGGGAGTGAACCAGCAGATGGGAGCGCCGGCTCTCTCTCTCTCCCCACCTGTCAATTAAATAAATAAAAAAATCAAGCTTAAAACAGCAAAGTAAGAGGTTGCAGCTGCTGGAGAGGTGTGAGCATCATGGAGATGCTGGTCAAAGAGTATAAACTTTGAGTTAAAGGATAGGTAAGTTCTAGAGATCGGATGTATAGCATTGCAGCGTAGTTAGCAATGTGTCGTGTACTTGAAAATGTTTGTCGGAACTGTGTAGGTCTTTACTTTGGAGAGAGGGTGAGAACTTCTTCACTCTTGAAAACGCTACTTGTACTTCTTCAGGTGGAATTGTTGCCTGGGAGTACTGAAGTTCAGAGCACCTGGAGGAGTGTGTGTGGAAGGCGGGTCTCTGAGCAGGTGGGCTCTGGCAGTGGGCAAGGTATCACCTCGCGGCACCCAGTCTGCCCTTTACTGTGCTTTGGGATGGCGAGAGCAGGCCTGGAAGTGTTTTTTCCGTTTCAGCTGGGCCCATGCTCTGCTTTGTCAGCAGGGGGAGCTGGCAGGACGCTTTCAGAGGCAGTGCCCCCCCCCCCCCCCCCCCCCGGTCACCAGGCTTCTGCCTTGTGGGCGACTTCCATGCTGGCCTCCTCCAGGGTGCGGCCATCAGCGATGCGCGGTGGCCAGCTGCCTTCCTCACAGCCTCCTTGGTTTCCAGGTGCCATACCTTACTGTGGACAGCGGACCCCAGCACCGCAAGTGGCAGATTCCCAGGAAGTCCCGCAAGCAGAGCAGCAGCCCGTGAGCCACAGCCACATCCTCTCCAGTGAGATCCAGATTCCAGCCTTGCTGGGAGGGCCAGGAAGGGCGCTCTGGCCTGAGTGTCCATCTCAGCCCAGGCGGTGGTGGCTCCTCCTTACACCTTCTGTCCTCTACTCACATCCTTCAGGACTCCCAACCCTGTTATGGACGCTTCTTCAGATTGAACTTTCTGTGCTCAAATTCTTGTATGGTTTCTGCCTCCTGTTTTGACTCTGACGGATGCAGTGGAGAGCGGTGAGTCTGGTAGGATGTGACCAACAGCGAAGAGAGGCAGGTGTTCGGCGCAGTGATGACATTGCGGCGCACCTGGGACACCCACCTCCCGTATGACTGCGCCCCCCAGCATGGCTGGGCCTTGTCTGATCAGCTCGAGGCTGAGCTTCAGGTGAACTGGCGGGCACTCCCACTCTGCTGCCTTTAGCTGAGACATGGGTTTCCTCCCGTTGCTGGGTCTCCAACCCACCAGCTTCAGACTGGAACCCCCACCCCCAACCCCGTGGCTCTCCTGGGGCTCCTGTTCGCCCACGGCAGGTCTGGGGACTTGACAGCCATAGCTGCTTGAGCTACATCCTTATCAGGAATCAGTCTGACTGTCATCTGTCTGTCCATCCATCTATTCTCTCAGCTCTATTTCTTTGGAGAACCCTGACCGCCCCTTTTCTCTTGTCCGTAGACCAGCTTCCTCCACTCACTGTCAACCTGGTCTGCCTGACCAGGTTGGGGACAGAGGTGCAAATTTCCTGGCAACAGTTTGGGGAACTCTCCATGATTCGCCACATCTTTAAGAGACTCCAGTGGTGATGGGCATTTGGAGACCCAAGTGGTAGCAGAAGGGAGACCACATGACTTCTGCACTGTGTCTTGAGTGAGCAATGTCTGGTAAGGAGAGTCTTGTGGGGCTGGAACCCAAGGGGAAAGTTCATGGTTAGAGTGGCTTCAGAGAATGTAAGGCAGCACTGGCCTTCCAGGGATGGAGATGGAATGTGACACCAAGGTTCTGCACAGTGCCCCGGATGCAGTGCTGGATACCCCCGGGTCCTGGCCTCCCGGGGTCCTCCCCCGTTAGCTTATAGTTCCCTTGCCTGCTTTTGTGATTGCAAATCAGCCTCTTACTAAAATTGACTCAACTGAGGGAGAGATGCAGCCAGCCCGCTGGGTCCCTGAACAGAAGATCCCTGGGGTCATTTATCTCCTCTAAAGATGTCATAATATCTATAATTTAACATCTGATGTGTGGTCGTGTCATGAAGGGTCTCTTTTCCAGGGACCCTGGGTCTTGAACAAAAAATAACCATCACCTGCACATATCCCCCAGACTGACTGGAGCCCACTCTGCCACCACTGACGTTCCCTAAAGAACATGATATTCCTGACCAGTCAAAGGAGGGTCCCAAGCACTACAGACCTTCCAGGGACTTGGACGTGAGCTAAACACGCACGTGTCAATCCCAACTTCCATCTGTAGGAGGCTTTACCCCTGACCCTTCAGGGAGCCCAGGAATTAACAGTAGCTGTCCAGCTCTTTGCTACCTGCACTTGGAAATAAACACCTGCTTTCATCTCCTGGTGTCAGTAACTGGCTGGCTGGGAGCTGGGCAGGCAAACCCAGTTTTGGGGGTGGCATGGCAATTTTGAACCAGTGTTGGAGGATGGTTTATAACGACAGTTCCTTGCTCTGCCATTGACCAGCCCATCTCTGAACCCCACTGTCTTCATCTGTCAAGTGCAGATGTTAAAGTCCCTGCCTCACAGTGTTGTAGGGAGGGCTGAGGAGGAAACACTGGTAAACGTGGCACAGGGCAACGGCTGATTCCAGCCTGGCCCTCGAGGTCCGCCCTCCAGCTTTGACGGCACCTGGGTCTCACCTGGCATAGCTGGGTGAGAACTGGAAACAGCACACACAAAGTCACTCTTCCTCAGTGCGGATGTCAGGGCCTGTACCAACCACCCCCACTCTCAGACCCCTGGGCAGACCTCTGAGGTTTGGGTCCTCTTGGGCCAAGGCTGACATTCCAAATAGATGCACCTGTTAAACTTGGATTGGGGGGCTGGTGCTGTGGCGTAGTGGGCTAACCCTCTGCTTACAGTCCCAGAATCCCATTTGGGCACTTGTTTGTGTCCCAGCTGCTCCTCTTCTGATCTAGTTCTCTGCTATGGACTGGAGAAGTAGAAAATGGCCCAAGTTCTTGGGCCCCTGCATCTGCGTGGGAGACCCAGAAGAAGCTCCTGGCTCCTGGCTTTGGGTCAGCCCAACTCTGGCCATTGTGGCCATCTGGGGAATGAACCAAGGGATGGAAGGTCTTTCTCTGTCTCTGCCTCTATCTGTAACTCTACTTCAAATACAAATAAAATCTTCAAAAAAAAAAAAAAAGAAACTTGGATTGGGAAATATCTGAACTCCATTTCCATCTCTATGAGCTGTGTGATGCTGGATGATTCTCAAAACTTCCTGTGCCTCAGTTTTTTTTTTTTTTTTAAGATTTATTTGTTTATTTGAAAGTCAGAGTTACACAGAGAAAGGAGAGGCAGAGGGAGAAAGGCCTTTCATCTGCTAGTTCACTCCCCAATTGGCTACAATGGCCAGAGCTGTGCTGATCTGAAGCCAGGATCTTCTTCTGGGTCTCCCACGTGGGTGCAGGGGCCCAAGCACTTGGGCCATCTTCTACTGCTTTCTCAGGCCATAGCAGAGAGCTGGATCAGAAGAGGAGCAGCTGGGACTCGAACCGGCACCCATATAGGATGCCGGCATTGCAGGAAGTGGCTTTACGCACCACGTCACAGTGCCAACCCCAACCTCAGTTTCCTCATCTTAACAGCCCCAGCAGGTAGAAAGCAGCTGGCACATGCAGATGGTGGTGATGTCTGGTGACCTACTTCCCCTTGTGTACCCTGGTGGTGACTCCCCAGTCCATCCTGCCTCAGGGTGCCCACCGTGCACATGAGGCCCTTCCTCCCCCGGGAGTGTGGTCCACTAGGATCTCTAAGTCCCCAACATAGGTCCCAGCAGGAGGCACCCTCAGCATCTCACGGGCATCCACTTGATGGCACAGCTTTAGGGGCAAAAGACAAGCCTCAGGGGTACCTGTGGCTCCTGGTCTGGTTCTGGCTGGCATCCCCGCGGGAGTGAGGGCTGAGCCAGTCAAGTACCTTCACTGCTGGCCCTGACCATGCTTCTGTTAGCCCTGCTCTAGCAAAACCTTCCCAGAGTCTAGGCTGCCTCGCAGCTCAGGCAGAGGCTCGTGTGTTCCTCAGGGGTTGGAATCAGAAGTGTCCCATGGTGTCCCAGGTGTCCCATGCAGCATCTTCCAGAGGGGACTTCATGCACCAAAAATGTAGCCTCTGTTCCCACAGTCTGGTAGTGGCCACCGTGGCCCAGCCATGAGAGTTCGTGTACTGACCCTGACTCCACAGCACCCCTGCAGGGCCACCTGATCCACAGACTCTTAATGTCTGGGTGCTCTCCCAGTGGGGCCGCAGAGTGAGCGCTGGATCGTGAGTCAGGGGACCTGGGTGCTACACTTGGCATTTCCCTCAACAACCAGCTGTGTGACCTGGGGCAAGTCACTTCTCTCTGGGTCTTGATCACCCTTTCCATAAAATGTGAAGCCTGTAATAAATGACCTTCCAGGTGTCTTCCAGCTCAGGCATATGATTGTGGCAGGATGCCAAGTCTATAGCAGGTGTCCAGGGAATGTTTAGCAATTGAATGATAAGAGTCCAGGCAGAAGTATGCATAACAAGGGTTACCTTCCTGTTATATTGTTTCGATTGTCCACCCATTGTTATATACATGCATTTTAGTTAACATTGCTCTGTATTAAAGATAAGTAAGTCTTGGGGGGGGGGCGCTGTGGCATAGTGGTTAAAGCCGCTGCCTGAAGTGCCAGCATCCCGTGTGGGCGCTGGTTTGAGTCCCGGCTGCTCCACTTCTGATCCAGCTCTCTGCTATGGCCTGGGAAAGCAGTAGAAGATGGCCCAAGTGCTTGGGCCCCTGCACGCATGTGGGAGACCCGGAAAAAGCTCCTGGCTTCTGGCTTTGGATCAGCTCAGCTCCAGCTGTTGTGGCCAACTGGGGAGTGAACCATCAGATGGAAGACCTCTCTCTCTCTCTCTGCTTCTCCTTTCTCTGTGTAGCTCTGACTTTCAAATAAATAAATATATATTTTTTTTTGACAGGAAGAGTTAGACAGTGAGAGAGAGAGACAGAAAGGTCTTCCTTTGCCGTTGGTTCACCCTCCAATGGCTGCCGCGGACGGCGCGCTGCAGCCGGTGCACCGCGCTCATCCGATGGCAGGAGCCAGGTGCTAGGTGCTTTTTCCTGGTCTCCCATGTGGGTGCAGAGCCCAAGCACTTGGGCCATCCTCCACTGCACTCCTGGGCCACAGCAGAGGGCTGGCCTGGAAGAGGGGCAACCGGGACAGAATCCGGCACCCCGACTGGGACTAGAACCCGGTGTGCCGGCGCCGCAAGGCGGAGGATTAGCCTGTGGAGCCACAGCGCCGGCTAAATAAATATTTTTTAAAAAGATAAATAATTCATAATGCCCAAAATATGTTAAAAGTAGAGGTAATAAAGATAATCCCTGGGGCCGGAGCTGTGGCAAGTATGTTAATCCTTTGCCTGTGGCACCAGCATCCCATATGGGTGCTGATTCTAGTCCCGGCTGCTCCTCTTCCAGTCCAGCTCTCTGCTGTGACCCGGGGGGGGGGGGGGGGAGTGGAGGATGGCCCAAGTGCTTGGACCCCTGCACCCACGTGGGAGACTGGGAAGAAGCACCTGGCTCCTGCCTTCGGATCGGTGCAGCTCTGGCCATTGTGGCCATTTGGGGAGTGAATGGAAGGAAGACCTTTCTCTCTGTCTCCCTTTCACTGTCTGTAACTCTCAAATAAATAAAGATAAAATCTTTTTTTTTTTTTTTGACAGGCAGAGTGGACAGTGAGAGAGAGAGACAGATAGAAAGGTCTTCCTTTGCCGTTGGTTCACCCTCCAATGGCCTCAGTGCACCTTGCTGATCCGAAGCCAGGAGCCAGGTGCTTCTCCTGGTCTCCCATGCGGGTGCTGGCCTAGATGATTCATTTTTTAAAAATAGGAATGCTGGGGGTCGGTCGGCATTGTGATATAGCAGGTAAAACCCCCAGCTGCAGCACCAGCATCTCACACAGGGCCAGTTCAAGTCCGGCCGGCACCGTGGCTCAACAGGCTAATCCTCCGCCTTGCGGCGCCGGCACACCGGGTTCTAGTCCCGGTCGGGGCGCTGGATTCTGTCCTGGTTGCCCCTCTTCCAGGCCAGCCCTCTGCTGTGGCCCAGGAGTGCAGTGGAGGATGGCCCAAGTGCTTGGGCCCTGCACCCCATGGGAGACCAGGAAAAAGCACCTAGCACCTGGCTCCTGCCATTGGATGAGCGCGGTGCGCCGGCCGCAGCGCGCTGTCCGCGGCAGCCATTGGAGGGTGAACCAACGGCAAAGGAAGACCTTTCTCTCTCTCTCTCTCTCTCACTGTCCACTCTGCCTGTCAAAAAATAAAAAAAATCTTAAGATAATCCCTATGTAAACGTCCCTTTTGGTAGTTTTTATGAAGGACTATCTGTGGAGTGACCCTTGCTAGCCCCCCTCTGGGAGGGAGGTGTCACAGTCTTGGACTTGGTCACGGGAATTGTGGAAGGGGAGGTTAAGGGAAGGGCTCATATCTAGAAGATGCTTTTAGATTAAACCAGTAGGTGTATATGTGCTTTTTTGGGTAAATACCCATGTTTATTATGGACAAAGTTTATTCTCTACCTCAGCCACACTTTATAGATGTCTTGGAGTAGCAATGTGTGATGAAAAGTAGAGCTGGTGAATATCTTTTTGTTATAATTGATAGGAAAGGTGCATCCTGGACCTGGAATTGTTAAACCAGCTGTGAGCAGTCGGCGTGTATCAGAACTTCCTTACTGGGCCGGTGGCAGAGGCGCAGAAGGAAGTTCAAAGCGAGGGGTGTCCTGTCTACATGTTGATGACAGCCATTGGTGGACATGCATTTCTCTTGGCTGTGCTGTGGGAGTACATTCAGTAAGTGAATGCAAACATGCCTTCTTGCTGACATTTGATGATACCATTCTGATCATGCGTTCTTTTAGAACACTCAGTATGCACCGTTGCTGTGTGTGTCATAGTGAGGGAATGCAGCGTCTTAATTGTAATTCAGCCAAAACTTGTATTTAGAGGCCTGCCTGCTGCTATTTTTGTCTTTTACAAAATTTTTGTTCCCAAGAAAATCAATTACATTTTTTCCTAACAGACTGAGTTGATGTAGTATATTTTTGGTTAACAAAATACTCATACAGCTTTGGGATTTGGAATTGGTAAATATTCATGAAGTGTGAAGAAACATGATCCATACATCCCATAGCTCAGTCACACAAAAGCGGATGTTGTGTGTGTGCGCACGGGACCCAGAAGGACATGTGATTGCGGATGACTTTGTACTGTGCTTCTTGTGTTTTTCAGTTTCCTGTAATGCACTTATTAGCTTTGAGAAAATGAAGGTAATTTTAACCCCTTCCCCCTCAAAAAAAAAAAAAAAAAAAAGTCCAGGCAGCCTCTGGTATCCAGTTGCTTTCTTGCCATGCACTTTTTCTCTGGTGTTAGTAGGTGTGTCTCAAGTGGCAGCCCAGCGCCGGCTGAAGGCCTGGTGCATCAGAGGTGTTAAACAAATGTACACAGACTCTGTATATTCAGAACTTGCACAGTGGCCCAGGGACTGAAGCTAGAACAGGATCTGACTCTGATCAGTGCTGATTGTGGGATCTGAGGTCGAGCCACATGAACCCTCTTCCAAGCTTCTCTTCTGGCAACACTGAAAGTCATGGCACCAGGGCTTACTGCACAGTTACCCGTCCCCGGGGCAGCCTAGGCCCCGCTCTTCCTTTTGCCTACCTTACAAGCTGATGAGCGGACCTAGTGTGGTTTCCCAGAGGCTGGGAGAAGACACACTTTCTGGAGTCAGAGCGGCACGAGCCTCAGAGTTGTGCGCTCCCCTTGTCCCCAGCTCTCACAGGGGCCCAAGGGCACATTTCACCAGCTGAGAGCACTGAACCTGGAGTCCCACCCCTGTTCCCACTGCCACTGTGTGTGTGTGTGTGTGTGTGTGTGTGTGTGTTTTATCATAAGCAAGTCTGCTCTTTGGAAGATGTTTCTCATCTCTCAAGGCTGCAAACTGAGCCCTGAGAAACAGTTGGGTTAAGAGTGGCCATGGGGGCCGGGGCTGTGGCACAGTGGGTTAAAGTCCCTGGCTGCTCCACTTCTGGTCCAGCTCTCTGCTATGACCTGGGAAAGCAATGGAAGATGGCCCAACTGTTTGGACCTCTGCACCCATGTGGGAGACCCAGAAGAAGCTCCTGGCTCCTGGCTTTGGATCAGCTCAGCTTTGGCCATTGCAGTCATTTGGGAAGTGAACCAGCAGATGGAGGACCTCTCTCTGGCGCTACTTCTCTCTAACTCTTTCAAATAAATAAAATAAATCTTTAAAAATAAAAAGCGCCCATGGCCTGGTATTATTGGCTATACCTAGTGATAGCATCCAGGGGCGTACAGGACCCTCAGGGACTGTGGCTCCGCCAAGGCTTGTTTGTCATCACTGCCTGTCGAAACTTATCCACCTCAAATGACACCCTGTGCTTACGGACTGCCCAGGCCTCCCCTCCCCGTCCCCCACCTGCCCTTTTGCGTTTTCCTTGTTACCCTCACCTGCATCTCTCCCAGCATCCCCAGGCACCCTGCACTGCCAGCAGAGAGCAGGCACTCGCCCCCGGCCGGGCCTGGTCCTCTGCGGAGGCCTCCCACACCCGGATTGTGCTCATCGGGCAAGTCTTTAATCATATTTGTTGAGTTAGATAGGGTCAAGATCTTTCTGCATAGTTACATTTTTCCAGAAAGTCTGCTGTATCACCACTTGGAGTGTTTTCAGAATTCCAGAGGCTAAAAATATCATCCCCAAAGGCAAGGGAAGATGCTTCCTTGTAAGGACCAAGACTGGACTCCTGAGGCTGGAAGTTTGTGCCCAGCAGATGGCGCCCTGACGTGCAGTCTCCGATGCCTTTTTTAGAAGAGGGGAAGGCTGCCCCATCCTCCCTCCCAATGCTGGCCCAAGTCCTCTGCTCCCAGGAATCCCCTGCCAGCAGTTTCGCACCCAGATCCAGCCCTATGCAAGATAGGCAGGGGTGGAGGTGGGGAGCATTGAAGAGGTCATTCCGGGGTGCTGGGGGAGCCCTGGAATTGGGTTCAGGACACTTGGTTTGTGTCTCAACATTAACACTTACAAGTTACGTTTCTATAGTCAAGGCCTCAACGTTCCTGGGTTCCTGGGAGAGCTGAGGGACTTTGAATGTGGATGCAGAGTCAACTCCTCGGGGATCCTGTTTAAACTGTCACAAACGGCTCTGCGAACAGGGTCAGCTTTTTATTTATTTTTTAAGATTTGTTTGTTTACTTGAAAGAGAGAGAGAGAGAGAGAAAGAGAGAGAGAATCTTGTATCTGCCAGTTTACTTCCTAAGTGGCCACAATGACGAGGGCTGGGTTGGGCCATGGTCAGGAGCCAGGAGCTTTCTCCCAGTGTCCCACGTGGGTGCAGGGGTCATCTGCTGCTGCTTTCCCAGGTGCATTAGCAGGGAGCTGAATCAAAAGTGGAGCAGCCAGGACTCAAATTGGTGCCCATATGGGATGCTGGCATCGCAGCGGCTTAAACTGCCATGCCACATGTCAACCCCAACTTTTTTTTTTAAGATTTATTTATTTATTAACTTTTTAAAAAAGATTTACTTATTCATTTGAAATTCAGAGTTACAGAAAGAGAGAGGGAGACAGAGAGGGATCTTCCATCTGCTGATTCACTCACCAAATGGCTGCATTGGATGGAGCTGGGCTGGGCCGAAATCAGGAGCCAGGAATTTCATCTGGGCCTCCTAGATGGTGGGAGGGGCCCAAGCACTTAGGCCATCTTGCACTGCTTTCCCAGGCCACAAACAGGGAACTGGATCAGAAGTGGAGCAACCTGCACACAAACTGGCACCCATATGGCAGATGGTGGCTTTATCCCCATGCCACAATGCTGGGCCTCCAAGATCAACTTCTTTAACCTTTTAAGTCCCGGTTTTCCCATCAATGAATAAGAGCTAATAGCAATAATTTTCTAGGGTTGAAGTAAGGATCAAGAAGAATAATGAATATCAAGTGTCCATAGTAACGTCAAGCATGTAGTGAGTATTCAACTAACAAATACCACATATACAGGGATGAGCACTGTGGCACAGCAGGTTAATATACCACCCGGGACATCTGTGTCCCATATAGGAGCCCCAGGATTCAAGTCCAGCACCCACTTCCAACCCAGCTTCCAGGTGATGTACACCCCAGAAGGTAGCAGATGGTGGCCCCAGTGTTTGAGTCTCTGCCACCATGTGGGAGACTCAGATGGAGTTCCAGGCTCCTGGCTTCGGCCGGCCCAGCCCTGGTTATGGCTTGGTAGTCCCTGGGTCCAGGTCCCAGCACCGAGTCGTAAAGCCGCAGTGCAAGGCCGGGCAGTCTGACTCCCGGGCTGGTACCCGGGCCTCCGGGCCTCACTGTCTTAGGTGTGGATGTTACACATCTATATGTGCTTATTGCAGATATGTGGCCGGAGCTTTTTCGAGTACCGGTGGCAGTGAGTGGCATTCCCAATCTCAGATGCCCCGTAGCTTTTCTCCCCTAAGGATGAGAGCCAGCTGCCCAGCCAGGCCAGGGGCAGTAGATTCTTGTCATGACCTGCAGATGAAGGACTAGCTCTGCAGCGTGGCCTCTGCTGGAAGTTTGGTGCATACACTGTCCCCAGGGTAAGAGGGACCCTCTGAGTCACCTGGTCCGCTGACAGTTACCAAGGTCTCCTTGGTGCCAGCTGCGTTGCAGCAGACTGGGAACCACTGCAGAAGGATGCTTTTAAATTGGGCATCCACCGGCCAGCACTGTGGTGCAGGAGGTTAATTCTCCGTCTGCAGCCCTGGCATCCCATATGGGTGCTGGTTCTAGTCCTGGCTGCTCCTCTTCCAACCCAGCTCTCTGCTCTGGCCTGGGAAAGGAGATGACCCAAGTGCTTGGGTCCCTGCACCCACATGGGAGACCCAGAAGAAGCTCCGGGCTCCTGGCTTCAGATCAGTCCAGTTCCCGCGGTTGCAACCATTTGGGGAAGTGAACCAGTAGAGGGAAGACCTTTCTCTGTGTCTCTCCCTCTCACTGTAACTCTGCCTCTCAAATAAATAATAAAATCTTTTAAAAAAAATAAATTGGGCATCCAAGGATAAGTAGGTATCTGCCAACCAAGTGGGGCCTGAGATTATTTGGGAGGGTCAGCTTGGTGGGTGAGAACATCGGTTAAGGAAGTGGATAACCGGGAAGTTGGAAGTTGGGGCCAGATTATGAAATACGCCGCCACGTAGAAGAGGCTGAATTCATGCTGTGTCCCTGAACGAAGCTGGCTCTGAAGGGGAGGCAGAACCAGCTGTAATTACAGTTGTTTGGTCTGAACCTCTCCCTTCTCACTAAAACGAGGACAATTGTATGCCTCTCTGGGTTGCACTGAGGCTTGAGCGAGAATGCACGAGAATGCAGAATGCACGGAAGGCACTCGCACCGCGGAGCTTCGCGGGGCGGGGCATAGGGCTCCCACGCAGGGGGCCTGGTAGCCCGTTCTCAGACTGGGGGAGGCCGGTGCGCTTCGTGGGAGTGGGACGACGCGGTGCCTTCCTCCGACACCACGAGGGTCGCCGGATGGCCGTCCAGGACAAAGTCTGCGCCCACCTCTGGGCAACAGGAATGGGGCGGGCTGGGGGCGGTGGGGAGGACAGGCAGCGTAGGCCATTGCGGACACCCGGCTGATAACGGCTGTGGGTTCAAGACCAGCACCTCTCCCTGTCCTGGCCAAGGAAGGGCCAGGAGGCCCCGGCGGCGGCGAAGGCCCAGGCCGAGTCTGGGAAGCCGCGCTCTTGAAGCCAGGCGGGAGCCGGCGACTCAGGGCGCGTCGGGGCGGCCCCGGCCGTAGCAGACTTGGCCCTGCAGGGCGCGGCCGACCGCGGGGTGCGGGACCGCCCCCCGGGGCCGGAGGATGAAGGAATCCGAGCGGCCGGGAGAGGGGGCAGCCCGGGCGCAGAGCGAGGCGGAAGGAGAGATGGCAGGAAGCCGGGGGGAGCGAGCAGGGGAGGAGACGGGAAAAGGGCGGGCAGGAGGGTGGAGAGAGAAAGAGACAGAGAGGGAGAGAGGAGGGCTAGGGGCGGAGAGAGGGGAGGAAGAGTGCGGAGCGCAGCGGAGGAAGAGAAGGACCGCGAAGGGGACCCGGCGAGGCGGCCGCAGCGGGCACCCGGGCCGGGCCGCCCCCGCGAGCAAGGCGCCGCCATTCCGCTGCTCGGGCCGCCGCCGCCGCCACCGCGCCCGGGGGCCATGCTCCCGCCGCCCCCGCGCCAGCCGCCGCCCCAGGCGCGCTCGGCCCGCGGCGCGGTGCAGTTGCAGCGGCCGTTCCTTCGCGGCCCGCTGGGCGTGCTGCGGCTGCTGCAGCTGCTGGCCGGCGCCGCCTTCTGGGTCACCATCGCCACCAGCAAGTACCAGGGCCCCGTGCACTTCGCGCTCTTCGTGTCGGTGCTCTTCTGGCTGCTGACCCTGGGCCTCTACTTCGTCACCCTGCTGGGCAAGCACGAGCTGGTGCCCGTGCTGGGCTCGCGCTGGCTCGTGGTCAACGTGGCGCACGACTTACTGGCGGCCGCCCTCTACGGCGCGGCCACGGGCATCATGATCGACCAGACGCAGCGCCACAGCTACTGCAACCTCAAGGATTACCCGCTGCCCTGCGCCTACCACGCCTTCCTGGCGGCCGCCGTCTGCGGCGGCCTCTGCCTCGGCCTCTACCTGCTCTCGGCGCTCTACGGCTGCTGCCGTCGCTACCAGGGCAAGTTGGAGGTGGCGTGAGGCCGCCTGTGCCCGCCCGGGTCGCGGCCCGGGCGGAGGACCCCGCCACATCCCTCCCGCAGCCCTCCCCGGCCCTGCGTTCCCACCGCCGCCTGCGCCCAGGAATCCCAGCCCGTAGTTCCTGCCCGACGGCAGCGCCGCCGCCCCGCGCGTGGTCTCCAGGGATCTGCGCAGGCTGCGGTCCGAGGGGCGGGCGGATGCGCACTTGGAGAGGGGCCTCCTCGAGGCGAAACTTAGCGATTCTTCTTCCCCTTCCCGGCGAAGAGCGAGACGTGGACGGCCGCTGCGTAGATCCGGGGGAGGCTCCCAGATGGAAACCAGCCTCACGGCTGCGCCGCCGCCGCCTCCCTCCCTGGCGCGCTCGGAAGGGCACCCTCTTTCCCGGCCCCCTTTTCAGCCTTGGCAGCTGTAAAAGGTACATGCTTGGCCTCGGCTGGCCCCGGGCTGGGCAACAGGTTTGAATTTGGCTTGGGGTCGTGCTGGCATCTTGGCAGCCTGCCCTTGCCAATCCCTCGGGGCTCTGATGCCTTGGCGGTGGGGCCCTGCTGCAGAGGTGGGGATGAGTGAGAAGGGCCCGTGAGCTGTGCCTGCACCCCCGTGGAGTCCTCGCTCGCCCCCGCCTACTCACAGGCCATGCGAAGGGACACTCGAACCTCGCTGACCTCGTCCTGATGCGGCCTCCTCCCCAGCCTCCTCTCGCAGGCTTCTGCCGCACCCCAATCCCAGTATCTGTTGCCTTAGGATCTCACTATCACGGAAGGTTAGGGTGAGCCCACCCGTTGTCTCACAGTGGGGGACTCACAGCCTGCTCTTGGGAACAGCCACAGTAAGATCAGAGCACGGTCCCTGGACCATAGGTCCAGCGCTGTGACATCAAAGCAGAGGGTGTTCCAGGAACCCCAGCTCAGGAGCCGCCTTTAAAAGTCTCATGGCCAAATGGGTTCAACGATGGTGCTAGCTCCCTTTCTTGGAGATCCACGATGCCCATGAGCGTATCAGAAACTGTGGAAGGTCCGGGTGTGCAAGCAGCCCAGGGATCAAGTTTGCTGTGTTAACTGCCTGGGGCTGGGCTGTATTCCAGCCTTCAGGTTCCAAGCAGCCAGGCAGTTTCTGTGTGAAGCGAGCAGAGCAGCTGCCCCTCTGCAGCCAGAGACTTTGGAGCTGGTGAACTTGAACTTCCCTTTACATCGTTGGAGAAAAGAAGCCAACGCTATCCTGATGGTTTCCTAGTCTGCAGCAAAGTCAACTGTACAAGATGCTGGCATTGACCGTGGCAGCCGGCAGAGAAGGTGTGGAACCAGGGTGAATGGCTCGCCAGGCCTCCGTGGTAAGATGCTTCTTGGTTGTCCAGAAAGGGGTCATGGGCCTTTGTAGAAAGGACGGAGTCTCCTCCTTTCCCAGAAGTTAAAGGGCTTTTCTTGGGAGCAAGTTGGAGGGATGACAATAGCAACCACGATGTGGAAATCTAACCTTGGGGAACCCTGCAGAAGTCTGCTCTTGAAAGCGTGCAGCCTTTTTTGGATCAGAAAGGACGGGGGGGGGGGGGATGCATTCTTGAGGCTTTGTGTGTCGTAGCCATGTTGGCGTCTGTTGTGGCTGTGAAGGGGGCGGAGTGGAGAGCGGGTATGTAAGTCTGACTAAGCACTAAAGGTAGTCCTGCCCCATGTATCCACATCTCTTCCCCTAGCAACTGTAGTGAGGTGTTGTGAATGTAAGCCCCAGCGCTCCCGGCCAGCACCATATACAACAGGGGGTCATAGTTGTTCAAGATAATCAGTGTGGTGAAATACTCATAACACACACTTTACCACTTTGCCATTATTTTTTTTTAAAGATTTATGTATTTATTTGAAAGTCAGAGTTTCACAGAGAGAGGAGAGGCAGAGAGAGAGAGAGAGAGAGAGAGAGAGAGAGAGGGAGAGAGAGAGAGGTCTTCCATCTGCTGGTTCACTCCCCAGTTGGCCAGAACGGGCAGAGACCTGTCCATCTGAAGCCAGGAGCCAGGAGCTTCTTCCAGGTCTCCCACATGGATGCATGGGCCCAAGGACCTGGGCCATCTTCTACTGCTTTCCCAGGCCATAGCAGAGAGCTGGATCGGAAGTGGAGCAGCCGGGACTTGAACCAGTGCCCATATGGGATGCCGGCACTACAGGTGGTGGCTTTATCCGCTACACCACAGCCTGGCCCCAACTTAGCCATTTTTAACTGTACAGTTCAGCAGCATTAAGCACATTCACATTGTTGTATCACCGTCACCACCGCCTGTCTCCAGAACTTTTGTTCTTGTAAAACCGAAACTCTGTTGCCCATGAAAGTGTTGGTAGTGTCTGTCCTCTGGGAAATCCCAGAACACGGAGCCCCCAGGGTGCCCTGAGCCCTTTAGTGTCTCGCCTAGGCTGGGTCCCACTGCCACACTGAGGACGACTTCCCTCAGCTCAATCATTGGTGCCACCAGAACTGGGGTGGGCATTGCTAGGATGCATAGGGACCTAGGAAGCCCAGTGACTTTGCTCTTCGTTGCAGGTTTCCGCGTTGCTGGGGCCCATGGAGCTTCCCAGGGCTGATCCTGCTGACCTCCGCCAGGGCCCACTTCCTGGGCTGGAAGCACCACTTCGGCCAGGGCCAACAGCAGGAATCCGGGTCTTCCCTGGCAGCAGAGGCAAGGGGAGAGGAAATGCCCTCTGCCCAGCAGCTTCCTTGGCTGCCATCAGATGGAAGAGCCACGATGCATTAAGACTGGTTGTGCCTGAACCCAAGAGAATTCCTGATTCTTCTTGTGCACTGATTTGAACACAAGATCTCAGACACCTGGGACTGAGCTGTGCACCCTGCACCCTAAACAGTGGATTTCATTCCAGCTTTTGTTCTTTTTCCTTCTGTCTTTTTGAAAAATCACCATCTAAGTTGCATCCTCAGCTCGGCTCCAGTCCCTCCAGGATCTTCCTCCCAGCCCCCAGCCTCCACCCCCCCCTTGCCTGGTGTGCTCTTAGTGATCACGTGACTTTCCTGGGCGGCAGGAATCTCTTCCTTCCAGATGTGCCCATAGCACGCCGGAGCCCACTGCTCTTCCAGATGTGCCCATAGCATGCCGGAGCCCACTGCTCTTCCAGATGTGCCTTCCCGCTTGGCTTCCGGCGGCTTAGTGGTGCTCACCTGCCACGTGTGAGATGGATACACAGGACTGCCACCATCCCACCCCACCCCCACTCTAGGCCCTATGCCCTAGAGAAGATCATTCGACCCAGCCCAGGACTTCTGGATCCTGGGAGTGGTCTCACAGGCCTCCCTCTCGGGACACCAGGACTCAGGCCAGTCCAGGGTCACCCTGGGTAGCATTTCTACAGTGTTCTACAAAGAACAACGGAGGGAGGGGTGAGGATGGTGAGGGAGAGGATGCCAATGTGCCTTGTTCTCTAGTTTAGTGGTGATGACTAATATGCTTTTCTGAATAAAGTTTGGTTTATGTAACCTTGGCATATGTGTCTTCCATGTTGATCGGCTGCAGTGACCCTCTGTCCGGGTGCCCCCCGGCACCCTCCCCACTTCTGCATCCACACTGCCCTGTGGGCCACCACTTCTGCTTCCCTGCTCTCCTCTTCCCTTCTGGGAGGGAAAGAAGAGTGAGTTCGTAGTTGGCCGGTGCGGTAGGGAGCAGGGGTTGCCTGAGGCCAGGACCCGGGAGGAAGGAAGCTGCTTGTGTCTGTCCCTGCCCAGGCTGGAGGGAATCCTGAGGCTGGCGTCCGCCTCTCAATGGGCCTCTGTTTGGGAGCCTCGCTGTCATTCCAAGCACACAGAGACTGTGGTTGTGGTGCCAGAAGGGTCCCCATCATTTTACGGCAGGGAAAGTGGAGTCCAGGGTGGGGTGGCAACCTGATGCCAAGCGGCTGCTGGGGCAGTGTGCAGTGTCCTGGAGCCCAGGCCCCACACACACTGTGCCGGCTCTGATCCGGCTGTCGCCTGATGCCCCAGAGGTCATCTGCCCAGCCTGCCATGCCTGCTGGCTGAGATGCCCTGGGGAGGGTGGGAGGGCAGAATGAAGAGGCAGCGCCTCCTTCCTGTGCCCTGGGCCCCACGTCTGCAGCCAGAAAATAGGATTCTCCTGGCAGATCTCAAAACTCACCGGGAACGGATCCAGGCGGGGATCTGACGCTGTGTACTTGCCACAACCGCTCTCTGCCAAAGAATGTTCCCAGCGCAGGGCACTGCACGCACACACACCACGCCCCTCCTTCTGTGGCTCGCTTCGGGGTTTCCATGATAGAGGAAATGCTACTCTGCAGAGGCCCCTTCTCCCTCTCCTGCCTACCCACGAGTTTCACACAAAACTTAAAACAGTGGCTCCACTTCAGGCCGAGGCTGTAGCCCTGCTGTGCTTTCCTGTAGCTCAGTGGAGTTTCCTGCACCAGAAAATGTGCTGCTATTTTATTCCCTCTCCCCAGTAGCCTTTGAAGTTGCCATGGTACCTCGGAGTCACAGCGCCCCAGGGAGGGAAGGCCCTTACCTGAGTCACCGCTGCCTGTCACGGGACGGGGCCGGAAGGCAGATGTTCCGGGTCCTCTGCGCCTCTTTGGCAGGCTCTGGAGCTTAGGTGGAGTTGTGCTTTCTTCCTGCAGAGCAGGTGTTCAGAAATAGAATCTAATTGGGTTTTTCCCATTTAATGAACATGTGTGTGTGTGTGTGTGTGTGTGTGTTCCTAAGGAATGTCATGAGCCCCCTCTAAGTCGGGGAAACCCAAGGGGCTGGCTCACTGATGCCTGTTTCTTTCTTGCTTTTCCAGGGGTACCGTGGGGGTGGTCATTGGTGAGAGCAGAGAATGAACACAAGGCTGTCCAGTGGGGCTCACGAGGCTGTCCAGTGGGGCTGTGGGCATGCAGGCCCCTTGGACACAGGTGGAATTTCTTCACAAGCAGGCTGCCTGTCCAGACCAACCGGCATTGCCCCCACTAGCAGTTTCTTGTGCTGTGTGTATGATCTTGTGACTTTAGATCACGCCTTCAGGGCGGGTGCAATCTCTCACCCAGAGCTGGCAGGGGAAGGGCTGAGCCTCTGGCGAGAGCCGGACTGGTTCCAGAAGATCCAGGCTATCTTGTGTGACCTGACGGCTTTAAATCACGCCTCCAGGGTGGCTGCAATCTCTCACCCAGAGCTAGCAGAGGAGAGGAGGCTGAGCCCATAAGGAGATGGCCAGTCTCCGGAGACCCCCACTATCTCCATGAGCCCTGAGCCAATCAACATACGTATGTGAAACCCCTGTCCAGCCGGCACTGTGGCACAGGTTACTCCTTGGCTTGTGGCACTGGCATCCCCTATGGGCGCCGGTTCTAGTCCCGGCTGATCCTCTTCCGATCCAGCTCTCTGCTATGGCCTGGGAAAGCAGTAGAAGATGGCCCAAGTGCTTGGGCCCCTGCACTTGGCATGGGAGACCCGGGAAAAGCACCTGGCTCCTGACTTCGGATCGGTTCAGCTCTGGCCGTTATGGCCATTTGAGTAGTGAACCAATGGAAGGAAGACTTTTCTCTGTGTCTCTCCTTCTCACTGTCTGTAACTCTACCTCTCAAGTTAATAAATAAAAATCTTAAAAAAGAGAGAAAAAGAAACTCCCATCCAATGGGCACCCCAAAAGAATGATCCAATGAAACAAAACAAAACAAAGCAGTAAAGCCTTAAAACCCAGCACACTTCCTAGAAGCCAGTGTCCCGCTCGGGCACTCTGCCTGGTCTCCTCTTGGACCAGACATTTCTCCGTTGCTTGCCAATCAAATAAAAGCTTCTTTTCTATGTAATAAAAGTTTTTGCCTCTTTGCAAATTGTGTCCCAGCTTTTTATTTCTATACTAAGCTGAGAGAAAGAACCCACAAGACTTGCTCCAGCAGCCGCCCTCCCCTCCATGACCGGTAACAGAACACTCTCAGAGAGAAAAGAAAAACTCAAAAAGTCTGGCTACTATGATTTATATGTGCTTATTGTTTTGTTTGTTACAACGCTTACTTATAAAATAAAACAGTAATATACAAGATATCCATTAAAATATAGCAAAATACACTCATTTAAAAAATCCAAACAGTACAAAGGTGCACAAAATAACAAGAAATCATTCAACTATTCTGATCTCCTGGCCCAGAGATAAGCCACTGTCAACCATTCAGTCTCCTTCCTTACCTTTGGAACTAATCAAACACGAACATCACCTAAGGACGCACGCATGCTCAGACACTTCTACAGCGTGCTTTCCAACTTTAAATAACTCTGCACATCCGTATGAACAGAGCTCAGGGAACGCAAGAATTTTGCCAGCTCTCTGTAACTTAGCTTTTAGTTCCATTTGTCCGCAAACTTAAAAAAAAAAAAAGTTATTTTCATTTTACTTGAAGGGCAGAGAGATCTTCCATCTGCCGGTTCACTCCTCAAAAGATTGCTATAGCTGGAGCTGGGCCAGGCCAAAGCCAGGAGCCAGGAACTCTATCCAGGCCTCCCAGGTGGGTGGCCAGGGACTCAAGCACTTAGGCCTTCTTCCTCTGCCTTCCCAGGTGCTTTAGCAGGGCTAGCTGGATCAGAAGCAGAGCAGCCGGGACTTTAGGCAGACCTCTGATGTGGGATGTGGGTGTCCTAAATGGTGACTTAACCTGCAGTGCCACAATGCTGGCACCCCTGTGGGCTTTGCTAGGAACTTTCTTAGTTCCCTTGGCTGCTTTAGGAGGAGGGTGGGTTCTTTTTGGTGACAAGAAAACGGGCTTAGTGAGGCGCAAAGCGGTACACCCGAGTCTGCACCCTGTCTAGCCAAGAGTAGCAAGGAAAACAGGGCCCCTGGGGTACCTGTGTCCCACTCCATAGCTGGTCTTGGGAAGAGGAAGAGGTGACTGGGACTGGTGGGGGCAGCAGGAATGAGGCAAAGAGGCCTGAGATTTGGAGCGAGGTGTGCTGGGACGGTGTCCAGAACCCAGGAAGAGCCACGTGGGTGCGACCAGCAGGAGGTCTGCCTTCCCTGGTCCATGCCAGGCAGAGTTAGACAGTGAGAGAGAGAGACAGAGAGAAAGGTCTTCCTTCCGTTGGTTCACCCCCCAAATGGCCACTATGGCCAGAGCTGTGCCGATCCGAAGCCAGGAGCCAGGTGCTTCCTCCTGGTCTCCCATGCGGGTGCAGGGCCCAAGCACTTGGACCATCCTCCACTGCCTTCCCGGGCCACAGCAGGGAGCTGGACTGGAAGAGGAGCAATGGGGACAGAACCGGCGCCACGACCGGGACTAGAACCCGGAGTGCCGGCACCGCAGGGCAGAGGATTAGCTTAGTGAGCCGCGGTGCCGGCGACCCCAGTCTTTTGAGCTGGGTGGCTATCTGGGCTTGCGTGGCACCAGGGCTGTGCTGTTCCGTCCTAGCTCCGAGGGTGACAGCACCCTGCCAGAGGCAGCGCCTCTGCTCCTGCCTGCACCGCCCCCTGGTGGCCCAGTTGGGAAGAGGGGGAAAGGGAGCTGACTTTGACCAATGAGCCAAGGACAACATGGGTGCCTTCTGTAACACCTCTTATCCTCTCAGTCCCATGAAATACCCTGGCTCAACTGTGGCAGCAAGAGGCTCCCAGGGGCTGTGCCCAGGGCACTTGACTCTCTCATGAAAGAAACAATGCATTTATCCACATGTCTAGCAAATTGCTATTCACACACCAAGCATAGTCAAGGACTTCCCAGTAGACAGACTTTTCCCGAGTCATCCAAAGACTTCATCCAAAGCCAGCCTGAGTTTTTCACAGTGAGGCTGTCCCTCTGTCCTTGATGAGAAGGGTGGGGAAGGATGCATCCCTCCACTCGGAGCCTCCCCCTCTCCAGGCCCCGTGCGGCACCTGACCTGTTGCGGAATTATACATACGGAACCTGCACCTTGTGCAGTCTTGCCCTGCGCTCTGCCCCATCTCCTGTGTTTCCCAGGCAGTTAGCACGACTGGCTGATTTGTAGGTGAGGCCAGCCTGTGATGTTGGGTGAGCCCCATCTGTTATTAGTTGTCTGGTCTTAGGCAGTTTACGAAGAACTCTGCACCTGTAATCTGCTGTGTCCTATCCGGGCACAACAGCGCCTGCCTCAGCAGGCACTGAGAGGCTTAGGAGACAGTGCAGAGAGAGCGGAGGGCTCTCGAGGGGTCTGCTGCTCTCTAGTGTCCAGGCTTCGTTTCCTGAGCCTGGTTTTTTAAAAAGAAATATTTTATTTGTTTATTTGACTTATTTGGAAGGCAGAGATGGGGGAGGCAGAAGGAGGGAGCAAGGAGAGAGAGAGAACTCACACCTGCTGTTCAATCTTCCTATCTGTGGTTCAATGCCTGCAACAACAGGGGCTGGACCAGGCCATAGCCAGGAGCCAGGACATGGATTTGGGTCCGCACGTGGGTGGCACGGACCCATCCACTTAGGCCATTCACCTGCTGCCTCCCAGGGTGTCCATGAGCAGGAAGCTGGAATTGGGAGTGGAGCCAGGACTCGTACCCCGGCACTCTGACACGGGATGCAGATGTCCCAAGAGGTGCCTGAACCATTGTGCCGAAGGCCCGCCCATCCTGAGCTTTTCCGCCAAGGCAGCGAGCGCCGCAGGCTTCCGGTTCCTGTCCACCTTGGATCCTCCCTGAGGTCCTTCTGTGCCACCTCCCCTTACAGCCTGGAAACGGCTGGCTCTAGCCATCAGGTCTGGCAGCTCCTGGTCTACCTGTGGAGGCCTCGGGTGCTCAGATGTCTGTAGCGGAAGGTTTGTCCCCGATTGTATTTAGGCCAGAGATAACATGCGGAGAGGGTTCCCGTGACCGGCGAGTGCTTGCTCCGGGTCTCTGGCAGGCAATTGTGTACCTGGGCCTTTCACAACCTGACTTGCCTCACTTCCCGGAACACCTGGGGCTGTTTATCCGCCTGATGCCCTCTCCTTCCAGACAGGCTAGGAACTGGTGAGCTTACTGGATTTGTTTGTTTTCCTTTAAGTTAAATGGACGCAGCATCCTGGCGACCTCAGTGTGGGTTGCCGGCAGCCAGAGGTGGTTGACTGTGGCCCTGATGACAGCAGTGACGACGTAAACAGGAATGAAGATTACACAATGTCCCTGTCCTCTGGTGTGCACGGTTTACAAAACAGCTTTACATTCATGGTTTCACCTGATTTTCCAATCAACAGATGATGATAACTGCGTTCTGTAGATGAGGCTCAGAGGGATGATGTGCTGGTCCAGATATTACCTTGTGTTAGCAAACTGATTTAAGGGGGTCTGCTTGGTGTGCACTAAGCTGTGGGGGAAGGCGCAGGGCACTGCAGTTCAGGTGTGGTTTGGGACACCGGCACCCCACATCTGGGTTTGGGTCCTGGCTCTGCCCCAGCTTCCTGCTAATGCACACCTGGGAGGTAGCAGGTGACGACCACGTAAATGGGTGAGCCGGATTGGATTCCAGGCTCCCAGCTTCAGCCTGACCCAGATCTGGCTGTTGTGGGCATTTGGGTGTGAATTGTCCAATGGAAGCTCTTTTTCTCTCTTGTTTTCTCTTTCTGCCTTTCAAATAAAAAAAAAAAATTTGTAAAATGAAGTGTGTAATGTGATGAGTGGTGACCCAGGTGGACACTGTGGAAATACCACAGCCTCACTCCCAGGGCCTACTTGGCCACTGGTTCTCCCTTCCCTTCCCATCTCCCACCCCAGGTGACCCTGACCTGCTCTCTGCGACTCCCAATTAGTTTGTGTCTTCTAGAATTTTCTCTGAATGGAATGATTGTTACAGTTTGTGCTCTTTTTGGAGGGAAGGTGGCTTATTTCACTCAGCATAATTATTTTGAAATTTATTTTTGATATTGTGGCAATAATAGATTATGCACCTTTATCACTGAGTGTTATTTCACTGTGTGGATAATTTGCTTATCTACATATTGGTGAACATTTGTGCTATTTCAAGGTTTTGTTATTGTAAATAGAGCTGTTGTGAACATTTCTGTACAAATCTTTGGACAAAACTTTTACTTCTCCCAGGTCGATTACTCACATAAGAGTAGTTCAGTCATGTGGTAGGTTTCTTGTTTTTTTTTAAAAAAGATTTTATTTCAGGCTGGTGCTGTGGCGCAGCAGGTTAATGCCCTGGCCTGAAGCGCTGGCATCCCATGTGGGTGCCAGTTTGAGACCCCAGGCTGCTCCACTTCTGATCCAGCGCTTTGCTATGGCCTGGGAAAGCAGTAGAAGATGGCCCAACTTCTTGGGCCCCTGCAACCACATGGGAGACCCGGAAGAAGTCCTGGTTCCTGGCATCAGATCGGTGCAGCTCCGGCCGTAGCGGTCCATTGGGGAGTGAACCAGCAGATGGAAGACCTCTCTCTCTCTGTCTCTCCTCTCTCTGTGTAACTCTGACTTTCAAATAAAATAAATAAATCTTAAAAAAAAAGATTTCTTTATTTGAAGATCAGTGTTATAGAAAGAGAAGGAGAGAGACAGATCTTCCATCCACTGCGTGTTCACTCCCTAAATGGACGCAACAGCCAGGGTTGGGCCAGGCTGAAGTCAGGAGCCAAGTGTTTCATCCAGATCTCCCACATGGGTGCAGGGGCCCAAGCACTTGGGCCATCTTCAGCTGCTTTTCTCAGGCCGTTAACATGGAGCTGGATGGGAAGTGGAGCAGCCGGGACATGAATTGTCACTCACACACGATGCCAGCACCAAAGACAGTGGCTTAATCTTGTATACCACCATGCTGGCCCCAGGTTTCTTGTTTCTAAACTGGTCATATTCCAGATGAGATTTGGGGTGTGTGTGTGTGGTCTTGCGTGATGTTTATAACAGGGGGCATAATTTTAAATTCATAGGATAAGTTAGGAGTTTTTCATATTGTTTTTTGCTTTAGAATAATTTAATTTAACTATACTATCATTTTATTGATGGGTTTGCTAAAATTTGCCTACAAAATAATCTGGGCCTGATGCCTTTAAAGAAATCTTTTATTTTATTTTATTTAAAATTTATTTATTTATTTGAAAGGCAGAGTTACAGAGAAGCAGAGGCAGAGAGAGAGAGAGAAACTTTCATCTAATGATTCACTCCCCAGATGGCCACAACGGCCAGAGCTGTGTTGATTCGCAGCCAGGAGTCAGGAGCTTCCTCCAGGTCTCTTACGTGGGTGCAGGGGTCCAAGGGCTTGGGGCATCTTCTACCACTTTCCCAGGCCATAGCAGAGAGCTGGATCAGAAGTGGAGCAGCAAGACTCAAACCGGCGCCCATATGGGATACTTGCACTGCAGGAGGCGGCTTTACCCACTACGCCACAGCGCCGGCCCCTTATTTGTTTTTATTTATTTCTTTTAAAATATTTATTAGTTTACTTGAAAGGGAGGGAGGGAGAGAGAGAGAGAGAGAGAGAGAGAGAGAGAGAGAATCTTCCATCCTCTGGTTCCCACGCCAAATGGTTGCAACAGCCAAGGCTGGGCCAGGATTTCCATCCTGGTCTCCCGCATGGCTAGGGCTTGGATTAGGGTTGTCCACTGCTGCCTTCCCATGTGCATTACAGGAAGCTGGGTTGGAAGTGCAGCATCGGAGCGTGGAATCGGCGCTCTGATGTGGGATGCTACTGCTGCAGAGACTAAACCTGCGGCACTACAGCGAGCAGCGTCTCACCCTGTAGTCCCAGCTGCTGTCCCTACTTATTTTGTAAAATTGATTGATTGATTTGAAAGGCAGAGTGATGGGGGGGGGGGAGAAGAGAAATACAGAGCTCTTCCATCTGCTTGTTCACGACCCAAATGCCCACAGGAGCCAGGGCTGGGCCAGGCGGAAGGCAGAAGCCAGACCTCAACCTGGGTCTCCACGTGGGTGGCAGTAACACTTGGGCCATCATCTGCTGACTCCCAGGTGCATTAGCTGAATTGGAAGCATGCAATAGCCAGGATTCAAACCAGCACTCCATTACGGGATGCGGGCGTGCCGAGGGGCAGCTTAACTCACTGTGCCACAAAGCCTGTTTCTTTTTAATAGTGATTGGGGTATGCAGGATTTTTGGTCACCAACTGCTCTTCCATTGGTGGTATATATATTCAGGCTGTCCTACTGCAAATTTTTGAGGAAAGAATTCTAGGTTAGTCACCTCTATAGTCCCACAAAAGGCACAGAATCCTTAGTTATCTGCTGGCATGAATGGATGTCGATGTTTAGTTGCTGTAACAAACGCACCCTAACATCTCAGAAGTTTAATATGTTAAACGTCTCTGTTTTTCTCATACTTGTCCCCTTTGGGCATTCTGGATAGAGGTTAACTTCCCACTACCAGATGATTCAGGGACTCAAGCTCCACCTGGTGGCCTGGGCAGGAGACGCAGGAGCAGATCTGACTTGAATGCCTTGGTCTAGAAGGGACACTCAACCCACTCGCTTCCTCCGGAGTCACATGACTCAGCCCACATGCAAAGGTGGCCGGACAGCTGCTGCCCAGTGACACTTGCAAGCCATGGGAGGGAGGAACAAGACTTTCGGGGGGGGGGGGCAGTTAGCGGTGTCTTTCACAGGAGGAACAAGGTTTTATTGCTGAGATTTTCACTGCCTAGCTCTGTGAGGCTTTTTCTGTGCCAGTGTTTGATGAATGGTCGTTTTCATGATTGCCAAGAACTGTTGAGTAAGAATGTCACTGCAGACATTCATTTCCTTGCTGTGTTTGTCCAACAACTCGCTGTCTCGCAGCTGGAAAACCCATTACTCATGAGTACCGCTTTCCCAGGTACAAGAATATAAAGATGTATTTATCAGGGCAACAGCAGCGGGCTATTAATCCAAAAATATTTGCTAGTCCAGTATTAAGCTGAAATTCTATAAAACATCCAAATACTAAAGAAAATCTACAATACATACCGGTCAAGTATTTCTGTCATGTAGTCATCCATTTTGAAAGTTGAAACAAAATTCATATAGCATAAGATTTTGTGTGACACTTCCTGATTTTTTTTTGAAAAGATTATTTACTTGAAAGGCAGAGTTACGGGGCCGGTGCTATGGAGTAGAAGGTTAAGCCTCTGCCTGTGGTGTTGGCATCCCATATGGGCACCAATTCAAGTCCCTACGGGTGCGTCTGGGAATAGCAGCAGAGGATGGCCCAAGTACTTGGACCCCTGCACTCACGTGGGAGACCTGGAAGAAGCTCCTGGCTTCCACCTGGCCCAGCCCTGGCCGTTATGGCCACTTGGGGAATGAACCAGCAGATGAAAGCTCTCTCGTGCGCTCTCTTTCTCTCCTCTCTGCATGTCTGCCTTTCAGACAAATAAATCTTAAAAAAAAAATTCTGTTGTTTTTAAAGAAAAAGGAAAGGCAGAGTTACAGAGAGAGAGAAAGAGAGACAGAGAGTCTTCCATCTGCTGGTTCACTCCCCCAATGGCTGCAATGGCCAGTGCTGGGCCAATCAGAAGCCAGGAGCCAGGTGCTTCTTCCAGTTCTCCCACGTGGGTGCAGAGGCCCAAGGACCTGGGCCATCTTCTGCTGCTTTCCTGGGTGCATTAGCAGGGAGCTTGTTCGGAAGTAGAACAGCTGGGACCTGAATGGGTGTCCAGATAGGATGCCGGTGCCACAGTCAGCAGCTTTACCCGCTATGCCACAGTGCTAGCCCCACAATTTCTCATTTTAAAGTCTTCAATTCAGTGGTTTTCAGTGTATCCACAAGGTAGTGCACCCATTGCTACCACTGAATTCCAGGACATTTTCCTCTTCCCAAAAGAAACCTGGCACCAGGTTTCATTGGGGGTGTCATTCCCAATTCACACCGCCCCCCTCTCCAGCTCTGACGGTCACCAACGTACTTTGTCTATACGGATTTGCCCATCTTGGCATTTCCTATAAATGGAATCCAACAAGGTGTGGCCTTTTATATCTGCTTTATTTCACTTAATGCTTTCAAGGATTTGCCAATGTTCTAGCATGTATCAGTTCTTCATTCCGTCTTGTGACTGGACAGAGTACATTTTGTTCTTCCAACATTCATTCATTAAAAACATGTTTAATTGTGCAAAAATACATGCAACACGAACAGTAGGCGTATAGCCCAGTGCCACTAAATCCATGTGTGTTGGGACTCGAATTAAGTCACTGCTTGGGATGCTGGCATCCCTATCAGAGCACTGGTTCGAGTCCTGGCTGCTCCGCTCCTGATCCAGCTTCCTGCCAATGTGCCTGGGAAAGCAGCAGGAGATGGCTCAAATATTGCCACACATGTGGGAGACCTGGATGGAGTTCCAGGCTCCTGGCTTTGGCCTGGTCCAGCTCTGGCTGTTGCAGCCATTTGGCAGCAGACAGAATATTCTCATATCCATTCTCTCTCTCTCTCTCTCTCTCTCTCTCTCTCTCTCTCTCTCTCTGTAAACTCCGTCTTTCAAGTAAATAAAGAAATCTAAAACAAACAACCCCCTTCCCGGGGGCCCCAAGCATTTATGGCGCACCTAGCATGGCAAGGCGCTACTGTGCAGAACCTGGGGCTGTGGAGGTCCTGAGTTTCAGTCTCCCTGTTGCAGGCACTCGGGACGGTGGAGGAAGAGGACGGAGCGAGATGACAGGTGCTGAGGGAAGGTAAACACAGGGAGGAGCGAGCAACGACGTGGAGAAGGCTTCACGTCCAGGCTGCGTGTGGCAAGGCCAGGAGCAGGTGGCAGGGCAGGGGGGATGGCCTGGGGGGGGGGGGTGGCCCAGCGGCTCCAACCTCGGCGTTCCTGCGGGGCTCGCATAGGGCTGACCGGCGAGGCCAGTACGACCTTGTATTCGGGACAGCCAGGCTCCTGCGGATGCCATGGGAGCGACTTCCGCGGCCTGCCTTGCTCTCCGAGGGCGCACCAGCTCCGGCTGCTGGGCTGCGCTCGCAAGGTGGGTCCCGGGTGGAGAGGCCTGCAGCCCTCTGCCCGCTGGTCTGCGGCCAAGGAAGCCAGCTGGGAAGCCGATCCTCCCGCCCACGAGGCCCCGGAGCCAAACCGGCCCTTCAAAACCCAGAACACAGGGTGAACGATCTCATGCCTGTTGTCGGTCTAAGTCGTTACGTTTCCAGGTTAAGTTCTTACCCCGCCAGGAAAACAGCTGGAAGCGCCAGGGCGACGCTGGGACAGGCCCTGAGAGCTTGGCCAACGTCCCGGCGGGACGAGTGGGCAGGGGCGCCCCCTGCTGGCGGGAGGCGAGCGTGCAGTTCCTCCTCCTATCTCCGCTAGTCTCCGCATTCCTCCAAGGGCCACAGTGAGGTTTACCGGTCAGTTATGCCGGCCACAGATGCAGACTAGCCTCCGAACAGCTGCAGGCTAAGGTACGCATCGTCCTCTTTGATTACTTTATTTTCTCCTTCCGTCTTTTCCATCTGCCTACTACCCAAGGGAAAACGCCAGGGGCACCCGGATTCAAGGCAAAGCGAAGGCAGAATGCGGAATGCTGAGTGAGGGAGAGTGTCACTCAAGCTGTCACTCAGCTTCAGAGCGAGGCCCGGGAAAGCAGAGTCCAGGCTCATCTCCAGCAGGGGAGGCCTCTGCTCACTCTTGTTGCTCACGACTGCTTTTTCTTTCTGGGCTTTGGAACGGCCTTGTATCCGCAAAAGTTCCCTCCGAAAAATGCATTTGATGTTATTAAATTATATCTGTCAACGCTAGAGCCACTGGAAGAGAAAACCAATCCTACTGTGGGTCACAGCCAGTGCGAGGCCAGTAGTCAGGAAGACCCAGGGAGGAGGAATTGCAAGAAACTGAAATTCACCCTTGTGGAAATCCCTGATGGTGGGATTTCAGGTAGCTGGGGCATCGGGGAAATAAAGTTCTTTCTCAGAAAGGTGGGCCTTCTCAGCTCAGACACTACCTTGTCCAGAAACCTTCCCCAGCCCTCCTTTGCATTAAATGCACCCCTCTCCAGGACTCCCTGTCTAGAGACAGCAGGAGCCGCCAGTGCAGACGGTAACTTTTGCATTTGCTGGGTACTGGGTGGGACAAGCACCGGATTAGGATCCGGCTGGCGGCTGCCAAGGGGGGAGGGCCAGGGCCGAAAGGGCAGGATGGGGCTGAGTTCTGACGAAGAGTGAGATTTGGGGAGGAATGTCTCAGTAGCAGGGAGAGGTGTGACACATCTCTTGTGGATTCGAGGACCCCAGGCCTGCGGCTTCATCAAGGGGTCACCACTGAGACCTGGTCTGTGGGAAGGTGGTCTGAGCTGGACGCAGAGGAGCGGGAGGGGCGCGGAGGGTGCCAGGCAGCCGGGTAGAGGTGAGGGCAGGGATGGCGACGGCCTCCCTCCAGTTCAGACCCGGGGCCTTCGGAGTCTACCTGCAGGGGACGCCGGGGAGACCCCTGGGAAAAACTCAACCGCAGGGAGAGGCTGAGCGCCTGGCAAGCCTGGCCCGGCCAAGAAGTTGAGCTCGTTCCTCTGAGTGGTGGTGGGGGATTTGACCTGGCTACATCGAGGTCCTCCATGGGTTCTTGCCTGATTTCTGCGTTGCGGATGGTAGTGGTAGGACATCAAGCGAAGATAAAAACAAGAACGACTGCTACTAATTGTCGAGTACATATAACATGCTAGGAGTCTGTGTGTTTTAGCTAACTCTCACTGTGAGGTTGCTACTATGTTTATCTCCATTTTTCGGATGGAAAACCTGCCTACCTTACTCATTTCAAATACCTTACATGCCAGGTAACTGAAAAAACTGACACAAGTGTGAAGCTATTAAAAAAAAACCTACATACTAGAGACACTGAATTTCCGTGCCCGGCCGGGACCCTTCACAGCAAGGCGGCGCGGGGAGGTGCGGGGCGCCGGCGCGTGTCCCCCGGGGCCCTACAGGCTTTGGAGAACCGCTGCCGGGCGAGGGCACGAGCCAGCCCCGGGCCGGGTTCGTGAAGGCAAGGCGCGCCTGCGCACTGCTGACGACGGCGCTCACCTGTGCCGCCGTGGGCGGAGCTACAGGCCGAGCGCGGCCGGAGGCCCGGCGGGCGCGATGACGTCACGAGCACGTCGCCGCGGCACGGCTCGCGTCCCGGAAGCAGTGGCGGCCGCGGCGGAGACGGAGGAGGTTCGCGGACCTGCGACTTTAGAACGGCCCTGGGAGGAGGCGTGGCGTCGGGGTGGGGCGGCCCGGACGAGACGCTCCGGGGCTCAGCGGCCCTTTTGGTTGTCCGTGGCCGTCGCTGCCCCTGCACCCACCGAGCCGGCGGCCGGGGAGGTGAGGTGCCCTCAGTCCACCGGCGTGTCTCCCCCAACCGACGGTGCGGAGTGGGCGCCTAGGCCCCGCGGCGGCTGCCACTTGCTGGCCCAGCGACCTTGGGCGTGGCCTTCCCTGCCTGGGCCGCGGGGTCCCCCATCGGGCCCCCAGGACTGCAGAGCCGATGGCCAGAGCCCTTGCTGGCGCTGACCTCCTTCATGCCTTTCTGTGCTTTTACCTCGTCCGCGGGAATTTCGGGCTTCCAGGGGCCCCTTTGTCATCTGCCTTCTGTCTCTGGTCGCAGCTGCCTGCCTGGGAGGGCTTGGGTTGCTCGTCTGCTGCTCAGCGTTTGGGGTGGGACTTAGGAAGATGGGTGAGGGGTCTGTGACCCGTATCAGAGAGGGCAGTGGGTGGAACTGGCGAGGGTTTGCCAGTCCAGATCGAGGGTATTTGGCAGAGGCTTCCCAGAGCAAGCAGCGATGCGCACACGGCTACCTGAGGGGTGGGTAGGAGTTAACCAGGAGAAAGGTGGGAGCGAGATGATCTAGGACATGATGTCTTGAGAATACAGGCTGCCTTCCCCCCGAGCACTCATGCAGGCTTGGTCTGTGAAGAAAAAGGCATTGGCCGGGCAGTCCTGAGAGCGAGACTGACGAGCGGGATTGTATCTGAGCAGTTCACCTCGTGTTGCTCTGCGTTGGGCATTCCCCAGAGGGCCCGTCTACCTCACGGCTTCATAATGGCCACCACGTAAAACGATGCATCGATCTTGGGTACTGGAAGTACAATGCACTTGTTGGGACTCACTGTGGTTACAGGATGCAGACGTCAGAGCGGGAGCGGAGTGGGCCGGAGGTGAGCCCCAGCGTGATGCCCGAGGCCCCCCTGGAGTCTCCTCCAGCTCCTACCAAGTCACCAGCGTTTGATCTTTTCAACTTGGTTCTGTCCTACAAGAGGCTGGAGATCTACCTGGAACCCCTGAAGGATGCGGGTGACGGCGTCCGATACTTGCTCAGGTACGGCCTTTGCGTGGTTGCTCTGGCCTGCTGGGCCTTCTGCCTTCCTGCCCTGCAGTGGTGATGGCCATCTGGGCAGTTCCTGGGCTGTCCTCTCTGCCTTAGCGAGGGCGGGTTCCCAGAGGTCTGTTGGACCTCTGAGGTTATCCAGGACCACCCTGCGCCTCAGGCCTAGCCCAGGTGTTCTGCTGTGCGCCGGATCTGAGTGAACTCCTGCCAGCCAGCCTTGGACATCAGGCCACCTTCAGTTTAGAGCAGCCATGTTCTTTTTTTTCCCTCTCCCATTATTCGCATAATTACTATTCAGATTAGGACATAGTTTTGAACAAAAGTTGAACAAACACAAATGGCTCTGAATAAGCAGGTCCCCTTTTCATTAATTGTTTGGGATTATGGGTCGAAATGTTTTTCACTTTCTGCTTTGATTTTCATCCTCCATAATTTTCTGTTTTTCTCCTTTCAGCTCACTTTATTTCTTAGTGTTAAGTTTTTTTTCTTTTAATTACAGACATAGGACTTCCCATTCCCTAAATACTTCAGTTTATCTCTCTAAATAATTGAATATTTATTTCATAACATCCTTTACACAATTAGCAACAATTCCTTGATATTATCCTATACTCTGTTCATATTCAGATTCTTCAGTTTTCCCAGAAATGTCATATACGCTTGTTTTGGCCAACTCAGGGTCCATCCAGGATGGTGCATTGTATGTGAGTGTTATGTCCCTTAAGTCTTTTTTTTTTTTTTTTTTGACAGGCAGAGTGGACAGTGAGAGAGAGAGAGAGAGAGAAAGGTCTTCCTTTTGCCTTTGGTTCACCCTCCAATGGCCGCCGCGGCCTGTGCGCTGCAGCTGGCACACCGTGCTGATCCGAAGCCAGGAGCCAGGTGCTTTTCCTGGTCTCCCATGGGATGCAGGGCCCAAGCACTTGGGCCATCCTCCACTGCACTCCCTGGCCACAGCAGAGAGCTGGCCTGGAAGAGGGGCAACCGGGACAGAATCTGGTGCCCTGACCGGGACTAGAACCTGGTGTGCCGGCGCCGCAGGTGGAGGATTAGCCTGTTGAGCCACGGTGCCGGCTCGTCCCTTAAGTCTTTTCCAACCTAAAACAACTCTTTTTTTTTCTCATGATGCTGACATGCTGTCCTGGAGAACTTTCCTCCTAGATTTGTCTGGTTGCCTCCTCATGATGCAAACTGGAGCTTACATTTGAAGGACAGAGTGCCATCAACCCTGGTGGTTACAGTCCCAAGGAGCAGAGGTTCTTGACTGGGAGCCTGTGTTTGGGCTCTAGGGGTGCACATGAGTATATTTCTGGGGCAGAGCTTCTAGTCCTGGTGCGATGCTCCTGGAGACCTCCCACCCTCTGCGGTGCCTGAGAGACAAGGTGAGCGGAGTCAGGTTACCCCTGAGTCTTCGTCCTTAAACTGTTGAGTTTCTACCGTGCCTCAGCCTGGAAGTAGCAGGTGCTTTGTTATTAACCCTTTGACCAAGCCCCTCCATTTCTCTTGTTCACCTCTAATTTTCCCTAGAGATGTGCTCTCCTTAAGATCACCGTGCTCTTGGTGCCAGGGATAGGAGGTGGCCTGGAGAGGGGCCGGCACAGCCAGCCTGCTGAAATGACCTTTGGTCTGCCTGAGGGCAGAGATGTACCCTCTGCTGTTTTCTCTCTCTGTGTGTTTTATCCTTTTGTGGCAAAACACAAAAGTTAAATATATCTCACCGTCTCCTCCTCCTCCGGTAGCCTGCTGTGCTTCTTGGCACACTCCTGTGTTCCGGTGTTTCCACATTATGGACGCAGACATCTGAGGAGGTGGAGGGATTGCTTAGGTCTGGGTGGAGGCAGCGCATGGGCCCCGACAATCTGCAAGGAGCCTGTGGTCTCGCTGCTGCTGGGGGAGGGAGCACTGGTCTGGGAAAGTGGCTGTCAGATTAGTTTGTGCTCTTGATTGTTCTTTTCTTAGTAAAGAGGATTTGACTTCGAAGGGTGACCTGCTGTTGGGCCTTGGCTATTAGGGCAGAGGCCTAGAGCTGCGGTAAACTTGTAAAAGACTCCTGTGGGATCAGCTACTGGGTAGGACCTCTGGGGTAGTCACGACATTAGGTGCAAGGGGAGAGGCTTTAAAGTGAAAGTGACTGCAGTGGCAGCGCCACGTTGTTATTTGTGAAATGGGATTGGCTTTAGACCTGGCTGTCCTTGCTTTTACCCTGGTGGTTCCACCAGAGTGAATCACCTGATTCAGGTGAAGCTGATTAGGCTGGGGCCAATGGGATGTGCTGAATTTCAGGGGAAAGGCAGAGAGGGGTCCTTTCGTTTCTTTTCTCATAGTTGTTATGAAAAGGTAAAGGCCCACATGGTAGCCTCAGTTAGTAAACCTGCTGCACTGCTGGCGGAACACAAGAACACGCTTGTAAGCGGAACGCTGCTTGCCAGCCACTCCCTGTTTGCTTTTCTGTCTGTCTGCTGGCCTGTGTCGTGTGTACACCGACAGTGCCCGCAGAGCATGGGCAGCAGCGGCTTTATTAGGACACCCGTGCTGCTTTTCTCTGCTGAATGCCCCTTCCCGGGGACCACGTGGCAGCCCGTGCCTGCCCTCTGCCACCCATCTCTGTCCCCTTTCTTCCCTTCTTGGGGACTTCTGCACTGCCAGGTGCTGCTGCTGCTGGGGGCTCTGCCGTCCAGGCCACTCGGCATGCGTGCTGCACCCTGTGTTCTTCGCTTTCTGGTATGCTGAAATAAGCTCTTCATTATTTTTTCTTTTGACTTTGAATGTATAAAATGAACTCTCAGAATTACAGGAATAAGAAGGTGAAGTCACAGAAGGAGTCAAGGAAGTCCGTAATTTATTCTCCTGGTTTCCATACGGGGTGACTCTTGTGCAGTGGTTATATATTCATAATGAAATGTCGAAAAGGAATCATGGAAAATATAAAGACGCATGTCAGCTTCACCTTTTAAAGGAGAATAGGCCCTTCCAGAACGCACATTCCAGCAGCATTAGCTGGCTTTCTTAACAGATACTTCGTGCTTCTTCTCCCCGTAGGAGAACGTTCTGTCAGATCGTTTCGTTTTCTCACCCCTGGAGCTACTGTGTGGAGTTCTGGACTCCTGGCTGCTCGCCTGAGGGAGAGGCCCTCGTTTCATCCCTTCTTTGTCCAGTGTGTCCCAGGCCTCCTCCCGTCCTGGTCTGGATGTCCCGTTCTGGGCTGTGCTGCCCCTGCTCCCTCCCAGCTGGAGGAGTGGCTGGCTGGTGATCGGGGCTCTCTGTGTTGTAGGTGGCAGACGCCTCTGTGTTCCTTGCTGACTTGCCTGGGCCTCAACATCCTGTTCCTCACCTTGAATGCGGGTAAGAACTGCTGCCAGGGGTCAGCGGGCTTTGTGAGGGAACACGGGGGGACACCGGGTGGCAGCCCTGCCCAAGGGAGCCCCTGTCCTTGCCCTGGAGGCGGCTGCTCTGTGTCCGCTTGTGTCCGCTTGGCGGCAGAGCGGGCTTCCGAGAGCACAGGCCAGCGAGCTGCTGGAGTGCTCTTGGGCAGGTAATTGAACGTGTCCGTGAAGGCCTGCCCACATTCCCGCATCTCTGGGGGGGGTACTAGGCCATCTGTGGGGGCTGAGACACGGGAGCAGCCCACACGGTACGGCTCCCATATTGTCACTATTGTTGTAATAGCACTTGCTTCTTTTTTTTTTTTTTTTTTTGACAGGCAGAGTGGACAGTGAGAGAGAGAGACAGAGAGAAAGGTCTTCCTTTTGCCGTTGGTTCACCCTCCAATGGCCGCCGCGGACGGCGCGCTGCAGCCGGCGCACCGCACTCATCCGATGGCAGGAGCCAGGTGCTAGGTGCTTTTTCCTGGTCTCCCATGGGTGCAGGGCCCAAGCACTTGGGCCATCCTCCACTGCACTCCCGGGCCACAGCAGAGGGCTGGCCTGGAAGAGGGGCAACCGGGACAGAATCCGGCACCCCGACCAGGACTAGAACCCGGTGTGCCGGCGCCGCAAGGTGGAGGATTAGCCTGTTGAGCCACGGCGCCGGCAGCACTTGCTTCTTGACTGATGCTAGGGCTTCCACGCTGGTACAGGGGCCATTTGGGGACATGGCGTGGGCCAAGGGTGTGGGAAGGTGAGCTGATGGGGAGTCTTTGGTAAATCTGTTGATTGTCTCTGATTCAGAGAGGCCAGAGGGACTGCTGGGCAGTCACCAGCAGTGAGGAGAGGCGGGAAGCCTTTAAGGTGGAAGTGTGGACCTGTGGGTGTCTGTAGGGACCTGGGTGCTGGTGTCCCCTGTGGACCTCCTGTCACAATGTGGGCTGTGCCCAGTCCTTTTCCTGGCTGGAACCGGCAGGTGGCTACAGTGAAAAGCCAGCCCCCTGGGGAAATGAGTGGTTGGTCTGGGCCAGGATGTTCTGAGGAGCCTGACCTTTGTCTACATATCCTGTCTTAGGTTGAACTGGTCTTTCTCAAGAGTCCCCTTCGTTTCCTATGGAGACATGGACTCAGTGGTTTGAAAGTAAACCCAGGCTGGTGCCATGGCTCACTAGGCTAATCCTCCTCTAGTCCCGGGTTCTCTCCCGGTTGTTCCTCTTCCAGTCCAGCTTTCTGCTGTGGCCAGGGAGTGTAGTGGAGGATGGCCCAAGTGCTTGGGCCCTGTACCCGCAAGGGAGACCAGGAGGAAGCACCTGGCTCCTGGCTTCAGATCGGTGCAGCACACTGGCCACAGCACGCCAGCCATTGCAGCCATTTAGGGGTGATCTGACAGAAAAAGGAAGACATTTCTCTATGTCTCTCTCTCTCTGTCTAACTCTGCCTGTCCAAAAAAAAAAAAGTAAACCCAGTCCACCCAAGATCGCATCCTGTTTCTTGGTTGGACTCTGCCTGATCAAAGCTTCCCAGAATGCACTCTGTCTTTCTCTGTGACTCTGCCTTTCAGACAGACAAACCTTCCCTGAAGGTTGGATTTTCTTCTGAGTTCATTTCCGGAGTGAGTCAGTTCACATGATAGACGTTTCCCCAGCATTTGCGTGGCCACCGCTCTGTCGGCTTGCTGTCGGGTAGCACGTTACAGGCAGCAAGCGCTGCCTTCAAATTTATCTCCGCCTCACTCTGCAGTGCCCTGTGGTGTCCTGAACGCCGCTCGAAAGGCTTTCGGTCTGCCCTCGTGGCTCTGAGGTCCCAGGGTCGGTCACTGGGGGCTCTGACTAGAGGTGACCAAATGACGAAGTCTCAGCCCCCAACTTGTTACCGGCCCTGTGATGTGTCATGTGTCGTGTGGTGATAAGGTCTGTGAGGAAAAGTAAAGCTGTTTGAGGTGGCTGGAGAGTGGGCGTGTCCTCCAGTGTCCGGGGAAGGCCTCTTGGACACAGCCCTGGAGGAGGTGGGGGGGTGAGCATGTGGACACGTGTGCTACCTGCAGTGTTCTCGAATCCCGCAGGTGCGTGGTACTCGGTGGGTGCCTTGATGATTTCCGTGCCGGCCCTGCTGGGCTACCTTCAGGAGGTCTGCCGAGCCCGGCTGCCCGAGTCGGAGCTGATGCGGAGGAAGTATCACAGCGTGAGGCAGGAGGACCTGCAGAGGGTGCGCCTCTCTCGCCCCGAGGCTGTGGCTGAGGTGAAGAGCTTGTGAGTATGGGAGAGAGGCCTGGGAGGTGGGGATCAGCCTAGCACAGCAGTTGCAGTGGCCACCCAGCGCAGCACTGCTGCGCTCCGGACAGAGGAGCGGGCATACCACCAGCGTGACTTTGTTCAGTCTTGGTAGCATTCATGGATGAAGAGAATTCTGGCTGACGTAGCGAGAAAGTAACCAAGTGGGGTTGAACATCCAGGTCCATCCGATTTCGCAGCTTTAGTTCTTTCTGTTGAAGAGATGGGCTGGGGTCTTAACCCAGCGTGTGCATGTGTGGGCCGCTACCTGGGCTCAAACCCCAGCTCTTCCATTTACTTGCTGTGTCATTTGGCACAAGTGGCTTGGCCTCTGTTTCCCGCAGGTTCCTCCTGTGTCAAGCGGGGTGACAGTGGGGCTTGTCATAGGATGAGCTGTCTGGAAGGAAGTGCCAGTCAGTGGCAGTCACGATCGCCGCTCTGGAGACACTCCCTCAGTTTGCTGAGCTGCATCTTGAGACTGCTGAGCAGCGTCAACTGTCACAGCGTCAGTGGCTGCTGGCAGTTACTGAGCCCTTCCCTGGACTGGGCCTGTGCAGCAGGGGTTAAAAATAGTTGTAAACAGACACCTGGACCCTGCCCCAGAACTGGAGTCCTCTGGTCTGGGCATCTTGCTTTAGGAAAAAACTTTAACTTTGAAATAATTTTCCACTTACAGAAGTGATGCAGAGAATGCCCATATGTGCTTTATCCTGATAGGACAATGAGCGTTGGCCGCTTGGGCTTTAGCCGGCTCTCTGCATGTATGTGTTTTTTGTTTTTTTCCCTAGACCATTTGAACGTAAGTTGCAAATCTCATGCCTGTTTACCATGAGTACTTCAGTGTATATTCCTAAGAATGGGGACATTCTCTTATGTATCCACAGTAGTGTAATCAAAACTGGGATATTTGACATTGATAGCATTAGCATTATTATCTAACATGTAGTTCACAATGAAAGTTTACCGGTTATATTGATGAAATTTGTTAGATCAGTTTTCCCTGATTCCCGCATCCAATCCAGGTTTATACATTACGTTGGCTTTTTTTTTTTTTTTTTTAAGATTTATTTTATTTATTTGAAAAGTAGAGATTGTCCATCCTCTGGTTCACTCCCCAAGAGGCCAAAATGTTCAGGGCTAGTCTAGGCTGAAGCTAGGAGCCTGGGAATCCATCCTGGTCTCCCATATGAGTGGCAGGGACCCACACAAGTTGGGCTGTTTTCCGCTGCTTTCCCAGACGCATTAGCAGGGAGATGGATCAGAAGTAGAGCAGCTGGGACTTGAACCGGCACCTGTTTGGGTTCTGGCGTTGTAGGCAGCTTACTCTGCTGCACCAGAACACCGACCTTACATTGGCTTTTTTTTTTTTTTTTTAAGATTTATTTATTTATTAGAGAGGCAGAGTTACAGAGAGAGAGAGAGAGAAAAGCAGAGAGGGAGGTCTTCCATCTGCTGGTTCACTCCCCGAATAGTCACAATTGCTGGAGCTGGGCTGATCTGAAGCCAGGAATCAGGAGCTTCTTCTGAGTATCCCACGTGGGTGCAGGGCCCAAGTACTTGGGCCATCTCCCACTGTTTTTCCCAGGCCACAGCGGAGAGCTGGCCTGGAAGAGGAGAATTATGGAACAGGAATCAACACCCATACAGGATGCCGGCACCGTGGGCGGAGGCTTAACCACAGCGCTGGCCCCATGTTGTCTTTTATGTCTCCTCAGTTTCCTTTCACCTGAGGCAATTCCTCAGTCTTTGTTTCTCATGACCTTGACATTTTGTCATAGTTCAAGCTTATTTATAGAATTTCCCTCAATTTTGGGTTGTTAATTTCTTGTAATGAGATTCAGGCTGTGCATTTGGGGCAGTAATATGACAGGTGGGATGTATTGTAATGTATCCAGTCAGCAGGCAGATGATCCCAGGAGATGCCAGCTGTCTGTTTAGTGAAGGTTTCGCCACTGTAAATGATCATTTTACCCTTCACTGTTGGTGGTCGGAGGGGAGATCTCTGGAGACTGTGACTGTCTTGTTCCTTATTCCCCCAGTGTGTTAAGGTCCAGTGACCTTGCCTTAATCAGTTTATTACTGTGATGGTTGCAAAGCTGGTTTTCTCATTGTCATCCCATCTACATGATTAGCTGGCTTTAGAACAACGACTTTCTTATTTATTTTAAAAACATTTATTTAAGAGAGATTCCACCAGCTGGTTCATTCCCTGAATGCTTGCAGGGGCTGAGCAGCACTAAAACTGGGAACTCAGAACTCGACCCAGGTCATTTCCACAGGTGGCAGGATCCCAGTTACGTGAGCCGCCGCCTGGTGCCTCCCAGCATGTGCACTAGCAGGAGGCTGGAGTCAGTAGTGGTGCTGAGACTTGAACTCAGGCACTGTGATGTGGGACATGGGCATCCTAACTAGTGACTTAACTGTAGGCCAGATGTCCACCCATCTTATTTATTTAGTATGAAGTCACAGATATGTCCCTGTCCTTTCTAAGTGCATCCTGACTTTGTGGTACAGCAGGTTATTCCAGCTCACCTTACATCTTCCTGTACCAGCCCTTGAAACAGCCATTTTTCCAAAGAGCTCTTCAGAAATCCACATCTGGGTGCAAGATGAGCTCATGGCTTGTGGGGGTACATCTGTATTTAAAGAAAAAAAAGCCTCCCCAAGTGCGTCTGCTGTGTGTAGTAGGTGGAGGACATTGATGTACATCCTGCTACCTGGCCTACGCTGCTGTGTACCTGTGGGGTGGCACCTGATCCTCCTCTGATTGATTAGGAAACTGCAGCCCCAGAACACTTAGCATGAGCAGCTAGCAGGAGCGCAGAGCAGGGACCTCAGAGTCGTTGTACCGCAGGAAGAGGCTCCATAAAGGGGACGGAAATGTGAGCGTAGTGGCGTGGCCAGTCTCTTTCCTCCTGTGGCTCTAGAACCATCCCTAGCCAGCTGAGCCTGCGAGGTTCTGGGCTCTGCTTGCCCACAATGTGCGGGTGGGGTGGGGCCTGCCTACTCACACATGCCCCTGCATCTGCAGCTTGATCCAGCTGGAGGCCTTCCTGAGCCGCCTGTGCTGCACCTGCGAAGCTGCCCACCGCGTGCTTCACTGGGAGAACCCTGTGGTGTCCTCACAGTGAGTAGTCCCTCTCTTGTACCTCCACTGCCTTGTAGGAATTTGCGGTTGAGCCTCAAGCCAAACCAGCTTCCTGTCCAAGGGGAGGGTGCCTCCTAGACAGTTGGGTGTAGATCTGCATGTGTGCTTGTAGGCTCTAAGGTGCTGGGTTTTTGTTTAGGTGCTTGCTTTTATATGCATAATAATATTTTAATACTTTTAAACTCACCATGTAATCTACCACCCTGATCTCATGTTTGGCTTGCTTTGTAGAATTGGTTTTATATATATGTGTGTGTGTGTGTATATATATATATATCAGTCTTTCATATGGATAGTTTCATACTGTGGTATTTCTTTTGTTTTACTGATAAATGGTTTTCCTTGTTGCCTTTTCCTTTGGAATTATTTTTAGTATTAGAGTAATATTCAGCAAATATAATTTATGGAACCATTCTGTTATAGGTTTAGTCAGTTCTTTTCATTATTAACCCTGTATTGAGCATTTTTATGGATTGAGCTTTAGTTTTTCAAAAATTTCTTCTTAGAACAAATTTTTTAAAAAGATTTATTTATTTACTTGAAAGAATTAGAGAAAGAGAGAGAGAATTTTTTTTTTTTGACAGGCAGAGTGGACAGTGAGAGAGAGAGACAGAAAGGTCTTCCTTTTGCCGTTGGCTCACCCTCCAGTGGCCGCCGTGGCCAGTGCGCTGTGGCCGGCGCACCGCGCTGATCCAAAGCCAGGAACCAGGTGCTTCTCCTGGTCTCTCATGGAGTGCAGGGCCCAAGCACTTGGGCCATCCTCCACTGCACTCCCGGGCCACAGCAGAGAGCTGGCCTGGAAGAGGGGCAACCAGGACAGATTACAGCACCTCGACCGGGACTAGAACCTGGTGTGCCGGCGCCGCAAGGTGGAGGATTAGCCTACTGAGCCGCGGCGCCGGTGAGAAATTTTCAATCTACTGGTTCACTCCCCAAATTGCTGCGAGGGCTGGAGCTGGGCTGGTCTGAAGCTAGGAGCCAGGTGCTTCTTCTGGATCTCCTTTGTGGGTGTAGGGGCCCGAGCACTTGGTCCGTCTTCTGCTGCTTTCTCAGGTGCATTAGCAGGGAGCTGGATCAGAAGTGGAGCAGCTGGGGCTCAAACTGGTGCCCATATGGGATGTGGGTGCTGCAGGTGGTGGTTTTACCCGCTATGCTGCAGCCTCGGCCCCAGAATAATTTTTTTTTTTTTAAGATTTATTTGAAAGGCCGGCGCCGTGGCTCAACAGGCTAATCCTCCGCCTTGCGGCGCCGGCACACCGGGTTCTGGTCCCGGTCGGGGCACCGGATTCTGTCCCGGTTGCCCCTCTTCCAGGCCAGCCCTCTGCTGTGGCCCGGGAGTGCAGTGGAGGATGGCCCAAGTGCTTGGGCCCTGCACCCCATGGGGAGACCAGGAAAAGCACCTGGCTCCTGGCTCCTGCCATCGGACGAGTCGGTGCGCCGGCCGCAGCGCGCCGGCCGCGGCGGCCATTGGAGGGTGAACCAACGGCAAAAAGGAAGACCTTTCTCTCTGTCTCTCTCTCTCACTGTCCACTCTGCCTGTAAAAAAAAAAAAAAAGAAAAAAAGATTTATTTGAAAGTCAGGGTTATAGATAGAGAGGAGAGAGAGAGAGAGAGAGAGAGAGAGAGAAGAGAGAATAATAACTAATATTTAGTCTTTACCCTATGTCAGACACTGTGCACAACTTTTTTTTTTTTTTTTTTTTTTTAAGATTTATTTATTTGAAAGGCAGAGTTAGAGAGAGGCAGAGAGGTCTTCCATCTGCTGGTTCGCTCCCCAAGTTGCCACAACAGCTGGAGCCAGGCTGATCTGAAACCAGGAGCCTGGAGCTTCTTCCGGGTCTCCCACATAGGTTCAGGGGCCCAGGCACTTGGGCCATCTTCTGCTGCTTTCCCAGGCCATTAACAGGGATCTGGATCAGAAGTGGAGCAGCCAGGACTCAAACGGTGCCCATGTGGGATACCAGCATTGCAGGCGGTGGCTTTACCTGTTACATCACAGCACCAGCCCCTCAACACTTTCTGTGTGTTACCTTACTCTATAGTAACCCTGTGAGCTCAGTACCATCTTCATCTTCATTTTATCCATGAAAGAACTGATGGTTGGAGAACCAAGGGCTTGCCACAGTGAGAAGTGGCAGAGCTAGATTTAAATCCTAGTCTGTGTCAGGACTTCAGAGTGTGGATGCTGAGGAGTGATGACCATTGAGCCAGTTTGCTGCCCCCAGATGCAGACACTGCCATGGCCTCACCCGTGGCAGCAGCCGGTGACTTGGTGGTAGTTCTCAATGTTTGCACCTTGTTTGATTGGCAGGTCTCAGTGGTTTACTTGCAGGCCCAGAGCTGTTTCTTCCCTGGTCTCTCTGTGGCTGTCTCTGAACCTGTTTCCTTCTGATTATAAGGATTTCCCACCCTATGGTTCTTCCCCAGGTTCTATGGAGCTCTTTTGGGCACAGTCTGCATGTTGTATCTGCTGCCGCTCTGCTGGGTCTTCGCCCTTTTAAACAGCACACTCTTTCTGGGGAATGTGGAGTTCTTCCGAGGTAAGTCCTAGAGAGCTGGAGAGCTGCCTGAGGTCTCGGGTTCATTGTCTGTTTGCTGTGCCTTCACAAGGTGGAACATGTCACCAGTCCTTCCTTGAAGGGTTCTCTCCCGCTTCTCTGTGATGTTAGGGGATATTGACATCATCCCAGGGGAGGCTGCTACTGTAGGAGTCCCCTCACCCTTCCCCAGGTGGATAAATCACAACTTACATGAAATGGTGGCTCTCCCAAAGCTGCCACCTGTCCCCCAGGCTGTACCTGTGGTCACTGCTACATTGGTGTGTGATCCCAGAGTGCCCAGCTGCAATCTGGCTTCTAAAGTGGGAAGGGGCTTTTGAGTCATAGGGCCTGGGCCACTGCATATGCTTGGGCGGTTGTTGTATACATATGTATGTCAGAATTAGTTGATTATGTATTTGAAAGATGGAGTGACAGAGAAAGAGATCTTCCATTCTCTGGTTCACTCCCAAGAAGGGCCAGGCTGAAACCGGGAGCCTGGAACTCCATCCAGGTCTCCCACATGGTGGCAGAGATCCAAGTACTTGAGCCATCATTCACTGCTCTCCCTAGCGCATTAGCAGGGAGCTGGACTGGAAGCGGTGTAGCCAGGACTCGAATTGGTGCTCTGGCATGGGATGCATGAATCACAATTGATGACTTAACCTGCTGCACCACACTGCCAACCCGAGTTGCTGTTTGTTTTCCTCCTTGTGGTAATTAATTTTAGAAGCCATCATTGATTGAGCAGTTCTCACGTGATGCTCTAGGCAGTCTGAGGTAGGTCGTGTCTGTTTCATTCATGAAGCTTAGGTTTGTGATGTGCTCGGAGTGAGGAGGGTGACTTGCCCTGCAGCCGAGGGTGGGTGCTGCGGGGTGGGCCGGCACTGTGGAGGCGAGCACTTCCGCAGCACCGCTCATTCTGCCTCGTGTCTGCCTCCCGCCCTGTTCTTGCTCCGCGTAGTGGTGTCTGAGTACAGAGCGTCTCTGCAACGGTGGATGCACCCCAGGCAGGAGGAGCCTGCTCCCCAGAGTCTGCCTCCCCCAGATGCTGTGGGGAAGGCTGCTCTGCTGGACAGCACGCCCGCCCCTACGCCCACAGAGGTAAGTGCCCCTGGCCGTAAGCGCTGTCCTGTTACCCGCTTGCTCATGCCACGTAGTTCCTGATCTCTGAGTGCCCGACAGTAATAATTGTAACCTAAACCGATGCCGCTCTGCATACCTGATGGTTAGTAACATGTGGACTGTAGGTGTCTCTGACAATGGGATTATTCTCATTTGCAGAGGAGAAGGCTGAGTGGCTGCCCGCAGCCTCAGGGCCAGGCCCTGTGTTCTGGAGCCTGTGCCCAGCCACTGCTTGCTGTGAAGCCACTGTTGGTCCAGTTGTGGTCTCATCCCATCTCCCTATCCCTGCTCGGTAGAGGTTGCCCTGTTTCCTGTGACTTCCTTCTTTGCTACAGTTGTACCACTCCCTGTGGGGTGGGAACAGGTGTTTGGGGAGCCTGATGCCAGCTTAGAGGAGGTGACCCTCTGCCTCAGGGACAGGGCTGCCATCCTTCTCCTGTCATAGGATCTTTTCTCTCAGGACCTCACGCCAGGCAGCGTGGAGGAGGCTGAAGAGGCGGAGCCAGATGAGGAGTTTAAAGACGCGATTGAGGTGGGTGCCCTTTCCTATCACTCTCAACCGACCAGGCCAGAAGTTGGGTGGCCCGGGAGCTGAGGAGTTTTTATTCTCTTATGTCCAAACGAGAAGCTCAGGCTTCCTTTGAGCTAGAATTCACTGGTTCAAAGGATGCCACTGACCGGTCCCTCTCCTGTTGCCAGTCTGCTCAGCCATTGACGGTGCTGAGGCCTTTGGGAAGCGCTTGGGCTGGGAGTAGTCCCACCTCTGCTAGAACCAGTGGGCCTGGTGTCTTTGAGGCAGGGCAGGCAGGTTTGCAGGAGACTGCTGCCTTGCTTTCCTTTGCTTCTGCAGAGCGAGCTCTGTAAGATGTCCCTTTTGGGAGTGGGAGGGAATTAAGAGAAACTGGCTCATTACCAAGTGCTCATGACCAAGGTCAGGGGAAGTTAAACAGCCATCTTGATTTCAGGAAGGGGTTCAAAGTGATAGTCTGCAGAAGTGTTTTATTTGGCATGTGAAGTTTTAAAGTAATTAAATTTTTTGAAGTTATATAAAGGGAATAAATTTCATGTATTTCATAGATACAGTTTTAAGAACATAATGATTCTTCCCACCCTACCCACCCTTCCTCTAGTAATGGTTTTGAGCCGGTGTTGAAACACGGGGATATTTTAGTTAGAATTCTAGATTTTCAGTTTCTTGGTAGTCCTGAGTCTGCAGCAGCCTGCACAGCTGAGGAGCGACTGTTTCCTTTTGATAAGTCATTTGCTGTGCTTACACATGGTCCCCTCACACCCTGTCCTCTCCAGTCACTGCAGTCTAGTGGTGGCGGTTTTATTGTCACATTTGCACTACTGTGTTTTAGAGTAGGAAATCCTTTTTCCTTATGTCTCTGTGAAGTAAGAAATTAAGATATAAGCTGTGGGGCTTATGAATTTTCACTGGGCCTATGGTTTAGATCTGGCCTGTGGCTCTATTCCATCAGCTCTGTCCCTGGAGGCATTTGAAGTTTCCTTTTTTTTTTTTTTTAATATTTATTAAATATTAAATACAGAGGAGAGTCAGAGAGAGAGAGAGAGACAGGGAGAGAGAGAGAATCTTCCCATCTGCTGATTCACTCCCCAAATGGCCACAATGACTGGAGCTGGGCTGATCTGAAGCCAGGAGCCAGGAGCCAGGAGCTTCTACAAGGTCTCTCACATGGGTGCAGGGACCCAAGCACTTTGGCCATTTTCCACTGCTTTCTCAGGCATGTTAGCAGGGAGCTGGATTGGAAGTGGAGCAGCCAGGACTCGAACCAGCACCCATATTGGATGGTAGTACCGCAGGTGGCAACTTCACCCGCTGTGCCACGGCACTGGACCCTGAAGTTTTGACAAGTAAAAGATTGCTCCAAAATTTTGATGCTCAGTTGTAGACTGTGATTCTGGAGGAGAGGGGAGATATGTATAGCAGGAACCTTCAAGCATTTTAAAAAATATGTATTTATTTGAAAGGTAGAGTTACAGATAGAGAGGGAGAGACATTTGTTTTAAAACATTTTGTTTTTAGGCTTGGTGCCGTGGCTCACAGCTAATCTTCCGCCTGCGGCGCCGGCACCCTGGGTTCTAGTCCCAGTTGGGGCGCTGGATTCTGTCCTGGTTGCTCCTCTTCCAGTCCAGCTCTCTGCTGTGGCCTGGGAAGGCAGTGGAGGATGACCCAAGTGCTTGGGTCCTACACCCATATAGGAGACCAGGAAGAAGCTCCTGGCTCCTGGCTTTGGATCGATGCAGCGCACCGGCCACAGCGTGCTGGCCATCGCAGCCATTTGCGGGGTGAACCAACGGAAAAGAAGACCTTTCTCTCTCTCTCTCTCTCACTGTCTTAACTCTGTCAAAAAAAAAAAAATTTGTTTTATTTGAAAAGGTGAGGGGGAGGGGGAGGGGAAAGGGAGAGGGAGAGGGAGAGGGAGAGGGAGAAAGCTCTTACATTCATTGGTTCACTTTCCAAATGGCTGCAATAGCTAGAACTGGGCCAGGCTGAAGCCAGGAGCCAGGAACTCCATCCTGGTCTCCCATGTGGATGGCTGGAGCCCAAGGACTTGGGCCATCTTCGGCTTCCTTCCCAGGTGCATTAGCAGGAAGCTGGGTAGCCAGGACTCAGAACTGGTACTCCAGTGTGGGATGCCAGCGTTGCAAGTGGCAGCTTCCCTGTTGGGCTGCAGTGCCAGTCCCGTTCAAGCATTTTTGTTCATGACCCACAGTAAGGAACACATTTTGCATCTTGACCCAGTTCACTCTTAGGTTTATAAAACCTAAGAGAAATAAAAGTTTCCTGAAAATAAATTGTAAGATTTGCTTTCCTACTCTGTTCTCTTTTCAAATGAATCACTAAGTTGATTTCGCCCAGTTTGTAAGATGGTGGTGCGTAGGGTTTTCCAAGTGTCTTCATTGGGGGCATCTATTAATATCTCCCTTTGGGAGGACTCGGGACGTAGACTGTCACTTCTGTGGTTCCTTTTTCTGGAGGTCCCCCTGCAGCAACTTCTTTCTTCCTGCTATCTCTTTCTGTTTTCTCTCCTTCTCCCCCGCACCTTGGGAGGCAGGAGACCCATTTGGTGGTGTTGGTAAGTAGGAGCGTCGGTGAGATGGGCGGGGCTGTGCTGGGCTGTGCTGGGCTGTGCTGGGCTGTGCTGGGCTGTGCCAGGCCAGGGGTCTGGCCGAGCCAGCTGTGCTGCACCTGGTGGCGTCTGCTGTGCTGGGGTGCCTCTGTATGCAGACCCTGGAGCATTTCGAGAGGGGGCAGGACTGCAAGGAGCTGTTCCCACAGGAGGATGACGAGGGAGCCCCGTGCCCGGCAGAAGATGAGCTAGCCCTGCAGGACAACGGGTTCCTGAGCAAGAATGAGGTGCTGCGCAGCAAGGTGTCACGGCTCACGGAGCGACTCCGCAAGCGCTACCCTACCAACAACTTCGGTACGGACGGGAATGGCCAGGAAGGACTGATGGGGCTGTGGGGACACTGGCCGCGGGGCAAGAATCTTGGAATCAGGGGTGCTGGGAATTGGGCAAAGCCCATGTGGGCCACTGAGGGAGTGAGCACGGGTTCTTCTTTCTCTTCCTACCTGAGCATGAGTTTGTAGGGGACAGGGCACTGGGTTTGGGAAATGCCACGCAGGCCTGCAGGCGCTGTAATCCTGAGACAGAACTGCGGAGGGCAGTGGAGCACAGTGTGGGAACAGAGTGCAGTCTCGCTGCCTGCGAAAAATGAGCTCTCATGGTGACCTTGAGCAAACTATTTTGTGTCCATGCCTCAATTTCCCTTTCTGTAGAAGGGGATAGTAGTTCTTACACCATAGGGTTGTTAAAATCTGTAAGTGGTGTGTTAACATGCAAGGCCCAGTGCTGTCCTACAGGCTTTTGGGAGCCTGTTGGGGCAGCTTTAGAGAAGAGCAGACTTGGCTGTTAGCATAGCTTGGCCACCTGGCTGGGATCAAAAGCACCGGAAGCTGAGCCAGATACAATTATGGCAGAAGCCTAGAGTAGCTGGTTATCCGGGAGCCGGCCTGGTCCAGAGAGGTGCCTGTCTTCTGCCAGTGGTCAGCTGATGGAGCAGTGCAGGCGCTATACTGTGTTTTCTGGTGTGGCGTGAGCTCTGGGGTCTGCCTGGAGAAGCCTTGGGGTTCATCTTGAGGGGTTTGCTCCAGGGCCTCCTGGGGCTGCTTCCTGCCCCTGCTGCAGCCAGGGCAGTTGTTTGCTCAGGACATGCTGCTTCCTTCTGCCGTGTGAGCATCTCCCAGCCATTCCAGATCCCTTCTCTGTGTCACTCTGTCTCTTTCTCTCTAAAAAAGATTTATTTATTTATTTGAAAGGCAGAGTCACAGAGAGAGAGAGATCTTCCATTTACTGATACACTCCCTAAATGGCCACAACAGACAAGGCTGGGCCATGCCGAAGCCAGGAACCTGGAACTCCATCTGGTCTCCCATGTGTGTGGCAGGGGTCCAGGCACTTGAGCCAACTTCAGTTGCTGTCCCTGTACATTAGCAGAGAGCTGGATGGGACGCAGAGTAGCCAGGGCTCGAACCAGCCAGGTGCTGTGCCCAGTGCCACAGTGCTGACCCCGGTGTCCTTCTCTTCCTCTGACCACTGACACTGACTGCCCTGGAGCGCGCTGTGCCCAGTGCATTCTTCACACCCGCGATCTCATTTGACCCTTGTGCTGGGTGTGATGGGAGCAGGCAGTCCTTAGGAGCGTGGAGCAGCAAAGTCCCAGAGGTCCCACGTGACACTACGCAAGGATCATTACTCTGCGTCTAGCAGAGGATTTGCTCGTATCTTTGCATTTTGAGTAAATTTTGCAGGTGGCATCTGAGGTGAAAGGAGTGATCTGTCCTTCCGGCAGTATATGGTGGAGCTGGCGCTCAGATCCAGTTATCCGATTCTGTTCCTTTGCTCTTTGTGCCTCCTCATCATCCTCCTCTTTCTACTTTCCCTTCACCATGGGGCCTGAAGCCTCTTATTTCATGTCTGTCCTGTTTTGTATTTGGTTTCTGGTTCAGAAAATCTGCCAAGGCAGGCAGAGGCCTTTCGGGTTCCCTGGAGGACGTCAAGGGCAGCAAACGCTGCGTCTCCTAAGCCTCCAGCCCCCACCTGTCAGCTCACTTTTCCTGCCTGGAGGTGTTCTCCAGCGCCTTGGTGTAGCAGCTCTGTCCACTGGGCGTCTGCAGCCGGCTCAGTGTCCTTCCTGCCAGGGTGAGGTGAGCTGCTTCAGGGGCTGCTGTAAGAAAATACACTGAACAGGAAGCTTCTCAGCAGAAATGTACCCCTCTCTGTCTCGGACGTCGCCTGCTTGCCGTATCCTCACGGCTGGGGAACAGGCTGTTGCTCTGAGACTTCTCATAGAGGCACTAATCCGATTCATGAAGCCCCTGCTGGTCTCCTCCCAAAGGCTAAACCTCCTCTGCCGTCACTTGGAGCAGACTGACTCAACTTAAGAGTTTGAGGGGCTGGCACGGTGGTGTAGTGGGTAAAGCTGCCACCTGCAGTGCTGGCATCCCATGTGGGCGCCAGTTCGAGTCCTGTTTGCTCCACTTCTGATCCAGCTCTCTGCTATGGCATGGGAAAGCAGTGGAAGATGGCCCAAGTCCTTGGGCCCCTGCACCCATGTGGGAGACCTAGAAGAAGCTCCTGGCTCCTGGCTTTGGATAGGCCCAGTTCCGGCCATTGCTGCCATTTGGGGAGTAAACCAGTGGAGAGAAGACCTTTCTTTCTTGTATCTGCCTCTCTGTAAGTCTGCCTTTCAGATAAATAAATAAATATATTTTTTAAAAAATTGAGAGGGGTTGGCTGGCGCCACGGTTCACTAGGCTAATCCTCCACCTTGCGGCGCTGGCACACCGGGTTCTAGTCCCATTTGGGGCACTGGATTCTGTCCTGGTTGCCCCTCTTCCAGGCCAGCTCTCTGCTGTGGCCCGGGAGTGCAGTGGAGGATGGCCCAAGTGCTTGGGCCCTGCACCCCATGGGAGACCAGGAGAAACTCCTGCCATCAGATTAGCGCAGTGTGCCGGCTGTGGTGGCCATTGGAGGGTGAACCAACGGCAAAAGAAGACCTTTCTCTCTTTCTCTCTCTCTCACTGTCCACTCTGCCTGTCCAAAATAAATAAATAAATAAATAAATAAATAAATAAAAACAAACAAACAAAAAAATAATTGAGAGGGAACCATTCCGGGGCTGTTCCCTTCCTGCTGCCTGGGGGTAAGAGGATGTGCATGGGAGGAACCAGGGCAGGCTGTGCAGGAGCTTCTCTGTGGCCTCCCAGTGGGACGGCTCTTGCGGGGAGGCCCCCTCTGTCCTGGAGGCCCGTGACCGTTGTCCTGGCAGGTCCCATGGGGCCCCGGGCTCCCCTTGCTCTCAGCTTGTGTGCTGTGTGGTGAGTTAGGAAGGTGGAATCAGAGCCTTTGCTGAGAGTGGGGCCTAAAGAGTTGGTTAATGTTGGAGGGAACAGAGGCATTTTTCTCTTCCATTGCCTGTCAGCTACGTCAGTTTGCAGACTCCTCTCTGGCCCCAGGCCTGGGTGAAGGTGCCCAGCCTTTCAACAGACCACCGGGGTATGGTTCCCAGCAGTCTGATGCCGGCCTGCTGTTTCTGAGTAGCCCCTTTCTCCACTGCATTCTCTTCTCCCCTAGCTTAGCAAGGTCCGGGCAGTCCTCCTTCCCTAGTCCTTAGTGCGAGGGTAGGCTTCGAGTCGCTGGTTTCCTGCCTTGGCACCCCAGGAGGCAGACTCTGCTCTTTTTTCCGCGTCCTCTGCTAGGCCTCAGCTATCCAACAGACAGCGAAGGGTCTGCATTTCCCTAAGTGTAGCTGGGGTCTGTCTGTCCTTGAACCCAGGGAATTGCCTTCAGTGAGAACTGTGTGTGATTCTGGCCGAAAGAGGAAGGGACCGCATGTTGTTGTCTGCATAGCTTTGGGCCCTTTGTGTGATGGTGAGGCCTAGTGCTTCGTTCCTGGCCAGACAGGTGATCAGGAGGCTACTGGTCCTCACCTTGTAGGAACATCTGTCATCTCTAAAATTCTAACAGACCCCCTTCCTCCTCCTGTCCATCTTCATTTACTTCTTTGAGAGGCAGAGAGAGAGAATGAACCCCTACCTGCTGATTCACTCCCCAAATGACCACAGTGCCCACACCCAGCCCAGGGCTGAGCCTTTCCCGGCTGTCTTCTCCATCCCACCTGCTGCTCACAGGGCCTGTGCATTCTGTCCTTCACGTCTTTTTGGAAGGTATCTGATTTTGAACTTCTTCCTTGAAATGTTCCGATGACAGAAAGCAGAAATCTGGGTTTTTAGGAGGTATTTCTCTCTTCCCTGTTGAGTTTCTTTTCTTTCTTTCTTTCTTTTTTTTTTTTTTAAGATTTATTTATTTGAAAGGTAGAGAGGGAGATTGATCTCTTTCTGCTGGTTCACTCCCCAAATGGCTGCATTAGCTGCTCGGGCCAGGCAGAAGCTAGGAGCCTGGAACTCCATCCTGGTCTTCCACGTGGGTGGCCAGGGCCCAAGCACTTGGGCCATGATCTGCTGCCTTCCTAGGCACATTAGCAGGAAGCTGAACTAGAAGCTGAGTAACAGACTCAAACCAATAAGAAATCCTAGCTTAATTAGCTGTGCTACAATGCTGGGCCCTCTGCCCTGTCAGGATTTTGTGAGGAGGCACTTGGGAGGGAGTCATGGCAGGCAGCTTTCTTCAGTCCCTGCCAGCTGAGCCGGGTTTCCAGTGAGAGATCCTACTGCGCGCTCTGTGATCTCAGCCGAACCTGCGTGTGGGCCGCTAAGCTCCAGAGCATTCAGGGCCAGTGGCAGTGAATGGCCTGGCGATAGTACTTCCCAGGGGCCGGCAGTCTTTCCTTCTGAGTTTGAGTCCTTCCTTTTGGCTCAGAATCTGGACTTGGCTCCCTTGCTCATTGTGCCCAGTCTGGCATCCTGGTGGTCCCACTCATGAAAGCCAGGAGCAGGTAAGAATTGAGAGGCTGGCCTGGGCCAAGGCTGAGTTGCTTCCTTGTTTCTCAGGGAACTGCACAGGCTGCTCTGCTACCTTCTCAGTGCTCAAGAAGAGGGTAAGTCTCCCTGCAGTTGTGTTTGCCAGGACAGTGGGCTTGGGACTGTGGGTGAGGCTTGGCATCCTTGCTTTGCTGAAGCGGGTTTGTCTTCCCTCATCCCCTTGCTCACACCTTCCCTAGCTGTCCCATGAGGTGTTTTGCATGATCTCCTGCCTTTTGTAGGTGCCTCCCCAGTTCCACTTTCCTCGGATGGGGTCAACTGGTGGAAAGGAGGGAGGTGCTGGAGACCCCAGGCCTGGGGTGGGGGCTTCATTTGACACTTGTCTTGGCTCTTGTCTGCAGCGGAGCTGCAGTAACTGTGGAAACAGCTTTTGCTCTCGGTGCTGCTCCTTCAAGGTGCCCAAGTCTTCCATGGGGGCCACAGGTGAGTGGTGGGGGTGGCAGGCATCTGGGCAGTGGGGGACTTGGCTCTTCCTGCCCCTCTAAGGGGGGGGGGCTGCATTGTGGGAAAGGGGTGAGAGGTCAAGGGAACCTGGAGTCCTAGTCCAAAGTCTGCAGTGATAGCTCCCCCATCCCCATCCATGAACAAACACAGCACCTGGTGACCTGCAGAATTATAGTAACAAAATGAACCACCTGACCACTTCACCAGTTAAAAACAACATGAGCAGCTCCTCTCACTCCTGCCTTCCCCAGAGGAAACCATTGTCCTGAATTTAGTCCTTTTCTCATTACCTTGATAAGAGTTTTAACAAAACTAAGCACATTTCTCTTCCTTTTATAAAGCTGTACATGCTTGTTGTAAATGAAACAAAACAAAAATACAGATGAGCAAAAGAAAAATAATTCCTGATCTCTCCCAGAGAGAGTGGTCGGGTGTGGACCCTGCAGGCTGCCTAGCGTGCGTGTGGGATAAGCGTACGTGCTCTTGAAAGCTGGGGTCCTGTTTTACACGCTGCTTTGTACTGTGTTACAGTGTTAAAGCCGAGTGCATTTCCCTTCTGATCTTGCAAGTAGCACATGCTTATTATCTAGAAAATTTGGAAATTACTCTACAGAAGGAGGAAGAGAAAATAATCCTGTAATCTTACCACCCAGAGATAACCACTGTTAAAACGTTTTGGGAAATTTTCCTCTGGTATTTTATTTAAAAAACATTTTAAAAAGATGTTCTGTTAGTGCCAAAAGAGTTTCTAACGCACAGAACACCTGGCAGAGGCCTGCGTTGGCATCATCACCCCAGGTTCCCCTGGAAGGAGGTGTCTGATGAGGGCAGACTAGAGAGCTGGGTTGGGAGGGGTGGGCCGGGTCGTGGGTGGTCTGTGTGGGGCTGTGGGGAGGGTGGTTCTGGTAGCCAAAGGGCCCCAGCAGACCGCTCACCATATTCTTCCTTTTTTCCAGCCCCTGAAGCCCAAAGAGAGACTGTGTTTGTGTGTGCATCGTGTAACCAGACCTTGAGCAAGTGAGAAGGGAGGCCAGGCACCAGCCACCGCCATTCCCTGGGGCCAGCAATAGACTCCCCCTCCCCCCAGCCCCCCAGCCCCCTATGGGGTGTGCAGGGCAAATGTGGCCTGAATGCTCGGTAGGCTTCCCCTTCCATCCCTTGCCATCTCCAGCCCTGGCCCACAGTGGCTGAGCTCAGACCCTGAGGGGAAAGGAGCCCCTGGTGGGCCTGGCTGTTGGTCCTTCTCTGCCTGGCCTTAGTGCACTCAGGGCTGGGCAAGGAGTGTCCACTAGAGGGCAGCAGGGAGCTGGGCCTGCTCTCCATCTGGCTTTGGTCACCACGCTGGGGAATTCTAGGGGACCTGGGGTTAGGGAAAGAGGCTCTTCCCCTCTGCCTCAGGGGAACTGCACAGGGCTTGGGAGTGCTGCACCCGAGCCCTGCTGTGTGAGTGTCCCCCCAGGTGCCAGGATCTGACCATTTCCCTTTCAGAGGGTGTGACCAGGGCTAACTGCACCAGCAGGGCTTCTAGAAACAGCTCCAGTTCCCAAGCTCCCCAGGGGAGCATGTGTATGGGAGGGGCTGGCCGAGTCACTCAGTGTTATGTGGAGCAAAGCAGCCAGGTGGCTGGAGCAGGATCCTGAAGCCCTTGAGCCTCAGAGGCTGGGAAGTGGAGGAACTTGCTGGGCTGGGTCCCGGATTCCAGGGCCGTTCCCTGGAGGATAGCCCGAGTTGTGGGATCAGCCCAGTGGGGGTCCCTCTGTTCTTTCCAGCAAGTCCACGTTGACTTCTGGACTCTGAGGAGCCCAGCGTCTCTACGCGAGCCGTAAGCTGGCTCAGGCGCCTGTCCCTCCCCTGGAGCTGCTCTGCCTTCTGAAATATTTATTTATTTATTTGATGGTTCCTGGGAACATGCAGCCAAGGAAAGGCATGAGGAGGATGAGGGGCCTTCTACCTGAGACTCCCCGTGGCCACGGGCCGCCTGGGACCCGGAATCCACAGACGGCTGGGGGACCTGGGCAGGAAGGCTGGGAGACAAGGTCAGCTTTCTCGTCAGGCCACGCGGGTTAGGGCTCAGCAGCTGAGGTGCCAGTCCCTGGGGGGCCGGGGGCCCTGGGTGTACCCTCTGTGTCCTGCTCTGAGATGAGAGTTAAGTACCCTGTATTTACACTGGAGAGGAACCGAGAGGCCCTCTGTGTGTGGAGAACCACCAATAAAAAGGCCTCATACTTGTTGGGATTTTGTCCTATCCCCGTGCTGCCGCTCTCCCATAGCTGGGGTGCCAGCCTCCTGGAGGAGCGGGGTTGCGCCTTGCACACAGGAGGGCCTGAGCGCATGCTTGTCGGATTGACTTGAGACTGTCTTGTGACCCAACTGTGAGGGCTGAGGTTGGTACGTGTTAAACAGTGCAGGCTTTAGAAGAAAGATCTTAGCAAATCCTTCCAAGGAAGCCATAAAGGGTCAGCCCCGAGGAAGCCTAGAGGCTGCAGGAAAGTGGATTTGCTGAGCCAGGCAGTAGAAACCCCGCTCTGGGCTGACACTGACCAGCACTGGTGCACCTCTCCTTTGGTGTTCGCGGCGGCCCCGTGAGGCAGGCACTGTGCTCCCCAGCAGCCACACCCATGCGTGGCCCTGCTTTGCTTTGCAAGCTGCCTGGGGGTCTTTCTGTGTGGCTTTCCTGATCTGTAAAAGGGCGTGGCGGTGCTTTCTGGGGCTGCTGTGAGGATTCAGCGAGATCATCCAGGTAGAGCACAGCACCCGGCACACCATAGGTGCCCAAGAAACCCAAGCTCCTGACGGCCTTCGGGTGGAACACACAGCTCTGCCCTGGCTGCCTGACTGCAGGGGTTTGTTTTGTCAAGCAGGAAGGACTTGAGCTTCTTGGAGAAGAGTATCAGGGAGAAGCAGGAGTGTGGTTTGAAAATGCAGGGTCAGTATCATTTTATTTTTGGAAAATGAACCAATGCCTGGTGATGGTGAAACACTGACTGTAGCAGGAGTCACTGGCACTGCTTCCACCCTCTTTCTGCAGTCAGCAGCCTCCTAGCCTGCTTGAGCTGACTGGGAGTGAGCCGTAACTGGCGCGGAAGGCATGAAGCAGTGCTTCTCAGCTGGGGCTTACCAGCCGGGACAGGACCGGCACATGGGCTGGCCTGGGGGGCACCCTGTCCCTTGTAGAATTGGATGAGTTGCAGAGTCTGTTCTCAAGACTCAGGGGAGGGCTGGATGGCCAGGTTCTGTATGACTGGGGCTGGTCGGGGCAGGCCTGGGCTTCCAGCGCCCACAGCCTGCCTGGGATCAGAGTCCGTGCATCCTTTCTGGATGGCTTGTGGGAGATCCTCAGGGTTTGTGACAGATGAAGTTCTAGCTTCCCTTTGTCTCTGGAACCTTGGAGGAGCCCCCTCAAAGGTCCAGGCCCAGTGTCTCCTACAGTTGGGGGCCCTCGGGCTAATAACGAGACCACGGTTGCTGGAGAACCGAGGCCAGGCAGCATCTGATGCATTCTCATTTCCACCGCCTGACAGCCTCCCAGGTTAGGTCCAGTTAACCCGTGAGTGGAGGGAGGTGTGGGAGGGCTCAGGAACCTAGCCACAGTGATGGAGCCAGGGAGCCACAAGTGGAGTCCGCACAAGGGAAGCTTGGGGTGAGCCCAGCAGCCCTGCCTGTCATCCCTCTGTGCTGCCTGGTTTCCTCTGGCTGCAGGCGCTGGCCACCTCGGCAACCTCTCTACTCCCCTCCCTCCATCCCCAGGCCAGAACAGAGGCAGCCTTGTGCCAGGAGCTCTCCCCGACTCCCCCAGCTCCCAGCACCCACCTCCTGCTCTGGCTGGGTTCCTGCAGCACCCCAGAGCAGCACATTCCATTCTCTGGCACAGCTGGGGGCTGGGGATTCTGGATTGCCCTGGCCGCCCTCTTGCCTCATGCCCCAGCAGTATCGGCTGCCTGGGCTGGGACGCTGGGTCCAGCCACATGCATTCCAGCAGCAGCCCCCACCACCACCCTCACCCCCGGGGTTAGATTTCCCCGGGAGTGAACTTTAGCCAGGATTACAGCCGACTAAACAGTTGTGGGATGTGAGCTTCCTTTGTGGGGACCAAACAAGCTAGAGCTGGCGGGCTGAGTGGAGGAGGAGGTGGGGGTGGGCCGTCTCTGGGAATTGGGAGAAAAGCTACCGGCTCCCCTGTCTCTCTCAGAGTCCTTGGAAGGGGACTAGAGCAGGGCTCCCAGAAATCTTCCAGGGATGCAGGTTGGCAGAGGCATGGCTGCCCGACCCATAGGCCTGGGCCTTGCTCCTGCAGCCAGTGGTGTAGTGGTTAAGAGCATGAAGTCAGCTGCTAGCACCATTGTGAACTCTGACCTCCAGCAAGTTCTTACTTCTCTGGGCCTCAGCTGCCATCATGAAAATGCCTCCGCCTCAAAGGGCTGTTGGGAAAGTGCTCTGAATAATGCCTGCCGCCCAGCATGGCTGTGACAGGTACTGACTACCTGTGTTGTGTGTCTTCTCCCCAGTATCAGCTCCCACCACGTGGGACTCCCAAATGTAGACTCCAATGCCCCCCCCCCCATAAAGATTTATTTATTTATTTGGAAGAGCTACAGAGAGAGACAGGTGTTTCATCTGCTGGTTCACTCCCCAGTGGCTGCAATGGCCAGGGCTGGGCCAGGCTGGAGTCAGGAGCTTCTCATGGGTCTCTCATGTGAGTGGTAGGGGCCCAACCATTTGGGCCGTCTTCTACTTTTCCCAGGCCAGTAGAAGGGATCTGGATCAGAAGTGGAGCAGCTGGGTCATAAACTGGCACCTGTATAGGATGCCGACATCACAGGCAGCAGCTTTATCTGCTACGCCACAATGCCAGCGCCATCTAGCTCCCTTCTGAAAGAAATGTTCTGGCTTTTGGATAAGGTGCTGCTCTCCTTCCCTGTCAGCCTGCCAGTGGTGGTAGTTGACTTGTGAGTCAAGAATTTTGCTGAGGACCTACTTTGTGCAGGCACTGCTGGGTCATAGCTTTTGGTTAATAAAAAGATAAAATGCCACTTTAATGAATATCTTCTAAATGTTACGCATTGATTCCCAACTCACACTGCTGAGCTGTGGGAAAGTAGACTTTGTCACTCTGCTTTGTAGCTGGGTGGTGTCACTCAGTCACTGAGGGCTGGGACTGGAAGGCAGGCGAGCTGTGCTTCCTCTGCCCACCCCAACCCTGAGTATTGGGCTGCCTGCCCCAAACCCTTTCTGTTCTCATAGAACTTGGATTTTGTACCCAGCTGAAAAACTTGACTTCCTGTGCTCTCTGCCATGTGACTTCGTTCTGGCCAGTGAGCTAGACGTGGAAATCTACCAGGTGGGACTGGGTGGGAAATTACTGTTTTCCTGATCAAAAGGGCCAGAGGCAGCTGACAAGCGGGGTTTTGCTTTTAGCCTTTCCCGGGAGCCTCCTGGAATGTGGTGAAGGTGGGAGGGGGAGCACCCTCTAACCCAAAACAAAAGCTGGCAAGAGGGGTCGGGACACGGACCTCCCACTTGTCCACCTCCAGACCTCTGGCACGGAGAGGTTCCCACTCTTACTTGGGGCTTCTGTGTGGTTGGTGGTCGCCGAGGCGCAGAGACTGAGCAGTGGCTCCTGGTTGGCTAGATAGGGTGGATAGTGCACTGTGAAGGGAAGGAGGGGGAAGGAGGGCCTTGCAGGGCTTCCCTCGTCTTTGGGAGGATCGCTGGTCCTGGAAAAGAGGTTTGTGGTGGTGGGGTCTGGCAGGAGATGCTGGAGGGCAGTGTGGCTGTGCGGAGACCCCATTTGTGAGGAGTACCTTACCAGATGTAATGGGGTGGGCTAAGGGAGCCCCCTTCCCCCCACGCCACTCCTGTCTCTGCCAGCACCTGACAGAGGTCAGTATTGTACTTCAGCCAGCCGTGGCTCCAGCCCTGTGTGCTCAGTGGAAAAATCATGCCTGGTCCTGGTTGACCATAGAAGTGTCCGTCAATATTTGGTCAGGGTGGGAGGCTGGGAGACAAGGGGCGGATTCAGGGAGCCAGGGGAAGCTGGGCTGTGTCTGGGCCGGGGGGTTGGCAGTGGCTTTCCCTTCGGGGGAGAAGAAACAAACAGGTCTCTGCTGCTCCTGACTGTGGCGAGGCCACCTGTCTGCCTGGGGGTTTACGGGTGGGCTGTGAGACCACCTGTTGGCGAGACTCTGGCCCCACGACAGAGACCAGGCTTCTGGCGTTTTTGGAGATGATGCATTCCCGAGTCATGGAACAGTCATGGAAGCCCAGGTTTTTCTTGCCTCAACAGAAGCAGGCTTACTGGGACCTGGCACCCCAGCCCCTCCCACTGGTAGGAAAGCCTTGGGGCGCCCTACCCCCTGCTCTGCGCTCACTTGCCCTGTCCCTCAGCATGTCTGACAAACCCCTGAAGGGAGCGCCATCCTGGCACCGCCCTTTTCAAGTGCTGGCCACTCGAGGGCCGTGGCCTCTTGCCTCCCTGCCCTGTCCACCTCTCTGCTGTGACCAGAAGGGCCAGAGGCAGCTGACGTGCGGGTTTCCATGGAGACCCCCTCAGCCCTGCTCCTCTCCCTGCCTCAGTGAACTTACCTAGACCATGGGTTTTGACCCTGGCTGCACATCAGGGAACATCTGAACACACTGATTTCTGCATGCCCAAAGAAGTTCTGATTTATTTACATTAGTGTGTGGAGGCATTTTGTAAAAGCCCCAGGTGGCCTAGTGTGTATGTGTTAAATGCAGATCTGATGACAGCAGGTCCAGGTGCACCCTGAGACCCTGACCGGCTCCCAGGAGGTGCTCAGGCTGCTGGTCTGGGGACTGTGTGTAGGGCAGCACTAGCTTCAGCCTGCACTGCTTTCAGGTCGAACTGTTGTCCAGGGCGTCTGAAAGCTGGAGGGAAGGAGTGGCACCTCCTGGGCCTCAGCTCTTCAGTTCCCTGGCTAGCCTTCCTGACTCCTCGGACCAGGTGGTGTCCACAAGAGGGAGACGCTGCAGGGCCCTGGGAGGCTTATGACCGCTGGTGCAGGCTGGGGACTTGGCGCCTCTGTCCTTTCTCAGAGGCAAAAGGATGGTCACTTCGATCCCCAGCTCTTGGTAGGAGAGGGTGGCCCTCATCATGTGCTCGCAAGGATCCTGTAGGAACAGGTGTTCTGCATAGGTCTATGTGGACAGCAGTGGGCTCTTTCTAGAGGCCTGTCCTGAATCTCCCTTTCCCCCACCTCTGCAGAAAAAGAAAATCACCTGGTTCAAACCGTTGTTTTCTTTGATTTAATTAAAAACAAAAAAAATTGAGAGCCGAGCCCTACCAGTATCAGTTACCTGGTACCTATGACCTCAGAGCTGACGCAGTCACTTACCACAGGGTCAGAGGTGGGTGTGGAGCTGAGCAGTGACCCCAGGCAGTGAGCCTGTGGGAGGCATCTGTACAGAGGCCATGCTGGGCTGCTCTGCAGTCCTGCAGGGAGCTCTCTTGGCTTTGGGGTAGGGAGTTTGCTAATGGGAAGGCAGGGTTGTATGGCTGGAGGGCATCAAGACCCTAACTCCTTTTCTTTGGTGGCGGCAATGAGGACACATTTCGGGGTAGCTCAGCCTAATAATTACGGCTTCTCTAAGACGACGCCCCTTCACCAGCATGGGGGAGCTGACTCCACCTCTACACTGGAAGCCACCTCAGCTGCTCTGGGCCCTTCCACCTTTTCTCCCTCTCCCTACTTCCTGAGACCCTGGGGGTTCCTGCACACAAGAAAGGGCAGCTCTTAAGACAGGAAGCCCAAGAACCCCGGGATCCAGGAGCCCTCCATCAAGGAGGCCACCCTCCAGCAGGGCCGGGCAGCCTGGGAGTGGGGGCAGGGACAGAGGGCAAGGTGCAGCTGGCTGGGGGGGACCAGAGGAGCGCCGTTCAGTGAGGCTCCGCGGCCCCGTAGAAGAAGGGGTAGTAGAGGGAGCAGGGGTAGGAGAACATGAATTTGACGGCAAACTTCATCTCCTTATTCTTCTTATCCCAGCGGTAGACGGCCATGAGCAGCAGCTGTCCGTCCACCTTGCGGCCCATGACAAGGAAGCTGCCTGCCAGGCTGTCCAGCTGTGGGCAGGGGCAGCCCGCGCCATTCTTCATGTGCAGCACCAGCCTCTTGGTGTCCTTGCGCTTCAGGGGCCCTGGCTTCAGCAGCTTCCTCTTTTTCTGGGCTCCGATCAGCTTGCGGTCCCCGTTCTCTAGCTTGACCTCCTTGATGCGCATTTTGACCACTGTGGGGAGGGGGTAGGTTGTGTGTGTGTGACTGCAGTGACAGGGGAGCGTGTGTGTGTGTGTGATGTGTTTCTGTGGGGCACAGTATGTGTGTGGGACATCTAGGAATGTGAGGGAGGTGGATGAAGGCAGGGTCCAAGTCACCTCGGGCTGGTTGCTGAGAGCCTTGGATAGCTGGGGAGCAGGAGCCCTGGGCTTGGGGGTGTGGAGAGCCCCTCGGCTAGTCTCTCCCTTCTTCAGGGAGAAGCCACAGAGTGACTTTGCCCACTCAGGAAAGGAAATTCTCTTAAAATCTCTTGTGTTCTCTCACACTTGCAGTATGCAGTTTCTTTCCAAACAGACCAGCAACTTAAAAGACTCCTGTGAAGTCAGGACTTCACTCTTGTCTCTTATAGACGGGGGCTAAGATACAAAACAGGGAACTGATTTGGCAAGGGTCATGCACAGGACATGGGTCCACACATGAGCCTGGCCCTGACTAGACTTGGCTTGCTTGTTCCAGGCAGGGGGAGCAGTGGGGACAAGTGCACTGGATACTTGGTGGAGGGGCTTTGCTTCCATTTGGAGCCCTTCCCTCCCTCCTGCCGTCTCCTCCACCTCTGGGCCAAGCCTGCACCCCCCAGAGACCATCCAGCCACAGGAGTCCTCTGTGGACAGTGCCGAGGGAGTGCTGTGGGAGCCCCTGGCCGGAGCGGTTTGGGAGGCTCAGAGACTGTGGCCTTGAGGGCTTCTGAAGCCGCTGAGATGTGCAGAAACGGGTGCGTGACTCTTGGGAGAATTTTTGGCCATCAGATTCTATAAGGGGTCTGTCAGGATTCACGGTGCTGGATGTGGGTCAAGGGAGAGGGGCTGGGGTGGCATCAGGGAATGGCCACTGGGCCTCAACTCACCAAAGTCACTGGAGCACATCTGCTCCATGAGGCCGTCGGCACTGTGTTCCATCTCACACTGCGCGCAGATCTTGGTCACTGAAGAGACAAGGCGGGGCGGGGTGGGGAAGGCGGTGAGGAGATTGGTGTCCACAGAGCCACGTGGGGGCGGCTCCTCCACCGACCTCCACTTCCTCACCAAGCAGTGGGGTGACAGCACTAACACCAACACTTGCTCACTAACCCCCGGAGACTGCAGGGACAGAGCTGCCAGGTGGGCACAGGTACTGCCCCGTGACCCCAGTACTTGTAACCACGATGTGCACCCAGTCCTCAGCCTGTGAAGTCGGTGTTCTTCCTATTAGAGAAAAAGGGGCTGAGGTTCACAGAGGTTACCCAAGTCTGCAAAGCCAGTGAGATGCTAGCTTTGGAGGCAGGACTTGTCACTCCCAGTCTAGGGCTAGGGTGGCGATGTTTGTAGGGTCCAGGTGTGCGTACGTGTGTGTACATGCACTTGAGTGAAGCTGGCTGGGCTGGAACTGTGGTAAATGGAGCAGTGCCTTTTCTAGCAGGTAGCTTAGTGTTTGAGGGAGCTCAGAGAAGCTGAAGGAGGGCAGAGGGAGGCCCGAGTGGGATTCTGGGCCTGGAGTTTCTGTGCCCACCAGGCTGTTAATGTCTGGGCTCAAAAACACTAGAGAAGGCACCTGGCAATGGTCCCGGCTGGGGACTGTGACTGACCTGTGACCACTGGCTCCCTCTCCACATATTCTCAACACTCCCAGCCCAGGAGCCCACAGGAAAGGGCAGAGTGTAGGTAAGGCGCTGCCCCTCTGGAATCTCTGCCTTTCTGGCTCGGCGCTGCCATTTATCCTTTTTGACTGGGGCTCTAGGTCTGGCTCGGCGCTGCCATTTATCCTTTTTGACTGGGGCTCTAGGTGCCGAGGTGGGCCTGGAGGAGTTTGGCAGGTGGCAGAGGAAGGGGCAGAGCTGTGTGGACTAGCGCAGCTAGGAGAGGCTGAGAGCAGGGAAGAGATCAAAGTAATGGGGCCGGGGATACAGGTGGAGGCAGGACTCAGATCTCATTGGTTCCATGAGCGGGTTTGCTTCCTGCTTTAAGGATGGCGAAAGGGAGGCTCAGAGGAGTTGGAGAAGCAGCCCACCTCAGGGGGACCTGTTAGGCCACCGCTGGGCTGGTCTACCCTTCCTTACCCTGCTAGGCAAAAGGCTTTCACGAGGAAATTGGGGAAGAGGGTTCAGGAGTTAGGGTTCCAGGTACAAAATATGAGAGTATACCCCAGGAGCGCTGAGGCCCCCTCCCCTTGACTCCATCCCTTCCCTCCCCTCCTTCCTCTCCCGGGTCCGCGTGGTGCTTGTCTTAGTGCCCTGGAGTCCGGATGGAAGGGACTATTTAGTGACCTGAGCATTTCTGGGTTGCGGAGGTGAGCCCAGGAATAGGTGGACAGCGTGGGGACACCCACGGATTCAGCCGCTAGGGAAAGTGCGCACTGCGGCTGGGAGTGCTCAGAGGAGCAGAGCCAGCTGGGGAGAGCCTCTGCGAACTGGTGTTGTGGGGGGTCCTAGCCTGGCAGCCCATGGGGGAGGCGGGAAGGCTGCAGGGGACAGTTCCCAGGGAGCAGGGCTGGGCAGGACTGCGTGCTTGCGTGTGTGTGTGTGTGTGTGTGTGTGGAGGGGGTGGTGGGGAGGCAGATTGGGACTTATGGGGCTGCTCGCAGAGCTAAGCTGGAGGGCTTTGGGGAGCGGCCTCTGTCCAGCGTTCAGCTCGCGCCACCCAGGGCCCTAGGAGCGCGCGGGGGCTGCGGCGACGGCGCTACCTGGAGGCGCGGTGGCGGGCAGGTGCCCGAACTGCACGGCGATGCAGAGGTCGTTGTCCAGGGGGAACTTGTGGCAGTGCAGCATCTCGGGCCAGGGGAAGCCGTAGGCCTCCATGAGCGGCGCGCAGCCGGCGCGCACGGCCTCGCACAGTGAGCGGCACGGGTAGATGGGGCGGTCGAGGCAGACGGGCGCGAAGAGCGAGCACAGGAAGACCTGCGTGTCCGAGTGGCAGCGCTTGGCCAGCAGCGGCAGCCAGCTGCTCGCCTGCTGCTTCACCTCGGCCAGGCTCTCGTGCTCCAGCAGGTTGGGCAGCCGCATGCGTTTGTAGCCCACGGTGTGGCAGAGCGGCAGGTCTGCGGGGATGTCGAGGCACTGCGGCGGCTTGGAGTAGGAGCGACCGTGCAGCGGCTCGGCCTGCCAGCCGTAGTAGTCGTACTCCTCGCCGCTCGCCGGCGCCCCGTGCAGTGCGCCCAGAAGCAGCGCCAGCGCGGCCGCCTGTGCGCCCCCCGCCGCCGCCCGCATGGTTACGCTGTCCCGGAGCTCGCCCTGCAGACCTCTACGTCTGGTGCGCCGCGCCCCCAGGTGCCCCAGCGTGCGCCCCTTGTCCCCGTGCGCCTCGGCAGCTGCAGCTGAGGTTGTCTAAGTGGGTGGCAGCCGACGCTCTGCGCTGGGCGCCGGATCCTGGCGCCTCCCACCTTGGGCTCCAGCCCTGGCCTCGCCGCTGGGCCCAGCCAATCTGAGGCCGCCCGCCCCAAGGCATGAGGCGGGGTGGGGCCTTGCGCCCCTCCCGCCCCTGCCCGCGCCCCTCTCACTCCCCGCCCAGATGTGGCCTCACTTTGCCTTGCGACTCTCCCTGGGGCTCCGTCGCCTCCCTCCGCTCACCCTTGCCCCTCACCTTCTCCATCCTTCCTCCTTATCTCTCTCCGCCACAGTCTCTCCTGTTCCTCTTCTCACGCACTTACCTCCCTCGCTTATCTCTGCCCAGGCCATTCCCTCCCGCTCTGTTTTCTCTTCCCCGACACCTTGGTTCTTCGCCCTGGTGGGAGGCTGCTGGCGGCCCACTCATCCTCGGTGTTCATGAGCCCCCTCGTGGTGCTGGGTACCGCAGCCTGGCACAGGCACAGGCTGGGACAGCTCAGTCAGGGTCGGTGTAGTCACAGCCTCACCAACCACTGTTTTTTGTGTTTGCCAGGGCTCAGTGGCTGCCAACTCTGTGCCCAGTCTAAGAACATTACAGAGATTCGGAGGCCGAGAGAAGTTAATTAAGGATTAGACCCAGGTGCTTTGGTTCCAGAGTCAGAGCCCAGGAGCAACCAGGAGGCCTGGGTTCCAGGTTATGGGTGTGTGTGTGTCAGAGGAGCCAGAATTTGAACTCAGTTCTTGGGCTCCTTTCTCTCCGGCCTTGGCCATGCTGTCCACCCTTCCCATGGGAGGAACTTGACCAGGAGGCTTGGTGGGAGGGGACTGCTTGAGTGCCTGGCCTGACCGGGCCCCTCCCAGCCTTAGGTGAGGGGAGTACCCTGATGGGTACATGTGGTGGGCCCTGCTGGCTGGGGCACTTACCTTCCCACCCCCACCCCCATGTTTCCAGAGTTCTTGTCTTCCCCATGGACCCGTCCTCACAGTGGTATGAAAAGAGGAGAGAGTCTACCCCTTGATATTCAGTGAACATGTGTGGAATACCTACTATGTGCAGAGCACCTACTATGCACAAACCAGAGGTGAGGGGTGGCTGGGGATATAGAGGTAAAACAGACATAGCCCTGTTCAGTTGGCCTAGTTGGGAGAAAAAGACACAAGGCAGAGCCGAGCAAACAAGATTCATCGGACAGAGCCTGGGAGGCGGGGCGGGGCGGGGCCGGGATGGGGGAGAGTTGGACAGGACATCTTGTGCGTCCAGGTGACAGCGAGTTGGCTCCAGGTAGAACAAACTGTGGCCTTGCCTTTCCCCTTCTCCCTCTTCCAGCCCCCAGCGTGAAGAAGCTCTGTGGATGACAGGTGAGGATTGGCAGACCAGACAGCAGGGTGTGGCAATGGTGTAAGGGCTCAGACTCTGCAGTCAGAGCCAGGGTCGACCCCTCCTGCTTACTAGCTGTGTGCCCATCTGATGGGTTTCCTGGTTTGTAAAATGGAACTTCCCCAGTAGTCATCTCGAGGGAAATAAAATGAATGGGCAGAAAGTCCCCTGCACCGTGTCAACATGCCCAGGTGTGTTCATTTCCATCTCCCGTGCACACCTTGGCCCTGGGTGTGGTCTGGAGGCTCTGAGCAGCAATGATGATCTTGTGCTCCGGCTCCCTCTGGCCCCTTCTGGGCTTGGCAGCCTGTGTCCTCCAGGGCAGCTGTGGCTTTGAGCGCTGGCAGGGGTGCCGGAGCCCCGCAGGTGGTTGTGCAAGGTGCTGGCTCCTCGGGCAGCTGGTCGGCTCTGCTATTCTTGGCGCCTCAGGCCCTGACCTGGGCTGGACAGAGCCCGGCATTGTTCCTGCTGCTGCTTATGTAGCAGCAGCACATGGGCTGAGGGCTGAGTCTCTACCTGGCAGCTCCAGGGAGGCCAAGGCGCATTGAGGCCAGGTTGGAAGCCTGCTGGAAGGGGAGAATGGGCAGTGTTTGCCTGGCAGCTCTGTCGTGGGGAAGCCCAGGGCTCCCCACCTGGGACTGAGATGGGTGTGAAGATGGATGCCCTTCAGAGGAGCCACCCTAGGCCTGGCATCAGGAGAGCTCTCGCTGGGCGGCCAGGCAGTAACCCTGGCTGTGTGGCCATGCAGGAGACAGCTGCCCTCTGATGTGGTAGCCCTTCTCGATGAGGCTGAACTGGGCCCTCGGCAGCTGGATCAACACCTGGTGTGCGTGGCATCTGTCCATCTTGGAGTGTCTGCGGTCAGTGTAGGCTCTCATACCCCTCAGTTGATGGAGAGGACCGGCTACCCAAAGGACTGTGTGTACTCATGGTTTGTTATGAGCAGAGTTTATGTAGAGGCCTCTCTACCTCATAGATCCTTCTGGGGGTCCACCAGGCCAAAATTATACGTAATTCAGAGACCCACTCAGTGTACATAGTAGACCAGTGGAGTGCAGGGCCATAGAGTAAGAGAAGTGGGTGGGTAGCATTTTGGATTCATTACAACATTTAAGAAACTACCACATGGTAATTTTTTTGGTAGTATCAAAGAGTATCCACAGTTATCTGAAAAGGCTATTAAAATTCTCCTCCTTTTTCCAACTACATTTCTGTGTGAGGCCCCAGTTTTTTTTTTTTTTTTAATGCAATTCAGCCAAAACACATATGGCAGGAGATTGAATGCAGAAGCAGATATGAGAATCCAGCTGTCTTCCATTAAGCCGGACATTAAAGAGGTTTGCAAAAATGTAACAGAGTGTCATTCTCACTAATCTATTTTTGGAAAATATTATTTTAAATAAAAATGTATGCTAATATATAACAATCTTATTTTAAGTGAATTAATTTTTTTCTCATTTTAAATTTCAAATTTGGCCAATAATTATAGATATGAACCTAAAAGCTCACCTCACTCAGTTTTAAAAAATTATTTATTTATTTATCTTGAAAGAGCTACACAAAGAGAGAGAGAGAAATCCTCCATCCACTGACTCACTCCCCAGATGGCCACAACACCCAGCGCCAGGCTAGGCCGAAGCAAGGAGCCAGGAGCCTCCTCCAGGTCTCCTGTGTGGGTGCAGGGGCCTAAACACTTGGGCCATCCTCCACTGCTCCTCTCAGGCCATTAGCAGGGAGCTGGATTGAAAGTGGAGCAGCCACATGGGACACTGGCCCCTCTCACTCAGTTTTTAAGAGTGCAAAGGGATTCTGAGCCCAATATGTTTGAGAATTGTGGGTCTATTTAATTTCTTTATTTCTGATAGAGCTATATAAAATCTGGGCTTGTGGATTTGCCCATTTTTGCTTTAGACTTGTAGACTTTGAAGCTGTGTTGTTAGGAGCATAAAGCTTTGTGATTATTGTAACTTCTCATAGATCACCTCTTCTGTCTGAGTGGGGTGTTCTCCTGTGTTCCTTTCAATGCTTTGGGCCTGGGGGATAATAAGCCCATGAGTGAGCATTAAAATCTGCGATGGGCTGGGCACAGGCCTGAAGGAGACTCACCCTTGTCCATATGGAGAACACAGACACGATGCAGTGAAGCAAGATGAGTCTGGGCTTAGGAGTGAGCCCCACCTGGGGTAGATTCTGACCATTTCCTAGCTGTGTGTCCTTTGGGCAGTGTCTGATGAACTTTGAACCTGTCTGTGTAGAGTATGGTCGAGAGCATCTAATCCTCTGCCTGTGGCACCGGCATCCCATATGGGCACCAGGTTCTAGTCCCAGATGCTCCTCTTACAGTTCAGCTCTCTGCTGTGGCCCAGGAAGGCAGTGGAAGATGGCCCAAGTGCTTGGGTCCTGTACCCACGTGGTGAAGCACCTGGCTCCTGGCTGCAGATCGGCGTAGCTCTGGCCATAGTGGCCATTTGGGGAGTGAAACAACAGAAGAAAGACCTTTCTCTCTCTCTCTCTCTCTCTCTCTCACTCTCTCTCTCACTCTCACTCTCACTCTCACTCTCACTCTCACTCTCACTCTCTAACTCTGTCAAATAAAAAAAAAAGGGCTGGCGCTGTGGCTCAATAGGCTAATCCTCCACCTTGCGGCGCCGGCACACCAGGTTCTAGTCCCAGTTGCCCCTCTTCCAGGCCAGCTCTCTGCTGTAGCCCAGGAGTGCAGTGGAGGATGGCCCAAGTGCTTGGGCCCTGCACCCCATGGGAGACCAGGAAAAGCACCTGGCTCCTGCCTTTGGATCAGCGCAGTGTGCCGGCCGCAGTGGCCATTGGAGGGTGAACCAATGGCAAAGGAAGACCTTTCTCTCTGTCTCTCTCTCTCTCTCTCACTGTCCACTCTGCCTGTCAAAAAAAATAAATAAAAAAAAGGAAAACCCTAGAATGGTGGGGGTTTTTTTGGGGGGTCTTAGGGGAGACCATGAGCCCGAGGCCACAGCGGGAGAATTCCCCAGCACGGCCCCTGGCCTACAGCAGCTTGTGGCTGGAAGTGGACAGCTCCAAGCCATCAGCCCTGGGCACACCTCCTCACGGGGCCCATGGGAGGCAGTGTGGGGTAGTGGGGAGTGCACTCTGCTTGGATGCAAAAGATCTGAGTTGTGCATCTTCATTTCAATAGCAAGTGCCTCCCACATCCTGCATCCCAGTTGTCCCATCTTTGAAATGAGGAGGACCGCTTTGCCCTGTGACCTCTGCGGAGTTCTCCTTCTCTTTAAAGATTTATTTATTTATTTATTTATTTGACAGGCAGAGTTAGACAGTGAGAGAGAGAGACAGAGAGAAAGGTCTTCCTTCCATTGGTTCATCTCCCAAATGGCTGTTATGGCTGGCACGCTGCGCCGATCTGAAACCAGGAGCCAGGTGCTTCCTCCTGGTCTCCCATGTGGTTGCAGGGCCCAAGCACTTGGGTCATCCTCCACTGCCCTCCTGGGCTACAGCAGAGAGCTGGACTGGAAGAAGAGCAACTGGGACAGAACTGGCACCCCAACCAGGACTAGAACCCGGGGTGCTGGTGCCGCAGGCGGAGGATTAGCCAAGTGAGCCATGGCACCAGCCTATTTTATTTATTTGAAAGACAGAATTACAGAGAAAGGTAGAGACAGAGAGAGCTCTTCCATCCACTGGTTTACTCGCCAGATGGCGGCTGGAGCTGCACTGATCCGCAGCCAGGAGCCAGGAGCTTCTTCTGGGTCTCCCACACGAGTACAGGGGCCCAAGGACTCGGGCCATCTTCCACTGCTTTCTCAGGCCATAGCAGAGAGTTGGATTGGAAGAGGGAGCAGCCGGGACTAGAACCGGCACCCACATAGGATGCCTGTGCTTCAGGCCAGGGCTTTAACCCCCTGAGCCACAGCCCTGGCCCCACGGGGTTTTCTTAAGGCCCAGTTGAGACAGAGGGAGGGAGGGAGCTTGCAGTGATGAAGGAGGAGAGGCTGATACTGTGCCAGGACCAACGTGGGGCTGAGGAATGGCACAGGGTCCCGCAGTCCCTATGCTGTGCAGGTCTCCTACCAGCACAGCAGAGGCTAAGACAAAACCTTGTCATGTTGGGCCAGTCTCCTGGAATTGCCTGCCTTTTACAGTCTTAGTGGCCCCCTGCAGGGACACTGTCTTCATTGTAGCTGCTGCTGGGTGCTCAGCAGAAGCCCAGGGTGAGTGGCCTGTGTCATTAATTATTAGTGTTGCCTGGGACCTATTGCCTCCAGGTACCACCCTCTCTGTCCTCCACTGTTTTCTGTAAGAGAAAACCAAACTCAGCCATCTGAACACCCAGTCTCCAGCGCTGTGAAATGTCCAGCCTTTCAGCTTTGTGCACTGCAGAGTCAACCTCTGTCCCTGAGGCCCCCAGCTGGGCAGGGCCTCGGCTGACCCTGCCGAGCAGCCAGGCTGGGTAGTGCCAGCACTTCAGGCCTGCTCAGGACCCCTGGGCGCTCTGCTGGGCAGTGGGTGCTGGCTCTGGGGAGGCTTGAACGGGGCTCACTGGTCACGGAGCCTGGCCACTGACAGGCTTCCAGGGTTGTCCCCGATCTGGTGTTCTCTAGACAGGGCTGTGGATAGAGGGAAGGCTGGGTGATGTTCTCCTCCCCCTGGGTTCCTGGCACACCCAAGCCCTAGGCGGACGCTGGTCAGCCCCTCTGCCTGGAAGCGCATCAGAGAGGCAGCCAAGTGTTTTGGTTAAGACTATGAACTCTGGAGCCAGAACTGGGTTCTAACTTAAGCGGTGGTTCTTGCTTTCTGTTTCCTCATCTGTAAAATGGGAATATTAATAATAATAATTCCTTATAGGATTATTAGAAGGTTAGAGTTAATTTTAAAAATTGGTTTGGACAATGTACACAGTAAGACTGCCTATGTACTTGTCCGTTGTTGTTATTGAACCTTAGGCTGGGCCAGGTTGACGCCAGGTGCTTCTTCCAGGTCTCCCACGTGGTGGCAGGGCAGGGGCCTACGCACTCGGACTATCTTCTGCGGCTTTTTCCAGGCAATTAGAAGAGAGGTGGATCAGAAGTGGAGCAGCTGGGCCTCGAACTGGCGCCTTTATGGGATGTCGGCATTACAGGAAGCAGCTTAATAACCCACTATGCCCCAGTGCGGTCCCCCCTGCCCGCTTCTCTTGCTTTCTGCATGCTGTCTGTCACAGTGAATGTGCTCAGTAAGTCTTGTGTGAGTGAATGGATGGAAAGACAAGAACGTGGTGGAGGAAATAGAAGAAAGTGCTCTTTGAAGCCAGAAGGGCTCAGGCTGGAGCCCAGCGCCAGTGTGGGGCTCTGCGGGGATTCTTGGGAGGTCCAAGGTAGATCAGGAGGTTCAGCGTGACTGCGTGGAGCAGGATGTCGAGCGGCATGTCTGCTGCTGTGCTTTCTGAGGTGTGGGACCTGGTGGACAAGCCCCTGAGCTCAGAGAGGTCAGTAACTGCCCCAGAGCCACACAGCCAAGAAGCAGAACCAGGACTCCAACCCAAGGTTTCCTTCTGTGGCTCGTGCATTCCTGGCTGCCTGGGGCAGGTGTCTGGGGAGAGCACTGTCCTGGTGGACACACATCCAGGTTGCCCTGCAGGGAGGTGCAAGTCACTGAAGCTGCGGCAGGTGTGGCCCAGGTTGGCCAGGCTGCTGCTCTCAGGGAGGCACAGTCGGGAGGGGAAGCCGGTGGATGAACAGGTATCATTCATCCAGTCATTTGTCAGCTCAGCCTGGGCCACTTCCTGGCTGTGGTGGAGAGGTGCTGTGGAGTCACCACCCTGTGGGTTGTGGGAAAAGCACTGGGTGCAGTCAGAGGTGCCTGTGCCATGCGGCTCCGTGCTATGAGGACCAGGGCAAGATCTTGCCTCAGTTTTCCCATCTGCAAAACAGGCATGATTAGAATTTCTTTGCTGATTTTTGGGGACGATTCAGAAAGAAGTACGTGAAGGTGCTTGTGATCACTATTATCTGAGTGTTCCCAGCGTGTGTGCAATCACGGGGGGTGGACAGCCCGGCTGTGGTGATGGGGGATCCTGGGGACCCCAGATCCGTAAGATGCTGCAGCTAAGAGCCCTGTTCTGCTGGGCCCTGACCAGCAGGGGTTGTGAAGGCAGCAGTGAAGGCTTATAAGCTGCTCTCCACGTTTCCACAAACCAACACAAAATAGCTGGTTTTCTTGGAAGGACAAGAGTGGATTTCTTTGCCTTTGGCTGGAATTACTTGCTCTCTGGACAGAACTCATTCTCTGTCTGAGCAGCAGTTGATTGGCAATCTGTGAGGCAGGGACAGGGGCCGTGATTGGCCCAGCCAAGGAACACCAGGTCAGGGAGGCCTCAGGGAACTCTGTGCTCTGGGTGCAGGAGAGGAAGTCAGGAACCCCTGGGAGGACCCTGGGGTCAGGGCTGTAGAGGGGAAGCCAGGGTCAGGAGTGTCAGGGGTGGAGACTGGCTCTCGGGGGAATCCTGGACCCACAATGGCCTCATTAAGGAGAAGGCGGAGCTGGGCAGGGCCATAGCAAGTGGGGGAGAGGACATGGTTGACTGAGCCTCTTCTCCCGGACCCCAGCCAATGGAGCAATTGTCCTCTGCTGGGAGGAAGCTGGGGCCCCGCCTGGGAATGGCTGGATGCCTGCCCTAGGGCCACCAAGGCAGTCCTGGCCTTGCCTGGCCCCAGAACAGCTGCTCTGTGCTGCCAGGCTCCAGCAGGGCTCCCTGGTCCTGCTCTTGCAGCTGACAGCACAGAGGGTGGGTGCCCACACGAGGCTCTCTGAAAGGGGCCCCCACTGCCCCTTAGACTGCTCCTGGGAGATGTGGACCCTGTTTGGGTTTGTCTCTGTGCCCTAGGCTCAGGTTACCCTGCTCTGTGGCTGGTTACTGGGCTGCCTTGAGTCTCAACTGCTTCACTTGTCAAATAAGAGTGTGGAGTCAGAAGTTCCTTTCTGCTGGATGGATGGCTGCCCACCTGTGTGGGACATGGGATTGGTCATGAGGACTGTGGAGGCTGGCACTGGCAGGCGGTGGGCAGGTGCGGGGGTGCTAACTTCTGTGCTGTCCATCACAGCCTGCAGGGCCGAGGGTCCTACCCTGCGCCCATGGAGCACCCGTTTAGAAGCGTGGAAGGATGAGTGCTTTTCGCCATGGTTGTTTTATTTATTTATTCTTTAAAAGATTTATTTATTTATTTGAGAGGGAGAAACAGAGGGAGATCTTCTATCTGCTGGTTTACTCCCCAAATGGCTGCAGCAGCCAGAGTTGGGCCAGGCTGAAGCTAGGAACCTGGAACTTCTTCTGGGTATCTCACATGGGTGTCAGGGACCCACACACTTGGTCCATCTTCCAATGCTTTCCCAGGCACATACGCAGGGAGCTGGATCAGAAGTGGGGCGGTGGGGCTGGCACTGTAGCTTAGTAGGCTAAGCCTTTGCCCATGGTGCCGGCATCCCACATGGGCTCCAGTTTGTGTGCCAGCTGCTCTTCTCCTTTCCAGCTCTCTGCTTATGGCCTGGGAAAGCAGTGGAAGATAGCACAAGTGCTTGGGCTGCTACATATATGTGGGAGGCATGGAAGAAGCTCCTGGTTCCTGGCTTTGGACTGGCCCAGATCATCATTGCAGCCATTTGGGGAGTGATCAGCAGATGGAAGATATCTCTCTCCATATCTTTCTTTCTCTGTCTGTAACTCTGTCTCTCAAATAAGTAAATCTTCAAAAAAAAAAAAAAAAAAAAGTGGAGCAGCCAGGACCCAAACCAAGGCTCATATGGGAGGCCAGTGTTCAGGTGGTGGCTTAACCTGCTATGCCACTGGGTGACTGAACTCCTGCCCCCAGTCCTTACTCCTCACCCCTGCATATGCCTTGTGGTTTTTTGTTTTTGTTTAATTCTCTGAGAGACGAGGGGCAGATGTCTTTGGCATTCTGGACTCACCTTGACTGGGCTGATTGACTTGAGCACATCCCACAGTCTGGATGGAAGCTCCCCCTGGAAGCTGGGTGACACACACGTTAGATTCTTGGGCACCTGCAACCCCCGTGTGCTGCAGCTGCAGGAGCTGCAACCGCATGAACAAAGCAGCCTCGGAGGAGCCTTGCTGCCTCCTGTTCTGCACCGGCCTCCTTGTTGGTGGCAGCTTCTCTCAGATGTCCTGCTCACTGGCCTCCATCAGGCTGCGATGAGAGCTTTTCCCCTCTGGGAGCTCCACACAAGCCGGAATTCCCTCCTCCATCTGAGTCTGTCCCGCTCTGCCTGGGGTGGTCAGTTGAGTTCCTGTCTGCTTATGTACCCTACCACCTGCCCAGGCATGGGTTCCTAGTGTTAGTAGTATTTGTGTCTAGGTCCTGTACTAATTGCTTTATCATCTCATTTAAACCTCTAATGGGGCAGATGTTTGGCCTGTGGTTAAGAAGTTACTCCAGGGCCGACACCGAAACTCACTTTGCTAATCCTCCGTCTGTGGCGCTGGCATCCCATATGGGCGCTGGATTCTAGTCCGGCTGCTCTCCTCCAGTCCAGCTCTCTGCTATGGCCTGGGAGTGCAGTGGAGGATGGCCCAAGTGCTTGGGCCCTGCACCCCATGGGAGACCAGGAGGAAGCACCTGGCTCCTGGCTTTAGATCAGCGCAGTGCCGGCCATAGCAGCCATTTGGAGGTGTGAACCAATGGAAGGAAGACCTTTCTCTCTGTCTCTCTCTCTCACTGTCTAACTCTATCTGTCAAATTAAAAAAAGAAGAAGAAGAAGAAGTCAGTTAGCCGCAACCCATATCAGAGTGCCTGGGTTCAAGTCCAGGCTCTACTCCCAGGTCCAGCTTCCTGCTAGTGCACACTCTGGGAGGTGGCAGTGATGGCTCAGGTTCAAGTGGTAGGGTTCCTGCCACCCACGTGGGAGATGTGAATTGAGTTCCCAGTTCCTGCTTTGGCCCTGGCCCTGCCAAGGCTGTTGTGGGCATTTGGGGAGTAAACCAGCAGGTGGAAACTGTTTCTCTCTCTGCCTCTCAAACAAAAACACCTCTGCCCATGCTGGGAGGTAGGTGTTGCTGTTTTTGTTGTCCTCTGTTTGCAGGTGAGAAATCAGAGGTGACTGAGGAGCTTGGCCATGGTCACACAGTGGGGAGTCTCCCAGGTGGGTTCTTCCACCACACACGGAGTCCAGGGCAGCCAGCCCTCTCTCTGCTTTGTCAGGGTGTCCATAGCCACCCTCCAGGGAGGGTAGGATGGTGCTGTTAGTAGTAGTATACATGAGCGTTTATATATATTTTTTTAAATGTGTATTTGTTTATTTGATTGGCTCCCCAAATAGCTACAATGGCTGGGGATGGGCCAGGCTGAAACCAGGAGCCAGGAACTTCATCTGGTCTCCCGCATGGGTGGCAGGGTCCAAACACTTGGGCCATCTTCCACTGCTTTCTCAGGCACATTAGCAGGGAGCTCGATACGTGGAGCAGCTGCGATTCTAACTGGCACCCATATGGGATGCTAGCGCTGCAGGTGGAGGCTTTACCATGGTGTCACAGCGCTGGCCCTGAGCTGTGTCTTAAAACTTTTTAGAGCTTCTTGCTTAAGGGGAGATGCCCACAGGGCCAGTAGTGAGAATGGCTGGGGTTCTGGTGAGGGTAACTCATGGTGTGTTTGGGGGGTCACAGCTGTGATCCTGTTTCATCCTGATAGTGGCTGAGGGAGGCGTGCATGAGCAGTTTCCATTTTACAGATGAGCAAACTGAGGCTCAGAAGGGTTAACTTACCCCCGGTCTCCCAGGCAGGCAGTGACGGCGCTGGAACTGAACAAAGCTCAGATTCTCCAAGACCCACTGCTTCCCACTGCTCCTCGGGTTCAGATTGTGCCAAAGTCAGAAAGACTAAAAGGCCTGCGATTTGCCCCTCCTCAGCCCCCTCCCCCAAGGGCCCGACCAAGACAAAGGGTCGGTGCTTGTTGACCTGGCTGTGTGGCGAGGCCACGGGGTCAGGGGAAGGTGCATTCTTCCCCTCCGCTCGCGTTACCCAGCCTCTGGCTTCCTGGAATTTTTGTTAAAATTCCAAATCGCTTGGCAATAAGTTCTCTTCCCCAGTTCTTGCAAACTGGAACGAGCACCCTTCAGCTTCCAGACCACACACTTTTACATGCTTTCCTGCGAGGGGAAAGCAGATCCTAGTAGGAGACCAGGAGGCAGGGTGAGGGCACTAGGACCAGGCAGCCCCCAGCTCTGAGGGAGGCAGCAGGATCCCTGGACGCCTCAAGACCCAGGGGTGGTCCTGGCCTCCCACCCTGTGCCACCCGGGGGCTGAGCTCACCCATGTCTTACAGGAAGATCACCACGTCTTCCTGGGAGAGGATCAGGTGAGATACCATACGTCACTCAATTATGTGGTGACCCAGAGGACGCGTTTGCCCAGCGGTGCTGTTTAGGGGATGCCTGCAGGATGTGTTCTCTAGCCACTCATATGCCACCGAAGAACCGAATTTCAACCTGAATTTTGTTTGAGCAGTGTGAGAGTCACATGACATGAAACCGTCGGTCCTACCGTGAACAGCTCCATGGCACTTAGTATGTTCACGGTGGTGCACTTAGAACATTCACAGTGGACAACCTTCCCTTCTACTGTCCCAAAATATTTCTGTCACCCTGAAAAGAAACCCCACTGCTGCCCACATGCGAGGCCTGGAATGTTCCCAGTTTCTGGCTTTGACCTGGGGTCTGCCACAGCCATCATGGGCATCTGGGGAGAGTGCTTTCTGTCTGTCTCTTTCTGTGTGTGTTTCTCAAGTAAATTAAAAATAAAAGAGCTGTTGGTGGAGCTGCCGCTCCCTGCTCCTCCTGCCCCGGGGCAGCCACCATGATGCTTCCTGCCTCTGGACAGTTCACATAAGCAATGTACTCACCTAACATACTGTGCCTGGTCCCTCTCACAAAACATGAGGGTTTTTATTTTTTAAATATTTATTTATTTATTTTAAAGCCAGAGTTACACAGAAGGAGAGGCAGAGAGAGGTCTTATGTCTTCAACAACTGGAGCTGCACTGATCTGAAGCCAGGAGCCAGGAGCTTCTTCTAGGTCTCCCATGCAGGTGCAGGGGCCCAAGGACTTGGGCCATCCTCTGATGCTTTCCCAAGCCATAGCAGAGAGCTGGGTTGGAAGTAGAACAGCCAGGACTCGAACCAGCGCCCATATGGGATGCTGGCACTGCAGGTGGCGGCTTTACCCGCTACGCCACAGCGCCAGCCCCACAACATGAGGTTTTTGAGTTCATCCATATTGTAGCCTGAATCAGTTCTAAAGTTCCTTTTGAATGGCTGCATAGTAGTCCCTCACTGAATTTTAATTCATTTACATTTAAGCAGCCATATGTGACTGGTGGCTACTGTACCGATGACTGGGAACCTCTGTGTCCTTCTGGGCAAGTGAGGGCACTGGGCTTCCCCATGCCTGCTGTCACCTGAGGGGATCCATGGGACAGTGGCAGGAGCCAGGGAGGGAAAAGACTGGGAAGGTGGCGTGGGTCCCTCAGAGAAGTCCCAAGCTCTGGCCAGTGATGGACACACATGCTCCATACCTTGGGGTCTTGCTGTGTGTGGTAGACTTTGCATTAGCTCTCCCAGTCCCGCTGTCATCCCTGCTTACAGAGTGGAAGATGGGCTCAGAGGGGCAGAGTCACTTGCTCCAGCTCACACAGCTGGTAGGTGGGAGAAGACAGTTCCGTGAACTGTGGGCTACACAGCCTGATCCCTGAGTGGTCAGTGCAGGCAGACCGAGGACCCGGCTCACACTCAGCTGCACAATTGGAGCCCTGGCTTTCTGGCTCCATCTCATGTTGGTGTCTTTGAGTTAAGACTGCCTGGGTCCTGGGTGCCTCGGGGAGAGTCGGGAAGAGGAGGCTGATGGGTCAGGGCGTCCCGTTGTTATCAGTGCTCCTGCGCCCTTTGCTGCCCCCCCACTATTAACTGATCTGGGAAGGAGGCCCTCTAATTGCTGATCCAGAGTAAACAGGGTTGAGAGCAGATAGCTCTCCCTGGCTGTGTGCCCTTTGCCCTTTGGAAGGGGCGGGCCCAGGAATGTCTTTGGAGTGGGGGAGGGAAGACTGGCTTCTTGGGGCCCCCAGGAGTCAGTGGACATCTTTCTGGTGAAGGCCTGCCGGGCTCCCTATTTGTTGTTCCCTGTCAGAGGGCTCAGTGTGTGGTCGGGGCCTGCAGGACAGACGGCCATCTCTTTTCATCCCTCCTTTCATCCATCTGTCCATCATCCATCCCACCCACCCTTCCATCCACCCACGCACCCACCCATCCGCCCACCCCCCAGGCACCCACAGTCCATCCGTCCTGCCCTCCATCCTTCCACCCTCCCTTCCATCCATTCTTCCCTCTCTCTATTCATCTGTTTTTCTTCCTCTTGTATTTAACTCATCTGTTCATTGCTACACTGTTCATCCACATCTCCTCCTCCCCTGCCATCCCTCGTTCCCTCATTCATCTTCATGTCCTCCCCGAATTCAGAGATCATGTTCTCCAGGAAGCTGGAGAAGAGGCTGGGGGGAGTCCCCTGGGCCCCTGCAGTACTGACGCAGCCCAGGCATGGGGTCCTGAGTCTGGCCCCTCCATGGCCCTCAAGAGCTAACTGGCAGCCTTCAGACACTGCCGGCTCACTGGCGGAGCCTCGTTCCACTCGAGACTGCACAGCCTGTTGTCCAAACGTAGGAGAGTGAAACAGCTGCTGTTAACCTCACCCCTGTACTGCCCTGGGCAAAGTGGGCATTGGTCACCTTGTTCAGCCCTGGCCTCTGCCTGGGGGGGGGTGCTGTGGCTCGCGTGTCCATTTCCCCCAGAGCTGAGCTTGACTCTGGGGGCTGATCCCGGGAGAAGAAACACATATCAGCGCCAACCTCTGCAGCATGCTTGGAAGACCCCTGGTAGAGATCTGTATACCCCTTCTATAGATGGAGACACTGAGGCTCAGAATGGGAAGGGATTAGCTAAAGCCCTTGAGCTGCACAGACCCCTGGACCTCGGCTCAGGTTACCCCATAGAATAACAGCCACATTTCCAAACCACACACTCATGCCCGTTTCGCAGGTGGGCAGGGAGTGGGGGAGGTGACTCCCCAGGGACCTCTGGGCTGTTCAGGGATCTTGCCTTTGGCCAGCAAGGTGGGACAGTTCGAGGCCAGGGCCACAGGCCACAGCCCAGGGCAAGATGGCAAGAGTAACAGAGTGGTTGCTTATTGAGCCGCTATTAAGTACCAGGCACCGTCTTGGGTGCACCTCATATTTTGTGGTAGCTCAGCCTCTGTGGATGGGAGCACCCGATGGCAGCCAGGGACAGATCCCTGGACCCCTTCCTGCTCCCTCCCCACCTGCCGAGCTGTTGGGTTGATGTGGGGGCCAGAAATGTTCTCATGGCCCTGCCACCACCACCACCCATTAATCCCTAACCACTGCAGCTGGGAGATAAGATAGCAGCAGTCCATTAATCAAGGCTGCCTGGCAGGAGGTGGGGGTTGGAAACAGCCCCACATACAGGTGGAGATAAGCCCCCCTCCACTGGCTCCCCTGGGGCCGGGCAGTGGAGGTTGCTGGGAAGCCTGGCCACAGTTGCACTGGACAGGGTGGGCACTAGGAAGTGCAGTGCACAGGCTTGGTGCTCCCGAAGCTGCCTCTGTGTCCTTAGATGAATGACGGCACCTCCCTGGGCCTGTCTTCATGTTGACAAAATAGGTTGGGGTGCATTGGAGGAGATGCCTAGTGACCAGCACTGGGAGAGGATGAGGGGTGCACTCAGCTGTTGGCAGGAGGATGGACAGAGGGACCGTGGGCTGGGATTTGTCCCAGGAGTCACTGTTGTAGGGCCACACGTGGGTGGTGGCAGTGGTACGTGTTAGGGTGACAGGAATGGGCAGATGGGCCCTTGAGCTGCTGTGCACTCCTGGACCGTCTGGCACGCAGTTAGGCACCCGGTGCTGGAACAGTGGTTTGATGCAGATCCCAGCTCAGCCACCCATCGGTGTCATCCCGTGTGGGTTCTCCACCTCTTGGCACCTCAGTTTGCGCACCCCCTGTGATCTGGGGGAGGTTTGGCTGGAAAGAGTGGTGGGAAGTGCTCAGCTCCGTCCTGGCAGGTGCTCAGCAAACATTCATTCTGCTTATTTCCGCCAGCTGGGTCATGGGCCCTGGGTTGAAGCAGATTCTCTGTGGCCGCAGCTCTGGGGGAGGTGGGGCAGCTCAAGCTCCGAGCATGTGGCGGCCCACGGATGCTGGTTGGAAAGCATATTGGGTGTGCTTTTATAATGAGCAGGCAGCAAGCGAAACACAGCCAGCATTTGCTGTCTCCCACAGCTTCTGTGTTCGGGAGCTCGAGTGCAGCATGGCTGGGCAGCTCTGACACAGGCTCTCCTGTGGGTTCGAGGACAAGGTGTTGACCAGGGCTGCAGTCATGTGCAGAGGCTTGGCTGGAGCCGGGGTATCCGGTTCCGGGACCACTCATGCGGTTGCTGGCCAGAGCATCCTTGCAGCAGGGCAGCTGGTTTCTGGAGCCGGTGAGCCAAGGAAGCCGGCGTGGAGGGCTGGAGCAGGGGGCCACTCCCTTCCTGTCTCTGAAGGTGCTTGCCGTCACCAGACACGAGCCAGCCAGGGCAGCCCCCGCTCAAGGGAAGGGCAAAGGCTAACAGCTACCCCAGGCCCAGGTGCCGGGTGCTGGGAACTCTACACACTCTCTCCAGACCCCAAAACCACTTTCTACATCAGGCATTGCCTTTCTTGTACTGCTGGGACTACAGTGGTTCAGAGAGGCTGAGGGGTTTGGCTGGGATCGCCCAGCCAGGAGCACCCATACAGCTGTCTGGCCCCGGGGCTGAGCCTTTCCTGCCCACCAGGCCACTCCAGACCCCAGCTCAGCCGCACCCAAGCCAGCCTTAGCTTTGCAGCCTCACAGGACCAGCTAGGGTAAGGAGGCCACGTTGGTTGTAGGAATTAATATGAGGCACAGGGCTGACAGAGAACAGCCACTGTCGGTGCCACACTGGCATTTTGTTTTAAAGATTTATTTATTTTAGAGTTTGGGAGGAGATAAAGAGAGAGAGGTCTTCCATCTTCTGGTTCACTCCCCAGATGGCTGCAACAGCCCAGGGTTGGGCCAGGGTGAAGCCAGGAGCCAGGAGTTTCTTTTGGATCTCCCACGTGGGTGCAGGGGTCCAAGCATTTGGACCATCTTCTGCTGCTTTCCCAGGTGCATTAGCAGGGAGTTGATCAGAAGTGGAACAGTGAGGACTCTAACCGGCGCCCACATGGGATGCTGGCACTGCAGGCCAAGGCTTAACCCGTTGCACCACAGTGCTGGCGCCAGACGCGGTCAGGTTGGAGTTCTGACTCAGCATTTACTGCATGCCTCAGTCTTCCTGTCTGTGGTGGGAGCTACAGTGGCCTGCAGGTGGGACTGCTGAGGGCTGAGGTGAGGTGTGTCTGCAGCAGGCGGGCTGTGCTAGCCGCCACTGTCATGGCAGGGACCTCCCAGCCCTCACCGCCGAGCTGCCAAAAGGCCGCCCTGCCACTCCTCCCCCTCTTTTAAAAATATGGTTCTGTATCTTCTATTGTTTTAAGATTTATTTACTTATTTGAAAAGTAGAGTTACAGAGAGAGAGAATCTTCCATCAGTTGGTGCACTCCCCAAAGGCCACAATGGCTAGAGCTGGGCCAGGCCGAAGCCAGGAGCCAGGAGCTTCTTCCAGGTCTCTCATGCGGGTGCAGGGGCTCAAACACTTGGGCCATCCTCTACTGCTTTCCCAGGCCATAGCAGAGAGCTGGATCAGAAGAGGAGCAGCCAGGACACGAACCAGCGCCCACATGGGATGCCAGCACTGCCTACAATGCCACAGCACCAGCCCCCTTCTTCTCTTTTTCAAAAATCACAAACATTTTGTTTTTTTAAATGTATTTTTTTGAGAGACAGAGCTCCTGTGCACTGGTTCACTCCCCAAACGCTGACAAAAGGGCAAGGTCAAGGCCAAGGCTGGGAGCTGGAAACAGTCCAGGTCTCTGTGTGAGTAGCAGGAACCCAAGTACTTGAGCCATCACCCTTGCCTCTCAGGTCTACATTAGCAGGAAGCTGGAGTAAGGAATAGAGTCAAGAACCCAAGCCAGGTGTTCTCATGTTGGGTGCCGGCCTCTTAACCGCTAGGCTGACGCCAGTTCCCTGCCCGCCCTCCTCATAATGCACTCCAGTCCAGGCCCTGCTCAGCCATCAGGCATCCGAGGCATGTTGGGTCCAGGAGCCTCAGGACGGGAGGCCACTGCTGTGGCAGGATTCTGGCCGGGCTGCTAACTGCCCCCAACACGCTCCACCCTGCCTCTTCCTAAGCCGAGGGGGACCTGATGGGAAACTCCTTCCCAGGAGCCCCTCTCCAGTCTTTCCAGCAGTGTGGAGGGATCTCCATGCAGCTGCCCAGTCTGGACAGCAGGGGGAGCAGGAGCTGCTTCTGAGAAGCCAGGAGGTCCCAGTGAGGTGGCATGTGGCAGGGTGTGCTTGTCCTGGAAGGCCACCCCTGCCCCCATGCAGAGGCTGGCTGCAGAGGGGCCTTGGTGCAGAGCTGCCTCCTAGGCCTCCCCGGGAGTGTCCAGGCTTAACTTCCAGAGTCCAGGAGATAGGGCAGAGGGAGAGGAAGAGAAAGGATGTAGGGCGTTTCCCGGGCCTGACACCTCAGATCTCAGCCTCTGCCTCCCGAGAGGTCGTGCACTCCATGATCTGTCATCGAGGGCCCCCACCGAGTGCCCACATGCAGCCAGGTGCCATGGAAGCTCCCGGGGCACATGGTAGACGCAGGACGGACATTGTCGTGGGGGTGCTGGGCAAAGGCAAGGGGAAGAAGCAGAGTAATCCCGAGTGTGATGTCATGGCACGGGCAGTCGAGGGGCTCTGTGTCTGCACTTGCTCACCCATGGGACCAGGTGGGAGGGTCTGTGAGTAGGAACAGCCTCCTCCACAGCCACAGCTCACCATGAGGCACCGCCAGGGCCTGCAGCAACAGCAGGGGGCCTGTGGTCCATCAGCCCCTGCGGGATCATCTGGGTGGGGCAAACCCCCAGGGGCCCTGTAGTTGATGGGCTCAGCTTCAAGCCTGGCGAGGCCACTCACCAACCGTGTGACCTTGGCTGAGACGCTTGGCTTCTCTGGGTGCCTACAATGCAGTGAGAAGGCTTCCTAGGCGGTGTGAGGACTGTGCCATCTTTGGTGCCATTCTGCCTCTCGCCAGTCTTGGGCCCTTAAACGTGTGTGTCAGTTTCCTGGCTGTCACAGAGCACCAAGATGCCCTACTTTAAGTCACACATGCACCAGCTCATGGTTCCCATGGGCGAGGAGTCCAGGCATAATCATCTGGGTCCTCCCCACAGGGTGTCAGCTGGGTGTGGGCTCAGTGAGGCATGGGGTTCACTTGCCAGCGTGGTTTGCTGGAACTCATTTCCTTATAGCTGTGGAGCTCATGGAGGTTGTGTCTCCAGGGCCAGCTGGAGAGAGATTTCTGATGTGTCACCTTCTTTAAAAGGGTACACTTCAGCCTGTGCCACTGCTCAATAGGCTAATCCTCCACCTTGCGGCGCTGGCACACCGGGTTCTAGTCCTGGTCGGGGCACCGGATTCTGTCCTGGTTGCTCCTCTTCCAGGCCAGCTCTCTGCTGTGGCCAGGGAGTGCAGTGGAGGATGGCCCAGGTGCTTGGGCCCTGTACCCCATGGGAGACCAGGAGAAGCACCTGGCTCCTGCCATCGGATCAGCGTGGTGCGCCGACCGCAGCGGCCATTGGAGGGTGAACCAACGGCAAAGGAAGACCTTTCTCTCTGTCTCTCTCTCTCTCTCACTGTCCACTCTGCCTGTCAAAAAAAAAAAAAAAAAAAGGGGTACACCTCGATTAGGACAGGCCCACCGCTGATGAATCTCTCTGGTGATTAAATCAGTGCCCACTGAGTATAACAACATTCCCTTGCAGTTCCTGGTCCTCAAGGAGTGGGAATTCCACAGGCCGTGTACACTGAGGGTAAGAATCTCGGAGGCTGAGTTAAAATGATCCATATGACAAAATTATTTTTATAATAAGTTTAATGACCAGTCGTAATTATTTTCATAATTGTTTTTTAAAATGATTTATTTATTTGAAAGGTAGAGTTATAGACAGAGAGACAGAGAGGTCTTCCATCCTCTGGTTCACTCCCCAAGTGGCTGCAACGGCCGAAGCTGTGCTAATTGGAAGCAAGGAGCTTCTTCCAGGTCTCCCACACAGGTGCAAGGGCCCAAGGGCTTAGGCCATCTTCTTTTTTTTTTTTTGACAGGCAGAGTGGACAGTGAGAGAGAGAGACAGAAAGGTCTTCCTTTGCCGTTGGTTCACCCTCCAATGGCTGCCGCGGACGGCGTGCTGCGACCAGCGCACCGCACTCATCCGATGGCAGGAGCCAGGTGCCAGGTGCTTTTCCTGGTCTCCCATGGGGTGCAGGGCCCAAGCACCTGGGCCATCCTCCACTGCACTCCTGGGCCACAGCAGAGGGCTGGCCTGGAAGAGGGGCAACCGGGACAGAATCCGGCGCCCCGACCGGGACTAGAACCCGGTGTGCCGGCGCTGCAAGGCGGAAGATTAGCCTATTGAGGGCACAGCGCCGGCTTAGGCCATCTTCTACTGATTTCCCAGGACATAGCAGAGAGCTGGATTGGAAGTGGAGCATCTGGGATTTGAATTGGCGCCCATATGGGATGCGGGCATTGCAGGTGGCGGCTTTACCCGCTACGCCACAGCACAGGGCCCCATAATTTTTTTTTAAAGATTTATTCATTGATTTGAAAGAGTTAGAGGGAGAGACAGAGAGAAAGATCTTCCATCCACTTGCAGATGGCTGCAGCGGCCAGTGCTGGGTCAGGCCAAAGCCAGGAGCCAGGAACTTCTTCTGGGTCTTGCACATGGATAGCAGGGGCATCTTCTGCTGCTTCTGCCTGGCCATCAGCAAGGAGCTGGATGAGAAGTGGGGCAGCCTGGACATGATCCAGCACCCATATGGGATGCTGGCATTGTGCCACAACACTGGCCCTTCTTCACTTTTGAAACAAACTCAAAAGGAATGTCAATTTCAAAGATATTGCTCAGCTTCAGTAAAACAGTTCGTGTGTAAACCTGAGATGCACTTCCCAGACAGAAGTACTCGCGTCTCCACACTCTGCATCACCGTTATCCATGTTAAACACGCAACAACCTCAAGGGGTCCCCCAGGATGAATTGAGGACACTTGGTTCTGTTTTGCTCTGTGGTCAGGTAGGGCAGGGGCACCTGGAGCTGGCTGGGCTGATGCTGAGACAACAGGAGCACTCTGCAGACACACACAGGTGGGCAGCAAGCGGTGCCTCCATTTACAATGGGATATTTTCTGTGGAGAAAAAAGGAATGAAATGAGCAATCAAGCTATGAAAAGACATGGAGGCAGCTTAAATTCATACTGTGAAGGGAAAGAAGCCAATATGAAAAGGCTGCATGCCGTGCGATTCCAACTGTACTGCATTCTGCAAAACACACAACTGTGGAGCTGGGGAAAAGATCAGTGGTTGCCAGGGGCTTGGGGTGGGGAGGGATGGGCAGGTGGAGCACAGAGGATGTTTAGGACAGCGAAACTGTCAGACGATAATCCTGTGGAGGATGCAGGCCGTTAAGCATGTGGCAAGGCCCATGGCGCACCCTACTGTAAAACCCGGGGCTTTAGTTAGGAACGATGCATCAGCGTTGGTTCGCCGTGGTAAGAATCTCCTGCACCAAGGCAAAATGTGGATGATAAGGGAAACCTGTGAACTTAATTCTGTAAGCCTAAGACTGCTCTAGAAACAAAGCTGGGGCACGTGTTGTAGTGTGCTGGTTAAGCTGCCACCTGGGACACTTGCATCCTGCATCAGAGTGTCTTGGTTAAGTCATGCCTCTGCTTCTGGTTCGGCTTCCTGCGAATGGGTACCCTGGGAGGCAGTTGGTGATGGCTCAAGTACCTGGGTTCCCATGACCCGTGTGAGAGACCTGGATACAGTTCCAGACTCCTGGCTTCAGTCTGGCCTGCCCCCGGCTGTTGCAGACCTTTGTGGAGTGAACCAGCAGATGAAAAATCTCTTCCTCAGGGCCAGTGCTGTGGCATAGTGGGTGAAGCCAGTGCCTGCGGTGCTGGCATTCCTTATGGGCCCCGGTTCTTGTTCCGGCTGCTCCACTTCTGATCCGGCTCTCTGCTGTGGCCTGGGAAAGCAGTGGAAGATGGCCCAGGTCCTTGGAACCCTGCACCTGCACAGGAGACTGGAGGAGGCTTCCGGCTCCTGGCTTTGGATCAGCCTAGGTCTGGCCTTTGTAGCCATTTGGGGAGTGAACCATTGGATGGAAGACCTCTCTCTCTCTCTGCCTCTCTCTGTGTGCAACTCTGACTTTCAAATGAATGAATAAATCTTTTTTTTTTTTTTAAAGAGATCTCTTTCTCTGCCCCTCAAAAATAAATATATTGTCACTGATACAATTTTAAATTGCCGATGGGTGATAATAAAATTTAGTCTGACTTTTGGTTTGATTTAGTAGCCTTCTAAGTTCTCTATGAGTACCCTCCATACTGAGGTCCCTCTGATGACTCCCACCTCCCAGCAGTCCTGAGCCCACCTCTGCCAACACCCCGGCGTCTGCGCAGTGCATCATGGGACTTGGCCTCCCATCTTATGAGGCCTGGTCAACAGGCAGGAGAGCACTGCTTTTTTTCTTCTTGTATCTTTTAAAAGCTTTTTATTTTTAATAGGCTTTACTTTTTAGAGCAGTTTTAGGTTCCTAGCAAACCTGAGCAGAAAATACAGAGAATTCTCATACCCCCACCCAGCTGTGCAGAGCCTTCCTGGCTATGGATGTCCCTGCCCTACCGTCCGGGAGCCCCACTGATACGTCAGTGTCACACCCAACCATGCTTGAATCGGGGCTCACTGCTGGCGGTGGACAAACGGATGATGACGTACCCAGCTGATCACTGAGCCCTGGGAAATACATTACCAGTGAACTCATCAGTCCCAAGGCAGAGGTGTCCAACCCCCTCTGATGGTCCTGCCTCTAAGGCACGGAAACAGCCTTGCAAGGGGCTGGCACTATAGCACAGTGGGTTAAAGCCCTGGCCTGCAGTGTTGGCATCCCATATGGGTGTCGGTTCCAGTCCTGGCTGCTCCACTTCCTATCCAGCTCCCTGCTAGAGCACCTGGGAAAACAGCAGAGGATGGCCCAAGTCCTTGGGCCCCTGCACCCGTGTGGGGACCTGAAAGAAGCTGCTGGCTCCTGGCTTTGGATTGGCTCAGCTCTGGCCATTGTGGCCATCTGGGGAGTGAACCAGCAGAAGGAAGATCTCTCTCTCTCTGCCTCTCTGTAATTCTGCCTTTCAAATAAATAAATAAATCTTTTAAAAAAAGTCAGTAAAGCTATTTTAGAATAAAAGATTTAGAGAATGTTTAAAAAAAAAAAAAGAAAAAAACCAGGGGGCCGGCGCTGTGGTTAATCTTCCCATGTGGGTGCTGTGCCAGCATCCCATGTGGGTGCCGGTTCTAGTCCTGGCTGCTCCTCTTTCAGTCCAGCTCTCTATTGTGGCCTGGGAAAGCAGTGGAAGATGTCCCAAGTGCTTGGGCCCCTGAACCCGCATGGGAGACCCGGAAGAAGCACCTGGCTCCTGGCTTCCGATCGGTGCAGCTCTGGCCGTTGTGGCCATCTGGGGACTGAAGCAATGGAAGGAAGTCCTTTCTCTCTGCCTCTCCCTCTCACTGTCTGTAACTCTACATCTCAAACAAATAAATAAAATATTAAAAAAAAAAAAGCCTTGCGAAGGTTATTTAGTGGGGAAGGGAGAGGAAATGGCTGTCTAGTGGGTGACCAATAATGTTTGCTCCAATAATTTTTGCTCCAGAAGCCACACTTACGAATAAATAAATCTTTTCTACTTATAAAATAATACATTTTAGAAAGTCTGAGAAGTATGCAATAAAACTCAATACAGTCCCAGATTCTGGTGCTGACTGCATTTGCATTGTGCAGTAGTCCTTCTAGAATTCCACCTCTCTTTGCTTGTGGTGACACATAAAATGAGGTTCCAAGCAAGGGCCATCCTGGGAATGACTGAGGCATCCTTATATACATATGCAAAAAAATAAAAATTCATAAATATATATAAAATATATATATATATATTAGAGAGAGAGAGCACTTGCATCCTCTGATTCACTCCTCAAATGCCTGTAATAGTTGAGACTTGGCCAGACAGAAGCCAGGAGCTGAGAATGCCTTTCAGTTCTCCCATCTGGGTGGCAGGGATTCAATTACTTGAGCCATCGCCTGCTAACTCCCAGGGTATGCATTAGCAGGAAGCTAAAATTGGGAATGGAGCCAGACACTCTGGTGTAGGATGTGGGCGTCCCAAACAGTGGCTTAGCTGCTAGCCTGTGTCCCTGCTGCTGGCTGAAGCATCGTAAGGTGCCCATGCAGAAGGAGATGCAGGGCAGAGCACCGCAGGTGAGGATCTCACCGCAGGTGAGGGAGATGTCTCACCTGTACCGAGGGCAAGAGAGAACAGGAACTGGAGATTTGGGGGCTTTTGAGAGCATTTTTTTTTAAAGAAATATGTATTTATTTGAAAGAGTTACAGAGAGGCAGAGAGAGAGAGAGAGAGAGAGAGAGAGAGAGAGAGAGAGGTCTTCCACTCGCTGGTTTACTCCCCAAATGGCCACAACAGCTGGTTCTTCGCCAAACTGAAGCTAGGAGCCAGGAGCTTCTTTTGGGTCTCCCATGTGGGTGCAGGGGCCCAAGGACTTGGGCCATCTTCTACTGCTTCCCCAGGACAAAGCAGAGAGCTAGATTGGAAGTGGAGCAGCCAGGACTGGAACCGGCACCCATATGGGATGCTGGCACTGCAGGCGGCGGCTTTACCTGCTACGCCACAGCATCCGCCCAGAGAGCATTTCTTTACAGAAAGCTTTGTTATGAGTCTGAACTCTCTGGGCAGTTGGGGTACCGACCCCAAAGGGAGGGAATGTTTCTCTTCAGCTCAACTCTGCTAAGTGGGCTTCACAGAGACCCCTTGGGGGAATCTGGAGTTTGGGAGGCTCAGAATCCATGTCTGATGCAAACCCGAGGAGCTGAGGGATGGGGACTGTGACTTTTTTTTTTTTTTAAGTTTCTTTATTTCTGTTTATTCATTTTTTAAAAAGAAGTTTATTTCTGTTTATTCATTTTTTTTAAAAGAAGTTTCCTTAAGGGACTGTGACTTTCAGCTTGGGAAGGTGTTGCAAGGAGAACAAGCAAAAGGGACCCACTTGGGAGGCAACCCCACCGCGATGGAGTGAGAGAAGGCCGTGTGACGTCCCCTGTGGGCCACATGGGGGCACAGGGAGCTGCTGTGGACTCTGCCTGACACGGGTCCATGTGATCGCACCCAAGGAAACAGACTCAAGCGAAAGGCCAGTAAGTGCAGTTCAAACCTTCCAAGGGTTCCCATCAGATCTGATTCTGTTCCCAGGCTTCCCCACGCTCCTCCCTGGGTTCCTCCTCAAAGCTTCCCCATCTAGGGCCTCATCCTGGTCCTCATAGGAACTTCCCCACCCCTCAGGACAACAGAGTCCAGCACCCGGGCCCACCTCTTTGTCATTGTCATTACCCTGCTGGGCTGCAGCCAGCTGTCAGGGTGTCTCCACCCGGGCTCTTGGCAGTTGCATGTTAGAAGAGGGCTTTGGAAAGAAGGAAAACTTGGATTTTCTCCGTTAGGGCTGTGTGCAGTGTTATACTCATTTAAGGGCAAAAACACGTCATTTCTGTGAAAGAACCACAGCAAACACGCATGTGAGGCCTGCCCTGCCACATGGGTTTTCCTCCCTTCTCGGGCTTCTATCAAAAGTGTGACGGCCCCGTTACTCTGTCTCCTGTCTCTTGCATCTATAGTTTCTATCTTTAGTCTCTCTCTCTCTTTCTTTCTTTTTTATAGCATTTTTTAATACTTTTAAAAAAAATTTATTTGACAGCTAGAGTTATAGACAGAGAGAGAGAGAGAGAGAGAGAGAGAAACGTCTTCCTTTTCCGTTGGTTCACCCCCCCAAATGGCCGCTATGGCCGGTGCTGCACCGATCCGAAGCCAGGAGCCAGGTGCTTCCTCCCGGTCTCCCATGCGGGTGCAGGGCCCAAGCACCTGGGCCATCCTCCACTGTCCTCCCGGGCCACAGCAGAGAGCTGGACTGGAAAAGGAGCAACCGGGACTAGAACTGGCGCCCGTATGGGATGCCAGTGCCACAGGCAGAGGATTAACCAAGTGAGCCATGACCCCTTTAGTCTCTGTCTGCTACGTCCTGGGTGGTTTCTTCATACCTAACTTGTAGCTCACATATTCTCTTTTCAGCTATGTCTAATCTTATTAACCCCATCCCTTGAGATCTCATTTCATCCTTTTTCTAAAGGTTGAAGTTTTATTATTTTTTGAATCTGCTGTGTCACTTTGTATAGGTCTAATCCCTGCCAGATTTTTCAAGCTTGGACTTACATTTCTGTGACTATAGTAAACCTAGTTGCTTCTAGTTTGTGTCTGATGATGCTAATATTTCATATGCTTTTGGCCCTGTTTCTGTTGCCTGTTTCTTTTGTTCTTGTCATGGGTTGGGAACAATAGCTTCAAGGCTAGTTTCAAAATCCAGAGAGTTATTTTTATTTGCTTCAGCCAAATGCTTGGAGGTGTTACCTGTTAGGGACTGCCACAGTTCAGCTCCTAGGCTTGGCTATTTCCTGCTAAGAAGCCAGGGCGTCGGCCCTGCGCCCCATCCAGGGTGTGCAGTCTGAGTGCTCTGCAGGGCCCGGAGTTCAGCGTTCCCGCCCTTGGCGAGCTCCGGGCTTTCACTTCTTTCCCTCGAGCGCTGAGAGGGACTTGAACACAGTCCTGCCCCAGTGTCTGTTTCTCCCAGGTGAGCGAATGCCCTGCGGACAGAGCAGCTTCGCAGGCTGAGCTGGTCTCTGGGTTCCCGTCTCCTCCAGAGCTCAGCCCAGCAGCTCCTCGGTGGTTTGTAATCTGCACCGTTTGTGGCCCACCTTCCATCTGTTGACGTCAGCAGGGGACTGGCCTGTGTGACCTCATCCTCCGTGACCTTGTCTACCCGAAGAATTCGCGACTGGGTCTCGAGTCGCCCAGAAATAGCCACCCTGATTTATTTGCTGTCGGCAACGCCTGCGTTTGTTTTCATCACCAAGGGCCCTGGATGGGCCCAGCACACTGCTGACTGGTCACGCGGGTGGGGGTGTCTCCTGTGGTTACTCTCATCACGCACGTTTCTCTGTCCCCGCCAGCAGCAGCTGCAGCCGTCAAGCAGTCGGAGATCTGGTGTCAGCTGGCTTTGCTGCTTCCTCGCTCCTTGCCGTGGATAAGGAATTTACTTTCCCTTTTAGGCCTTTGCTTCCTTGAATAGTTGATTTGCAGCATGGGATCGAGACTCAGATCTCCTCTGGTTATCTCTGCAGTAATGCCTGGGAGAATCCCATCCTGTGCTTGACACACCGAGATGCTCCAGGAGTGTTGGATGAATATTAATAGGAACAGCTACCCGTTTAGTTGCAAATACAAGGCAAGTCTTCCAAATAACAATGGCTTCAGACATCCTCTCTCTCTCTCTCTCTCTCTCTCTCTCTCTCTCTCTCTCTCTTTCTCTCTCTCTCTCTCATAACAGACATGCGAAGGCGGGCAGCCCGGGGCTGGGCTGGTGACTCCACTGCTCAGGGCCCCCAGCACCTGCTCTCTCGTCGGCCTCCATCCTCAGCGTGTTGCTTCCTGCTGCAGGAGGTTGCCCAGGCTGCACCTGCTTCCAGGCAGCAGGGGGAGAAAGGGCAGGGAAAGGGCACAGCCTTCCCATTCCAGGAGACTGCTTGGCTGACCTGCACAACACACCCGCCTGATCCCAGGGGCTGCATCTCGCACACTGCTCACAGGTGCTGCCAAGAAGTGGAAAATAGAATCTGCGAGTGGGGGCCACTGGGCTGTTGTGGGGTTCTTTTTCTAAGGAAAAGGAGCACTGGTAGGCAGCTGGCAATTTCTGCCTCGGCAACCTTGACTGACCCCTCTTGCTCGCTGCATCTCACTTGCTCACTGTGGAGCTGGGTGGGGTGTTGGGAGGAGCGCTGTGCGGGCTGCTCTGTGCCATGCAGGGAGTCAGCATCACTGGGCCCCGGCCACTGGGCCTTGTGACCACCAAAACAATCCTACAGCTGTAATTCCTCCTAGGGGACAAGACTGCTCCTTGTTCAGAGCCTGTGGGCAGGGTGATTTTCAGGTCCTTCTAAGAGTGGCATCCTGTGAGTCTGGTTCTGTGATGCTTGGGTCTCACTGACTCCATGTGACAGTGGGCAGGGGAGGCAAATGTATGTCTACTTCTCCAGTCCTCCCTGGCTTTGGGGTGGGGGTGGAGGGAGGCCTTCTGCATCCAGGGTCAAGGTCATGTGGTCAGAGAAGGGGAAGGGACAGAAGGAAGGGAGAGGTCAGGACAGACCTCCCAGGCCTGGGAGGGGATGGAGACCTGAGCCTGGAACTCCTGGCCCCAGCAGGCCCTGTTGCTCTCCCCGAGGCCCTTCACCATGCCTGGCGTGAGAGCCGGAGGGAAAGCAGCTGCGAGAAGCTGGCACGCGGGCTTCATCTGTCACGATGTCCTCATTAGTGACTCCCACATCCATTGGCGGGACCTCATAACCGGGGCCTGCCTGACCTTTGGGGCTGCAGATGCTCCGGCTGGCAGGGCTGATCAAAGAGCCTCGGGGCCTGGGCCGGTGCCCAGGCTCTGCCGTCCCTCCTGCAGGCCCTCGGTCCCTTCCTGTTTCTGGTCCCTGCCAGCAGGCGGAGCCACTGGGTGGATTGTGCCGTTCTGTCCAAGCCAGAGGGGACGACGGGTGAGTCTCAAGAGTCACACTGCCCGGATCCAGAGCTGGTTCTGACTTGTGTAGTTGTGTGGCTTTGGACAAGTGGCTGGTTTGTCCCCCAGTGTGCAAGGTGGGGGCACTGATAGTGTATGTGTTGCAGGGTTGCTGCAAGGGGTACCTGATGCTGTGGTAGAGTGTGCAGATAGCACCTGGCACAGAGCAGGCGTTCAGTCAGGGGTGGCCTTGCTGTGCCTGGGGGAGCCCCGAGGCGCTCTTTGTCCTTGACCTTGGAGCCTCTGGTACAGTGCTGCTTAGAGAGGTTCAGCAGCTTGTCCAGGGCCACAGTCAGCAGCATGGCCAGGGCCTGACTGCCTCAAACGCAAGTTCGCCACCACTCATGGTCAAGAGGGGAGCTCAGGAGGCAGCAGTGGCCTTGGGGCTGTTCTGCCCAGAGGGGCTGGGATGTGGGAGCTTCCTGTGCTTAAAGCAGCAGAGTGCCTGCCAAGGCTGGGCAGACAGGATCAAGGCGTCCTTGCAGGAAGATAGGGATGCAGTCGGGGGCGGCAGGGACCAGCTGAGGCCACAGAGCAAGCAGAGCCAAGCTGGGATCCACTGAGTGGACCCCGTGCCCCCAGCTGCCTCAACTGTGCCCATCAGAGCACTCCTAGCTCAAAGAGCCAGCATCGCTGGCCACCTGCCCAGCGTAGACCCAGCTTGGACCCAGGCCCGTGCACACCAGCACATTGTCAGCCACACCTAGAGATGTATGCTGGGAGCCAGGGGAGGAGTTGATCCAGGCCAAAGCGACTGCTCTTGGAAGTGGCTCAGGCCGTGGGGAGGGGGGTTTCAAGGGGTAGGGAGGGCTCTCCTGGGTTTCCAGTAGCTGCAGGGCCTGCCCTGCTTGGTGCTGGGGGTGGGGGTTTGCACAGCATGAAGGGAGTGGGTCCCCAAGGCCAGCCTGGGGGGCCTGTGTTTGGCACCTGTCAGGCCCCCCACTCTAACTCTTCCTGCCTGCCCTGGCTCACTGGTGGCCGGGTATGGAGAGGGATAGTGAGGACTGTGGCTGGGTACAGCGGGGCTTTGGCAGACGTGCTGGGTCTGAGGTCAGGGGAGATGAGTGCCAGCCCTGGTTCTGGCGTCTCGGTGTTATTAAGTGCAGTATTTAAGCTAACCTAATAATTATAGTGCCGTCATAATTGTGAGTAATGACTACGAATTTATAATGAGGAGAACTATTTTTCAGTGCTTACTATGTGCTGGGCATCATGCCAGGTACTACCTATGCACTGTCTCCCACCTCTCCCAGTAACCACATGAGAAAGTATCGCTAGTCCCATTTTCTTTTTAAAAATAAAATTGTAGGGGCTGGCACTGTGGGGCAGTGGGTTAAAGCCCTGGCCTGAAGCACCAGCATCCCATATGGGCACTGGTTCTAGCTCCAGCTGCTCCCTCTTCTGATCCAGCTCTCTGCTGTGGCCTGGGAAAGCAGTAGAAGATGGCCCAAGTCCTTGGGCTTCTGCACCCATGTGGGAAACCTGGAAGAAGCTCCTGGTTCCTGGCTTCGGATCAGTGCAGCTCCGGCCATTGCAGCCATCTGGGGAGTGAACCAGCGGATGGAAGACCTCTCTCTCTGTTTCTACCTCTCTCCGTAACTCTTTCAAATAAATAAATAAATAGTATTTATTTGAAAAGCAGAGAAGACACACACACACTCACAGATATTTTTTATCTGCTGGGTCACTCCCCAAACGCCCGAAATAGCTGGGGCTGGGCCAGCCTGAAGCCAGGAGCTGGGAACTCCGTCCAGGTCTCTCACAAGGGCGGAAGGGCCCAAGTCCTGGAGCCATGCCCCGCTGCCTCCCAGTTGCTGCACATTAGCAGGGAGCTGGAATTGGAAGTGGAGTCGGGATTAGACCCAGGTACTCTGACATGGGATGCAGACCCCTGTCCCGCTCCGCCAAACGCCCGCCCCTAGTTCCACTTCCGAGGGGAAGCGCACTGTGAAGGCTGAGACTTGCTCAAGGTCACGCTGCAGCCGCAGGGTGGGACTGGGGCTGGACGGCACGCTGCGGGGCATGGCTGCGGGGCATGGACTGACGGGACGTCTTTCCCTGTGACCCACTTTCTCAGGACTTCCTCTCGCTCATCAGCAAAAGCGGTCTTAAATATCTTTATCCAGAGTAAGAGCGTCAACTGAATGAAGGATGTGACGAGAATCTAACTTCCTTCACCATTTAATCCGCGATGATGTATGGAGCCCCTGTGTCATGCTGGCCGCCATTCTGGGCACCAGAGGCACCGCAGTGCAGAGCGCTGGCGAGGCCCTGCCCTCGTGGGATGTGAATTGCGGCGGGGTTGGGCGAGATACACACTCGCCAGGTCAGGGGATCAGCGAGTCCCGCGCCTCTCGGTGCGCTCGGTGCACAGCACACAGCAAGACACGTGAGGGCCCCAGCGGCTTCCGGCTTCCCACTTCCGGCTTCCGGCGGCGGGAGGGCGGAGCCGGGAGCAGGTGCCGGAGATCCACAGGTGAGGCCGCAGCGCCGCGGGTCTGAGCCAGGAAGCGGGGGTGGGGGGCGCTGGGAGACCCGGGCAGGCAGGAGCCGGGCAGGGTGAGTCTTGTGGGCGCTGGCGGGGAGACCGGATTTTATTCTGAGGGTTGCGTGAGTTAGAAATACCCGTGTTACAGAGACCCGGCCCAGCAGCAGTAGGAGCATCCAGACGCTAATGTTTCTCACCGGGAAAGTAGAGCCGGTGCTGTGGGGTGGCAGGTAAAGCCGCTGCCCGCAGCGCCGGCATCCCATATGGGCTTGAGCTCCCGCACTTGAGACCTGCTCCCAGGAGATGCTGACGGGGCTGGGCCTTCGCCCACACTTGGAGAACACAGGCCGACTGCACTGCAGGGTTTTAAGTGAGCCGTGGCCTGATTTCTGTGGCTCTGTGGAGGGTGCGGTGTAGGGAATGAGGCGTCACCAGGAGGCGGGGCAGAGAGGGCAACTCCTGGTCACCTGGGCTAGGGTAGGGGGCCGGGAGACAGCACCGGTTGGGTTTGTGAAAAGAAACTTCAAGCATTATTTACTTTTTAAAATAATTAAATGCCTATGAGATAAAATATACTATCTTGATCATTCTTAGTGGCATAAGTAATGCACAGTGCCACTTCCAGACCTCCCTCGTCCTCCCAAATGGAAATGGCCCACTCCCTCTTCCCCTGGACTCTGGAGGACTTGCACCGCCCGGGGTGCCTCCAGCAGGTGGACCCCTGCGGCCTGGGCTCTTCGTGCCTAGCGCCCTGCTTTTTGTTGAGGTGGATTTTGCTGACAGGAGGAAGCCAGGGCAGGGGCAGGATTAGGAAGGAGCCCTGGGCTTGGGGCTTGGTGGTGACTGAGACGGGGAAGAGCTGGCACGCGCCCTGCACACATCGGGCGGCGTCGCATTCAGCATTGTTTGCAGGAGTTATCAGCCATGAAATTGCCTGCATCAGGGCGGCTGAACAGCACTGTAATGAGCAGCACACCTGGGGCCTGCGCACGCGGTTTCCAGGCTCGTCAGTGGCCGCCTGATTGGACTGGGCACTTGGCCACCAACTCCCACAGACCGAATCCAGCCCTGCCTGGTGTTGGAGGGCCTGAGAACCGAAGAGCTTTCACGTTGCTCAGTGTGAAGCGGTGAAAAGGACTGGGGAGCCCTTCAGCTAGAGCACTTGCCCTGTTTTGCCTCCTGGACCGCAGAGCCTAAAACATTTGCTGCCCGGCCCGAAGCAGGAAAAACTGTCCCCTGTCAGGCTTGGCCCAGACAGAAGACAGAGTGTTCAAGTGGAGGCTGAAGAGCACAGCAAAGCAGGACAGGCCCCCTCCCCACCACGGCTCGTCCCTGTTCAGGTCCCCGCTCGCAGCCACGTGGCAGCCGTGCCGCCCGCCCTGCCCCGTCACCAGCTCTGGAAGCTGAGCCGTGGGGTTTAGTGCCAGCCCGGTGCTGCTTACCAGCACAAGTGATTTATTTGGCATCTCAGTTTTAAGTGGGGCCTGTGCTCCCCAGAAAGCTGTCTGGGTTAGAAAATTGCCTCTAATAAATGCACGTAATAAATCCATTCTTTTGAACTTAAAGAAAGGTATTCAAGTTTTATAAGAGAAGATCAGTTTCTCCTCATCCTCACTAAATACATGTTGCATACGTAATTAAAAACAATGGTTTGAATGGGTGTTAAATTATCGGCTTGCCAAAGCGCAGTCATGGCTTTTATTTTTCCAATTAATCATGCAAAATAAATAAACAAACAAACAAATAAATAAATAAATCTGTGTGCTGGTTTCTCCCTGGTGAGGCCTCCTCGCCAGTCCCCAGAGACCCGAGAACCCGTGAGTCCGCGGTGCGTCTCAGTCCAGCGGCGCTTGGAGCTGCCGGGTACGAAGGCATCTGCGGAGGTGAGTGGCCGCGCACCCGGGCCTTTACACTGTGGGGCACTGCTGTGCGTCCTCCTGCTGCCCTGGCCTCGTGGCCCTGCAGGCGGGGGCAGCCCCGTTCTCCCGCTCACTCACTCCCGAGGGCTTGGGCCCTGAGAGGTCGGCAGCTTCCGGCCCACCCCTGAGGCTCCGAGGGCAGGGGTTAGGGCTGGCTTTCCCTGCCGCTGTGATGTCGGCCGGCATCCAGCCACTTCCTGGGAGGACGTTCTCGCCACCTGTACCTCTGAGGGTTCGGGGACGGGCGGGGCATCCTTCCAGGAGGCATTTCGGCCCCTTTGTTCCTCAGTGGTGACTGCGTGTCCTGAGGGAGGTTGGGAGCGTGGCCTTGGTGAGGCCCTCAGAAGTCTGCTTGCCGCGCCTTTGCGTGGCTGACAGTGCCAACAGGATCTCCGCGCCCAGCTGAGGACACCAGTCCCGGGTGACCTGCTGCTTCCCCAGCTCCCGGTGGCTGCAGCCTCTGTCCTCCAGAGTCCCGGTTCACCGTGTGTTCACGCAGCATCTCCTCCGTGCCGTCCTCCGCACTCGGGGAACCCCAGTGAGCAGAATGGCCGCGGGAGGCCCCGAGCAAGTGTGTTCCATGCTGCTCTCAAATACAGTGCGGGCCTGAGGCTGTGTGTGTGTCCGGGGTGCGGGAAGGCTTCCTGTGAGAGGAGCTATCGGACAGGGTGCTGCCTGCTGAGTGGGACCCACCGAGGCACGCAGGCAGCGCTGGGGCAGGTGTGTGTGCAGAGATGGGAAGTGACAGAAACTGGCGAGTTCAGATTGGCAAGAGCCATGTGGCTGGAGCCTGGCTTGCTGTGGGGGGTTCAGCTTGCCCCCAGAATTCCTGGTGTTTATAAGTAAATTCGCTCCAGAAGGGACCACTAGGGGAAATGGCACCTGTAGGCTGTGCTGGGGCCTGCCTCTGAAGGGCTTTGGGGAATGCACTTGTGGCTTTGTTCGGGGGGACCCCAGCAGCGAGCAGCCCTAGGGGGTGGCAGTCCTGCGGGCTTTAAGGCATGGGGGCCCTCACCCACTCGTTGTGGGCTGGCTCCGTGGGTGCCTGCTGGCGAGGAGCAGCCTGTATTGGGTCTCACCCTGACCTTTCTAGCCATCACTGTGAATAACCTCTCTCTTCCCCAGGGGCCTGTGGGCCACACCTCCTGATTTAGGGCCAGAATTCTTTAGCACCTGCTTTATGCTCTCTTAAGGTAAATCCAAGGTGGGAGATGGTGGCCCTGCTCCCATCTTCTCAACGACAAGTGATTCTTTGTGTCCAGTTTCCAACTGTTGGCTCAGCCCCGGCAGCAGCAGGTGGGAGTTTGGGGCCAGGTCCTCCATTCTGGTCTTGGAACGCGTGCACCAGCGTCATTGCACTGGAAATACAGGGGCAGGTGTTTGGCCTAGAGGGTAAAACTCTGGTTGGGATTTCCGTGTCCCACACTGGAGTGCCGGGGTTCAACTCCTACCCTGGACTCCTGACTCCAGCTTCCTGCTAATGCAGACCCTGGGAGGCAGCAGTGAGGCCTCCAATAATTGGGTCCCTGTCAGCCACGTGGAAGACTTGAATCACATTCCCAGCTCTTGGCTTTGGCCTTGGTTGTCACGGGAATTTGGGAAGTTTAACAGAGATTGAGTTCCCTTTTGGTCTCTCAGTTTCTCTACCTCTCAAATATGTAAGTAAATAATAAAATTGAAAACAGGGAATGCAGGGTTGGTGCCGTGGCTCACTTGGTTAATCCTCTGCCTGTGGTGCCAGCATCCCGTGTGGGTGCCAGGTTCTAGTCCCGGCTGCTCCTCTTCCAGTCCAGCTCTCTGCTGTGGCCTGGGAGGGCAGTGGAGAATGGCCCAAGTGCTTGGGCGCCTGCACCCACGTGGGAGACCAGGAGAAGCACCTGGCTCCTGGGAGGGAGGGAGGGAGGATGAGAGAGAGAGAGAGAAAGAGCAAGAGATTGAGATCTTCCATCTGCTGGTTCACTTTCCAAATGTTTACAATGGCCAGGGCTGGGCCAGGCTGAAGCCAAGAGCTAGAAACTCAAAATGGGTCACCTACTTGGGTGGCAGGGACCCAAGTACTTGGGCCGTCACCTGCTGCCTCCTAGGGTGAGCACTGGCAGGAAATTAGAACTGGAGCTGGGACTTGAACCCCGGCACTGTGATGTGAGCTGTGAGCATCCTCGGCGGCAGCTCCCTCCTTTAAAACACTTGCTATCTGTTGATTGCTACTGAGAGAGAGACAGCTGGGTGCTGTCTGGAATGACAGCTCTGTGCTGTGAACTTTCTGTGTACGTTCATGATTCCTTCCAGCACCTTGGTAAGACTGGCTTTCTTATCCCATTGCCAGATGAGGAAATGCAGGCCCGAAGCAGCACAGACCCTGTCCTGAATATTTTGTGTAGAGCTGGGATTTGAACTCAAGGCCAGCTAGAACACCAAGGCCAGAGTGCTGTTATGACCCCCACTTCACAGACAGGAAAGCTGAGGCCCAGAGAAGTTAGGGGTCTCCCTGTCACACTGCAGCTGTGACCCCGGAGCCTGCGTTCTTCACCGTGATGCCAAATCCTGCCTTCCAGCGCAGTAATCTTGTTCTGTGGCCTAACACGGGGCTAGCAGGTGCACAGGAAGCAGCTCAAAGAAATGCTGGTTAGTAGGACCATTGAGATTATTCTCAGAGCGCGGCACTGCTGCACCCAGTGTGACGCACCTGTGGACACATAGACCCGTCGCACCGAAGGGCATGCCTTTTTAACGTGATGGACTGTGTGGTAACAGCCACTGCTGTGGCTTGGGATGAGCGGATGTTCAAGCCGTCCTTGGGAATGGCTGGTGCCGCCACCCTCAGCGGTGGGTGTTGCTCACGGGCTCCCGCCCAGGTGCAGGGCTCCTGTGTGTCAGGTCGTGGGGCTGCCCGGTCACAGCTGAATGAAACTCCTTCCTGGTGGACTGGACCAGATGTTGTCCCGGTATTGAGCAGCCATCTGTTAAATGACCCCCTGTGCAGCTCCAAACACTAGATATTAATTAGCCAAATCCATCTTTCTTCCCTCTGCAGGCGACTCCCGTGCTATTGCTAGGAGTCGCCTTAGGTAAGGCCGGGATGGGTGCGCAGTGGCCCAGCAATGGGCCAGCGAGACAGCGGGAAGCGTGCGAGTGCAGTGCCTGGGGAACGGGAACGGCTCTCAAGACAGGGGCTTGGGGGCCCTTCCTGTCTCTGCTGCTGTGGAGCGTGGGATGTCCGGCTCTCCCCGTCCCTCACCTCTTCTCCTGGCCATTGAGGTGGCCCAAGCCTTGGTCTTGTTGAGCTGCTGAATTGGCATAATCTGGAAGCTGCTGACCTCTCGCGTGGGGTCAGAAGCATCCTTGTTACATGAGCTACTTTCTGCAGGGCGTTCTGTTACTTGCAGCCGAAGCATAGCCCTGAAGAGCTGACAGGGCTGCCGGGGAGACGAGGAACGCACGTGGGTGCCCTTGGATTGCCGCAGGCCGCTATCAAAGGCACCGCATCCCGGGAGGGAGGGAGGGAGGGAGGAGTGAGATCAGTGGGCGGGGTGAGATCCGGCTTTGGGAAGCGTTCACAGAGGAGGAGGGAGAGAGACAGCGAAGGGGGTGGCCTTGGGACGACAGCAGTGCTTCAGAGCTGGGCTGGGCAACCTGCTCTCACTCACCAGCCGGACGACCTTGGGCAGCTGACTTAGCCGCGCTTGGCCTCAGTTTCCTCATCCGCTCAGTGGGGCTATAACAGGGCCCGAATGTCTAGTGGAAGCAGCTGCCATGACATAGGCCCAGCAGGAGCCCCTGGGGGCGCTGGCTGAGTTCCTGCCGCGTACCCTTTCCCAGTGGCTCCTGGCTTGGGCGCAGATCTCTCTACAGGGCCCCGGTGCTTGGTGCTCAGCTCCACCCAGGACCTGCACTTCCCCTCCCCAGATCTGGGTCCGGCCCCAGATTCCGGGTGTTTTCTGGCCGTGAGTTTGGAATCCCTGGTCTAGCAGACCTAGAGACAACTCCCCTGCCCTGCCAGGATCTGCTGGGGGAGGGGTGCGCCTCCCTGCTGGCAGCTGGCTCGGGCCCCAGGGTACCCCGGGTGACGGAGGGGTGTGAGCACGTTCAGGCGTGTGCCCGATCGATCGTTCATTCGTGTGGGCTCGGGCTTCCTTCCTGATCCCGACAGGCCACTGTTTACATAGAATGTAAGGAGCTCATGGCAGGGAAAACACAGAACGCATGGTGCTGAGTGCGTGGGCGGCCATGCCACGAGTTGGGCTGGATTCTAGCCCTGGGCTGACTTGACAGGGGACCCGTTGCCTCTCAGGTTAGCTCCTCCCCCTCTGTGGAGCTCGGTGGCTCATTCTGCACCACACCTGGGGAGTGGCTGATGGAAGACGCCTGGGATCCCACCCATGGGTCTTGCCTCCTACTGCCTTCCAAGCCTGCAACCGGCCTGCCCGTTTCTTACCCGGATTCATTGATGGGACGTGAATCTTGTAGCCCGGGTCTGTCTGCCTCTGCCCTTTGTGTCAGGTGAGACACAGATAACAGAGGGACTGTTGGACAGTGGCTTAAACTGTGATCATACTGAATTATCCCAGAATTATAACCCAGAGATGATGAACAGATCAAAAATGTCAGTAGGGACCCAAATCTCTCGATCTTTCTGCCCAGCCATTCTCAGTCTGCTTACTTTCCTTATAGTTATTACCTTTTGGTGGCAACATGGCTGCCACAGCTCCAGCCATCATACCCTCACTCAAGCACATTGGAGGCAGGAAGGGAGAGGAAGGGGCAGTTTCTTCCATTAAGTGCCTGTCTCTTTGATCAGAAGCAGGAAGCCCTTTGGCAGATTCATCCTTTATCACCAACTAGAACCGTATCTGACTGCAAGGGAAAAATGGAGATGTGAGAATCCGGGGAAAGTAAATGAGATAACTGCGTTAACCTCAGCACAGCTGTCATTCATCTGGGTAGAGAAGGAAAGCAGGGCCTGTGGCAATGAAGAGGAGGAGATGACTTTGGGGCAGGCGCTGACAGCCTGGGCTGGGCTGTCACCCTGTGCCTGCCTGACTTGGAGCTGCACCCTGTGGGTGCCTGCGGGCTGCAGGGCTCGAGGTGGAGATGCTGTCACCCCGCCCACCTCGTGCAGCCGTGGCACAGGCGAGGATGCCGTCCGTCCCCGTGCAGAGCGGTCCCCCACTCCAAGTTTGGATGCGGTGACTGTCCTGTCGCTGGCTGCTGTTTCAGACACAAATACCACCACACAGGTGCGTGGCAGAACGCACCCCGAACGCAGGCTGGGCTTGGCGGAGTGTGCGGGCACGGCCTCGCAGCCCTGGCGCGGCTCCGCGACCTGGGCAAGTCCTGGGACTTCCCCGGGCCCCTCTTCAGGTCCCTGCAAGCAGCAGATTGACAGCTACCTTTCTGGGTTCCCGAGGGTGACCTGGGGTGACTGGGGGGAGGCTGGGGTCCTCGAAGGTGCGAGCATCTTCCTGCCTTCGATGCTTCTTCTCGGGCACATGTCCATTTCTGCTTTTGGACTTGAACCTGGCCACCAGGCGGCTGAGCAGTTTGGCTGGGAATCACGACTGTGCATATTTGGGAGCAAGGGTCCTGCAGCTCCTTGGCCAGGGTCTCTTTCTAAGCTTTCCCAGCGAGCGGGCAGGCAGGTGTCCGCTCCTTGGTTCGCGGGTGTCTGGGGGGCCTTCCCCTCCTCTTTCCCGATGTGTTTCCTTGTTTGTTGAGGGAAGCCTGCATAGAGACAAGCCCACAGATCCTCACACGTCCTGTGGCGCTCGTGTCAGCGTCGCCCAGACGGAGACGGGGCGGGTGCTTTCCCGTCCCCCCAGAAGGCTGCCGTGCCCTCCCGCCGGCTGCTGGCCCTCACGGCCCTGGGGGCTGATCCTGAGCTTCCCGAGTGGCCTTGCACGCTGCATGCTGCACGTCGCTCTCCCCGTCCCTCTCCTCTTCTCCTGGCCTGTCGTGGGCAGCCCCTCAGCTGCTGCCTCTGGCACATCACTGGGGACACCGCGCTTTTCGTCTGCGGAGAGGGGCAGGCTCTCCATGGAGCCCCTCTGGCAGGGCTGTGTCCGGGGAGAGGCGGACAGCCCTGCTGGCACCCAGAGCGCCTTTCCTCCCGGGCAGCTGTGGAGCCCCGCTGGCCCTCGCCCTTGCAGTGCTGGGAGAAGGTGGGGGTGGGCTGGGTGAGTGAGCATGAGCAGGGGTCCTTAGGGGAGGGGCTGGGTAAAGCTGGAGACCCGAGAGATCTGCAGCATAGGGGGTATGGACAGCAGCTGGGGACGCTGGAGGAGTGACTTCCAGCTGCAGGTCTCGGACGGTCGGCCTGGCCGCCCCCCTCCTGTCTGCATTCCCAGCTGAGTGGCTGCCCCCCTCACAGGTGGGCTCACTGCCTCCAGTCGCCGCTGTCCCCACAGCTGCCCCTGGCATCCCTTCTGGTCCCCTTCCCTCTGACCTGGCCGGCCCAGCTCCACAGCTCAGCTGATTGGGGTGAGTGGGAAGGGCCGCTGTTGGAGCCGGCCGTCTCCAGGTCTGCCCGGGCAGTGCAGGGGCTCCTCGGGCCCTCCCCCCCCCCCCGAGAGCAGTGACAGGTGTGCAGGGTGGGGCTGGGTGCGAGCGCAGGATGCTGAGATGATGGCACCGAGGCCTGTGGGAGTGTGGACCTCCCGGGCAGAATCTCCGGGGCTGCTGGTTCTAAACGCAGACCCAGGGCAGACGATCCCGAGGGCAGTGCCCCAGGGGCTGTCTTGTCGCTCAAGTAGCACCACAAAGCAGAGCAGGTAGAGCTACGGGACCAGGCATGCTTTGAGGGCACACCTGGGCCCCAGCTGCACTTCCGGGCCTCTGCTGGAGTCGTGTTCTGCGCACCCTGTCTCCTGGGCACAGCTGAGGCCCCCTCCAGGCTGAGGGCATGGCGAACACCTCCCCCAGCCTTCCTACCCTGCACCTGTGGGAAAGGTCACGCTTGTCTTTTCCCAGAATCTTCGCGTCACCACCCAGGCAGAGGGCCAGCTCCAGGGGGTGAGACAGTGGCTGGCGGGCAGGGCAGAGCCACGTTCGTTCTTGGCCTGGTAGCCTGACAGCTGCTGAGCTCAGGCCAGGGAACAGGGCAGGGAGAGGGGGGGCAGGAGGGATGTGTCCAGAGGGAAGGTGCTTTCCTGGGTTTGGGTGCGGCGGGCAGGGCAGGGCAGGGCAGGGCTGGGCTGGGCTGCTTGTCCCTTTGGAACCTACAACCACAAGGGCAGGAGGGAGTGAGGGTCAGCAGGCACACCCAGGGGTGGGCAGGAGGGACCAGGCGGCCAGGAGGCATTAGGAGGTGCACATTCTCAGGCTGTTTTTCTGAAGCTTTACTAATTAATTAATTAATTATATTTGAAAGGGAGATAGATATATAGGTTGATTGATTGCTTTTCCTATCTGCTGATTCACTCCCCACTTCGCAGATGCCTGCAACAGCCAGGGTTGGGCCTGGAACTCCATCTGGACCTCCCACGTGGAGGCAGGACTCCAGGTACTTGGAGCCAGCACCTGCTGCCCCTCAGGGTGCACATTAGCAGGAATCGGAAACAGATCCGGGACTGAAAGTAGGCGCCCCGGTGTGGGACACAGGTGTCCAGAGTGGTGACGGGAGCCGCGAGCCGCTGTGCTAGGAGCCGACCCCTTAGGATTTTCCAAAGCTCCTCAGGAGATTGGGAAGTGCAACAGAGGCTGATAACCTGTGACCCGGATGCAGCGGGGCGGGGCTGCTTATGTTTAGTTTGCCTTGCGTTGGGTTAGGTTGTGAGCCGCAGACTGACAAGCTTGGCGCTGGCTTCTGTGAGTGGAGCAAGAACACGGTGAAGCGCTGGGCTCTGAGCCCTGGAGGGCAGTCAGCGTGAAGCCCCTAGGCTGGGCCAGAGGCGTCACGTGTGCTAGCAGGGAGTCCACCCTGTTCGGTAGGAGTCTCAGGCTCAGCCTACAGATGGGGGGCCCGAGTCTGGGCCTGGTTGGGGAGCTTGCCTGTGTCGCTCTGCTGTGGAGGCCTGGAGCCTTCCATGAGGTTGACACATGCCGAGAGGCTGGCAGGAAGGAGTGCTGAGACTTTCAGGCTGAACTCCCAAAGGCGGTGTCTCCGGGGTAGCCGGTGCCAGTGAGGGCTCAGGAAGGTGCTGAGCCCCCGTTCTTCGCCTGTGGGTCCTGGAGTGGGGAGGAGGTGAGGGTTCTGTTCACTCCCTTCTGGAACCTCAGATTCTGTCGCAGGCTGGCCTGAGCCAGCTGCCTTGAGCGGTTCTTAAAAATTTATTTATTTGGCCGGCGCCGTGGCTCAACAGGCTAATCCTCCGCCTTGCGGCGCCGGCACACCGGGTTCTAGTCCCGGTCGGGGCACCGGATTCTGTCCCGGTTGCCCCTCTTCCAGGCCAGCCCTCTGCTGTGGCCTGGGAGTGCAGTGGAGGATGGCCCAGGTGCTTGGGCCCTGCACCCCATGGGAGACCAGGAGAAGCACCTAGCACCTGGCTCCTGCCATCGGACGAACGCGGTGCGCCGGCCGCAGCGCGCCATCCGCGGCAGCCATTGGAGGGTGAACCAACGGCAAAAAGGAAGACCTTTCTCTCTGTCTCTCTCTCTCACTGTCCACTCTGCCTGTCAAAAAAAAAAAATTATTTATTTATTTTCAGTTTAATTGAAGGGAGAGAGAGATTGAGACACGCGGAGGGGTGTTCTGCCCATGCTGATGGTGCTGAAGCTGCCAGGGCTACGGCCAGCCCACAGCCTTCACCCGAGTCTCCCACATGCGCACTTGAGACGTCACCTGCCGCCTCTCGGGTGTGCATCAGCGGAAGCCACGCAGCTGGCGCTCAGACCAGGCCCTCTGATGTGGGTGTGGACGTCTTAAGTGGTGACTTAAGCCACTGCACCAAACCCGGCTCCTCAGCCCGCTGATTTCAAGGAGAGGTGCCACTGTGCTTCTCATTGCATCTAAACAGGTCCCTGGACCTAAAGTGAGCTCAACAGTGTGATAAAAAGTGGCCTCCCTGCTGGCCTCCAGAGCCCCCCTCCACACACACGCACACATTGCATTCATGCAACACTCAGAATTACTCTAGTTCCACAAATTGGCCATCAAATTCAGCCAGAAATACTAATAGATCGGTCAGCATTGTGGCGTGGTAGGTAGAGCCTCCACCTGCACTGCCAGCATCCCTCGTGGGCGCCGTTTTGAGTCCCGGCTGCTCCACTTCCAGTCCGGCTCCCTGCTGACACCGGGGAAAGGACAGAGGATGCCCAAGTGCTAGGGTCACTGCACCCACCTGGGAGACTCAGAAGCAGCCCCTGGCTCCTGGCTTCGGCCTGGCGAGGTTTGGCTGTTGCGGCCACCTGGGGAGTGAACTCATGGATGGAAGATCAATCTCTCTCTCTCTAACTCTGCCTTTCAAATAAGTAAGTCAACCTTCTTTTTTTTTTTTTTTTTTTTTTTTGGTGACAGGCAGAGTGGACAGTGAGAGAGAGAGACAGAGAGAAAGGTCTTCCTTTGCCGTTGGTTCACCCTCCAATGGCTGCCGCGGATGGCGCGCTGCGGCCGGCGCACCGCGCTGATCCGATGGCAGGAGCCAGGTGCTAGGTGCTTTTCCCTGGTCTCCCATGGGGTGCAGGGCCCAAGCACTTGGGCCATCCTCCACTGCACTCCCGGGCCACAGCAGAGGGCTGGCCTGGAAGAGGGGCAACCGGGACAGAATCCGGAGCCCCGACCGGGACTAGAACCCGGTGTGCCGGCGCCGCAAGGCGGAGGATTAGCCTGTTGAGCCACGGCGCCGGCCATAAGTAAGTCAACCTTCTAAAAAATGCTCTTGGGAGGGTAGTGGGGGAGACTCCAGTTAAGCAGCGTGTTGCAGACCACTGAGTCTGCCGGAGCCCCTCCCTGCTCCCTTGGCTGATCCACAGACAACAAAGCAGCCCAGGATTGTGCCACAGGGGCTGCTAAAGGGGAAAGGAGAGCGTTTTGAAGGTGCAGCTTGGAAGAGGCCCAGGGTTGCTGTTTAATGGTGACTGTGAAATCTGTGATCGCCACGCCGGCTTCCGCAGCAGGTGTCGGTGCTGTGGGCAGGTTTTTGCTGCTGTGGCAGAATTCCACTTCCCTGCTGCTGACAGCACTCTGCTTTCTTGGGGCTTTGTGAAGGAGCCGCAGGTACTTGGGAGAACTGCTGGGAGTTCCAGCCATCGCTGGCTGCCTCGCCTTGGGCAACGGGCTTACCCTGTGGCTCCTGGAGGCCTATGCTGCTATCTGAGGCAGAGTAGCAGGAGCCAGATTTAGCCTCCCCGCCGAAGCAATTAAAAACAACAGGCGAAACCCTTGAAGTCAGGATTGCACGACACTGGATATCAAACCACGTGGTGCAGGGACTCCAGAGAGCTTTGCAGTGGTCTCCATGTCCTGCCCTGTCCCTGTGGGGGAGCGGAGGCCAGAGGAGAGGAGCAGAAGTGGACCAAGACCAGCTTCTAGTGCTGACGGGAATCGGCGCAGCCTCACTCAAAGGTCGACTGTGAAAGGTCAGGGTGTGTCCTCCAAACACCACAGAAGCCACCGAGAGAGCAAGCCGTTAGCGCTGATCCGCCAACTCGGGGTCATCAGAGACTGCCTCCAAACCAACGAAGAACAAGGGGACAAAGAACCAGATGGGACAAAGAGAAAACCAACAGCAAGACACCGGACTCCTGTCAACACTCGCGTTCAATGTAAGTGGTTTCTACACCGGTTCGAGGTCATATGGGATAGACAGGCGAGAAACACACTTTAAATGTACAGATGCAAATGCCTGCCGGGTAAAAGGGTGGGGAAAGACACACTGTGCTGACAGCAGGCAGAGGAGGCTGGGATGGCTGCCTTAATACCAGACAGCAGATTTCAGAACAAAGAACATCAGCCTGGTAAATCCGTACTGCGAGGGGGCTTCAAAGAACTCGTGGAGAATTCATGCTATCTTTAAAACATTAATATTTATTTATTTTGATTTACTCGAGAGGCAGAGACAAACAGAGCTCTTCATCTGCTGGTTCACCTCTCAAATGTTTGAACAGCCAGGCCTGGGTTGGGGCGAGAGCCAGGACGTGGGCACTCAGTCTGGGTCTTTCATGGGATTGGAAATGACCCAACTACTTGGGCCATTACCTGCTGGCCCTCAGGGTGACAAATCATGACTCTCAGCTTCTTCCCAGGAAGCTGCACCGGAAGCTAAGCTTGGACTCAAATCCAGGCACTCTGACATGGGACACGGACCATCCAAATGGTGTCTTAATTGCTTTGCCAAACTCCCACTCTTACATTATCTTTTAATTCCATTTTCCATGAACTTTTAAAAAATGTTTTATATTTTATTTGACAGGTAGAGTTATAGACTGAGAGAGAGAGAGTGAGAGAAAGGTCTTCCTTCCGTTGGTTCACTCCCCAAATAGCTGCTACAGCTGGCACTGCACCGGTCCGAAGCCAGGAGCCAGGTGCTTCCTCCTGGTCTCCCATGGGGTGCAGGGCCATCCTCCACTGCACTCCCTGCCACAGCAGAGAGCTAGACTGGAAGTGGAGCAACCAGGACTCAAACCTGGTGCCCATATGGGATGTCGGCGCCGCAGGTGGAGGATTAACCTAGTGAACCACGGCGCCGGCCCCTCCATGAACTTTTTAATGTACTCTTGTATCTGTCAACATCTAATCCATATAATACAGGAAACATTGATCCTGGCCTTGTTGGATTTCGGGAAGAACCAAATGAGGTGTTTCTTGGGAAAGTGCTTCATAGACTATAAAACATGACACAGGTGAACTGGACGTCACTCATTAGAAGTAGGGTCATCTGAACCCCTAGAAAGACTCGGGCAGCGAGCTTGAGCCATTTGGTCCTCAAGAAAGTCACAAGGAAGTACCAGATGGCAGCTTGGGAGGGCAGGGTCACACTGGCCGGAGTGGCTGCAGTCCAGGCATGTCGGATTGGGGGTGCCCGGCCAGCGTCCTCAGGCCTGAGGGTTTCCAGGATCTCTGGTGACAAGAGCTTCCCTCTGCTGCAGGAGGACAGCCAGGACTGGGCTGAGCCTCAATCCCGCAAACACCGGGAGCGCTGGAGTCCCAGCAGATACTCGGCTCCGAGGAAGGCGGCCAGCGGTTCCTAAGCGGTCTTTTCTGGGCATGGTCTCATTCTTGAGTCTGATTTGGTCGGGGCTGATATCATCATCCCCACTCAACAGAGGAGCAAGTGGGAGCTGGACACCATGTAGTCAGGGGCCGGCGTGGTGCTGCAGCGTGTTAAACCTCATCTTGCAATGTTGGCATCCCATATCGGGCTGCTGGTTTGAGTCCCAGCTGCTGCACTTCTGATCCAGCTCCTGGGAGAACGGCGGAAGATGGCCCAAGTACTTGGGTTCCTGCCACCTGTGTGGGAGATTTGGATGGGGTTCCAGGCTCCTGGCTTGGGCCTGGCCCAGCCTCAGCTGTTTGGGGAGTGAACCAGTGAATGCAAGATCTCTGTCTTTCCCCCTTACTCTGTCATTCTGCCTTTCAAATAGATAAAATAAATATTCAAAAAACCTCTCTCTCTCTCTCACACACACACACACACATACACACAATGAACCCATTGAGTCAGGGTTTGGACCTACATGGTTTGGACCAGAGCCCAAACCCCAAACATGAGTTGAGGGATGGCAAGGCTCAGCAAGCAGAGGGTTACATCTGTACCCGGGGGGGGGGGGGGGGGAGGCGCAGGGGACCCTCCAGGCAGGAGGCCCCAGCTTTGCCTTTAACTAGCACTGAACCTTGGTCTTCTCATCTGAAGAATGGGATAGCAGCATTGACCTTTCAGGTTCTGCCACACCTGCTGTGTGCCCTGCACCCAGTCCTGCCCTTGTCTCCCCTCTCTCGGCCATACCTGTTCTCCCTTAGTCTCACCTGCCTCTCCACTGCCTGCCTGGAGCTGAGCAGCTCTGCCCTGCCCCGGAGCAAGTGGAAGACTTTTCCCCGAGAGCTGTGGAAGGCCAGGCTGGTGGTCAGGGGTAGGGACGGACAGAGGGCATGAGAGCTGGGTGAGATCAGTTATTTTCAGTGTTCATTGATTTTTTTTAAGGTGAAATTCACATCACGTACAACTAACCAGGTTGAAGTGTACAAGTCTGTGATGTTCAGTGCATTCAGGATTTTTTTTTTAAAAAGATTTGTTATTAGAGAGAGAATCTTCCATCTGCTGTTCTACTCTCCAAATGGCCTCAGTGGATGGGACTGGACAAGACCGAAGCCAGGAACCAGGAACTTCTTCCAGTCTCCCACATGAGTGCAGGGGCCCAAGCACTTGGCCATCTTCTGCTGCTTTCCCAAGTGCCTTAGTAGGGAGCTGGATCAGAAGCGGAGCAGCAGGACTCACACTGGCATCCATAGAGATGCTGGCGTAGGTGGCAGCTTTACCCACTGTACCACAGTGCTGGCTCCTGCGTGCAGGGTTTTATATCGTCAGTCATCGGTTTTCAAAAACCTCGTTTTCTTTCTTTTTTTTAAGATTTATTTTATTTATTTGAACATTGGAGTTACAGAGGTAGAGACAGAGAGAGCAAGTGAGCAGCCTGGTCTCGAACCGGTGTCCATATGGGATGCTGGCGCTTCAGGCCAGGACGTTAAGCCGCTGCGCCACAGCAACGGCCCCATCAAATCCCTAGTTATCAACACCTTTTCCTCACTCCAGACAAAACCCTGTCCCCTGCAGTTCCTTCCCTTCCCCAGGCCCCTGGCAGCCATCGCCCCTACGGCTGTGCCTATCCTGCCCATCTCTTGTTGAAGGAATTATCGCATGCCACCCTGTGTCTGGCTGCTATACTCAGTGTCCTGTCTCAGGGCTCAGGTGCGTGCAGCGTGTGGCATTGCTGCGTTGTTTTTTCTGGCTGGGTACCGGTGCAGCGCGTCTGCACTCCATGCTGTGTTCTGCACTTGGCCTGGTAGATACTCGGTTGTTTCCCTGTGTGAGCTGTTGCAGGCGGTGCTGCTGTGACTGCTGGTGACATTCTGTGTGAGCCCCTGTGTTCGGTTCTTTCACCCGCCTGCTGCGGCGTGCAGCCGCTGGGTCCTCAGGGAATTCCCTGTCTCCCTTTCCCAGGAACTGCTGAGCTGTTTTCCACATGGCTGCACCTCTCTTTACTTACACAGTTATTCCAAGCGCAAGGGTAGTGCAGCACCAAGGAGAGTGGGAAGTTTTGTAGTGAGCAATTTTATAAAGCTTTAAAGTAATTTTTAAAAATTATGGGGCTGGTGCTGTGGCGTAATGGGTAAAGCCTCTGCCTGCAGCACCAGCATCCCATATGGGTGCCGGTTCAAGAGCCGACTGCTCCACTTCCAATCCAGGTCTCTGCTATGGCCTGGGAAAGCAGTAGAAGGTGGTCCAAGTCCTTGGGCCCCTGCACCCATGTGGGAGACCCTGAAGAAGCACCTGGCTCCTGGCTTCAGATCGGCACAACTCTGGCCTTTGCAGCCATCTAGGGAGTGAACCAATGGGTGGAAGACTCTCTCTCTCTCTCCCTCTCCCTCCCTCCCTCCCTCCCTCCCCCCCCCCTGCCTCTGCCTCTGCCTCTCTGTAACTCTGCCTATCAAACAAACAAATAAATCTTTAAAAATGTATAAAGTTATATTGTAAGTGCTTATTGTAACAATTCAAATAAAGAAATTTCTAGAATGAAAAAAAGTCTCTTCTGCTCCCGTATCCCCATCATGCTCCCTTTCCCAGGACTAACCTGTGTTAACCCTTTGGTGTGTGTCTTAGACATTTTCCTGGCATTGATACAATTAAAAAAAAATTTTTTTAAATGTCTTATATCCACTTTCCCTTTCTTTGGAATCTTTCTAAGCATTTCTTATGTATTTCAGTTGCTCCAGCCAGGTCGAGTCCTTCCGATCCGAGATCTGCTCATCTGAGGTCTGGGCCTTGGGTGGGCAAGGCTGCCTTTGGGTAGTTGTCTAAGGAATGTATTTTTTTTCCCTTTCACTATCTGTGTATGCAAATGCTTTGTGAAAGGACCAGAATGGCTTTTATAGTAAGGAGACCCAAGGGAGGAGTCCAGGGCCAACTTGTACCCTCATTTAGCACTGACTTCATTCCTCTGTGTTGCGTAAGGAGCTGTTTACGGGCTCGCCTCCCCCAAGGGCAGGCGGCTTATTCAGCTTCTGGCCCTCCTCACTCCTCACTGCAGCCCAGGCACACAGCTGAGCAAGCAAGTGGCTCCCCCGGGGTGGTGTGGAGGCTGTGTGGGCTGGGAGTGTGAGCCCCCAAGGCCTCACCTGCCCTCAGCCAGGCTCACAGAGGGGTGTCTTTGCCCCAGGGTCAGGCTTTCTGCAGGGTGTCTGGGCTCAGGCCTCCTGGGTGCATTTGTTTGTGGTGGCCCCAGTCAGGGTGCTCATGGCACCCAGCTGAGGAAGTAATTAGTGTTGCCAGGAGCAGGAAGCTGGGAGAGGCTGGGAGACTTGGGTTCCTTTCCAGAGAGCTATAAATAGCTGGGCTGTGGTGGGGAGGAGAGCGCACACACAGGAGTGGAGGTGGGAGCGCCTGTTGTCTGGGTGTTTGGGGCGTGTCTGTCTGGTTTGGGCAGGGATGGGGGAAGGGTGTGATCTGTGGCCAGGAGGGTGCCTGGCTGAGGCCCTCCTTCCTGTGCCTGGGGCTCCCCATCTGTCTGCCCCACTCTGAGACTGGCCTGCCCAGGGCACGTTTCCGGCTCTGGTGAGGCCATGGCAGCAGGCCCCATTGGCCCAGCCCCCCGCCTCCTGACAGGAGCAGGCTGTCAGGGGTCCGGTGGGGTCCCAGAGCTCCACATTGTACACAGCATTTGCTCAGGAACTGTCCCCATGGTGCTGGCCAACTCCCAGCCTGACTCATCCGAAAACACTTTATAAATAAGCTAGTGTGAGATGTGGGCTGCCACCCATGCGCTCTGGGCACAGGTGGCTACCCGGAGGTCCTGAGGGCTTCCCAGCCAGCCAGGGCACCGCACCTGCTCTCTGTCGGGAGCCAGGGATGAGGGGAGAGGGCTCGGTGGCGGTTCTGGGGTATCCTCCTCACAGCCATGATGTCAGTGGGCTGACCTCCCATGGGGCGCTTTGGGGACGTCTGGCTGGGCCCACTGAGCCAGGGCGGGCTACCATGCTGGGCCACCTTTGATGGGTCACTTCCCCTCTCTGGGCCTCTAAGCCTCACTGGTGGGTACTGAGGAGTTTCTGCTTTCCTCGTTAGGCTGAGACTTGCTGAGCAACCCTGTACCTGGCACTGTGCCAGGACCCCACGCCGGGGCAATCTGAGGGTCTCTGCCTGTAGCAGGTGTCACAGGCCTGGCCACAGCTGTCTGTGTCAGCCATCCAAATGGTCCGTGGAGTGAGGCTAGAGGGGAACACCTACCACCAGCGGGGAAGGGCGCTGGGGCTCTGGTGCTTGTTGGTCCCCCGCCCCCACCCCCAAGCAGCTCAGCTCACCAGCGGGGCCCAGGGACCTCCTCCAGGTCGCACTGTAGCAAGTGGTGGAGGTCACAGGTGTCCTGACTGCAGGTCCTGTTTTCTTGGGAGGAGTGCTCATTCTTTCCTTGCTCTTTAAAATGTTTTTAATGACTGGAACAAAAAGTATCTGAAACACCAGTTTCTGGAAGAACCGCTTGTTTTTGCAGGTCTGAACTTGGCCTTGGCCTTCCACTGGGCCTTGTGTCTAAGAGCAGGGCTCTGCAGACATCCTTGTTGACTGCGTTTTGTCCAAGGGAGTAGCCCCAGAGCGTCTGGTAGGTCTTGGTCTTTGACTTGGTCTCTGACCTCTTGCTGATGTTCTTCTTGCCCATGGCTGTAAAGTGACTGTCACTTTACCGGGCTAGTGGTCAAGCCCAGCCACCAGAGCATGGCTTTAGGGCCATGGCTTTAGGGCCATCGGAGGCGCCATCATCAGTGTTTTTCACAACGACAGCTTCGCGTCCCGAGTCGCATTGGGCTAGGACCAGCACCACTTTTGTGGGTTTCTGAATTTGTGCATTTCGCAAACACTTGGGCCCGTGGTAAGAAGGAAGCTATTTTTGTCTGCTCTGTGTGGAAAGATCTAAAGTTGTCAAGATGGCACCAAGAGCCAGGTGTCACTGAGCAGGGAAGATGGGGCCCCACTTGCTCCTGGTGAGATCGTGCTCTGGGCTCAGGCTGGGGGAGGTCACTGACCCTGGCACTCAGCCCTGTCCAGTGATTTTTAAGTATGAAGGAGTGGCTGCACATCCCTGTGCCACAAGATGCACCTGTGTGGGCCAGGGACAGGACAAGGGGTCCAGGTACTGGCCAGGAGGGTCTGTCACTAGTGATGGCCAGGTGGACACGGGGAACCTGCAGGCCCAGGACAGCAGCTGGGAGGCCAGCGTTCTGAAGGGTGTGCTCAGATGGGGCCTGATTACTGTTCTTGAGGAAAAGAGACACCTGACCTCGTAGCTGCAGAAGGCAGGCTGGGACCTGGGAAGCTGGTTTTGTGTGCTGTCATGGCTAGAACATTCTAACAGTGAGGTAGTGAGCTCTGCTGTCTAAATGGTCTTCTGCAAGGGTGTGGTAGCCCCCAGCACCTCAGTCATCAGAACCCCTAGGGAGCTTGCTTATAATAACAGGCTCCCGAGTCCGACAGCTTCCTGGGTGGGCCCTCGGCTCTGATTCTGCGTGCCAACCTCAGGGGGCTCCCCTCACGTGGCCGCAGAGGAGATGAGACATGGAAACAATCAACAAATGGACAAACCAGGCCCCCAGGAGACCCCCATGAATGGAGGCTTAATCAACAGGCACGGCCATTGCCATGGACCTTGGACAAGCAGCTTCCTGGGAGGCCACCGAGGAAACTCGTGCCAGGAATCGTGGCGTTTGGGATGAAGGTGTCCCAAGCATTTGGTGTCTTTTGAGGAAACAGAGTAGGAGGCCTTCAACACGCCAGGCTGATCCTGGCTAGTCCAGTTCACACTCGGCCCCTGATGAGGAGGGCCTGGTGCGGCGGGAGGGCACAGGCATGGGCAAACCCAGAGCCCTGGTCACACTCCAGTCCGCCTCGCTGGCTGTGTGACTTTCGGCTGTTCTCTTACCCTCTCTGGGCCTCTCATTTGTAAAGTGAGGGAGTTGGGCTTCTCTTGATTTCATTTATTTGAGAGGCAGAGAGACAGAGAGGCAGAGAGACAGAGAGAGATCTCTCATTTGCTGGGCCATGCTTCACCAGGCAGAGCTGTGGCAGGCGGGAACCGGGAGCTGGGATCTCATTCTTTGTCTTCCACGTCGGGGGCAGGGACCCAAGAACTTGGCCATTACCCTGCTGCCTCCCAGGGTGTGCGTTAGCAGAAGCTGGAACTGCGAATGGAGCTGAGACTCAAAGCCAGCAGCATCCTGACTGCTGTGCCAGTCGCTGGCCCTGGGACTTGGGCTCTTTCACCCTCCTTGGCCTGACAGGTCCCAGCGCCGCAAAACAGCCGAAGCCGCGAGAGTTGCCTGGTTGCTGGCGTCAAGCCCTGGTTGGACCTGTTTGTTTGCGGTGCAGCCCCTCCTCCTCATTTGCTTCCCGCACAGGGACCTGTGCGCTCACTTGTCATTCCCTGTGTGTTGGAAGCATGCTTGGCCTGGCACATTAGGCGGGGGCCTCCCAGCCACGGAGCCAGGACAGCTGCTGGGGAGGGAAGGTGTGACCCTGAGGGCATGCTCAGGTGCAGGGACCAGCCGGGGGCCGCTGCGAGGTGGGGGCCTCTTTGGAGGGGGACTGAAGCTGGCAAAGCTGCCAGGAAGCGAACAGACCCTGCCTCAGGGCTGGCACTGGGGCAGAAGCGGGGCATCTGGGTTAATTATTACAAAAGCTGCCCCAGCCCCTCACCAGGAGGGGCGGCCTCTGAGGAGTTCCGTGGCTGGCTGTTAGGACACGGGACCCCTCTGAAGGCAGAACTGGGGTCCGGGATGAGCGAGGGCAAGGAGGCGTAAGTGCCATGTGCTGAGGGCATGCCCAGGCCGGGCAGCGTGTTACAGGCAGCTCCTAGATTCCTGGACCTCACCACCCCAATTACAGACGCGGACAGCAAGGCTCCCAGCCGCACCACAGTGGAGGGGCAGAGCAGGAGATGAACGTGGGCCGGCTGGGTCTAAAGTGCACAGGGCTCCCTCTTCTGTTGCAAGTGTCCTGGTCCTGCCTCTGTCTGAGCAAGGGCAGAGGAGTGTACGCAGGAAAGAACACGAATAGAGGAATTGCGCTTAAGAGAAACTGCACCGGGGAGTTAGAAATACCCTGGGCAGTCCCGTAGTGCCGAACCTGAGACCTGCCTGGTTGTGACACTGGTGGCTGGGGAGATAGAGACAGATAAGCCCTGGCCCTGCCCTTGACCTTGAGCCTGTGCTGTGTGGGAGGCTGGCTCAGGACCTGCTGCCACGCCTCATCTTTCCCAGGAGGAGGGCAACAGTGGCCATGCTGGAGAAAGGGAGCTGAATTGTCCCTCAGAAGATGGGCTGGGGGTGTGGGAGAAGACAGCTCCAGGCAGCTGGGACAGCATTGGAACAGTCTCGGAAGCCCAGAAGCATGTGTGGCGGTGGGGAAACTGGGAGTAGCTTCCTGTGGCTGAAGCGTGGGGGCAAGTGAGAAAAGGGGCATAATCGAGGCCAAGCCAGACCAGGGAGTGGGGCCGGACGGGGTGGGGCAGGGGTGACTTTTCTGACTTTGGTGGAGCCTTGGTTTCCTCAGCTGTAAAATGGGAAAAATAAGCCCTTTCTATAACTTTTTTCCCCCAGATTTTATTTATTTATTTGAGAGGCAGAACTACAGAGAGAGGGAGAAAAATATTTTCCATCTAATGGTTTCCATCTACTAGTTCCCTACCCAAATGGCTGCAGTGGCTGGGCGGATCCAAAGCCAAGAGCCAGGAGCCTCCTCCAGGTCTCCCACGTGGGTGCAGGGGCCTAAGCACTTGAGCCATCTTCTGCTGCTTTCCCAGGCCATAGCAGAGAGCGGGATCAGAAGGGGAGAAGCCAGGACTTGAACCGGTGCCCATATGGGATGCTGGCGCTGCAGGTGGTAGCTTTACCTGCCCTGGCCCCAGCCACCCTATCTAAAATTGCAAACTGCCCTCAACCCCACCCAGCCCTCTCCATCTCCCTTCCCTCCTCTAGACCCCAGCTCAGCACTGACCAGTTGCTGACGTGTTTTTCTGTTGTCTAGTGCTTGTCATGCCCGTTGGAATATAAGCGCATGATGGGGCCGGCATTGTGGATGCTGCTGCTCCCTGTGACGACGGCATCCCATATCAGAGTTCAGGGTCGAGTTCCCGCTGTTCCACTTCCAGTCCAGCTCCCTGCTGATGTGCCTGGGAGGGCAGCGGAGGATGGCCCAAGTGCTTGGGCCCCTGTACCCCCATGGAAGACATAGAAGAAGCTCCTGGCTTTGGCCTGGTCCAGCCCTGGCTGTTGTAGCCACTAATGTCTACAAAGGAAGTGAACCAGGTAGTGGAAGACTCTCTCTCTCTCTCTCTCTCTCTCTCTCTCTCTCTGCCTCTCCTTTGCTTTTTCTGTTACTTTGCCTTTCAAATAAACAAACCTTTAAAAAAGAATCTAAGTCCCCAAGGGCAGGCTCCTTTCAGTTTGGTGCCCGCTGCACCTGCAGCATGTAGCTCAGCCCTGGTGCTCAGTAACGTGTGTTGTTAGGCTTGTGTTATTGCTTCTGGGGCACGGAGGGCGGGCTGGGCCAGCACGAGTCCCATGGGCTGTGGCTGCCCCACGACCCGGGTCTCCAGGTTGCTCTGCTTCTTGGCAAAGCCGTCTTCTCCATCTCCCCATGTCTTCGGCAGCCGCCAGGAGCTGCAGGCTTCTAGCTGGCTGCTTCATCCCTCCCTGCAGGCCTTTGGCTCTCTCTGGGCTCCCTCCCTGCTGGGAGCGTATGGGCGGGGCTTGGGGGGGGGTGACAGGTTGGGGTGGGGGCTGGCAGCCCTGTGGCACCTCATTCTGGAAGAATTTCCCGGGGTCCCAAAGCAGCCCCGTGCCTGGGAGCCCTGAGCCTGGGGGGCCTGACCTGGAGCCTGGGAGCAGGCCCAACTGTTGTGTTGTCCCAGCAGCCGCCAGGCCTTTCTGAGGCTCCTCTCAAAGCCTTCCTGACCTGGGGCCTCCTGCCGCAGGCCGGGCCACAGCTCCTAGATTCCTGGGCCGCATGCAAGCATGAAGAAAGTACTGGGGCTACCTGGTTGCCCTGCTGGGCCCAACCCCACCCCACCCCCCTTTTAAAAAATATTTATTTATTTATTTGTTTGAAAGTCAGAGTTACACGGTGGTGGTGGTGGGGTGTTTCCATCTGCTGGTTCACTCCCCAGTTGGTCGCAATGGCCAGAGCTGTGCTGATCTGAAACCAGGAGCCAGGAGTTTCCTCCGAGTCTCCCACGTGGGTGCAGGGGCCCAAGGACTTGGGCCATCTTCCACTGCTTTCCCAGGCCACAGCAGAGAGCTGGATTGGAAGTGGAACAGCCGGGACTTGAACCGGCGCCCATATGGCATGCCAACACTTCAGGCAGCAACTTTACCCGCTATACCACAGTGCCAGCCCCTAGCCCCTCTTCCTTTAGGAGCACTGCCAGCCGCCCTTGGGTGCCTCTGAGACTCCCGCCCCTCCCACTAGCCCCAGGTCTCAAAGCTCATTGGCCCCGTGTCCCGTGTGCTGATTGCCTGGCCTGCTGCTGTCCCGATGGTGCAATGTGTTGCCTGTTACTGTGTCCCGTCTGAGGCTGGCAGGGGCAAGGCTTTGGAGTGGGCTAGATTTTAGCCTCTGGGTTCCCGCTAAGGGGCTGAGCACTCACAGGGAAGAGGGCCAGATCAGGGATCAGGCAGTTAGGGGCTGGGATCCTGACTTCACAGATTAGCTGTGGACCCTGGGCAAGTTGCCAAGGATCCACCTGCCTCCGAGGGTGCTGTAGGGATTGCGTAAGATGCTGTCTCTGAGGCCCCAGCGTGGGGCCTGGCACAGAGTCAGGGCCCAGCTACGGGGAGTGGGCTGGCTGCCCCGGGCTGCAGGGACTGCTGCTTTTCCTGTTGAGGGCTCGGCTGTTGGCACTGACCAGCTAGCCCAGACCTGGCTGAACCACACAGGAGCCGGCTGGCCCTTTGGACCCTACCCTGGGCGCAAGGCAAGGATGCCTCTCTGGAGCCCCAGCTTGTGGCTGGCTGGGGATCTGCATGCAAAACCCGGTCCCCCAGCTTGCTCTTTCTGCCTGACCACGCAGGGCCCTGATGGAGTGGGGCCCTGAGCCTGGGAGTCCCTGCCTGCTGAGTGTGGCGAATCCTCTGACACTCAGCGACTTCGGCTCCCTAGAGGCCCCACCAGCACCCTGATTCCCTGCAGTCTTGGGAGGGAGGCGACTCTAAGAGACACAGCTGAGCAGCTGCGAGACACAGGAATTGGGAGTCTCATGGGGTCAGGCCTAGGGGAGTTCTTGGGGTCATGGGGCCACTCCCTCTCTGTTAATGACGAAGAGCCCGAGTTCCAGAGGGGGCCTGCGACCTGTCTCATGTCACACAGCCAGTTAGGAGTCAGTTTCCTAACTTCTCACTCAGGCCCTTCCCCATCACCTGCTGCTGGTGACCCCCGAAGGGTGGGTGCTGACTCATTTCCTGCCTCCAGGTATTGGCCTGCCCCCCAATCCCAGGTCATCGAGACAGCTCACAGGGAGTTGTGGACACAGCAGGAGGCCATGAGGATTAGGATGGGCTCTGATTATAAGAGCAGCCTGGAAGGCTGGCCTCCAAGGCTGCTGGAACTCTCCTCAAAATCCCATGTCTTAAACTCTCTGATGGCCCGTGAGGCTTCACGCCCTCCCCAGCGGGAAAGGAAGGGCTGCGAGGGGTTCCTGTGTGCTCTGTTCATGCTGCTTTGTGACACTGGCTCCCGACTTTTTCATTGTTGGCTGCAGGCCACAGCCCCCCTGATTTTCATTCCAGGAGGTGTGGGAGCCAAGTCAGTTTCAGAGGCCATAGATGGGATCCCTGGGGTCACCCACGTCCTGTCCAGTGCTCACAAGTGGAGCCTGCTGGCTCTGTCCCCGACCCAGCCGCACTCTCACCTCCTTCAATCTGCTGGAAACGAACTCATCCATCTCTGAGACCCCAGCGGGCCCTCTCTCTGGGGACTGCATTTTTCTGCAAACCCAGCACAGACACTCACAGACTAGGCTTATCTCTGCAGTCAGGGCCCTGTGCCCACCCTGGCAACTGAAGGCTGGAGTTTGGCTGGGTTCTCCTGCTTGGAAAACACAGCTCCCAGAAATCTCACACTGCCACAGCTGCAGTGTCTGCCTGGGAGCCACTGCCATTTTTGCATAGCACTTCCTGTTGGCTCCTGTGGGGAGCTGCCCCTCAGAGCCAGTCAAAACCTTGACCCTTCAGGGGTCCGGCTGCAGATCCAGCCAAGTCCCTGAGGGTCTCCCTGTGGGGCTCGGAGCTGACACACAATGCACTCTCACCACAGAGCCTGGGCCAACAGCCAGCGCACCACCCTGTCTCCAGGTGACCTCTGGCCCTAACACTGACCCCAGCCTGTTGGTAAAGTCTCCAGGCGTGGCTTAAGACGAGCCCTCGGGATGGCATCCCGCTCCTTCCGTTAGGAAACTGCTGCCCAACCTCAGAGCTTTCTCAGGGAGGAAATGGTTCCTGCCACTAAGCCTAAAATTCCCAGGGATTCACCTTCCTCCATTTCCCGTAATTATCCCTCCCACGCCGTCCCAACGCTTCCCCTCCCTTGTGGGCTTCACACCACGTTCAGCCTCCCACGGGATTATCCCATCCATTTAACTTGGCAAGGCCTGAGTGTGGGCCTTTTCATCTGTTATAATTATTCCATCTCCCCCGTTCCTGCATTGTTCCAGATACTTTATGTCTGAACATCCTCCAATTTGGGGTATTTTTCTGGAATGCTGTTTGCCAAGTACCCAATGCCACAGCCAGGAAAGATCTCATTAGGAGTGGGGAGAGAGGTGGGCGTGTCCCCACAGAGCAGAGTTGTGATCTGCCACCTCCTCCCTCCCAGCATGCCCAGGGCCGCCCAGGCACAGCCTGAAGACAGGGTGTGATTACCAAGTCCTTCCTGGGCACAGGGAGGTGGGCAGTGCCCTCTCTGAACCGGGACATAAGTTAGAATCTGTGTGTCAGGGTCAATGTTGTGGTGCAGCAGGTTAACACCCTGGCCTGAAGCGCAGGCATCCCATAAGGGCGCCGGTTCTAGTCCCGGCTGCTCCTCTTCTGATCCAGCTTTCTGCTATGGCCTGGGAAAACAGTGGAAGACAGCCCAAGTCCTTGGGCCCCTGCACCCATGTGGGAGACCCGGAAGAAGCTCCTGGCTCCTGGCTTCAGATGGGTGCAGCTCCAGCCGTTGCGGCCAATTGGGGACTGAACCAGGACATGAGTTTGAATCTACGTGTCTCCGTCTCTGCCTGCTTTCACTAGCCTATTCACTCAGCAAACATTTGTGAAGTACGGGCCCTGTGCCAGACCTGGAATCAGCAGTGGGGAGCGCTGGTAAATGGGAGACAGGGTCCCTGCCTGCAAGGAGCTTACATTCGAGTCATGGGAAGACAACACCGTGGCAGACTAATGTGGATGGGGGAGGGGACCAGGAGCCAGGGAGGAACCAGAGGCCAGGGAGGGAGAGGAACTGAGGGGCCGTGGGAGGGCGTGGTCAGGGGGCGCTGAGCAGGTGGCGTCAAAGCTGAGCTCTGAAGGTAGGATGGACCCTGCCCAGGAGAGCTGTGGGGCGTGGTGCCCTGTAAGGGGCAGGAAACGTGCATCTCTGGATGAGGCAGAGCCAGCTGTGTGGCCGGATGGGTGCAGGTCGTGTGCGAGGGTGCAACTTGCAGTGGCTGGGTGGCCACCCAGGGAGAGCGCCCCTGTAAATGTGAGTGCCTGGATTTCCTGCCGACTCAGGGTGGGACATGAGTGAGGGACTGAACTTGGTCCAGCCTCTGTCCTCTCCTTGTTGAAACCGAGACAGTATTTTTATCTCCGTAACTTGTTACAAAGCTGCAGGGAGCTCTGTAGATCAAGTAGCTACACCTTGCGCAGGGCAGGCCCTCCTGAAAGGGGGCAGCTCTTTCTCTTTTTAGTATTTTCACACCCAGTCCCTCAAGGAAAAGCAAGCTAGAGGCTGGCTTGCTCTCCATCTCACCCTGACCCCTCCCCTCCCGAGGAGGGGCTCTCCCCATTTGTGTGACACCCAGAGTGGCTGGGGGCAGTTGTCTGAGCCTGTGGCTGCGCTCTGCAGGTGCCACGTGCTGAGGTGGGGGGAGGGCTCTGCCCCTCGCTGGGCTGGCACAGGTGCCGTTGTCTCACGTGCATTCTCTCCCCCTTTCTTTAAGATTTCGTGGCTACGAGGCCGTGTTTCCGGAAAGTATGCAAAGGCTGAGTAACAAGAGCGGGGAGAACACTGTGCCCGCCCGCCCACCAGCTCAGCCTCACAGCAGGGGTGTCTCCTTCCCACCTGGCCCCCCCCCCCCCCCCCCCCGTATCCTGGTCCCTAACCTGCCTAGAATGAAGCATTTTCTTGAATTTTGTATTTATATTTTTCTTTCCTGTTTTTTTTTTTATGCCTTTCTCTGTGGTTTTGTACTTCCGTTTACACACTGAATCCCATACTGTTTTCGTTTTCGCGTGTTTTGGAATTGATGTCAGTGCAGGCATCCTCTGTCACCGTAGGCCTCTTTGGTTCTGCCCTGTTTTTTTGGAGCCATGCCTGTTGTTAACTGCTATATAGTATTCCAGGATGGGAACAAATTATGCTTGAATTATTCATCCTCTGGGCTGAGAATAGACACACAGGTGCAGTGTATGCGTCTCGCTGGGGGATTCCTGGGTTGTGCCACAGGCTGAATATTTTTCCCAAGTGGCTGTAGCTGCTGATAATTCTGGCAGCAGAACCATCGTGTTGGTGTTACTCCACGGCCCTCTTGAAGCATGCAGTGAGCCTTTTTATTTATTTATTTGAAAGGCAGAGTTACAGAGAGAGACAGAGAGAGTGAGATCTTCCATCCACTGGTTCAGTCCCCAAATGGCCACAACAGCTTGTGCTAGGCTGATTTGAAACCAGGAGCCAGGAGCTTCATCCAGGTCTCCCATGCAGGTGCAGGGGCCCAAGTACTTGGGCCATCTTCTGTGGCTTTCCCAGGCACATTAGCAGGGAGCTGGATCAGAAGTGGAGCAGCCAGGACTCAAACCCATATGGGATGCTGGCACTGCAGGCAGTGGCTTTACCCACTATGCCACAACACCGGCCCCAAGCCTTTTTATTTTTATTAATTTTTATTTACATATGAGTGAGAGAGAGCAAGTATTTTTCTATTTGCTGGTTCACTCCCCAAATGCCTGCAAGGGCTGAGGCTGGGCCAAGGTTGAAGCCAGGATCTGGTAACTTGATCAGGTCTGCCAAGTGGCTGGGACTCACCTACTCGAGCCATCTCTGCTGCCTCCCAGGGTGTGCACTGGTAGGAAGCTGGGGTCAGGAGCTGGAGCTGGGACTCGAACCCAGGTACTCTAGTGTGGGACATGGGCCTCTGTGGCTTAAGGAGCCTCTTGTTCCCATCTGTGGGTCTTTCTAATTTTAGGAGGTTGTCGTGTCTGTCTTGATTTTCTAGTGTGTTTCCCCCAAAGCAGCCGGGTCTTATTTTGTGGAGGTGCGGGTTGCTCCCTCTTCAGATTTTGTTCCATGCCCACATTCTCCCTTCTTGTACTGGCTTGGGACAGGACCTCCCTCCTCTGCCAAGCCTGGGCCCTTCCCCCTCTCTCCTTCCCTTCCTCGTTGTCATCTTCAGTGTCCCCGGGTTTGCGATTTCTAGATTTTGTGAATGAGCTGGGTGGTGCTGCAGACGGGGTTGGCTTTTTTCAACCTCTTCTTCCTTCCCCTAGAGTCTGAAAATGATAGCTTCCTGGCTTCCTTCCCTTGTACCCAGAAGTGGCCATGTGACCCAATCCTGGCCAATTAGATATAAGGGGATATCTGCTAGGAGGCTGAGAAAGATTTATCTCCCCGAGAAGGGAAGTAGGCTTTCCATTTACTACCTGTTGTGGATGTTTACATATGGCAGTGTGATGTTTGGCACTGCAGCAGCCTTCCTGTAACCATGAGGCAGTAGGTCTGAGAATGAGAAGCCAGTGTGTTCTGGTTGTTGTAGAAAAGGGATGGACAAAGCCTGGGATCTTGGGGTCACTGGTGAGCTGTTGAGCTAACCCTGTAGCTGCACTCTCCAGGCTTCTTCCTATGTTAACTATATGCCTTTACCACTCAAATGATGTAGTAGGATAACCTATTTGCTGCTGCAATGTCCTGACTGATGGGTGCCTTTGTATGCATCCTATCTCTTGCTTTTTCTGTTGTTCTATTCACTGGCTTCTTTTGGGTCCTCACAGACTGCTCTTTTTAAAGACTCAGCAGTGTAATCCCAGTTCCTCTTGAACTTTCTGTAAGAGCTGGCACGGTGGGCCACTCGTCTGAGGGCTGCTGCTCCCTTGGCTTCTGTGCTGTCCCAGGGCTGCGGGTCTCCAGCTACTGTCCTCTGACACCTCCTCCCCATGAGCTGCCTGTGCCGGACACCTGCTGCAGCCAGGGTTCACTTTACTGGCTCTTTACAATACTCCTGTGACGTAAGCAGTAGTGTCCCACCTGCACGGGTGTGGAGCCAAGGCTCACAGGGGCTCTTTAACTTGCCCAAGGCCGTCCAGCTGGAAGCAACACAGCCCAGGTTGGAATTGCGGTCTTCAACTTCAGTGTTGCCCAAGGTTAGACCGTCAGGACTCTTCTCTAGCTCCCTTTAACCCCTGCCTAGGATCAAATGACTCGCCCTCATGGCACCAGTTAGGAGTTTTATGGGGAGTCTGCTCCGGCTTTTCCCTTCGTGTGCTCTCATCTCGGTCCTGAGTGATCACGGGAGCTGCTCTTCTCCCTGGGCACCGGCATGGACTTGACCTGATCTGCCTTTGTGCCTTCGTACCGTGGCACCTGCCAGCCTCGGAGAGGAGTGGATGGTCCTGCATCAGCTTTGTCTTCCCCCTTCTTCATCTCAGGTCCTTCGTCAGGCAGCAGCCTTGGGGGATTCCGTTTAAGCTGTCCTGTCATCTGTCCCTTTAACAAGCCCAGCACCTGGACTAGCACAACGGCACCCTCACTGCCCTCCCTGCTCCGACCCTTCCCCTGCTAATCCACCCCTGTTGCTGCTCCCAAACGAATGGCTCCAACAGATTTCTTTCTTCTTGGTCCTCGTTGTTTTGTCTCCCCGTAGGCGCCTCACGGCCCAGGAGACCAAATCTTGGCTTCTGTGGCTCTTCATGGCCTTCCTTCCTTTTTTTTAAATATTTATTTATTTGAAAGAGTTAGAGAGAGAGAGAGAGAGAGAGAGAGAGAGAGGTCTTCAGTCTGCTGGTTCACTCCCCAAATGGCTGCAACGGCTGGAACTGGGTTAATCAGAAACCAGGAACTAGGGGCTTCTTCCAGGTCTCCCATGTGGGTGCAGGGCCCAAGCACTTGGGCCATCTTCTAATTAGCAGAGATCTGGTTTGGAAGTGGAGCAGCCGGGACTCGAACAGGTGCCCACACGGGATGCTGGCATCGCTGGTCGTGGCATTACCCGCTGTGCCACAGCCGGCCCCTGTCCTTGCTTCCTGACAGAGCGGTCCAGGCTGGCAGCAGGGCCCGCTGTTTGCAGACACTCCTTCCTCGCCCTTGACTCCCAGCTGTCCATTCACACATCCTCCTCCTCTGAGCACAGAACACCTCCCCTCTGACCTCACCGCGGTCGCCAGAACACCGGGACGTCCCCTCCTCAGCGTGTTGCTGCCTGTGCCGTGGTGTCTAAGCTGGCTTTCCCAGACAGGACCATGAAGTCCTCTAAGGATCAGAACCAGGCCTCTCTGTGCGTGAGGCTCAGTGTTGGGGAACTGAATGGAGGTGGTCCCTTTCCTGTGACGCACCCTCCTGGTGTGTGCAAGTGTTGACCAAGCACCTGTTACGTCCCAGGTACTGTTCTAGGTGCTGGGAGTGCAGCGGAAGGGGCTGATGGTCTAACAGGGAAGACAGGCGAGTACATTTTAGAAAGTCTGATTGCTACTGTAGGGCGGGCCTAGGGTGCTCAGCCCAGGGGCGCCTAACTGTGCTGCGGTGGCCAGGAAGCTTCCTCCAGTGCTGACATTTGAGTGTGGCTCCTTCCCATTTGTGAAGCCAACCGGATGAGGTCACGAGTTGGGCCTTTAAGGGGTGACTGTGCCGTGAGGGGTCCTCCCCTGTGTGAAGCAGGCGCTGTGCAGGGTAGGGCCCTCGGGGACGCGGCACCCCTCTCCCCTGCAGAAGGCAGCACCAGGGTGCCAGCTGGGAAGCAGACGAGCAGCCCTCAGCAGCACCTGAGCCTGTGGGGCCCCCATCCCCTACCCCGGCCCCAGAGCTGTGAGAGGTGAGTTTCTGTTCTTTGTAAGCTCCCCAGTCTCAGGTATTTGATTACAGCAGCACAAAACGACTCAGACACCATGGGAATGAATTGTTTGCAAAAGATTTATTTATTTATTTGAAAGTCAGAGTTACTAAGAGAGGGAGAGATAGAGAGAGCATGCTTCTTTTTTTTTTTTTTTTTACAGGCAGAGTGGACAGTGAGAGAGAGAGACAGAGAGAAAGGTCTTCCTTTGCCGTTGGTTCACCCTCCAATGGCCGCCGTGGTCGGCGCGCTGCGGCCGGCGCACCGCGCTCGTCCGATGGCAGGAGCCAGGAGCCAGGTGCTTTTTCTCCTGGTCTCCCCATGGGGTGCAGGGCCCAAGCACCTGGGCCATCCTCCACTGCACTCCTGGGCCACAGCAGAGGGCTGGCCTGGAAGAGGGGCAACCGGGACAGAATCCGGTGCCCCGACCGGGACTAGAACCCGGTGTGCCGGCGCCGCAAGGCGGAGGATTAGCCTGTTGAGCCACGGTGCCGGCCTGAGAGCATGCTTCTATCTACTGGTTCACTCCCCAAGTGGACGCAAAGGTCAGGGCTGAGCCGGGAGCCAGAGCTTCACCTCCCATGTGGGTGGCAGGGACCCATGCACTTGGGCCGTCTTTCACTGCTTTTCCCAGGCCATCAGCAGGGAGCTGGATTGGGAGCGAAGCATCCGGGACACAAGCTGGTGCCCACATGGGATGCAGGCATCAGGCCGCAGGTTAACCTGCCACGCCGCAGCGCCAGTCCCAGGAAGTGAGTTTTACCTTGAGACCTGAAGACCTTTGTCAGGTAGAGAAGTAGGCAAATAGGAGGGAACGTGAACAGAAGGCTCAGGAGTGAGGAGGAAAATGGCGCTTCTGAGGGGCTGAGAAACAGTCGCCTCTGGCTGCGGCTGCCGGCATGGGTGCGAGGCGGGGCTGGGAAGGAGAGGCAGGGGCCGGATGGGCAGAACCCAGGAGAAATCGGGGCCTGGAGGTTGTGGCTTTGGTGAGGACGGGCTGGCATCTTTTGGGTAAGGAGGCAACAGGTGCAGGGAAACCCCTGAGGCCAGGAGGGATGGCTGGGCCGCAGGCAGGGAGTGGGAGGCGGCTGTGGGACTTGGAATGCTGTGGAGCCTGTCCTGTGACCCGGCCACTGTTCAGGAATTCCATGAGCTCTGTGGGGCCAGTTGGGCGGAGCACAGTAAGATACACGCTGCAGAGGGGTGTCTGGAAGGCTGTGGCTGTGGGATGGCTCAAGGAAGCTTCCTGGGACTCATGGACTTTGAGACGCACCTGTAAGATGGGGCTCCCAGTGCTGGAGCCCACAGAACCCGGAGTGGTCCCCAGGACACAGCAGGTGCTTGAGTGTGGCCCGTGGCTAAGGGCCTCTGGCTCTGAGCGCGGCTGGGCCCAGCTACGCCAGGGGGAAGCGGCTCTGCTTCTCCTTCCCACGGCAGGAGCTGCGCTGGGAAAGGGTGTTCCTTCCCAGACTCCACCACCCTAAGCAGACAGCAGCCAGAAAGCCGCTTGTCCAAGCCTGCGACGCCAGCAGGGAGGCCTGGACTGAGCTCTCCATCTGTCATGGCGCCTCCCGCCTGGCTCTGGAGAACTCTGTTGTCGACACAAATTCTTACTTCTCCTCCTTCCCCTGGAACAAACCAGATGCAAAATGATTCTAAGAGGCTCTCAAAGAAACCACTTTTTCTGTCTCTCCTTTCTGGAGAATTGCGCTGTCATTAATTCAACAAGTATCTATTGAGCCAGGCGTTTCTAAGCATTTGGGATGCTTCCATGGGTGAACATAAACAAAGACCCCTGCCTGGGCTTACACTCAGCAGGCAAGACAAACAGAAGTGTAATGGGTAAATTACAGAGCCCACTGGAAAAGGTAGTGAGTGCTACAGAGAGGGCAAGAAAGGGAACTAAGTCTGTTGTTCTCCTTTCCACAGTCCGCGCACCAGAGTGGGAAGGAGGCTGAGTGGCATGGCGGGGGCAGGCATGGACGGACGTTGCCTCTGCTTCTTGCTGTACGTCTTTTGCCCGGGTTGGAATCTTAAGCTAATTGTATGTAGGTCTTTGATGAAAATAAAAATTAAGCCCAACTGGCGCTGTAATTATATTGGGAGGTGAGGGTGGCATTGTGAGCCAGGTTCTCTTCTGTCGCTGCGGAAAACAGGACAAAGTTTCTAAAGTTAATAAATCAAGCCATGGAAGTTCAGGCATATAATTTAACGACGTAAAAGTAACTAGCAGAAGAATTGAAAGCAAACACTAAGAGAATGAAAAGTCATTTCTTCTGGAGAAAAATGACAGGGTGGGGAAGGCATGGGGTAGGGCAGGTGAGGGACTCTTGTTTTTCTTAGAAGCCTTTTTGTGTGTTTGGATTTTTAAAGTCACAGCCTTGTGTTACATACTGGTTACAGAAATGCTGCTGAGCCTGGCGGGGGGGACCCCACGGTTGGGCGAGGGACCCAGAGGACTTCCTTGGGGAGTGGGGAGGTGGTAGAGCCAGCACACTCGTCTCTCTTCATCTGAACCCACTTTACAGATCTGACATCACTCGAGGTTTTGTTTGAACAAAAGGTTCCGCAGCTAAAACTGGCTTGCACTCCATGGTCCCTTTTGGCTCTCATAATCAATGATGCTTTATAAGCACCTGTTACCGCTTGTGCCCGTGCCTATTAACCCTGAAATAGCCAGAGGCTTGCCGTCTTCCTTGATGGCCGTGGTGTGAGAGATGGGTGAGTCGGCCATCAGTCTGTACGGGGCAGATGGACGGCCACAGCTTGTCCGTCAGCATTGCTGCTTCAGGGGGGCCCGTGCGCCCTCTGGCCTCCAGCACAGTGGCTGCTGTGACGACAGGTGACCACTGTGGCCAAGAGTCCTCTGATGTCCCCCCAGTACCTGCAGTCTCTCCTGGGGGAGTGGGGTGTGAATTGTGTTGATAAACTGCCTCCTGCTCCACTTCTCTGGACAGCAAGTGACAGCTGTGACTGTGACTGAACCTGAGACAGGAGGCGGCCCCTGTGGCTGCGTCACCTCCTGGTGGCTCCACTTGCAGACGTGTGTTGTGGTCTGGCTGCTCTGTTTTTAGGACAGGTCCCCTCCGTCCACGTTTCTGTTCCTCTTCCTTGAACTTGGGGCCCCAGAGGTTCTTTGCTCCCTGGCATCTTTCATGCCTTCTTGCCCTTGCGCAGTGTCTTCCATCATCTGCTCTTGGGGACGTGGGTAGGGGTGGGCAGGACCTGACACTAATCCTTAAAGGCCAAGTTCAAATGGCAAGTGGTTTGTGAGACCTTTTCTGGACCCCCAACTGTGAGGAATCTGCGTGTTAGCCCTTGTTACAGATCCTGCTTGTCTTGGTCTGTTTGCTGTTGCTAAAGACATCATACCACAGACAAGGAGAGCTACAAAGAAAGGTTTATTTTTGCTTGTGGTTCAGGTCCATGGTCAAGGCTCCCCCTACCCCCCAGTGATGACCTCTTGCTGGCAGAGACTCTCATGGGTAGAAGCAGGGAGCGTGCGAGAGACCTAACCCGACTGGCTTTTGTGGCAGACCCACCCTTGAGATAACTCATGAACCCGTTAATCCATTAATTGCATGATGGATTCATCCATTAGTGAGGGCAGAGCCCTTATCACCTGGGAAAGGTCCTGCTTGGTCCCATCTCTTAATGGGGGTTACCGTTCAACATGAGTTTCTGAGGGCTCAGACCATAGCACCGGTCATCATTGATCACACTTGGTGTCCCCAGGGTTGGGGACAGCTGTGGTCATCCTTCTCTCCCTTGTTGACAGTACACGCTCAGACACCGCACACGGAGTGAGGTGAAGCAGGCGTGCTGCTTAGGGACTCCTGCCAGGCCCCGAAGAAATGTCCCCCAGGAGATCTCCAGGGAGGCATCCCCATAAATCTTTTCCTGTTTTCCTTTTGAAAGACCCGATTTGGAAGAGTCGGGTAACATCTAGAGAGAGCCTCCTGTGCCCGAGTGGATCCTTTCAGGGGAGCGAGAAAGGCAGTCCTGCCGTCTACAGGTGGAGAAGTGAGGCCCAGAGCGCCAGAGACTTGTTGATGATCGCACCAGGGATGCAGCCTCCTGCCACGCCCCTCCCATGGTCTGCAGTGAGCTGTGAGCTGTGAGCTGTGAGACCCTCCAGGCCGCTGTCTCCCCCTCAAGCCTTCGTGCGACGGCTTTCCTTCCAGACCTGAGCGCAGAGCACCGGCCGGCCGTCTCCCCTGCATTTCCGTGGGTGCCTGCGGTTGGTTAGCTCTCCCCAGCTCCTCTGCAGGCTGCAGTCGCTGGCTTTCCTCTCATCTCTTTCCAGATATCACGATTTGCAAACCTTTCAGTCGGTTTCTTTTCCTGGCTCTGGTCCTTTTTTGTTGGAGGTTATCCAGTGCAGCCGCAGATTGGAGGATGATAACAGCGAATTAGTTAGTGGCTCTTCTTTGATGTTATTTTGTGGGCAAACTCATTAATTTATGACAAAAACATCAAAGAGCTAGGCTGTTGCATGGGGCTGGGTTGTCCCAGGGCTCCTGAAGAATAGTGATTATTCCGATTAAATCTCAAAGGCCTCTCTGCTTCGGGAGTCAGAGTCCAGATGCCTGGAATGTGGGACTGTCCCACCCCATGCTCGAGTCAGCACCAGTGGAACCCTCCCCGCTCCCATCGAGGGTCTCTGTCCACAGTTTCCGCTCTGATGCCCCCAAGCCTTGAGGTCTGTCAAGATTGTTGCAACAACCCTGGAGGCAGTGTAGTGAAAAAAAACGCTGAGGCTCTTCACGGCTCTTTCTGGTCAGAGGAGCTCGGTATTAAAAGGGATCGTTTGTGTCTGCATGGAGGATCCCAAGGCCCTCAATAGGGTCCTAGTCCTACAGTGTCAAGGGCAAGAACTCGCTCTGGGCTCCACAAGGAAGTGCCTGCACCGTGCTTGGCCCGTGGCGAGCTTTCTGTACACACTGGTCGATGTTCTTGTCGAGGAAGGTCATCTTCGTCTCTGGCTGCTCACATCAGTGCTGGTCATCCTGTGCTTCCACTCGCCATGGGGGAGGGAAATGAGCTGTGCTCCTTGCTAAAGTCATCCCCTCTGCTTGCCCTCCCTGGATCCATCTCCTGCTCTGCTGACCTATTAGGGCTTTCTACGACAATTAATCTACTTCAATAAAAGAGATGTATTTATTTATTTGAAAGGCAGAGTGGGAGGGGGAGGGGGAGAGGGAGAAAGAGAAAGAGAGAGAGAAAGAGTTCCCATATGCTGGTTCACTCCCCTAGTGCCTGCAACAGCCAGGGCTAGGCCAGGCTGAAGCCAGGAGCCAGGAGCCAGGAATTCCATCTGGGACTCCCATGTGGGTGGCAGGGACCTGAGGACTTGAGCCTTTATCTGCTGCCTTCCCTAGTGTATTAGCAGGAAGCTGGATTGGAAGCTGAGTAGCAGGACTCAAACCAGCACTCCAGTATTGGATGCAGGAATCCCAAGCAGCAGGCTTGACCCGCTGTGCCCCAACCCTCTCTAGAGCTACCAGTTTCTCCCTCCACAAGACTCCTCCCGTCAGCGTACAAACAAGCTCTAATGTCTCCCTTCTTTAAAGACCGTCGTTGCCCCCACTTCTCCCTCAGACCACCACGCTCATCACTGCTCCCTGTCACAGCCCAAAGCCTCTGACGAGTTGTCTATGCTCCCTGTCTCTCAACTTCCTCCCTTCCATTCTGACTGTCAAACCCACTCCTCACACTGCTGAAATAGCTCTTATCCAGGTCATGGGTGGCCTTGCTCCAAGTCCAGTGGTCATTCCTGGCCCTCATCTTATTCTACCTGTGAGCAGCATCAACGTAACGGGCGAAGCTCTCACTGCAGCCTTCTCTGCTTGGCTCCAGGACACCTCTCCCTTGGGTCACCTCCTTCACCACCACCCTCCTGGTCTTCTTTTGCCTTCTAGCCAGTAAGTGATGACGTGTCCAGGGGCAGTTCTTGGCCAACGTCTCCAGCTATTCCATGGCCTCAATGATTGCATCATCAGTCACGGTTTTAATTCCATTCACATTCAGATGACTCTGGAAGGCATACCTCCAACTGTGCCCTGCCCCACCACGCCCTGGTGCCTACTCCACTGCTCCACTTACAATATGCACATCAAACTTCAAGCACAAGGCAATCAGACACAAGCAACACTTATAATCCCCTCCTGTCCAGCCTGCTCAGCTCTTTCATCCCCAGCCCCACCTCAGTAAACTGCAATTCCATTCTTCCAGTGTCTTAGACCTCAGTGCTTGGAATCACCTTTGACTTTCTCTTCTACTACACTTCCAGTCCATCAGCAGATCCTCAGATTACCCTCAACTTGTATCTGCAATTTGGTCACTTCCCCCACCTCTGTTGCTACTACATTATTCTAAGCCATCACCACATCTTGCCTGGACCATTCTGACAACCTCCTAATTGGTCTCACGGCTTCTAGCCTTACCTCCTGTCCAACCCTAGCATCCAGTTAATCTTTAAAAAATTGCAATTATGGGCCCATGTTGTGGCAAAGTGGGTTAAGTTGCTGCCTGCAATGCTAGTATCCCATATCAGAGTGCTAGTTTGAGTTCTGGCTGCTCAGCTTCCAATCTAGCTTCCTGCTTATGCACCTGGGAAGGCAGTAGAAGACAGCCCAAGTACTTGGATCCTTGCACCCACATGGGAGACCTGGATGGAGTTCCAAGCTCCTGGCTTGGCCTGGCCCAGCCCTGGCTATTGCAGTCATTAGAGGAGCGAACCAGCAGATGGGATGCGATCTCTCTCTCTCTCTCTCCACCCCACCCCCTTGTGATTTCAACTCCTATCTCCCTGTTTGCTCATAGTGGTTCCCTGGCTTTTCTTTGAACCTGCTAAGTCCAGCCCTGCCTTAGGGGTCCTGTACTCTGTGCTGTCTGCCTTGTCATTCTTCCCCTGGGGTGCGTATATGTCTATTGCTCTTTTCCTTCAAGCTTTGTCCAAGTTTACCTTGCCAAAAATTTCCCGACCATTCCTTGTAAAGTAACCTCCCTCCATCGCTCTGGCCCTTTCCATGCCTCACGTTTCCCTAGCAATGGTCACAGCTCAATATACTTTATACTCATTTGCTCACATAGTCTAGGTTGTTACCCCATCACTATATACGTTCAGTAAGAACAGAGTCTTGTGAACGTAGATGTCCCAAGGTCCTCTAACAGTGCCTGATACATGGAAGGTGCCCAACAAATACAAGGGAACTTCAAACACTTCATGAAAAATGGAGTTAAAAGATGTTTATTTTGGTGTAAATCATTGTTTAAAAATCCATGCATGGCTTTTTTTCATCACACACATATTTGGTGAGCTTTTTGAAAGATGCTTCATGTGCATGAAATAAATGAATGGCCTTGTTGAACAGCCTCACCCAGGCCTCCGGTCACTGTGTGAAAAGGGTCCAGATGGTTGTCAGATTAATACAGTCAGAGTCAGCTCCACGTGAGGCGTGCATGCAGACCACCAGGTTACGTGTTCATTTAATACCAGGGACCCCCGCGGGGTTCACAGACGTTCTCAGTCTGCTTCCCAGTGCCAAAGCATTTGCTGAACCCTAAGGTAGAATGAAGCATCTGCCTTTGACTTCGTGCCATTCCACTGTCCTCTGGGACTCAATGTGCTCATCTGTGAAATAGGCAGTTGGAGGCGAGGGTGCAGTTCTGCCAGTTTATGGTCTACAAGGGGCTCGAGGGAACAGTGCAGTCAGGAAGATCAGCCACACCGCGCGCTGGAGCTGACTGCCCGTGCTGGAATCCTGGCTCCTGTTCTCACAGCCACGTGACCTTGGGCAGCTTACTCCGTGTCCTCATTTGTAAAGTGGGAGCAATAGAAGGTAAGAGCACGTAATCCAAAAAGTAATTATGAGGAGAATATGACAATCCCTGCAGAATGGGTGGCACGTGGCCACCCATAGTAAGTGCTCAGTAAATGTTAGCTAATAAAATTGTAAAATTCTGGGGGAGTTTCTGAGGGGTCATTGCTGTGTATGTGTTTTGCATGGGATGAACTACCCTAGAATATTAGGGAATTGTTAAAGGTGCGAGGTACTGTGGTTATCTCCACAATAGGAGTATGCTCCTGTCTTCAGGAGATGCATTGTGAGATACTTAGGATTAAAGCCTCACAGTGTTTGTCTCCTAATAATCTAGTTGCATTCATCTCTATGTTTCTGCGTCTACCAATCAAGCAAACGTGGTCAAGTGTTAATTGTTGAGGCACAGATATTGTAGTTTAGTGTACTACTTTTTCAACTTCCCTGCATGTTTGAAAATTTCAAAATAAAAAATTGAAGGAAAAAAGAAAGGGCTCTGCGCAGCGCGCCGGTCGCGGCAGCCATTGGAGGGTGAACCAACGGCAAAGGAAGACCTTTCTCTCTGTCTCTCTCTCTCACTGTCCACTCTGCCTGTCAAAAAAAAGGGGGGGGGGGGCTCTAGACATAGTTTAGTGAAGTCCAACATTCATTTTGTTAAAAGATTTATTTATTTGAAAGGCAGAGATGTGGGGTGGAGGGAGAGAGAGATACCTCTTTCATCTGCTGGTTAACTCTCTAAATGGCCACAATGGCTGGGGCTGGGCCAGGCCAAAGTCAGGAGCCAGGAGCTTCATCCAGGTCTCCCATGTGGGGAGGGGCCCAAGTGCTTGGGCCATCTGCTGCTGCTTTCCCAGGTGCATTAGCAGGGAACTGGATGGGAAGTGGAACAGCTGGGACTCGGGTACCTGCCCTGCAGGCTGAGGCTTAGCCTTCTACACCATAGCGTTGGCCCCCAACATGCATTTCTTAAAAATTACCCATTTATTTATTTGAGAGGCAGAGACAGAATGAAAGACAGCTCCCCTCTGTTGGTTCACTCCTCAACTGCCTCAACAGCCAGGATGTGTGCAGACTGAAGCGAGGGCCAGGAACTCCATCAGGTCTCCCCTGTTGGGGGCAGGGCCTCAGTACTTGAGCCATCACCTGCCTCGCAGAGAGCACGTTAGCAGGACGCTGGAATTGGGAGCAGAGCTGTAACTGGGACCCATCACTCCACATGGGACACAGGTGTTCCAGAAACCTGGCTTCCAGGTCACACCCCACCGCGTGTGGGCTGGCGGTGGGCCCTGGGGCAACAGTGAGCCGCAGGGAACATGCCTCAGCTGCCCCTCAGAGTCCCAGGGGCATTCTGGGTGAGTGAAAAGGCAGGCATCCTGGTGCTTGCTTCCTGTGTACTAAGCAAGCCCAGGGGCCGCGTGGTTGGAAGGTGCGATGAGAAGGTGAAGGCAGCACAGGGCCACCCCCGACAACCTGTGAGCGGAGCATGCAGTTCGGTGCCGTCTGCTCCTGGCGCTTGAGTGGCGGCGGTGGGGTGTGTGTGTGTCCAGTCTGGGATGCAGAGGAGAGAGGGACCCGGAAGGGTGGGGCCAAGGCCAGGAGGAGCTGCGACTTCTGAGCTTCCTTCGAGAAGGGACCCCCGGGTGTGGCTTGAGATGAAACATGGAAGCAATGTCCTGTGGACTGCAGCGTCCTCCTCTAGCTAACGGGGTTCGCCGCAGTGGGAAGGAGGGAGGAGGGGAGGCCATGCATGCCCGGGTGAGGGAGCAGGGCACACAGAGAGGAAACCGAAGAGAGAAGAGAAAAAATTCAGGAGAGGAAGCCCGGGGGAGGGGCCAGGACCGGGAGTTGCGGGCGGCTGCAAAGGTACACGCCGCACCCAGCGACCGACGCTCCCGGGGGACGCTCCTGTGGCCCGTTCCTCCGGGCCCGAGTCCCCGGGGACCGCGCCGGCGAGCGCAGAGCTCCCGGCGCCCTCGCGGGGGAGGGGCGGGAGAGGCGGGGCCTGGGGCGGGGCCTGGGGCGAGCCTGCGGCCGCGGGCGGGGCTCCCCGGGAGGGCGCCCGAGTCTGGGGGACGCGGCGTCCCCCTCCCCGCCCGCGGAGGCGCCTGGCCCCTCCTCCCCCGGCCGCCCCCCGCCCCCGCCGCTGCCGCTGTCGGAGATAAGCCGGGTGGTTGCCTGCAGGAGCGGCGGCAGCAGCGGGCGATCGGGCCGTGAGAGCCTCGGGCGCGGCCTCGCCTCCCGGGCCCGGCGGCCGCATCAGCACCGCGGACAGCGCAGCGCCCCCCACCCTCCGGCCCCCCGCATCAGCACCGCGGACAGAGCGCCCCGGCTCGCCGCCGCCAGCCCACCCGCTGCCCGGGTCAGCACCGCGGACAGCCCCCGGCCCGGCCCTGGAGCGGTCAGCGCCCCCGGAACATGGCCACGGAGGTAGGGGTCGAACGCCCGGTCCGCAGGCAGTGCCCGACTGTCCCGCGGTAGCGAGCACCCGCCGGGAGCGGGCCGGGCGGGAGTGGGAGTGGGCCGAGTCCGGGAAAGGGTGGGGGCGGGGACAGGGTGGAAGAGCCGGGCCCTGGGTGAGGGGCCCTCCCCCACGTCCCCTGGGCCCCCAGGCTGCCCGCCCCACTTGTTGGCAGTGACACCAGGGTTGCTCTGCGGCTCTGGCCGGGTGTCTCTGCCTCTGGACCACAAGTCCTGGAACGGCTTCCCCAGGGGTTGGGGCAGGAGAGGAGGGGAGGCGCTGCTGTTGCTAGGCGGTGCAGTCGTCCAGCTTCTGAACCCAACGCTTGGCGGAGGGAGGACAGACCTGCCTCGCCATCCGCATTTCCTTTGGAGAGGGAAGGGGCAAAGAGAACCCCGGTGGCTGGTTTTAATGAGCTGCCTGCACCCACCCCCACTCGGGCACCTCACCGTTCCGTGCTGCTTTGACCCCACCTGACTTGCCGTGTTCTTAGGGGTGTGCCTATAGGTGTGTCACCTGCAAGGGACTTGAAAACTGAACCCAGGGACCTGTTAGCTGGGGGCAGAATCTTGGTGCGCTGCTTAAGAGCTCAGGAATTACACCTTCCACCCCTCGGGGCTGGGGCTACTCCTCTCCCCCACCCTTCAGGGAGGGAGCTGGGAGCTCTTTATGCCCTACTGTGTAGGTGATAAAGCAGAGGCAAGGGCCGATCTGGTACTCGGCACGCCAGCAGCAGGGCTCCAAGTTTCCTCCTTTGAATCTTTGGAGTGGGACCCAGGGCACCAGAGTCTCCCAGGTTTTGATGTCGACTTCCTTTGTGGTGTCTCCCCACTTCCAGCTGCACTGGAACACCGCGGGGACGAGCGCAGAGGCCTCTGAATGAGTGCCTGTGGGCGTCTGGGCGAGCAGCGTGACAGCAATGCCAAGTGCCATTGTGATTCGCTGAAGTCTGCACCGAACCCAGAGCACTTGCTTCCAGACAAAGCACAGGGCTGGCTAGGAGGAGATCGTGCCCTCCCAGGACCCAGTGTGGGGCCAGCCCCAGGCAGACTCCTGCAGCTTGGTTTCTAGAGTGGAGGAATGCGGAGTATTTGGGAAGTGCCCAAGATCCTGGGAAGAGCAGGGAGAACAGCAGAAGAAATGGCCGGGGAGCTGGTTGCCTTCCAGGCGGGGCTGCCAGACTGCAGCAGAGGCTGCTGAGGCGGGGCGGGATGGGACTTCAGCAGTGTGGGCCAAGCCTCCGTGATGCGACCTGACAGATCCCAGCAGGCCCATCTGTCCCAGTGTTCTCCCTCTCGGGTCTGCCCCGGTGCCCAGATTGCACCCAGCAGGCTCACATTCCCTAGGGCCAGGCGGTGTTGCTGGGGGCTGCGGTCAGACCTGCGAGACTCTTCCCTGGGAGCAGCTCTGCCCATCATGCCTGGGTGAACATAGCACTTGCCCATGTACAAAGCATGATCGCACTCACGATTTCCTTTGAGGTTTAGCCCAGCTCTGTGAAGTGGGCAAGGGTGGTGTTATTATCTGCAATTAACAGAGGAGACAACTCAGGCTGGGAAGCTAGCTCAGTCATCATTATCCCATTTTACAGGTGATGCAACTGGAGTGCTCAGACTTCAGGAAGATATGGTTGTAAGGTGGCAGAGCCAGGACAGGAACCCGCATCTTAGGTCTCTGTGTTCACTCATGGTTATCTAAGTAGCCAATTCTATTACCTGATAGGACAGAGCTAAGGATCTTGAGATGAGGCTTTGATGGGGCGAGGAGCGTTTGCAAGGGAGTCAGGGGGGACTGGAGGGTGAGAGCTCAGGCTCCCAGCCGGCCTGGTGGGTCAGCTGGAGGGCAGAGGGACAGAGGAGGGTCCAGCAGGGATGGCAGCTGAGAGCAAACACTGCCCCCTTCCCAGCTCGGCTCTGGTGCACTCTGAGGGCAGTCCTGAGGCAGGAAGCCCCAGCTCTGTCAAGGGAGGCACGGGACCTGTGCGTTATCTGGGCTCCGGGTGAGTCATCCTCCCCAGGCTGTTTTCACTACAGGAACTGGGTTGAGATTACCAGGAAAAACCTGTTGGAGGCAGGGAAACCTCATTCCCAGTTCCCATGGCCATTCCTGTAGGATTCTGAACAGGAAGTTCTCAGCTCCAGGGGAAGGCGTCCGGAGCAGGAGAGAGGACATCTTTGAGTGGAACCTGGGTCTCTGCTCCCTAATTTCTGCTTAGGAGTTAGCCTGAGGGGAGGGGTGCGAGGGAGGCCAGGGGAGGGATGGAGCCTCCTGAGTGATACACTGGCCTCGTTTGCAAAGCTGTAACAGCCCATTTCCGGAGTAGCACACCCCTGCAAATGTGTGTCACGGGGAGCACTGGGGAGCACGGGGAGCCTGGGAAGCAGTCACGGTGGCCAAGGACGCCTGGGAAGTGCCTGGCTGGGAGGGGCGTCTCTGAGTAGTGGAGTTCTGCCCCCACACTGAGCATTCATTCGGAAGTTTGCTCTCTGAGGGGTGGGATTAACAATTGGCAGACAACAGGCTGGTCTGGGTGCTGTGAGAGGAAGGGGCATCTGTGCTTGGTCTTCCATTCTTAGGCTTAACCTAAGAGCCTCACTCTTCGGCCATACGCCAGCCGGGGTACCCAGCCCTGACACATCAGCTGCGTAATTCTTGAGTTGAGTGTCACCTGTATCTTGTGGAATGAGATGCCATTTAACCAGGGGGGAGATGTGGACCAAGCGGCTGTCCTGTTTGTCTTAGGTGGGTGAACAGGGTCTGAGAGGCCATTTGCATTCCAGTGCTTGCTCCTCCCAGGCAGTGTGATTGACAGCTGGGCGGCCTGCGGTACCTGTGCTCCGAGCAACCTCCTGCTTTTCTCACACTGCAGCTTGAAAGGTGGTGCCCGAGCAACGGTTCTCGGTTGTGCCCTTACTCAGCTGCCAGCAGGCCGGGGAGTGGTGATGTGAGAGAGGGGCTGGTCTGAGGAAGGCAGGAGGTGGAGAGAAGTGCGGGTCTCTGGGTCAGTTAAACCCCCAGGGCGTGCTCAGGGAAGCCCCAGGAGAGGGAAGCACAGGTTTGGCACTCCTCTTAAGACTTTGGAGCATCACGGATCTTAGCTTCCTGACAGCTATGTAGCTGGCAAGCGGCCTGGAGCCCGCTGCTGCTCCAGTTCAAGGGCCTTGCTGTGGTATATTTCACAGAGGCCCCGCACTGGCAGCTGTGGTCCACGGGGCCTTATTTGGTTTGCTTAGTGCTTCTAAACTTGTTAAATTGATTGGAAACGTTTAAATATCAGGATATTTGCTGTTAAGAAGATATGGATTGTGGCTTTTTGAAAAATCCGAAGTCCTGGCGACCTCATGTGGCCACGTCTCCGAGACGGGGCATGTCTTCTCTGATTGGCCACAGGCCCTGCCTCGCCCCTCACAGACCCTGGAAAAACTTGTGTTCCTTTTATTTATTTATTTATTTATTTATTAATTTTTGATAGGCAGAGTGGACAGTGAGAGAGAGAGACAGAGAGAAAGGTCTTCCTTTGCCGTTGGTTCACCCTCCAATGGCTGCCGCGACCGGCACGCTGCGGCCGGCGCACCGCGCTCATCCAATGGCAGGAGCCAGGTACCAGGTGCTTTTCCTGGTCTCCCATGGGGTACAGGGCCCAAGCACTTGGGCCATCCTACACTGTACTCCGGGGCCACAGCAGAGAGCTGGCCTGGAAGAGGGGCAACCGGGACAGAATCCGGTGCCCTGACCGGGACTAGAACCCAGTGTGCCGGCGCTGCAAGGCGGAGGATTAGCCTGTTGAGCCACGGCGCCGGCCAACACTTGTGTTCCTAAAGCCTGACAAGGCTCCAGAATGTCAGAGCTGAGAGGGCTTTCGTGATCCTGGAGTTCCAATGTCTGCGTTGCCAGTTAAAGAAAGGGAGGCCCAGCTAAGGGGTAACTTTCCAGGGTCATGGGCCCCAGCGCTCAGGTCACGGGACATCTTTCCACCAGGGCTTCTTGGTGCTTCACGGTGGAGCCACCATGGGTGGAGAGAGCCCGGCTTGCCCTAAATCCTGCTCTTGACCAACTGCAGATGAGTCTGTGATGTGTGTGTTCCGTGAAGGTCTAGGAGACTAAGGCTCGGCGCTGGGAAATGCGTCTGACACCGCCCGCAGCAGCTCAAGGCCAGGCCAGCAGTCTCTAGGGAGAGCAGTGGGTCTCTGCACCGAGTCGGGGTAGTGTCCTGCGGCTGTGGATACTGTCAGATCAGAAGGGATGTTGACCTTTCCTGTTCTGGCTACTTAAGGACTCATGGATCAAAGCCAGGAGGACATGGAACTGTCTTATGTCAAGTAGCACCCAGCCACCTGTCGCCTTACTCTCCTGGAAGTTTACTTCCTGCTCAGCCAAGTCCCAGACAAGTGTTCCTCACTGGTAGGTGGATCCCCTCCAGAGAGTGACTCAGGGGCCCAGGCCTTCTCCACCTTGTGGTTCCACCGTCTTCAACACCTGAGTCCTTTGGTTTCAGTGGAAGGGGAAGGAGCCAGGAGGAGTGGGGCATCTTTGTGAGTCAGGGCTATACACGGCTCTCATCACTTCCACTCCCATTGCACTTGGGAAGCAACTTGGTTGTGTTCCCAGGAGGGAGAAATGGCCCTGGTCCACGCCAGTCAGTCTGTGGAGACACGCACCTTCATGGCAGCACACGTGTGTACCCAGGTGTGCATTCTGGCACAAAGAGGGTGTCAGAATGGCTGAAGCGCTGTTCCTTCCCTCTATTTCCATCCTAACCACTGTTTTTCTTGGTTTAGATGAACTTGAGTTTTCCCCAGGACTACTACAAAAAGAAATTACCCCTTCTGTGGGCCCCAGTCTTGCTCACTTCCCCCCGACCTGCCAGAACGATGTTCAGGGCCGGGGGATTCCCTCCAAGACTGACTGGCTCTGCAGGCTGGTTTTAGAAGGGAAGGGTGAGGCCACAGCCCTTTCCTTTCTTTTGGAAAGACAGCATTTCAAAGCTCTAACCAGGCAGAGCAGGCCCATCAAGGCTGAACTTGTTTATGTTACCAAAGCCTTCTAGACTTTGCAGAATCATCTTAGGATCCTAGTCGATGGGAATGGGACCTCCTCTACAAAAACTTGGGTTAGAAGAACAAGGAGTGTCCACAGTAGAGGGTGCTCGTCTGTGGAGTCCAATCCCAACACTCTGGGATCCATAGAGCAAACCTGGATTTAGGAAAGTCTCAGTGATTCAACCTTTTCAGGACCTTGCTCCACGGGTTACCTGGCCTTCCACCTTGCTGACTGCCATGCCTGTCCTTTCTCCTGGCTTTTAGGCAAGCATTAGCATCTTCCACCTGACATCCTCCCCTGCAGCAGAAACCCCTCCAGCTTCGCCATCCAGCCATGGCCGCCTCTGCACTCCCAGCTCCCCCACTGCCCAGCCAGGCCCAGCCCAGCCCCCCGAGACCTGCCTCTAGTCACTGAGGAGCTCTCGCTCACGCTGGCTTCTCCTTTTGTCTGGGTTGCCTTTCCTCCCCTCTCCCTTCCCCGCCTACCCCTCACCCCTGGTAACTCCTGGTTTCCTTTATGACTCAACACAGGCTCCAGGAAGCCTTCTGAGTAAGCCTCTCTGGGTGACTGTTGCTTCTCAGTAGCATTTATCACGGTCTAATTCATTATATATATACTTGTCTTCCTCCCTGGCTCACAGACTCCTGCCCGGCATCCCCAGAGCCTGGCGCTAGTAGAGACTCAATAAGTGGGAGCCCAGTGACTGCATGGATTCAGCTTAATTACAGAGGATGGACTGGCTGCCTGCGCACTCTGCCTTTGGTGCTTGGGCTCCACGTGGTTCCAGTGTTAGGCATAGCTCCCCCAGAGGGATCCTTGTCTCCAGAGTGGGTGACTGAGGCTGGACAGATGGTGGAGAGAGGTTCTGTTCTTTTGTGGGACTGAGTCCACTCCCTTCAAATGCTGCGGTCTATCTCAGCGTCAAGTCTGCAGGTGTGAGAAGGGGCAGAAGCCACTCCACTTGTTCCTACCGGGCAAGGCTGCTCCCTTACTTTCTGGCCTCCAGCTGCCTCACCCACAGTTTTCTCTGGGGAGGTTCGGACGATCAGGGGCCCTTTCCTATGTGGTGAGAAGTGCTGGGCGTGAGACCATCCATGGTGTTTTCTGGCCTGGGCCATAATTGGGCCCGGGCCTGAGTTCAGGGGCACATCAGGTGCTCCCCTGACCCACACGCCCACCTCCCCAACCCTGTCATTAGCCCTGCTCGAGGGCCTGGGACTTCAGCCCTGACCTGACAAGTTGGGGACACGTGGTACGTGGTGAGTGAATGAAAGCAGGAAAGGAGAGAGAGGAAGTGGGGAGGGAGAGACAGAGACGGACTGGGAGAGGGGAAGGGTCTGAGCCAGCCACCAGGAGGCCTTGTTGAATTTGTCTCAGGCCGTGTTGCTGGCTCCCAAGCCTCTCTTTCTGGCTCAGCTCTGACCCAGTGTTAGGCTCCTTAAAGGTCTCTCTGGGATGAGTGAAGGCAACGTCTCAGGTGAACGCCACGGCCCTGCTTCCCCACAGCCCTCCTGAAGCGTCTGTGGGGCGGCCCCTCCAGCCCAGTGTGCCTGGAGTTTTGCTGTGTTAGCCTGGAAGGGCTCATGTCCCGGGAAGTCCTCAGTTTTGGATAAACCGCTGCTCTTCTCCACAGGTGCACAATCTGCAGGAGCTGCGGCGAAGCGCCTCGCTGGCCACCAAGGTCTTCATCCAGAGAGACTACAGCGATGGGACCAGCTGCCAGTTCCAGACCAAATTCCCCCCGGAGCTGGACAGCCGGGTAAGCACACTATTCTCCAGACTGGACGCCCAGCGCCATGATGGGACCCACCCACATGACGTGTGATGCCGTAGGCGACCTCCCTTGTTCAAGTGGAAGAATAGAACCAAGTCCTAACACTGTCTCGCTGTCCCTTCTTAGAAAGTTAGGGCTGAAGAAACCACAGAGACTTCCAGGCCTGCAGCTCTCAAGTTTCAGTTGCTGGAAAATTGTGCAGAGAGCTTGTTAAACAGACACGAGTTCCTGCGTCCTAGTGATGATGTTACGTCCACTCAGGGCTGCTGACTCAGCTGCTGGACTGGGGCTCGGGACTCTCCGTTGCTCAGCAGCCATTCCCAGCCGGGCTGCCCACTGAATGACCCGGGAGCTCAGAAAATCCCAATGCCCACGCTGTACCCCAGACAGCTACTCAGTGTCTCCCCCCGGTGAGGCCAGTATCTGCATTGTTTTAAAGCTTAATTTAAAAATTCATTTTTCAAAGATTTATTTATTTGAGAGGCAGAGTTACAGACAGACAGAGGGAGAGACAGAGAGAAAGGTCTTGTCTTCCACCTACTGCTTCACTCCCCAAGTGACCACAGTGGCCAGAGCCAGGCCAATCCAAAGCCAGAAACTAGGAGCTTCTTCCTGGTCTCCCATGTGGGTGCAGAGTCCCAAGCACTTGGGCCATCTTCCACTGCTTTCCCAGGCCATAAGCAGAAAGCTGGATTGGAAGAGGAGCAGCCAGGACACGAACCAGCACACATATGGGTTGCCAGCGCCAGAGGTGGAGGTTTAATCTATTACACCACAACACCAGCCCTAAAAATTCATTTTAATCATAATTGCTTAAACCTTAGTTTTTAAAACAAAACTTATACTTTGTTTATTTGCAAGGGAGAGAGGGATATCTCTTCCATTGGCTTTCTCCCTAAATGACTGCTAGGCCACAGCCGGAGCCCAGTCCTGGTCTTTCATGTAGCTGGCAGGAAGTCAAGTACTTGGACCATCACCAGCTGCTTCCCAGGGGATTGAGCTGGAATTGAGAGCAGAGCCAGGACTCCAACCCGGGCACTCGAACCCGGGGGACACGGGTGGCATTTTAACCAGTAGGCCGAACGTCCACTCCTTAAACCTCGGTTTTCAATGAGGACCCGCAGGGGTTTCAGTGTTTCCTGGTCGCACCTGGAGAGTTGCTTGTTTCCTGCAGTCGTCACCCAGGAGCCCGGGGAAAGGGCCCTTGCAGGGCGTCAGCTTGGGCAGGGAGGATCAGTGGTGTTCGCTGCTCTGATCTGCCCCCACTTTCTTTCTTTCTTTTTTTTTTTTTTTTAAAGATTTATTTATTTATTTGAAAGCCAGAGTTACACAGAGAGAGAAGGAAAGGCAGAGAGAGAGAGAGAGAGAGAGAGAGAGAGAGAGAGAGAGAGGTCGGTCTTTTATTCTCTGGTTCACTCCCTAGATGGCCACAATGGTGGAAACTGTGCTGATCCAAAGCCAGGAGCCAGGAGCTTCTTCCAGGTCTCCCACGTGGGTGCAGGGGCCCAAGGACTTGAGCCATATTCTTTTTTTTTTTTTTTTACAGGCAGAGTTAGACAGTGAGAAAGAGAGAGAGACAGAGAGAAAGGTCTTCCTTTCCATTGGTTCACCCTCCATTGGCTGCTACAGCCAGCGCTGGGCCGATCCAAAGCCAGGAGCCAGGTGCTTCCTCCTGGTCTTCCTCCTTGGGTGCAGGGCCCAAGCACTTGGGCCATCCTCCACTGCCTTCCTTGGCCACAGCAGAGAGCTGGACTGGAAGAAGAGCAACCGGGACAGAATCCGACGCCCCAACTGGGACTAGAACCTGGGGTGCCAGCACCGCAGGCGGAGGATTAGCTAAGTGAGCTGCAGCACTGGCCAGGCCATCTTCTACTGCTTTCCCAGGACATAGCAGAGAGCTGGATTGGAAGTGGAGCATCTGGGACTTGAACCAGTGTCCATATGGGATGCCGGCACTGCAGGCAATGGCTTTACTTGCTACGCCACAGCACCACTCTTCCAGTCCCCCCTCCTCCCCACTTTCTAGACCATTTGAGTAGAGTCTCTGGAGGGTGAGACTTGGACATCGTGGGCTGTAAAAGTTGCTCAGGGGATTTCAGCCAGTGCTGAGAACCACGAGGCCATGGCTACTGGTGCTGTGGTCTGTGGACTGACAACACGGCATCTCCTGGGAGCTTGTTAGCAGAAGCATGATCTAGGAGTCTGTCCTGTGTCTACTGAGCCTGCTCCTGTGTTTTAACCAGGACCTGGGGTTATTCATGCCTGGGAAACAGTGCAGGAGCCCTCCCCTCATCTCGCAGAGAGCGCGGGCCGGAAAGGGGCAGTGACCTCCCAGAGCCGAGAGCAGCGCAGGACCTGGTGCCCTGCCTCTCGGCTGCTTCACAGCACTCCGATCTTCTCACCCACGCGGTTGCATCCTCAGTGGGTGTAGACAGAACTGGATACTTTCTGCTCTGTCTTGGCAGGGAGAGCTTGGAGATCCAGAGGAAGAGCTGGGGGCTGCCAGGGCTCTGCCCACAGCCTCCCTCTGGGCTCTGCTGCTTGGGCCTCTCGCAAGGCATCAGCCGCTGAGTTTTGCCCCTGCATCTGGGGTGTGTGCGGCCCCTGTCCGAGGCTGCCTTGGAGCCGGCCGGGGGTTGCAGGGCGGGCAGAAGAGCTCCTGAGCCCTCCACGCAGCAGCCCAGGCAGATCCGGCCTTTGCTGCTCTGACCCCAGCCAGCTCTTGGAGAGCAGAGTGGCCTCTTCCTCACCCTGTGTGTCTGTCCCCGGGGCAGAGTGTCATGGCCCAGAGAGGCAGGACTTTCTGTGTTCCCTGGAGGTCTGTGCAGGGGCAGTGGCTACAGATGGCTTCTGACTGTTCTGGGGGAGGGCCTTTATCCTGGAACGCCGGGGAAGTTTCTAGACTGTGTGACGGGCAGTTCTGGTCCTGGGTGGGGGGGAAGAGAAATAGGGCTACGTACACTTGGACACCTGCCGAGCATGGAGCATGACCTTGCAGGCTGCTGGGGTGGGGTGGGTGAACAGTAAAGACCCTGGGGTCAGAACCTTGTAACCTTGGACAAGTTCACTTAGCTTCCACTGAGCATTTATTGAGAGCTACTGTGTATTAGGTCCTGGGAATGTGCGGCTGAACTCATGGAGGCTAATTTGTATTAGTACAGGAAATAAGAAAGCAAGCAAATAAATATGTAGTAGCTCAGGTGGTCACAAATACTAGCAGAATAAGGGGAGGTGTCAAGGGGATAGAGGTGTGCTGGGAGAGGTGAAGGGTCAGGGGTCAGGCTATGGAGAGACTTGAGGACAGTAAGAGCAGAGCGGGGCGGGGGGCGATGTCTGGAGGAGAGGTAGCAGTTGAGGGCACCCGAGCGGAGAGCAGGGCAGGCCCCGGGGCCACAGTGGCCTGGCGGCATTGGGCGGACTTCTTAGGTTACCTGGAGAGAAATGGAAGCGCTCCATCAGAGCTGCGACAAGATCCGACTTTAACAGGAAGTTGGGGGTGGGTGGGGGCTGGGAGGCTGGTGAGGAGGCCAGAGGTGGTGGGGGCTGGGGCCCTGGGGCAATTTTCTGAATGAATTGGCAGGGGATTAAATGAGAGCCACAAGCAGAGCTGGCCCATGGAAGGCGCCCAAGTGAGAACTGGCTGTCTCAGAGGCGTGTGCCAGCAAGACAGCTTCCCAGCCGCCCAACACGTGGGCCATGGGGTCCCGGGTGCCCGTGAGCTGGGAGAGTGCCCTTCTGGAGAGACTCCTGAGGTCACGTCAGGCAGCCTCAGCAGCTGGGTCCCCTCGGAACATGGACAGCCCCTGTGAATTTGGTCCCGAGCACTTGTACAGCCAGCAAAGTGGGAGGTGACAGTCACCAGGGTGCTTGTCTGATGCTCCTCAGAAAGCATGGAGGACATCGGGGCAGCTTCCCGCTTCCAGGGGAGGCCAAGCCCCAGGCGGGTCTCACCTTAGAGGTGAGGGTTAAGCCCTTTGCCCAAGGTCATGCAGTCAGTTGATGGCCACGTCTGGCTGGACCCCGGGTCTCCTGGCTCCCCGGCAGGGGAGTGCCTGCGGCTTCTCTGGTGCCACCTGTGTGTGCTGTGTCGTCTGCCCCTACCCGTGTGGCCCTCTTGCCATCAGCCCTGCTCCCACCTGCCACCGCGCACCTGCCGGGGAGGCCGACCCCAGCCCAGCTCTCTCCTTCTCTGCCCCCAGATCGAGCGGCAGCTCTTTGAGGAGATGGTGAAGACTCTCAACGGCTTTTACGCGGAGGCCGAGAAGATCGGAGGCAGCTCCTACCTAGAGGGCTGCCTGGCCTGCGCCACGGCCTACTTCATCTTCCTCTGCATGGAGACTCACTATGAGAAGGTGGCCGCCCCGCCCTGCGTCCCCACCCCGGCTTCCCGCCGCCTTCCCCCTCACCCGCCCCTCTTCTGCAGGTTCTCAGGAAGATCTCGCGCTACATCCAGGAGCAGAACGAGAAGGTCTTTGCGCCGCGAGGCCTCCTGCTCACGGACCCCGTGGAGCGCGGGATGAGGGTTGTATCCTTCCTGGCTGTTCTGTGCAGGACACAGAGCTGTCAACCGGTGGGCTCCCAATGAGGCTGCCAGAAAATGGGGCGCCCTCGGGGCCTCACTCAGGGTCTTCTGGGTACCCTCTACCACTGGTCTTTGCCCTTCAAACCAACAGTTACGGGGCTGTTTGTGAGTGTCCTGGTTTGCACCTGTAGAGCTGCCTGCATTCGGGGCTTGGTATAGGCCAGAAATCTTTTGTTATTGTTGTTTAAAAAAAGGTTTATTTATTTATTTATTTGAAAGGCAGAGTTACAGAAACAGAGGGAGAGACAGAGAGGGAGAGAGATCTTCCATCTGCTGGCGCACTCCTCAAATAGCCTCGACAGCCAGGGCTGGGCAGGCTGAAGCCAGGAACTTGGAACTCCATCTGGGTGTCCCACACAGGTACAGGGGCCCAAGCACTTGAGCCACCACCTGCTGCCTCCCAGGAGCAGTAGCAGGGAGCTGGATCAGAAGTGGAGCAGCTGGGACTTGAACCAGTGCTCATATGGGATGCTGGCGTCCCGGAAACCTTGAAAGGAATTTGTGAGGGTGGATTCATGGAATCCTCCCCACAGCCGCGTGAGCTGGGTAGCTCTTATCATTCCCCTTGCACGCGAGGGCACGCTGCACCGACTGCTTTGCATCACACCGCTGGTGGGTGCCAGGCCAGGATCTGAGCCCGGAACATGGAAACCACCCCCGGGGCATGTGCCCACAGGCTCCTGTCCTTCTCTGATCGCATCTGGGAGTTCCCGCTGCCCCCTTCCACAGATGAGAAAAACAAGGTCCTCGGGGGCCAGCTCTCCAGGCCTCAGTCCTGGAGGGTGGGGAGGGGTTGGTCAGAGCCTGCTGGGTCGTGGTTCTGCCCATCCCACTGGGCCGGTGTAGCCTGGGTGTGCACGCACCCTCCTCCCCGTCAGCAGCAGCCAGAGAATCGTTAAAAGGAAATTCATTGTATTACAAAGCTGGGAGGGAGAAATAAAGCAGGCGAACAGCAGACGGCACCCTGCTTCCCCAGGCCAGGGGCAGCGCTGCTGTTTACGGAGCCCATGCTGTGTCAGTGCTCCCAACCAAGGTCTCGTTCACGCTTCCCAACGGGAGTCTGCGATGCCCCCATTTTACAGATGTGATGAGGGAGGGCTCCCAGTCACCCAGTTTCCGAGTGGCTGAGGCAGGATTTGAATTCAGGACCCCATGTCCTCACACCTTCCCAAGCTCGGGCGCCTCCCTGTCCTCGGCTCTGGTGCTCGCAGGCTCTGGAACGTGCGTCTCCGTGTGCTTGTGCACCCGGCGCACTCCGCCAGTCCGTGTACTGGTCACTGCGCGGGGTGCAGCTCCCGCCCTGCCCAGCGCCCTCCTTGACGCAGCCTCAGATCGAGATCGCCGTCTACGAGGACCGTTGCAGCAGCGGCAGCTCCAGCAGCGGCAGCTCCAGCGGCAGCGGCAGCAGCGGCGGCGGCGGCGGGGGCGGGGCGGGGGCCCGGTGACTGGCCGAGAGTCCCTGCAGCGAGGTGTACGGCCGGGCCGAGGGCCTTGCAGACCTGCGGCGGCTGCGCTACCAGAGCACCCGCTTCTGAGTCGTTTCTGGGCCCTGCTGCCGGGCTGGGAGGGAGCGGGAGTGGCCCCAGGTCTCCTACGGCCGAGCCCGTGCCCCCTGCCCCCTGCCCCCTGCCCCAGGCAGGACTGGCCCCTTCCTGAGCAGGGGCTCCCCCCGCTGCCCAGGGTGGTGGTGCGGAAGGCTGGGGAGGGGGAGAACAGAGCGGGGCAGCCCCATCTTCAGCTCCGCTCCCCAGAGCCCCGGGGAGGTCCAGGCCTGGCACCGGAGGACGCCCAGCCCGCATGACCCCCCGTCCGAGCCCTCACCCACCCGGACCCTCTCCCCGTGGTCCTGCCGCCCTGTCTCCCTGCTCTTTGTGATGCTGCCATGGGGCCTCCGCCTGTCTGTGATCCTGCCTCTATCAGTCTGGGGCTGAGGAGACGGGCGCGTGTGGGGACCTGTCCAGCCCACTCCTGACCTCGCCTCCATTTGTGGTTTTCCTGTTCCTGCCCAGGGCTGAGGCCATCCCAGGCTTGCCAAGAAGTGTCCCCTCCGAGACTTCGCAGGCCACCAGGCGCTGTTGTGTGGCACACAGCCAGGGCTCGGGGAGGTTGTAGGGGGTCTGGAAAAACTCTTTGTGGACAGCTGTAGCCTTGAGTGTGACCTCCTGAGCTGGAACCAACTTCCTGAGCCTGCAACCCATGTGTGAGGAGTGAGTGTGCACATGTGTCGTGTGTGTGGGTGCACATGTGCGTGAATGCACGTGTGCACAGTGCATACGGGAATGTGCACAACTGAGGACACACGTGACTTGTATGTGTGCCTACACGTGAATGGACATGGCTGCATGTGTGTATGAGTGCGTGGGTGCACATGGGGCATGGATGCGTGTGTCTGTGCATGTGAGTATGTACATGTGTGGGGAGTGCACATGTGCATACATGGGTATGATCCACACTGTGTGTTCCTCCTGGCTGCAAGGCCATGGTCACCGCCTCTGTCCTGTGTCGTCCTTGCCACACGGTCGTCTTCCCTGAGTGAGTCCAGCCCAGTCCTCTGTAAATAAATGTCCCAGACTCCCTGACCCCTTGCCAGGAGCTGCCACGAGTCCTCCTGGCCTCTCCCCTACTTGTGGCACTGAGCACATGCTAGCGGAAGAGGGACTGGGGTTCCAGGAGAGCAGAGCCAACCTCCCGGTGGCCTTTGGTGCCCTCTCCTGGCCCCCGTGACAACCGGTCTGTGGACACCGAGTGCTCAGCCCGCCTGGGCCTTGGGGAAGGCCAGGCTTCCTTGGCCGTTCGAAGGAGCCGGCAGCCTACAGGGACCAGGGGACCCTCCTTGCCAGAGAGCCAGTAGATCTACCCCAGTGGTGCTCTGGCCCCTGAGGTCCAGGGAAGCCAGTGGGAAGGGGTGGCCATCCGCCTGGTGCCCCGAAGATGGACAGAAAGGGGCTGTGCACGCCAGCCAGCAGGAGGCCCTGGAAGTGGACGTGAAACACCCGCCACTGCAGGTAGCTTTGGGAGACCGAAGAGAGGCCTGGGCCGCTTTTGCTGGACATGGGAGCCACTCGTGGGAAGCAGGTGCCAACCCAGAGGGCTGGAGAGGGGCGGTCCAGCCCCTGGGGCCCTAATGAATCCAGGTCCGTGGATCCCCCCAAGAGCGGCAGCCCTCTCCCTGACTGGGCTGTGGCCGCGCCCATCTTGGCCCACGGTGCGCCCGGGCACCTTGTCCGACCTGTGCCCATTTGTTATTTCTTTTTCCAATAAAAGGGTTTGCCCAGCTGGAGGCTCTGTGTTGCTTCCCCTGCCCCCTGGTGGTGGGGCCGGGTCTGTGCTCCGGATGGCTGGCAGGAAGGGTGAGCCCAAGGAGTGCTAGCCCTGCCACAGGGCGCGATGGACCCTGGCTGCTTGGAACTTGAGAGTCTGACAGGGAGGTGGTCCCTCCGGGGCCTCTCAGCTGGATTCCTTGGGGACATCTGCGGCTTGGGTGGAGAGGTCAGGTCCCCCTGAAATCCAGGCCCCAGAAAGCTGGTTAATGGCTTAGATCAAGCCTGTTGCTTGAACTCTGACCCTGCGTTGGGCACAAGGTCACTCAGTACTGAAACTAGGGAGCGGGTGGTGTTGGAACCTAGCAGAGTTGCCTTCTGGGTATTATTAAACCAGACATCTATGAGCACCTACTGTGTGCCACGTGCTTTGCTCACACCACATGCTGGAGCTGGGGTTGGGGGTGGAGGGGAAGACCACCCACGTGCATGCTCTCACCTGACAGGGCTGGGATGAGGCCCAGAGGGGCGGAGCGATGTGCCCAGGTCTCACAGCTGGCTGGCAGTGCCAAGTTCAGCACCCAGGTTTCCCGATGCAGTACTCACTCTGACATCCAAACAGCACCCGCTTAGCAAGCTGCCGGGGCACACGCTCAGGTCTGTGGGCCAAGGGTCTGCTCCCTTGCCCCTGGGAGGATCTTACCAGACTCGGGACCACGGCTGTGGTCTCTGGGGTAGGAGGCGGGGCGTTCTCCAGCTGAATGGGACCCTGGTGATTGTCCAGCTTCTACTCCTTGCCTCTCAGGGGCAGCTGGGTGCGCGCGCTCTGCTCAGAGCTGAGCTGTGCATGTGCGTGGCCTTAAAGCCTGCTCCCTAACACTGAGTGGCTTCACCTTGCTGCCTTGTTTGGGACAGGAAGTGGTTCCGTCCTGAGGCCAGACTGGAACCCCCAGCGCAGCCCTCCTGGAGAGGAGTCCGAGGAGGTGGAAGATTTACTAAACTGCTAAAAAACCAGCTGCGAGCACCAGTCTGGCCTAGGGCATTCATGCTGTCGGACGTCATTGGTAGCCACCTCCACCAGCAATCCCAGCCGACATGCAGTGTGCGCTGCTCCGTGCCAGGCCACGCCATTCCTTACCCAGCCCTCAGCCACCCTGCACCGGTAGCGGGGATTCCCGTTCACAGATGCGGACCCGGAGGCTGGAGTGGCACCATCAGGGGCCTCAGGCGTGACTGACTCCGCCCCTCGAGGAGGAAGCCCTCAGCATTCTCAAGTTAGGATCTGGAGGTTCCCAGGGCCAGACTTGGAGCTGGGCCTGGGTTTGAGGCAGGGCTGGGGCCACCACGTCCTGGGCCTCAGAGGAGAGTGGGGGTGCAACCCAGTGGGGCAGTCCAGTGGAGGGCAGCGGGGGCCCTAACTCCGGGAGCATAGTGATGCCTGGCTTCTCTCTGGGCTCAGTGGCGAGGGATGTGGCCTGGGTCCTTGGCAGACACATCCCTGTGTCGGTGTGGCCAGCCGGGGACGGGCCCCATGAGGATCCTGAGAGCAGAGGACCCCTGCTGCTGCCTGCGCCAGGCTGTTCTCCAAGTCCTGGCCCCAGGTTTTCCCTCACTGTGGCCAGAGCTCCGCAGGCCACCTGCCTGCCTGCCTTGGCCCAAGGCCGCCCAAACCACAGGGTTTGCAGGATCTCGAGGCGCCGCTCAGTGGCGGAATCACACACTGCAGTCGGGAATCACAAGCAGTAGGGGCCACTGCGGACCTCGCTCCATGACCCCCAGTCCAAGGCTGCAAGGAGCTTCCTGTGAATTCCGAGGCGCAGGGGGAGGCAGCTTCCGGGCTGGAGGAGGGGCCAGGCAGGAGCAGCTCCACTTGGCTTGTCTTCACTCGGCTGAGGCAAGGCCCCTGTCCCCGCGCTTGGGGCTGGCTTCCTGACATCTGCATGTGGCCACCGGGGCTTCCCAGGACTGTGCAAGCAAGGCCTGGGAGGGGCTGCCCTAAGTGTGGGGGCGCAGCCTGGGCATAAGGCATTCAAAAAGTTCCCCTGGTGATTCCAAAGTGAAGCCAGGGTCGTGAGTCCCTGGTGGCAACAGCATCCAAGCCCCCTGGCCTTGCACAGACCTCTGGGCATGTCTGGGACCCGAACAGGAAGTTCCCTGGTTCCATGGAGGCAGCCAGGCCTGAGATGAGTGTGAACTGGAGGATTCCATTCAGAACGGATTCCAAGCCAGGCAAAATGCATGTACGGTGGGAGAAGTCAGGCCCGTGGGTACACTGGGTGGGGGGAGGGACGGGAGGCCGCCAGGGGCTTCTGTCCTGGAGATGCATGGCAATGAAATGTACCCAAAACATGTATTGGCTCCATCATAGGGAAAGAAAGTGCAAAATGACAAGGAGTGTTTTATTAAAGAGCTGCAGATTTCACATTGTGAGAAGCCGGGCAGTTGCAACTCAACGCGTATGTGTGTGATGCTGACCCTGGGGGGGATGTGCGAATGTTTCCTTTGACCAGGGTGTGGCCTCTGCACCGGCCGTAGGCACCTGTATGGAGCAGAGAACCCACGTCTTGCAGCAGCTGCCCGGCCCTGTCACTGCAGCGCCTGCTTCCTGCATTGGTGCTGGGGCCAGCGGCTTTGAATCCGGGGTGATGGGGAGCCGTGAGACGGGCCCCAGCAATCCACTTCACCCTCCCGAGCCCCGGCGTCGCCGTGGTTAGACGACGGCGCTGAGTGCGTCCTCGGTGTGAGACGCTCCTGTGGCTGCGGCAGTGGCCCCGGAACCTCCTCAGGCGATGGCCTTGAGCCACGGTGCAGAGCGGGTTTCCACATGCCCAGGGCTTCCCTCACCCCTCAGGACGCACCGGGAGCCTTCGGGGCCATCATTACCGCGCTCACCTCGCAGACACGGCGCTGGGAGGCTGTGTTCAAACTCCGACCCTATAGACGAGGTACTGGATGCTCCAGGTGGCCAGGGAGCCTGGCTGGGGCCTGCAGCCGCTGAGTGCCAGAACCAAGCCTGGACCCCGCCGATCCGGCTCCAAAGCCCGCCTCAGCCCGCCACCATCTGTCACGGTCAGACGCGAGACTCCGTTCTACCTGGATTGACTCATAAAGACAGATCCCAGACCCGGGGAGGAGCACGTGGGCCGACGCAGACACAGAAAAATTAGCTTTGCAGGCGCGTGAAGGTGCTAGTTATTTTGGAGTAATTCAAGTCATCGATTTCTGTAATGGAAAAGTGATTGGGGACCGGCTCCCACCTGCGAGCCGTGCGGAGCGAGGCCAGGACTGGGGAAATGTCAGACCCACTTACGAAACTGCGTATGGGCGCCTGCTCCTTTCCTGCTGCCCCCAATTAATCAGCAGAGACGGGGGGGGGGGGAGCTGTCTCTCCTCGCCCTCCTGGCCCTGCCCCAGGTCGCGTTGTTGAACAGCCCGTCTCAGGCTGGAGGGGAGGGGAGGGTCTTGGGGCAAAATGTCACTGTCAGGCCGATGCCAGCAGGCGCTGGGTGCCGAGCGACTCAGGGGAAGGGTAGGGGCTTCGACCTGGGCCGTCCACACCGGGCAGCAGCTCTCGTCCCGCTGCCTCGCTGTGTCCTGCGGCTCTGCTTGCGGCCTTCGCCCGTCCTGGGAGAGAAGGGGAAGCAGCAGGCATCCTGACCACACTCAGCCTCGGCCCAGTGCTCCATGAGCGCTGTGAGGTGACGTGGGCTGGGCAGCCTGCCTGCAGGCCCGGGGCGGAGGGCCCAGAGGGCGACTGCCGCGGTGGGGCTGCTGGCTGGAGGCAGAGCAGACAGGCGCAGGGGAACGGCTGATGCGTCGGAGATGGGTGAGGGCTGTCTGGCCGGGACGGTTGCTGGCGGGCCCTGGAGAGGCAGGGGACTGGATGGGCGCGACACAGGGCTGGAGCGCCCCGTGGGGAGATGCTGAGGTCACGCTGTCCCAGATGAACTCGGCATCGCAGCCCTGAGTGATGGATGTGTCATCCTGGGAAGGAGTCGTCCGGGTCCAGCACTGCCCGGGTAATGACTTATGGATCCTTGTCAAATGGGGCCCTGCAGCAGCAGGGGGACCAGGAGGCTGCTGGGCCCCAAGCAGATTTTCTAAGAATGTCTGCACTGCACTGAGCGCCGGACCTTCCTCAAGCCACTCTATGAGGCTGTCACTGCCCCCATTTTGCAGATGAAGAAACCGAGGTTCAGAGAGGAAATGAGGTGCTGGGAGTCTCTGGGGCTCAGGCCTGAGCTGTCTGACCCCAGAGCCTCAGGGTAGACAGAGACTCTTTGGGACAGAAGCAAGGAAGGGAGGAGGGGCCACAGGGCCTTTGCACTGGCTCTCTCAGAACAAACATGAAGTCTTGGTACATATGAGACAGCTTTTGTGTTGGGCTAGACACTGAGACGTCCCAGTGCCTGAGTGTCTCCTCCCATCTCCTGTGTCTGCCCTCCAGGGCTGTAAGACTTGTGTCTGGGGCCTGAAGCTGAGCAGGTGCTTGGCTAACCTCCCTCTCTTCAGCCTATGCTGCCCCTCTCCACGGTCCCCGTGGGCGGTGGGGGAGCTTGGTGTCTCCCCTGCCCAGGAGCTCTGCACCTGGCTGGGGTGGGGGGGCAGCCTTGAGGCCTGGGGGAGGAGTGGTGCCCGTGCAGTGACTCTCACGCCTCCAGCCTCTGCCCCTTCCTCACAGCATCAAGCCCGGCTGTGTCCCAAGGCCAGGCACCGCGTCCCTGTGTCCTGACTCAGTTTTCATGTCAGCAAAACTGGGAGAATATGCATTGGCCACATTTTCCTGGAATTGTGTGTGCACCGGGGTTCTGAAATGCTTGGAGCCTCCTGGGGGAGGCTGGCCACGGCCTGGGGCTGAGCAGAGCGGGCATGGAGGAGGCCTGCACCACGACCCAGAGCCCTGGCTCTCCCGTGGTCCCCGAGAAAGCCACAGTGTCTTTTTGGGCCTTGGTTTCCTCACCTGGAAAAGCTGGGACCAAGGGTGAGGCCTTCCAGGGTGTCCCCGACGCCAAGGCCCGGCCTGTGTGAGCAGGTGCAGCTCCTCCCCTGCCCTGGGCCGCCGCCACCGCGTACGTTGCCCGCTTTACAGCTTTACTTTTGGCTCCTCTCCGCGGGAACGGCCTGTGTGACAGCCACGCCTCGCACGGCACAGCTGGGCCCGTGGAGGTTGGCTCTGCCCCTTCACCGCCATTTCCGGCCCTGCCGTCTCTTCCGCCAACTTGTCAGGTCCCCGAGGGCGGCCGCGTCCTCTGTGTCTCTCCCACTGTATCTCTCTCTCACAGGTGCCCGGGGTGGCAGCAGGGTATCCTGGGAGGCCAGGAGGTCTGGCATCCAGTGGATCCGGGGCTCCATCCTGGACTTCGCTGCTTCATCATCACCGTCATCATCATCATCATCATCGTATCTGTAATTCCTTAGGACTTTGTGCCAGGGGCATGTCAAGGTGAACACCACAAGTCCACGAGGCTTCACCCCCACTTCACAGGGCAGATAACTGAGGCCCACCTACTCGAAGTCTTTGTCCAAGTGCTTCTTTGTCCACAAGGCTGGCCGTGACCCTCCCTGTTCAGAACGGCACCCACCTCCATCTGGGTGCCCCCACATTGCCACAATGCTGACCCCGCCCTCCTGGTCCTCAGCAGCTTCTGACACGCGGTGCACCTGTCTCCTTAGGGTTACTGTGCAAGGCCTATTGGGCACAGCCTGGGCAGGCATCTGGGCCAGGACTGCAACAGAGGACTATGCACCAGCACCGTGCCCAGCAGGGGTCCCGCCACGGTATGTTGAAGGAACAGCTGGTTCCCCAAGCTGTCAGTGACCTGGGCATCGCCCAGAGCCCAGGCCGCAGCCTGAATCGCAGTGGCTGCTACCTTAGTGGACTGGCTGACCTCGGGTCATTTATTCCCTCTGAGCCTCGGTTTGCTGGGTAGACGAACAACCTTGACCTTGGGGGGGAGTGGGGCGAGGCTGAGTGGGGACAGGGAAGTGAGACTCCTGGCAGGTGGCAGGCATTCCTCGCCCCAGGACTCGGCTTCTGCTCTGATAGCTCACCTCTGACCATGGCACCGTTGGGCAGCAGCCCCCGCAGAGGCCTAGCCGTGGAGGGAGAGGCCGTATCACCTGCCCACGCTTTCCTGTCCTCCGCCTTCCTCTTTCCTGGAGGTGCCTTGTTGCTAAGGAGACGCCACATCAGCTCCTGGCAGAGTCCTGGCCCCCGCGGCTGGGGTCCTGGCTGGGGGTGTTGGGCTGGAATCTTCTGGAAACTCAACTGGCTCCTGGGAAAATGAAGCATTCATCGTCCTGTCCCCACTTGGAGGCTGGAGTGGAGTTCACATGGGCCGCAGTCCGGCGACACATGTCTGGGGGTGATGCCCAGGCCCTGCGAGGGGCCATAGCAGCCAGAGTGACTCAAAATCAGACCCTGGCCCTCGGAATGGCACCTTCCCAGGGCAGGGCGGCCTGGCTCTGTCGGGGAGACCCCCCGCACGCACTCCCTTCTCTTCCTGTGGGTTGAACGCGCCCGCGGGGAGGGCTGTCTGGGGTCCCTGGTTTCCGCTTGCCACCCCAGCCCTTGACTTCCCTCGTGCAGGAGGGGGCGTGGTGGCCGAGGGCAGGAGCAGGGAGCCAGGGGGCTGGGACCCTGTCCTGCCTTCATCAGTCCCGCTGGCTTGGCTGGCAGACTGGGATCCCTCGGGCCCCTGCCGCTCGGGACTCTTGGAATACTGAACACGCAGATTCTTGCAGAGGGTTTAGACCCCACCAGATGCACCCAGCTCGTGGTGCCATTTGCAGAAGCAGATGCCTGGGAAGAGGGAGGATTCCTGGGCAGCACAGAAGTGGCGACGCTGCGGGGGTGAGCTGCGGCTGCCTCTTTCCCTTGGGGCACCAGCCCCGCCACCGCACGGTCCCTTGTGGCCTGGTTCATGACCCGCCTGCCCTGAAGGTACCTGCTGCATTTCTTACAATTTCAAATCTAGCAAAAGCACAGCAAGATGTCAGGAGCCGAGGCAGGAAAGACAGGAAAAACCAATCTGACTGCGGTCAGGATGGCAAGGCGAGCGTCTGGCCCACCCCCACCCTCGGCCCCCGGGGGTCTCAGGGGGCAGGGATGCTGAGCTTGGCTGGCTTGGGTGTGGCTTCGTGCCAGGGCGACCCAGACAAGGATGAGCAATGGACCTGAAGCACCTGCTCAGACGGCCTGGACCCCTGAGGTGCGCCCTGCTCTTGGGGGCGAGCAGTGTGGAGCTGGGTCAGCGCCCACTTGTCCACTGTAACATTTAGCCTGCTATTTCTTCCAACGCAGCATGTAAGGGGCAGAGAACTTGACCTCCTAATTGGCGGAGCTTGTCACACAGGACGTTCTTGGTAAGTGCTTACAGAACAAATATATGAGCGAGTGCAGAGAGCCTGCCCACTGCACTAGCAACCCAGTCACTTGGCAAGACTTTCCAGAAAGCCCTTCACGTCCCAGGCGCCGCCACGCACTTGGCTTCCCGTCTGGCTGAAGGGAAGGCAGCGTGGGGGCAGCTACCAATCTTCTTCCTCCCCTGACCCACAGTAGCCTCAGAGGACACAGGTGTTCCATGCAACCTTAGCATAAGGACTGCAGTGCACAGGCTGTGGTTGTCTCCCGTGAGGCACCTGTGCTGTCTGCTGTCCTCCCTGAGCTCGGACGCCCTGGGCAGGCTGTCTCACGCCTTGTCCCGCTCCAGTTTCTGGTGCCGTCAGCTGGTCTCTTACACCGCACTTGGAAACGCTGCCCGGGGCTCTGCTTTTCTCACTTGTTCATTTCCGCAGCTTCCAGAGTGACTCGGGAAAAGGCGCCGCCCCACAGACAAGAGGGCGCGGTGGGAAAGGGGTCCCACCCTGGCGAGGGCCGGCTGTGACCTTGGACCCAGCAACCTTGATCACGTGGTCTCCCCCAGCCTGCTCTCTGGGGCCCCTCCCGGATCCTCAATTCCATCTCAGGCGCACAGGGGTGTGCTTGGGGGAAGTGGAGCGGTTTTTAAGTTGGTAGTTTCCTTCCAGAGCAATTGTAGCGCTTTTCATTTCAAAACTTTTCATTTACACTGCTGTTCCCCGCGTAAAAACAGCACTAGCGACAAGGAAATCATCGTTTGTGATTTATTGGGAGCATGATTACGGTATCAGGAAGCGGCAGTTTTTGTGTTAAACATGTTTTTAAAAGGCTTGCTGCATTCTTAAGTGTGATTTTATTGTATCTTGGAGCGACTTTTCCTCCCCACGAACAGATCTGTGATTTATCGTAGCTCCGTGACCGAGGCTGCCCGGGAAGGCATTTTGCACCATTGCATCATTTCCCAAGGCTGCGCTGGCCACAGGTGCTTCCAGCGTTCTAGGCACACTGCACAGCCCGAGTTGCAAAGTTCTTCCTAGACACCCAGACACTAGAGAGACCGTGTGCAGCCACACACCGAGGAGCCTTAGGAAGGAAAGGGCCCTTAGGGAGATGCTAGCTCAACTCTCTTGACACTTAGATTAGGGAAACTGAGGCCCACAGGGAAGTGACTTCCCCCAGGTGAAGGCCCGAGGCTGTGCCTGGCTCATCCCACATCCCAGGCCTGTCCAGGCCGGCCGGAAGCACTTTCTGTAGCAGGACTCGGTGTTGCTCCCTTGGCATCCAAAGCGGCGTCCACTTGCCTGGACGCCTTCTCTGATTTCCGCCAGCTAAGTGCTAAGGTCCGGTAGAGGCTTCTTGGCGTAATTTCTCCAGAAGAGAAGCTGGAGGACTCTGCAAGCTCAAACTTCCGCATTTTTCTCCTTTTTATCAAGAATCCCAAAGGCTCGCCCTTCCCCTCCCACCAAGCCCGACCCAGTGAGGCTTCCTCCACCACAGGAAGTCAGGTGTACAAAGCAGAAACAGCACAGGCCAAGCCAGCAGGCACAGGGGGCGGGATCCAGGCAACCACCTGGGGGCCATCTTTGTTAGGGGCAAACGAGCCGCTCACGAACACGGAGGACACAAAGACAGGACTACTGTGGTTCTTCAGGGGGAGTGGGGGTGGGGCATCTGAGGGGGCGGGGGCTTTCCTTGTCTGTTTTCTCAGAAAACATGCAAAGAAAGGCTTCACCAAGAGGCCAGTTGCCTCAGGATCTCCCAGACTCCCCTTTTCAAAGATGGCCGCCCCTGCTGTCCCTCACAGGGAGCCTGCAGCCCAATCTACTAGGCTGGAGAGAGAGACAGGCAGCTGGAGAGAGATGAGTTTTCCACAAAGGCCGTTAGCTTTGTTTTGTTTTGTTTTCCTTTATTGATGGGATTTAAAGTGCATAGAACTGAAGGCAAAGTCCAAGGCCTAGAGAAAGATAGGAGGCCCGAGAGAGCGGCTCGGAGATGCTAAAGGCTGCTGAGGAGTACCCACCTAAAAAGGCCACTTGCGCTGCAGAAGGGACGGGGCGGGGCGATGGGGGCGGGAGGGGAGGGGTGGTGAGGGTGAGGTGGAGGGAGGCGTTTGGGAGGGAGAAGACAAACACCAGTTCAGAAATTCAGCCAACGGTGACTCGCAGGAGCTAGTTTTACATCCCACCTACAAAAACACGGGCGGTTTCAAGGTGGGCGCACTGGTTTTAGGACAAGGAAGAAGAGTGACGGCCTCAGGCCAGCACACGGCACCCCCCCCAAGCTTCGGGTGCTGGCGCTTTCCAGGCCTCTGCCTTAGGCCTCTTGGGGGTCTAGGCAGCCCCTCTGTATCCGGGAGGAGGCAGGAGCCAGAGGTCTCGGTCGTCCCCCACCCCCCAGAGCCCCCCAGTGGGAGGGGCCGGACTCACCCACACAGGCCGTGCCATCCTCGTTGGGCTCATAGCCCCGGCTGCACTTCTTGTTGGTCCGGCACCTGTAGCTCCCATAGGTATTGACGCACACGGGCTTGTCTCGAGGGCACACGAAGGGAAACTGGATGCATTCATTGGTATCTGAAGGGGGGAGGGGCAGCTCTCCAGGCTGGTGCCGGGCAAGGCGGGGTGTCCCAGCTCTGCCTTCCTACACACCCCTTCTCCTCGCTGGGCCCCTGCTTCCTGATGTCAGACCCCTGGGCTGGCTTCTCCTGTCCTTGACCTCGGCCTGTGAGGGGCGCTCAGGCTGGTCTCTGTCTTCTCTCACCACTTCTCTAGATGGTCTCTTCATCCCCGGATAACTTCCAGCTCCTGTCTCCAGCCACAGCCCCTCGCTGGGGCTCAGCGCAGGAATCCAATGGCCAGTGACCCGTCTGACGGTTGCACCTGCTCGTTCGCTCTGCACCTCAAACTCAGTATGTCCCAAACGGAACGCAGCAGGTCCCTCTTGTGCCCCCTGCCCCCATCTTCCCCAGCCCAGTCAATGCCACCATCACGCATGCGGCAGCTCGGGCAGAAATCGGAGCGTCTGCACTTCTGCCGTCCCCCCGCCCCAGCCCCGTGTGCGTCTCTGCCCCGCAGCAGGCCTCTGGTCACACCACCTCTCTCACTCCCCGCCACCACCCTGCCGCTGGCCGCCTGCACCTCTCGCCTGGGTTTCGGCGGTTGCCTCCTTACTGACCCAGCGCCCTCGCTTCCCTCCAATCCCATCTGCGATTCAGCAGCCAGAACCACATTATGTCACTGTGCTGCTGAACTTCACAAAACCTGAGCCCGGCCTTCTGCGGGTTCAGTGTCCTGCCAGCGCCCGCCCTGTCCTGTACTCTCCCCTGCCAGGGGGCGCTCTCTGGGCCTGCGTCAAGGTCCTCCTCCCACAGGCCCTGCCTGCCTACTGAGTGCAGAAGTCCCCAGGAAGCGCCTGGCTCGCAGGACTCTGGGCCATCACCGGCCATGTGGTCACACGTCGGGGTCTGTCTGCCTCCTCCAGAAAGCTCCCTACAGAGGGGCAGTGCCTGGTGCTGTGGCAGAGGCACAGAAACAGCTGAGGATGATGGGAAGGGGGAGGGGGCTGGACTGGTGATCTCGCAGGTCCTTTCCGGGGTTCAGGGCCGCTAGGGTGTCCTCCTGGGCCGTCCTCAGCACCGCGGCCCTACACTTGCTCATCTGCGCTCCCCGCTCCATCGGACGCTGTCTGCGCTGTCTGTGCCTGGCCAGCTCCTCTTCGCTCCTCAGGTGCCAGCTTGGACCTCTCCCCCTCTGGGGCCCCTCCTAGGACCCTCCCTGGCCAGGTTTGGGAGCGTCCCTTTGTGCTCGCAAGCCCTCTGCATGCCACGTGCTCCTGGGCTGTTCACTCGTGAGCCTCCCACCCACTCTCAGCTCCACTGGGCCGTGCTGGTCTCTGTCTATCTCTTCCTGGACATCCATAGCGAAGGCTGCAGGGGAGGTTTAGGAAGACACTGCCTGAGGGGCTGCAGAAGGAAGAACCCTCTGGGGTGGACGTCGTTGGGCCGAAGGGTTTCTGCACACAGAGCCTCGGGGCAGCCCCTGGGCTGCTGCTTTCCTGGTCCAGGTCTGGGAGGGACCCCACAGAGCTGCCCTGCTGGGGGTGCTGCAGTTCCTGCCCCCAGCGCTGCACACGAGCCGCAAACTCCCTCACGTCACGGCCATGCTCCTCCCCGTTTTCCCACGTGTCCCTGACATGGCCACTCTTGCTGGCCAGGGCACAAGGCAGTTCCGCTTGTGGCAGGGTGAAGCTGCCGTGGCTCCCCGCATCACCTCCCCAGGCTCATTCTCTCAGCACTCAGGGCAGGGAAGCACTGCTGGTCCCCAGAACGTCAGTGGCTCGCAATACCACTCCCCCCTTGGTGAGTCAGATGCGGTTGTCTTAGCATCCGGAGCCCCAGGGACAAGCCCTCCCACTCCAGCGCCTCTTGTCAGGCTGACATTCCCCAGCGAGAGTCCAGCCTCCATGCCACCCCTCCACCCCCACGCCTGCGGGCAACTCACCCATGCAATGGCCATTTTCCCTCTGGGAGAATCCTTGGCCGCACTGCAAGGTGGGAGGAAGCAGAGACACCGTGAGTCGAGACGGCCCCTTCTCAGCTCCCCTCCTAGTCACAGCTGCTCAGCAGCTGGCCCCGACCCCAGCATGAGGGGTGCACTTAGCTCTGGGCCTGGGGGGCCCCCTCCTGGGCTGGACCCTGCCCTTGCACAGAGGCTGGGAGACTGGGTGGTGGCCACCAGTGGACCCCGTTCAAGCTGCTGCTCATTTCCCTGCACGTGGGCTCCACTTGCCTGGGCTGGGCCACTGGACAGAGCAGCGTGATCCTGAGATGGAGGCAGGCCTGGTCAACTCCAAGTGCAAAGACACGGGGGAGATGCTCTGAGGTATGTGCTCTTTGCCCCGCCTCCTCTGTGGCCTTTGACCCTCAAGGGGCAAGCACCTGCTGCAAGGCACACCAGGTCCCCCCTCTCTGGTGGGACGAGGTGGGGACATTCCAGGAGGAGGGGTGACTCATCGGGCTCTGCGGCTGGGACTTGAGCTGCCTGGCGCAGAGGCAGAGCACTGGGAGCCGCGCAGACCAGGCTGTGGAGGCTCAGCTGTGCCTGGGTGGGTGGTGGGGGAGTCCCTGAGCCGGCAGCCTGGAAACACTGCCAGCTGGGAGCCGGCGGGGGCGAGTGGGGAAGGGCCAGTGCTCCCACCACAGGGGTCCTGGAGCTCAGGGCACCACCGAGGCCAGCAGGCTGCCGGGGTTCCCACTCATCCAGAGCTCTCCCTGAGGTGCGCTGAGCTGGCCTAGAAGCTCCAGAGACGTCCTGTTCACCTGTGCGCGTCTCAGTGGTTCCTCTACCCGACCTGGAACCAGCTGATCCCTGTCAGAGTTAGAGGGTGCCCAGAGGTTGGTCCAGAGCTGCTCTCAAAGAGCCCCCAGAGGCCTCACGGCAGGATCTGAGCCCCACCCTTAGGGCAACAGGAGGCCTCGCCTCAACTCGACAGGGAACCAGGACTGCAGTAGGCACCCTGGGGTCAGCTTGTTCCTCTGCTAGTATCAGCTGTGCTGCCTCCAGGGAGCCCTGGTGCGTTCCTTCTCTTGGCCTTGGTTTTTCTCCTCTGTAAATTGGGTGCAGAAGCACTTGCCCTCTGATATGCCAGGATTCGGAGATGTGCGTGTGACAGTGTTGTTACAAGGAGGGACCGCTACGGAGCCTGCCCTTGGCTCAGAGGCTGTCCCTCATCCTGGGAACCCAGCTTCAGCCGCGGGGCTGGGGTGCCGGTGCTTTTCTGTGTCAGACTGGTGCCGCTGCCCACCTCCAGGGGCGGGGCTGGGTCCTGAGGCCTGTCCTCATCTCGGGGATACAGGATCTCCAGCACCGAGTTCATCTCCCCGCTGGCCACGCTGCGGCTGGCCATCTTGCCATCTGGCCACGTCACCTCCACGCTGCTCGCCTCGTCCTTCCCTGCGGGTCGGAAAGAGAGAGCGTGAGTGGCAGAGAGCAGGTGACTCCAGCCTAAGGATTCATGATGTCCACCCACTGCACATAGGCGTCATTGGAACACTGCTCTAAGTGCTGGGGAAATGCTGAACGAAGAGCAACACACCCCAACAGAACTTTCTAGAAAGGCTCTCATCTTTTCTGTCCAATATCTTGCACACTTGGGGTGGCACTAGTGTGACTGAGGAAGTGAACTTTAAGTTTTAGCCAGTTCTCAGTTAAATGGCCATACACAGCTATGGGCTCCCCATATTGGACAGGGCGGCAGCCGGGCCAGGCGGCATGAACTGTTCTGGGGAGGCAGAAAGGCTTCTGGGCAAGCAGGTAGACTTTGGAGTCCAGGGTTCAAATCTTGGCTCTGCCACTTTCCTGTTGTGCTGGGCAGATTGTGGTGAGGAGTAGGCCCCGGGGCCGGTGCAGCTGGCCGGCCACGTAACCCTGGGCACGCCTCTTACACGAAGGCACGTGCGCAAGTCCCTGGGAGATGGAATTAAAGAGAAGTCTGTTTTGGTGCACGTTTCACTGACAGACATGGGCTGGGCAGGGGTCGGCACTCTGGTCACTGGGGTGTCCCTGTTCCTGTCCAAAGCAGGGAGACTGGCACATACCAACAAGCGAGTCCTGTTGGACACAGACAGGCTCTGGGAAGAAATCGAAAATAGAGCAAGGAGGTGAAGGGGACCTGGGGGCTGGCTGGGGGCCAGGGCGGCAGAGGGAAGGGCTCCCAGTAAAGACCCGGAGAAGCCGGGGCCTTGAAGAACTGGGAGGTGGATGACGGGAGAAAGGCTCCCTGCAGAGCTGGGACGGCTGCAGAAAAGCCCAGAGAAAGCTGTCATGATCCCTCCGCACGCGCCCCGGAGCGCGCGCTCCACCACCAGCAGAGATGGGCTGGAGAGATTTGTCAGGTGTTCAGATGCTGTGAGAGGCCAGCTCCCGGTGTAAGGAAACGGGCTAGTCCCGGTGGCAAGGTCAGGCTAATGGTGATGGACAGGGGTGGGAGGAGGAGGGGCCGACCCCGCTGGCAGGGAGGGGCTGCGCTCAGCACTGACAGCGGGGAGCGCAGGGGGAGCACAGTCTCCTCCTTACACCCTCCAGGGCTGATGCAGCGAAGATGTGGATTGGGAGGGGGCGCACAGGGTCCTGCAGGGGCCTGCAAAGCTACATACTCCCACTAATCATGCCTAGGCTGAATAAATAAGACACCACCCACCTGTACGCACTGGTTTTTCTAATGTATGTAGTGACTGTTAGAAATCAAATGACGCTCCAAAGTGCTTTTGAATTTATATTAGCTTTTGGTCATTCTCATCCACCAATGGATTTATTTTCATTTTACATGAAGGACAGAAAGACAGAGACAGGCAGAGAGAGAGAGAGAGAAAGAGAGAGAGAGAGAATGTCGTTGGCTGGTTCAGTCCCCAAATGCCTGCAATGGCTAGGGCTAGGCTGGGGCTGGAGTCAGGAGCTGGGAACTCAAACCAGGTCTCCCCTGTGGGTGGGGAACCCAGTGCACTGAGCTGTCATCGGTTGCCTCCCGGGGTCTGCCTAGGCAGGGAGCTGGAGGCAGGAGCCAGAGCTGGGCGTGAGATGCAGGTGTTTTGACTCCTGCTGCTGTGAAACAGCTTGATGCACAGAAGGGGTTCCCACAGTCCAGGAGAGGGGCTGGGGGCCACACGCAGCCTTTGAGAATCCAGGTGTAGACTCCTCTGTGCAGAGGACATCTTGCCGAGGCAGCTGGGGTACAGGGAGGGCCCCGCTGCTTCTCCTCTGCCCCGCCCCGGGTCGGGGGGTCCCAGACTGCCAGTGGGGGCTCGGGAGGGGGCTGCACTGTGTGAGCCAGGGCATCCAACTTCTCGGCCCTCCTCCTGCTTGGCTGCTTTGTGCTCTCCCAGCCTGACCCGGGAAGTCTCACTAGAACATTCCACCCTTGCTGCTGCAGTGCAGAGAGAGCAAGGACCAGCTGTGCTACTTTGGGGTCAGCTTGGGGTCAGCATGGGGTCGGCCCTGCCCCCGGGCCACAGCAGGGCTGCAGCTCCCCTCAGCGCTCAGGCTGGCCAAGTGCAGGTTTTTCTGCTTTAAGTAGAATCTGGAGGTGTTGGGAAGGGTTTTGTTCCTGGGGGCAGAGAGGCCAGGAAGCAGCACACACACAACTAGACTTTCCATTGAAGAAAGGAGACAAAGGGAAGCCGGCACTTGGAAGCAAACAGATCAGCTACAGGTGCGTCTCCCAGCCTGACTCAAGAGCTCCAAATAGCTCAGAGCTCGCAGTCAGACAGCACCCCACGCCGTCCTGTCCTCCCGCCCTGCCCAGACCTTGGAAGTGCCCTGGGCAGCACCGCAGGAGGCCTCCCTGCCCGGCTGCTGGCTGTTCTGCTGATCTGAGCACCCTCTGTGGGCCTCAGTTTCTTCCTCTGTGAGATGGGCAGCTGGCCTGGAGCCCGACACACTCAGCAAGCACAGCCCATCTCCTAGGGAACAGGAACTTCTCATCCCCAGCACCTGCAGCCATCAGCTCTCGGACTTGGGCATGGTGAGCTGACCGTCCCACAGTTACCCACCCATTCTACTGCCTGCACCCACTTCCCTGCCCATGCCCCCCCACACCCCCCACCCAATCACATGTGCCTGGTGTTTCAGCAGTGAATGCAACAGATCCAGGCCCCACTCTGGGCCGACTCCCATGGGAGCGGTGAACCCAAATGATTCCATTGTCATGACTGGGGGTGGGCAGCAATGATCTTAGCAGCACACAGTGAAGGGAGGGCGCCATGTATTTGAGAGTTGCAGGAGGAATAAGTGTTTGTGAGGCAGTGAATGGCAGAGGCACGGAGCTGTGCAAAGGTATGGTGCATTTGAAGGTCAGGAGGAAGTTCAAGTGGAGAAGCAGAGTGTGAGGCGCAGGGCGGGGGTGGGAGGGGAGACGGGGGGGGGGAGGGACTTGGAGGCTTTGTACCCATTCTCTGGATGTAGACACTGCGCCTTGGGGAGGTGAAGTAACCTGGAAGTGTCTGAGCTGGGACTGGGCCTCAGTCTCCTGTGGCTCCCAGCCACTGAAGGGGAGCAGCCTGGAAGGGGCCAGGCTGCCAGGGCCTGGGCACAGGGGAGGGGCGCGCAGAGCTGGGATCCCTGGGATCCCCATTAAGCGGCAGACATGCAGTCAGGAGCAGCACAAGTCGCCTCTGGCAGTTTTTAAAGGACAAAGGCCAGGGAGGCCCAGAGAATTTGCTCTTCAGAAGGATTACAAGCAAAACAGATGGTGGGAATACAGTTGGTGGAATATTTTTGCACTTTAATAAAGCAATTTTTGTGTGGGCTACTGAATTTTCCTCCCCTAAATGAGCACCAGCTTGGAGGCAGCTGTGAGTCACTAGCAAATAATTAGCTGAGAGGCAGGGGCGTGGGTGGGGGCGGGGGGGCTGTCTGGTGGGGGCTGGAGGAGATTCTTGGTACTTGTTTGTGTGTTCTGGGTTTGGTGGTGGGCGACCTCCGCCTGCTGCCACTAGGAAGTGGCGAGCCAGGGTGTGGGATCGGCACGGGTGGGTGCGTGCAGGCTGGCCAGCATCCAACAAGTGCTCTGAGCAGAAACCCCCAGGAGGAGTGGGACAGGCCAGGGCCGGGGGCAGAGGGGCCGTGGACCATGGCCAGGGAGGGGGGGCATCCTCTGAGAAGGGACAGGTCCCAAGAGCATGCTGGAGCGCTCTGCACACAGAGGGCCTTCTGGGAACTCCCAAGGACACCATGGCCCGTGAGTTGTGCTGCACCATTGATGCAGCCCAGATGCTGGGGAGGGAGTCCTGCTGACCTGACCCAGTGAGGGTGGAGACAAGTCAGGAGGAGGCAGGGGCCCTTAGGGGAGCTCCCGGGAGCCCCTCCCCTTGGGATCCTGCTGTCTGGCCCGGCCTCAGCCCTGCCCCCACTGCCGGGTCAGGAGGAACCTGCGGCTGACCTCTCCTGGATTCACGTGCTGCTCCTGCCCCCCTCACCGCAGACTGCTCAGGATGGGCGACAGCTGAATGCTGCCACGCCACGAAGTCCTCGCAGCACTGGAGGAAGCGAGCCCGGACTTGGAGGGCTGTCTGGGCATGGAAACAGGAGGTTGTCACAAGGACTGGAAGGCTATCTTCACTCTTGTTGGAAGAATTGCCAGGTAGGAGCTGTGTGGAGCTGTGTTCCTGGGTTCCAGCAGGTCACAGAAGCAAACCAGAGGCTGGAGGGGGCAGCCTCTCCCACTCGCCCTGCCCGTCCACAGCCCTAGGCCCCTCCCTACTCCACATTTTCTATTTCATGGCGCATAATATCTTGTACAGTTTTGCATACATTTTCACCTGTTGTGTTTATTTGTGTTCCACATTTCCCTTCCTTCCACTAGGCTATGAGACTGCTCACGGCGGGGATCTTTGTCTCACTCGCGTTGGGTGCATAGTAAGTGCTCAGCCAACACGTGTGGGGGCCGGGCAGGGGGAGGTGTGAGTACTGTTTACTTAACATGCCAGGCATGGGGCGAGATGATGACTGATTTTTATTTCCTTTTATAAATGATTTATTTTCTAATTCTCCTAGCAATATGCTTGAGCACGCACACATGTGCCCACGCACGCATCTAAAAACCGTCACAAATGCAGCTCCTGCTGCGGGGCCTGGTGCTGGGGCGCTGTCCCGCTGGCGGTGGCTGTGTTCCTGTGCAGCCCTGCCCTGTCACGGCACTGTCTGGCCCAGGCTTTCTCTGCTCTGCACCGCCCCGGCCCTGTCCACCTGCCCTCTCTAGCCTGGCCCCGGAGGCTCTGGGCCATTTGGCTGGGGCTTCTCTTCCATTATGGTCACAGGGCCATTCCCATTCCTCGGACTGAACAGTCCCGCCTCTGGGCCTGTGTCTAAGCCTGGAGCCCTCATCCTTCTTCCCCAACGCCCGCCAGCCTCCTAGGCCGAACTCCAGCGCTGCCTCCTCGGGAAAGCGGCCCAGAACACAGCTCCTGCCCACCTCCTCCCACGGCCACCGGGCCAGGGTGAGGACCGTGCAGGAGCTCCTGCGTCCGCTGCCTTTCCACAGCCTCTGAACCCACACACAGGGAGCACGGACAATTGTCCCCTTCCCTCATCTCCGTCTTCCTCTGCCTCCCGCAGCTCTTGTCTCTGTCTGTCTGTCTGTCTCCAGATCCTCAGTCCTCCCCCTTGGGCCTCCCCCACAACTCCCTCCCTTCCTGCCCCACTGCCAGCTCCTGCGCTGTGCTCCATCCAGAAATGAGATCCTCCTGGGACCACGAGAGGCCTTGGAGCTGCAGGGAGGGAGCCCATCTGTGGCGGGGGTCCCAGGCTGCTGGCTCAGTGTGTCCCTGACAGCAGCCCCCCCTCACGCCTCTCTAGGGTGGATCCTTTCCGGCACCCCTGGGACAGAGAGAGTAGGAGCTCAGAGAGAGAGAGAGAGAGAGAGAGCGAGAGAGAGAGAGAGAGCGAATTCCACGGCCTTGCTAAACAGCGAGGGTGGGCAGTCAGGAGGGGCTCCCACCCTGGGCGTGGGAGGGAGATGGCCCAGGGGAGGCCTCTGAGCCTCCGGATCCCGCCCAGGGACCGGGCCGGGGCTGCCCACCTGAGGGAGCAGGTCCGTTCTCCTGGACAGGCAGATGCCTGCCGGAGGAAGGCCCTCATACAAGAAGCTTCTTAAAATGCAGAGGGGCGGTGGGGATGAGAGCCTCAGCCCAGTCCTGGCCTCATCGCTGCTTTGCCTGCCAACCACAGTTTCCTCATCTGTACGGGGGGTGGGAGCGATGTCCAGCCAGATCCTCGGGCAAACTTCCCACCCAAGTGCCTTGGCACTTGCATGGCCTCTCTGGGGTCGCCTGGTAACTAAGGGGTGTAGGAGAAGCAAGGGACAGAGCAGGAGCTAGGCGCAGCGACAGGAGGCGGCACGGGACAGTGGTTAACAACCCAGCCACCCTGTCCGAGGAAGGGGGGCCAGTCCAGGCCTCCCTGCATTCTGCAGGTGCGGTTGAGGGCAGGTTACTTAAACTAGGCCTCAGTTTGCTGCCTGTATGATGCAGGATACAGAATCTAATCCACTGGGTAGTGGTGAGAATTGAGTGTAGTAACTTTCCCAAAGCACTTAGCACAGTGCCTGGCTCCTAGAAATGTTTGATAACCATTGGCTCCTGGTATTTTGCAGGGGAGTTCTATGCATTTAAAAGCCGTCTTGCACCTTTGGGGCCAGCATAGCATATGAGTGACACAGAACAGAGGAGTGACAGATGGGCTGGCCTCCGGCCAGCCCAGCCAGGGTGCAATAGCCTGAGAACATGCTCATGCAACCGGGCCCTGGGTCCCCTAAATATTTATTGCTTCTTTTTCAGACTACATAAATATTATGTGTTCTCTATAAAAATTGGAGCACACACACACACAGCAATATGGAAGAAAATAAGGATCAAATACTCAAGAGGGCCTGGGTTTGAATCCCAGCTGTGCCATCTAAGTATCACGTGACCTTGGGCAGAGCTCTTAATCGATCCAACCCTCAGTTTCCCCATGGGTGTAATGGGGTAGCAGTGCCCATCTCACAGAGCAGCCATGAGGATGAGGTGTCAGAAACAAGGCACCCAGCACTGGGTCTGGACTGAGGGAGCTGCTAGATAACGCAGGCTCTCAGAATCACTTCACACTCTGCAATTTCTTTCAGCTTTTTTCTATGTATAACTCTCATGTGCACAGGAGGAACATATGTATATATTCATTAGCTTGCGAATACGTTGCTTATTATTTCTATATTAAAATCATGTCACCTCATGAGGTGCTAGCACATAGAGAAGCTGTATGGTTTTGAGCCCAGGAATCTATGACCCAAATACTTGAGTCAAACAAGTCAAACTCTTGGTTTATGAGAGACTCCTGGCTCCATGGAGTGCTTGCCAACATTTCTTTCCTGTCTTGTATTCCCTGTGCACCACCCCCCCCCTAACAGAAGACTTTCCCTAATCCCCGATTCCATGCATTTCTTTAAAAACCTTTTATTTTGAAATAGAGACTCAGAGGAAGTTGCAAAGATAGAACAGACAGGTCCCGTGCACCTGTCACTCCGGCTCCCCAGCAGGGACAGCTTCTATCAAAACCAGGGGTGTGGCCTTGTGCAGCTGTGTGTACAGCTCGATATTGCTTTGTCACAGGTGCAGCCACCATGACCAAGGCACAGAGCTGTTCCATTACCACCAGGGTCCCCCGGGATGGCCCCTGCAAGGTCCTCCCCAGCTTCTTCCCACCATACCCACCCTGGACAGCCAACATTGTTTGCCACCTCTAATTCTGTTGCCTTGAGAATGTCACTGTAATGGTTGGATAACAGTCTGAATGTCTCCTGCAGGCTCGTATGTTGGAAGTCTGATCACCAAAGTCTTATGTTAATGGTTAATGAGTTAATATCAATGGGTCCCGGGCAGAGATTTGAGCCTAACTGGTGTCTGGGAGGCGGCAGTGTGCCCAGGGGAGGTGTTCAGGTCTGCAGGGGTGGGTGATAAGGGCCCCCTTGGCCCACCTGCTCTCTGTTTCCTGCCTCACCACGTGGTTCAATGCCATTCTCATCCAACTCAAGACCGACAGGGGCACTTGATCTTAGACTGTGAACCTCTAAAACCTCTCTCCTTCTCAGTTAGCTCCTCTCAGTGCTCTGGTGGCAGCAGTGAAAATCCGACCGCCACAGTTCTGCAGGGAGAATCACCCAGTGTGTGGCCCCTTCAGTGATCTTTCCCCAGCGTGCTGTGGCCGGACGTGCCGCCACTACACTCCTCGTCTCGCTGGGCGGTGTCCCGTGGCGTGGATGTGCCACGTGCCCACTGCAGGACATCTGGGTTGTCTCTGGGTTTTGGTTATTAGTGGGAAGAGTTGTGAGCGGATGTCAGTTTTCATCCGTCTGAGAGATGCCTAGGGGTATGCACACAGTGCCCAGATCACGGGCGTTCCATCTACCATTTTGTGAGTCCACGACGCTGCAAAGAGATGTTTGTCCAGCAGAAGCCGGGCAACATCACGTTCTCTGGAGACGCCGGGCGGCAGCGGCGCCGTGCCGGGGGACCCCCACGCTCTACAGCGCGCTGCGTTGCTAGGCCAGGGTGCTGGGCGGGGGAGATGTCCTCAGGGCTTTTCTTCACTGGTGAAACTCTCCACCCACGATGGGCTTATTGCAGCACCGTCCCCTGAGGGCAAGGGGCATCAGCCATGCGTAGTGAGGCTGCTCTGACAGCAGAAGTTGCATGGTCGGAGTTTTGTTCTTAGAGAAAATTTCCTATTTCCCAGAAGTTGCACATTTTTGCTCTCGCCCTGCAGTGGATGAGAGGCCCCTGTTTCTCTGATCCCTTGGAGCTGCGCAGATCCCCGCCAGCACATGGCATTGCCTCCAGTTTTGATTCCGGCTGTTCTAATGAGTGTGTAGTGACTGACGGCCCATCAATGCCATGGATGTGCTGCGTATGTGCTCACATGACACATGCATGCCATGTGACACATGTGAAAAAGGCAGGCTTCTCCCATCCCCCATCCCCTGCCAGGAACCAATTCTCTGCTCCAGATAGCAACAACACAGGACCCCCCCCCCCCCCCACCAGGCTTCCTTGTAAAGAAGGACATGGTGGCTCTGTTGAGACCACTTACAGACAGAACCAGCTCCCAAGAGGCTAGGGCCAAGCTGGTGCAGACCAGCATTTAAAGGACAAGTGGAGGATTAAACACTCGGACCCCAAGGCGAGCTGTTCCATGGGGGCAAGTGAGGGGGCGCGAAGACCCAGCCCGCGTTTCTGCTGCTGTCCTCCTGAGCTCAGCGTCACCCCAAGAGCAGGGCTTGCCTCCCACGGTTCTGTCCCCCATGGCCGCCAGCCCCTGCAGGCCCTGACTCACCCAGGCCGAAGTGCGCCACGGGCTCCATCTCACACAGGTAGCCTGAGCCGCCGTCGATGATGCGCAGGTGCGCCCCACTCTTCTTGGTGTAGAGCACGACCTTGGCACCCCTGGCAAAGGCCCCAAACCGGGTCCGGGGCACTACCCGCAGCCAGTTGTTGCTGAAGCCCTGTGGGGAGGGGAGGGTGGGTGTGGGCACCAAGCCGGGCAGCAGGGAGCAGAGGCCCGATGGGGAGAGGAAGGGGCGGAGGAGAGGGAGGTGGCCGGGCAAGGAAGGGGAGCCAGGCAAGGACTTCTGGCTGTGGGAGGAGAGGCGCTGGGAAAGCAGGAGGGCACAGCCTTCAACGCCCGGGAGGAGCAGGTTTGGGCCAGGAAGTGACAGCTGGAGGCAGAGGGCCAGGGCTCCTCCGGGCAGCCCCTCCCAGGCTTGTCTGTGCTTCCTCCGGGCCCCAGAATTCCCAAGCAAGCCTCCCAGCCAGGTCCAGGAGAGCACCCTGTGTGGGGGTCTGTGGGGTCCCGAGCCCCATGCACACCTGGTTCCCCCGGAAGACGGACAGCGGCTGGGCCATGGACTCCCCGTGGGACAGGATGAGATCAAGCATCCCGTCTCTGTCGAAGTCGGTCACCACGCCCCCTGTGAACAATGCACCTCTGGAGTGATGGGACAAGACCCCCTGCACTCCCCGGGGCCGCCCCGGGGCGGCCCAGCCTCGGCTCTCCCGGCTGTATAGACCTCTTTCTCACCTTTCTGCTGTTTTGAATAACACACACCCTTTAGATTTGCAGGCTTGGGTCAATTTATAGAGTGCCTGCACATGCCTGGCCTCCTGTCGGCTCCAGGATAGACACAGTCACCCAGTGGAAGGAGCTTCCCCAGGAGCACCAAGCCAGGCAGCAGCAGACCTGGGTCTTGGCACTGCAGGTTCCGTGCTCTTTGTCTGATGCCAAGCTGGGTGCTGAGAGGGGAGGTCCAGAGGCAGGACTCGTTCCTCTGCATCCCAGCCCTTTCTGGTAAGGCACAGCCAGACACCAGAGACCCCCACTCCCACGGCCATCCCTGCAGGGCCCCCTGCCCTCCCGCTGCAGCCCGCAGGCGTCCTCACCTGTGCCCCGGCCCTCGGGCTCCAGGGCATCACCAGGATTGAGCTCCTCGATGAGGGGGTCTCCGTGCTCCCTGCGGATGACTCTGCAGGGGAGAGGCAGGCCCGTTGGGGTGAGGCCCCCGGGAGCCCGCTTGCTACCCTCTGTCCCCCAAGCATGGCCACCAGCGGAGCCGCTCTGTTCACAGGCCCTGCCTGCACCCTGGCCATTCCCATCTTGGGTTTTAATTTATGTGGCTAACTATTGATTTTTCCTTCTCTAATGGATGAATTACAGACGGCCCGGGGCAGGGCAGCTGATGGATGGCGAAGGGGCAGGGATGCAACTACCTCCAACTGACCTTCGCCTTCCTTCAGGGGCCTGGGGACTCCTGGCTCTGGACACCTCCCAGGGCTCAAACCCCTCCCACTGTCCCATCCCCCGCCCCCCCCCGATGGTCTTGCTGGAAGGGTCCCCCTCTGCCCCTGGCCTCGGTCACTTCGGGCCTGTGTGAACACAAACTCTGCAGGCTGGGGCCTCTCCTGCAGCACCTGACCTGCCGCTCCACAACACCTGGCTCTGGCAAAGCTCCACATGGCCCGTGGGCTGCGTGGGACCTCCAGGAGCAAACGGGAGGAGAGGGGACCCTTTGCATACAGGGTTCTGTCTGGACTCTGAATCTTGGTAATAGGCATTTGTTTGATAAGCCTGCATCAAAGCCCTGGCTCCCCTCAACCCCATGCTGTAGCATCTCAGTGGATTCCCAGCAGCCCAGGAGCACTGCCCTAAAGGAGGCCAGGAGGAATGGGAGCAAGCCACGGCACAGTCTGGGCAGCGCACGGTAGGTGTAGGTGCGCGGGTGTGCGTGGGTGTGCGCACGTCTGTAGGAGGTGAGGCCTCAGCCTGCCGACACCCACTGTCCTTTGACGGCTCAGGTCCTACAGATCCAGCCCCAGCCTGGCAGGGAGCCCTCTTGGGTTAGCAATGCAGTGAAGGACTCCTCGGGACAAAACCTGGCCCCTGTCACTCAGCTGAAGAGGAGGAGCAAGGATGAGAGGGTGTGGGCAGCATGAGGCCCAGGCCTGGTGCAGCCCGGAATGAAAAGGAGCAAGTGCAGAGAGCTGGGACCGTCTCTGAAGGCCAAGAGTTAGGAGAGCAAGAGGCGTGTGGCCAGCTGTGAGTTCTAGATAGCTGCTCTGCAGGACGCGACAAGGGTCCACTGAAGCAGGTGTGGAAACTGCAAGGGAGGCCAAGGGCTGGTAGAGAGCAGATCGGGGGCCTGTTTCAAGGTGCAAGTGGGGTGACCACACCCCACAGCTGGCCTGGGAGAGCCCCTGTTCGCACCTGCTGGGCCGTGATGGCCAGGGCTCCCTCGTCCGCTCACTGTGTCCCGTCTTACGAGGGGTCCCTGGCTGCCCTTGCTGCCACCACAGGGCTTGCAGGCTCAAACACACCAAGCTCTGGAGCCCAGGACCAGGCTGTGGCCTGGGGCCATGGAGGCCACGATGTTCTGTCCTGTGCCAGGCTGGAAGCCCCTGCAGTGTGGGACTGGGAGGTGGGGACTAACCCTCCAGAGCTGTCCGCTCTGTGGCAGACCCAGCTGCAGCCCTTGAGCTGCGTGCCCAGGACCCAGCCATCTGCTTGGGGACTTGGGGCACTGCCACATTCCTGGGAAGTGGCTTGCCCTGCGCTGTGGAAGTACGCACACTACACCACTGGGCGGCCCCGTGGCGATATGGCCACCGAGTGCCCTGAGCCAACTCATCTTGGGCAACCGGAAGGAAGGCTGAGCTTGGAAGCAGGCAGGGGCTGCGCCCTGGTTCTCTGGCCACAGAGACGGGAGCACTGGACTCTGCAGCTCAAGGGCCCGGCCAGTGACACTTTATTAGCCAGAGAAGGAAAGCAGTGTCTCTGTTAACGAGCAATTGATCTTCTGCAATTAATCTGGAAGTTGTGAATAAGCTTTTTGCAAGGCACCTAATTAGTAAATCTGGTGCCTTTGGGGGTGATTACATCCAGTCAGGATGGATGCTTGGCTAATAATTATATTTTCAAACATGCTTAGTCACAGCTCACGCCTTTTATTAATAGTTGGGCTCTCCTGGGTGAGGAGGAAGGGACTTTGGATGCCAGGCAGGTGATCAGACCCATTTCCTGGACCCAGGCCTTTGGTCCATCCTCTTGGCCTCCCTACTCAGTCCTGAGCCCCGCTGGGATGTTTTAGGCCAGGAACAGCACATGACCTGAGTGGTTCTGACTGTGACGAGGCAGCAGGTGCCCACTGCACATGGTGGAGTCTGGGCTCCTGGTCCCCTCCCCTACGCCCGCCCCGACTCTGTGGAGATCCGAGTGGGCCCTGGGATCTGCACCCTATAGACACACCAGGCAGTTCTGTTGTGATTGGGCCGGCCCCTGAGAGAGAAGCGTGGCGGGTGAACAGGCAGCCCTCCCCTTGCCCCGGCCCGGGAACACAACGCCAGGTGTCTGCAGACCCGTCCGTCACTGACACCGGCGTCCTGGCCGACCATCAGTTGTCTCCTCCAGCACTTTGCAAAGAACGCTGCGCAGGGCGCCAGGCATGAGAGAAAGCCCTTGGGGACAGGGACAGGTGTCCTGTGGTCACGTCTGTTTAGAACACCCCGTCTATCTCTGGCAAAGCTGGAATATTTGTGGTCTTGCTAGTGGCTCTGAAAAGCCGACGGTAAATAAAGCCGTTCATCTTGGCTCACCCCAGCCTCACCCAGACACGTCTGTTCCGGGACGCTGTGGTCTCTGTCTCGTGGAGCTGGGGCTTGGGGCGCACTGAGGGCCTCAGCTCCTTGCCCAGGGGGCTCTGTCCACCCCCGCAGCCTCCTGCTCTTGCCTTGTCTTCATCAGGGGCCCTCTTCCCCCTTGGCACTGGCTGCCTGGCCCTGGCCATCCTTCCCTTCTGACTCCTGAACCTTCTTCCTGGACCCAGCCTCCCATCTGTCAACGGCGAGGGGCCACAAGCCGGGCGGGGCGTCTACCGGAAGAGGCGGTTGGCCGAGGGGCTGCGGTAGGCGATGTTGTTGAAGAAGATCTCCAGCTCCTGGTCATTGTCAAAGTCGGCGGCGATGACGGTGCGCACAGGGGAAGGCATGGAGAACTTGGGCGAGGCAATGTCCTGGAGGAGAGAGGGCTGCAGGTCAGCGGGTGGGGTGAGGGCACGGGCAGGAGCCGACCCTGTCTGCTCTGAGCGTGGGGGTGCAAAGACAAGAGACCCAGCGCTTCCTCTCTCATCTCCCGGGAGGGCCCTGGTGGCGGTGGTGGTGGGAGGGGGGCTGCCTCCAGGAGCTCACGAGCTGCAGGCTGCTAGGAGGAGGAGGAGGAGGAGGAGGAAGGGTAACGGGCCCAGTTCACACCAGTGAAGTCCTCGGCCAGCCCCTGTTCCGGACCACACTTAACCTCAGCAGTCCCTAGAGGCAGGGCAGACATGAGTGCTCCCATTTCACAGGTGAAACAACTGAGACCTGGAAAGAGGCAGGGGACTGCTGAAGCCAGGGCTTCTGCTTCTAGGTGCTGGGCCCATCCTGCTCCGTGCACTCCCTCCTCTGCCGTGAGCTGGGAGCCTGGTGGGCACTGTGCTCCGTCACTGCTGAGCTGAGCCGGCCTGGGCAAGTCACTCAAGCTCCCGGCTCCACTCTGCACATCAGCAACACGGGGACAAGCACAGCCGCCTGGGGGGCGAGGACTGCATGTAAAACGATTGGCCCAGAGTGGGCCCCAGCCGGGTGGCTTGCCTCGTCCCCACCGTCGGCCTCCTGGGAGGGGCAGGAGGCTGCTATGGCCCTGATGCTGGCTCCCGGAGCCTGTTGATTTTCCGGTTTGAGCCACTTGCTTTGTGGGGAGTGCAGTATCTAGAATGTGCAGGGAAACTCCAGACCCAGTACTGGGATAGCCTGGGGTGGGCCTGGCCAAGGGTCCCAGGGCTGGGGTTTGCCTCTGAAACAGGAGCAGCCTGTGCAGGGGACCTTCGTTTCTGGGCAGAATATCTGTCCCCACGCTACGTGGGTTTGTCCCTTTCAGCCCTGGGAGCCTGTGTGAAGGGGCCTGGAAGGGGCACACCAGCACCTCCATGAGGCCCCTCGGCCCCCAGGCCTGGCCCTGTCCTCAGCCCCCTGCTGCAGGCCTGCTCTGGTGGCCACAGGCCTGAGCCCGCCTGGGTAAACTGCCTGTTCTGGAACCAGGGACGGCGGCGGCAGTGATGAAGTTGACTAAGAGCCTGACCAGCTGGTCGGGGTGGGCTGGGCCGGGCCTTAGCCTTAAGAGCCAGGGAAGGAGGGGACCTCAGACCTAACTCTAACTCATGATTGTCCTATCGATCCTACACTGCCCCCTTGGGGTTGCCCCAGTGCACGCCTGGGCTTCCGAGATAATGCATGAAAGCTCCCAGCACCGTCGCTGGCTCGTAGAGGCCCCTGACAAAGGGGGCACTGAGGGTGATGGGGGCTTACTCGCGGGAGCTCTGGGAGGGGCCGGCAGGAGGGCCGCCAGGGTTTCTCGAGCCCCAGCACCTGCATGCAGGCCGGGACAGCTCTTTGCTGGGGGCTGTCTTGCACGCTGCCTGACGTTCAGTGGTGCCCCTGGCCTCCGCCCCCTGGGTGCCCACAGCTGTGACCACTACGAAGGTCCCCAGATACTGTTCAATGTCTTAGGATGAGGGACAAAGTCGTCCCTGCTGAGGACCTGAGTTGGAACGAAAGCCGGATAGGGACGGGAATCACTCAGGATCCCAGGATTGGCTGCGCTAATGTCAGGCCACACCTCCTCCCCCAACCTGGAGAGCCTGAGGCCCGAGGCCCAGCAGGCAGGCTGGGCCCGAGCACCCAAGGTGGCTCCTAGCGGGGGCTTGTGGTGGTGGCCTCCCTTTGTCACAGACACAGGTCCCTGGAGACTTCCCAGAGAGCTTCAGGAAAACTCTGGAACTTTCTCGCCCCCTTTGGGCCTTTTGGCAAGACCCGAGCACCTCCAGAACCAGCCCCGGAATCAGCTTCAGTGGTCCCACGCCCTCTGCCATCCTCCTGAGAAAGCCCCGGGCTCAAGCTCTGCAGGCTGGCGGCACCTGCAGCACTGTCACCACACAGTCTCAGGGAGGGGCTTGCGGTCACCTCGCCCACCATCCGTCTGTCCTGGGCGGCAGCTGCTGGGAACACTGGGGCCCCAGCCTCCCCCTCTCTCCCACTACGTCACCCGGGGTCTGAACCTCAACTTGGGAAGCTCAGGCTGGAGCTGCCGACCCGGTTTCCCGGAAGCCGACAGGAAAGGCGGCTGGATCCGAAGGAAGTCCGCCTCCCCTGCGCACCTGCTGCTGTCTGCTCTGGGCACCAGACCCACAGCAGCCCAGGCTGGAGACCGCTGGCCCTGGCCAGCCCCAGCCCCTGCTTAGCCTGGTGGGAGGCACGGGGCAGGGGCAGGGGGCCGGGGGAGGGCAGGAGGTGCCCCCTTCTTACCCGAAAGCGGACCTTGCCGTGGACGCTCATCTGCAGGTAGAGGCGGTGGGGGCCGTTCCAGTTGCCGTACACGATGTCCACTTTGCCATCGCGGTTGAAGTCGGCCAGGGCGACACCTCGCCCGTGCTGGTGGGGGTCGTCCACACCTGCGGGTGGGGGGCGGGGAGTAGAGGGGAGAGGAGGCAGGAGCCCTCAGGGCAGTGTCACCTGCACACTCCGCAAGCACAAGGGAGAATGCCCCTCAAGCCTCCCTGGCCTGCTGGGCACCGCAGGTGTCTGGGGCAGGAGGTGGGACAGGGCCTGGGTGCAGAGAGGACCAGAGACTCACCCGCCAGCTGCTTTTACAGATTCTTTCTATTCCGGGTTGGGCAGCATGGGTGGGGGCGGGGACAGGAAGGACAGCTGGAGACCAAAGCCTGGCCACCCGTGTGGCCTCGGGGACACCTCACATGTGACTCCTTTGCTTCAGTCTCTCAATGGTTCCCCGGGCCTCTGGGGTCAAGTTCCAATTCCTGCTTCAAGGCCCGGCCTGGCGGGGCCCCTGCCTGGCTCACCCGGTCTCTACCCAGTGCTGCTCTTCCCCTAACTCTGAGCTCCGCTCTCTGTGGTCCTTTCATGCCTCGAACAAACCAGGTTCTTCCCAGCTTCTGGGCCTCTGCTCAGACTGCTCTCTCTGCCTGAGGGGCCTTCCTGGGCTCCTGGTTACCTGACTGCTGGTCATTCTGTGCTCAGTACAATGTCACCTCCTCAGGGAAGCCTTCCCTGATCTCCCACCCTGCCTCTAGCCTCCCCTTCTTCCGTGTCCAGTGGGGATCACCAGGAGCTGTCATGTTCCCTGGTGGTGTCCTTGTTAGGGTCTCACTTTCCGGGCAGACCCCACCCTCTGTGAGCTAGGACGCTCTTCCTGGTTCCCCTGTGTCTCAGTGTCTGCAGTGGCCTGGTGGGTTTGAGTAAGTGCCCGCTGAATGAATGAAGACACAAATAATTTGACAGAAGGCAAAGCGGGGACATTGTGACAGCAGAGGAAATACTGCAGCTGTGACAGAGAAGCCCACAGTGTGCCTTTTGAGACCTGGGGAGGCAGGCTCTGTGCTCAATGTCACCTGTGCACGGCACTCCTGGGGCAGGGGGGAGGGTGGCCTGGCCCGAGCAACCGCCTGACTTCTTGCTGCCCAAGGCGGACCTGCTCCCCCAGGCAAATGGGAGCTGAGACACGGGGACTGCCAACTGGATGCGCCCACCCTGACTATCAGAGAACAAACAGCTGGTGCTCAGCGGGGTGGGCAGCGGGACCGTGTGATGATTGAGGGGTGGGGTGCCGGGCCCGAGACCTCAGGGCACAGCTGCAAACCGGAAGTTCCTGAGGGTGGGAGCTGGGAGGAGGGGTGAGACCTTCTGAGAACCTTGGGGGCTGAGCATCCGTGGGGGGTGGGCACGAAGGGGAGAAGAGGCAGTGAGACCAAGCGAGAGGGGGTTTCCAGGAGACCGGGGCAGCCTCCAGTTCTAGGATTAATACCCCATTAATTCTCGGCCAAACTGCCCGGCCCGGGCGTCGGCGGCCTTCTGCGTTGGCCCATTTCTCTCCTATCCAGGAGGCACCTTGACAAGGAGCTGGTTCCCTTTCACGGGAACAATCGGTGCCAGGCCGCGTTTCCCAGCAGCATCTGTTTGGGTGATGAATGCCCTCTTGACATGTCTTGTTAAACCTCTGCAATCATTCTGACTTTCAATTACGGGCCTCGCACCTTCCTCTCTCCTCCTGCCTGATACCTGCTCCCGCTCCAACGTGTCCGCTCACCTCCGCTTCGTCTCTTTCACACCTTATCAAGTCCTCGGGGCTTACTCCACTACCCCTCCTCTTCGCTTTATGGGTTTTCAGCAAAGAGGAAATCTGCTGGCAGAGTGTGGCACTGGGAGGGGGGAGCTGGGGAGCTGTGCCCGACTTTGGTTTTGCTGGGAAGGGAGAAGGGGTCAGGTCAGGAGGTGGCTGGCTGGCTACGGGCTGGGGGCGGGTGGCTGTGCTGAGCCAGGGGTCCCCCCAAATGCAGCTTCCTGAGCAGAGGGCCAGTGGGGTGAATCCTCCTAAGTCAGAGGGTGTGGACGGGCTCGCGCTCTGGGCTTGGACCACGGCTGCGGCCTGGCTGGTGCTTGTGGGATCTTCGGCTTCTGTGTCTAGATCCCCACCCGCCTCTTTTTCTGCAGTCAGAGCTCTGCTCTGTGCCTCCAAGAAGCAGGAGGAATCAAACAGGCAAGGCAGGCAGGAAGGAGGGAGGGCTTGGACAGCAGACTGAGACCACTCTGTCTTCTTGGGTGGCCACTGGGTGCCGAGCCTTGGGTCAAGAATGAATAGGACATGGGCCGGTGCTGTGGCATAGCAGGAAAAGCCGCTGCCTGCAGCGCCGGCATCCCACATGGGAGCCGGTTCTGGTCCCGGCTGCTCCACTTCTGATCCAGCTCTCTGCTGTGGCCTAGGATAGCAGCAGAAGACGGCCAGAGTCATTGGGCCCCTGCACCCTCCTGGGAGACCTAGAAGAAACTCCTGGCTCCTGGCTTTATCAGTGCAGCTCTGGCCATTGCGGCCAATTGGGGAGTGAACCAGTGGATGGAAGACTCTCTCTCTCTCTGCTTCTCCTTCTCTCTCTGTGTAACTCTGACTTTGAAACAAATAAATATTTTTAAAAAACGAATAGGAAGGTGCCCCAGGGCTTGTAGAGCCCTCTGAGAAATAGTGATGGCATTGGAGAAGCCTAAGTGAGAGTCCATGCAGATGGTTATGAGATTACTCAGGAGGGGTCAACCTCTGCCAGTGGCACGGGGTGGGGGCGGGGCCAGGTAAGGCTTCCCTGAGCTAACATCTGAGCTGAGCGTTCAAGGCTAGAGAGAAGAGCTGCAGATGGAGAAAGGGGACCGCAGTCCAGGCAGAGGGCATGGCAGGTGCAAAGGCCCTGCGGTTGATGAAGGAATGGGAAGGAGCCCAGAGCTGGGAGCCTGGGACACTGCTTTGTGTACGTGTGTCCTGCTCGTTACTGCAGCTGTTTGTACACACATCTGTTTCTAGAATATCAGTGCCTCTGTTGGGATGATCTTTGCCTTATTCAGGTCAACTCCTAGCACCAGCTGGCACTTAGCAGGGGTTCCATCAGTGGTGACTGGATTGCACTGAATGCTTAAGACCAAACGGAGAGGCCGCCAAGAAGGGAAACTGAGGCTGGTCTCCGAGGATCACGGGCCAACAACGGTCACGGGGGAGATGTCACGTCAGGAGGCCCAGACCCCCTTTCCCAGCAGCCGGGCGGCGGGCATGTGGACTCGGAGGCGCGGCACCGGCTCTGACCTCAGGCCCGGGGCCCTGCCGGAGGGGCGGGGCTGCGCGGCACTCACCGGCGCTGGCCGCGGCGTCCACGAACGTGCCGTTGCCTTGGTTGTGGAAGAGGAAGTTGGGGCCGTTCTCATTGTCGCAGAAGATGTCCGAGGCGCTGCTGCTGAGGATGGGGCCCACGCTGACACCTCGGCCCCCTAGGACGGCACACGGACGGACCCCCAGTGAGCCGCAGGAGCAGAGCCCGGAGCGGCCTGCAGCATGGGGGCTGCCCCTGACGCCTGCAAAGCTGCAGAGGAGGTGGAGCCCTGGGGTGGGGGTGGCAACTCCGACCTTCCAGACACTGCCCGGAGGCCGTCGGGGCTCAGAGGCTCCCATTACCCGAGTGGAGACAGACAGCACAGAGGATGAGGCTGACCAGAGCCACATCGCTGTGTGTCGAAGAAATGCAAGCGTGCACTAGCGACAGGCCAGGGCGCTGCCCCTCCCTTCCCTCCATAGTAGAGAACAGCCGATTCACATCATCCTAAGCCCAGCTTTGCTCAAATCGCAGGTGCACCTGACCACCTCCTCCACCCTAGTCCGAGTCCCACATCCGCTGACCACATATGCTGGGTGTGTCCCACAGGAATAGGCCCCCAGCTCCAGGCACAGGACCAGGCCGCTCACTTTGCTGTGTCTGACGTAGCAGACAATTGTGTGCATCAGCAGCAAGCTGGTTCCATGGGCTGCAGCGCATCCATGCTGCACACCGGTCTTCAGCCACTGGAAAGCCTGGGCAGGTCTGCGAGCTTGGACTTGGAGGAGCGCCCACGACCCATTGTCAGGGGAAAGAGCAACCCTCCAAGTCACGGCACCGGGGGATGGCGTTTCCATGAAAAGGCAAGACACGCACACGGTGTTTCTGAATATACGTGTTCTCGCAAGCTTGTTCAAGTTCAGGGAAAGTGGGACAGGCCACGCCCCACGCTGCAAAAAAACAGGAGGATTTGGGGAGGGAAGGCGAGGCGGTAGTGGCCTTTTCTTTGAACGTCTCTGCATTGTTTGGCTTGTTGCAACAAGAATTGCTCCTGCAGTTTGAAAGGGAAAGAATCCAATAAAGCGTATATTTTAAAAGGCAAGAAATCAAGCCAGCTGTACATTAGGCTTTGAAGTCTCTGAGATCAAGCGTGAGCTGCCCGTATCAGGAAGTCCAGCCCTAACGTGTGCCGAGCGCGCCAGCCCCAGCCAGCGGGCTTCAACACAGCCGCTGTGCTCGCCCGGCCCGCCGCCCCTACGCGTTAGGGCTGGACTTCCTACGTTCCCATCTGTGAAGTGGACAGAGACTGTCCTGCCTTTTCCACGTCAGGGATTTTGAGAGGATCAAACGAGGTGAGAGATACCTGTTAGAACGGGAATTCTAAAAAAGACTAAAGATTACAAGTGTCAGCGAGAGTGTGGAGGAAAGGGAGTCCTTGTACTGTTGACGGGAATGGGAATGAGTACAGTCAGTATGGAAAACAGTATAGAGGTTCCTCAAGAAATCAAAACTAGGGGCCGGTGCTGTGGCACAGTAGGTTAAGCTGCTGCATGCAGCGCAGGCGTGAATTATGGCTGCTGGTTCGAGTCCCGGCTGCTCCACTTCCAATCCAGCTCCCTGCTAATGGGTCTGGGAAAGCAGCAGAGGATGGCCCAGGTGTTTGGGGCTCTGCACCCACACGGGAGACCTGGAAAAAGCTCTTGGCTCCTAGCTTTGGCTTGGCCCAGACCTGGTCATTGCGGTCATTTGGGCAGTGAACCAGTGGATGAAGACCTCTCTCTCTCTATCTGTGTATTTCTCCCTCTTTCTTTGTAATTCTGCTTTTCAAATAAATAAAATAAATCTTATAAAAAAAGGAAATTAAAAATAGATTGTCCTATGGGCCAGCAATCCCAGCACTGGGTACACACCCAACAGAACTGCAATCAAGATGTTGAAGCCATCTGCACTCACGTGTTTATTACAGCACAGTTCAGTGTCAAGCTACAGGATCAACCTAGGTGTTTATCAGCTGATGAATGGGTAAAGAAAACAGAGACAAAGAAATGATAAGAGATGAAACGTTAATCACCCTGATCTGATCATTCTGCATTGTATACATGTACTGAATTATCCTCTTGGTCCTCATAAATATGTACAAACATTGCGTGTCAATTAAAAAGCAAAAATAACACTCGAGAAGAAAATGTGGCAGAGACACACAATGGACCATTATTCAGTCTGAAAAGAGAGGGTCTTGTCTTTGTGACAGCATGGGTGGACCTGGAGGGCGTTACGCCAAGAGAAAGAAGCCAGCCCAGGGAGAGATACTGCAGGTGCAGCCTGAAAAAGTGGCACTCACAGACGCACAGGTGCAACGGTTTCCAGGGGCTGTGGCTGGGGCTGGGGGAGCTGGGGACATGTTGGTCAGAGGATAGGAGTTCATGAGCTCTGCGGACAACTTGCTGACTATAGTTACCAACCAGGAACAAGGGGACCTCAGGACCAGTACAGCCAGTACAAGGGGACCTCAGGACCAGTACAGCCAGTACAAGGGGACCTCAGGACCAGTGCAGCCAGTACAAGGGGACCTCAGAAAGTTCATGGAACATGGAATGAAAAGATGCTTATTTTCATGTACAATTTTTTTGAAATCCATGCACAGTGTTTCATAATATGCACTTTCCATGAGCTTCATGAAGATGCTCCTATACTTGAAGTGACTAGGGGAGCTTAAACATTCTCAACACAAAGTGTGTGCAGTAAGGCAAATGTGGATTAGCCCGATGTAGCCATTGCACAGTGTAGACATAAGACATCATGTTGTACATGACAACTACACACAATGTTTGACAGCTTAAAAAATGAAATGAAATCTAAGAAAGGGCTTCGCAGACCAGCTGCGGGTGCCACAGCGAGGGGCCCCGCCTGGATCAGACCCTGCGCCCTAACAAGATGCCCTGGTGGTGTGCGGGCACCGTCACGTTCCAAGAGCTCTGCTCCAAGGGCTGCTCAGCAGGAAGAGCAGTCGCCAGGGGCTGCAGTCGCCAGGGGCTGCAGAACTTGCTTCTTAAAAAACCAGGTGAGACCCGGGCAGACTTGTGTGATGCTGACCAGGCCCCTAGCCACCCACCATGGTCTGGGGCTGACGGCTTCCTAAGGCCCCTGTGCTAACGTGAGAAGGGCTCTCTCTGCTTTGCAAGACGGTGCTGCAGGGAATCACGGAGCCTGCCCCCTGGTGCCAGTGTTCACGGCCCGGGAGATGGCTGGGCAAGGGCACAGCCACTCTTCTCATTCAGGGTCAGAGTCCTTGCTAGCATACGCCGGGCCCTGTGCTTCCATCGAGAGGGCCCATGCCTCCCGAAACCAGCCTCATGGTCCTCATCGTTCCTGGGGCGCATCCTCTGAGGTACAGCATCTGCTTTCCACCGGGTTTGGGGTGGGGTGGCTTTCGGGGGGTCTTTCCAAGGCCAGCAGGAAATGGGCGCCACCTCTGCCCATTAAAAGAGGAGCCACTGAGTGGCTGCTGGCTGCTGTCCCTGCCCAGGTCCTGCCCGATTCCAGCCCGGGGCTGGCTTCCGCGAGAAAGCACTGGCCCTGGCCAGGCCTCCGGAAGTTCCAGGCGGCGCCCAGGGACCGGCCGCCATGCGCCTCCATCCTTCTTCTCCACTCCGCATCCTCCAGTTTCCTCTCTGCCTCTGGCTCCCAAGCCGTGACACATTCCCTTCATTTTCTGCAAAGCAGGTTATTTCCCTTTTGGACAAATTTCTAAATCTTTCTAATTAACTAATTGGGTTGGGTTGAAGCCTCGCACCATTTGTAACCTGTAATTACTAGAAAATTGCCATGGTAACCACACTACTAATTAGTGACAATTTATTGCCATGGCAACTGGACCATAACAGAGATGTTACCCACAACTCCTTCTTGGCAAGTTGGCTCTGCAGTTGGGGAGCAGGTGAGCCGACAGTCAGGGAGCCCGCCTCCTGGGCACCAGCCCCAGCCGCCTCAGGGAGGGGCCCAACTGCACTGGGAGACAGGGGCAGCCAGGTGTCCGCACCTCCCACCGATGCCACAGGGGAAACCAACTTCCAGGTCTTCAAGCCAAGCAAGCCTACCTACCTGTGGTAAACGGAGCCTGTCCCTCCTACTCCCTGCCTGCTCTCTGTCTTGTTCAGCAGCTGTCAGAACCTTCCCTTCCCTCTTCTTCCTCCCATCCCTCCCTCTCTCATCTCTTTCTTCCATCCTCCCTTCCTTTTTGAAAGGTAGAATGATTGAGAGAGGGAGGGAGACAGAGAGAGATCTCCCATCTGCTGGGTCACTTCCCACATGTCTGAAACAGCTGGGGGTGGGCCAGGCTGAAGTCAGGAGCCAGGAACTTTATCCATGTCTCCCACAGGGGTGGCAGAGACCCAAGTACTTGAGGCTTTCTGCCTCCCAGAGCGCGCAGCAGCAGGAAACGGAAATCAGCACATCTGGGACTTGAACGCAGGCCTTCCCACATGGGACACAGGTGTTCCGAGAGACGTCGTAACCGCGGTGCCAAACACCCGCCCCTCTTCTTCCTCCTTTGTCACCCTCTCCTCTACCTCCTAAGGTTCAGCACACACATGGGGCTCCCCAGGGCACCTGGGGACAGCCGTGTTGAGCCTTGGAGAACGACGTCCTAACGCAGTGAACTCTGCTCGCATCCATCAGATGCAGATGCTGTTTCACTGGAGGTCAGCACATTCTCTTGGGGACATGCAGCTCCCCAGCGGAGGCTGGAGGCTTAGGCTGGTGATCAGTAAGTGCAAGTGTGAGCTGTGTGACCTTGGGCACATCACCGACCCTTTCTGGCTTCTGTTTTCTCACCTGTAACGTGAGATTGACGATAATAATCGCTCCTTCTCAGGGCTGTCATAAATACTAAGTGAGCTGGTTTTTGGAAGGTACCTTGGAAAATGTCAGGTGCCACACAGTCATTAGCTGGGACTATTTACCACCTGCTGGGTGAGTAATACGCCTTTATTTTCCCCCAGCATTTTCACGCTTCAAAGGCCGCCTCGGTCTGCAGTTGGGGTATAAATGCCCCCCACCCCGCCATCCCTCCCTGAGGGTGCCCCATGTTCTCCTGCCACATTGCAGCACTGGCTCGGATGGTCTGCTCCTTGGGCCCAAGCCCATGGGGCAGCCTTGGCTGTGTGAACTAAACACCGGCACTTGGGCGATACAGACTCTGCCTAGCACAACTCAGCGGCAGGTGACCCATCTCAGCTCGTGCCTAGTCCCCAGGGACTCCAGAAGTGAAAAGCATGGGGGAGGGGATGGTTGTAGGGAGGGGGCAAGTTGTAGGAGGGGGCTGATGCAAACTGTGTCCTGAGGATGAGGGGGAGGGGCAGCACAGGGACTGGTGGTGACAAGCAAAGGCCTGTGGTTTCTTGCCTGGCTCTACCCTGCACCAGCTGCAGAAATGTGGGAAGTGCGCCCTCCAGGCCTTAGTCTCCTGCCCTGTAAAATGGGTGGGGGAAAAAAGTCTCCAACGTTCCTTCCGGCTTTCCTGTCCAATGAATGTGTCCTCCAGGGTGGACCACAGGAGAACTGGGCTGGCCAATGATTCTTGCAAATGGAAGATCTCTCTCTCTCTCTGTAACTCTGTGTTTCAAATAAAAATTTTTTTTTCAAAAAAGCAGGATGGGGGCCAGTGCTGTGGAGTAGTGGGTAAAGCCGCCGCCTGCAGTGCTGGCATCCCACATGGGCGCCAGTTCCAGTCCCGGCTGCTCTACTTTCAATCCAGCTCTCTGCTATGGCCTGGGAGAGCAGTAGAAGATGGCCCAAGTCCTTGGGCCCCTGCACCCACATGGGAGACCTGGATGAAGCTCCTGGCCCCTGGCTTTGGATTGGCTTATCTCTGGCCATTGTGGCCATTTGGGGAGTGAACCAGTAGATGGAAGACCTCTCTCTCTCTCTCTCTCTCTCTCTCTCTCTGTGCCTCTCCTTCTCTCTCTCTGTAACTCTTTCAAATAAATAAGTAAATCCTTAATAAACTCATCAGAACATTAAAAAAAAAAAGCAGGATGGCAACAGACCCTCTTATCCTAAATTTCCTGAAAAACCCTAAAAACAGAGAAACACTGTGTTGATGCTAGAGCTGCTATTTCCTAGCCCCATGAAGTCTTCAGATGCTGGGTAGGGCTCCACTGCTACATGATGGAGGGCGTTAAATAGGGCACTGCCACCACCCCGGGCCCTCCTGCCCTGCTCTGCAGGGGGGAGGGAAGGGAAGTGGGCGGGAGGACCCCCGAGGGGGAGAGCCCACCGCAGCTCAATGGTGGCCGCAGGAGGGAGGCCCCTTCTCTCTGCTTGCTCCTCCAGAAGGAGCTGGCTGGGGTGACAGGGCGGTAAGGGAGGGGCAGCTCCAGCCCTGCAGTCCCCTACGCCAGGCGCCGCACACTCAGCTCATCTCAGCTTCTCACACACGGGGGATGGCTCGTCACCATGTCTTCCTTGTTTTAAATTGACAGATAAAAAATGGTGCATATTTATCAGGTACAACATATTCTTTTAAAACGACCTAATGATCGATCTATCTATCTATCTATCATCTATCTGTCCTAACCACTGGCTTATTCCCCAAATGCCTGCCATAGCTGGGGCCAGGACTGAAACTGGGAGCTGGGGGCACCGTCTAGGTTTCCTACATGGCTGCTAGGAATCCCCAGCTGCCTCCCAGCGCCCCCCGTGAGCAGGAAGCTGGGGTCAGGAGCCGGAGGCAGGTACGGGACTCAGGCAGTGGACGTGGGATGTGGGCACCTTGCCTGCTGGGCATAACGGCTGTTATGGAATGGCTGAACCCAGGCAGTCAGCACACGCGTTACCCCACAATTACATTTTTTGTGACGGGAACATCTAACACGCACTCTTAGCAATGCGCAATAGCAAAACCCATTGTTACATGACAGCTAACTTGAACTCAGTCCTCTTAGCTCACTGAAACCTTGCATCACCAACAGCGCCCCGAGGCCTCACTACCGCATTGCCACTGGACTCAAGGGTGGTGCAGTCACACTCAACAGGCAGAGGAGTCACAACCCAAACCCATGGCTTCCCAAACATTTCTCCTAGAGCTGTGTCTCCATAGAGAAGGGACTGGCGCGGGCAGGCCCGGGGGTGTGGCCCCGAGCGGCCACCACAGGCCTGATGCGCCTTTAAACTCCCTTTTGTTAGCTGAGAAAAATGAATACAGGACTACAGTTCTACACAGATCTGTGTTTGTCGGCATCCGCCTGACACGCAGGGAAAGAGTCCCTGTGTCTCCTGGGCTCTGGGGGCCTGCCGTGCCCCCGGGGGGCCTGGGCCCCAGCCCTGCCTCCTCCGCTGCCTGTGCTCCCCCCGGAAGCCGAGTGCCGGGCGGCCCCCGCCCCGCAGTCCCGGCTGAGCTGCTGTGGGGCTCGGCCAGGAGGTCTCAGCTGGGCTTTCGGCATCTCCGTCTCCTGCGGTAATGACTTCCTATAAATCAGAGCTGCCCTCGCTTTGTTCACACTGCTCCCGGCCAACAGCAAAACTCCCCACCCCACACCATAAATCCACCTGCATTTTCCTTCCAAATTTCTTTTAAGGCTTCTTTAATTACCACCTTGTAGCCCGGACAGATGCTGCCTCAAAGGGTGAGGCCAAAACACAGCGTTCCTGGCAGGGGTGGGGGTGGGGAGCTTCGGGGACCCAGGGTCAAGGGAAGGGGGGGATCCTGGCCAGGCTGGCAGGCAGGCAAGGCACACACAGAGGATGTTTGCAGGATGGGGCTAGACCTGCCCCTCTGTGTGACCCCCGGGCCTCCTGTGCCCAGGAGATGCCCGCACGGGGCTCTGGGGCCACTGCATGGCAGCTACACTGGGCAGGCACTGCCTGTGTGCCAGGCCATGCACCAGGCACACCCCAGCTCCCTCCTTTCATTCTCACAGCACTCCGGTTGGGAAGGAGAGAAGGCCCAGGCTGGAGAGGTCGAACTTGCCCATTGCTGCCTGGACTAGCGGCCGGTAGAGTGGGGTGGGGTCTGCGCCCAGCAGCTGCTCTGCCAGGCTGCAGCTGAACGCTCAGAGAGGCCGAGGGACATGTCGAAGGTCGCCGGGCTGCGGGAGGCAGCACAGGACTCTTGGTTCCCACATCCCCCCTCCTCTGGTTCCAGGCCCTTGGTCCTGGTGAGCACACACTTCTCAGGGCTTCCAGGCGGGACAGCTCCTGGAACCATCCTGGCTCCAAGAGGCTGTGGGCAGCTGGGGAAGTTAGGATCCGGGGCTCTCAGGGAGCCAGGAGATGGGGGAGTGGTTTTGTGGCTGCACCTAAGAGTGCCAGCTGCTCTCACTCCTTGCCCTCCAGAGGCCCGAGTCCCCGGAGAATGGGCACAGTGGCCGCTAGATGGCACTGTGACCCAGCAGAGTGGCAGCCGCCCCAATCGATAGCGTCTAAGAGTAGGCCTCCCCTCCCCCTCCCGTGGGGCCGGACAGCTGGTGTACAGGGCGGGGCGGGCAGCACTGTGGCTTGACCTGCAGCCAGCGTGACTGGGCCTCCTCTGCGGCCACAGCAACCTGGGGCCCTGTTCAAGTCCTGAGCTCCAGCCGCTGAGGCTGCATTCGCAGTGGGCGCGCAGCCTTCCCCTCCGCCAGCCCCTCGGCCCTGCAGGCTGCAGCAGGTGCAGGCTGGGGGTCACGGTCACGGTCACGGTCACGGAGAGGGTCACACACCAGGAGGGGCTCTCACCGCTGGTTCTCTCCTGTGTGACCTTGGGCGGTGCCTTCTCCTCTCTGGGCCTTGGTCTGTGGCTTTGTAAAATGGCAGGGTCTCCCCACTCCCGCAGCTGCGCAGCAGGTGGGTGCTGTGGGGGTTGGCTCCCTGAGTGCACATCTGGCCGTGGCTTGCTTTCCCCTCAGCCTGCTCAGGATTCTACCCATCCCTGGCACTTGGCCTGGTGCTGAGCACTGGCCACGTGCCCAGAGCCTCAGCCATCAGGCCAGGCTCAGCATGGTGGCCCTTACGTCTGGGGTCCATTTCTGGGGGCTCAGGGGCTAGGTTTCCAGCCAGATGTCCATGTGTCGTTCGCAGAGCGACAAGGAGGGGCTGCAGGGCAGTGTTGGGGGGACTTGGCGGGCTGGGGAAGGCGGGCAGAGAGAATAGTAACTTGCTGGGCCAAATAGCTTCCTGTCAGCCAAATGGCTTCTGGAAGTCGGCAGCGCCGCCGCGATGCATCCTCTGGGCACGCCAGCTGCCCCGGCCTCCCTCCATGCCTCTGCAGAAGCTCCTCTCCTTTCCTTGAGCCACCGTGCGCCCAGCACAGCCTCACACAGTTGGCTGGCGCTCCCAGCCCCATGCCTGCTCCTCAGTTGTCTCCTCTCGGCCCCCTCCCTCCCTTCCTCCTTCCCCTCAGTTCCATGCCAGCCCAGCCAGCGTGAACAGTGCCCCCTTCTCCCCCCCAGCCATGCTGCGACTTTCCGAGTTCTTTTATTCTCTGTATCACCCGCTCTCCCTGCCTCGGCTGCGTTCTGTGGCATCATGTTCAAGTGCTTCACCCCCTGCCCCTCCTCCTGCAAGATCAAGGCACTTAATTGCCAAGCCAGCCCAGTGCACGGAACGGGGGTCTATTTGGGAAAAAAATCGACTGTACAAATCTCGGCTGAAGCGCCTGCATGTTTATTCCCTCTCCCAGGGAAACATGGTTTATTACCGACACTCGGCCGTGCTGCCGTACGTTCTCGCACGGAGCTCTCAGGCACTTTGATGGGGCCTGAGCCGTGCAAACTATTTTATTGTTCAGTCATTTGTCCCCACAAACTTTGTCAGACAGGCTGACATTAATCTCCACCGCTCACCATGGTGGAGACTTGGCTGGAGAAAGGCGTCACGAACCCGGGGGAGACAGTGGCTGCCTTTTCTGGGTAGGGTGCTGAGATGACGGCCCACTCGGGTGTCCGGAAGCAGGGGGATGGCCCACATGACGCCCAGTCCACGCCCCCCCCCAAGTATCCTTCTGGCCCCAGGATTCAGAGGCGGGGGCTGCCACTGGGCGTCTCTACCCAAGATGGGACGGATTCGCTGGGAAGATCGAGCAGCGGGAGCATCTGTGTACCCCAAGTGAGGCTGGAGCTCACCAGACACCGCTGTGCACAGCCTGGCTTCCTGAGTTTTGGAACGCAAACCGGGAACTGGGATGGCTCTGCACTCAGTGGGCTGCTGGCAGGTTATCAGAGTGTGGCCAGCAGCCATGGCCTCCCTGGACAGGTCCCCTGGCAGACTCGGACCGAGGTCCTTCCCCGCCACCCCCACCACCGCCCCGAGAGCCAAGTGGGGAACGGGCCTTCCAGAAAGGGGAGGTCTGGAAACAAGAACACGATCCTCTGAGCTCAGTTATCCCTGACCGGACTCCGCCAATGTATGGGGATTTAGCCCTCCACTGGGGCTGCTTACGTGTAAGTAAATAATTTCATCTGCTGTTGGGCACCAAAGAGTGATTTAAATGTCACCCTTTGTTTCTCCTGCAGAACCTCATGGGGTAGGGCAGGGAATGGTAGGAGGCTCCAGGGAGCAGCTTGTACCTCACCCCATTTTCCCACAACCCCCTGGGCCTGCTGTCCCCACCGGACCCCCTAAGGCTGGCACCTGCCAAGGATCTCACCAACCCCTGGACAGGCAGCGGTGGAGGGGCCTTCTGCAGCACTCCCCCTCCCCTCCCTTCCTCTCTCAGAAAGAATTCAGCTTCAATACAAGGGCACACCTGCTCCCTGCGGTCTCTGGAGAATCAGAGCCAGGCTCGCAGGGGCCCGGCCCTGACCCCCAGCCCACAGCCTGCACGGTCACTCTGCATACCTGTGTACTTGCTGACCCCAGCCTCGGCAGCCACGTCTCTGAGCGCCAGAATGCCCCGGGAGAGGTCGCTGGCCTCGGGGTCCATCTCGATGAGTGCGTCAGGCCCCACGTTGCCGTAGGCATAGTTGGCAATGTAGATAGAGTAGCGGCCGGAGCCCTGGGGGGAACAAGGGAGGGAGTGGGGTGAGCAGCCTGTCTTGGCTCTGCACCATCTGTCCCCAGCTGCCCCGCCCCCACTGAGGCGCGGGGCTCAGTCCTGGGGGTTGGGCTCAGCGGGCAGTACACGCGGTAACTCCAGAGGGGCTGCCCTCCAAGGCTGCAATGTGAATGCCACCCCCAGAGTGGCCCAGCCAAGCAGCAGCGGGCTCCTCCTCCCATCCTGTTCCGGTAGAACACACCCCTCCCTCTCCCCCACAGCCACCTTTTTATAGACAATTTTCTAATGTGCCTCCCTCCAGCTGCGCTCGCTCCAGCTGCCAGCCAGGGTAGCTGCTCAATAAATATTTGCTGATTGATTGATCCACCAATTCCCATCATTCTCAGCCTCTGTCTCACTCTCTCACTACCCTCCCCCCCCCATCCAAGCTCACCCCAGTCAAGATGACAAGCAATTCCTGAGCCACCTCCCTTTCCCTTCCCGGACCCCCGTCCTCCTTCCGCCTCCCAGTCCCTTCTTTCCCTCTTGATAGCAGAAAGAAAGCTCTCATTGCTTCTGCCTCTACAACACTGTCTCGGGCATCTTCCCTCTCTGTGCACCCAGGAGAGGCCTTGGGCACCAGCCCCTCTTTGCGGGAGTCATTCTCTCGTCCAAAACAGTGCTGCTGAAAGACTCTCTGTTGCCTGTTATTAGAACAGTGTTATTTTTTCCGTAGATGCTTCCTCCTTCCCGAGAGATGCACACTTCCTAAGTCAGTATTCTAGCTTTCCTCTCACTCTTCTCATCGCTTCCTTCCGAGTAATCAGACAGCAAACATTTCTTGAGCACCTACTGTGTACAAGGTGGCCTGCTAGGGGGCACTTAGGACAAGGTCCCTGTCTGTGGGTGGTTTTGGCTTGAAAGGCCAGAGGACACAGAGGAACAGCCGGGCGCCAGGCAACGGGACCGCGCTCTCATCACTCTGCCAGCCCTCTCTGCCTGCTTCTCTTTCTTACCCTATGGCACCATGACCAGAATTTTCATCCCATCTAACCGCCTGCTGATTTTACACGTTTTTAGGGGCTGTTTGCTTTACTGACGCTGATTGAGAGCCAAGGGAGTCTGACTGGTGGGCGAGGCCCAGGCGAGAGCTCAGGGCCTCCTGAGGGATGTGGGTGCACCTGCAACCGCTGGAGTAAGTGGCAGAGACTGTGGACAGGATGCCCTGGAGCTTGGAGGAGGAGCTGCAAGCCCAGAGGCAGAGCACCTCCCTCGGAGAAGAAAAGGTTTCCCCAGGGGAGTCTCAGCCAGGAGAAGTGGAGGGGAAAAAGGCAAAGATGAGCAAGAGCGATGCACCCAGGGAGACGGCAGCAGCTTGGATCCAGTGTTGCTGGGGTAGGAGCTGCAAGGCAGGCAGTGTCAAGGTGTGAAGCTGGAGAAGGCGACAAAGCTGGGCCCTGAAGGCTTCCCTGCCCCCTCTTCTAGTTACCCGAGTCTCCGGCCTGCTACCCAGGGAGCCACACAGATCTTGCTACTCAAAGTGGGCCTTAGACCAGCAACACCGGTGACTTCTGGGAGCAGGCTGAGAACAGAAGCTCAGACCTGCAGAATCAGAATCTGTATCTGAAGGAGACCCACGTGGTTCCCAGTTTGAGACAACTACACCTTGCTTTACACCACGTTGGCTTCTTTGGTTCCTCAGATCACAGCAGCTTGGTGTGTGTGTGTGTGTGTGTGTGTGTGTGTGTGTGTGTGGAACGACTGGATGGAGAGTGAATGGGGGGGGCTCGGGGAAAGCGCGCCACCGTGAGCCGCTCCCGACCCCACCAGCTGTTAGCAAGCTCATCAACAAATGGGCAATTAAGTGCAAAAGGACTGCAGTGCATTTTGCTAGAAAACAGGGTCTTTATATAGACTGGTGATACCTTACTGAAGCTCCTTCCTTCAACTTGCTGGGGTGATAAAATGGATAAACACTGATGGCTTACGGTGATAAGAGACTACAGAAGCCCGTGTGGGACTTGACCACAGTGATTCTGGCAAGGGGAGATGATTCCAGAGGGAGGAGGAGCTTCTGCAGCTTTAGGTCCTGGCCAGGGGTTCTCACATCCTGCATCAGAACCCAATGGAGGCTTGTGCAGACACACATGCTGGGGGCCGGCATTGCCGCACAGCGGGTTAAGCAGCCACCTGTGATGCCAGCATCCCATATGAACAACAGTTCAAGTCCCGGCTGCTCCATTTAAGATCCAGCTCCCTGCTAATGCACCTGGGAAAGCACTGGAAGCCCAGGCATTTGGGCCCCTGCACCCACATGGGAGACTTGGGTGGAGTTTGGGGCTTTGGCCTGGCCCAACCCCAGTTGTTGTAGGTATTTGGGGAGTGAACCAGTGGGTGGAAAATCCCTTTCTCTCTCTGCTTCTCCCCACCCCCCACCCCTGCCGTTATTCTGCCTTTCAAATAAGTAGAGTAAATCTCAAGAAAAGAGCCACAGCTACTGGCCCCACCCCTGTTTCTGAGTCAGGAGGTGTGGGGTGGGCTCTGAGAGGTCCCAGTGATCTGGATGCTGTCGTTCCGGGACCCCACTTGGAGAACCACTGGTCTAGGGTGATCTACCTGGGTCCCAGTCCAGGGGGGGCCCTCACTGGCTCTGCGTCCTTGGGCAAATCCCGCACGGCCTCCAGCTGCATGCTGTCACATGTTAAATGGGGATCGCATTCCGCCCGCTTCCTGGCAGGGCTGCTGAGAAGATGGAATGAGACAACGTATGTGAAAGGTCTTTGAAAAGATAAAAATGCTATATAAACATGAGGCATAATCATTATCGATCAGGCAACGCTTCTTGTAAGAGATCGTTGGCTTGGAGCCTATCCAGAGGCTGGGGAGTGATGAGACCGAAGATGCAGGGCAGGCGGGGGTTCAAGATTTGGGGCTGAGGATGAGTAGGAGGGGGAGGGGAGAGGGAGGGAACAGCGCGGTGGGGCTGGGCTAATCGTCTGGTGCCCTGGCTCCCAGGTGTAGCATCACAGTCATGTGGGCTAACAGGGCTAACTGAGCCCTTCCCCCGACCCTTAGGCTGGGGGGGCAGGTCTGAGCATGTACATTTCTTTTTTTTTGTTAAAGATTTATTTATTTATTTGAAAACTGGAGGCACAGAGACTCTTCTATCCACTTGTTCACTCTTCAGATGGCTGCAATGGCCAAGACTAGGCCAGGCGGAAGCCGGAAGCCAGGAACCAGTTTCATCCAGGTCTTCCATGTAGGTAGCCGGGGCCTAAGCACTTGGGCCAACTTCCATTGCTTTTACCAGGCCAGCAGCAGGAGCTGGATGGGAAGTGGAGCACTTGGGACATGAACTGGGACACGCCCACACAGGATGCTGGCATTGCAGGTGGGGCTTCACTCGCCACACTAAAATGCTAATCCCAGCATCTGCATTTCTTTCTTTCTTCTTCTTCTTCTTTAAACATAGTTATTTATTTATTTGAAAGGCAGAGTTACAGAGAGGCAGAGGCAGAGAGAGACAGAGAGGTCTTCCATCTGCTGGTTCACTCCTCAAACGGCCACAACAGTCAGAGCTGGGGCAATCTGAAGCCAGGAACCAGGAGTTTCTTCTGGGTCTCCCATGCGGGTACAGGGACCCAAGGACTTGGGCCACCTTCTGCTTTCCCAGGCCATAGCAGGGAGCTGGATCAGAAGTGGAGCAGCTGGGACTTGAACTGCGAACCTGTGGGATGCCAGCACTGCAGGCGGCAGCTTTACCTGCTTTGCCACAGCGCCAGCCCCAGCATCTGCATTTCTACCAGTGCTCATGCTGATGGCTTAGGGACCACACTTAGAGAACCACTGAGCAGGTGGACAGCCTACAAGGCCCCAGTGAGGACTGTGGGGCCGAGGACAACTGGCATGAGGAATGCTGTGCGAGCGCCCCTGGTTAGGAATCTGTGTGGGTGTCATTTCACCCCCCAGGCAGGGTAGCAGCGGTGGGCCGGGCTCAGTTCCTGCCTCTGCCTCTGCATCTGCCTGCCGCGTGCTGTGTGACTAAGGCCAAGCTGCTGAATTGCTCACAGCCCACTCCGGATCTGTCCAATGGGATGTGACAGCACCTGCCTCACTGGCTCATTGCATGGATTCAGACAGGCGTGAGCCACTCGGCACAGGGCGTGGCACATCGTGCCTTTGCCTGCCAGTTGTCGGCTGTGTCAGCGCTCCTGGGTTTCCCTACATCACGTGCTTTGCTGTCTCTCAGCTCCCCCGGCCTTGGCCTCTGCCTGCTCCTCCCTGCACAGCGCTCAGACCCCAGGGGTGGCTCAGGTGGTGGCTGGACCCTGGGGGCTGACCAGGGGCTGAGTAGCCTTCCTGGGGAGCAGTGGGACTTTGGTCTCCCTCGCACCTCTGTCCTACGGGTGTAGGTGTGCGGACGACCTTCTCAGCAGAGTGCGTCTTGCTATGCCCTTCCTGGCTCTCCTTCAGTCCTCTGGGAAACTTCCCACTGACCAGACGATGCAGGGAGTGGGGGTGGGGGGCAGGGAATGGGGAAGAGGCCCCCAGCTGTCAGCAGGCCTGGTGTGCCCAGGCCCTCCTCACTCCCGGGGCTGCTCAGCGAGCCGCTCCCCAGCCCCTCCCACCGGGCAGGCGTCCAGGTGGCACAGATTCAGGTCAGGGCTAAATGTGGCTTCACAGCCCAGCTTGGCTTCTCTTCCCAGCACCAGCTTGTTAAGAAATAAATATTTATACCTGGCACCTGCCTTCTCCCGAGGCCTGGAGGCCGCCGCTGAGAAGCTTCGCACTGCATCCCCAATCCCCTCGGTGCTGTTGCAGTCCCGAGGCGCGCCGACCCCCTTGCCCCAGCCCTCGGAACGGGGACAGAGCCGCTCCCATGGAAGCTGGGCCACAGCTGGGGCCCCGGTTTAGTGACGACTGTTTAGAAGGCCAGGGAGGTGGGCGGCAGGGGAGCAGGTGACAGGAGGGATAAATCACCTGCACCGCACGGCTCGGGCTCCGGCTGGTCCTGCCAGGACCAGCCCCCCACCATCCCCGCAGGGCAGATGTCCGAAGCTGGCTGCTCCTGAGCTCCCCACTGAGCCTGCCTTCCACACCCACTGTGTGGACACCCGTGGGAGGGGAGGGGAGCAGCCCTCAGGGATGCAGCCACTGAGTCAGTACGTTCAGGAACCTCCTCCCCCCACCTGGGAACCCCTGTGTCGGGCCTTAGTCTGTTCATGGGCGCCTGTGGCTCCATGCCATGGCACCTAATGAATGTTAGCTGAATGAGTGAATGAAGGAAAGAATGAGCACAGGATTTAGAACTACGAGATTCTGGTTCACATCCTAGCCGCAACCACTAACCCATTTTGGGTCTCCAGGCTGGCCAAGTCCCCTCAAGTGCCCAGTGGAACGGTGATGACCACCTGCTTCCCCCTGCTGGGAGGGCGCAGGGGAGAAGGAAGCGAGCTATGTGCTCCGACGCGGGCTGCGAGGCTCGGCACAGGGCTCAGCACCCGCTCAGGGCGAGGCACTGTGGGAGCTCCCCGAGTGGGCGGCCTTGGCCTCGACTGTCACCTGCTGGCCCCTCTCCTGGCAGCTGTGTGCCTTCCCCTTCTCCCCAGGCCCCAGACGCCCCTGCACTCACCGTCCTGTCCACACAGGCCACAGAGCGTCCGGCGAAGAGGCTGGCCACGCCACGGGCCACGTTGACCTCGTCACTCAGGATGTCCTCCCAGCGGTTGTTGCGGAACTTGAACAGTTTGTCCGTGTATGTGGCCACCCCTAGAGAGGGGAAGAAAGGGAGGGCTGGTTACAGGTTCCCACCTCTGGCTATGTCTCCCGGCACCTGCCGCAAGGCAGTCGGAGAGCATTTGCTTCGAGGAAGGCCTCGCGCAGGTGAGACTCTGCTGGGGACACACGTGTGTTATCAGTTGTGGAGAGAGACTCCCAGACCTGTGAAGACAGCTGCCCAGGCCCCGGGACCCAGGTGGGAAGTACTTGGCTGCGGTGTGTCTGGGCGGGTCCTTGACGGCTGGAGCCCACCTGTGCCGCGGCACGCCCGGCACTGCCCCCCTTGCGACAGCCGTGCTGGGCCAGACGGCTGTCTCCAGGAGCACCTGCGCTCTCTGCTGGATCCAGGACCTAATCTGGATCTCCAAAGAAATGGTCCTGCTTGGTGGACCTGAGCCCACACTGAGGAAGGAGGCTGAGCTTGGCCAGAGGTGGGGTGGTGCAGCCTGGAGAGGGATGCAGGGTTAGGGCGGCCCTGGGAGGTCCCTGGTCGTGGGCTGGGAGTCTCGGAGGGCAGGGTCGCCAGCTCTGTCGGATTCCTGGCCTCTGGGCCCAGGACAGTTGCTACCTCCTGGGGTGTCTCACATCGGCACAAAAGCACTCGAGGCTCCCCAGTGCTGGAGAAGGGCCTCGGACTAGGCTTCTGCCCCTGCGGCTGAGCCAGAGGCCGCGGCAGGCTCGGCCCTGCTTCTGGGTGCCGGGGGGGGGGGGGCTCCAATGATGCCCCTGCACCTCCAGCCTGCCACCTTGGCCGACTGCAGGCAACCCTTACCCGCCTCTGCCAAAGCAGGACCCCCTTGGCCTGGGCACCTCCAGCGAGCCTGGGTTACACTCCTCCAGCTCACGCCAGGCGGCCACCGGGAGCTCCAAGGGCACCTTCAGACTCAGTGGGAGAAATTTCTCCAGCCGTCAAGATCTGCTGCAGCCAGACGAGAGAAACGGGCTCCTCGGCTTGCCTCATCACTGCTGATTCCTCCTGCCCACCCAGGCCAGCAGTTCCCAAAGTGTGCTTTGTGGAACCCCGGTGTCTAGGAGTGGCCTGGAGAAAGGATTCTGTGATCGTCTGAGTTTGGGAAACACTTATCTCGGGGAGATTCTCAGTAGACCTCAGTCTATTTCGACTTTGCAAAGTGCTGCAGCAGATTACCTGCTTAATTTCTTTCTTTAACCCAGGCTTTCCCAAACGTGCTTGGCATGGAACCCTCTTTTTTTCCGCAGACCACTCATCAGCATCTGTGGGACCTACGCTGCTCCCACAAGGTGCTGATGTCTGGGCAGGCGCTGGGCTTCATGGCCAGCCTCCTGGCCTCCAAGCGCACCAGGGACGCCCTGAAGAATAAACTAATTAAGGTAAAATGTGCAACAGCAATGCAGGGCCTTGTAGATCATAAGTGGGAACGGCAAAATCAATGGCAGCCCCTCTGCAGGCAGAGGCCCGCAGGCCTGGGCGACAGGAGGACGGGAGCTGGTGATTTAGGAAGAGCAAGCGCTCTGGCAGCTGCAACCTGGGTAATTAGGTGTGTCAGGAAGACAGATAAACAGCGAGCTGTGCGGGTCGATGGCACAGGCGATAAACACCCGCCCCAGCCCCCGGCCCTTGTCAGCGCCCGTGCCCGCCTTCTGGCTCCTGTGGCTGCATGCGGCCCTGGGGTCCCTCCCCAAGCTGGGGGCAGCTGGCCGGGAAGAGGAGGGACCGTCTTGGGAGAGCAGAGGCAGGGAGAAACAGGAAGGCATTCAGGGCAGGGCAGCGGGCTCTGGGGGTTACCACCCCCATTGAGAGGCACTTCTGAGAATTCCCATTCCCAAGCCAGCTTCTGGGATCTTGGCATTAAAAGAACATTGAGGTCCCAGAGTCCAGTGGATCTGCAGGTTCCTGCTGTGGACTGGTGGGAAGGCTCCAAGGGTGGGGTTCAGGTGCCAGGTGCCGCCAGAGGCTTGCATCTCTCTTCCTGACTCAGGGTGCTTCCACAGGACAGGTAGAGAGGCGCATGAGACGGCAGGAAGACCAACAGGGCACGTCACATCCGCTCTCATAAGCCCCATTTTGCAAATGAAGCACCCGCTACACTAGAAGATAAAGGAGTGGCCAGCAGAGCTTGGCTGCACAGGACACCCATGGAATCTTGGTGGAAGAGGACACTGTGGTCAGGGAGGGCTTCCAGAAGGAAGAGGCAGACATCTGCAGAGGACTTGAAGGACCAGAGTGACAGCGACTCCTGGGAACGGAGCACCTACTACGGCCAGACTTTGCCTGAAGCACTGTTTTTAAACAGCCATCATCTCATCTAAATCCTGAAATGCCTCTTTACAGATGGAGAAACTGGGAGGCAGACAGGTTAAATCGATTGTCCAAGGTGGCAGAGCTGGTAAGTGATGGGGACAGAGTCAAAGGCAGGTCGTTCTGGCCGCAGAGCCTGTGCTGAGCACCGTGGGCCAACGTGGCCAGGCAGGGAGGGAGAGCGGTGCCCCTGGCAGGCAGGAGGCAAGGAAAATGCACAGAGGGGATCTGGAGCCCAGGAGGCCAGGGAGAAACATGGCGGAGTGGGGAAGACCCACGAATTCCTGGACTGAAGGTGGGGGGCTGCTGCTGGGGACTGTCAGGGGAGACACTGTTTGCAGGAGACCCAGTGGGCAGCAGAGTGAGCCAGGGGTGGCCCCTTTTTGTGGGCGCTCAGAGCTGATCAGCGTGGTGACGATGGCAGTGGAGGGAAGCTGGAGCAGGAAGGGAGGCAGGACTGGTGGGTGTGGGAGGCAGGACTGGTGGGTGTGGCAGGCAGAGCAAGGTGGGGGTGCACAGCGTGGGACTGGGGACCCAAGCAGGGACAGGAGGCCAGGTGGGCAATGGGGAGCAGGAGCGTGGCTTCAGACAGTTTGCATCTGGGGTGGTCAAAGGGGGGCTGAGAGGGCGTGGCAAGAGAGGCTGCTGGCCATGAGGGAGAGCAGCTCATACAACAGTGAGGCTGGAGCTGGGGATGGAGAACGACCCGGGTCATAGACTGCGTCCCAGGAGCAGCACATCTGAGGCATAGGAGGGAGGAGGAGGAGAGAGGAGGAGCCGTTGGGTACACAGGAAAGGGGGAGGTTCTTCATCTGGAAGGTCAAGGTGTCCAGGGCCGTGGTGCCAACTGTCAATGGTCCTCCATTCACCATCCTGTCATCCTGCCTCACCCAGCTCCACCCCCAGAGGCACCCTGGAGCCACTCGGAGGGAGAGAAGGCCATGAAGAGCTCTTCCCAAGGATCAGCGGTAGGCCGAGCGCCTCTTCCCCCAGGGAAGCCCCCGGAAGCCTTGCAGAGGACCTGATTCGTGGTCTGATATTGGTGGCAAAGAGCAGGGCGACAGGTGTGTGTGGCTGGGCAGAGGCCTCCGCCTCCGCTTGCTTTCTATGGCAAGGAGACTCATGCCATACAGCAGAGTTGGGGAGGTGGCCAGCGACATCCCTTCTCCTGGGTGACCCCGGGAAAGCCATGACCCTGTCCTTTTCTTCTCTGACAAATGGGATAAAGAGAATGGCCACCTATTCCTTCATCAGGCTGTGAGGGGCAAAGGAAAACAGATGCAGAGTGCTCAGCACAAGGCCTGGCGCCCGAGGCCTGACACATAACAGCCATGTTGCTGTCAGCATCATTGGGGAGCCACAGCCCAGGAGGCAGGTGTGCCATTAGGAGTCACGCGCTCTGCCACACCCAGCCAGTGGAGCGGCAGCAGAGCTGTGATGGCCCCAGGGGAAGACAGGAGTGGTTCAGGCAGAGCACACTTACAGAAGGGTGACCTCGGGCCCTTCTCCTCCCCATAATTCCCGAGTTCAGTCTCCTCCTGCCGGCAGGGGTGAAGGGAGGTCCCTGCTGTGCCTGCCTGGGCCTCTCTCACGACAGCGACTGTGCTCTCTCCACAGCCACACCAGGAACTGGTACCTTCACTCCACAGAGCCGCCAGCGCTCCAAGGGTTAACTCATCTGCCTGAGGTCGCCCAGTTGTTGTGGGCTGAAGGGAGGGCTCCCCGGAACCTGCTGTGTCCACGTGGGCCTAGTGATGAGGCACCGAGGGGTGCCTGAGCCATCTCCCCCATGAAGCCCCACTGGGAGAGCTGCGTCCACATGGACCCTGGCTGGGGGCGGTCAGCAGACCCCAGAATCCACGTTAGGGCCCAGCGAATCGTAGGAAGAGAGGGTGTAGGTTCAGGGAAGCGCGTCCCAGACTTTGGTGGGCATGGGCAGCTGCTGGACAGTAAAATCGAATCCGGTGCAGCCTGTCGGGGTGGGGCTGGGGAGTGTGCGCAGCTGTGAGTTCCCAGCCGATTGCAGCGCCAATGGTCCACGCATCACACTTGGAGTAGCCAGGCAAGGAGCTGCTGGATGAGGGTGCTCCTCCCAAGAGCAGGGCGCTCGTGCGTGCATTGTGTAGGCAGGAGAGGCTTGGAAGTGCTGCCATGCGGGCCTCCTTTCTCCTCTTCGGCACGGGGACAGGTGCTCTTCTCCTCTCCAAGAGGTTACAAAAGCCCCCGCGGAAGCCTCTCCAGACACGACAGGAGCCAGGAAGCCGTAAAGAAGAGCGATAAATCCAAGTCCACAAAATGAAAGCTTCCCCCGCTGCAAAACCCAACGTGAGCAAAGACAAAAGAAAAATGACAAACAAGGGAGAGCTCTCCGCGACTTGTATATTTCAGACAAAGGGCTCATTTCCCTAATTTATAAAGAGGTGTTACAAATCCATAAGGAAAAGCCCAATAATCAATAGAACAAAATGGGCAAAGGCTTTGAGCAGGCAAGAGTTTCAGATACATAAAAATATTCTCAGCCTCACTCATTTTAAGAAAAATGAAAATTAAAACTACACTTGGAAATCAATTTTTCCCCATCAGGTTGGCACATACTAAAAGGAATTGATGAGACTTTGTCCTGGTGAGGGTGGGATGCTGCTCCGCGGTGAGGGGCCGGAACAAGCGTCTCCAGGAAGCTCGGTCAGGCACGCCTCACAAAACCACGCTGCACATTCCTGCGAGGGAGCAAGCCCTCTGTGAACGTCTGACAAATACTCCTGAGGGGTGGCCACTGTGGCACAGAGGGCTAAGCTGCCGCTTGGGACACCCACATCTTGTACTGCAGTGCCAGCTTGAGCCCCAGCTCCTCGGCCTCAAGCCAGCTTGCTGTTACTGTGCCTGGGAAGGCAGCAGATTGATGGCCCAAGTGCTTGGGAGAGCAAGATGGAGTTCCGGGCTCCTGGCTTTGATCTGGTCCAGCCCTGGCTCTTGTAGGCATTTGGGGAGTGAACCAGTCGATGGGAGAGCTCTCTCTCTCTGCCTTTCAAGTAGATAAAAACAAACAAACATTAAAAAAAGAAAAACAACAACAACAACAACAAGCAAAATGCAGAACAGATGTACCCACAATTGTGGACGTGGTACAGTGCCCACACTCCTTGTAAAGGCAAAGGATTGCAAACACTCTAAATGTTCATCAGTTGAAGATCCACGAGATTAATGCCAAGCCTATGAATGGAATAGTATACAGGCAGGAAAAGAATGAGAATGCCTTCTGAGAATGGTCATGAACTGAGATCTGGAATACAAAGCAACATGAGAAATGCAAGGTGCAGAACCACGAGTGGGGCCTGTGACAGTTGTGCAGAAGAGGGGTGCAGTGTATGTATTCTTCAAATAGTGCCTTGCACACAGCAGATCCACTTGCTTGGTGCCCCCGGCCAGTCCTGTGGGTGGGAGAACTCAAGACCCTGCCGTGAAGGGCTGGGCTGGGCGGGCAGAGGACCCCTAGGGGGATGGGCTCTGATCGGGAGGTACTGGCCCGCCTCTCGCCTTGTCTGCACTCTCCTGCCTGGTTTTCACTGAGCAGCTTTGCCTGGAACACCCTGCCTCGTATTTTCCCAGCTGGATCAGGTCGGAAGCAGGACTCCAGGCCCTGGCTTCTTGGAACGTGAGCAGTCTTCCTCCTTTCCCTCTCTCTCCCCTGCTTGCCAGGGATCCACGCCCTCCTGGCGCCATCCTCTGGGCAGTGTCTTGTTTACACCACAGCTGTTCTTGTGCTCCTAGGGCCTTTCTCCCCGCACCGGCCAGGAGGAAGGCCCGGGACCCTGTGCCCAGGGCATCTGCAGAGGCCTCAGCCAGCATCTCGTAGCCACAGAATCAATGTCCACTGCTGAGAGAGTGCACACCTAGGCCCAGGTACGGCTCCAGGTGCGTTGCCTTCTTTAGCTTCGGGCGTATTCAGTGCTAAGTGACAAGCGCTTCTTTGGGCCCTGGAGCAGTGAGCAAGACAAAGTTCCTGCCCCACGGTGTGTCAGGGCTCCAGCAGGAGACACAGGCAGTCAACACGCAGCGAGCCGGGGCTTGGAAGGCGACCGACGCTGGCGAAGGCGCAGGGAGGCGCAGGGGCAGGACTTCAGAGCTAACGCTCCCGGAAGAGCGTGAGGCGCGAGATCTGAGAACGCCGGGCGGAGAACGTTTTGGGCAGAGGAGACAGCAAGTGTGGCGGCCTCAGGCAGGAGCTTGAGAAGCGTGGAGGAAGCGACGTGCCCAGTGCTCCCGGAGGTAAGGGTCTGGGACCCAGTCCAGGGGCCGTTCAGGGAGCTGAGCTGACGGAGCTGTAGGACTCTTCCTGTCCCATGGATGAGGGAGCTGGGACCGAGAGGGCCCAAGTGGGTCGCACGCGGTCACCTGGCGTGTGAAGGGCAGGGCCCCCGTCTACACAGACTGACTCCATAGGACACGGCCCAGCTGCAGGGCCCCCGTCTACACAGACTGACTCCATAGGACACGGCCCAGCTGCAGGGCCCCCGTCTACACAGACTGACTCCATAGGACACGGCCCAGCTGCAGGGACCCAGGCCTCTCTCAGGGACCTCAGCGTTCACGGCCAGCGGCCAGCTTCGAGAGGCGAAGAGGGCTGGCTCTTCCCTGGCCGCCCCCTACTCCCCGCTTCTCCAGCATAGGCCGAAGCAGGCCGAGCGGAAGGCCGTGGGCTTGCCAGGGCCGGCTGGAGCTCCTGCTGTGGTCAGGGTGGCAATGGCTGAGTGCGTGCCAGCTAGACCCCAGGAAGTGCTGACCTGGCACAAATGGCAATGAATCAGTCGGATCACTCAACTGGAAAATTAACTCAAACCCGCAGAAGGTCGCCAGGAGGTGTGTGCCTGGGTCTAGGTCTGGGCACGGTCTTTCCTCCAGCCCCGGGCGCCCACTCCAGCCCCTTCAGAAGAACACCTGTGCCTCGACACCTGGGATCCCGGGGCCTTCCGGGCACTGTCCTGCCTGCCTCCCCTTGTCTTCCTCTTGCTGGTCCTAACGGCCCGGGATGCACCTGCTCTGCCTGGAACTCATTCATCCAATTCTAATGGAACTCCTAAGATGTTCAGGTCTGGCTGGAGCCACCGAATGCCACAAAGTGACCAGCACAGGGACGCTGCTCCTAAGAGCTTACAGCCAGGGGGCTGGCAGAGGGAGTCAGATAGCTAGAGAAATACGAGGCCACACTAGGGGCAGTGTCACCCCCCATGAGGGCAGGATTTCTGGGTTTAAGTCCCCCAGCCATCCTCAGTGCCTAGAATAGTGCTGGCCCAGAGTAGGCCCCAGTGACTGGAGGCATGGATGGACAGACGGGGCTGCTGCCAGCTGAGTCCGGAGCTAACAAGGTGAACAAGGTGGTGGCCCTCAATTTTGGCTGCCCGTGGAATCAGCTGGGAGCTTTACGATCTGATAACTTGGTCCCCGGCATTCGGATTGGGGTGCCTGGGAGGCAGCTGAGTGGGACTTGCTGCACGCTTCCTGGGTGCCGCCTGGGCAGGGACACAGGCCTGCTCAGAGGGGAACACTCGCAGAGCAGGAGAGCGGCTGCTGCCCCGGGGACACTCGGAGGCTCCCCCGCAGGCGCTTTGTGCTGTGTGTCCCACGCAGCCCTTCCACAGTCCCCTCTGCCCCCGCGCCGCGCCTCCTGGAGCCTTCCTCGGGACTCACCCCTGGGTGCTGCCCCCTTGCTGACCTTGCCCCACATGAAAGAGTTGATCGGCCCATCAATTAATTGTGTCCTAATCCAATCTTGGCTCGGTTGGCGGGAGGGCAGTAAATCCAGCTGGATGCTCATGCCCTGATATTTGTGTAGGGATAATTACTATCTCTCAGGCCTCACTCGGTGGCAAGATGAGATGAAAACCCATAAAACACCACTCGGGGCTGTGGCTCATTGTTTCCTGGCTGCACACTGCTGGCTGTCAGCCAGCACCTCCCGCCCCTGCCCATGGCACGGGCTCCAATCCGTCTCCTCCCATTCATGAGGCTGGCAGGGTACAACCTCAGGGCAGTGTCAGGGTTGGGGCCTGGCTCGGGCTTAGCAACCAGTAGGGGCAACATTATGGCCTGGGGGAAGGACGGTGAGTGCATGCATGTGTGTCTGGGGGTCCCCACAGCCAGATGGTCACCAGCCTCTAGAGGGTAGGGAGAGTTCAGGATGATGACTGCCCTGGTCTGAGCCAGGAGGTTGCATCCAAAGCGGACCCAGGAGCCTGCTGCTAGCTGGAGGGAGGGCACATCCAGGGGCCTGCATCCCTCAGGTGCATGCCACAGCCAGGGTCTCCGGCATGGATGTCACAGCTCAGCAGGCTGAGTGGGGCCAGAGAAGCCGTGGGAGCTGGGGTGGGGGGCTGGCGCAGGAGCACAGCCCCCGTGTAGTGAAGCCCTGAGGCCCAAGGTGAGCCAGGTGCTTTCCTGAGAGAGCCAGAGAGTGTCCGGATTAAAAGGACGGATCCGGGGTCAGAGCAGATGTGAGTCCTGGAACTTGCAAGCTGTGCGGCCTTGGGCAAGGCGGGAGCTTCTGGGTGCCTGTGTGTGCTCGACACATAGTGGGATTTACTGGCCCTGACGTGACGGAGCCGCTGGGGGGCTGACAGTGACAATTCACAGGCAGTGCGTGGATCAGGGCCCGGCACAGGGTAGGCGCCACTTAAGTGTCAGCTGCTGTCACGCACTGTCGCTATTCCTTAGCTCACCCGTCCCCTAGCGTGTGGGACTTTGCGGCTCCGAGCGTGGCCCCTGGATGGCAGCGGAGCCCAGGAGCATGTCAGAAATGCAGGCCTCAGATGCCACGGCTGGAGAAGGCCCAGCGGCCTCCTCTGCTCACACCCCTCCACCTCTGCCAGGGCCCGGGACACAGAACTGGGAAGGTGGGGTCCTCCTGGGAGGTCACGGCCAGAGCCTGGGAGCCAGCGACAGAAGCCTGAAGAAAGGCCAGGGTCCCCAGTGCCCTGCCACCAGCAGGTGTCGGGAAGGGAGGCGGGGACGCAGTCCTTACCGGAGAAGGCGTTGTTGGTGTTGAGGAAGTAGATCTCCTCGCGGCCGTCCCCGTCGATGTCACAGGCCGTGACCCCGATGGCGTTCCCCTGACGGTCCCGCAGCGCGTAGTAGGGCGAGCTGCGCTCATCCACAGCGATGTTCACCAGCCGCTTCTGAGCCCGGTCGTACTTCAGAACCAAGTTGGGGCCATTGTACCTGGCGTGGAATGAGGCAGGGCTGCTGGGGAGGAGCAGCTGGGCCCGCCCAGGCCCACTCAGCCAACTCTGGGCTGGGAATATGCAGGACCACGTGCATGGGGGGCAGTGCTGCTCCGGTGCGTTCCGGGGGGCCCTGGGTGATTGATGAGTACCCCCGAGTCTGATAAGGACACAGGCAAAGTGAGAGTTGGCTGGGCCCACATGGGCCCATATGAGCAGCAGGGTGGTGGCGGGGAGTGGGAGCCAGGGACAACCTCCTTGAAGAAAGCAAACACCTCCCTGGCACTTTGCTTGCCCATTTCAAAGTAAAAGTCACCTGCATATTTGTGATCTCATTATTTGAAATCCCACAACCCATTTTACAGATGAGGCAACTGATGCTGTTCATCAGAGATGGAAGCTCCGAGAACTGCCCAAGGTGACACAGCCACTGCGTGTCCAGCCCAGGCGCTTCCTGTTCTGCCGAGAGCTCTCGTGTGCATGACCCTGGAGGAGCAGGAGGCTTTGGCTTTGAGATTCGGGACAACTGTCCCCTGACAGAAGTCCCAGCATCTAAGCAGGAGCCCGAAATCAGCATCGTAGGTGGGCGAGTTCGTACGCACCTGAAATTATTAGGAGGACCCGCTGGCCTGCTGGTTCAGAGGAGTTGAAGCAGACAGAAGCACCCATCACCCCCACCCGCCGTCTCCTCTCCTGCACCCAGACGGCCTCCTGCTGCAGCCCAGGCATGCTCTTTTCCTTCTTTTTTTAAAATAAACTTATCTTTTAATTGCATTTTAAAAGTTTATTTTTATCAACTTGAAAGGCAGAGGAATACTCTTCCCTCTGCCACCACCAAGAGAGAGAGAGAGAGAGAGAGAAAGAGAGAGAGAGAGAGAGAGAGAGAGAGAGAGAGAGAGAGAGAGAGGTTTTCCATGTGCTGGTTCAGTCTCTGAGTGACCCAAACAGCCAGGGCTTGGCCAGGCTGAAGCCAGAAGCCTGGAACTCTAACCAAGTCTCGCACGTGGGTGGCAGGGGCCCAAGTACTTTGCACCACTTTGTTGTCTCCCAGGACGCATGTGCAGGAAGCTGGACTGGAAGCAGAGTAGCTGGGACTGTAACTAGGATGCAGATGTCCCAGGAGGCACCTGTCCCCCCACCCCGGTTTTGGCCTCAGGGACTTTGCACCTGCTGTTCCCTCTGACTGGATGCTGTTCCTCCACACGGCTGGCTGTTCACCTCCTTCAGGCCCTGATACCTAGGACAGTGTCTGGCACTCAGCAGTTGCTCAATAAATGTTTGTTGAACGAATGAATGAATGAAACCCCAGACATCATGTTTGAGCCTTAGGGCTTAGGTGTCCGCTGGTCCATTTCTCACCGCTGCCTTTCCAGTGGGGAAAAATGAGACCCCATGGGAGAGTGTGTACCTGAGGCAGCAGGCCTGTGGAGGCCCGAGGCCTCCTCCTGCCTTCTTTTTTAAAAATTATTTATTTATTTATTTTGACAAGGCAGAGTGGACAGTGAGAGAGAGAGACAGAGAGAAAGGTCTTCCTTTGCCATTGGTTCACCCTCCAATGGCCGCCACAGCTGGCACGCTACAACTGGTGCACCGTGCTGATCCGATGGCAGGAGCTAGGTGCTTTTCCTGGTCTCCCATGGGGTGCAGGGCCCAAGCACTTGGGCCATCCTCCACTGCACTCCGGGGCCACAGCAGAGAGCTGGCCTGGAAGAGGGGCAACTGGGACAGAATCCGGTGCCCTGACCGGGACTAGAACCCGGTGTGCCGGTGCCGCAAGGCGGAGGATTAGCCTATTGAGCCGCGGCACCGGCCTCCTCCCGCCTTCTGGGAGGACAGCTTGCCAGAGCTCCGAAGGAATCCAGCCAAAGCCCACCCACGGGCCCCTGGCCCCTCAGCTGTGTTTGAGCCCGAGCAGGTGCGTCTGGAGGGTACTTCGCTGCTGGCTTGGTGGCTCTGCCAGGGCCCCTGGGCGGGCGGGCAGGAAGCGCTGTCCAGGGCGCTGAGCGAAGGCGCGTCTTTCCTTCCTGGAGCAGAGCCAGGCTGGCCCTCTGCTTCCTCACCAGGATGCAGGAGCCAGGGGAGTGTGGGGGTGCTGAGTACTGGCTGGGGCCGGGTCAGGACCCCGGGTGGAAGGTGACACTATGACAGACAGCGTCTGAGGGCTGTGTGGCCAGGGCGCACCGTGTCTGGGAGGGAAGGCAGGCTGCTGGGCTCAGCACCGTCAGCAGCTGGCTCCTGCCCCAGGGGACAGGGAGTACCGTGTGGGTGCTGAACACTGCCCTAAAGGCCACCTGCTTCTGTGAGCTCTGCACCCTGGGCCTCCTCCACTGTCAGTCATGCAGCTTGTAGGGGTGGCACTGAGTCTCTGCCTATGTCCCAGGATCTGAATCCTGTGTTCCTTCCACACTGCCCACACTGTCACCACTCAGTCCTATGTGCCTCCCTGGAAGCAGCCACCCTGAGAAATGCCCGAGAACCTCATGTAAACAGTGGCGATGATGACAGCACTGCCTCGCCACCGCACTTCACAGTTTACAAAGCACTGTCTCATCTTTGATCTCATTTGCTTCTTTGTTTTCATTGTATTTGAAAAGCAGAGAGAGACTGACAGATAGACAGAGAGATCTTCCATCCATTGCTCATTCCCCAAATGTCCACAATAGTCAGGGCTTGGTCAGGCTGAAGCAAAGAACCTGGATCTGCATCCTGGCCTCCCACATGGGTGCAGGGGCCCAGCTACTTCAGCCATCCCCTACCCTTCCAGAGTGTGGCATTAGCAGGAAGCTGGATGGGAAGTGGGGCAGCTGGGATTCGAACTATGCACTCTGATATGGACTGCAGGCACCAGGTGGCAACTTAACCACTGGGCCCAATACATGCTCCTACTTGCTTCTTAAAGGGCCCAGTTCTGGCAGAGATGAGGCTGGTGGTGTTAGGCTGGCCAGTTTTCCCACTTGAAGCTCCTCCTTTGTAAAAATGAGAGTGGGGGCTGGCGCTGTGGTGCAGTGGGTTAATGCCCTGGCCTGAAGTGCTGGCATCCCACATGGGTGCCAGTTCGAGTCCTGGCTGCTCCACTTCCGATCCAGGTCTCTGCTATGGCCTGGGAAAGCAGTAGAAGATGGCCCACGTCCTTGGGCCCCTGCAACTGAGTGGGAGACCCGGAAGAAGCTCCTGGCTTGTGGCTTTGGATCAGCACAACTTCGGCTATTGTAGCCAATTGGGGAGTGAACCAGTGGATGGAAGATTCTCTCTCTCTCTCTCTCTCTCTCTCTCTCTCTCTCTCTGCCTCTCCTCACTCTGTGTAATTGTGTAATTATTTTTTTAAAAAACTTTTAAAATTTTTTTGACAGGCAGAGTTAGATAGTGAGAGAGAGACAGAGAGAAAGGTCTTCCTTCCGTTGGTTCACTCCCCTAATGGCCACCACGGCTGGTGCTGCGCCGATCCAAAGCCAGGAGCCAGGTGCTTCATCCCAGTCTCCCATGCAGGTGCAGGGCCCAAGCACTTGGGCCATCATCCACTGCCCTCCCGACCCACAGCAGAGAGCTGGCCTGGAAGAGGGGCAACCGGGACTAGAACCCGGGATGCCGTCGCCGCAGGCGGAGTATTAGCCTAGTGAGCTACGGCGTCGGCCGGCCGCTCTCTCTGTGTAATTCTGACTTTTAAATAAATAAATAAATCTTTAAAAAAAAAGTGACAGGCTGACTTAGAGGTCAAAAAATGTGTGGACAAATGTGGCCATGGGGTATGCTCCTGAGCCTGCCACTGTCAGTGTCACCCAGAGCTTTGCTCTGTGGACGCTTTAGTTTTAGGCATCGCAATCCATGATGTGTTGAGCAAGGCAACCCAGAGCCAAGGTTCCAAAGCGGCCAGATGAGAGGCTCTGTGGGGCAGAGTGCAACGGCACCCTGCTGCGCGATACGGGCAGAGCAGGGGCCCCTTTCCCAGGCTATGCTAGGAGTCACCACCAGAGGCCAGCCCTGACACCCGTCCTGGGCACCCACACTCCTTGGTTCTCCCGGGAAGTGGGAGGGGAGGAACAGGGCCTGTCTTGCATTGGAGTGGCTGGGGTATACACACAAGGTTCCTGCACACGGGGCATTGGCCCTGCCGCATCTCTCCCCACCCCACCCCGGCGTCCCCACTCCTAGGGACAGGCACGAAGCCGGACCAATAGCTCCAAGGAGTAAGGCCTGGAGGCGGATGCAGAATTGCCAGCCCCTCCTGCACCCGGCTGCCCTTGGCTGAGCCAGCCCCTCTCCAGCCTGCCTGCCCTTCCCAGCACCCTGGTCTTTGCTCAGCTGTCTTCTCCCACGGGGAATGTTCTCCGCAGAGCCTGCCCCGACAGCTGGATGTGACCTTCCCTCCTCCGGATCCCCACAGCGGGCTACACCTCACCTATTCCCCTGAGGGCAGAGCTGCCATGTTGCAACATCACTTCCCTTGTCACACATCCGCTGTCAGAGCCCACCAGCGTGCGGAGCGAATGCGCCTCTGCGTTTACTGTGCCTAGAGCGATGCTTGGCGCACAGAAGGTACTCAACATACGTCTGCTGGGTGCAAGAGTGAGGGAGGGAGGGAGGGAGGGAGTGAAGAGAAAGAATCACGAGTAGCACCAGCAGAGCAGTCACAGTGCATCGGACCCTGTTCCGAGTGTTGCTTACCCACCGTTTCATTGCATTTTCCTGATATCCCCGGGGTGCAGGTTCCAGTGATAGCCCCATTTTCCAGATGTGGAGACTGAGGCCCAGAGGTTAGGGGGCTACTCACAGTCACTCTGCGGTGTCAGTGCCCACCTTGACGAGCCTGGGCAGCTGCCTGTGAGCTCCCTGCCACCACACACTCCCCCTCTGGTGCCTGCCAGAGATCGCTGGAGATTTCTAGAAACTCAGATAGGCAGGGCCAGGAAGTGGAACGAGGCCCCCTGTTCTTGCAAGCAGCTATGGCTTTCTGACATTGAAGGATGCACCGGCAGGCACAAGGGATTGTCTTGGTAGCAACTGTAAGAGCAGCGTGGCTGACGGCACCAAGGGCACGAGGCTCCCTGCTGCGCATGCCCCCCCCCCCCCCCCCGCTGGTGCTGCTCCCCTGGGTCAGCACTGCTGTGGAGGGGCCAGGGGCCTGGGCGTGAGGTCATGGCCTGGCCACTGCGGGGCTCTGACCTTGAGTTTGTCACCTGGCTCCTCTGAGCTTCAGCTTCCTCACCTGTCCCCTGGGGCTGCTCCACACCTCCCAGGATGGGTGTGAGGACCGAGCGTGAGAGCGTGTGTGGCAACACTAGGTAAGCTGTGAAGTTACATAATTGTGAGTTCTCATCATTATTTAAAAAAAAAAAAAAACAAAAAAACACGCCACCCTACAAGCAGCTGGTGGCCGCTCCTTGCGCTGTCCGGTTGTTTTACTGCTCTCCACTGGCTCCGGTACCCCCGCCTCAGCCAGGGGGCCGGGCAGCTCTTTTATTCCATGTGGGACCTGCACAGCCCCCACGGCTGTCCTCTCGGCCATCCCCTGCCCGCAGACCCCACCCCAGTCCACCTGGCGCTCCCAACTCCTTCCAAGCTGCTCTGGCTGCCGGCCCCGCCCTGCCGCCTCTCCCTCAGCCTCTCGGTGGTGTCAGCGTGTCTGCGGTGTCTGGTGCGGTTTTCTGCTCCCTGCGTCCCCTTCTGAGAACTGCGCCTGCTTGGCCTCACGATGCCGCCTCCGGGTTTCCCTGCTCCCCCTCTGACTCTCTCTTTTCCCTCTTTCCATGCCCTTGCTCCTCTCCCTGCCCTCTCCATGGTGGAGCCCCCAGGCCCGGCCCAGGCCCTCTTCCCTCCTCTGCCGTTTCACTCGTGGGTGATATCCATCCCACGACTGACAACGCCCAAATTTATGTGTCCAGCCCAAGTCTGCCGTCCACACTCAGACTCATATATCCGCCGGCCTCCTTGACACGGCCCACGGCCGGCGCTGATGGAACGCGTCCAGAGCGGGACTATTGATGGCCCAGCCCTGCCTTTCCCACGTGGGCGCCCAGGTGGGCCGGCCTTGGCTCTCTACTCCCTCACCTTCACCTCTCACTCGCTGGCCAGTGCTGTCATTTCCATCCCCTAAGATGTTTCAACCCCTCCCTCTTCCCTCCTCCCCCTGCACAGCTTCCGTCCCATTTCCTCACCTGCTCCCCTGACCCGAATTCCACACACGGACCTGAGTCCTCTCATCACATACATCAGAGCACACCATCCTCCTGCCTACAGCCTGTGCTGGGTGCCCATGGACCACGAGCCCAGCCACAGGGTCTCCTTGTGTCCTAGCAGGAGTGGCCCCCAGCCCTGGGCCTGCTCCCCTCCTCTCCTCCTGGGGGTCCTGCCGCTGGCTCCCTCCCATGCTTTGGGTCTCACTGTAAAAGGCAACTCCTCTCTCCCACTCCTGATCGGTTGTGTACTGTCGGTGTCCCGGGGACACACAGCTTCACGAGGCACAGGCAGACAGGGTGGCTGTCTGTCCTGCCCCCCACACCTGGTGCACAGTGAGAGCTCAGTACTTGCCTGCAGGGTTGAGAGGAGAAAGCCTGGGGAAGCTGCGAGAGTGTCGCTGGGGGCGGAACCAGAGCTGGGCTGTGCCGCCTGGCTCTTGTTTGGTTTTTGATTCTCCACGTTCATTAATTCCCAAAACAGGTGTACAAACATTTCAGTGACAAACAGGGTGTCAGCAGTGGGTGTCCCGCTATGGTGAGACTAACCAAATATTACCGACAGATACAGACGGGCACTTTTTTTTTTTTAATTTTGTGAGGCTCTGACCCTTATGACAACAAGTCACAGAAGGGAAAGCTGGGAGAAGGGATATAATCATTGAGTTCCTACAATACACCAGATACCGTGCTAAGTAATTTACATATGCTAACCATTTTATATGAAAAGACGCTTTTTTTAAGTTTTGAAAGATACACAAATACTTGTATGATATCCATTTTGAAAATTAAAAATAGGGAACTGTTTCTCATTAAAAAAGGAAGATAAGGAAAAATATATTCAACACGATTGTCAGGAGAGAGAGGAGAAACAGAAGGAAGAGACAGATACACAAAGAAGGGGCAGAGAAACACACAGACAGCAGGTGCAGAGACAGGGAGATGGAAGAAGGAACTCTGCACGCCTGGAGAGACCCTGCAAGACTCAAAGTCACGGACACAGCAGCAGCTCCAGAGACACCCCTATCTTGGGGACATTTTTGGGCACTTCCTTTAAAGACTTTGAAAGGGAATCGGTACATTCTTAAAATTGAGCAAAAAAAGGTGTCACTGGTCACTTCAATACCTTCATTTTATGGATAAAGAAAGTTTCAGAGAAAAATGACTTTCTGAAAGTGAAATAGCTAATTATTAGATAACATAAACTGAACAACTTACTCTTGGACCTTAGGCAGGCCCAAGGGCCTAATCTGGCTTGCCACTTGCTTTTGTAAATAAAGTTTTATCGTAACACAGACATGCTCATTCATTTATACATTGTCTATAGCTGTTTTTGCTGAACCACAGAGTTGAGTGGTTGCATCAGGCATCATAGGGACAAAAAGCTGAAAATATTTTATCCTCTGACTCTTTATGGCAAAATTACCAACCTGTGGCATAAAGCACTGTCAACCTTATCAGTTTCAGATGATCATTATCATAACAGAACAAAAAGCAGCATAAGGTTTAGTAAAAACTAATTTGGAGCACTTGAGAATACATAGCTTCCTGAAACAAGAATTTCTGGACAGTGAAGTTTGAACCCAGGGAAGACGCTAGGTGTTAGGATGGAGACAGTGAGTTAAGATAACCTTCAGAAACAGAGAGACTGGGAAGAAATACTGCCCACGAGAGCATTCTACAGATGGGGGTTTATTCCAAGCTTAAAGATGGGCAAGAAGATGTGCCCTTCCGTGACTAAGGGGTAAAAGGAAGTGGTAGGTGGTCTCTAAGGACGGCTGCCATGGGGCCAGCATTGTGGTGCAGCTGGTTAAAGCTGCTGCCTGTGACACCAGTATCCCATACCAGAGCCACTGCGTCTGACCTGGATCCCTGCTAATGCGACTGGGAAAGCAGTAGATACTGGCCCAAATACTGTGCCCCTGCCACCTGTAGGGGAGACCAGGATGGAGACCCAGGCTCTTGGCCTTAGCTTGGCCCAGTCCTGCCTGTTGCAGCCATTTGGAGAGTGAACCAGCGATTGGAAGCTCGCTCTCTCTCTCTCTCTCTCTCTCTCCCCATTCCTCTGCTTTTCAAATAAAACAAAATATAAATCTTAAAAAGATGGCTACCATGAATTCCTTTATTCTCTATCCCCTCCACTAGAATCTGGCCTTGCTTTGTGACTTCCCTTCATTCACAAAATATGGGCGGAGTGATGTTGGGCCAGTTTGGGGCTTTGTCTTTGAAATAAAAAATGATTCATTGATTGATTTAATCTATTTGAAAGGCAGAGAGACAGAGCTCGTGAGGCGAGGAGACACAAAGAGAGATCTGTTCACAGGTTCATTTACCAAATGCCTGCAACGGTCAGGGCTGGGCCAGGTCAAAGCCAAGAGGCTGGAACTCAATCCAGGTCTCCTATGTGGGTGGCAGGAACCAAGTACCTAGCCATCACCTGCTGTCTCCCAGGGTGTGTGTTATAGTGGGAATGGAGGCCGGTGCCAGGATGGGAACCCAGGGACTCCAAAATGGGATGTGAGTGGTGGCTTCACTGCTGTGCTAAACGCCCGCCCCTCATCATGCTTTTTAGATGCCCACCAGCTTCCACCTTGTCTCTTGGGGGAAGCTAGTCACCATATAAAGAATTTGCTACCTTGAGACCACCATGTTCCGAGGAAGGGCACACTAGCCCATGGAGAGCCAGGTGGAGGAGCCCCAGGGTGCAGGTCATGTGGGCAGAGACCCTGTGGATTTCCAGCCCAGCCCAACCTGGCTGACACCTGAATGCAGCTGAGTGGGCCACACAGCTGACGTCATGCGGAGCAGAAGAACCTTCCAGCTGAGCCCCGATAAATTCCTGCACAAAGAATTGTGAGCAATAATGAATTGTTTTTAAGTTGCTACATTTTACGAAAAGAAAGTAGATGATGAGGATCTATCATCTGAGACCTATGGGGAAGAAGAATTCACCCTGGAATGCAGGAAAACAGTTTACTTACAAATAAGTGGAATTCTCTGGAATAGATTTTGAGTTTCTGATGGACAGGCCTGGCCAAGGGAGGCCTGCTTCTAACTGGGTTGGTATTTGGGTTTCAGAATATCAGAGGGTCTATGCAGAGCCCAGGGGTGGAAGAGTAATAAGAAGTACAGCATCCCAGAAACCACTGTTTTTCTATTCCTCCTCTTCTTTCTAGCCATATCTAAATGTTTCTCATTTTAAATGCATGGCCTTAAGCATAGATTATGTCTTTGGAAATGTGTGTAATGCTCTTTTTCCCTTTCTACACATTTAGTTCTTTGAAAACCATGAAGTTAAATAGGACCAGGAAGCATATGGGAAGGCATTCCACCAGGAGGCTCACAGATTGCATCCCGGAATAGGATATAACCAGATGCCAGGTATTAGCTTAAAGGAATGGAGACGTTGGTGATGGGAGGGCTCTGGGCATGATGAGAAATCTGGGGTGAGGAGCCCACAGGGGTGCAAACTGAATGAGGTTGGAAAGGGCATCAGAAAACCACATCAGATTTGGTCCTGATTTAGCAGCTGGTCGGGGTGGAGAAGACCCCAGAAACAAAGTGCTCTATTGATGAAGGTAACTTTAAGATGAAGGAGAAAAGTGCTTTATGTTGAAGAGTGAATGGTTTTTCAAGAAAGGGATGTTTGGTAGCCAAAGGTCAGAATAATCTGCAGTGATGAGGGCCCGTGTTGTGTGAAAACTCCACACAGCTGATTGATTTATGCCTTGTTCTAAAAAAGATCTGTGCTCAGCATGTGCTCTGTGCCCTTGGAATTTCTTACGTTTTGATGAGCGCAGAAGCACCCAGAAGGCAGAGACTCTCCCATGCATCTTTAGCCCCCATCAAACCCAGGACAATGCCAGCAAAGAGCAGGTGCTTAGTCGTGTCTGTCGACGCTGGGGTTGTTGATGAGGAGAAAGAAGGCCGTGACTCCATTCATCAACACCTGTTTCCAGAAACACAGAAAGGAGACAGGGATTCCAGACTGTGAAAGAAGGGACTCAGATGACAGATGGAGGCCATGCTAGCCAGCATTCTTTGGTGGCAAGTGACAAACAATCTGAAGTGCTTGAGGAATTTATTGGCTCTGATGTACAAACTGCAGGAGCGGCAAGGCTGCAGCGGAGCCTCGGACTGGCGGGGGCCAGGCAGTTGTCAGAACTTTGCTTTCCTTCCCTCTTCCTCTTTCCTCCATCAGCTGGACTCATTCTCACCATCCTTGTTCACAAAGCTTGAGCCAACTCCAAGCCTCACAGCCCACCCTCAGCACTAGAGAGCAGAGACTTCCCTTCCTCAGTTCCAGTGTGAAACATCCCAGGGAAGAGCTCTGACTGATCCAGGCTGGGTCACATGTGCATCCACACGGCTGCGAGCTGGCGGTGCATGGTCTGCCGCCTTCAACCAGGAGGGGTCCTGTAGCTCTCCGAAGAGAAGTGTGCGGAAGGACGAAGGATGTGTCTGCAGATGGCAGTGACCAGCTGGTCTGCATGTTCTGGAGACATACTCCCCAAGGACTACCTAGAGGAAGGCGGTGCGGCCTGGCCTTAGACACCCAGCACCCCCACTGCTTTCCAGCAGCCCCAGGAAGCAGTGACCAGACGTGGAGTAACGGTTTGACTCATGAGGTTCTGGAAATGGGTCCTCCTTGACCCTCAAGCCTACATTGCTTCAGGGAGACAGGAGGGCAGGGAGAGTGGCTGTGACGTCAGGGAGAGGGCCCTAAGTCAGCACAGGGCTCATCTACTTGCTGTGGATTCAGGCAGGCCCCTAACTGTGCGGTCACAAAACACTCCAATGGACTGTGGACTCAAAAGGCTTCCACAGCCTGGGCAACTCCTGGCAACAGCCTTGGGTGATCATTGACGTCATACGAAAGAGTGCGAATTGTTAAATTAACAGCAGGAAGCACTGTGCACTTACTCCCCATGCAGGACCTCTGTTCTAAATGAGCCATACTATGAGACTTAACTGTAAAACTTGTTCTCAAACAGTTATTTATATTGTGTGTGTATGTGCAAATAGTTGAAGTCTTTTCTTAGTATAGAGTTGGTCTTCTGTGTATAGAGTTAATTGAAAATGAATCTTAATGGAGAATGGGACTGGGAATGGGAGAGGGAGGAGGAAGTAGGGAGGGAGTGGGGGGGGGGAGGCCCAGTATGGTAGGAAGAATCACTGTATTTCTAAAGATGTACTCATGAGATTTACACTCATTAAATAAAAGGTTTCTAAAAAAAACCCCACTCCAATGTTCTACTCAAGCTTCCTTTCTTTCAACCGAAGAATTCACCAATGGATGAATGGGTAAAGACAATGTGGTACAGATACTCAATGGAGTATTACTCAGCCATAAAAAGAATGAAATTCTGTCATTTGTGGCAGTGTGAATAGAACCAGAGGACACCAGGTTAAATGAAACAAGTGATGCACAGAAAGACAAGTGCCACGTGTTCTCACCCATTTGTGGATGCTAAAAACGTTACCATAGGAGCGAGTGGAATAGTGGTCATTGGAGACTGGGAAGTGGGGTTGGCATAGAGGCAGCTTAGATACAGGGGATGAGGATCCAGGCAGGGGCAGGTGTTTAGCCTAACGGTTAAGAGGCCCACATCCCACATCAGAGTACCAGGATTCAAGATGCAGATCTGACTCCTGCTGCTGCAGACCCTGGGAGGTGGCAGCCGCGACGGCCCACCTGTCAGGGTCCCTGACACTCAGGCGGGGACCTGGATTCAGTTCCCGGCTCCTGCTTCCCATCCGGCCTAGGCTGCCTGTTGTGGCCATCTGGGGAGTGAACCAGCACATGGAGGCTCTCTCCCTCTCTCTATCAAATAATAATAAAGTAAAATAAAGTACAGCTTGCCAGAAGGAATCAGTTGTGGTGCTCTGTAGCACGGTAGGGTAATATGGTCTACAATAACTTCTGATATATTTTAAAATAACAGAAAAGAAGTCCAAAAGTTCTCAACACTTAGAAATGGTAGGTGCTGAGGAGCTAGAAATGCTAATCACCCCGATGTGATCATTTCACACCATACACATGTGCAATATTATTGTACTGTATCCCCATAACTACATAAAAATACTATGTGTCAATTAAATCTAATAAAAATGCAAAAAGACAGCAAGAAGCCACCCCAGGCCATGGTGTGCCAGTCCCCACACGGAATGGCCGTGTTTACAGCCCGAGTGCCAGTCCTGCATCCTCAGGACTAGTTTGCTTTCAATATGCCTGACCTGAGGTGGAATATTTTTTAAAGTTTAAATTACAATGAATTTTCTCATGAGAAAATAGTTCAGAGGGGGAATTTTTCAAGTATGTTGAAGGACACATGAGTTTTCCCATGTCACTATAAAGCTGTAATAAGCATTTAAAGAATTCCTTCCATGTTGTAACTACCTAGAAGGTCCTAGCTGAGACACTGCTGGCCTCTGCTCCCCTTTCCAGAGCGGGTCAAGGAAGAGGTGGGGTGGGGCGAGCGGCCAAGGGTTGCCCCCTCTGCTCTATGAGGAAGGCAGAGAAGTCAGACCCGGACTTCACCTCGTCCCTCTGGGGTCCCAGTTCCAGGCCATGCATACCACTGGGTACTGCGATGGACACTCATGAAATGGGGCAAAAATTTTTTGTTCGCAGAGTCTCAGCCTCACGCAGCAAATAAGGAGTGGTCCCAGTCCCATGCCTGCAGAGGAGGGAGAGTGAAGACTGCACAAAGGGGGCGCCTCGATCCGGAACGGGGAGGTCGTGTGGATTTTAACGACACGTACGGGTCCGGCATCTGTGAGTGCAACAGGAATGGTGTGGGCTAAGACGCAGATGAGGGAAAGGAGAAAGGCACTTATGGGATGGGGTGGGCAGGCTGGGCGGCATAGAATGCCAAGGCAGGATCCAACACAATTGGGCAGGATGAGAGAGGGTGGATTCCTCGGGATTCCCCGTCTATTGCAGGAAACCCTGAGCTAACTGGAGCAGAGTCCTGATCCCTGCAAGACAGAGCAGGTGGAGTCCCGGAAGCCCAGACTCAGGGCAGCAGGGGATAGGGAGAGAAGCATGGCCAGCAGTCCCATAGGTTGGCAGCCCCTGCACCGCGGGGGAGCGATCCACACAGGGAGGCCGGAGCCAGCACCAGGCAGAGCAGGCCCAGGCAGGGCTGCCTCAGCGAATGAAGCTTTGGGGCCCAGAAAGCCCAGGGCTGGGAAAGGCCAATGCAGTTGGGCAGCTGGAAGCCACCGGCGACCTCCCACAAAGCTGTTTCCTCGGTGAGGAGAGGGACGCGGACTGAGGACCCGGGGAGTGGGTGGAGCAGCAGTGCAGGTGATCTGCTAGGACACAGAGGGCCAGGAAGGCCTAGGACCCGCCTCGGGCATGGGGCTAAGTGAAGGTTTCCCAAGCTCTGAGGCCAGTGCCTGGGTGCGGTCAAGGGACCAGACTGAGGAGAGACTGTGGGTTCTGAGTTGCCGGGAAGATGTGCAGAGTGGGGGTGTCGAGGGCCGGCCCGTGGGTTAGGCCTGGAAGGAAGACGACAGGCAGGCAGGACACACCTGGCGAAGGGGTGGAGGGATGGGGAAGACCAGAGGGGGATGTACAGAGACCTCCGTCTTCTCTCAGTGAGTAAGGCGCCAAGTTCTCAGCTCAGAGGGAGCCTCGCGGTCCGGCCTCTTGGCTGAGGTCAGTGTAGTAGTTGAGAGGAAGGTGTGGAAGCCACAGTCGGAGCAATGAAAAGTTGGAATGGCAACCAGGAGGCTTCCACGTGGCCATTTGTCAAGGCAGATGGGGTGTGCAGGACCAGCCACGTGAAAGGTGAAGTCAGGACAGCAGAGGGAATGCAAGCTGCAGAGGGCAGGGGTGCGACCCCGGTCCCATAGGTTGGCAGCCCCTGCACCGCGGGGGAGCGATCCACACAGGGAGGCCGGAGCCAGCACCAGGCAGAGCAGGCCCAGGCAGGGCTGCCTCAGCGAATGAAGCTGTGGGACAGGGGCTTGGGGTCTTAGGATCCAGAATCAGGCTGTCTGCCCTCAGCTGTGGGGGGTGACAGGAAGTGGTGGGCAGAGTCAGAACAAAAGGCCATGGGGCCACCAGACTGCTGAGGGCAGATCCTGCTGCAGCTCTGAGCCTGGCGGTCACCCACCCACCTGAGCCGCGGTTCACCTGTGCAGTAGGTGTGCAGATGGCAGCTCCCATGCCACCTGGCTGTGCGGAGGATGAAGATACTGCCTGGAAGGTGCTTGCCCCCGTGCCTGGCGCGGAGCAAGCTCTGCGAAGCACTCGTGGGTATGTCTCCCTTCTCCTCCCTCACACACTTCAGTGCCTGACACACAGCTGGGAGCTCGATAAATATTTTTGAAAGAATGAATTATTATTATTACCCCGTGTAGCCTTGAGCATAGGAGCTGTGAGCTCCACAGAGTTCTGGACTCTATTTTATTCTCCTAGCCCCTACCACAGCTTTGAAAAAGGAACCTGCTTGCATTCGCTAGGATTCACTGTCCTCATCTATAAAGTGGGGCTGATCATATTTGCTCCACCTCAAGGTCAAAGGAGACAATCATGCAAACTGTGGCACAAGCGCAGGTCTTGCACACACACACACACACACAGGTGTGCATACACACATGCACTCACACTGTGTATATGGCTATTGTCTGCAGCCGAGGCAGCTGCCTGGGCCCTCCAGAAAGCCCTTGCTCTTCTACCCGATTCGACAGGAGCTGAATGACAGGCCGGTTGAGCTGTGGGAACACCCTGCTAAAGGGAGACACCAAGGACTTGCTGAGGGCCTGGTCAGCAGGCACCTGTGTTCTCCTCCAGCAGGGAGGCGTTGGGGCTGCACCCTGGCCTGGGGAGGCAGGAGAGGCTGCTGTAAGCCAGCCTGGCCTGATACCTGCATTGGACAAGCAAGGAGACAGGGTCACCAAGACACAGGACACAGGCCCTGGTGATCAGCAGGGAATGGATGGGTCTTGGCTGCCGATGGGCATTTTGGCATTTATTCAAAGACAAGGACTAGGAGGGCTCTTGCTGGTCATAGCACGGCGGGGAATGGTCAGATCAGAAAAGGCCCCTTGGCCACCCATATCCCAGGGCTTGTCCAACCCTATCCTGGCCCAGATTCTAAGTGTCTGGCCCTTTTGCCCCACGATGACCATTTGCTTGGAATTCCTAATGCAAGTCACTGCTGGGATCCCTTATGGCTGTCCAGACCCATGGGCCATGTTGTGTTGATCCCTGTCCACCTGCCCACCCGTGTCTCCATGACTTCTATGCGTCAACTGTTCTGCTTGCCAGACCCCCTTCCCAACCCAGCCGCGCTGTCCCATCCCAGTGGGACAATCAAGTTCCTTCTAGCTTTCTTCCTCACGCTGCGGCTAATGGACTGAGTATGCCTGGTTGTGTCTTGGGAAATAATGGCTGGGGGAGGCAGCAGAAGCCTTCCAGTTGCTATGGAGTGTTAACTGATGAATTAAACTCTTCATTTTGATTTGAAGAAAATGGTCCTAGAAGAGACTCTTGCTTTAAAAAATAAATAAATAAGGCTGCCAACGACTAAAGGCGTTCATTCACAGGGGTCTTTGTTGCCAGGCTGGCTTGAATTCCCTCAGCCATGCATTAACACTAATCAGAATCTGGCTATTGGAGCCAATGTGCATTAAAGTTGAGGGATAGAAAACATTGTGTGTTAAGTACTAGTGAGAAAGTACCAAATTGTACCTAGATATTTATTTCTTTAAAGTGCTGGCTGTACTAAAAATTGCCTAGCTGACGAGCAGTTAAGATGAATAGTTATTTTAATTACAAACGAGAGGTACATGACTATAATCTAAGATATTAAGTAAACAGACATTTTTATAGCTGGAAGCATCCACTTAGAACAAAGCTCCTGCTGGAGCCGGCGCACCGCATTTGCAGGAAAGAGGAGCAAGGAGCTTCTCGCTGCTCAAAGTGTGCAGTGCGGTGCGTGGATTCACAGCACTTGAGAGCATGTTAAAGACATGCAAGAGCTCGGGCCCCTCCCAGATCCGGGGCTCAGAATCTGCCTTCGAACAAGGATTTGCATCACACCGAGGTTCCAGAAGGGCTGGGCTGCATCCACCTGTCTCAGAGAGCGGCCTGTTGACCACTGAGGTGGGACACGTCCCAGAGCTTGTTAAAAGTGCAAAGTCTTGAGTGCCACCCAGACCCTCTGAGGGGCTGGACACGGAGCCCAGCAATCAGCCTTCCAGGTGGGTGAGCTCCCAGGTGCTGTCCACGATCCTCAAAAGGTGAGACCCGCCCCAATCCTTGCAATCGCCTACCAACATCCATTGACACATGGGGATGGAGCCCAGTGTGGATGGGATTGGCTGGCATGTGCCACCTTCACTGGTTGGTAACAACACATAGGTAAAAGCTATGCTCTGAATACCTTGGGAGGCTGTGAGTGATTAATTCACAACCCACAATGCATGGGGTTCCCCCTTCCACACTGTGAACAGATTCGGCAGACACTGTCTTCATCCTCCCTTTCTCCCCCGGGGGGCTGGACGGGTCCCCACCCCAAGGCACCATTCATTCTTTTGAGCCACTGGGTGGAGCCCTGCTCAGGGCTCAACCACTGGAGTATCCTGTCCACAGCAGACAGGAGACCGGTGATTTCTCCATTAGCCGCCTCTTAGACACTGCCCCCCCCCTTCCTCCTCACACCCACCACTCCTTCCAGGGACCGGTCAGCCCCGCCCAACACACAGGTCACCAAAAGGCCAGCTGGAGCTCGGCATCTGTGTGTGCTCCGTCCTTTGGGACGGCATAAGCTTTCTTCTTTTCTTGTGATGTGTGCATTTGGTTCCTTCAGAAAGAGAGCGATGTGGACCAGAACGCTGTCTTTCGGAGATAAGAGAAACCAGCCATCGTCTTTTGAAATTCAATGTGTGACAAGCAGAGATGGGCCGATGTGTGATAGGAGTCAGGCTGGAGGTCTCTGCTGGCTCGTGGCCTCAATAGACGGCCAGGAGGCGGCAGGCCTCGGTGGCGGTCCCTTAGTGCAACGGCGTCTGTCTGGGCTACTCTGGCGCTGAGCTGAGCTCGGGACTGAAAACGCAGAACCAAAGGGAGACAAAGCACTCCCTTTCATCTCGGCGGCCTCGCCGTCTGTGTGGTGCGGTGCAGGGCGCGTGCGGCTGGCCGCCCTGATGACTTCATCCTCTGGGCGGCCCAGCCTGCTCATTCTTCACCCCCTCAGCCTTACAGTGAGAAACTAAGGCCGGAGGTTGGTCCCAGGCCCGATCACACAGCCCGAGAGTGGCAGGCTGGGCCTCGCAAGGGGCTCCTCTGACTCCCAATGTCAGGTCCTCCGCTGCCCCACTTCAATGCCTGGTTTTTCTCCTATGCATGAGCTAACGTATTATTTCATCTAGACCAGGGACTCCTTCCTTTGGCAAAGCTTTCTCCAAGTTACACCAGGGAGTGCAGAAGCGGCACGTGACACCCCCGCAGCAGGGGTGGTGGCCAAAAACAGAGTTATGGCTTCTGTACTTTGTGGCTCTGGCAGATTCTCGGGGGGGTGCAGCTGACACATCCGTGCTGCCAGATGGCTGTCGCAGAGACGTCTCCCGGGGCTCGGCTGCTGCGGGGTCACCCTGGGGGGGCCTCTCTGCAGCTGAGGAGCAGGGCAAGACCGTGTCGGACCCCAGCCCCACAGGCCTCGTGGCTGCCTGGTAGCAGCGCAGCCCTAACCTGGTCCCGCTCCACTTTCCTGGAAAAGAGCGACACAGAACGCGACGGGGACAGAATGCGTGGTGAGCACTGTAGCTAGGAGGCCTCACAGCTCGTCTGGAGAGTCCCCCGCAGGCCTGGGTGTAGATGGTGATAAAGTGGAATGTGACAGCACAAATAAGGCTCCTGTCCGCACAATCATTAGACTCAACAGATAAATGTAGACCTGTTGTCAGAAATGACAATCTGGCTGCTACAAATAACTGACTCGACGTGGTGACTGCTGGAGCCGGGGTTCAGGAGGGAAGTGGAATCTTGAGCAGTGACCGAGAGCCCACCCTTTGAAGGGGTTCGGAAGGCGGAGCGCGAGTGCGCCAGAGCCTGCTTGCCTGCTCTGCCCGGGGCTGGGGCCGGCACCTTTAAAGAGGGGCCCTGAGGGGGTCCAGCCTGCATCTTGCACCTTTAGCTTTCTGCGAAGCAATTGCCACGTCCGAGGGAATTTTAGAAGTTCACAGGGAAATGGAATGAAAAGATAATGTGCATTTTCCACGCACGTTTGGAGGAGTCCTTGTGTAATGTGATATGTGGTGCGTGAGCTTCGCCACGACTCCCGCGTGTGCCTGCTCAGGCCGCCCTGACACAGAACCACAACTGGGGGCTTAACACAGAAACACACCCTCCCACAGTCCCAGAGGCCTCAGCAAGGCCACACTGCCTGCTTGCCTCTCGCAGCTGCTGGTGGCCATGGCCCGGCTGGGTATATGGTCACGTCTCGTCGAGGTAAATGCCAGGTGAGTCTTTTAACTTTATTATGTCTTTTGCCATCTAAGGTGATGCTCATGGGCTCCAGGGCCTAGGGCATGCACAGGTCTTCTTTGCGGGGGTGGGGAGGACCACCATTCAACCAATACCCCTCCTCGGAATTCACATCTACTTTCCCATAAAATGTATTAGGCTAACAATCGCAGCAGCCAGGGGGCGCCCTGTGTGCGTGGCCCACATTTGCCCCTGAAGCTTCCCAGCGAGGCTGTGAGGCCAGGGCTTGCAGAGGCTCTGCATTTGCACCTTCCCCAGAGGCTTCTGGTCTGCGGCCTGTGGGGTCCCAGGACTCCCAGAGGTTCCTTGAGGACTGTGGAGGGGGCAGTGCAGCAGAACAGGGAGGGCTCTGGACCCCAACTCCCTTCAGTCACAGCAGCTCCACTCTGATCTGATTTCTTCCCTTGTTATAAAAATATTTATTTATTTGAAAGGCAGAGCAATGGAAAGAGAGGCAAAGGGGAGAGAGAGAGAGAGCGAGCGAGCAAGAGAGAAATGAGATCTGGGCTCCTTTGCTGCTGGTTCACTCCCCGCATAGCCATAACGGCCAGGGCTGGGCCAGGCTGAAGCCGGGAGTCCATCCTGGTCTCACGTGGGCGGCAGCGGCCCAAGTACTTGGACCATCACCTGCCGCCTTCCCAGGCACATGAGCAGGAAGTTGGGCTGGAAACAGAGCAGCTGGGACCCAAACCACCGCTCTGATATGGAATACAGGTGTCGCAAACAGTGGCTTACCTGCTACGCCACCAGGCCAGCTCTGATCTGATTTCTATATTAGGGTCCTGCATAAGATTTTATTTTTGTTCCAAAGGGTGACACCAAGAAAATAAACTTGAAAACTACAGCTTCACCCTCCACTGTCTTGATTTGCTGGGTAGGAGCCCACCTCGGAGTCAGACACACCCAGGAGATTTGAGCCTCTCCTCCCGCCCCTTCTCTTGCTCCGTGTCCTGGGGCAGGTCACTCAGCCTCTCTGAGCACCACACTTCTCATCTGTGCAATGGAAATAACAGCTGCCCCCCTCTTGCGAGACATGGAGGAGACGGTGCACCAACAATGTTCAGAAAATGCTCCAGAAACCAGAGCTGGCATTTTCATTATCATCGCCACTGGCTTGTGCCTCCACCCTTCAGTTCCCTTGATAGTCAATCTGGGACTTCCTCAAAGTAAAAATGTTTATCCAGAACAGGTGTGTCTCTCTCGAGAGCGCCTCCAGCAGAGACGGCAGGCAGCCCAGGGCAATGAGGGGCAACGTCGCCTGTCAGGGCATTGAGCGCAGGGGGCACGTTGATGGGTTCAGGGTGCAGCCAGAGCCTCAGACAGGAGTCCCACAGAGGCTGTGGTGAGGAAGTTGTCACTGCTGGACCCCCAGGAAGATGGCACACCGTCACGGTGTCTTTGATCATCACAGTGATTTATTTACCAACCCCTGAGAGCTCGTGGATGACCTGGTGGCAGGCAACGGATGACAGCGGGCAGCACAGTTCACCATAAGGGGCCACATACAGGCCCAGGGAAGCAGACCAGCTTCTGTTAAAAGCCAACAATTACATTTGCTTCCCGATTGAGTGAGACACGTGAGTTTCAGGAGGTGGGTTGACTGACACCAACTCTTCGATAAATTCCAAAACAGCTGCTTTGAGCACAGATGCTGATTGGATTTTAGAATGTGTCATGATGACAGCTTAGTGAGTATTGACTGCTCACCGCCTGCCAGGCACCGGGCTAGGAGCTCTGTATGCATGTTCTCATATCCCCCCAATCACCCTTTTAGAAAGACGGAGTCTAGGAGCTCCAGCGATTTCCCGGAGGTCATTATCAACGTGCAGTCTGGGACTTACGCGACCTCTGCAGCCTGGGCTTAGCTCAGCACCTGACCCACTCTGGGGTCACTGTTCTTTAGAGAGAACTCACACTGCCTGTTCTTCATGATTGACAACATCTGATCCTCAGCATCCAAGCTAAACGCCATATTCAGCTCCAAAAGTGATCAGGCAAAGCAAAACCAAACAGGAAACCCACCACCACCTGCCCAGAACACAAGCAAGCAAACCTCTACTGTCCTCTACATCACAGGGATCCACACTGCAGCCCCCCAGAGGGAGCACACAGGAGTGTACCCTTGGCACAGCACAGCCAGGGTGTCAGAGGTGCCCTCAGATGGGGGGCACAGAGAACTTTCCAGAAAGTGCACACGGAGCGGAGAAGAGGGCATCTTTTTGAAGAGTTGTGGCACTTCTCTTTGAGAATGAGAAGGCCGTGCTTCACAAAGACACAGGGACAAGAGTGTGCCTGGCGTGGGTGAGGCCAGCCGTCTCAGAATGAATGGGGAGGTAGCAGGATGGACTGGCAGAAGGGGGCGGGGAGAAAGGAAGTGAGTGATCATTGGAGTGCCCTGGCAAGGTGGCTTTTCCCCAACAGCATCAGCAATGTCAGCAGCAGTCCGCAGCCCAGGATTAGGGTCCCCAGGCCAGCAGACCCCAGGCCAGCAGTCCCGGAGGGCTCGCTGCAGGCCAGGCGCACTTGGGCTGATCCACAAGATAGGAACTATTTTACTGATGAGGAAACCAAGGCTCCGCAAGGCTGAACAACTTTTCTGAGCAGTGCAGCCATGGCAAACACAGGCCTATGGGCTCTGAGAGAGAGAGAGAGAGAGAGAGAGATCTTCCATCTACTGGCTCACTCTCCAAGTAGCCACAACAGCCAGAGTTGAGTTAGGCCAAAGTCAGAAGTCAAGAGCCTCATCTGGGTCTCCCACATAGGTGCAGGGGTTCAAGTACTTGGGCCCATCTCCATGGCTTCCCCAGACCAGCGGAGCAGCTGGGATATGAACTGTTGCCCACGCAGGACGCCAGCGTTGCAGGTAGTAGCTTTAGCCGCTGCTGCATCACCATGCCGGCCCTGAACTTGAGTTCTTAGTGCAGCTTTCTTCCTGCCTTTTGCCTGACACTTCCCTGCGCTCAGTCTTCTGAGTGTGGGTTCATTCACTGTGGATGCAGTGGGGACAGTCCCCTCCCATTGTCTGTGCCTATTCTTGGAATGCAGCAGCCCCTCCACCCCCAGGAGGCTAGGGCTGCAGTGTGTGAAATGCCAAAGACACCGAGTGGGGGGCTGGGGAGAGGAGATGATGGGTGAGGGGCTTAGAAAGAGGACGTGGCAATCAATAGCTCTTGCCACCCTCTGTGTCGGCCAGAAGCAGGTTTGAATTTGGAGGGACTGTGGTAAGACCACCCCCATCTGCTCCCCTCCGCATTCCTGCACAGGCCCCAGGGCTGCCTGGGGGACAGCCTGTTCCTTCTTTGCCTCCTCCACCCCGACCAGTGCCTCGCTGCAGCCTGAGGACAGTGGGTACGGCAGGAGGCAGGGCACCCACGGAAGGGGGCTTCCCCGGGTAAGCCTCAGCTCCCTGCACCCCGGCGCCTCTCGGGTGAAGGATCTGTGCCTTTGCAGACTGAAGGAGGCGATGAGCACATCACATGCCAGCTGGCACAACAGAGGGGACAGTCTCTTCTCTGAGACTTCAGCTCGGTTCACGGAGCTGGCCGTGGGAACGTGAGAAAGGAGTCACCCTGGCCGGCGCCGTGGCTCAATAGGCTAATCCTCCGCCTTGCGGCGCTGGCACACCGGGTTCTAGTCCCGGTCGGGGCACCGGATTCTGTCCCGGTTGCCCCTCTTCCAGGCCAGCCCTCTGCTGTGGCCCGGGAGTGCAGTGGAGGATGGCCCAAGTGCTTGGGACACCAGGAAAAAGCACCTAGCACCTGGCTCCTGCCATCGGATGAGCGTGGTGCGCCGGCCGCAGCGTGCTGTCCGCGGCAGCCATTGGAGGGTGAACCAACGGCAAAGGAAGACCTTTCTCTCTCTCTCTCTCTCTCTCTCTCACTGTCCACTCTGCCTGTCAAAAAAACAAAAACAAACAAAAAAAAAAAAAAAAAAGAAAGGAGTCACCCTTTTAAGACAGTGGGTCTCTGGGGCCCTAATCCCAACCTTAGGCCACACCGGAGAGCTACAGGGGGTCTGAGGTGGTGGTTGTTTTTATAAGCAGATTTTATTTTTTAGAGCAGTTTTAGGCTCACAACAAAACTGAGCAGGAAGAGCAGAGACCTCTCCTATGCCCCCTCCTCTCCCCACCACGGACACCTGGCCCCACGGTGGCACACTTGTCACCACAATGCACAGGCCCACAGTTGACATTGGGGTTCTCACACGGTGTCGTACGTCCTGTGGGGTTGATCAGAAAAGGAAGGGTGATGGGAGGCAGTCACCCAGGAGACTTCAGACCCTAATCCTGGTTAGCACACACAACCACACCTTTTAAAAATTAAAAAAAAAAAAAAATGGAAAGGCAAGGTGATGGGTGGGTGTGGTGAGTGGGGTTGGGGGAGACAAAGAGGGGGTCTTCCACCTACGGAGGCACTCCCCAAAATCCCACAACAACAAGGTCTGGGCCAGGGTCTCCTACATGGGTGGCAGGTGCTCAAGTGCTGAGCCAGCACTGCTGCCTCCCAGGGTCTGCATCAACAGGAAGCTGGATTGGAAGAGGAACAGAGATTCAAACCAAGGTACTTTGATATGGGATGCAGGTGTCCCAAACAGCATCCTAACCACTGAGTCAAACACCCCCCACCCACTTCTTTTTTGCTAGAAAGTACAGCCACTTGGTCTTGCAGAGGGCAGATAATGAGAAAGAGATACAGAGAGAATCCACAGAGCGCAAATGAATGGGATGAAGTCCATGGCCCTGCAAAGTAGGGACAATTTCCCACTCCTGCTGCTTTTGATGGTGTGTTCAGTGGTTTGTTCTCCCTCCGGAAAACGCTGAGAGTACCCTGGGGAACTCTGGAAACCTGAGGACAGTGGACTGCCCAGGACAGCTTCGGGTCTTGCATGAACCTCCAGAGTGAAACAGCAGCAGGTGTCCGGGACCCCATGCACTGCATGAGCCTTGGAATTAGACCCAGGTCCAAGTCTGGGATCTGGGAGTTAGCAGTAAGCATAGAATTACTATAAGAAGTATATTATGGGGGCCGGTGCCGCGGCTCACTTGGCTAATCCTCTGCCTGTGGCACCAGTACCCTGAGTTCTAGTCCCAGTTGGGGTGCTGGGTTCTGTCCTGGTTGCTTCTATTCCAGTCTAGCTCTCTGCTGTGGCCCGGGAGAGCAGTGGAGTATGGCCCAGGTGCTTGGGCCCTGCACCCACATGGGAGACCAGGAGGAAGCACCTGGCTCCTGACTTCGGATTGGTGCAGCACCAGCTGTAGCATTCATTTGGGGGGTGAATCAATGGAAGGAAGACCTTTCTCTCTCTCTAATTCTGCCTGTCAAAAAAAAAAAAAAAAGAAGTATATTATGGGTTCCAAATACCTATGGAGTGGGGGGTGTCAAGACCACCCCTAAGCTCTGTGAAGATCTAGGAGGACACACAAGACTCAGCATTTAATAACACTCATGGCTAAGGTTTCCTGGCCAAAAGACACAGAGCAGAAGTGGCAAAGGGAAAAGGCAGGTGGGGTGAAGTCTGGAGGTAACAGGCACAAGCTTGCAAAAGTCCCTCCCAGTGGAACACACAGACAGCGCTTGATTTCCCCAGCAACGAGTTGTGACAACACATGTGAAATGTTATCTCCAGGAAAGCTCATTAGAGACTCCGCGCCCAGCGTTTTTACTGGGGCTGGTCCCATAGGCACCCTCTGTCTAACGTGTATCAAAACTGCAGTCTTCCAGAGGAGAGCCGGGGCTCAGCACAAACCACATAATTTATACCAACAGTTGAGGCAGAGCGAGCCAGTCGTGTCAGGTCAGGGGAAGGCCAAGTTCCCGGACAACAGCCAAAGGCAAACCTTGCCATCAGGTCCAAGGGTGGCAGCTTCAGGGCTGCCATAGCTCTTTTCTGCACAGCCGGCTTCAACACTGGCACAGAGCAGGTGCTCAATAAACAGCAGTTCTCCTTGTCGGCAGGAGGGAGACACTGTCACATAAATGCTACTTCCTCCCAAGTCACACCAGGTGCCCTGGGGAAGCTGCTGCTTGGGATGCCTGCATCTCATACGGGACTGCTGGGGTTCGAGTTCTGCCTCCACTTCTGATCCAGCTTCCTGCTCACGTGCCTGGGGGTAGCAGGTGGTGGTCCAGTTACCTGAGTTCCTGAAACTCACGTGGGAGACCAGGATAGATAGAGTTCCTGGCTCCTCACGTTGGCCTGGTCCAGTCCTGGCTGTTGCAGGCAGTTGGAGAGTGAGCCGAATGGAAGATTCCCTCTTTCTCTGTCATTCTACCGTTCAAATAATAAATAAAGTTTTAAAAATAAAGTTGGGGGGCTGGCACTGTGGCGTAGTGGGTAAATCTGCTGCCTGCAGTGCGGGCATCTCATATGGGTGCTAGTTCGAGTCCTGGCTGCTCCACTTCTGATCCAGCTCTCTGCTATGGCCCGTGAAAGCAGTGGAAGATGGCCCAAGTGTTTGGGCCTCTGTACCTGTGTAGGAGACCTGGAAGAAGCTCCTGGGTCCTGACTTTGGATTGGCGCAGCTTCGGCCGTTGTGGCGATCTGGGGAGTGAACCAAGAGATGGAAGACCTCTCTCTCTGCCTCTCTGTGACTCTGCCTTTCATGTAAATAAATAAATCTTAAAAAAAAAAAAGCCAGGTACCCACGTGGGAAACGCAGAACATGTGCCTACATACAAGTGGGTTCCCATGATGATCTCGCTGCACACACAACTGTGCATCTAGGAAAAAGTAATTGCTTACGTAACAAACCTCCTCTCCAAATGTCGAATCATTATTTGGCTTTCCCTGGTCTTAGTTTGCCAGTTACAGTTTGATTCGTGTGGCTTCCAAGTATTTAGCTGAGTCATTGATCAAAAGAGGCTCAACGAGGCAGGCCCTGGGGCAGACCCTTCCTTCCGGCTCGTCAATCAACTTTCTGGATGTGATTCTAGCTAAAGGACTGATCATCTGCCTATGGGTCAGCACGTTCATTGTGATGATGTGTGGGGAGACTGCTAACTGCCGCACTGAAATCACATGAATGATGTCTACGGCGTTCGGCCCCTCTCCCGGCTGCGCCTCCTTGCAAGGGGACAAAGGGTAGCTGTGCAGAGATTATTCTCAGGCAGCCGGGGCTAGCTCTCGGTGATCGCCACACTGTGTCCTAAACACTCACAAGTCATTGCTTGAATTTACTGCTTTTTACTTTCCAGGACCACTTCTTTGTTACTACTATTTTTGAAATAACTTTCCCATTTTCCTCCCCCACTGCCTCCAGAACTACCATGGGCTCCTAGAAGCACAGCTGCCCCTTGTCTTGTGATTGCACTTGCGATGGCCAGATGTGCACTGTGCCAGCTTCAGGCTGTGGCAGATTTTTGGTCCTACATGTTGGAGCTTCGAGGTTCCCTTTGGAGAAGACAGAGGCCACAGAAGTTGAAATCTCTGCCTTCTTTTCCCTTTTAAAAAATTGTTTAAAAAATTTATTTATTTATTTGAAAGGCAGAGATACAGACAGAAGGAGAGAGAGTGAGAGAAAGAGATCTTCCATTCGCTGGTTTGCTCTCCAGATGGCTGCAATGGCCAGGGCTGGGCCATGCCGAGGCCAGGAGCCAGGAGCTTCTTCCAGGTCTCCAATGTGAGTGCAGGGACCCAAGCACTTGGACCAGCTTCCACTGCTTTCCCAGGCACATTAGCAGGGAGCTGGATCGGAAGTAGAGCAGCCTGGACTTGAACCAGCGCTCAGACGAGATGCATGCCACAGCGCCAGCCCCTCTGCCTTCTTTTTCTCATTGGCAATGGTGTTCTGTCCTCCAACCCCACCGCCTGTTCGTCTCATTCTTTTCCTCAAACAAGAACAACAACTCTTCACTCGGAGTATCAATCATTAGGGAAAAAGTCCCTCAAAATCACACGGGTTTAGTATACCGATCTGCCACTTGTGTGCATGTCTGAACTTTCCAATATTCAACCAAAAGCATGCTAATGATATTAGAAAAACAGAAATCATATCTGGATCTTGGGTCGGGGGGCGAGAGGGGAAGGACCCAGGGGATGACGTGAGACGCCAGCGCTCAGATGAATTAGCTTCTTGAGGGCCTGCTGGCACCAGCCCCAAGGCCGAGCTGCAGTCTCTGCTGGTTCTCCCTCCCCCGAGGGTGGCGACGGCCAAGGGAGAGAAGTCTGACTCTACTCCTGCCAGGGCACCCTTGCTTCGTGCAGTGGTCTCGTGCCTTTCTCTGTGGTGGGCACCTGCCCCAGGCTGCAGTCTAATTTCAACGGTAACTGGCTGATTCCCACATTGACTCAGTGCCAGAGTCTTCTTCACGGCTGCCTCCTTGGATGGTGTCGTTTTCAAGAACCCAAGATTGGCTCAGACAGTGCCCTCGTCTCTAACTATCTTCAGAAAGCCCTGGAACATCACGGTGTTCAGGCACCAAAGAAAATCCCTGTCCCCGGATGCGCAGCTCCAACCTTGCTGCTTTCTTTCCGTACCCATACCTGGCTGTACCTGGGCCTCGGGTCACCAGGGCTGGGGCTGGGTCTCTCTGGCCAGTATCTCACCTAGCACTTCCGGCCAGGGACTGGGAGAAGTGATCGAGGAGAAGGCGGCTTCCTGGACAAGACTACGAGGGGCGGATCGCAGCCACCTCCTTAGGAGAAGCTTCTGCCCCACAGTGCCCAGGGCATTCTGGGCAGGTAAGAAAGACCCAAAGCCACTTTCCGAAAGCTGGCAGCTGCAAAGGAATGAAGGCAGAGCACCGGTCACAGCCCACACAGCTGCACCCCTCCCAGAGCTTCCCCCTCATTACTAAGGAACACCTTCAGAGCATCATATTATTAGGCTATTGATTGCTGTTTGTTTCGAGGTTTAATTCAGTAACAACCGGGGCTGTGGAGAGCTTTAAATGAAATGGACGTGCTGAAGACCTGCACAAATGTTCCAATTTTCTACTGGCTTTCACAGGGAGCTCTGGCGATGCCGTGGGGGACGGGGGCTCCCGGTACCATGAGGTTCTTACAGGTGGGGAATTCAGGGGCCGGCTGCAGAGCAAGACACTGCAGTGTTTCTGTCCAGAAAATAGAAAGGCAGAGAGTTCCACAGGAATCCAAACAACACCCGCTCTCTCTGTCACCGCACATTAAATGATCCGGCGCCGAAATTCAATACACACCTCGGGCACTCTTGCGGAACGGTACCCGCGCATCTCGGCGCCATCGGCATCCCAGGAAGAATAGAATAGCAAAAACTAAAAACTAAAAAAAAAAAAAAAAAAATGCTTTTCCTTTGAGCAGACACAGAAATGAAAGAGACCACACTGGGAAACCCAGCCGCAGCCAGGGCGACAGGACTCTCAGTTCCGAAGGCACAGCCAGGTCTCCCGGTAGCAGCTCCTCTTGTGCTCAGAGCTGGGGGGACCCCAAAGGTGCTGGTGGGCTGGCAGGACCCCCAGTGTATGTGGGAAGTCCAGGGACAAGCCAGGGAGGCTTAGAGGCAGCCCAGCCCATGTCCCGGTCATCGCTTCCTGTCTGTTCCACCCCTAAGACCTTGCTGAGACCAGCACCCACCACCCCTAATTGGTGCTGGGTCTTCTGAGGTCTCACAAACTCTGTACTGCCTGGGACAGGCCTCCTCAAGCGCAGCCCCTGGCCGGCAGCCGCAGCAGCACCTGTCTCGGGCCCCACCGGACTCCTCCAACCAGAATCTGAGCATGTGATGGCGGCTGGCTGCACCCTCCAGGAGCATCTCTTTGTTAGACTGAAATAATTTCTCTGAGAGACAGAGATGGCTCCCGCCCACTGGGTGACTCCTGCAATGCTGTGGAGTGGCATGCAGGTGTCTCCACGACCAGGCCGGCCATATGCCTACCCAGCTCGAGGGGGTTCATGCATGAGAACCACCCTGCCCCCCGAGCCGACCATCATGGGCTTCAGTGCCAGGCATGGCCCGGCACAGAGCAAGTGCCCGGAAACTACATGCTGACTGGATGAAATGTAACTTGTGCCTTCAAAACTCGACAGCCACTCGTAGCCTACACCCAGTTAGATGGGGAGTCTTCATAGGTGGACTATTATTTATTTGATTGTTATTTTTTGTTCATACTTCTTTGTTTGGAAGCTGTCATTAGTGGATCATATACATGGCTCCAGGGACTTGGGTAAATGCACTGACTGTATTAGTTCTGCTTTTCCTTTTATTTATTTATATTTATTTGGAAGGCAGAGACAGACAGACACACAGAGATGTTCCATCCACTGGTCTGCTCCCCAGATGTTCACAACAGCTGATGCCAGGTCAGGCCAGAACCAGGAGCCTAAAACTCTATGTGGATCTCCCGGGTGGGTGGCAGGGACCCAAATACTTGAGCCATCACTGCTGCTTCCCACGTTGCACATTAGCAGGAAGCTGGGTCTAAAGTGGAGCCAGGACTCACACCCAAGCACTCTGATACGGGACGTGGGCGTCCCCAGTGGTGTGTGACCTGCTACTCCAAACACCTGCTCCCCACCCAGGACTGTTTCAAAAGTCATCTGTCATCCCTGAGAGGTAGAGGCAGGTAGTGTCCCTTTACAGTAAAGAAACTGAGGGGCCAGTGCTGTGGCGCAAGCATTCCATACGGGTGCCCGGCTGTTCCACTTCCGATCCAGCTCTCTGCTATGGCCTGGGAAAACAGTAGAAGATGGCCCAAGTCCTTGGGCCCCTGCACCCATGTGGGAGACCTGGAAGAAGCTTCTGGCTTCGGACTAGGTCAGCTCTGGCCACTGCGGACATTTGGGGGAATGAACTAGCAAGTGGAAGACTTTTCTGTCTCTTTCTTTCTATGTCTGTAGCTCTACTTCTCAAATAAATAAATAAATCTTAAAAAAAAAATTGAGACTCAGAGGTTATGGAACTTGCAGGTTTGCTCGTCTGTGTCTCCCAGGCTCAGCCCTTCACACGTGTCCGTCCACACTGTCCCCACCACCACACTCCCTCACGGCTCCGTGTTGGGCTTGAGCTGGTCCCTTTCCCATTCTCCCACCTGCAGAACTGAATCCTCTAAACTCGGCTCTCTGAGCCCCCTTCATGACAGAATGAAGCACTTGCTAATAATTCTGATGACACAGGGCATGGTGCTGGCTGGCGAATGGGGGCTTAAACGCCCTTAGCTGAGCATTCCCAGAAGTATGGGCCTCACGTCACCTGCAGGAGAATCACCTGTGGACTAAGTGAGACATGCAGTCCCAGGCCCTGCCCAGCCCCAGGCAACCCCACCTCCTAACACAGCAGACTTGCAGCGGGACTGGGGAACACCTTTTCCCTAAGCGCCCCACTCCCTAGGATGTCCCGGCACGCGCGCGCGTGTGAGGCCGGCTGCCCTGGATGAGAGCCTGTCTTGTTCCCACAGGTTCCCTGCAGCAGAGGCGGAGGGCTGCGGCTTGACAGGCCATCAAGAATGAATGAAGGAGGCCTTTTCTCTTCAAACGCTTGAGGTGGGGTGGGGTGTCCCATAAAACACTCGCGGAGAAAAGAAGCCACAGCAGAAACAGCCTCTCCAGATGTGGTGCCAGCTGTTGGCACGTAAGAAATAAGCCCGAGTAGGAACGGAAGACACATGTTCTGAGCCACAAAAGCCTGACGTATCGACTTTGGCAAGGCCTGCCGACCACACGGCACTGATAATGTTATTAAGGCTGACTGTGTTTGCCTGACCTTATCAGGCCCTATGAAGAGCGCAGGTGTCTAATTAAGATCAGATGCCAGCACCCCCGACTTCTTTTCCATAGCTCTGAGCCCATCATTTACCCTCACGTCCCTGAAACGATCAGCCTTTAGAACCAACGGAAGTTGGCCGTTAGCACGTGAGAGGCGCTTGTCGTGGTCTATGCTTGGACTGATGTAGGGCCCAGAGAGGGCAGGTGTTCCATGCTACTTGGCGTGACAGCAGCCCAGCTGGTGGAGAGCAGCCTTATCACCCGCCACACTTGCCACGCGGCTCTGCCCTCGTCTCCGTCTATTCAGTGTTTGCGGATGACTCGGAAGGGGCCCTGACGGCTTACTAATCAAAAAGGCAGGTGACGGAAAATCGGGAGAGGAAGCTGCTGCTGGGTGTCAGAGATGGGGTCCAACAGGGACCAGGGAGTCAGGGAATTATTAGGGGCTGGTGGGAAGTCTTCTCCTCGTGCTGTCTCCGTGCTGAGAGCAAACATCAAACTACCGGCAAACGTTCCTAAAGCGCACACTCTGTGCCAGCACCTACTCTGAGCACCTTTACAAACGCTGAGTCATCCCATCCCCAACACCTACAAGGTAGGTTCTGTTATTAGCCCCATTTTAAAGATGTGGAAACTGAGGCGAGCACAGTTAAGTAGCTTGGTCCAGTGGATTGTAAACAGTATTGGACTCAAGTTCCTTTTTCAGTCCCAAACCTGCCAAATTTCCCCTTTCTTTGTAGGTGCCAAATGTACTTGAGTATTTCCAATGTTGGAACACTCACCACCTCCAGCCTTTCTTTTTCGTTTTTATTTCCAGAAAGCATTGACTCGGCAGAAGGTTGCCTCTTTTATTGATTGTGGCAGAGCCCAAGTAGAAGATGAGTGGAAGACGGCTGGTGGTTGTACTAACAGAGACATGGGCCCTGAGCTGGAGGGGCCAGGCCTGCTCCTCCTCGGGCGGGGCCGTCACACACAGTATTGTGCCCAATTCTGGGCACCTCAATGGACGTGGGCAGGCAGCTGTCAAACCCAGCCGTGGCTGAAGAAGGGTGATCTGGAAGCCAGGGCTCAGAGGATCTCGGGAAGGAGGTGGAGGGCTCTGACTTGAGATGACAGATGGGGTGGGACGAGGGGGTTGTGATGACAGTGAGGGGGAGTGGCCTGGAGGGACTGACCTATGCTGGGTCATTGCTGAGTTGATTCAGGCTGGGGACAGAGCCAAAGCTGCTACATAGGTAGGGAGATCTTATTTTTTTTTTTTCTTTTAAATAACATTTTTAGTTTAGGATAGTTTTAGACACACAGGGGAAAAAATGCACAGTACAGTTCTTGTATATGCTATAGCCAGTTTCCCCAATCATTAACATCCAATGTTAGCTGCTACATTTGTCACAATTACTGAGCCGAGATCAATACACAATTATTAATTAATGTCCATACTTTATTTGGGCTTCCTCAGTATTTACCCAACGTCCCTTTTCGGCCCCAGGATTCTATCCAGAAGACCACACTGCCTGTAGCTGTCAGCTCTCCTTAGCGCCTGTCGGCTGGCACAGTTTCTCACTTCTCCTTGGTCAGGTATTTTGCAGACTTCCCTCCACTGGGATTTGTCTGATGCTTTTCTCAGAAATAGACTGGGGTTTATGGGCCATGGGGAAGAAGACCATCATTCAAGGGTACGCACAGCAACAGGACTGGCCCCTGTTGGTGTGGACCGTGACCGCCTGGCTGGCATCGTGTCAGGGGTCTGTGCTGTGTGGTTGAGCCCCTCCCCTTCAGCACTGCACTCTTTGGCAGGAAGTCAGTATGCACAGCCCACACATAAGGAATGGGGAGTGACACTTCACTTCCTTGAGGATGGAGTATCCACATCAATTATTTGGAATTTTCCTACCTGAGAGATTTATCTATTCTCCCTCATTTATTTATTTATGCAATCATTTATTTATATCGGTAGAGATTCATTGATATTTATTTTACACTTTGGGTTGTAATCCAGCGCTACTTTATTTATGCTGTTGCTCAAAGTGCTCTAGCTTTAGCCATGGAGAGCTCTGTCTCTTTTCTTGGGCTCCCCAGTCTCTGATGCACCCCGTCGCAGTGGCTTTTCTGAGCACCTCCTTGCTATCTGGCACTACTAGATGCTCCAGGCTCATCACACGTATTTCCTGCCCCAGCCTTAGAATCAGTCACTTCTTTGTTCCTTTTTATTGAAGAACCAAGCTCTGGGGGCTAGGTTGCTTATTGCTAACAGGGCATCAGTTGCTTCTGGGGTCCCTGAGATGACGGAGCACGAAGTGTATGTGTGTCTAACCTGTGTGTACACCTACCCCATGCATATTTCCATCTGTAGCCATCTGCAGCTACACTAAGCTGAATGTGAGTTTACACTGATGTCACCAACTCTACTACTGCACGAATCATCTATTTTGGGGAGGCTGATTTTTACACAAGTTGGAGCGGTTGCCTCTGGAGTTAGTGCGTACATTGTGTCAGGGTGTATTCGAGCAGACTGGGTATCCATAAAGAAAGGGAAGATGTGGTGTGCAGAATTGGAAAATAAGTCCAATTAACTCCAATCAAGGGCTCTTGCAGCCCTATGATTGTTGAGACAGAGAGGGACCTATAAGGTACATACGGCTTCCCAGGGGAATTGGCTTTCAGAGGTCTAAGATCTGGACAAGGAGAAAGAGTTGGAATTCAGGACAAACAAAAGATGCACTGTTCAACAGGTGGGAAATTTATGGCGTTTGTAATCCAAAGAAGAGAAAACAGACTTAAAATATAAATGAAGCTCAAAAAGGTTTTAAATTCACAGTTGACAGAACCAAAATGGGTTATGAAAGAGGAATGATGCTGGCTTCTCGGAGAGACCCTTGCCAGAGAGGGCGTTTACATTTAAGCAGTTAATTCTGCTGTCTCTTTAACAGTCCTGGGCGTCTACAGCTGGAGGAACAGGTCTCTGTTTTACTTCAGTAGCCCGGGATCTAGCTAGGGAAAGGGGGGCGGCCCAGAGACCAAGAGAAAGAAACAAGGAGCACACGGAGCAGCCGAGGTCCCCAGGAAGGCAGTGCTATCCCAGTTCAGGACGTGTAGGAATGGGACGGCCAACCGGGTGTGGGACAGAGAATCCCTCCCCAGAGAATCCCCATGAAAGTCTCATCCAAAAGGGCCATGAGTGACCTCTCGAGAGAAGAAAAGAGATGCAGGGACAACGACAGAATTCCTACATCAAGAGGCGTTCACTAAGACTGCAGTCTGTGTGTCCCAGCCCCAAAGATCCTGGGCAAGAGCATCTGCAGATGAGCCCAGAGATTCAGCTTTTAAATCTCCTTAGGTGCGGCTGATGCTGGACTGTCTCAGCCAAATTCGGGAGCTCTGCTGGTGGCCCCGGTGGTGCTGGAGCTCGCCTAGGGCAGGCCCAGGGTGGGCTGGTTGGCCTGGGTAATTTTTAGTAGAGGTCCTTTCCCTGCCAGGGCAAAAGTACCCTGTTTGGGTGACAGTTATCTGGTCACTAGTCTAACACTGGGCAGCAGGGAAAAGTCATAATTGATGGGCATCTGTTTTGGCCATCTCTGCTATTCCACCCAGCTCCAATCTGAGAGTGTATGCACTGCTCAAAGTGAGGCTTCTCACCTGGAGCAGGAGAGGATTCTAGAAACTCCTGGGGTCTGAGTGAGGACTGGGGTGGGGGGGCAAGGGAAAGGAGATTGACAGGGTTTTCCAGGTGCTGAGGCTCCTCCCCCACAGCACTCATTACTGCAAAGAATCCAAGCCTCCCACTGGGGCCCTTGCCCTTCCTGCCTCTTTCTCCACCTTTCTCTCTCCCAAGTCTACATTTTCCCCTGCCAATATCAAAGGGCTGCCACTGTGCATCGCCCTGTTGATGGTGATTCTTGAGATTAAAGAGTTGGCTGATCTTGGGTCAAATGTAACCATGGAAATCTGAGATGTTAACCATTGCCTGCTGGGGTCTTCTCAGAAGGGAAGCCCCCCGATTCTCCCCACTCTGGAAAGAAGGGACGGGTGGGTGGCAGGCAGTGCTACAGAGCCGAGGAGCTGCGGCACAGATCTGACTGTGCCCCTCCTCCCCGCCCAGGCTCGCCCAGCCTGGTAATCTGCAGAGAGCCCCAAATGCCATAGGGTCCAGATTTGTGCTGATGCTGGCGGCAGAGGCTCAGTCGCCCGGCACGGCTGCCCTCTTCCCTGCAGTCTCACTCCTCGGTGACCTCACACAGTATCAGGGCTTTAAATACCATCCCGACGCCGACAACTCCCAAATTTATGTCTCTACCCCAGACCTCTTCCCTGAACTCCAGACTCATATATCCAACTGCCTGCTTGACGTTGTTCTTGAATGTTTAATAGACATTTCAAACTTAACTTGTCAAACACGGAGCTCCCAATCGCCCATCTAGATCCACTCCTGCTAGTTTCCTTCCTCAATGTCTCACTTTCAGGTGCTCAAGCAGAAATCTCGGAGTCTCACTTGACTCCTCTCACACCCCACATCCAGTGCAGTGGCAAATCCAATCAGCTCCACCTTATGATCTACAGTTGTTCTTCCAGGGGACTGAAAATATGGAGAAAAACCCACTCTGCATCTGTACAGACCATGTATGGATGTCTTTGTTCTTGTCATTATTTCCTACACAGCACAGTACAACTACTCACACAGCATCTCCTTTATATGTGGTGTGATAAGTCATCTAGGGGCGGGTAAGCTATATGTAAACACTATGCCATGTTCCATGAGATACTGGAGCAGCCACAAAAGTTGGTATCTACAAGGGCTTCTGGGCTCAATCCCCCTCTGGTTCTTTCTCATACACCTGCTAGCCTCTGGTCCAAGCTCTGTCATCTTCTACGGTTTGAACAGAATTTGACTCCCCAAACTTGTAAACCCCAAAGCCTTCTGTTAGCAGTTGAGGGATTAATGTGAACCGCTGAGGGGTTAAGCGTGGAGGCTTCATTCAGTGACGGTGTCTGAAGTGGGACCTGTGGGATCAGGCTTGCAGGGTGGGGCCCCTGATAAAATCACAAAGGCTTTAAAGGAAGCGCTGGGGGTGGAGCGAGTGTTCTCCCTGTGTCCCTCTGCTTCCTGGCCCAGCATCAGACGCCAGACTCCTGGGGCCTCCTGACCTTGGACTGTGAGCCTCCCAAAGTCTAAGCCAAAGGGAACCCCCTTCCCTGCTGAGAACTCGTCCCAGGCACTGTAGCTGCAGCCACACAAGGCTGACGAACGCACAGGTCTTCCACTGGGGTGACGCAGGGACTTCCTGACTGTTGTCCCACTCCCTTCTTTTCCTTCCTGCATGCCCCTCTCCACAAGGAAATCAGAGCACCCCTTCCAGGGTACGGGCCCACACGCCACTCCCTGGCTCTACGCCACTCTCCTAGGGGTCTTCTCCTCACTCGGCCTGAGCAGCTGCATCGTCTGTGGCTCTGGTCACACCTGGGCCTTCTCCTCGCACCTCCCCAGCTCTCGTGTTCTGACTCGGGGCCTCTGTTCCAGCCGGATCCTTTGCTCTGATGCTCCCCAGATATCCGCAGGGCTCCCCCTCCCCTTCCCAAGGACTCGCCCCCAACTCCTCAGAGAGGCCTTCCCTAACCCTGACCCTGACCCTGACCCTTCCCCATTTTAACTGTTTCCTTAGCACTGCCAGCACCTCACTCCTGTCATATCTTGTTTGTCTTTCTCGCTCACTGGATGTGAACTCCACGAGGGCAGTAGTTTGGTCTGCTGGTTCCCAGTGACTTCTCCACCGCCTACACAGAGCTCGCTACAGGAATACTAGGGGTTGTTGGAGCTAATCCTTCATCTGTAAGGGGTGGCTGCATATGAAGTAGTAGGTAAAACATCGCATCTTTACTAGGAAAATGATCAGAGGACATAAAAAGACAATTTAGAAAGAGGAACACATCCCAGCTAATGAAGAAATAAAAAAAAGTTCACCTTCATTAGGAACGCTCAAAGGAATGCATATTAAAACAATGACAGGCTATAGTGCTAGTATCAAAATGACACAGATAAGCCAAATGATAATATCCGAAGCTGGCAGGCACACTTATACACTGATGGAGGTAGTATAAATCTGTCAGAACTCTGGAGATGGCAATGAGGCAAGATGTGGCAAGAGTCTAAACTGTTTCCCATGCCTTTTGATGGATGACTAGGAATCTACTCCACAGAGAGGCCCACCCTTCAGAAGACTGACGGGTGGATGGATAAATAAACTGTGGCATATACACACAAAGGAATAGTATTCAGCCTTCAAAAGGAAGGAAATTCTGGCACACGCGACGACCATATGAACCCTGAGGACCTTATGCTAAGTCAAACAAGGCAGACACAAGAAGACAGGCACAGCCTGGGTTACCTCATCTCAGGCATTTGGTGCAGTCAGACTCAGAGGCACAGAAAGTAGCACAGTGGCTGTCACACGCAGGGGCCAGGGGCAATGAGGGGTTAGTGGTTAATGGGTACAACAGCTTCAGGTTGCAAGGTGAAAAGAGTTCTGTGAATGGGTGGGGGTGACAGATGCACATCGGAGTGAACGGGCTCAGTGCCGCTGAACTGTGCACTTACAAATGGTTAAGAAGGCACATGCTACCTTCACATGTGTGCTTCACACATGTACTTCATACATGGAGTGCATCACAATGTAAAGAAAATACGCTTAGAGGAGGGAGCATCAGAGCTGCAGCTAAGTTCAACAACAATTCATTTCTATACTTTGGAAAGAGAGACTGCAAAACACACGTTTTCCAAAGATAAGTCTTATGATACCATATCATTATTCAGCTTGCAGTGTGCATTTATCTCTGAACAAAATATTGTTTAAAAACTTACACACATAAGTTCTCACTGAGGAACTATGTATCGCAGTAAAAACGAAATCAACATAGTACCTATTAACAGGGAAAAGGTGGTACAAATTGTGGAATACCCATGGAATGGAATATTAGGCAGGCATTAACAATTATTTTACAAATATGTTTATAACCTGGTGAACTGTGGCATAATTGTGAGCAAAGAAGCAAGATACGAAATTTAAAATGTGACGCAAACTCAAGTTTAAACAAGGACGCAGCCTGCCTCCCCTGCGCCAGGCGCAGACCCTCCACAAGGTGACCCATCTGGATGGGACACACCTCGCACTCTGATAAGAATCTCTGCCAGGTGCAGGTGCACAGTCTCAGAGACACAGAAGTAGTGACGTGCTCCCAGGTGAGGGTGTCTTGGATGTAACAGAACACTACGTGAAAAGAAGACTAAAGGAAGCAATATGCCAAAATGTTAACAGTAATTACGTGCGTGTTTCTTTATATCTTTCCACGGTTTTAAGAAATTTCTATAATGAGCTGGCAGTACCTTTAGAATCAGAAAAAAAAAAAAAACCAGAAGCATGTTAAAAATATCTCTTCAGAGGCCATTCATCACCTGACAAGACAACGCACCAGCTCCTGGGCTCCTGGGCTCCTGGGCTCCTGGGCTCCTGGGCCTCGGGAATACTGCCTCCCTCTCAGAGCTGGCTCTCTCCTGCCCTCCGCTCTCACCATCCATCCACCAACAATCAAACACTGCTGGGTCCTCCATGCCTCCATCTCCGTGAAAATGCTCTCTTCCTGCGGAATGCTGCCTTCTCCACAGTGAATCCCTGTTTACTGGTCAGTGCCCATCTCAGAATCCACCTCCACCGTGAAGACCTCCTGTTGTTTCCCCACCCGGCAACAAGCAGCCTAGGCCTCTGGGTTTCCAGCCACTTGTTGCTACCTCCTGAGCTGGGCCAGGCTTTTGAAGAGGACTGGGCACTTCCTGTGGCCACGGTCTTGCCTACCCGCCTCACTTGGGAAATCTAACCCCACCCCCACCTCACAGCTCTTCTCAGCCTCACAGGCCATCAAGGCTGACTTCCAAATCTCAAGACCATGTCCCAGTCTGCACGTTCCGAGCCTGCTACCAAAGTGACCACTGTCTAGAATGTTCTCCACCTAACTTCTCCTTCCTTCCTGACCGCCGTCACTGGATCTTTTGAGGCAGCCACTGAAACGTGGTGTCCCCGACTTCCTTCCTTAGCCCCTTGGTCTTCTTGGAGCACTCCTGATTCTGAAGCTCCCACAACTGCCTGCCAAGTTCAGTGCTCACCAGAGCAGGCACACTGCCTGGGGGACAGCCGCAGCCGGCTCTGTCTCATAAAAGGTGAAAAACGCCTGCCCTACACCTCTCCGGTGACCTCATCTACTTTCCAGCTGCAGATAAAATATGAAATATCACTGATATTTTTATCTCGCCTCGGAGAACTTGGAGGCACGGCCGCTGCACGCGCGTGCGGGCTGCTTCTGCATGGGGAGTGGGGGGTTGCTCGTCGGCCACAACCCAGCTGCCCTGCCTAGCAGGCGCGGAGGCGCCGCGTGGCTGGGGAGGCGCAGGGACCCGGAGGAGCCAACTCTTCGGGGCGCGCGGGTCACAGCGCGGCAGCCGGGCCGGCGAGCCACCTCCGCCCGCAGCTCGCGCGGCAAGGTCATTGGCTTACAGCTCGGCAAGAAACCCGTTCACCACCGCACTCAGCACATCTGAATAGAATCCCAGGCTCCGCGAGCGGTGGGCCGACCTCGTCCAACACTTCCCAATTTCCTCAAAAAGACAGAAAGAAATACATTAATCCAGAGGAGGAGAAATAGCTCTGTGGAAATCGTTTTCCCCTCGGAGTCTCCGGAGCTGCTGAACTCCTCCAAGATGTAAAATGGATTTCATCTCCAATTCCCTGCCCCTTCACCCGCGCCCCTTCTGGGCGTGGCCAGCCCCGGCGCACGGGGAGCCGCGCGGGCGGGCGCGGGAGCAGCCAGGACACGCTCCGATCCTAAGGCCGGCATTTACGCTCCCTGCTTGGAGACAGGAAAAAAGACCCTTTTCTTCTGCTTGATATATTTAGTAACGACCTTAAAGAGTCTGCGAGGCTGAATGAATTGGCGCATCTCGCTGCACTGGAAGCAGCTGCCACGGCACAGCCAGGAGGAGGGAGAGCCTGGAGGGGAAGGGGGCGGGCGGCGGCTCTGGGGAGACGGGGAGCAGCCGGCGGGGTGCGGTGGGGTGGGAGGGGAGGCTGGGGGGGGGTAGGGGGCGCTGGGAGGAGGGGGGAGCCGGGGTGGGGGATGTGGAGATGGCGCGAGAGGATGCGCGCGGGAGCGGGCAGCGCCGCCGCCGTGTGCACTAACCTCCGGGCTGCGTCTGCGGCCGGCTGGCCTGGGATCGATTCCCGGGTGACCGCGGAGGGTCAGCCAGGGAGGGAGGCGGCGGCCGGAGCCTACTGTTAAATCTGGCTAAATGGCAGCACTTAAGGGCCCTGTGAAGGAATCCAATTTGCTCACAAGGATCGTCTACAAATTTATATGTCGGCATTTAACACAAAACGCTGCTGGACCAATCCCAGGTGGGAAAGGACCGGGACGTGGGGCCTGGCTGGCTGAGTCCTCACCCCCCAAGGAGTGCCTGTTCCTGACCTGCCTCCTGGCTGGAAGGTTCAAAAGACTTCAGCCCTCCTGGCTTCTGTGTGCAGAGATGCAGGGGTGGGGGTGGGGGCTGCAGGGGGTGGACCTCTCTTTCTTCCTGTTCTTCAGGGGAGAAGTAGCTCAAAGATCCAACATCACTGGGCATCAAAGAGGAGAGAGCATTAACCCTGTCAGGCCCTGGTGCAGGAGGGTCTGGGAAAGCTGTCAGCCATGTCTCTGACACTGTCCTAGATGGGACCTACTTCCCCCAGACCTGCCAAGCTCACACCAGGCACAGGGCTGGCAGAGTGCAGCCACAGCCAGATTTCCAGCCCCCACTCCAGGCCCCATGGCAACGCTCGCTCTTCCCTCTGCACGAGGAGCCTCTCTCATTCTTTCCACGGGAGACAAGGTGGCAGGGCGCACCTGGCAGGGCTTGCTCCTGGGCCCTGGGTGAGGAACCAGCTCAGTGCTGCCTCCTGAGGGCATAAACAGTCAGAAAGCCGTGGAAGAGAGCAGCCATCTCCCGTCTCCCTGGCATATGGTCCCTCTCCCCCGGGCCACATCTTACATCCTAGGGCCCCTAAAGCGACCATGGGTGTGGAGTGCAAGGCCCCAGAAGCAGACAGCCAGGCTGAGCCAGCCTCTGAGAACCATCAGGACTGCAGGGTGGGGGGGCTGCGTCCTGGAGAGCCCGATCTGGGCTTCCCAGAGCTCAGCAGGGCGGGCTGCTGCCTGCTCGCTCTCCTGCACTGATTAGGTGGCTCAAAAGCCCGCGGTGAGGCGTAAACAAACATCTTCAGTAGGTCCTCAGTGCTCACTCTGCTTCTAACAAGGCTGGCAGAGCTGATCCGCAATTTAAACACGACCACCAGGACAAAGAGAACCCAACACCTCGCACACAGAGGCACAAGACCTAACAGTCTGGGCACCGGCTCCCCCGCCTGGCTTCAAATCACAGATTCCACACAGACGGGTATTTGGTATTTGGTTTGGGCGGGTTAGCTGACCTGGCCAGGCCTCACCGGTCTCACCTGTGGTATGGGGGAGACAGCATGGGTACCTCACGGTGGGCAAAGCTCTTAGAAGAGTGTCTGACACGTGGCAAGAGTTTCATGCTCAGAGGCAAGGCTGAGCGTCACCAGTACGCTCATGCTCCGGTTGAAATCCCGTCCATTCGAGGGCAAGCCTGCCCCACTGCCCACCTTTCCTGGAGACGGCTCCAGACTCACCCCGTTAGGAGTCATCGCCTCTCCACCCAGCCCCAGCACCCCACCATTCTGCTTCCGCCCAGGGTTCATTACATTCTACTCGCTATTTGTAGATGTGTCTAGGATCTCAGCTCTGATAGATTCCGATCCTCCTGAACACAGGCCTGCACCTTGTGTATCCGGTTCTCCTTGAGTGACTGGCAAAGTTCCTCCCCACGGCTCCGTACGTGTTTGTTGAATTGAACAAAATGTCAACCAACACAGGCTGGTTCGGCCATTTTTGTTAATTTGGGTGCAGGGGTCACTTTGGGGACAGGTGTGAAGCGGATTCCCCCTCAGAACCTCTGCTGGACCTTCGGGATGTCACCAGGAAGGAAGTGGCACAGGCCACGTGTTTCTGTGCACTTGGTATTCACGCGCAGTTTTCTGCCAAATTAGTATGGGGCTTGCCTGGGATTTATGGGTAAGTTCTGAACAGCTGGGCCAGGTGGGCCCCTGACAGCTAAGAGGGCCCGGGGTAATTGATAACGGGGCCTCTGCTCAGGCATCTTTTGTGACAGGCTCTATAAGTCCGTTGGCGAGCTGCTCGGCGTGACAGGTGCTGAATTGTGATGTCTGGAATACTAGGTTGGGGAGGAGCGGCTCTAGGATGCCGTCTGGCACAAGAGCGAGAGGGAGCGAGGCTCAGGAGCACACTTCGCCTCTCAGCGGCTTTGTTCAGGACTGGCTCTGCTTGCCCAAGGGAGCAGGCACTGAGGAGGAGCCCCCAAACCAAGCCTTGTGTGCTTTTCCGCTGCCTTGGCTCCAGCGGCTAGTGTGATGACATTCCTGCTGGGAGAGAGCAAGCCAGCTGTTTACAATCTAGGCTGATATATTTTTTTCCCCTGGGGAGACTCTGAATGGTGACTCTCCAGGGCACCAATCCAAATGTGAGCCTGGAGAAGTAGCCTGGAGAGGAAGTCAGCTCGGAGACCCCCGAGAGGAACAAGATGTGCTTAGCAAGGAAGCCAGGAGGCAGCTCTGCCTGCCTTGGAAACGGAGCTGAAAAAAGAAATGTTGGCTTTATGGAGATGGTTTTTGCTATCAAAACTGAAACCTAAAATAACTCAACAAGTTTCCTATTGGAACTGATGAGCACCTTATGATTGTAAATCAGAGTGGCGGGGAAGCAACAAGCGGCCCCAAGCCGCACCCAAGACAAAGGCAGGGCTTCACGCCAGCAGGGGGCTCCAGCCTGTCTGCTCTCCCCGGGGGCAGGGGCAGTCCCGCGGCCTCCGCCCAGCGCCCAGCGCCCAGTGCCCAGCGTGTGTCAGCATCTGAAATGACAGCCTCTGACACTGGACCACCGGTGGGGGAGGTTAATTCCCAGCTGTTGTCCACCGGTCAAGTGGCCAGACCAGGCAATCACGCTCACCCTGACGGCTAACTCTGGCCAAACGGCCATGGCTGGCACCCACGGTGAATTAGACTTTGCTACCTAAATGCGGTCCACAGCCCAGCAGAGTTAAACCACCTGGGAGCTTCTCAGAAATCCAGACTCCAGGCCCTGCCCCAGACTTCCCGAGGGAGAAGCTCCATGTTAACAAGGTCCCCAGTGATTTGCGTGCACATGAGAATCTGAGGAGCCCGGCGTCAAGTCCATCTCGTCCCTGCCCGATCCCCTTGTCCACCAGTGTTTCTGGGACAAAGACTCTTTGCTCTGATATCACAGGGATGCCAGGAGCTGGTGGTGAGGCCAGAACTGCCCCGTCAGCCTGGGCTTGCTTCCTGTTCTGCACACTCGCCCAGCTCACTCCCGCCCCTGGCCACTCCTCCATGCCCTCACTATCTTAAGAACCCAGTTGCCACATTCCTGAAAGGGAGGCTGTAAGGGCTCTCCTGTTTTGTCATTCCACTCTCAGCTGCAATGTCCGCCCTCAGAGAGGCCTTCTGCCTCTCCCAGTCTAAAGCTGACTCCCTCACCCCGATTTGCCACCTGCACATCACTTTCCACCCCCTGAATTGCACTGCTGACTTTCAGTGTGGGTGGTGGTTCCCTCCCAGAGCTCGCTGCAGGTGACTCTGGTCTGACCCGACTGCCCTCTCCTTCTAGACGTTACAGCACCGCCTGGCAGTTGTGAGCCGTCACGTGCACTCTGCTGAGAGATTGCATGGATTAGCACTGGAGGCTGCAAGTGTGTGTAATAACCCATGACTGCGGGAGGAGACGTGTGGATGTCTCCGTGGGGTTCCCTGCAAACACTATGGTCAAAGGGTCCAATCCCCAGTTGAAAGCTGCATCAGGGTGATGCTGCCTCCAAAGCACAAACCCCTTAAGCCTGGGCTTGGGCCCAGTGGGGGCATTTGGAGCAGCTTTTAAGACAGAGCTTGGGATGCCCATATCCCATGAGTACCAGTGCCAGTCCTGGCACCTCTGCTTCCAATCCAGTTCCCGCTAATGCATACCCTGGGAGGCAGCAGGTGATGGTTCCAGTACTTGAGTCCCTGCCACCCACATGGGAGACCTGGATGGAGCTCCTGGCTCCTGGCTTCAGCCTGGCCCAGCCCTGGCAGTTGCAGGCAATTTGGGGAGTGAGCCAGTGGATGAAAGATCTCTGTCTGGCTAGTCTTCAATAAAATGAAAAAAAAAAAAAAGCTAATCCAGTGATCTGAGCAGCATCCAACTCGTCAGAAACTGTGGGATAGGGCCCTGTAGCCTGCTGTAACAAGCCCTCCAAGCTCAAGAAGCACTGTGGTGAAGGAGGCAGCGAACCCTCCTCCTTGTCAAAGCTCTGGCCTAGGCAGCTCCTTCAGGGCATCAGTGTGGTGCTGAGTGGAGAGCTGGAGAGTTCAGTGGGTGCAAGGGGTGCATCACACCTTGCTGGGCCTGTGCTTCTCAGGCCTCGCTCTGATTGTTAGACTGGAGGTGGGAGACAGTTGGCCAGCACTGAGTGATTCTTCTTTTACCAGTGTTTTTTTTAGAGTAAGTCAGGTTGATTTAATTTTAATCAGCCAAGGCAGCAGAGCAGTGGTTCTCAACCCTGGCTGCACTTTAGAATCACCTGGAGTGCTTTAAGATACTGACACCTGGGACCCACCCAGTACAATTAAATCAGAACGTGTTGGGGTGGAGCTGGGCACTGGTATTTGTTCTAAAAGCTCCCCAGATGATTCTAACATGCAGGCAGGCGAAACCACTGCAGTCGTGTCAAATGCCACCTCTCCCAAGCTTGTCTGTCGCTAGGAATCACCAGGGTCCTTCTTTAAGCTCCACTTCCCAGTAGGCTCTCCCCAGATGGCCTAGGTGGAGAAGCTCCCAAGGCATGGGGATGTCCCTTTAACCAACTCCAGGTCACCCTTCCAACCACACTAAGGACTGGTCGGATGGCTGGTGTGAGCTCCAGGATTGAGTTCTAGCTTTGCAACCTGGAGCAGCCTCAGGGAAGTTTCTTAAACCTCTGCTCCTCTGTAAGCAGAGGAATGATGGCATCTATTCCCGAGGAGTGCGGAGGGATGGAGGAGAGGATTCGCACACAGAGCACAGCACAACACTGCCGGATGCACATAGCAGGAGCCCCAGGACTGCCCCTCGCCGCCCGCCTAGAACGCAGGTTCTGAGAAACAGCTCTGCTTCTAGCAACACACTTGTTTTAATTTCAGGTTTTGGCCAAATGTTTGGGTTTTACCTCCTCGTTAAATCAGAGACCATGTCTCTAGAACTTCTAGAATGTGTGTCTAGAACTTCTTTATGCTTCCAAGCCTCTAGCACCTCCAATGCCATGCTGCACGGCAAGAGCGTCACACCTGCAACTCAAGAGTGGGGTTTTATTATTATTATTATTATTATTATTATTACTATTAGTAGTAGTATTTGGACAACAGAGATCTCCAACCCACTGGTTCACTCCTTAAATGCCCCCAACTGCCAGGGCTGGGGCAGGCTACAGCTGGGAGTCAGGAACTCCATCCGGGAGGGGCAGGGATCCAGAGATTTGAGCTATCACCTGTTGCCTTTCTGGGTGGCAAGGAGCTGGAATTGGGAGCTGGCATTGAGACCTGAACCCAGGCACTCTGCTATGGGACGTGGGCACCTTAACTACTGGGTCAAAAGCCTACCTCTGTAGGGTGAGTTTCAATCCATCATCAGCAGTGCCTGTGAGGAAGTCCTGGATTCACTTCCATTGAAGGTCATAACTGGGTCCTTAAGAATAATGAGGGTGTAATGATGTTGATCAAATGGCCACACTGCAGTGTGCAAGGCCGAGGCCTCAGAGGCCACGAGGTGGCCAACACGTCTCTGTTCCTGCCACACCGATTTGTTGTAGACCAGCTCAGCCTTCTCAATGTCACCAAGGAATGGATATAACCCTGAGCCACCCCTTCTGATTTTATAGATCACAGGCTGCTGTGTTTTTAACCTGAATGAAAAATTGTAGCTTCTACAAAAATAGGAGCCTTTGGACTAGAGTCTTATCAGGGGAAAGAAGCATGGGGGGGGGGAGTGACCCCCACCAAGTGCCACGGAGCAATCAGGCTGGGGCTGGAGACGCCTTACATCATGGCCCAACTTCCTCCCACCACAGCTCATGAACGGCACCCAGAGGGCGGGAGATGGAGGCACCTGCACACCGGGCAGGGGCTCTGGCGCAGAGGCGGAGCAAGGAGTCCTGACGGTGTCCAGTACTCTCCCAACATGTTACAGCTCATGCTGGTGTAGATTTCAGTGCCATACCCACACATGCTAGTCGCCAGCTCCTGAGCTAGTATCGGATGGAGAGCGGCTCAGTCAGGGTGAATCTGCCCCTGAGCTCTGGAAAGAGCTTTCAGAAGACTTGTCAGTGACGGCGTCAACCCCGTCCTCCAACAGCAGACAAAAGAATCTGCAGAATCCCTCTGATTTTCTCGACAAGGTGCAGAAAATCATCAAGCAACTGAAAAAAATGAGGCACCTGGACCAATGGAATTTCTGCTTAAATTAGGTATAGAGAAACACATTTTTCTCCCTGTTCTCTTCCTGAGGATCGGAGATGCTGCCAAAAAAAAAAAAAAAAAAAAATTTGGGATGACCTTATGGATGCTGGGATTATGATTGTTAGAAATTTTTCTTGATTGTAAAACAAAAATTTTGAGCCAATTTTACAAAAATTTGAAAGAAAAACAGAAAATAAAAATCACCTTGAAATCAACCACCTAGGATAACTTTTAACACTTTGATATGTTTCCTTCGAGTCCTTTTCTGTGCATACCTAAAATTTTCACAAAATTGGTATTGTGCTACATCAAGGTTTATATTATGCTTCTTTCCCTTAGTTATAATATGAACATTTCTCTCATATCCTGAAACATTACTCTTTGAGGGGAATTTTTAAGGAACACATAGTATTTCATCATGCTGATATTCCATTATTTACTTAACTATTTTATTAATTGCTATTAAAGTTGCTTCTTTCTTGCTGTTATAAAAAGGTAAAACAAATATAAATGTTTTTGCATATAATTTTTTAAATGTTTATTTTTATTTATTTGAAAGGCTCTACAACAATGAGAGAGAGGGAGAGAGAGAGGTATCTTTCATCTGCTGGTTTACTCCAAATGCCTGCAACAGCCGGGGCTGGATCTAGCCAAAGCCTGGAACCAGTAACTGCGTCTGGGTCTCCCACATGGTGGCAGGGACTCAAGTACTTGAGCCATCATATGCCTTCTAGGGTGCACATTAGCAGGAAGCGGGATCAGAGACAGAGCAGGCACCCAAGCAGCACCACTTGCACATAAATTTTTGATCAGATATTTCTGATTATTTCCGTAGGACAGAGTTGGAGAAGGAGAATTATAATGTCAACAGGTCTGTGTGTTTTTAAGGTTTTTAGTACTTCTTGACAAACTTCTTGCCAGGTTTTCAAACTCCCTCTAGTGATTCATGAAAATATCCATCTCAGCACTAAACAGTATAATCTGCTTAAAGTCTTACTAGTTCTGTTCGTTAAAACTAGAGTCTGACTTTATTGCACCTTGAAAAGCCTTAGCTTTTTTTTTTCCTGGTCAGTCATTTGCAGTTTTTCTTTTGGGAATTATTGGCTGTGATTATTTTGAGAAGTCATAGGCAAAGTGACACTGCACATGTCCTAGGATAGGAAATCCTGTGCATGGGCTGTTTTCCAGCGTCTCTCTGTGGCTTTGAGACATCAAGACACAGACTCATAAATGGCTGGGTACTCCTTCCTCTTGCCAGTGGCAACAAGAATCCAGAAACCATAATCCTATTCTTCTTTACATTATCTGATTTCATGAAAGCTTCTGACTCACTCAAATGATAGCTACTGTGGGAAGACGCTCATCAATACTAACACCAACCAAAATGCGTGAGCGTATAATGTCTCTGTGATGCCTTATGGGTAGAAACCTTGGATAATGTGAACATTCTCCAACCCTTCAAGGTCAACACAAAGCCCAACAAGGTTGAGTTTCGACCTGAGGCTCCATGATACCTTCTTTTCCGAGGGTAGGTTATGTCGCTAACTGTCTTCCAGCACGAAGTTAAATCAGTCGGTGGACGGTAAATCTCTGCTGACTCGGAGGGAGAAGTAAAACCCACTCCGATCTAATCAAATCTAATCATCAAGCTCAAAAATGCTGCTGCGGCGGCTTTAATTTCAGTAACAGATCTTCACACAACTGTCAACATCATTACCAAAACACATCAGAAAATTGGATGAAAGTGCAACACGTAGACAATCATAATCCCCCATCATCAATCTCTAGCGGTCCCCAGTTGACAATTCGGATTACGGGGCGAGCCTCTAGGGGACCCACTTTGTAAATCAACTTCACAAAAGAGTAGTATTAACTCTAGAAATACCTCACTGTGTGAATTCAGGCACCTGCCAACTGGGAACTAGCCATGAAAACAGCATCACAACATGTGAGCAAAGTTCATGGTCTCTCCTGTTTGTCGGGGCTGACACGACACAGACAATGAAGACTGGAGCCATGTGGGGAGACTGTTGCTGAGGAGAGCCTTTCAAACACACAGAGCCAATGAATAAACACCTTTTACACGCGGAAGCCCAGAGCATTGAGCAATGGTCACTCAATAGCAGCTTGTTTGGGTAAACCACAAGGACCCTCAACCCCAGACTCAGGCTAATGTGGTGACACAGCGTGCACAGGAGAATGCAAAATGGTGTCTTTGTGAGGAAGCATCAACTGAATAGGAACCATGCCGAGGGGCAGTGGTGATGTCCACCACAGTTAGACCCCTCCTCAATCCCCAGGGAAGCCAGGAGGGAGGTAAAGCTGGGGGGACCATACATGTCACCCCACACACCCACACATACTTATGGAGCGCCTATGTTGTGTCAGGTTCTGTGCTTACACTCAAGAAAACAGGTTCGGAGAGGTTAAATAATTTGTCCAAGGTCAGATAGATAGTTAAAGCCAGGACATCTACTGAGAAACTAGCATTTCAATTTTTTATGACAAGAGATAGAAAAAGGATGTTTGACAGAAATGAGTTACAGAACAAATAAATAATCCAAGAATGTCTTGGAGCCTGCCAAAAGTGGAGATTCCTTCTCTCCCGCCCCTCCTCGGGCTGTGATCTTTTCATCACAAAGAGATGGAAATCAAGACACCAGGAGACAGAAGTCAATTCTGAAAGCTTCACTCCTCCTTTGTTTCCCTATCAAAAGGCACATCAAGAACTACTGGGTTTCTTCTGCCCCAGGCCTGAAAGTGGGATTCTTCAAATGGTGGAATGGCCAGGGCCCCAACCCAGCAAGGGCATGGGGATGGATGACCAAGGGTTTGTCCATTCCCCCTGCCCTACTGTATGGGTGCAGAACAGGCGGCCTTTTCAAGATGGGGGTGGGAAGGGGTATGCCACAAATTCTAATGTTTCAGTTTGGGACCCACAGTGCCATCCAAATAGACGCGCACGTGCGCGCACACACGCACACACACACACACTTCCATTTTGGGAAACCTGTTGGCAAGCCTTTCTCCAACCTGAGAAACACCTAGAAAGCAAGGAAGCGTGCATGATGCCTGCACAAGGGTCTCTAAGCCAGAGGTCTGCTGATGTTCTTTTATTTTAGATTCGTAGTCCCTCCTTGGGCAGAGGACACACTTGCTGCTTACGAACGAGAGACAACAGCCGCCGCCTGCAGACCCTCATGTGCTGCCCGCAGGAAGGGGAAAGTCCTCGTGTGGCCATGTCTAAGGGGAGAGGAAGGGTCTCGGGCTGCAGGTTGGGAAATTTCCAAAGGGTCCTTAAAAAAATCTAACTCTTAGGTTTGGACACATGTCTCCACCACAGACTGTGCAGTTTAGATAATGAGATGGGCTATTTAATGAATACACCAGAATAAATCCATCCAAATGAATCTGCCTCCCCTCTCTGGGCAGTCATCAGAGATGCCACACATCTATCCCAAGGCTGCTGCCATTGTTGCAGACACTCTGGGGGCTCCCTTGAGGATTTTCTTCAAATTGATGCCACATTATTTGGAATAAGCACAATGGTGGCAGATCCTCATCCTGTGAGGCTGGAGTTTATTTTTGGAAACAGTCAAGAGGCTTTTTGGCATTTGTAGCCAAGCTGGTGAATAACCAGCTGATTGAGCTGCTAATGTCATTTTGGGTCCAAACTGAGGCATGGCCATAAGGCCTTGTGTTCTTGTGTGGCACAGAACAGGCTCCAAGGTTGTTTCAGGTGGGGGGAGGGGTCCTGCACCGTCTGAGGGATGCAGTAACTGAACCGTCCAGCAGCCTCCGTGCAGACGGCAGCACTGTCGTGGACAGGTGATGCTTGGTGGAGTTCTTCAGTTCTAAGCAACCGAAGCAACTCTGCCAGATTTATAGGAAAAGGGCATTGCGTGGCAGGCTGTGGGGGATCTCACTGGTTCAAAGGGAATCGTGGAGGGCCAGGCTCAGAACAGACAGCTCCCGAAGCAGCCTGAACCTTCTGACAGCCTAGCTCAGGTGCTGCAGCAACAATGATTCCAAATGATTCCACATTCCAAATGATTCTTCCATCCTTCATTGTCCTACCCCAAAATGAAAGATTGGGGGAGATTCAGATTGGATGTGCTTGGGACTTGTGCCCATCTCTTGGCTCATCCCCTGAGCGTTTAATGGAAGAAGCTCCAGGGAGGGGTCTGTGGAGCGAGGCAGTTTCCTTGATTGCCATTTTACCAAAACTACCCACAAAAGGCAAGAAGCGGTCTCTTGCTAGGCAAGGCAGATGTTTTTGAGAAGGGAGAGCAAGTGCCAGGCATCAAAAAAAAAAAAAAAAAGAAAGAAAGAAAGAAAGAAAAGAAAAAAAAATGGACCATAGTTAAGTTCTGCTGTGAGTCTTACCACTGCTGTAGTTGCTATGTATAGTATTAACCTTGGCTCTATTTGTCAACATTTTCTCACGTTGTAAACATGCTGGCCTCATTAGCCATCTCTAGTCCACGAGCTGACAGATTCTCCCTCCTTTATCCCAGAGCTCCCAGGAAATGAGCTGGTCTACAGGGTGCTCCATTCCCTGCAGCCAGACCCTGTCCCTTCTCTGCAGAGGGCTCATGTGTCCAGAGAGCCAGCCGGATTCTTCTCTCCCTGATGAAGAGAGCAGGTGCTCCTCCTCTGTGCGGTGCGCCTGCCACAGCCATATTTGGCAGCCACACCGAGGCCACATTGCACAGCTGTCACTGTGGATGAGCTGGGGCGTGAGTGACAACAGCCTTTGGTCAGCCCAGAGGTGCAGTTGTCGCTGCAAAGTGCCAACATCCCCCATGTAGACCAAATGTGCTTGCTCCCAAGAAAACCACCCACCAGCCCTTCCAGGGGAACACTACCCTCCAACCCTTGCACGCCCAGGGCAGGTCACATACATGTGCCAAGGCCATTATCAACATGCGAGGCGGGCTGAAGCAGTAGCTGGCCCACTCCTCCTAGCCAGCCTGGCACTGAACTAAGAGACCCCTTTGAACTGCCAAGAGCTCTGGGGAAAGCACCTGACCCACAGAGTCCCTGGCCAACAAATGTGCATAGCCCACTGCTCCCTGTGGAGGCTCTCTGGGACGTCCTGCCAAGCCGGAGCACCTGCAGAGTGCCACAAAAGCCCGCCTTGGCCCTCCAAGCTGCTGCGAACGCAGCTCTGAGATCTGCCTCCGCCTCCAGGTAAGAGCAAGGTAGGGCTCCAGGAAGATACAAGAGGAAGGGTAGTGAGACTGTGTCTCAGGCGGCTGGGGAATGAGAGGAGGTCGTGCTCAGTGGGGTTCTCCGGTTGTAAGCGACAGAAACACTCTAAATTTAGGAAAAGGGAGTTGACTGGCAGGCTATGGGGAGGAGGGCTATTTTGAGGGGGGTAGGTGCGGGAAACGCACTGGGGGCAGGGAGACTCAGCTCACCAGCAACCTCCACCCCACAAGGCAGTGCAGGCGGAGGGCTTGGGCCCAGGACCCCCACCTCTGCAAGCGTCACTTTCCTAGGCTGTAAGCCCAGGGCGAGACCTGCCGTTAGTGGTGCTAGCCTCTGATACAGCGGATGCAAACCTCACTGCTGAGTGCCAGCACCTCTCACAGACGCCGACACTAGGTGCAGCTGTGCCTTCATGACTTTGAGGCTTCACGGCACAGCGAGTTCTAAAAGCACAAACTTTGAGGGCACTCAAGCAGGACTGCCAGCATTTTATTAACTAACACAACAACAACAACAATCCAGCCACCCTACCACCTACACCATCACCAGAAAAATACTTCTTAATGCTGAAAGATAAAAAGAACAAAATCCCAAGAATTTAAAAATGCAACCTTCAGACGAATATTTTTATCCTTGTGAAAATTTACATCTTTCTTATTTAGTTCACTTTGCGATAAAGAGAAAACGTCACTCCAGACCGGCCGCCTCACTCAGGAATGGGTGTTGCTGGACGAGCGGCAGGGAGGGAAAGGTTTGAGCTGGGAGCCCATCAGGCCAGTCACCTCCTGGCCTCGCCCCTTCAGCAGAGACCTGCCTCCCTGCCTCACTGCCTCCTTGGCGAAACCAGAGCACCTCCATCATAAGCGAGAACATGTGTGGAGGGCAAGGCATAGGGTCTGCACAGTAGGTACTCACTGAGGCTGATGCCAGAGCTTCCTAAAATTGGAGAGAGAGACACGGGTCACTTCCCTTTCTTGAGAGCCTCGGGGTATTCCAAAATGAAGCAGTGTTCAAACAGGATTGCCAAAACCATTCACATAATTTAAAAATATTCACATGAAAAACATTTGAGGCATATGCACACATAAACACAACACCGTGTACACAGCCCCAGGACTCCCATGCTTGTGGATGAGAAGTTGCAGCCCAGGTCCACAGCACCCAGCAGTGAGCCCCCGCTGACTCCGCCAAGCCCCGGTCCTCACAGATGGCACACTTCGGTACACCCATTTTCCTCGTCTTTCTTCTCCTTTGTTCTGGGTTCATCTGGAACACTTCACCAGGTCTCCCTACTGTTGGTTCATCATTCTGAGCATGCAAATTTCCTTGGAAATCTAGCTAGTGTCTTTTGTGCATCACTGGATCTCAATAGGTTTCTAAAGGACTACAATTGAAGGTTAGGAGGGAAGATAAACGGGTACTTAAGTGGCTGATTTAAGCAGGGGATTCCAGGTCAACCAGGGAAGGGAAGAGGCCTGTGCTGGGGGCTTCGGGGCTGGTGATGGAAGCCCACCAGTGCAAGGTGCTTTGAGACTCCCCCCCAAGAGTCTGTGTGTGTGTGTATGTGTGTGAGTATGTGATCAGCGTATGCCTTGTTCCTCCAAGAAGATTCAAATTCTTCATCCCTCCACAAGACCAGAGAGCATGTCCACCTTGGCCATACCTGTGATTTTAGTACTGATTATAGGTTTGGGCACACAGGAGGTATTCACTGAATGTTTGCTAAGTGACTGTATCAAGATTGTGTTTCTGGGGCCGATGTTGTGGTGCTGCGGGTTAAGCTGCCACATGTGATGCCCACAACCCATACTGGAGAGCTGGGTTGAGTTCTGGCTGCTCTGCTTCCAATCCACACCCTGCTAATGCACTTGGCTAAGTGCTTGGGGCCCTGCCACCCATGTGGGAGACCCAGATGGGGATCCCGGCTCCTGGCTTTAGCTTGGCCTGGCCCTGCTCTTGTAGGCATTTGGGGAATAAACCATTGGACGGAAGACCTCTCTCTCTCTCTCTCTCTCTCTCTCTCTCTCTCTCTCTCTTTCTCCCTCCTTTTCTCTTACCACTCTGCCTTTCAAATAAATCTTGAAAGGAAAAAACAGATTGTGCATCTGCTCGGCTCTCTCTGTTCTGGGATCAAGGAGCGGGAACCCTCACGTGTGGAGGAGAAATCCTCCCCCTCCTCCCCCCTCCTATGGTTTCCTGGAACACAGAGATGGGCACGTGGCCACTCAGAATCCTCTCCTTGTAAGTGGATCTTTCCTCTGGTGATCTGGGGGTGAATCATGCCCAGGACTACTGGCGGTTTTGGTGCCAGACTCACAGAGAAAGATGCTCTGAAACACTGCAGCTGACAGCCCTGGGCAGACAGAGGGGAGAGGCAGGAACACAGAGGCCCCGCGCCACCCTGGCCGTGTCTGGTCTTGGGTTCCGGTCAGTCCTGACCCCGGCCGCAGCCCTGCGCCTGCTTCCTCATGGCTTGGATCTTCGAGTTGCCCCTGGCTGCCTCCACTAGATCCTCATGGTTTTAGTGGTGGGCGAGGGGGTTTGGCAAAATGGTAGTTTCTAACCCAATCAGAAGTGCTAACCAGTCCGGTTTGATAAAGATGAGAACTGACCAGCATTCAGATATTTGCTAACAGGTAAGACCATGAAAGATCTCCTGGGTAAATGCTAGGTGATACAATGGTGGTAGCTAACAGGTGAGGACTTTCGGTGCATTGCACATAGCGTTCTGTGTGTGCGTCCTGTGTAGTTGCTGTTGTTAATTCAGTGTGTCACGTTGAGTAGGCCTGGGGCTGTGCAGAGTAAGCTTAGTTTCTGGGTGTGTCTGCGAAGGTGTTTCCAGATGAGCTTAGCATTTGATTGTGTGGCCTCAGTAAAGCAGACCGTCCTGCCCAGTGGGGCTGGGCATCGCCCAATCTTTGGAGGGGCCGAGCAGGACACAGGCCAGGAGGGAGCAATTCATCCATTTTTTCCTGCCTTGCTGCTGAGCTGGGACACCTCATCTCAGCCCTGCTGGCCCCGGGCTGGGACCATCATCATGGGCGCCCTGGTTCCAGGGCTTCAGGCTCAGAATGAACCACACCTCCAGCTTTCCTGGGCCCCAATCCAACCCCCACCACAGGGCTGTGCAGTAGGCTACCGGTCACCACTGTCTCTACACTAAGGATGAAGTGACAACTCACGGAGGGCAGGTGGCTTGTCGGAGGTACAACGTCGAGGAAGAGGAGGAGTGGAGTTGACCGTGACTCCGTGAATGCCCTCCTACGTCCATGTGCATTTCTCAAATCCTCCTGTTCTTTCCCCGTCTCTCTCTTCTCTCCCCTCTCTCTGTCTTGTCTGAAGTCTCTCACTCACTCTCCTCCTTTCAGTGACCCTTCTCTGGCTCCTTTTAATCCTATTTTCATGACAGCACATCAGCATATATTTTAAGCCCACAGTTGTCAACCCTCTTCAAGTATGAAGATACCTTTTAATGTTTTTTTTTAATCTCCTTATAATGGCAGCTGCACTTGGTCCTGTTGTGCGAGTGCCCATGCACAGGCAGCTCCCCAGACGCCTTATAAAAACTCTGTGACCTCAAGGTCGGGACTCACTACCGCAAAATATACAGGAGAATCCACACAGCTCACCTCGGTCTGCTTGCTTTGCCATGATACGGAAAAGGCTCAGAAATGGTTCAATTGAGCGCTTTTTTTTTTTCCGCTCACCCTCTGCCTTGAGGCTACTAATTTCTCCCGAAATGTGGTCTTTTTGTCCTTCCTTTTATATGTTTAATTATTTAAGAAGGCATGAACTATGATACTTACGTTTTATATATCACCTCTTGATTATTCAGGGCCTGATTAATTCATGGGTTGCCCAAGTCATATCCTTCTTTCTTTGCCCATTTTGTTTTATCATTCCTTTTCTTATTAGCATCTTTTAGCAAGAATGTACAGTGGGAATGAGAAATGATTCTGGTTACCAATTATGAATTCTGATAAAATATTTGGTCGGAAGAAGTTGGAATTATTTTCCAAAGTAAGAATTTCTTTCATTCATCAGGCATATTGATTCGCTGTGAGCTCTGTGAAGGCAGGAGTGCTCTCTTTCGCTATGAACCTCCAGGGCTCAGCAAGGTTCCCGGTACATGGTCGCTTCATAAAAAAAATTTGTGAAATGAATGAATATGAGCAGGCTAATATAATAGGAGTAAGTGAACTTTTTCCTAGGTGGAAAATTGATTTATAGAAAACTAAGTATGTTAGATAACTTATTTTGGGGTTGCAGACAAAATAGAACAGCCATGTTTAAAAGACTGTGTTAAGAATTAACAACAGAAGATATATAGTTCTATTTTAAAAACAGAAATCTCCTACACAGTGCCACGTTATCTCACTGATGGGAAGAGGGAGTAGAGAGGCATGGTGGTTTCTAAGATGAGGGTGGGTCCAGGTAAACTCCTCCTGTTAAATTAGGCATTAAATAAACATAATCGCCCTCAACACATTAGCAGTTGAGCACTTGGTATGTGACAGGTGCTGTGCTAAGCAATTTACACGTCTTGTCTCATCTGTCTTCAGCACAACTTGGAAGCACTATTATCTGACAGCCAGCAGAAAGTTACCCATGTTCCTTGAAAATTTCTTTAGCTCTCCAGCTCTCTGAACTAAGAATGGACTTGTCTCCTTTTAACTTCCTGGTTTCTAAAGATTTATTTTCCCATGAAAAGTTAGGTGTGCTCAAAAACTTGACTCAGACTTGAGATATGCCCTTGAAAACTTGGAGGTATCTGTGATTTCACTAGCTTTTGCTTCTTGACATTAATGAATTGTCTGGAAAGGAGGCTTTTATAGTGAGACCTGCCATACTTTTCAAGTCTTCCTACTTTGTGGGAGCAACATGGAGGGACGTGGCAGTGGGAAGTCAGGGTTCCTGGGCTGTTCCCAGGCTCTGGGGCTGCTGGGAAGCAGGTGCTGAAACAGCTTCACCGAGGCCTTCTCAGACCAGCTAGATGGAGCCACGGCTGACAGGAACTGGTGGAGGGCCACGCTGCCGTGGCTGGGTACGGAGGCAGCCTCCCACAATGGGGAACAATGTAAGAGACCCTGGGGTGCTAGGATTGCAGCCAATCTTATTTGGAGGGGGCTGAGGGAAACAGCTGTCTTCCTCCTCCTCCTTCCACATTTTGCTTTAGTTTGGAGGGAAGGATATGGAAACAGGTTACTGATGGAAAAATCTATGCTCAAAAATACAAGGCTAACTATGGGAAACAAAAAATTAAAAATAAAACTACCATATGATCCAGCAAACTGACTACTGAGTATGTTACCAAAGAAGATAGAGTCGGTCAGTTGAAGAGCTACCTGCATGCCCATGCTCACAGAAGCATTATTCACAATAGGCTAGGTACTGAGTCAATGTGGGTGTCCATCAGCAGAAGGATGGATCAAGAAAACATGTATGTTCACAGAGAAACATTGTTCAGCCTCCCAAAAATGACCAAAGAGAGACCCTCTAGAGGACATTATGCCCAGCAAAAAAGCTGGGTGCAGGAACAGGGTTCACAGTGTGAACTCACTCACAGGTGGAACCCTAACTGTTGAACTCATAGAAGCAGGCAGAAGAATGGTGGTTACCAGGGCTAGTGTCAGGGATGGGGTTGGGAGACACTCGTCACAGAATACAAAGCCTCAGTTACATGGGAGGAATAAGTCCAAGAGGTTTATTGCACAACATAGTGACTGCTGTTAACAGCAACACACTGTATTCCCGAAAATCATTAACAGAGTGGATTTTAAGTATTGTCACAAAAATAAGTATGTGAGGTAATGCATTTGTTAATTAGTTCATTTTAGCCATTCCACACTGTATATATGCTGCAAAATATCATACTGTTCATGTTAAATATATATAAATATATATATATATATATATATATATAATTTTGTTTGTGAATAAAATAAAAAAAAAAAAGCAAGGCTGGCATTTGTACAACTGGTTAGTGGAGCACTTTGGAGAATTCCAAAGTGTTAGATGGGAAATAAGAAGAACCAGGACCAGAGGCTCAATGATAGTGTCAGTCCTTTGGGATGATTTAGTCAACAAATTACTATGGTTTAATGCAAGGGAAATGAACATAAGAACTTAGACTGTAATTGTAACATATGAAACCTATGACATCTTAAAGAAGTCTCATACCTGTGGAAAGGCCCTTATTAATACATCTTTGGATGAATTTCAGTGTTTATAAGAAACTAGAATATTTACTGGGGTCACAGACCTGGTATGTGTGCTGAACATGTGGTGTCTCCTCTATAGCTCATATGACATTCTGCTCTGTTATTTCCATATATGCTTTATTTCTGTTAGAACTAAGATGGCTTGAAGGAAGGAATCATATTCTAGTATTTGCCAAAGCACTGAGCACACGATTACGCACATGGTAGGTAGGCATGTAGAATTTGTTTACTGACTTGATTGATGTTGCTCTCAAAGCTAAAGTCCTTGAATCAATCACTTCTGAGTAGCTAATGTTTATTATTTTCATTAATTCCCTTACCTAAGACCGTCCATCCATCCACAAGACCCCTGACTATTTCATTTCACTGTATGCCAACCAGGTGCTAGGCACTGTAGGTGCACAGATGTAAAAGATAAAGTACCTGCCTTTAGGAGTCTGCAGCCTAATGTGAGAGGAGGAATTTTAAAAAGAATTATTGATCAAAGTGTGCATATAGAATGTTTACTGTTTAATTAAAAAAAGTTGTGTTTTTCTTGTGTTTTGAATTTCTTTTTTAAATCTGACGTGTGTAGCAAAAACTACTTCATAAACACAGGTCAATACTGATCACAGAATGTCAAACTGCTCTTCTATATTTGTAAGAGTCTTCCCTCTGACTTGATAGCCTTTGGGGTAGAGGTGGTTATTCTTTTGTTCTGAAACACGGTGCCTGATAGGATCCTTATTTGGTCTGCAAAGAGACTGCACTTGTCTGATTTATAGGCCATGAGTTCAGGTATTAGATGAGAAAAGTAGCTCTGGAAGAAAGGAGGGAGGGGAAGATTTATCGGCGCATGGAAGGGTGTTCCAGAACTGAAGAACTACAGGAGAGCCACAGGTCTGGGGGCCTCAGGAACCTTGGCCTTTGTGCCCCAGGAAGCTGCCCTCTTGGGTGTCATCTTCGTTCTGTCAGGTTCTCCCAGAGCTGGGGAACAGGACAGGTTGTGCTAGACACTAACAAGTCATGATCTAAGAGCAAAGGGAGCACTTTCCTTCTCAGGGTCAAGATACAAAACCTCAGATAATGACCCTGGACAGTCAGACCACAAGTAACCAAAGGGCTACTTTGATTGCCATCCCCACAGGATCCCGGGATTCTCCAAGAGGAGGCGAGTGCTCTTTCTGGAAGAAGGAATGGAGGTGCTATGGGGGCCCAGAGAGCACGTCTCACCCACTCTATCATTGTGAGGAGCCCACAGATGCAATGCAGCCCTCGACCTGGGGGAAGCCTCATTATCCTGCTTAGCTTCCCGCTCCCCACTCCTGGACAGCGCACGGAATGAATACAGCACTGGGGAAGAGGGCACTGAGTCCATGAGCTCATGGGGCTGTAAAGATCCCATCAACAGCATGGAAAGATGGCTGCTGAGGAAGGAGGGTCCATTGTTCTGCACAGTCACATGTTTCCTGGGAGGCTCAGCCGAACACCAGGGACCTTCAGTGGAATCCTCTAAGCTGGCAAAGGACTCTGACCTTGACTGTCCTGTGCTCTTCCAAGGAGACGCAGTCCGAGGTTCTGGCCTGGCTACACAAGTGCTCAGGGTTTCCCGCACATGCTTTCCACACACTTGCACCTCCTCGTCTAGCTAATGCCCAAGTCTCCCACGCTACAGGGCTCTTTGTATTTTGCAAGTAGTGAGAACCTATAAAACACAAAGTATTAAATACTACTTCCCTTAGTTGTACATACTCTCCCATGTATTTTTGATAATAGAAAGAACATAAGGTTTGGAAATTCTAAGTCTGTTGACAACTCCAGATTTGTGTCCATTTGTATACACACCTCTGAAGAATCCTACCTCCACAGAATAAGCAAATCCCAGATAAAACATGCTGGTATTTTTAATATATTAAAGAAATCACAAATGTAAGGGAAATCTCCAAGAACCATCCCACCCCATGGAAAAGTGAGCTGAAATTATATCTGGCAGTGAGTGGTAAACAAATGAGAGGGGCTGGCGCTGTGGCATAGCGGGTAAAGCTGCCGCCTACAGTGCCAGCATCCCTTATGGGCGCTGGTTCGAGTCCCAGCTATTCCACTTCTGATCCACATCTCTGCTATGGCCTGGAAAAGCAGCAGAAGATGGCCCAAGTCCTTGGGCCCCTGCACCCACATGGGAGACCTGAAAGAAACTCCTGGCTCCTGACTCTGGGTCCTGGCTCACTAGGCTAATCCTCTGCCTGCAGCGCTGGCACACTGGGTTCCAGTCCTGGTTGGGGTACCGGATTCTGTCCCAGTTGCTCCTCTTCCTGTCCAGCTCTCTGCTGTGGCCTGGGAAGGCAGTGGAGGATGACCCAAGTGCTTGGGCCCCTGCACCCACATGGGAGACCAGGAGGAAGCACCTGGCTCCTGGCTTCAGACTGGCGCAGCGCGCTGGCCGTGGCGGCCATTTTGGGGGTGAACCAACAGAAGAAAGACCTTCCTCTCTCTCTCCCCCTTTCTCTCTCTCTCTCTCACTGTCTAACTCTGCCTGTCAAAAAAAAAAAATGAGAATAAGGGCTCAGAGCTCTGTGAAGAGTATTACTAACCTTAGAGCTAGCATCAGGGTAGGGATGCTGAACCCTGGAATCCAACATTAAGCCAGGACCTGTGGAGAGAGCTAGTGTTCCCAAATCATCAAGATCCCTGGCACTCTGCAAAAGCTGATACAAACTCTTTCCGGCAAAAAAGGGCCTTCTGTTTAGGCCCACAGAACTCCCATATATATATATATATATATATTTTAAATACTTTATTTTTTTTTTTATTTTTATTTTTTGACAGGCAGAGTGGACATAGAGAGAGAGAGAGACAGAGAGAAAGGTCTCCCTTTGCTGTTGGTTCACCCTCCAATGGCCGCTGCGTGATCTGAAGGCAGGAGCCAGGTGCTTCTCCTGGTCTCCCATGGGGTGCAGGACCCAAGCACTTGGGCCATCCTCCACTGCACTCCCTGGCCACAGCAGAGAGCTGGCCTGGAAGAGGGGCAACCGGGACAGAATCCGGCGCTCCGACCGGGACTAGAACCTGGTGTACCGGCACCACAAGGCAGAGGATTAGCCTGTTGAGCCACAGCGCCGGCCAGAACTCCCATATTTTAAGATCAAGTGTGTATAACAAGGAGGCAAGACATCCCAAATGAGTGACAGTAACAACAACTCAGAACACATTTAACCCCTAGGTACTTCGGCTATTAGAACTGTCAGCACAGGATAAAACAATGTATGCAATACTTAAAGAAAGAAAGACAAACTTACACAAACGAGAAAGCAATAAGATAAATGAGCAGGGAAATCTGAAAAGGAGCGTGTGAACTTCTGGAATTCTAACTTTCTGAAAACTCGGCAGTTGAGATGCAGCTGAGGAAAGAATTAGTGAACTGGAAGATGCACCTGGAAACTACCCAGAACCAGCGGTGCAGAGAGGCTGGAGAGGAAACAACCTGAGAAAGACTGAGAGATCTGGAGGTTAGAATACAAAACCCTGACGTGTCTGAGTGGGGTCCTTGAAGGACAAAGCAAAGAGAGTGGAGGAGAGGCTTAAAAAGATGATGGCTGAGAACCATTTAGAACTGATGAGAGACGTGAATCCTCAGATTCGGGAAACACAAACTTGGGTTTTAAAAAAGATATCTGTGTCTAGATCTACATCTATATTTGCAAAGTGCAAAAGATGAAAAAGAGCGACATTATCTATGAAGGAATGCCATTACTAATAACAGGCACCTCAAAATGCAACAATGGCGAAGAGTGGAATAAATAACAGCCACCTTGAAATTCTGAATACAGAGAAATCATCTTTCGAGACTGGAGGTCCAGGAAAGATATCTGTAGTGTCTATTTTGCATCACTATAATGAAAGGCCTGAGGTTGTGTAGCTTGATTTAGGTCACAGTTCGAGAGGTGCAAGGGTCCACATCTGGTGATGGCCTTCTTGCTGGAGAAACCCAAGGCAGTGTAGGGCACTGCTCAGCAAGAACAATGCAGTGTGCACATGTGACCCCTGCGGGCTCTCCCTGTGTAAGGCCACCAGGATTCAATCATGGGGCTCCCTCCTCATGACCTGATCTAAGCCTAACCATCCTCAAAGGCCCAACCTCTACACGCTGCACTTGAATGAAGTTTCCATCACATTAATCTCTCACAGCAGGGATTAAATTTCAACACATGAACCACATGCAAACCATGACTGTATTTTTAGGTTAAAAAGTGAGACAGTTTACCAGCACCCAACACCCAGAGAAGGAACATCCAAAAGTCTTTCTGAGATGCAGGAAGGAAATATGAGCAAATAAAATGATGAAAATTGGTGTAAATATAAAACTTTTTCTTTTTAAAATAATAATAACCATATTAGTTACAACATAGGATTAACAAAAGGCAAGGCTAAAAGACCACATGTATGTTAAGACAGGGTACTTAGATTAAACTGTATTGAAGTCTTTGTGTTGTTATAGGAGGAGGTTGACATAATTTTAGAGTTTAAAGGATACCAGACAATTTCAAAGTAAACCACTGAAAGAACAGAAGCAGAGGATACATTCCCCAAATCAACAGAGGCAACAAATAGAATCCAGAAAACAAGACCTGGGAGTGCTGGTTTGTGTCCCCGCTGCTCTGCTTTCCACCCACCTCACTGCTGATGTGCATGGGAACGCATTAGAGGATGGCCCAAGTACTCGGGCCCCTGCCACCCATGTGGGAGACTCAGGTGGAGCTCCTGGATTTGACCTGGACCAGCCCTGGCCGTTGCAGCCATTTTGGAAGAGTACCAGTGGATGGAAGATCCCTTCCCCTCCCCCTCCCCCCTTCTCCTCCCTCTCTCCTTCTCTCCCACTTTCTCTCTCTCTCTGCCTTTCAAAAAAGAATACATAAATATTTTTAAAAATAGAAAACAAGCGCCTTTTCCTGCCCTCAACTGAAAAAAAAAAAAGAAAACCTCTTTAATCAATTTTTAAAGACAAGAGAAGAAAAAGAAGAAACATTGAAAATAAGAAAATTGAAAAATAAGATATGTTCCCAATAAAATGAAGTGCACTAAACCAAATAACTAAAGAATATGGTTAAAGAGTTAAAAAAAAAAACAAAAAAACAAAAACTTAGGCTGTATGCTGCATTTAAGAGACATACATAGGGACCAGGGTTGCTGCTCAGCTGGTTAAGCCTTTGATGCAAGTGTCCCATACGAGTGCCAGTTCAAGTCCCAGCTCTTCTACTTCTGATCCAGCTCCCTGCTAATCTGTCAGGGAAAGATGGTCAAAGTATTTGGGCATTTGCCACCCATGTGGGAGACTCAGATGGAGGTCCAGGCTCCTGTTGCAGCCACTTGCAGAGTAAAACAGTGGATGGAAGCTGGTTGGTCTGTCTCTCCCCCTCTATCTTTGTAACTCTGCCTTTCAAATAAATAAATAAGTCTTTATTTAAAAAGGGAAAGAAGCACATAAAATGTAGTGATTTTGAAATGCTCAAAGTAAAAGTATGGAAAAAGAGAAATGAAAGATCTTCAAAAAAGTTCATAGAAATGCATATTATGAAAAAAAAACTGCATGGATTTCAAAATTGCTTCAAAATAAATTTACATTTTTAATTCCATTTCCCCCTTACTGCTTGAGGTCTTCCTGAGTCAATCTCCTTTTTGTGGATTCTGCAATTGCAGATTCAACCAGTGTGGGTCAAAAACATTGGGTAAAAAGTCGTGTCTGTACTGAACGTGCAGAATTGCTTTTCTCATGATGCCTCTGCTCACAGCACTCACACGTAGTAGGTATTACACATTACCTCCAGCTGATCTAAAGCATACAGAGGATTGTGTAAGTTATAGGAAACGTGTATTTGTCATAGACCTGAATTTCTGTGGATTTTGGCATCTGCAGGGGGTTCTAGAATGGCGTACTCCCCTGTAGACCCCGAGAGGTGACTGTACCTGGCAAACACCAACCGGAAGAACGCTGGGGCAGTTCAACCAATACCAGAGCAGAAGTGCAATTAGGGAGGGATGGAGTCACTAGGTGACGATAATGGCTCCATTTCCTGGGAACATAGAACGGGGAAGCTGACCCTGATAAATTAGCCTCAACAAGTATAAAACCAAAGCTGACAGAGTCACAGAAGGAGATGGACTCCCACGGTAGGATATCACCAACCAAGCCCCTCCAATAGGAATAGCCAAACGGGAAAAAATCGAACAAAGATGGTGGTTTGTACAGCATGACTAGATTGTTGGACTTAACACGCATACACAGAATAGCAGCCCCAGCTTCTACCACCTCTGTGCTCCTAGGCAGACCCCTGGACTCAGTGTCCTCATCTACAAAGTGGGCACAGGGCTCTCCACAGTGTGTTCTCGACATCTGAGGAGGCACTGGCGATGAGACTCGCCGGTACATCATGCATCTCTAGGAAGAACTCTGCTGCTTAAATGCAGGCTGCCAACTGGAAGTCACATCTCCACTGCAGAGTTGCTGAAATGCAGAACCACGTAACTCGGGGCCAGTGCAATGCTGCAGGGCGGGCGGAGCGCTGTGAAAGTGACGACGAGAAGACGAAGCTCCGCACCCCTCCCAAACCGCAGCGCCCAAGCAGGCAGCCGCGCACCGGGGAGGCCACGGCAAACATCGCAAGTGGCAATGTTTGTTTTCAGCTCCTTCACATCCTTTTGTGTTTTTCTAGATGCTCGCACCTCCAAAGTAACCTCCTCCTTCAAACTGCCAGAGCCACAGCATCCTTGTAAGAAATGATAAAACCACCTGCTACCCAGTCCGTGGGGCTGCACGGAGAAGGGAGGCGTCAGAGCAGGCGCAGACAGGCGGACCGGAGCCGCGGGGAGGCTTGGCCTGGGCTCTCGGCCGCCGGTGCGGGGGCCACAGGGCCGAGCAGACCCTCCAGCCAGCCCTCCACTTAAATCCTGGGGAGGAGAGAGGCTTCACCGAACGTGCCTGCAGACAGCAGACGTCTTCTTCTGAATGGATGGAAAATTCAGATGACTCAAAGTAGCTTTGCCATTTTCAGCAGAACCGATTTCAGTGTCTTAATTATATTACTATTTTTGAGTGGCTTTTTATAAATACTCTTCACTACTTTGTGGGAATCGGTTTTTTGGTTGAGATGTCTTTTTAAAAATAAACTTAAAAATAAACAACAACAAATGAGCCTAAAGCTATCTTTGACCTGGAGAGGCCTCTGTCCCCTTGTCAAACAGACCCAAGGACTACCTGTGTCCTTCCAAGGTTCCCTAAATGCCCCCTCCCAGGGCTCCCCCATTCCCAGCTGGAAGTGCCTTGGACCACCTCCGACCTCCAGGAACATTTGCATCTCTCAGGTGGCGCTGGTCACTGAGGGCCTCACCCAATGTGGGTCCATTTCTCACACCCGGGTCAGTGGGACCTTGAAAGTCATGAATCCCTCTCCCTACCTCCAACCACCCCTCATGCTGGGTATCAAATGGTGAATTGCTGGGTCCATGGATTCAGATGGCCTCCAGGAAATAAGCATGCTTCTGGGCACTCTCTTCAGAGGGAGGGATTGTGATTAAAAATAATACATTTGCTGCTGGCCCCGATGCTTAAATTTAGATTTAAGCATCTAGTGCCAACCTCACTGGATTAAGGAATAACCTAGAAACCTAGGGAAAGTCTTACTTGGGGTGTGTCTATGACAGTGTTTCCAAATGGGATTAGCACATGAGCCTCAGAGGACTAGGTGGGGAGACCTAGCATGACATGGGTGACAGAGGCAACCTGGCTTCTGGCTTTCAGCACTGGGACTCGCTTGACTCCGCCTGGGACACCAAGACTCACGCACAGGCTTTCAGCTTCCCACTGGGAGTCACGGCCTCTGCTTCCCTGGTTCTCAGGCCTTTACACTTGGGCTGAGCCACGCTACCGGCACCCCAGGGTCTCCAGCCTGCATGTGACCTGGCACGGGGCTGTTCAGTGATCACCATCACAGGAGCCGATTCCCCTAATCAATCCTGCTTCATATCTCCATACACATATGCTATCGATTGCATCTCTGACATGGGGCCATATTTCTTTTATTGCTATGAAACTATAAAAATAACACTGCGAAAATTCTCTACGGCAATGGCCATCACCTCTGAAAAATGACACCAAACACTCGACCTTTTACCTCGTGTTGGCTTCCTGTGGCTGTTGAGACAAATTACCTCAAGCGGAACGCTTGCAGCCATGCAAACTGATGCTCTTCCAGGTCTGAATGCTGAAGCTCACACTGCCCTCACGGGGGTGACATCAGGGTGTTGGCAGGGCTGCCCTCCCTTCCAGAGGCTCTAGGTAGGGGGCAAATTGTTCCTTACCTTTCCCAGCCTCTGGGGGTCTCCCACATCCCTCAGCTCTTGGCCCCTCACTCATGTTCAAGGCCAGGAATGCAGAGGTGAGTACTTCTCATAGCTAATCAGCCTGGCCTGCTCTTCTGCCTCCTCTTCTCACTCTTAAGGACCCTGTGATTACATTGAGCCCACCTGGATAATCCGGATTCCCCTTTCCATTGCAAGGTCCTTAACCTAATCACACCTGCACACTGCCCTCTGCCCTGGAAAGTAACTCATGGGTTCCGGGGATCAGGATGTGGGCGTCTTTGGGAGGCCACTGTTTTACCAACCTTAGCTGCCACTCTTGCTGTATGTGCCTGGGGTGACAACATCGGGCCACAGACCCTTGAGCTGGTCAGGAGGCCGAGGGTGGCATATTTGCCCACTGCTCGTGGCTGCCCCGGGCTGGGGAGAAGGAGCTATGGGTGCAGCCTTGGGACATCTCCGGCAAGCCTGCCATGCACTGCTGAGTAACCTTCTTTGAAGAGTTTGAAGAATGGGTTAAAAAGCCCTGGCTCCTGCTTCAACTCTCGTCTTATTAGTATTCAAAATCAGGGGCAGTCCACACCGAACCATAGCGGAAGAGTAGCACCCGGCAATCATTCTTCCATGATACTGACGACAATGAATGTCAGGGTCAGGGGTGACTCACTTCAGAAATACACGTTTGCAGGGGAGGCTCTGGAGGAAGTCCTCTGGGCAGTCCGAATCAGAAAGCACTGAAGTTCCTCGATGCAGTTTTTCACAGGGCACTTTCCTCTGCTGATGGAGAACAGGCCTTTTTTTCCCTTCCTGGAACTATTAAATCTAAATTGATAAAGTTCAGACCCTGGGACACAGAGCTGAACTCGTGGTAAGCGCTGCAATGGCTGTTGAACTGAATCATCCCCATGCTCATCTTTTATTTCTAGGCTATGAAGACACAGAAAAAGATGGAGAATGGAGGCAATTTGGTCATAGCTACTAAGATTTAAAGCATGCTCACATATACCCTGAAGCCAGGATTTCCATGCTGTGGTGTCTAGCTGAGAGAGAAGGGTGAGTAGGTGTGCAAGGAGGGGCACACAGGGCAGAGCAGTTTCAGTGGTCACAGATTAGAAACAGCTTAAATGCCACCCGGGGAGGGCAGAATGCATCCAGAGTGGTACATCCACTCTGAGCAACTTCAAAAAGCCAGACTTGGACGTTTGGACATTATACAGAGAAAAAGCAAGTTTGGGAACAGTGTGTGTTAGCGTGGTTCCTCACAAAACTATATAGTTTGCTATTTATCATAGAAATCTATATAGCATGGAATCTCTCTATATATCTGTATCTATACAGCTGCATCTATATCTAGGTAGATATAGATAGATACAAGAGGGTGCTTCAAAAACCTTGTGGAAAAAAGGAATTACAAGTATGTGTTTCAGACTGCCTGGGTTCAATTCCCAGCTCCGTCTCCAACCCCAGCTTCCCGCCAGTGCAGACGCTGGGGAGCAGTAGGAGTGACCCAGTTCCCACCTCCTGCCTGCAGCCCTGGGTTGTGAGCCCTGCTCCTGGCAAGGGCCTTGGCCCAAGCCCAGCCACTGCGAGGGTGCGAAGCATGAGCCAGTCAACAAGCACTCTCTGCCCATCTCTCTGCCCTTCAAATACGGTTCTAAAAGGTTTTTAAAGTATGTATTTATTTTGGTGAAAAATGTTTTCATAATATGTAGAAGTACATATTATGAAAAAACTATGCATGGATTTCCATTTTTTTTTAAATGAAAAGAAGCTTCTACTTTTTAATTAAAAATTAATTAATGAATTCTATTTGAAAGGGAGAGAATCAGACAGAGAGACTTTGGTTGGGGCTTGGGCCAGGCTGAAGCCAAAAGCCAGGGGTTCAATCCAGGTCTTCCAAGTGGGTGGCAGGATCCAACCACTTCAGTCATCCCATCAACTGCCGCCTCCCAGGATGTGCAGAGGAGGAAGCTGGAATTAGGAGCAGAGCGGGGCTTTGAACTTGGATACGGGATATAGGCACCTTAACTGCTACGTCAAATGCCCATCCCATTTATACTTTTAATTCCACTTTCACACAAACTTTTTTTTTTCTTTTTAGCAAAAGATTTATTTGACTGGCAGAGTTGGAGAGAGAGAGAGAGAGACAGAGACAGAGAGAGAGAGACAGAGAGAGACAGAGAGAAAACAAGCACCATCTGCTGATTCACTCCCCCTAATGGACGAAACAGCCAGGGCTTTGCTAGACTGAAGCCAGGAGTCAGGAACCCATTTGGGTTTCCCTTGTGGGTGGCAGGGGTCCAAGCATCTAGGCCATCCTCCACTGCCTTCCCAGACACATCAGCATGGAGCTGACTCAAACCAGTGCTCATGTGGGATGTGGGCATTGCAGGCAGTGGCTCAACCTGCTGCACCAAAACGCTGGCCCCCACACCAACTTTTTGAAGTATCCTCTTATATCTAAATTTATTATGTACATATTGCATCTTTCTGTTATACCTATAATACCATATACATATAGCTATATATTATGTGTATCTACATATACTTGCAATACAATGCACAAATGCTGTTTTGGTTAAATCACAGATAAATGTCTTATTCTTTGTCACTGTTTCTATTATTTATAATGGCAAAATATCTCCTCCATGATCATGATTAATCTGGTAATTGAATATAGTTTGCCTTTTAAATAACTCAATTAACTTAAGTAAATTAAAAAAAAGTTTCCTGATAAAGTTGCAAAATTAAGAAATAAAGAAAATATTGCTTTCCAATCTGTAACATTCCTTTAAATGAAACCCTTCCGAGTGTGACGAATGCGTTCAGGTTTTATCAAATGAATGCTCTTTGTGTAGAAAAACTGATCTAAATCATGATTTAAACTTTACAACCACGACAATCTTTCCATTTGAGCAAACTCCTGTTGGAGACTGAGAGGGTGGGAGGTTATCTCAGACCTCTGGGGATGGCCCAGGAAACAAAAGCTGCTCTAAAGGAATTGTGCGAGATTGACACCAACAGGAATTCCTTTCCAGACTCCCTGAGATTGTAGATTGGGTGTTTAGTTCCACTGAGAAAAGGGGAAGCCACTGGGCTTTCTATTTACCCAGGGAACCAGTCTGGAAGATCCTTAGTGGTCTGTGCGTGCACCGTCGTCTCCGGGGGTGATCAAATTCTCCCCTTGCCCCGCAGGGAGGAGGCAGTATGCAGACGGCAATCATGCACCTGCCGGTTGACAGATAAGCCCTCCATATGCGGAGGCACTCGCCCAGCTGTGGCAGAGGAGCCAGCCTGCCCATTCCCTCCCCCATCCCCGCAGAACAAAGGGCGGTCATTTTCTGCTCCTCCCAGAGTCACAGGCACGCACACGCCTTCCATCACAATTAAGTCCAGGATCCAAAACACAACACAAACCCACCCGCCACAAGCTCAAAATCAATGCCGTCAATATCCAGAACGAGGATACCAAAAAAGCAAAACAAAACACACTTATTCAAAGAGTAAATACTCAAAGCAACAGGGCTCCAGTCAGACACACTCCAAGGTCAACAAATCTAAGACAAGTTCAAGTACTGTGCGCCTTATAAACTGAAGAGCTGGCCATTATCCCAGGGGTGGCCAAAGTAAATGCCTTCAGGGGCTGGGTAATGGTAAGATCTATAAGATAATAGAGAGTGGGCCTGATGGGGCTGGACCGCAGGTGCCCCAGGTAAAGGCATTCAAATCTAATTTTTAAAAAATTTACTTCTGCTACATGATTCTTAAACAGAGAGCCTACAATCAGAGAGGGAAGCAGAGCTAACCATGGATGTAGGACAGATGAAACAGAGAGTCACAATCAGAAAGGCTGTCTAGGCAGGGTGATGACCTTGGCTGTCATTATTGGGAAGCACAGCGACCCCTTGGCTTGTACCTTCAAAGGCAATAGCAAAACTGGAGCTAGGAGAAATGGCTTATTAAGCTGTAAAATAAGGGATTCAGATTAATCAAATTGGCCCTTGACAGACGTAACTCCTGGGCTGGGTTACAGAAAGAATGCTGTGAGTTTCCTTGCATGGCTCTGAGTGGATGGAGCTTCCAAATACTTCCGGGGTGGAACAAATGACCTCCCAAGGTCCTGACTTCAGTACGTCTGTGTGGTCAGCTCTTGCTTATCCAGCCCAAAAGAAGACAGTGACAAATCATCCTAAGCTGAAGATAATAAAAAGTTATATTTGCCTTTGGAATGTATTTTGGTACTTAAATTAGAACGTGTCTTTCTGACGCTCTGAGAATTCACAATGCTTCACATTAGCCACAAAGAAAGCCTGACCCGGAGCTGGGAGGCTGCCCAGCGTCGCCATCGTGTCCTCCCCGTAATTCCTGTTCTTTGCTGGGGGTGAGAACTAAATATCACTTTTGAGAATAAGACCCAGCAGCTCAAGCTTTCACAGACAGGCACTGCCCGGCTCAGCCCTGCCCTAGGAGAAGAGACAGGGCCCTTCCCAATGGCTGACCGGGATCAGGATCTAGGAAGGGCTGGCTCTTGTTTCCAGGGGATGGGGATGAGTCCAAAGCCCTAGAGACCTGCAGTGAGCAGCAAGCCAGACCAGGCTGTGACGTCCACCCCAGGCTGATGCCCAATGGTGGTCTGGCTGCTCTCCCGTTGAGGGCACTACAGCAAACACCCCGAGTTGCTCGGATGAGAAAGAAAAAGAGTTCATTGAAGAGGAGGATGGAATGAATGCCTAGCACTTGGAAAGAAAGGAGTTGCAGGCTCAGGAGACGTGGGTGCAATTCCCCGCACATCCAAGGCGGGGTGGGGGTGGGGATGGAGACCTGTGTGCCAAGCCCACGTTCACATGCAGGCTCAGGAAACAGACTTCAGCAAATGTGTCCACGAGGACATAAGCACTCGCTCTGCCCTGTGATGGAAAAGGAGACGCTGACAGTTCTACCAGTGTTCTTGCCCAACAGACCCAAGACCCGAGAATGTCTTGCTATTCTGAAAGATGGCTCCCAAGCAGGGCGGTTGGTGCAGCCCTGACCACTGCTTCAGCATGCCTTTGAGACAGATGCCAAGGAAACAGGGGAGAGATGGACAAAATCATACAAGAGAGCCGTAGGAGGCTCCTGGCGTGTTCCTGTGGGCAGTGAGGGGCTCCCTGCGCCCTTTACTTCCGTCTGCAACCTTGCAGGAGAAAACCACAAGTCTCCTGAAGTGGTGGGGCGAGGACCAGCCAGAGGCAGCGGTGCAGGGCCCTGGAACTCAGAGACAACTTTCCTGTGCAGACAGGGAGAGATTTCGCACCTGGGGAGGCCTGGGAGCTCCCGCCGGGTGACAGGAGGGCAAAGCAGCACGAGGAGACTTTGTGTTCGCATCTCAGGTCTCGTTGTTCCCATATTAATTTGTGGAAATGCAAGATTATACCACAGTCCGAGACGAAAGGAGGACATACTTGGAGAAGCTGTTGCTGGGGAGGCAGGTGGAGGCAAAGGGGAGAGTGTTTGTTGCACTGTTGTCTGCTTCCATCTCCAGCAGAGGCCACGGTCACCCAGCAGGAGGCAAGGCCAGCCAGAACATCCCAGAAACGCATTCCAGTCCTCTAACCAGAGCCTCTGGCAGACAGCACGTGGGTCTGGGGACAGGTGGGGAAACCCACTTGGCCTGACTCAGAACTCAACATGGGCCAGCTCTGTGGCTACAACTCTGCCCAGGCCTCCATAAGAAAGAAGGGTCACTTCTACCATTTCTCTCTCTCTCTCTCTCTCTCTCTCTCTCTCTCTCTCTCTCTCCCTTTTTTGACAGGCAGAGTGGACAGTGAGAGACAGAGACAGAGAGAAAGGTCTTCCTTTTCCGTTGATTCATCCCCCAATGGCTGCTGCGGCTGGCGCACGGCGCCGATCCAAAGCCAGGAGCCAGGTGCTTCTCCTGGTCTCCCATGCGGGTGCAGGGCCCAGCACTTGCGCCATCCTCCACTGCCTTCCTGGGCCACAGCAGAGCTGGCCTGGAAGAGGGGCAACCGGGACAGAATCTGGCACCCCGACCTGGACTAGAACCCGGGGTGCTGGTGCCACAGGCGGAGGATTAGCCTAGTAAGCTGCGGTGCTGGCCAACTTCTACCATTTCTACTTCTCCCTTTCCCATCCTCTGCTCTTTCATTTCTCCTCCTAAAAGCTCAGAACTACACTGTCCAACCGAAATGTAGTTATTTAATTAAAAATTTTAAAAATTAATAATTCAGTTCCTTGATCTGATGAACCATACTCAAATAGCCACTTGTGTGGTTACCACACAAGGGGGTTTCAAACAGCTTGCGGGAAGCATGCATTATCTTTAATCCCATTTTCCATGAGCTTGTCATGGACAGCTCCAACAGAGACCATCCACATTATCACAGAAGGTTCTACTGGAACTGCATCTTCTAGAAGGTCTAGAATCCAGTCCCTCTCTCACCCCAGGGTAGAATAAGTGAATCAAGGAAAAGAAGAATGCATTTCTCCAAGTTTCCTCTCCATACGTCACCACCACTGACACTCACGACTGGCCTGTGGGGTGGGTGGGATGGATTACAAGACGTCCATGTGATAGAAAAGGAAAGTGGGTCTGTGGAGTTCAGGGAGTCTACAGGTTCACGACTACTGGGCTAAGCAGGACTAGAATTAAGACCAGGTCTTCCAATTCCAAGCTCAATGCTTTCTACCGTGGCATACAATGTCTGCAAATCACGTACTTTGCTCAGTGCTACCATAAAAGCTTGGGCCTCCCAGAATGAGGCAGCTGGGCTCCCAGTGGCGCTGTTGCTGGCTGACTGGTTTCTCAAGAGATAACTAAACTTTGTGCAGTGTAGTCTGGCAGCCCTAGAGTTGGGACGCCTTGGGGCTCAAATCCTAACTCCCCCACTTAGTGCTTACTTTACAGAGAACAAGCTGCCTGCTGCCTGGGAACCCCAATGTCCTTTTCTCTGAATGGACACGACAGTATGAGGGGACATCAAATAGTTCATGGGAATGGAGTTGCAAGGTAGGTTTATGGGCAGGCGTTTGGCCTCACAGTTCAGAGGCCACTTGGAATGCCGCATCCCACATCAGAGGGCTTGGGCTTCTGACTCCAGCCTCCTGCTAATCCCAGGTGGCAGCAGGTGGCAGCTCCAGTTCTTGAATCCCTGCCACTCATGTGGAGACATGGATTGAGTTTCTGGCTCCCAGCTTTGTCCTGGCCCAGCTCTGGCTCTTGTGGGCATCTGGGGAGTGCAGTGGTAGGTGGAAGGCCTCTCTCTCTCTCTCTCTCCCTCCCTCTCTCCCTTTCAAAGAAAAAGATTGAAAATAAAAAATAAGAAGAGCTTGAGAGTGACAATCATGGTAGAAGGGGTGCCCAAAGCTGCGTTAACACAACACTTTATGGGAGACCAGAGGACAGGAGCTCTGTGTCTCTCTGTTTCTATGCTTCTCAAATAAATACACTTAATTTTTTTTCAAAAGATAAGTTTATTTTGGTAAAAAAAATTGAAATCTGTGCATAATTTTTTCAAAATATGGATTTTCCATAAACCTTTCGATGACTCTTCCCATACATCCTGGTGTTGTCAGGAGGATGAAATAAGACAATGCATGGTGCCTGGCACATGTTAATGCTCAATAAATCATCATTATCACTGGTGATTGGCAGAATTTACAAGGCACTGTCATGTGTCATTGCTTACAGAGGCTTCAGAACAGGGCACCGCGGCTACCTCTCCTTGGATGACAGGGCAGGATCTCAGGGAGGGAGGCGGGACTGGCTCAAGGTCATAGCTGAAAGGTGCACATGTAGGGCAAGAGCAGAGGTTCTCGAATCTCAGGCCCCTCTTGCCTTGCGATGCTGCATTCAGGACAGCGGGAGCAGTGGGGGCCCAGGCATGGCGAGGGGACGTGTCCCCACCCCTCTTCATCTCCTTCTCCCTCCCTCTTGGAAGTGGATAGTTAATGTTTTCCTTAGCTTACACAAAGTGCTGTGCAAAGGCAGCCTTGAGTATCTTCTACCATGCCTGTCACCCTGAAGCCTCTCCTATTTTTGATTTTCAGTTTTTTCTTTTATCTGAAAGCCAGGGAGGGAGAGAGTGGGAGAGCGAGAGCGAGAGAGAGAGAGAATTTCTTCCTTCTGCTAGGTCACTGCCCAAATGGCCACAACAGCTGGGAACTCAACCTGGGTCTCCCCATGGGTGGCAGGGGCCAAAGCACTTGAGCCATCACCTGCTGCCTCCAGCAAGTTGGAACCAGGAGAAGAGGTGAGGCACAATCCCAGGCACTCCAGTATGGGACCCACAGCATCTTAACCACTGTGCCAGATGCCCGCCCTATCCCCTCCTATCTGGAAATCCGTGAACCCCACTGGGAAGAAAGTAACATTCACATAACCATGGAGGCATAACCACGAGGAGAAGAGAGGGCCAGTTCTCCCCCTGGGAAGCCGTTGGATCCAACCTACTTCTCCCAAACTGCCCACCCTCCATCCCCACCTCCTGCTACTGGGAAAGGCAAGGCCCTAGCCCCCGACAACCCCAGATGCACCCAGCCAGCTGCCACTGAGCTACAGGCTGACCACAGGCTGGGGAATGGGCCGTATGCTGGTGCAAGTCACTGGGTTTGGGCCTTATTCATCACACAACCTCAGCACAGCAAAGGCTGACGAGCCCTTTGTCGACCTCAGGGCGGGGGCACTCACCCTGCCACGACGATCTCAAAGTCCCCGTCGTGGTCCACGTCGGTGACCGCCACGCCGTAGTTGAGCTGGGTGGGGTTGCTGTCATAGTCGGGGGGCAGAACGGAGTTGGTGACTGCTGTGAACATGGGCTCAGCCCGCTGGGACCCCTTGGTGGAGGGCAGAAGCCACAGCAGCAGCAGGCACAGTAACATCCGGAACATCTGAAACCCAAAGTTACAAGCATCACCGAGAGATCCTGCAGCCCAACCAGCCCAGGGCCACCCACGAGGGCCGCTTCTGTCCTGCTCCCAGTGGCCCTGGTAAGCCCCAGGCTGCTGCCTTTCCAGAAGGCCTGCCCTGACCACCTTCTTTAAAACCGCACCTGCCCCACCGCCGCGGGCACCCTGGGCTGCTCCGCTTTCTCTCTTCCCGCAGTGCCCATCCCTGTGCAACGCGGTCCCATTGACTTGTTCCTTCCACTGTGATTTCATTGTCTGTCTCCCTCTGCAAGAGCGGAAGCCCCGCCTGGGCGAGGATCTCTGCTTCTGCTTTTTTTCACCGACGCACACCAAGGCCAGGACAGGGTGCGCAGCAGGCACTCACTGCATATTTGTAGAAGAAGGGAGGAGACGGCATAAACGTGCAAGCATCTCCGGTACCAGGGGAGAAGGAGTGAGAAGATACAGAAAATGACAGATCTCAACCAGCACCGAGGCAGGGCCAGGCCCCTGTGAGGATCCAGGTCTAGAACCAGGAGAGATGGCAGTGAGGCCTCGTCCTTCTGCAGGACGCGCCCAGAGGCAGCGTGGGGGGAATCCCTGACTTGGCTGGCTCCCCGAGCCAGCATCCCTCCCCAGGGCAGCCGGCCACCACCTCCACACCACGAGGCAGCCAGTTAGGGGACTCATTCCAGCAGCTCTGGCGGCGAGCACATCATTCACTTGGAGAAATTAAACCATTGCGTGCGTGTTTTATTATAAATTAATTATGTATAATGCATTGTATAATTCATTATTATATCTCTAACATAACTCAGGGTGTTGCCAAGCAGCCTGGGGCCATGGGAGCTGATGGCACGAACCCAGGAGACGGATGAGAATGGCCAAGGAGGGGGAAGGACTCCACCCGCTGCGAGCAGGGCTTAGACGGCGCCACCCTGCGACTCTGCCCGCGGCCACGACTCAGAGCGGAGCGTTCTAGGATCCGCTGCAACGAGTGCACGGAGGCTGCTCGGGTCTTGTCCCAGCAGGCAGAGCGGTACCTTCCTGCCTTCAGAAGGCAGCAACCCTCCTCCCGACGGCGCTTCTCCTGCTGGCTTGTCAGTGCAGCTGGCAGCCGAGAGCAGGGCTGAGCGAGGCTGATGTCTTAATGAGGGGCCGAGCAAGGAAGATCTGAAGACTGTCTCCCCAGATGGAGACAGAACTCCTGCCAGCAAACGAGCGTGCTCCAGTTCAAGGACCCAGAGACCAAAACGCAGGGCCCAGCCATTGCCTTTGGAGCCAAACATGAGGCAGAAGCCTTGCGGGGGAGGCTGGCGAGAGCCGCAGGGGCAGGGCCCCAGTTGCTGGGCAAGAATCTGCTGTAGATGAGCCTTCCTGGGAAAGAAAGAGGGGCTTGTAGAAGGTCCAGGCACACAGTGGGTGGTGCACGACCACCGGGAGGTCATTCTGACCTACAGAGACGGCGGGACATGGCAGCCTCTTCCACCGGGCTGCCTGACTGGTGGTAAACGGTAAATGCATCACTACCTGAGCTCTGTAACTTGTAGGAAGTTTGGCTGGATAAAGGCAACTCATGATTGGATTAGCGAGCAGGTAGGGGCTGGGGAATGGGGAGGGAAAGAAGATTTAACAGCCAGTGTGGACACGCTGACCAGCACGGACCTGAAGGTCAGCGGACGTCTCAAGCGCTGACCTCTTCTGCGGGGAGAGCAAATGAGCTGCAACTCGAGAGCCAAATCCAAGTGATTGGCAGGGGCTGGAAAGAGTACTGTGATCAACTTACAACATCCGCCGCCGGCCCAGATTGAGGAGTGGCCTCGGGCTAGCCTCCTAGAACCTAGGCAGCTTGGGCCAGGCACCGTGCCTGCAATTTAGGTCACTGCCACCAGGGAAGCAGGTCCCTGGAAGGCACACAAGTAACTGGAAGAAATTTGCTAACGAAGGCCACTAGAAGCACTGATCTGATCGGGACGCAGTCTCTTGGATTTTCCCTTTTCTCCACCAGGTAAGACTGCTGACCAAAGGAGCCGCAGAAGAGTGGTAGCTCCCCTGTGTTGTCTGTTTTTGGATAAAGAGCCCAGAGAAAGAAGAAAGTGTGTACCTACGGGCCCCTCGATTTTGCTTGGTGACCTTGAACAAGTCCCAGTCTACTGGGGCCCTAGTTTTCTTCTGCGAAATGAAGGTTTGGGAGGAAACCTCACATAGAACTTTCTGGCTGGAAAATTCTATGATGGATGAAAGCTCTTTTTAAAAGCAGCAACTCGGGCCGGCGCCGTGGCTCAATAGGCTAATCCTCCGCCTTGCGGCGCCGGCACACTAGGTTCTAGTCCCGGTCGGGGCGCTGGATTCTGTCCCGGTTGCCCCTCTTCCAGTCCAGCTCTCTGCTGTGGCCCGGGAGTGCAGTGGAGGATGGCCCAAGTGCTTGGGCCCTGCACCCCATGGGGAGACCAGGAAAAGCACCTAGCACCTGGCTCCTGCCATCGGATGAGCGCAATGCGCCGGCCGCAGCGCGCCGTCCACGGCGGCCATTGGAGGGTGAACCAACGGCAAAGGAAGACCTTTCTTTCTCTCTCTCTCTCTCACTGTCCACTCTGCCTGTCAAAAAAATAAATAAATAAAAATAAAAGCAGCAACTCTTCCTCAGTTTCCCCTTCTGGCTTCTGTAAACTCCAGACCACGCTATGTGGTTCCCTTGCTGAGCACGCTCAGCGTACTCTGGACACAACCACCTCCCTCCAGGGCTCAGCAGCAGTTTCCTCCCAGGGGCCAAGGTCAGAGAGGAGCAAGCCTTCACGAGTGTGCATCCCGAATGCACCCAGTGTGGGCACACCTGCGGATGGCCTGGCCGGGGACACGGAGCTCTCCACATGCCATTCCTGTGCCATACCCAAGGCACCATAAGCCTGCTCAGCACCAGGGGGAAGTCATAGGTGAGCTGGGCTATCCAGATACTGGAGGGGGAAACAGTTACGGTGAGGAAGCTTAGGAGGTCCGCGGCCAGCTCCCAGCTCCTCTCAGGGCGGTCATTGGCATGCTCCTCCGCACCCTGGCTCCGCCAAGTGGTCCCCAGACCATCAGCGTCGGCTTCATTTAGGAGTTTGTTAGACATGTGGAACCTGGCCTCACCCAGCCCTAATAAATCAGAGTAAGCATGTTAACAAGATTTCAGGTGATTTGAATGTCCATTAGAATTTGGGAAACGCTGCTCAATCTTGGCAGTGGGTCGGAATCACCTAGGGAGCTCTGCAAAATTCTCATGCCCCACAATGGTTTCTTGGATAAGATACCAAAAACATAGATGACAACAACAAATAACGGACTACATCAAGATAAAAATTATTGTTCACTAAAGATTTCATCAAAAGGGTGAAAAGGCAACCCAAAGAATGGGAGAAAATATTTGCAAATTATACATCTGATAAGATACTAATATCCAGAATATATAAAGAAGTCCTATACCTCAACAAAAACAAAAACAAAAACAAAGCTGGTTCCAAGTGGGGAAAAGTCTTGAATAATTATTTCCCCCAAAGATACACAATGGCCAACAAGAACATGAAACTAATCATAAGACAAATGCAAATCAAAGCCACAAAGAAATACCATTTTACACCCATAAAAATGGCTATAATTTAATTTTTTAAAAAAGAATAAGTGTTGGTGGGAATGTGGAGAAATTGGAACTTTTGTATTACTCATAGGAATATAAAATGGTGCAGCTGCTGTGGAAAACTGGAGGGCAGTTCCTCAAAAAAAACCCAAAATAGAATTACTATAGGATCCGGGAATTTTAGCTCTGGGTATGTGCCCCAAAGAAGTGGAAGAAGAGACCTGGACAGGTATGTGTACACCCATGTTTACAGAGGCATTATTCACAACAGCCAAAAGCTGGAAGCAACCCACGTGTCTATGGATGGCTTAGTGGATAAACATATAAATAGAATATTATTTGACATTAAAAAGAAAAATTTGACACATGTTACAATATGGATGAATCTTGAAGACGTTATGTTAAGTGAGATAAGCTAGTCACAAAAGGATGAATATTATAAGAGGTACCCATTGCAGTCAAATCTAGAGCGACAGACAGAATAATGGTTACCAGGGGCTGAGGGAGACAGGAATGGGGAGTCAGTGTTTAATGGATGTGGAGTTTTGATTTGGGATAATGAAAAAGGTTTGGATATGCATGGTGCTGATGGTTGCACAACAGTGTGCTTACTGTCATTGAATTGTACACGTAAATATCACTAAAATGATACATGATGGCTGGATCTCATCACAAGATATTCTGGCTTAATTAGCATAGGATGTAGCCTGGACGTGGGATTTTTTAATTAAATAATTGTTTTTATTTTGGGGAAAAAAAAAGACACAAAGAGCGCTCCTATCTGCTGGTCCACTCCCAGAGTGCCCAGGGCTGGGTCATGGCTGCAGCTGGAAACACAATTCCAGGTCTTCCATGGTGAGGGACAAGAACTCAACGACTTGAGCCATCACTGCTGCCTCCCATGGCCTGCATTTGTAAGACACTGGAGTCAGGAGCCAGAGCTGGGACTCAAACCCAGGTACTCTGATGTGTGGGATGTGGCCATCTTAACCACCAGGCTAAACGCCTGTTCCTGGGTGTGGTGTTTCTGAAAACTCCCATGTGATTCTAGTATATTGCAAAATTTGAGAAACACTATTCTATCCCAGTGCTTCAGTACTTCACAAACTTTAATGTGTATATGAATCACCTGCTGGTCTTATTAAAATGCAGATTCTGGTTCAATAACTCTGCAGTAGAGCCCGGGATTCTGCCTTTCTACCAAGCTCCCATGTGGCATCGCTGACGCTGGTCCATAAACCACACACCGGAGAGCAGAGTTCCACACTACGGCTCCCAGAGTCACCAAGCTGGGCCGTATACCACAGTGAAGGGAGGAGAGTGGGGCGCGAACCCTCTCTGCCAGCTCTGGATCCAAGGAGCTAAATTCAATCCCAGGACTGCCCAGGTCTGGTTTGCCTTTACACACTCCAAGCACTAGGTGTCTTCGGCTCAAGGTCAAATGATCACAATTGACAGAGAATGACAAAGACGGATTCTGACTCCAATTTTCTGAAGAGGTGAGAAGAAAGGAAGGAGTGGAACCGCAAGGGGTCAGGTCAAGGAGACCGGCACCTTCCAAGGGCAGAGCCCAGACAGGGGCGTGGGCAGGGACCTGCAGGCTGGGGTGGAGAGGCATGCCAAGGTGTTCTCAGAAACCATCACAGGCAGTGCCCTATTAATATTTGCGAGATGAAGGAAGGAAGGAGTGCGTCCCAATGATAGTGTGAATCAGCAGAAAGTGCTTGCAATTTGTCATACTTAACAGGTATTTAAAAACGGTCCTTTCTCTAAAGCAGGCTCCTCCAATGGTCCTGGACTCACCCATCACCCGAGGGTCTCGCTGAAGTGCAGATTTTGGTTCCGGTAGTCTGGGGAGCGGCCTGGGAGTCTGCGCTTTGAAGCAGCTGCGAGCCTCGCCTGCTGGTCTACAGACTTCACTGTCAGTGTCAAAGCCCTGGACCTCTGGCCCTAAGCCCTGGCTGCCCCAGGCTCACCTGGGTTGTTGTTACAACTACGCTGCCGCCCATGTCCCTCACCTCGTTTCTGGCTGAGCTGGTCTGGGGTGGGGTGCGGGTGCCGTGTCTTTTCAGAAGCTGCCCCGTCGATGCTCTGGGGCACTCTGAGTCGAGAATCACTGCCCCAGACTCCCGGTCCCCAGATGGGAGTGCAAGATGCAATCTGATTTCAAGTGAAAAATGTTTCTGCTACCAGAATTCATCATCGGCTTGTTGAAGTAGATGAAGAAAATCTATTTAGCTGGAGAGTGTCAAAGAGGAAGGGGATATGAAGTTGGGTGAAGAAAGCAGAGCGGGGAGATCCGGCCAGTAGCAGCCGCAGAGCAGCGGGTGCCCTGGGTGACTCGCGCCCGGCGTGGCTGGCTCAGGAACCTCTGGTCAGCCCACTGTGCCCAGCAGAATCCTGCGGGGAACAGGTAGAAAGGGTAAAAACGGGATGAAAAAGGAGGGTGAACTGAATGCTCATGAATGCTTGTGTATGGGGCATCCAGCAGGTGGAAGAGTATGTGAGTAGTACTCCCCAGCAGAGCAGTACCAGAGTAGTACACGGGGTACTACTTAGGATGTGCTAAGTACTCGTGCTACGTGCTCTGTACTATGTGCTGGAGAGGCACTGAGCTCTAGGAATGTGACGATGGATTCAACTCGGTCCTTGCCCTCAGCGAGCCCTCCCAACAGGGAGCTGGACAGCTGTGCAAGCTCAGGTCTGCCACCCCGTGCAGGGCCAACGGAAGGCTGTTCTGGGTCGGAGAAGTACCCAGGAGGCTGCATCCCGAAGGCAGAGCCTGGGCAGAGGGCTGAGCCCAGAAGACACCAGGCCTCTGCGAGCCAGGCGAGCTGCTCCCGCAAGGCAGGCGTGCGGAGCGGGAGAGAAAGTGCGCCCCAGGACCGGAGGTGGCAGGATGCATGTTTCAGGCTGTGAGATGAATTGCTTTGTCACAACAATTCGCACTACAGGCGAACTTCGTAAGCCATCCTCAGCAGGCTGGAGAGACGGACCAGAGCCTGGAGTCAGCGACCCGGATTTGGATCCCAAAGCGGCCACCAACCAGCCAGTGACACTGGGCACCTCCCTTGCCCTCGCTGATCTTTGATGTCTTCATCTGTAACAAGGTGTCAAGGGTTAAGTGAGCCACAGGGAAGGCCTCCTGGGGGCCCGGCAGGAGGCAGCTCGCTGGCTGCTTGTTTGTCTTACTTTCACAGGGACTGCGCCAGGGGTGGACGGTCTGAGACAGTGGCTGTGAGTCACATGCAGCCAAACTCAGTTTTCTGTGGCTTCAGGACTTTGTGAATTGGGTCTGAAAAGTGGTAACCAGGCAACCCGGGTTCTCTGCCGCAGGGTCAAGCAGCTGTGGGGAGAGGCTTCGGGGGCACTTTCCAGGGCAAGCAGTTCTTGTGCAATGATCAGAAGAGCCAAGGACACACCCCGCGCTCTCACAAAGGCAAGAGGCCTGAATGCTTCAGATGTTGGGAACAAGCAGAAAACATAGGCCTTTTCAGAGACTTGTGGCAGAGCCGAGCACGAGGAGGGAGGGCAGCAGCAGGAACACCAGGTGCACAGGAGACCCAGTAAACAGCTCCTAGAACCAGGCCACGCTGGAGAAGGGCAGACAGAGTGGCCCGGGCTCACGCACCCACGCAACACTTCCTGCGTCTCTGCCATGGGCCTGGCATCGAGCTGGGCACCAGGTCACAGGGACTGAGTGTTTCGACCTTTGCAGCCTGGGGTGAGGAGTGCTGGGCGTGGGGCAGGGGCACACCAAGAGAGCTAAACCAGCCGCTGGGCCCCGCTTCCCAGAGGGAGGGTGCACTAGCTGAACATGGAGGGATGCTAAGAAGTTAGCTGATGGCCAGCGCCACGGCTCAATAGGCTAATCCTCCACCTTGCAGCGCCGGCACACCGGGTTCTAGTCCTGGTCGGGGTGCCGGATTCTGTCCCGGTTGCCCCTCTTCCAGGCCAGCTCTCTGCTGTGGCCAGGGAGTACAGTGGAGGATGGCCCAAGTGCTTGGGCCCTGCACCCCATGGGAGACCAGGAGAAGCACCTGGCTCCTGGCTTTGGATCAGCACGGTGCGCTGGCTGCAGCGCACCGGCCACGGCGGCCATTGGAGGGTGAACCAACGGCAAAGGAAGACCTTTCTCTCTGTCTCTCTTTCTCACTGTCCACTTTGCATGTCAAAAAAAAAAAAAAAAGTCAGCCGAGCAAAGGAGGCAGGAGGAGGAGAGGGAGGAGCTATGTGGGCAGACAGCAGGCAGCTGTGGTGCCCTCCTGCCCCCAGGACTGCCTATCAGGAGGCTCCTGACCCAGGTCATGGGGGGAGGGAACTCTCGCGTCCCATGCACAATGCGTCCATCTGGAGGACACCGATTCTTACCCAGGGAGATTTTGCTGCTCCTGCTACCAGGGGGACATTTGGCAATGCCTGGCGACATTTTTGGGTGTTGCCAACAGAGAAGGAGGTGCTACTGGCCTCTAGTGGGTGGAGGATGGGATGCTGCTAGACGTCCTACAACACATAGGACAGCTCGCCAACAAAGCATTCTCTAGCCCAGAACATCAGTAGTGCTGAGACTAGCAATCCGGGACAGCAGCCACACTCCTGCCCCGCCTCGCTTCCACCAGCCTGGATGTGGACAGCCCTCCCCACTCTGCCATGTGCTGAGCTTGCCCAGGCAGGCTTGGCACTACTGCACCCCGGGAGGCCTGCTGTGGGCAGGTGCAGGGGCATTCGCCAGCCTAAAGGACCCCAAAAGGAAGGAAGCCTGCCCTGCCAAACAGCTATCTGTGCACAAAGGTGGCATTTCACCTCCATCGGCTGAGCTTCCCCTCATTTGCCCTGAATCCAAGGAAGAAGTAGGATGTTCTTCACATCCCAGCACAGCCAGTGGCTGGCAATCTGGTGTCATCTTGGTTCCTCATCTTCCTCATCCACTGGGTCACTGAGACAACACTGCTCCACGGGCCTCTGTCCAAGCTGCCCTGTCCTTGTGCCCCCTTCTCCCCTCACCTGAGCAACGGCAACACCTGCTCGCTGCTGTCCCCAGCCCTCTTGCCTCCCCTGCTGACCGTGGGGCTCTGCAGCCCATCACAGGCCCAGGTACTGGAGACAGTGAGGCCCTTAGCTTGGCGCAGGTGGCCTGAGGCACAGCCTTATGCCCATGGCAAGTACCAAGGGAGGAATGGATGACAATAACCATGGCACCATCTATTACTGCTCTGCCCCTTCACACAGATGGCTCCTGGACTCCTACTGAATTTGTGAGGTTCTCCATTACAGAGAAGGAAACTAAGTTGTAGACTGGTTAAGTCACTTGCCCAAGGTCACACAGCCAGTACACAGTAGATTCAACATTTGTGTCTCAGCAAACTGGCTCCAGAATTGATATTCCATACCAGGGGTGGGGAACGTATACTCACCATCTAAGGCCCACGAGATCATTCGGCCTGGTCCTACCAAGGCAACCACAGGCGGGACTCAAAGTTCAATAAATCTATAGCAGGCTGATTTTTAAACTGATAATTTTGTAGGGCTTGCGAATGACGTTATAAATATCCAAATGGCCTTTGGCAGGAAAAAAGGTTTCCCCACCCCTGTTCTACACTAAATTGTTTCTTTCACTGACATAAACGTTTTAAACCAAGTGTGTCGGGAACACAGTGAAAGGAGCAAGGTCCTGTGCCTGGGGGAGCAGGGGCAGGCATGTGAGAGGGCAATGGGGAGCTGGCCGGGGCCCAAGAGGAGACAGTGTTCCAGTAGCTGAGGAGACAGCAGGTGCACGGTGGAAGCACGGGTCTGTGCCGTGCATGGAGGCTCTGTGTGGTTGGAGCACAGGTGGGGTCAGGGTCTCTGACAGGAAGGAGTGCAGCTAAGGAGACTGGACAAGATCCTGGAGGCCCCATGAGAGACCTGAGCCAAAAGGGTTAAGGGGCGCCATGGCCAGAGTGGTGGGCCAGAAAGGACATGGTGGCGGGGCTTGTGGGGGAGGCCAGGAGAGGACTGGGCTGGAGGCAGACAGGTCGGTGAGAAGGAGAATTTTATGGCCCAAGTGAGAAGGACACTGGAGGCTGCCATCACTCCAGAGTGCGTGCATGGTATCCTGTGTACCTATTACATCAGGCACTGCTGTGGACACGAGGGAAACGCTGAGAACAGTGTATGGTCCTTGCCTCCTGGAACACACACTCGGTGCTACAGTTCCCAGCTTCTCAGCCCATCCCCTGTGCTGGTCCTCCCCACCGCCAGCCTGGAGGACAAACTCCGGACCTCCGTGATCTCCACCGCCCAGAAGGCGCCACGTCCTGGGCATCCCCCTCCTCCCTTGTAGCTGGAGACAGCTCTGCCACCGGTGCCAGCAGCAGCACTCACACTCACAGGAGCTTGGGGCTTGTACCAGGAGAAGGTGGACGACCACTCAGGGTCCTGGGCTGGAGGCTGGCGGGCTAATGAGATGGAATTTCTGAAAGTGAGAGGACAAATGGAGTCTCCTAGCCTTATGCACAACGTGCAGTAGGTTCTTAATAAGGACTATTAATTGCTCTGACCTCCCGCTGTGGGAAGTGAGACTTGTCAGGTTGCTCTGAGAAAGGACCGGATGACTGCATGGCAGGCACCGGCACAGAGAAGTTCGCACATGGTAGGTAATGGCAGCAGCCGCCACACCACTACCAAAACAATAAATGCCTGTTGAATGAACAAACACAGCAGGAATGGGATCCAGGCTGCCAGGTGCTCCCCTTCCACGAGTCGTTGCCAAGCGTTGGATGGAAAGCTCTAGACTACAAGACTTTGAGGAACAGCTTGCTTCTCTTACTAATTTATCTAGGGCCCCAGCAGGTTCTTCGACGCCTTAAATACTGCTTTCCAAGCTCAGGGCTCCTTGGTCTACTTGGACAGACACAGTAATTCTTCAAATATTTAGAAGTGATGACGAAGGCATGGTGCCTGACCTCAAGGAGCCTGTGGTTCACCTGGGTGAGACACAACAGATGCCAAGCCCAGATGCAGGCCTGGGAGGGCGGGGCTGGTCAGGGCAGTGAGTGGAAGGGCAGAAGGAAAGTCTCTGTGGAGGTGGTGAATCGGGATTCCAGAAGAGAGCAGCCCATGCATCAGAGGCACAGATGTGACAGCTTGCATGCCAGAAATGCACTTGCTGCTGCTGGAATGCAGTGCCTGGGATGGGGGATGATGGGGAGAAGGCTGCAGGTGCAGTGCTGCATGGAGGCAGCTATGCCAAGGGCGGGAGCATGGAGTCCCACCGGGGGCAGGTTCTGAGGCTGGGGAGACAAGAGCAGACCTGCGTTTCTGGAAGGGTATTTTAGATTTGAGGTATGCGGTGTGCAGTTTGTGTAGGCTGTCCATCAGAGAAGTGAGGGGCAGTGTCGCCGGGGGATCTGGACGTTCTGAAGGGGGGCGGGGCGGGGCACTGGATGACCTCCAAATTTCTTTTCCAGGCCCATGCGTCTAAGGGTCAGGAGTTTTCCTCAATCATTTACAAGGCATCAGAGGACCTGCTACTTAAAAGCATCCCCTGGGAATCCTTTTGTGAAGTAATGATTCATTCCTGGGTTTGTCTTCAGTGGAAATCTAAATTTTCATCTCTGCTCACAGCCTAAAGCAAGGTAAACCTGCACTGAGCTCCCTTGCAGCGGCCTAGTGGGAAGTGGGAGGGAGGGGGAGTGGAAACAGCCGAGGAGGGTGAAAAGGCTCAGCGCTGGCCACCATCTCACAGAGTGGACCCTGTGCGGGTTTCACAAACCCTGCTTTGACTGGCGGAGGCTTTCCAGGTGGTTAACACAGGCTTGGGGCCCGACACTGGCTCCAGGAGGAAGCCAGAGGGAAGCAGGCCTCACCGACCAAGGCCAGTCTGGAGGCCAGCTTGACTACCAGGGATGGCCTCTGCCCCTGCACGGCCACCCACATTCACTCATTCATTTGTTCAGCCACGCAGCAGCCACATGCCAGGTGCCATGCGAGGCACTGAACTTGTAACTGAGAACAAGTGACACAGAGCCTCTCCCCACACCGTCTGCAAGGCAGCGATTCTCCTGCTTGGGAACTCACTTCCCTGCATGCAAAGCCTCTTTGGATTTGCACAGCTTCTCTGACGACAGCTGCGTGATCATTAGTTCTAAGGAAGAACTGGATTCTAGAGACCAAGGTGCAAGGGAAGATGACATCACTTTGGGAAAGAGCCCGTGGCCCAACTACTTGGCTTTCCAAGGCCTGCTCGCCAGTGCTAAGGGACCTGCCTCCATACAGGCAGAATTCATAGCAGGAGTCTAGAGAGTGGTGCTGCCTCTCCCCCAGGTGGAAAGTGGGGGTGGTATGATCTTAGTCCCCCAAGAGAAGCCTCCAATCTGAGCACAGTGGAAAGACCTAGGCTGAGAGACCCCAGTCAGGCTGCTCCTACCAACTCCACAAGAGCTCCACTGCCTGTGCCAGGCCTGGGCCCTGTGCTGCAAGCCCCATGAGCACCTGTGCTACAGACAGACAGACCCCAGAGGAGCCTTTGACACCCCTGTGGCTGCTCTCTAGGTGGGTGGAGGCTGATGCCAGGGAAGGGGGGGAGGGCGTGAAGCCCCATCTCTGGTCACCAGGACTGCCCCTGAGCTCAGCAGTGATTCCACGACCTTGTCACCGTACTTGTCAAGTGCAAACGAAGATAAGAGTAACAGAAAACAATAGAAAGGGTCATTTTGCACTCTTTGCACTCTCTTTTTGTAGCTAATTAAAGTCATATGTCAAAATGTCACTAGGAAGAGATCTTTAAGAATTTGTCTGTTAAGTAAACAAGGTTTTACTCATTAGTGCCCCGCCTTCCCATGCCTCGGCCAAGTTCTCTGCCCCCGAGCAGGAAAGGGTGCAGAGGAGTCACCTCTCCCCTTCCCGCAGGGAGTGGGGACAAATCCAGCCGCCTGTCGATTGTGGAGCTATCAGTTTCTCCTCCGGATGTTCATCAGATTTCCTGGGCTGGAACCAACTCACAGGGGCCAGGTATTGGAATTTGTCCAAGGAAACGCTTTGCTTCTTACGAAGTCAACATGACTTCTTTCAAGAAACATATCTATCCTTGTTTTTAAGCCTGTAGAGTTTTTGCAGGGCAAGATAACAATTCTGCTGTACGTTTTACTGCTAAAACTCCCCCTCCCCCACCCCGCCACCACATACCCTTGCAGAGAGGCGCAGGAGTGGAGGAAAGATGCGTCCAAGATTACACAATGAGTCAGTGGCACAGCCAGAAATAGAATTTTCCAAACTCCCAAATTCTTAATAATAGCAATAGTAATAATAGTCTCTTCATACTTTTCCAAGTGTTTTCACAGCTCACTTTTCATCTCGGCAACAACTCTGGGGCAGTCTGGGCAAGTTCCGCCTCGGGAGAAAGCTGACCCATGGTGCCACTCGCTTGCTTGGTGACCCTGGCTGGTCCCCTTGCTCTCTGGATCTCACCATCTCAGCCGTGAAACCGGAGAATTGGATGAGAATATGTGTAAAATTCACCCCCATCCACCTCTAATGGGCCGTGATTTGATGCTGCAAAGCTCAAGTTCAGGGTTTCCCAAGCTTGGCCACAGTGACATTCAGGGCTGGATAACGCTGGGTTGTGGGCCTGACTTGTGTGTCTCAGGATGGCCAGCTGCATCCCTGGCCTCTCCTCCCATGGGATGCCAGTCACAGTCTCTGCCCCAGGATAACAATGACAACATCTCCTGCAGCCCCTCCAGTGGCTGCCAGAGGACTTCAGTGAGGTCAAGATCGCGAGTGATTCAAAGGGAGAAAGGTCTCCACGCTCCCTCCTTTTCTCCTTCACACCTTCCGGACACAGTGTCCTAGTCCTTTAGCTACTTCTCATTGCTTAAATGCAGAAAGCGGCCCAGGCTGTGTTTGCTGTGATGATGAACCAACCGATTTCATACTTGCTCCCCAGGAGAGTTCACAGGCTTATGTCCCCTAAGCAACCACACCAGGCTCTTGGGAGATTCCTAGCAGACCCCAGGCTGGCCGTGACGCCTACCTCCACAGCAGAAGCTCAGTGGGAGTCAGCCCTCTTGCATCACAGGGCTCCAAGAAGCCTTCTCCCAGCACAAAGACCCCTCCTGAGGATTCGATAGTTCAGGGCCCTCCACCATGCTCAGAATTACCTGAGGGCCTAGAATGTTCATTTTCTCCAACAAAGGCAGAACCCCAAAGCGAAAACTCTGAGGTGTGGCAAGGTGGGAGCCTGCCAAGGATGCCTCTGTCCACTGGCCCAGATGTTGCTGCACGCAGAGGCTGCTGCCCTGCCCTGGACACTCAACCTCATTTGGTGAGCCAAAGAAGAGCCGGTGGGGCTCTCGGTGATACAGCAAGGACCTTCGCCCTTCGGCAGACCAAGGGCCCAGGCACACCATGGACTGCCTTCCTCGATTGCTACCCTATGCCCATCACAAGGCTGCCAGCTTCACCACGTAGCTGAGGTGGCAAGTGAGGCCAGCAGAGGTCAAGGGGCTTGTCCAGGGTCCCCAAGCCAGTGATGGGGACACCGGAGTCCAAGCTCTACAATGAGACCTGGGCAAGCGTCAGCCCTCCAGTGGGGCTCTCAAGAGGGGCATCTTTGTGTTTTCTCAAGGTCTCAGACTCCATGCCCCTCCCCCATCAAAGCAAAAACCCAGAGAGCTAGTGCCCTGGTCATATTTCACACGCCTTCAGTCTTATCCAGAAGTAGCCCAAGCCTCGAGAAGGCAGGCCCATTCTCCTGGCTAAGGCTGGGGGCTGGCGAGGGCTCCAGCCACAACCTCTCAAGACGAGGTTGCTGGTGCTCCCCCGTGTTCCATTTGTCCCTGACGGGGACCACACACCCCGTCTGTGAGTCGGAGAGAAATAAGGAAACTCCAGCATCTTCCCTTGGCTGAGCCTGAGGGACGGAAGAGGATTTGCTTCTCCGATTTCTGGTGGGGCAGCGACGATGGGTCCTTGTGAGGGTAGGCTGCCAAGTCAGCCAGGGCTCCCGGGGAAGCCGGAGGAAGGCCGCTGGGTGTGCAAAGCAGCTGGGCGAGCCATGGAAAGCGGAGGGGCGGCCTCCATCCCGGGGCCCAGCTCAGATGTCGACGGCTAGACTCCCAGAGCAGAGGAAAGGGCACTGGGAATGGCAGTGTCCTCCAGGTCACCCAGGAAACCCGAACATGAGAATTTTGCAAAATATAGAACAGCCCAGGACTCTGACCTTGAGCTGGAAGCAAGGATGGGGGAAATAGGTGAACGCTCTCTACAAACTCTCCAGTCCAGGCAGGGCCCAGCAGCAGTGGCATGGCCACAGGACAGAAGGGCCCACTTCAGGAAGTCTCGCAGAGAGCAAGGGCTCCAGGTGAGGGACTGGGCACTGAGGATTCCTGAACAGACAGAAACCTGCAGTTGGTGGACATCTGCCTAAAAGGCAACTTGAATATCCAGCAAAGATAGTGGAGGAAGGCAAAGCATAGTTAGAACTTCTATGACCTGTGTATGAACATTGCAAGAATGTATCTGCTCCTCACCTCGCTGCTCTGAATGAGATTCAAAGGAAATTTCCTCCGACTTACTAACCAGCCAAAGTGCAGTTACCCCAGTGCCTGCTGTACAGAGGGCACACAGCGGTCCTCGTGGTGATGAGGAAGCAGATCCCTGGGCTGGAAACAGCTCTGCACACAGACCTGGGGCTCCTAGGACCTCATCCCATCCCTCCCACCCAGCAGCCAGGGGACCTTGGGCAAGACGCTGGCCAGGGACCCTGGCCTCAGCTTTCTCGTCTGTGAATGAAGGTGTGCATGCCTACTGGGGAAGGATCAGGGCCGGAGAAGATACTCCTAAATGCTACTCTCTTGCTCTAACATGCTCGGGCCCTGTGAGTCTCCAATGAGTTCGAAGAACACTCCGGCACCAAGTACTGAGGAACAATCTCAGAGAGTCGTGGAGCTACGCACCAGTTCTCTCTCAGGGATGCCTGCTTGCACCCAAGGCCACCGGATCCCCGGACATCTAGGAAGCATGTGGTTGAAGGGTGTCACTGACAACAGTGATGGTTGGGGGCTGTGGCCTGAGTTTGCTCAAACCATTAAGCTACTATATGGCTAGTGAAGGGCAAGAAGTGAGAGCCAGGGGTCCTGAGCGGGGTACCTTTGCCGCCCCCTACTGGACACCAGGAAGCCTACTCCAGCTTAAAGCTTGGCATAGCCTCAGTGGGCAGCAAGGAAGAGAACCAGAGGGAGGTTGCCACAAGCTGTTTAAGGGGACCAACTTTCTGACCTGGAGTCCTCCCTATGAGTCCATGTGGCACTCCCTAGAATTGTACAGGCCACTGGCCCGCACAGCCACAGGGACAAGCCCTGTGCAGCCACAGGATGTCTTAAACCAAACAAGGTGCCAAGGAATAAACACCAGAGCTCAGAACAGCAGGTGCAGCCCAGATGGAGCCCAGGGAAGAAGGAGCAACAAGCAGGAATCTCGCTGCACAAATCCCCAGTGGCGAGAAGGTCTTGGGAACGCAGCAGGAAAATGTGGACTGCAGGCAGACAGAAGATGGAGCTGGGGTTGGGGTTTGGATTGATGGCCCTCGTGAAAGATCTCCAGGCCGAAGCTGACATCCTGGGAACGTGAACACACGCCCATGTTCAGGGGTGGGGTGAAGTGAGGGACACAACCCTAAGCGAGCAGATGAACAAGAGGTCAATGCCACTGCGCCTTCAGCCTTCTCCCTTCGAACCAGTTGGAAGCTGGAATATTCTAACTGTGGTCCCTGAGCCAGCATCCATACCCCCAACTCCCTCTGTTGCCTCTTGGGTGGGTGTGCTTCCAGGAGGATGTTTGGAACCAAACCAGAGGCGGGAAACGCTGCCTAGAGGACTACCCTGGAGCAACCGCCATGTTCCCACCTGTCCAGCTCCTTCCCCAAGGCTCCAGGGAGCTCCAGTGCGACTCTCCCAAGTAGCTCCAATCCCTCCTTGGGGGTTTCCCGCCCTGCGCCATCACAGTCCCACATCTCCCCGCCAGAGCTTTTCTGTTCCCACACGAGGGCTCCCCTGGCTCAAGCACCACAAAGCCGTGCCCCACGCCCGCAGACCCCTGCCCCCTTCTCCTCCACGGACTTCACTTGGGGAGTCCTGACCCAGCCCAGAAGACACCTCAAGAGCGACTCAAGAATGTGTCCTGCCCGGGAACTGATGCACCCCCAGGGTACGCAGAGTCCACCCTCGGTGAGCCCACCACCAGCGGCAGTGGGAATATTCATTCGTCATTCCCGGAGGACGCCCCCCCGCCCCACCCCCAGGAGCGTCTGACTGCCACTCTGCGAGGCTCCCACCCAGCCTGGCATGACTTCGGATTCTTGAGTTGGTTTCTGCGGAAGCGGGACCAGCCAGGACTCCCGACTACTGTACTGCAAAGACGCGCGCTGCACTGCTGGGCATGCCCCCAAGCCTGGCCTGACGCCCTCATCAAAGCCTCCATGTGTTCCCACGGGGTCCACAGAGACCCCCGGGCTGCCCTGGAATGCCTGAAGCGGGCTCGTCCGAGACAGTCTGAAAGCGAGACCACACCTCGATCCAGCAAAAGGCGACTGGCAGCCACGCTGCGCGCGGGGCCGGCTCCCGGAGCTCTCTGCCACCCAGCGCTGAGCCCGGGAGACAGCTCGGCTTCCCCGGGGACGCAGAGCCGGCCCTCAGGGGCTCTTCCCTAGCCGGGAAGCGAAGGCACTCGGCCAGGCGCGCAGCAGCGTCTCCGGCCCTGAGCCCAGCCTGCCAGGCTAGGTGACTCCGCGACACCCCCGGCACATCCCTCCTCACCTGCTCCGCCCCCTCGCAGCCCGGGGGGGGGCCCTCCCCAAACTGCTGACCTCCAGCGCGCCCCCAACACCACCTTCCCGGCCGGCTGCCGGAGGTCGCCCCTACACCTCAGCTCCCGGCTCTCCCCCATCTCCAGCCAGGCGCTTGCCGCGTCCCCGGCCCGCGGGGGAGACTCCGCGCGTCCACCAAGTCCCGCGCCTCTTGGCAAGTTAGGAGCAAAGCTGCTGCCTTCGAGGGCCGGGTCTGCCCCAGCGCCTGGCGGCATCCTCGCCACCCCTGCGGGCAGATCGGGAGGGGTGCGCGGGGCCGGAAAAACTTTCTCCTCCGGGGGTGGGGGGCGGGAGCGGGTACTCACAGCGGGGTCAGTGCCGCGAACCATCCTGGGCCTCGCTCGGCCCCACCGCCGGGGGGCGTGGGAGCGCGGGCGCTCGCTGCTGCCTCCGCCGCCGCCGCCGCCGCCGCCTCGCAGCTCCCAGCCCCGGTCCCGGGCTGGCCTCGAGCCTCCCGCCCCGACGCCGCGCGCTCGCTTTATACAACTCCACTCGAGCGCGCCCGGCCTTATGTAAAGGCTGGCGGAGGCCCGCAGCCAATGGCGCGGCAGCTGGAACCGGGGGGCCCGCGGGCGGGGGGCGCCCGCGCGGCCAATCGCCGCCCGGGGAGCTCCGGGAGCCGGGTGGGGGAAGGGGTCGCCTCCCCGCGCTGATTTAGGAGCCGGGATTGCGGTGGCAGCAGCCGGCAGCCGGGCTGGCCCGGCGCGGCGCGGCGGGCACCGGGGTGGGCGGCGGCAAGGGCGGGAGGCCCCTCGTGCCGCCGCTGCGGCGCGTAACCTTCAGGAGGCAGCGGGGCCTGGCGCGGCGCGAGGGGGCGCCTGACGGGGCGCGCGGGCCTGGGCCGGCGGGAAGCCGCTCTCCCCGAGGAGAGAGCGCCAGGAGGGCGGGCCCGGGGCGGGGGCAGGGCGGCGAACCCCCGCCGCCCGCGGCCGCGCCGCCTGCCAGTCCCCCAGATAGCGATCTGGCGTCGCCGGGCCGGGCCTGGCCGCGCTGCCGCGCTGATGGCGAGATTTCGTGCTGCTGAGCGGATTTTTATCTGGCCTGGGGACGTGTCCGAGCCTCCCGGGAGCTGCTCAGTATGGGGAGCAGAGCTTCGCGGCGGCCCGGGCGGGAGGGGCGCGGGCAGCGGCGCTCTGAGCTCTCGCGGCGTCCGCGCCCCCCGCCCGCCGCCGGCAGGGTCCCCGCCTCACCCCGCCCGGCGGGTCCCCCGGCAGCACCGGTGCGGGCGGGCACGGCGCACCTGCCCTGGTCCCGGTGCGTGCGTGCCAGCAGCCTCCTCGCCCTCGCCCCCAGCCCGTCGCGGTGGGCGCGATGGCATCTGCTGCTTCTCTGGACCAGGAGCCCGGGGGCTAAGCTCTGGAACAACGCGCTTGGTCAGCATTGCCCAAAATACCCGTGTCCGGGGCAGGAAACAGGCCTAGGTCGATAGCACTCTGAAGTCTGCACCTAGAATGCCGCTTGGCACGTAGTGGGCGCCCAGTAAGTATTCACTGAATGGATTTGGAACTCCCACGAGTTAGGTTTGGGGTTTCTGAAACCCCAAGGGCCCTGGAAGAGAAAGGCAGACCTGGGAGCCCGCCAACAGCGAGGGAGGGAGCCAGGGAGTTTTCCCAGCCGTTGGCGCTCTTGCCACCATCACCATCACCATCACCAGGTGTCTCACGGTGTCTCTAGGTGTTACCGTGGGCGCCTCCCACCAGCCCCGATGATCCGCGCCTGTGAGCAGAACCAGGCGCACCCAGGCTGCGCCCTGCTGTGGGGTCTGTGCTCCTCGTCTGACAAGGAGCAGCTGGGCACACAGCCCCGGCTTGCTGAGCTCCTGTGCAGCGCAAGTCCTCAACCCTTCGGGGACTGTGCAGCCCTTTGAGAATCTGGCAGAAATTTCTGAGTTCCACAGCACAGGCGCACAACTTGAGCAGGGGAGAGACACAGGCATCCCTTGGGTGTAATTTCACGATCTTTAGGGGCCAGGAGGCTTGGGGCTCTGTCAGGGTCGGCTTGCTTCTCCAGGGGGCTAGCCAGTGGTTGGTGCTCTCCCTTCTTTTGGAGATCACAAATCCTTATGGAACTTTTGAGACTCTGATAAACGCTATGGGCCTATCTCTAGGGAAAACGTTCACTCACACACACACGTGTTGACTTGCAGTGGGGGTGTATGTGTCATAGACCATCGAAACTTAATCCAGCACCCAGATTCAGAACCTTCACGGGGCAGCCAAAAGACTCAGCCCCAAGGTGCCACCTGCTCCCCGGCTCCCTCCGTAAGGAGGCCAATTGTTCTGCACCCCGAGGGATCACATCACCTCCAAATTCCGAGGGCCCTAGCACGTGACTGACAACTCCACACTCGTGTCTCTGCATCGTGGTCCCCGCCACCCTCTTATGGAAACAAGTTGCAGGTTGTCATAGTCTGTCTGATCCATGAACGTTCCTTAGCCAGAAATTCCAACTCGGAGAGACAGCGAGTGACTGGTAATTAACCGGTTTCACTCCATCCCGAGCATCTGAGCACACTTTTCTTGGTTTCGTTCTCACCTCCCCGCCTGCCGGTGAAGCTGTGAGCAGCAGCCCCAGCTGTGGAGCCTCGCCTCACCTAAACCCAACAGGTTTAGTAACCGGCACTGTAATTATCAGCATCGACCATCCAGATGTGAGCAGGCTCTCTGCACAAAACGAGTCTGTAATGATCTCACACGTTCCTGCATGCAGCCAGGCAATGGGAACAACAGGCCGGGGTGCTGGGCATGGACAGAGGGATGCAGATGATGGACAGAGGGATGCAGATGATGCAGTTCCCCTGGGAAATGCACGCGAGCTTGTGAGGACCGGGCTCAGTGGGCCAGGCAGTCCTGGCCCCGACCATCTGCGAGTCCTCTCCTGTGTTCCGCGTCCATTCTCCTGGTCCAGGTCGGTGTGCACTCAGAGCTCCAGCCCCGCCCCTGCCCGCCGCACAGCAGACAACTCGGCTTCCCACACTGGCCAGGCACGCCCTCCTTGCTGTGGGAGGGCCCAGCTGTGCCTCCCGCAGCACCTGTTTCGAAGCCCTAATCCCCCATGTGCCTCGTTAGGGGCAAGGGCCTTTAAGGAGGTTTCTAGGCTAAGTGAGGTCAGAAGAGTGGGGCTCTAATCAACCAGGGCTGCTGTCCTGATAAGAAGAGACAGGGCCGCCTGGCTCTCCTCTGCTCAGGCATGCAGGGCACAGCCCACGTGGGACACAGAGAGAGGGCGGCTGTGTACAAGCCAGGCCTGCCAGCTCCGTGACCTGCGGCTTCCAGACTCCAGAACTGTGAGCAAATACAGTTTTGGTATTTATGCACCCGATATAAATAGGGGAGGTTGTTTGGGCAGCCAGAGCTAAGACGCACATATTCTCCACACGCAGCTTACCCACCTCTGGTAAAAATCTCCTGCTAACACGGACTGCAGCCTCCTCTAGCCTAGGGAGGTCTGTCTAAGCTTTCCCTAGCGAACCTGGTCCTGACTCCTCTGGGCACTTGCCTACCTTGTTTTCTCGTCTTCTGAAATCCAGGCTAAGTCTCACCTCCTGCACCTGCTTTCAGAACTGCCCTGGCCAGTGAGTGCTGCTGAGCTACCCTGCGGGTCTACAACATCTCAACCCATCACACACATTGTCTCGTCCCTCTAATTGTTTCTTGTGCATTGAACTTGGCCTTTGGATCAGGCCGTGAGTCTCTTGAAGTCCAGAGTTTGTATTTTATGTTTGCCCACCTCATAGAATGCAGCGTGAGTGAAACTGGGTAGAGTCGGTGCAGGTATCTGCTGATTCATTTATTCCATTGAAACACATTTACTTTAAAAATATTAGGAAGGTTATGTAGGACGTCATTTTCTGGAAGCTACAGACATTTTGCGTGCATTGTCTCAGTCATCTTCATTGTCCATGGGAGCAGGGGCTCTCAGGATCTGGCTCTTTCCTCTGGTCCAGACTCAGAGAGGTGTTGCAAGTTGCCCCCAGTCACACAGCAAGTTGACAAGACAAAGCTACAGAAAATGCTCCAGACCATGCCCGAGTCTCTGTGTCCTTTCTTTTACAAAGGGCCTTGTTAATAATCTTTTGTCTGAATCGGAAAGTTTGCTGTCCTGGATTTCCCTGTGACTCTGACTCTGTCTTCTCCCCTCCAGGTGCAAAGGCAGGACCAGGATCCTCAGATCCTCACGATGCTTCTGTTGGAACAGATCTGTCACAAGAGAACAGAGAGGCTCCTGAGGTCCTGAGGCCCACGCACGACTGACACCCTGTCGCCAGGGACACTTCAGAATTCAGAAAGGCACCATACATTTCAACATATCCCTGAGAGGTCCTGAGTAGAATCTAATATTTCCATAGTGAAATATATGGATTTTTTAAAAAAGATTTATTTATTTGAAAGATATAGCGAGAGACAGAGACAGAGAGACAGACAGAGAAACAGATCTTCATCTGCTGGTTCACTCCCCAAATGGCCGCAATGACCAGCACTGGGCCAGGATGAAGCCAGGAGCCTCAGCTGTGTCTCCTACATGGGTGACAGGGACTAAGACACTTGGGCTTTCCTCCACTGCCCCTCCCAGGTCACCAGCAGGGAGCTGGATCGCAAGTGGAGAAGCTGGGACATGAGCCAGCACCCATATGGGATGCTGATGTTGCAGGCGGTGGCTTTACCCGCTACACCACAACGCTGGCCTTGATACTTGCAGTTTTACACTAAGTGGGGGGGGGGCATAAAGTAGTTTCACACTAGTTTAAGTCAGGTTTTCTCACCAACATGCAAAGAAAAAAAATCCTCTTAATTTCCTGCGATCTGGGGATTTGGAATTGCAGACAAGGGATTGTGGAATAGTATTTTGGGTTTGGCTGTCCCCAAAGACGTGTGATGTGGAAACCAACAATAGCAGGAAATGGGAGACCTAACCGAGGGAGGCCTCAGGGAATGTGTGGAAAGAACCCGTTCTCGAGCCAAGTTCAGGGTGTAGGCCCTCTCCTGCAAGGAGGACACACTTTTCAAGTGGCCAGACAGTTCCAGAAGCTCCCGTGTGATAAGTGGCAGATGTACAGACGGGCTTTTGAGAGAGGCAAGCAGGAGCCACAAGTCCGGGAGCAGGACTGTCGAGCCACGCGAAGGAGTCCACCAGATGGCCATGGAGAGTTCACTCAGAACAGCTTGCACAGGGAGTGCACGCCACAGGCAAACTCTTCCAATAGAGAGTGGAGAGGGAAAGGGATGGCAGACAGAGGAGGACATTATGGGATGCTGGGAGTGTGTGGTCAGGAAGGTAAGAGGCTCTTAGTGCTGGGGGGAGCCTGGGACGGCGGTGCAGGCAGAAGTCCGCTCATCGCACGAACCTGGGTGTGGAGTTTCAGGGCTCCCTGTGGGCGGGGTGGCTCTGCAGTCCACGGGCTGCCTCGGACTGTGATGCAGGGAGGGGGACAGGAACCGGGAAGGCCCCTTGACTGTACGGCTCCACCCCTCTTTGGTAAGGGGGCTCCCTGGAGCCCAAGGTCACCAGCAGGAAGCCTCATGCTTCATGGAGAATCTTAGGGTTGCTGACCTTGGTCCTGCTCTGCCTTTGTCCTGGGTCCTCGTGCCTGACTCTCACCTGTCCCTTCTGACAGGGCTCCAGCCGGCGCTCCCAGCTCCAATAACCGGGTCTCTGTTTCATGCTCTCAGCCTGGTGCCCCACCCCGTGAGCCAGGCCCTTAAGGTCTAGGGTTCCGGGGTCTGGCTATTTTCTTTTCTTCCCGATGGCTGCTGCCCCACCTTCCTGACCCCAGCCATCTCCTTGGCCGCTTCCAGCTGCTTCATGCCAGCTCCCCACGACGTGCCCTGAGTCTGGCCTCCCCCCTCCCGCCACCTCCCCGGACCCTGGCCCTGCCTTGGTGGGCAGGCCTTGCCAAGTTCCAGCGCCTCCTGCTCTGACGTCTCCAGCTCCCAACCCAGCCAGGTTTCTGAGACTTGTGAACTTCTGGCTGTGGTTTTGGAAAAAAACATCCTTTTAGCCACTGGGTAGTGGTGGCAGACAATTACCTGCTGCGAACAGCCGGGGAGCTCTGGGGCTCGGGGTGCCTTTGCCAGTTTCATCCTGAGGGAAGTGGGTGAAAGGTGAACAGGGAAGAGTAGGGGGGGGAGGAAGGGCAGAATTGGGAGAAGAGAGAAAGGGAAGGGAGGGTGGTAAGAGGAGAGAAAGCGAGGGTGAGGGGTAACGTGCGTAGCCTGTGTTCATTGTCTGGGCTGAGCAAGGAGGTCTCGTCATCAACGAGGAGGCAAGCACTGACACGAGAATATGGAAGAGGAGCCTGTGTGTGAGAGAGAGACAGAGAGGGGTGGGGGAGAGGGAAAGAGGATGTGGACACTCCAGGAAGGAGATGGGCAGGAGCGGGGGTTAACGGGAACAGGTGGGCCACAGCCGAGGCATCTGGAGGGAGAATCCATGTGTGGAATTTACAGGGGACACTTGCTGATCGCCCACCCTGGCTTTGTGAACCCTGGTTTGCTGCACACCCTCCCTCCCACCTCTTGGTTTTCCCCTGATTGACCCCCCAAATGCCACCCTTGTCCCAACACCAAATCCCACTATCTCACAGTGTCAGCTTCTGGGCCCAGAGGTCTGGCATGCACAAGGAGATACAAGGAGGGGAGGAGCATGACAGAACCTCTCTGGGGTCTGTACCAGAGCGTGGGAGCCCCGGCCTGCGAAGCACACGCGGCGCACAAGGCTGCAGAGTACTCCACAGACAGCAACCGTCCTCCCCTTCCCTCCTTCCTCTGTGCACCCTGCCGGATGGCACCGTCTCTTGCCTCCCTCCATCTCTTCCGCTTCCTCCCAGCCGGCCGCACTGTACTCCTACAACGGCTGCCCCACCTTCATTTCTGCCCAGAGCAAACCTTTCATTTGCAGGGCACCTTGCAGAATGAGGAACTCGTCATTAACGCTTACCTAGGAGGTAGACACTGACTAGCATGGGAAGGCTCAGAAAGGCCAAGCGGCTTGCCTGATGTGGCACAGCGGAGGAAAGAGAGCTAGGCTGCTTTGCACACTGCACACAGAGTTGCATAAAAAACGGATCATTTCTTGGTGTGATTCCGGAAGACAGAGACTGGGATTTGCATTTCTCCTGACTGTCTGCAAGGTCTGGCCCCAAGGAGCCTCCAGTGTCAGTGGATTCACTTCCGGACACCCAAAGGATCGCAGGGCCACCTGTGGCTCAGCCATGCCTCTGGGTGGAAGGCTTGGTCCGCTCACAGCCTAGGGGCAGACGCCCGTTGTCTGAGCCAGAGCTGGGCACGTGGCAGACGAGGGCCGACCGGCCGACCAGAAGCCCCGCCACAGTGTGGTGGGGCAGGGAGAACATCATGAGGAACTGGGCTGAAGTGCAGCTCAGACTGGTAGGGAATAAAGGCCGCCCTGTGCTCCTGGCAAGAAAGGAGCTGAGCGTGCATGAAACGAGGGCTTTCTTCTCCCGTGCTTTGTGAGATGGCGGAAGGAGCTTCCTGCAGAGGTTGTGGAAACGCTCCCCCGGAGGTCGTCAGGAGCTGGAGTGCAGCTTTGCCAGCGGGATGTGGGATGGCGCCCGGAGTGTGGGGCACGGCAGGCGGCTGGAGGAGGGCGCAGGAGGCAGCCGCCTGATCCCCCACCTTGCGGGCCTGGTGGGATTCGAGGAGGGTGAGGACTGAGGTGGGGGTTCAGGGCCGGTCCCCGAGAGGCGAGGGGCACAGGCAGCAGGAGGAGGCTTGGGGCAGAGCCCTCAGGCTTCCAGTGGGCGAGCCAGCCCGGAGGCAAGAAGCACATTGTAGACTGTTGGGTGCACTGGACCCACGAGGGCAGAAGTGAAGCAGGGTGCAGTGGCTGGCCCGCTGGAATGAAGCACAGATCCCTAACCCTGAACTGTGGCCTTGCTCAGGGCCCCTTAAACGGGGAGGCTTGGGAGTCTTTTGGGAACACGAGGTATCCCAGATGGAAGTGTTGCATCCTCCTGGAGTATCCATTATTACTAGAAGGCTTGCTCAGTGCAGGGGGCAAAGGGGGAGTGGTAGTAACCTAGTTGGTGAGAAATAAAAATGACCCCCAGGCGGGCCTGTGGGAACCCTTTCTTCCACCTTTATGGTACTGTGCAGAAAAATTGTTGTTTTTAAATTAGATCTATTTGAAAGGCAGGGTGAAAGAGGGAGCTGGAGAGATGGAGAGGGATCTTCCACCTGCTGTTTTACTCCCCAAATGGCCCCAGTGGCTGGGGCTAGGACAGGCTGAAGCCAGGAGCCTGGAACTCCATCCGGGTCTCCCACGTGGGTGGCAGGGGTCCAAGCACTTGGGCCATCTCCCACTGCCTTGTCAGGTGCATTAGCAGGGAGCTGGATCAGAAGCAGAGCAGCCTGGACTCCAACTGGCACTCTGGTGTGGGATGTTGGTGTTGCAACTGGTGGCTTAACCCACTGTGCCACAACTCCAGCCCCTGGGGAAACGTTTTGAGAGGGCTGCTGTAGCATGGACAAAGCCCCAGCTCGTTGGGATATTCATCTCCACACCGCCTGTGTGCCAGGCACTGGGTCCTTGACGGCCAGGAAATGGGTCTATGTGAATAGGCATGGATTTCCCAAATGTTTGGCAGCAAAATAAACTCATTCTTTCATTTCACTTTCCACAGACTTTGTGAGGCCTCTTAGGTGTTTTCCCTATCGCGGAGAGGAAGAAGCAGGTGCCCCCTCCCCCAGGGCTGGGAGCATGGCTGCTCTCCCTTTGCATGCCCTGCCCCTTCATGCCTGCTGCCCCTCCCTCTGTCTCTCTGACTCCTCCCTCAACCTTGCTGCCATTAAGCAATGTATGCAGCGCTCATCACCACATGCCGCCCGCCCGAGAGCCTTGCACGCAGGGGAGACAGGTCACTGGCAATGAGAAAGCCAGGAGAACCAGCCGTGCCCGTGCCTATGCCCATTCTCCTGCTGCCTCTGACTACAGCGCTCTGCACGGACTGACAGGTGAGGACATCAACAGAGTAGCCAGCATCCGCAGGTCGCAGACAGAGCATTCGATTCGGAGGAGTTCCGGCTCAGTGCACAGCCCCGGGTCTCCTGGGATGTGATAGGTTCCTGCACGGCCCAGGATGGATGGCTCACTGGCGAGCATTTGTCCAAGGCTTGTTAGGTGCAGGCTCTGTGTTAGGCCGGTGGAGAAACAAAGATAAATAAGACCTTCTCTGCCTTCAAGGAGCTTACAATACAGCAGGGAATTGATGTCCAACCCGTGCGGAAAGGGATAAGGACTAGGAGCCGGCCTGCCGGGGGATGGGTCACCTCCCGCACCCGGCAACCTCCCTCCCCGGAGCACAGGCGGGCAGGAGGCGCTCCCCTGGCTGGCTGCGGTCTGCCTTCCCGCCCCATATGCGTGTGGGACTCCCTGCAGCCTGCTTGTTTCCAGTTGTCTCCTTCTCAAACATTCTCCTTTCTCTGCACGCCCCTCCCCCCCAGAAGTCACCTCCCCCAGAGCCACTGCAGCCCTGAGGCTGTGCCTACCTGTGCTTGACTGATTTGATCACCCCAACAAGCCTGGCAGTCTGCTACTGTGTCCATTTCACAGATGAAAAGCCAGAGGTTAGGTAAACAGCGAGTGAGTGGCAGCGCTGGGACTGCTGCTCAACACCCACTGCACAGAGCGTGCAGCCGTTCCACACACCAGACCTCATGTGGGCCTCGCAACAACACCGCGGTGGAGGCAGATGGGGAAACTGAGGCCCAGAAGGACCACGTGTGCTGCCAAGCTCGACTGGCCTCCGGGTGAAACAGACACTGGATCCAGGTCCGCGTCTCAGCTGATGTCCTTCCCTTTCCTTTCTTGCTGGAATCAGAAAACATCCCCTGTGCACTTCCCACCGTCCCCTGTGCCCGCCTGCGTTTGGAGGACTGGGCCTTTGTACTTTCCTGGGTGAGAGCAAGGACGAAACCGTCTTGACCAGGCTGAGCAGAGCAGCTTGAGAGACCGCCACCTGGTGGCTTTCTCAGTGGTGGCGGCCTAAGCTGGCCTGCGAGCAGCGGCCTTGAGAAGCCCTTAAGAGCAGAAGCGGGCAGGGGAGGGCCCCTGTGTGCCAGGTGCTCTGCTGCGCTCCTCAGGGGCTCCTGCCATTTACTCCTCCCTCTAACCGGTGGAGTGCATCATCACCGTCCCATTTCAAAGATGTGGAAGCTGAGGCTCGGAGCTTAAGTAACCTCTCAAGGTCATGCCGCTGGGATTCAAAGCCAGGTTTGTCTGGCCCCAAGCCCTTACCCTGCCGCCATCAGAACGCTGCCGCCTCTCGCCCACGGCACAACCCGCTCACCGGCTCGCCGCCACTCTGACCTTTTCTCTCTGTTGAGCTCGTCCTCACGCGGAGCGTTTGCTCTTGCCGTGCCCTCTGCCTACACTCTTCCGTCAGGTTTACCCGTGCTGGCTCCTTACCCAGGCCCCAGCTCCTACCAGTCGCCTCCTGCAAGGCGCCGTTCCCTGCTCAGGGCCCGTCCCTCGCTCTCGCATCCACCAACTTCTTAGGGCGTGGTGTCCTCGGAGGTTATCTGCTTGTTTGCTTGCTGTCTGGGTGCTCCACCGAGAGCCTCAGCTCCCCGGGGCAGGGGCAGCTGCAGCCCAGAACCACGGTGCCGGGCGGCGCTTGCTCCAGCACTGGTTACCCGAGTGATTGGCAGGAAGGTGGCAGGAGAGAAAAGCCCCGTGGTAGGTATTTTATCTACCACCTCAGATGCCTTCCCACCCCTCCTGTGGCTTCCCGTCATCTCTGCCTCTTCCGGACCCCTTCTCCACTTGCGCGGGACCAGATGGGAACTGAAGCCAGAGCCGGGACTTGGCTCAATCCAGCAGATACACGGTAACCCCCGGATGCAGTAGAAAGGAGACGGACGGTTTGCACTTCTGGTCCTCGGTGTTTGATGTAGCTGAAGTGTCTGAGTTTCCTCGGCTGTGCTTGTTGTTAATTCTTGTAATTAGCTTGTATCTTACAGATATTGCTCTTGGTCATTTAGAAAGAGGCTTAATTGGTCATTCCGGCCTGGAACCTATCCTCTTCCCCAACTTTATTACTTCGTGCACCACATTCAGAACCTGGGAAGGCAGATTAGCATCTCAGGATTATAAAGTGCCTGCGCTTACTCACCCACACTTGGACGGGCTCCAGGACACAGACTCTGGTCTGTGAATTTGAATTTAGAATCCTGCATTTGGAAGGAGGCGCTAAGACCCAGGCCCAACACCTAAGACCTGCTGAGGCCGAGCAGAGCACAAACGCTTATGCAGACCAAGTTCACGGCCGAAGACACGAGCGGCTCAGAAAGAAGAAGCCACGGGGGCTACTGGTCGGGGGCTACTGGTCGTGAGAGCGTCACTGCTGAGCGCTCAGGGACGGAGGGAGGGAGGAGGCCACAACCCCCCGGAAGGCAAAGCAGGGGAAATGAGCCCTGAGCCGACAGCGCCACTCCTGCAAGATGGTGGGAGGATGGCGGCAGGGTGAGCCGTGGACGAGGAGCGGGGCCGCCTGGCCTCTGCTCTGGGCCTGCCGCCGTCTCTCTCTCTCATCTGGAGAAATGAAACACAATGGGATGAGCCTTCAAATTCCCCGAAGCTCTGATGGTCTAGGTCATTATTTAGGGGTGGGGGCCATAGAAAGTTCTAGAGGGAAAGATGCTGACGGCCACTGGATTCCTCCTCCACATTAGACACTGAGCCTGGCACAGGGCCTCTTCTCTGCAGGGGCTCCAGCATGGTCTTTGCAGATGAGGGAGGGAAATAAAGAGGCCGTGTGACATGCCTAGAGCCATGATAGCTGGGCTGTAGTGGCTGCAATGCCAACCGGTGTTTTCATGCCTTGGCCACAAGGACCCGGTGACTTAGGAGCCCCCTCTACCTGATCTCTCGTTCCTACAGTTGCCTCCTAAGGGGGGCAATTCTGACCTCACAGCCACCATGGAATAGGAGAGCTCAGCTGGGTCACCAGGGCTGCTGGTGGAGTTCAACGCCATTCACTGCCTCCTAATCAGGAAGCTCAGGACCGAACGCTGACCTTGATGTAGATAACGAGCGGGACCCCATGTCACAGGCTGGCCCTGCTGGACACTGAAGGATCCTGTAATTACAAAAGCCAGTGTGTGTTGAGGGCCAGGTGTGCGCTCAGTGCCAGGAATGACAGCAGCAGCCATGGGTGGTAGCCCCTAACCAGGCCTCATGTGAACCAGGCCCAGCTACATCCTTACAAACACATCACCCACAAGACGAGAGAGGTGAAGGGAGCTCTCTGTGCTCTGGCTCAGAATACTGGAACTCAGTCCCTGAGAGGTGAAACAGGTGTCCCAGGCCACGCCACTGAGCTCTGTCTAGCACAGAAGCTGTCAACTCACTAGGCAGGTGGAACACGGCGGTACGCGGTCAGAAGCTGGCTGGTGATGGAGCAGGGTCCTTGAAGGATCTTGGAGCCGTTGCTGTCAGTACGCTTCTCAGCACGGTCACCTGTTTCCTGTTTCCTGTGTCCCCCTCTTCTACAGCCCATGTTTGCACACGGCCTGCTGCCCAAAGCCCTCCTCCAGAGGCTGGCCCTCTGACCTCCCTCCCTGCAGGGTTTCCCACACTCCCAGATTGTGACTGCTCCCAATCTGCACCAAACTGACCACTCACAGGCTAAACAGTGCCCGCCCCTTTTATTTGGAGAAACTGCAATAGCTGATTGTGCGAGTGACAGGCAGGCTGCACGTTACTGGCAGGTGTCTGTTCTTGCAGAGAAAAGCTAGTTTACCCCAGACAGCTCTCTTCAGTAGGAGCCCAGCTGTCCAGTTCTCCAAGGCTGTGGTGCAGGCTCATGGGGAGGTAGAGAACGAGGCCACCCTACCCAACTGATGGCTTTTCTACTTGTTCTGGCCTCTCGGCGGGGACAGTGACACAGAGAAAGCTCTTGGAAATCCCTATAGCACCTTTCCTGTTGGCATCATCTCACCTTTTGGGGACCCTCTCTTCAGTGAGAAACTATTTTAATAAGGCAGTAATTTCATTAAAGAGTTTTGCAATTAAGTGTCCTAAAGGAAATGAGGTTGCAAGGCCCTATCTCCTAATTTGTCAAGGACTGAACACCCCACGTCCCACAGTGTTTAATTTGCTGTATCCCCGTGGCAGCTCCAGGCTGCTTCCCAGCCTGAGCAGCACTCTAGGCTTCTCAGCGAGGGTGCTCTCTGTTCTTGGGATGTGACCTTGTTTGCCAACAGGCAACAGAAATGGCATCTTCTTAGAAACAACAGCCTCTCCTTCATCCTTGTCCTCATCCCAGTCAGGTGGGCCTCGGCCTCTCTGTGCCCCAGAAGTAAATCCACCCATCAGCTGGGTACCAGCCTAACCGTTCAGAGCTGGCTTCTTTCTTTAAGGAGCAAACGTGCTCCCCCTGCTGGCCAAGAGCACTCAGTGCATGGTGTGTTGCAAAATCCCCATTTAACCTTTTGGGCTCCCTCCAAACCACCGGCCCCAGCACCTGGTGCGTGCTAAGTGCAATGCTAGGAGATATTGAGATGGGAAGAACCAAGCCCCTGTCTTCAAAGAGCTTAGGGTCTTAGAGCAGTGACAAAACGTGTGTATGTGTTATACACAATCCACAAAACAATGTGTTACCGTCTATTAACTTAATTGGAGAAGCACAGAGAGGGGAAAATGACTTCTGTCTGCAGAGATAAGGGAGGCTCCGTGGTGAGGACAGCGTTTTATCTGCATCTTGAAAAAGCAGTCAGTTTTCAGAAGGTGGGGGCGGGGGGAGAGAGAGAGGGAAAAATGGCTGATGACAGCAGTCTCTGAGCACGGGGTAAGGAGATCCAGACGCACCCTGGTCTCCTCCTTTCCTAAGAGAGGAACAGGGGCTCAGAGGGGCCTGGCGCCCCAGGTGTTAGTGAGGAGCCAGAGACTGGAAGCTGCATCTCTCTGCGACCCCGGGCTCTCTGCGGCCCCCAGGCCAGGGGAGGGGGAGGGGCGGGACGGGCCGGATATGTCAGGGAATGGGGAAAGGAGGCTGAGTCGCCACAAGAAATGCAATCCCACTTACTGAGGAAGTGAAATGGTCTGGCTAATTTAATTTCCTAATTAGATGGAAGTTCTGCACAAGGGCTGCTTTGATAGAAATGATGATTTTTAAAAAAACTTCCTAAACTGTTTTATTCCACTTCCCTGCCTTCTTAAGCAAAGTGAGGGCAGCGGGTCCTGCACTGATGGGCCTGGGTCTCTGGACCTCGCAGCTTCTCACACTATGTTAGCTGTGGAGGCCACAGCTTGTGGATGGAGACCTCTGAAGGTTCGTTCCATCTTTTTTTTTTTTTTTCCCCGAAAGGCAGTTACAGAGAGAGGGAGAGAGAGAGAGAGTAAAAGATATTTTCCATCCACTGGTTCACTGCCCAAATTGTCACAATGGCTGTAGCTGGGCTGATCTGGAGCCAGGAGCCAGGAGCTTCATCTGGCTCTCCCACGTGGGTGCAGGGCCCCAGGCACTTGGGCCATTGGGCCATTTTCCACTGCTTTCCCAGGCACGTTAGCAGGGAGCTGGATTAGAAGTGGAGCAGTCAGGTCTGGAACCAGCACCTAAATGGGATGGTGGCGCTGCACGTGGCAGCTTCCACCCTCTGTGCCACAGCACCAGCCCCTCTTTCCATCCCCCTGCCTTTTTTTTTTTTTTTTTGACAGGCAGAGTGGACAGTGAGAGAGAGAGAGAGACAAAGAGAAAGGTCTTCCTTTTCCGTTGGTTCACCCCCCCTCCCCCCCGTGGCCACTTCGGCCGGCGCGCTGTGGCCTGTGCACCGCGCTGATCCAAAGCCAGGAGCCAGGTGCTTCTCCTGGTCTCCCATGGGGTGCAGGGCCCAAGCACTTGGGCCATCCTCCACTGCACTCCCTGGCCACAGCAGAGAGCTGGACTGGAAGAGGGGCAACCGGGACAGAATCCGGTGCCCTGAACGGGACTAGAACCCGCTGTGCCGGTGCCGCAGGAGGAGGATTAGCCTAGTGAGCCACGGCGCCCCCCCCCCTTTCCATCTTTAATAGCAGTAGGTTTGTCTATTGGTTGTCTCTTGATCATCATCTGCAGTATCTGGACGAATGATCAGTGTGGGTGATTGAATCAAGAAAACACTGCTCGTGTGAGCTTCCTGGCTCACTTTGTCTGGTTCACTGAGGTTCTGCTGAGTTATTTAGGGTGGTCCCTGCTGAACCCCCGGGACAATTCTATCTTCACCCTTTGTAGGATGGTGCTGGGCAGAGGGGCTTCAAGCAAGGGGTCCTACGAGATTCCTGGACTTGCTTTGGGCAGGAGCAGGCAGAATATTCTACTGCTGATGCTGGCTGGCTTGTGCACCAGCTGGCCCCACTGCCCCCTCCCCCCAAAAGCCATGAGCAATGGCCGTGTCTAAGTCGGGGCCTTGTGGGAATTGGCTTCAATCTGAGTGTGACTGCCAGCCTCTCAGATGACCCCCTCTCCCGATGTCATGCCCTGTGTAGTCCCCTCCTCTGTGACACCAGGCTTGACCTGCGTAACCAGTAAGATACAGCGCGAGTGACAGTGCATTGTTTCCTGGGCTAGGTTATAAAAAGACTTTGCAGTGTTCATCAACGTGACCCTCCTTCTGTCTCCGGTCGTTTACCCCGGGGAAGACAACTGCCACGCCCCAGGTGGACAGGAACTGAGGCCTCCAGCCCCAGAGCAGCCTTCAGACAGCTGCGTCTTCACTGCACCCCCAAGAGAGAATTTGAGGCCAGACCCACACCACCCAGGAAGCCGCTCCTGCATTCCCGGCCCTTGGCCACAGCCATGGCCATGGCATGACATAAGAAGTCCCTGTTGTGTGAAGTTGCTGCATACAGAATGATTCATTCTGCAACACCAGAGCCCTGATACCCGGGCTGGAGACCTCGCGACACTGGAGAACCCTTGGGGGGGGGGCGGCACTGGAGAACCCTTGGGCACTGCTCCTTCCCAGCCCCCACCTGCAGGGTCACGGGTTGTCTTCACATCCTGGAATCTCCAGTCCAGAAGGGGGCGTGGAGCTCCGAGTGTCTGGTTCCCCAGTTTCCAGATGGAAAAACAGAGGTCGGGAGGAGAAGAGGCTCTGTGTGCAGCCCATCTGAAACTCAAACTCGAGTCCCCCAGTTTGGGGGTTCAGCCCTTCCTTTCCCAGCACCTAATAATGCTTCCCTCTTCACTGCGGTTTTATTCAATATTTTTAGAGTTCCTACTCTGTGCCAGGTACTGAGTTAGGGGCCCTGGGGGATGCTGGCAGCTCTGGGGGCTTCTGGAGCTGTGGTCACAGGTTGTCTGTTTGTTACAATGTTGAGTGAATGAATGACTGAATTGGGGAATCCACTTGTGGGTGGTCCCTGCTGTGTCACTGATGCCCTGGATCTCCCTTGTCGCTTTCTGTGACTGAAGCTTCCAGGTTGGTACACGGTACAAAGTGTACAATGAGACCAAGGCCCTAGATTTTTATTTAAATTTTTATTTTCATTTTATTGAGAGAGAGAGAGATTGCCCATTTGCTGGTCCACTTCCCACATACCAATGCAACAGCCAGGGCTGGACCATACCGAAGCCAGGACCCGGGCTCTCAATCCAGGTCTCCCATGTGGGTGGCGGGGACCCCAGTACTGGAGCCATCATCTGCTGCCTTCCAGGATGTGCATTAGCAGGAAGCTGGAATCGGAAGTGAAGCTGGGACTTGAACCCAGGCACTCTGAAGTGGGATGCAAGTATCAAAGTGGCGTCTTAACCACTGTGCCAAGTGCCTGCCCCTGGAACATTAGAACTTCCAGACCTTGGCCGGCAAGTGATGTAAAATTTTAGAGGGAAAGGGGTCCCTTTTGGAAATTAGATGAGCCCTCTGGGCCCTTTTACTGCATGCACAAACGTGAGCATTCCCAGCCATCTGAAGTACAGCTGTGGGCTTCCTGGGAGGGCAGGGGCCAAGAACTCCTGATCTGGTCTGACCTCCGATATGTTAGGTGAGAAAGCTGGGATCCTGCGAAGGGAAGTAACTTGACCTCCTTCCCAGCAAGTCGGCCAGCGACGTCCTTGCCTGAACCGGGCTCCGTGGATCTGTTCCGTGCTCCCGGGATCTGTTCTGTGCTCCTGGGATCTGTTCTGTGCTCCCCCGGTGGAGCCCTGACTTACGGGAAGCAGGGATCCCGAGGATGCCAGCCCTGGCTTCTGGGTCATAGACTTTCAGGAAGTCACACGCTGCCCTCTGTTTTCTGCTAACATCTCTCAGGGGCAGACAGAGTGGCTCAGACAAGCTGCTCTGTCCCCAGTACAGGTTACAAGGCACCACTGGATGCTTCCGACAATGGGGCAGTTGGAAAGGCACCAGGGATGGGAGCGGCCGGACTGATGAGTGTGAAGATGGAGGAAGCTGGGAGATTCTGGGCGTGTGTGTGGGTGCTCAGCGGCAAAGCCTCAAGGCCAGCGGCTCTGCTGTGTCCACTGGCTGGCCCCGGGAGCTCAGGGGGCTCTTCTGCCTTGGAGCACAGTCCGTGTTTGGACAGGATCTGGTCTTCCTTATCCCATAAAGATCCAGCTTAGCCCAGTGTCCAGAAGCAGGAGCTCTGGTGCAGCCTGCCTGGGTTCAGAGTCACGTTTTGACCTTGCTCGCTGCGCCGTCTCAGCCCCTGCTGACCTCTCTTGCTGACCTGTATGATGGGGACGGGGGCAGCCTCTGCACCAGGGGCTTGTGGCGAGGACTGAACAAGTCAGCTTTGCAAAGCGCTTAGACGAGGCCTGGCACCTAATACATACTATGTAAGTGTCTGATAATTAAGGGCACAAAAATCCATACTTTTTAGGCTTCAGTTTTTCTCTGCTGGGTGCTTTAGAACAGGCCACTACTCTTAAAAATTGTTGCATTTTAAAAAATCAACTTTATTGAACTGTAAACTGTACACAATAACATGCGCCTATTGTAAGTGTCTATCTGGATGGACGCGTTTTGACAAATGGCTGTTATTTCTGTAACCACCACAATCAGGACGTAGAACATTTCCATCACCCCCAAAACCTTCCTTGCCTCTCAGTTCAATCAACCCCCTTCACCCTCAGCCCCGGGTGACCCTGATCTTGGCTCCCATGTGTTATGATGGCGCACTGCCCTCAGTGAGCCATTGTTGGCCTGCCAGAATGTACAGGCGTTTCCCAACAGGCGTATGCATTTACTCACACACTGTAGCAGCCCTGCTGTCAGTCTGTATTGTGAACACCAGGACGGCTTAATTCCTGGTTTTTTTTTTAGATAAAAATAAACAAGAGGCACTAGCATTGTGGTGCAGTGAGTTAGGCCACCACTCATGACTCTGGCATCCCATATCAAAGCACCTATTCAAGTCCTGGCAGCTCTGCTTCCGATTTAGCTTTATGCTCATGTGCCTGGGAAGACAGCAGAAGATGGGCCAGGAACCTGGGCCCCTGCACCTACATGGGAGACCCAATGGAGCTCCAGGCTCCTGGCTTTGTCTGGCCCAACCCCAGCCATTACAACCATCTGGGGAGTGAACCAGCAAAAAGATTCTCTCTCTGTCTCTCTGCATATGTGTGAATGTCACTCTGACTTCTAAATAAAATAAATGTTTTAAAAAATAAATAAATAAGACAAAAGTATTGAGCACATGGACAAAGTGTGAACAACTGGTGAATTTGGGTCAAGGGGATGTGAGAGGTTTTTACACAGTTATGAAAGTTTTCTCTAAGTTTGGCATTCTATCAAATAAAAAATAAACCCAGGTAGCAATGGAGAGAGGTGCTGCTGAACGTGTTGCACAGTGTTTCTAGAAACAGTGATTAAATGTTGATGAACCTGCCAAAGACCAGGCCTCACCCAGGCTCCAAGCTATCAGAAGCTCTAATGGGAGGCTTGGGCATCGGCCTGGGGAGGATTGGGGGCAGAGTTCCCTGGGCCACGGAGCTATCAGAAGCTCGAAGGGGAAGGCTTGGGCATTGGCCTGGGGTGGGGGGGGCAGGGTTCCCTGGGTCACAGGGCCTTGGCAGGAGAGGGCTCCTTCCAGCTGGCTGAGGCCACACTGGCCTGTAGGGTAGGATGGGCCAGACACGGGTTTGACGAGCGAAGAGCTGGCTCAAGCTGGCGGGACAGATGTGTTTGCGAAAACGCTTTGCATTCTCAAAGTGCTACACATGCAGAGGAGCTTAAAGCAGCCACATCCTTTGGGAATGTGGCAGCTTAGAAGTGGATAAATACATAAAATAATGTAAATGGAACATAACACATCCGCTAGCCCTCAGGCCACCTACAACTACAAGGACTGACCAGGGTGGCAGCCGGCCTGCCATACACGGGCTGTCCTGATCCTGGCATCCCGGGAATGCTTCCCACCCTGGCACACGGAGCTGGCTGGAAACCCGGAGCACAGCCTGCTCCCAGCTATCAGCAGTCACAATGGCTGCATTGGTCAGCTCGGACTGCCACAACAGAATACCATGGGCCCAGTGACTTGGCCAACAGAAATCCATTTTCTCACAGTCTTGGAGGGTAGAAAGTTCCAGATCCAGGCGGATTTGGCTCCTTTCTGGCTTGCAGGCAGCTGAGGTCTTCATGTCCTCACCTGGCCTGTCCTCTTACACAAGAAGAGAGAATTCCAGGGATCTCTCTCTTCTAAGATCCAGGCCACACCCTTATGACGTCATTAACCTTAACTGCTTTGGGAGAGCCCCTATCCCCTGCCAGTCACACTGGGGTCAGAGATTCAGTGTAGGAATTTTGGGGTGACACATTCAGTCCACAATAACCACCAGTACCCTAACCTTGACGAGTACCCGGTCCCCTTGGCTCTTGGCTTTGGCTGCACCTGCTCCTAGGGAGAGCGCCCCCTGCATGAGCCGTGACCTGCCTCTGCTCCCTTCCCTGCCTTCCCCCTTTCCTTTGGCTCTCAGCACCTTGCTGCTTCCTAGGAATTTCTCTGTCTTTGAACACGACTTCCCTTGGCGGCTCGCCGTGGCCAAGGGAAAGCCGGGCTTTCACAGGAGTTGGACCTCAAGCCCAGAAAGGGAATTCTCCAAAACCCTCTCACGCCCGCAGCCCGTCTCCCTTGACTGCGCCCCCTCCTCCCTTACTCCTGGGCTTGCCGTGACAGTGTCTGTCTGAGCAGCGGGCACCTCACTGGCTGCATGGCTTGGAGGGTTCGGGAAGCCTAATGAGCTTCAGGCTGCTGGTCCTCCTGGAGGTCACTGTCATCCCCAGTGGGTGCCCAGAGCCCTGTGCTGGCCTCTTCCTGTCGCCGGGACATCATTAGAAATGTTAATTATTCATTATCACTAAAAGCCCTTTTTGCTGCATTGCTGCTCTCGATTGCTCTTGTTCTCTCTCTTTCTCCCCCTTTCTTTCTGTAACTGGATCCTGGTTCCTGGGTCTCCTGGTTTCCTCTGCTCACCTCTCACCTGCAGGCTGGGGGGTGGGCGTGTCCTGGGGCGAGGGGCAGCCAGGGGAGGCACCCGAACACAACCTGTGCAGAACGCACACAGCCGTCTTTCAAGACACTGAGGACAGAGAGCGGGCGGGACATGGGCAAGCCCTGGCTTCCAAGGTTCTGCAGTCTTCGTGGTGAACCTGAATCAGCTTCATCCATTCCACCCTATGCATCTCCAGCTCAGGGGCCAGGACCTGTTTCTGCTGGCAGACATGGGGAGCCACCCAAAGGGATGTAACGTGAAGGCATCCTGGAGGCTCTCCCTGCCAAAATGCGCCCACTTCTGCCCTTGGTGGAAGGAGGAGAGTGGAGGTCAGGGTCAGAGCTGTCACTAGGAGCTGCCAGAGCTTGGGTCCCCTCTCTTCATCTCAGGCCGCTTGGTTCGATGAAAAGAACAGGGTTCTTGGAGTCCAGGGCCCTGGGTTTGAATCTCTGCTCCACCGCATCCTTGCTGGTGGCCTTGGACAAGTTAGATGACCTCTCTGAGCCTCATCACGGAAACATGGCAATGATTCCCTGAGATACTGGAGACTGTAATATAGTCACGATCTCTGGCTTGTGGGAGCTTAGTAACCGCTCACGTCTTATCCTCAGCCTTCCTATGTGACAGAGCTGGCGAGGTTGACTTTCGGACCCAGTGCTGTGTGCCAGCCCCCACGTGAAGTGTTTTCTGTGTACTAACTCATTTACTCCCCATAACAACCTCACAACAGAGGAACAATTATTACTACATATTTTTATTTAGTAGTGATTATTATCATGATTATGAAGAAGGGTCAAATAAAGAAAGGTTAAGTAACTGGCTGAGGTCATGTGCCAGGAAGGAGGGGGCGGGGAAGTTTTCAGAGTAGTTCAGGATCCAGCACAAGGTCACTCAAGGTGACAGCCTGTTGCCGGGAGTGGGTGTGAGTCTCCGACATGTGGCTGGGCTGAATTGAGATGTGTCCCGAGTGTGTGTAACATCCATCATTCCAAAAACCGTACAAAAAGAGACAGAAGGCAAAACAGCTAGTTAATATTTTTCACTTTGTCCAAGTGGTAATATTTGGAATATATATTGAGTCAGATAAAAACATATTATTCAAACCAGCTTCACCGGCTTCTTCATCCTAATTTTAATGTGACTACCAGGGAATCTGCAAGGGCGTGTGTAGCTGCATTCCGTTTGCACTGGCCCGCGAGGCCTGCTGGGCCTGCTCGTCACTGCTCATGCTGCTGTCACAGCGGTGAAGAGCTGTCGAGACCGACCTGCGAGGTGAGGGTTTGGTCGTAAAATCACTGGGGCTTCTAAGCCTGAGTTCTTAGGGCTCTGTCGGCCTCAGATTCCTAAGCTGCAGACTCCTCAGCGAGGGATGTTCCCAGACTTCTCCAGGGCAGTTCAGGAATGGCCTTTGACCTTGTCTTTCGTCCCCTCCCTGTCACCCAAACCACAGGAAGAGCTGAAAGAAAGCGAGCTTGTCCCAGGCTCAGTTCGGCTTCTCAGTTCTGCCGCAGGACCCACTCCAGTCCAGCCTGCGTGCCAGCGAGCTACCTGGGCACGCTGGCGGCAGGGCAGAGGTGGGCTCTCGGCCCGGTCCTTGCTGCCCTCCGTGGGACAGCCTGTGCCTGTGGGTCTCTGGGAGGTCCTCATGTGAGGCCCCCCCACGCTAGTCAGCGCGACAGCCCGTCCGCCCCACAGTCGGAGAGCTCTGTTCTTAGAAACCTGTCCCTTTCATCCAGCCTTCCTTTACAGGAGCGTGCATTCCATAAATAACCCGCGTTCTATTTTCTGGACCTGTGCTTTTCAGAGTTCTAGAAAATACGGCAAGAAGTTGAGGGTCCCCTAAGACCTACTGAATCAAAATCTCCTGGGTGATGCCAGGGGTATGTGTGTCTCTTTCCTTCTCTGTCTCTTTCTGCCACACACTCACACACACACACACACACACACACACATACTCTCACACTGACACACCCTCACACACACACACACACACACTCACACATTCTCACACTGATGCCCTCACACTCTCATACACACAACCACACACTCACACCCACACACACACTCTCACACTGACACGCCTTCAAACACACACACACTCTCACACTGATGCCTTCACACTCTCACACACACATTCACACACACACACTGACACTCACACACATATACTCTCACACTGACATGCCTTCACACACACACACACATTCACATACTCTAACGCTGACACCCTCACACTCTCATACACACACTCACACACATACTCTGACACACACTCATATTCACACACACATATACACACACTCCACACACACATACTCTCACACTGACACGCCCTCACACTCTCACACACATACTCCGACATGCACTCACACTCTCACACGCATATGACACACATACTCACACACACTCTGTTGTGAGAAGCAGATCAGCGGCAGGGCCTCTCCAGCTTGGTGTCACAGTGCCCCACAGTGTGTTCAGCTATGCCACAGGCCCTCAGTAACTCTCCCTTAAACAGGGCTCGGAGTTTGGAGCAGTGGTTGGGCTGCCGGCTGGGACACCTGCATCCCGCATTGGCGTGCCTGGATTGGAGTCCCAGCTCTGCCCCCAGTTCTAGCTTCCTGTTACTGTGTACACGGGGACAGCATCAGGCAACAGCTCCAGCAGTTGGGTCCCTGCCACCCACATGGGAGACCTGGATTGACTTCTCTGCCCCCAGCTTTGACCTTGACCCAGCCTCTGCTGTTACAGGTGTTTGGGAGGTGAACCAGTGGATAAGAGCTCTCTTTCTCTCTCTATCTCAGTTTGTGTGTCTGTCTCTCTCTCTCTGTTTCTTAAATACATAAGATAAATAAACACACATTTAAAAAGTAAAGGGGCTTACTTTTTTAAATTATTGATTTCTCAAACTCAACTGCAGACTCCAGATCCCTCCCTGGTAGTGCTTTGCTGGGAGAGAAGGGTGTGGTATCACTGCCCCAGGAGGAGCGCTGTGCACACCCACACCTCACTCATCTCTGCCCAGGGAGGTCAGTAATCCAGGACAGCAATATCCGCTTCCGCGGGGCCCAGCAAGATGCTCAGAATGTCCTTTGCATTACCTCCCGAAACCCTCCCACTAATCCTTGGAGGGACAACCATTATTGGCTCCATTTTGCAAATGAGGACACTGAGAACAAAGGTGAGATGCTAACTTGCTCAAGGTCACCCAACTGTCAAACAAACTGAGCAAAGCCAGGGCTGGCACTGTAGTGCAGAGGCTGAAGGTGCCTCCCATGACCCCAGCTTCCCGTGTCGGGGCGCTAGACTCAGCCCATTGCGGTCACCTGGGGCGTGGACCAGTCGATGGAAAATCTCTGTCTTTCTCCTTTCAGGTGAAATACATCTCAAGGTGGGTGGTTGGGGGGAGAAACAGAACAGTCGAGAAGCTGAGTAGGTGATGAAGGTCTGTTTGTGTTGTTAGGCCTCAGACATTCCAGGAAGGCTGGAGATGGCTGCTGAGGTCCGCCTGGTCCTTGTCCGTGGACCCAGAGAAGGGACTCCTGCCACTGTCCCCAAGAGGACCTCAGAGACAGAGAGCAGGGTAGTAAGGCCCGGCAGGGGAGCACGTGCGGATTCTGGGGGCTGCGGCCCGGGTCCCAGGGCAGGTGCCAGCCAGCCCTGCTGGACCCTTCAGAGAACCTTACTGCAGTGAGAACAGCCTAGAACCACAGCCAGCCCGAAGGCCCGCCTGCTGTCGTACATACCAACGCGGCTGCCTAATTCTTGGCTTCCAGCGTTTCGGCTCGAGGAGAGGCCAGACTTGCCCGCAGGAAGTGGATGAGAGCGCGAGGCCCGGAACACGGCCGTGCAGCGCGGGTTCGCTTCATCCCCACGCCAAGGCTCTGCGCCTGCAGCGGGAGAGGCTCCCCTGGAGGCCGGCGAGTCGTCACGGCGGGTGCGGCTCTGATTGCCGTGGCGATGACAAGTTATTTCAAGCTCTTTACTCTGCTGCAATAAGGGACGAGAGTCCAAACTGGGGGTCACATGGGTCCCAGACGAACATCGCTGGGAACGGCAGGAGTGGAGGCAGCCGCCCAGACAGCCCTCTCCTCTCTGCAGGACCACCTACCACGTATCTGAAGCCACACCCGTGTACCCTTGGGTCACCTCTTCTCTGGGCCCCTAGTGTCCCAGCTCCTTCGGGCCTTCTGAATGGGCATAGCGTTCAGCTCGTGCACCATCTGGCTGCCATTCTCAGGGCATGGTCCAATGTCTCCATGTCCCTCCTACTCTTAATGCCCAGACGTGAGCCCAGACGGCACTCGCCAGTTCTGAGCACCCCAGGCCCTGCTGTAGTCCAGACCAGAGATGCTTCCCTTCCCCTAATGTAGCCAAGATTGTGCTCGCACTAGGTCTCATGTATCAACCACATGACACGGCCGGGCCAGGCTGAGCTAGCGGCCAACTTGCAGAACAACAAACAAACAGGTCATTTTCGCATGGACTGCTGCCAAACCGGGTCTACCCCATCCGGTGTTTGTGCAATTAATTTTTAACCTAAATGCAGGACTTTGCATTTCTCTCTGTTTCTTTCCATCATTTTGGTTTCAGCCCTAGGTTCCTTCCTGTTGAGGTCATTTCTTATTTCCAGTCTGTCATCTGTGGTGGTAACTGTGCTTCCCAGCTTCGTGTCTGCTGCAAACTTGATTAGAACACCTTGGACGTCGTCTTCTAAGTCACAGGTAACAATGCCAGTGAGGTCAGCGCCAAGGACGGAGCTCTATGGCATGCCACTGGAGGCCTCCTTGGGGTTGACACAGAAAATCTAATCAACATGCTTTGACTGTGGTTGCTCATCCAGCTATGACTCCACTTCCTGTCCTCTGACCCAGTTCTCATTTCCACATCGTATCCTCAAGGGCACCAGGTAAAGCGTTTGTCAAATGCCACAGTGAAATCAAGATACATTGGATCCATATCACTGCTTTGATCTTCTGCTTGAATGAACCGCTGCTGGCATGCGATGGGCCAGGTATTTACCAGGTTGGGGGTGGAGAAGAAAAACAAGTGTGTAAATGACTACGAAGAGAGTGATTCACTATGCAAACACAGAGAACAACATTTAAAGTCAAATGATTAGCACATAAGCCTGTCCTAAAAAGTAATTTCTCTCCCTTAACTAGTTATATTGTTTTATCATAATAGTCTATCATGCATTCCAATTGTTGTAGTTTTTAATCTCTCCATGAACCTCCAAATTTTTCTTTTTCTTACACCAGTTTTATATTTCTTGTCACTAGGTGTTTTTTTTAAGGGACTGTGTCTTAATCATTGAATAAGAATTTATGACAAGCATCTAACCCTGAGCTTAGACCAATGTAGGAGACCAAAAAGTGTTGGCTCCCTTTATGTGCCCAGAGACTGCAGCTCAGGACTCACACTCACTAGGTGCTCGATAAATGTGGGAATGGGTGCCCCTGTGCCTCGGTGACCATAGCGCAGGCGAGTGCCTCCCACGTCCCTGCTGGAGTTTGGCTTGGCACAGTAAAGGCATGGGAATGCAGACACACGAGCACCTGAAACTCAGGTTTCTAGTGGAGCAGAGGTTAACTGGTGCAGGTCTGATTCACTGCAACCAAATCAGCTCCATAAGATTGTTGAGCCAGAGACTACTGTCTGACCCCCACCTGGAGGGGAGACAGCATGTGCCTGGCCACAGGCTTGACTGGGTATGGAGGGGGGCACGGAGACCCCAGAGAGGACAAGAGTAAGAGCAGAGGAGGAGCTCAAAGAGTGGCTGACAAAGGTGCCAGGGCTCTAAAAGAAGGGAAGTTCAGTTTGTTACCAGGTGCAGAAGGGATGGGGCTCAGAGTGGGACACAAGGCAAGAGGCAGGTGCCAAGTAGGTGCTGGAAAACTCAAGGAACAAAAGTGGGCGTGGCCTGAGAGCGTCCAGGGCTTTTAGAACCAGGGTGCCTGGTATGCCCTGAGCTTGCTCTTTGGGCAGCTCTGTGGGCCTGGGGTGGTTTGGCCTGGTTTGGATACCTGCATCTGGGCAGGTTGTTGTGACAGGTGCATCTAAACACATTCCACCCAGCTCCACACTGGAGAAATGCCAGTATGCTCCCCTTCACACTACCCAAATGCTCCCTTGAAGCAAAATCCCTTCCTTTAATCACCTAATAGCCTGTTTGCACAAAAATACTCTTTTGTATTCCAAGCCAGGTGGGGCTTTGCACCAAGGCTGTGCTGCTTGGAGTTGGGTGAGTTTAGTAAGACTCTCAGCTTTCCTGAGCTTTCGTTTCCCCATCTGCAAACTGGGCATAATAATAATTGTCAACCTTACAGTTGGGAAAATAGATTTAACGGATCTATAATTCCTAGTGGGAGTCGTAGTAAACTGCAGCTATCATTCACTGCATGACTTTGGGCAAATGTCACTCACCTCGTCTAAACCTCATTTTCATCACGAGCATGCTGGCTGTAAGAAGTGTGAGGATAGGGCCGGCGCCGTGGCTCAACAGGCTAATCCTCCGCCTTGCGGCGCCGGCACACCGGGTTCTAGTCCCGGTCGGGGCGCCGGATTCTGTCCCGGTTGCCCCTCTTCCAGGCCAGCCCTCTGCTGTGGCCCAGGAGTGCAGTGGAGGATGGCCCAGGTGCTTGGGCCCTGCACCCCATGGGGAGACCAGGAAAAGCACCTGGCTCCTGGCTCCTGCCATCGGACGAGCGCGGTGCGCCGGCCGCAGCGCGCTGGCCGCGGCGGCCATTGGAGGGTGAACCAACGGCAAAAGGAAGACCTTTCTCTCTGTCTCTCTCTCTCACTATCCACTCTGCCTGTAAAAAAAAAAAAAAAAAAAAAAAAAAAAGAAGTGTGAGGATGTGGAATGGAAAATATTTGGTAAAGTGTGGAGTTTTCAATACAGGTAGAAACAATTGTTACAGGCTGCTTCAATAGCTTAGGAGAATCTCTCCACTTCCTCGACCCACTAGATCCAAAGGTGTGGTCTGAGCCAGGGACCCAGGGACAGTCCTGAGGGAGGTCTGCACTGGCCTCCAAACTGTGTACAAAGCATGGTGGGCATCCACACCCCAGCAGCCCCCGGGTGAGAAAGTCAGTAGCTTTAATTATATCTCAAGGAGGTTCAGAGTTCTGAAAAAGCCAGCAAACTCTGCCCTGGGTTAAAGATACTATGGGAAAACTGTACTTTCCCAGGAGTGATGTTAAATCTGGGTGTGTGGAGTTCCTGAGGGTACAGGGAGAGTCAGCACAGTGGACACGGGGGCAATCATGGATATGGGTCCATTTCCCCGATCTTTCTCCAGCACCGAGGGATGCGAAGTCAGATCTGCCAGACTCTGCTTGCTGTTTCTAGAAGCCCTGCACCCGGGTCTGAACTGGCCATTCATTCATTCTAAGTATAGCCCTGCCCATGGGTGAGGGCCTTCCGTGCCATTCACAGAGTAATCCCAAACAAGCATGTGAGCCCATAGGGAACAATCACCCCCATTTTGCTAGTGTGGAAAAAGGCTCAAGGGTCAATAGGGTTTATATGTGGTGCAGAATTAGCACCAGAGGCAGTGAGGACAGAGCTAGAGAATCTGCCTCCCAGGCTGCCCCACCCCCACCCCATTTGCTATGTAACTGAGGGAACAAGCCAGTTCAAGGACTGATTAGTCACCACAGACTTGGTGAGGTTCAGAGGATGGTTTCTGATCCCACCTCCCTCACCTGCCCACCCCTGAGGATGCTGAAGGCGGGGTATGATCCAGCACCAGCAACCCTTATTGCTGTCTCACCCACCCTCATTTCTTACCAAAGCAGCCCCATTTGAGGTGGTGCCTCGTATTAAGGAGCCTGGGGTAGGAGGCTTCTACCAGCCCCCTCTCTCGCCCTTCTACCCTTCCTTTGGGTTGGTGTGGTGTGGTGTCCCATGGGAATGTCATCTCAGACCAGGATTTGTAAGTTGGAGAAAGCAGCGGCTCTCCTCTGGTGCAAGGGAAGGGTCAGCCCTGCACAGTCCAGCCTACTGGGACATGAGTTCAAGCTCCAGCTAACTGTGGCAATGCTAGCTAACATTTGTGTAATTGTGTGCTGCGGTGCCAAGTATGAAGCACAGGCATTCTCCCCCAAACCCTCAATGCTATCATAACCCCTTTCGAAGAGAGACTGGAATTGAGGTTAGAGAACAGCTAGCACACGAGCTGCCCAAGGTCACACAGCGAGTGCGTGGTGGTGCCAAGATTCAAGCCCGGCAATGCTGGCTCGGCAAACACGTGCAATTAACCACTGTGACACATGGCCTCTCCTGGAGGACAGTGCTGCTTCCCTGGCCCTGTGTCATCTGTGCACATCTCTCTCTCAGGTAGTCTTGGCGGAAGGCAGAATCTATATACTCCAGGTTTGAACGGTGTATCTGGCCTCAGTTTCCTCATTTGTAAAGCATCGCTCATGACCTACTTTCTTACAGAATTATTGTGTGGATCAAACGAGCCCCGCGGTGAGAAGGCTTTGTAAACACTGGGCCTTACCCAGGAAAAGGCAGCACCATTTATGGCGCCACAGCAGCTCTGTGTCCCGGCTCTGCCTCCAGCCACATGCAGCCTGGGACTCTGCTAGAGCAGGAGAACCAGAGGCGGCTCCACCTGTTCCTCCAGGGTCCTGCTACCCCACCCCCACTCTCAGCTAGCTTTCCCTTGGGGCAGCTGCGAGCAGGCGTTTTGTTCTTCAGCCCAGGATTGACCCAAATCCCAGGAGGAGAAGATGTGCCAAGATGCTGCCTTGTTTTGCCAACACACTTGCCCAGGTGCCCTGGCTGGCTCCCAGCACTGGCGATCAATCATTGCCTGCCTCTCCCAGCCACTTGCTGCAGTTCTGTGGCCTCTGTTCTCACTTGCCCTCTCCCCCGCGACGCCACACACCAGCGGTGTCCATCCTAAATGGGTGCTGTGCTGCTCTACCTCAGGTTCTGGGGTGCGGAGGACAGGAAAAAGCAAGAAAGTGGGTTGCTCACCTCGGCTGTGTTTCTAAGATCGTCCCTTCCTGCCCACCTCGCACTATTTGCAGCAAGTCAGTTGAGAATCTGCCGTGTGCAGACGGGTTCTCCTAGAGGGGGACGTGGCTCCTAGTTGGTTGGGGTGTGAAGGCTGGGGACACCAAGTAGTCTGGGTGGAGGAGAGCTGTGCCGGTGGGGCAGCAGCTGGAGGGGTCAGGCCCCCTGTGGGACTGCTGGACTCACTCTTTGCCCAACAGGGTTCCAAGCTGCAAAGAGATGTGTGCAAAGGAGGACTGGTACCTGCCTTGAGGGATAGATGGATCTGAAAGTGGGGCTGTACTGGGAGGTGTTCCATGATTGCCCCACTTTTCCTATGGGGAATCTTGGGCCCATATTGGCTAAATAACTTGGCCAAAGTTGCAAGGGTGGTGGCAAGCTAAAATTAGAACTGAGTGTCAATGTGAGGTGGAGTAACTTCCAATTCTGATACTTCTCACGGTGTGACTGTGGACGCCGCCTTGACCCCCAGAGCCCTCATTTTCCCCAGGGATAAAGTGAGGAGGATCGTGTTCTCCTTGTAGGGCGCTGCCGAGAGCCGAGTGGGACGATCCAGGCCACTCCACCCTTGTGCTTCTCCCAGCACACACCCATCTTCCAGGCTGGGCAGCCATACTGTTTGAGGGACCCAGAGGCCTGAAATATTAATAAGTTGGGTCATTTTGAGGGTGTGTTTGGGTAGCAGAGCAGAGGCACTGACCAGGGAACACAGATGGGTCAGACGCAAGCAGGAAATGTGGTCCTTCCCCGTCGCTGGCCGCACCTTGCTCTTCCCGCTGCGGCGTCTCCTTCTCCCTGTCTTTGTGACTTTCTTGCCTGTGTTTCCTCCCGTGACCATTCTTACTTAGCCATAAATAGAAATACATTCATCATTACCTTCTGTTTTTTAATGAATAATACACTATAGCTCCTGATCTGAATTTTAAAATCACATCTCTCTTCTCACTCTTTGTCAGCTTGTCCGATACTCATTCATCCAACAAGTGTTTACTGAGCATCTGGTAGGTGCCAGGCCTCATGCTGGGAGCTGGGGCTAAGGCAGGGAACAAAGCAGCCTGAACTTCCTGCCTGCAAGGAGCTAATCCTCCAGTGGGACAACTACCACTTCACCTGGAGCCCTCCCTTTATACGTCTAGTTTCTACTCCTAGCCATTCCTTGACTGGAGTGTGTATGTGTGTGTGGTCATCCAGATAGAACAATCCATGTGATGGACAAGATCCACTGTCTGGTGTAGACAGACTCAGTTAACATTCAAAAGAAGGCAGGATAAATCACAAAGCCAATGACCCTCCTCCCTTGGTCCCAGACCCACCATGCTGTTTTCCAGGACGACAACCATTTCAGTTTGGACAAGAGAGTGCCGGCCCTCTCTTCAGAGTCACTGGGGACAGGGCACTGTGTGCCCCCTGGATAGCATAGTGCTGCTTCTACAGCAGGGACTCACAAAGATGTGGATAGATGGGTGAATAGATAACGGGAGCTTGTTGGGATGTCGGCGTGACGGCAGGCCCCAGAAAGCCAGTGACAGGTCTCGATTTGGGAGGTCTGGCGTGGCAGGGCTGCACTGGAGCCAGCCCCACCCTGAGCCTTCACCAGAGGGGACCAGCCCCTGGCCTCTTGTTGAGGCCTTTCCCCTGGAAAGCTGGAGTCACCCCTCCCTACAGCTGCTGAGGTTCACAAAGTGCTCGGGAGTGGCTGTGACGGAGAGAAGGTCTTGTTTAACCCAGAAATGCTGTTCTGCAAAGCAGACGGCCAGGAAAAGGAGGGCTGGCTGTTGCTGGCACAGTAAGTGCCTGTAATCTGCTCAGGGAAGCGAACCCAGGGCCTTGTCCCTCTGAGCAAGAGATTAAAGGCCTGCACTTGTGATTGCTGCTCAGCTGGGGAGCGCTGCCGAGCCCCGCCAGGGAGCCCCGGGAGCACAGCTGCCGCTGGAGGAAGTCAGCGTGGGGACCGCTGGTGGCTGGCTGTTGGAAACAAATGGGCCAAGGAAACGATTCCGATGCCATCGATTGGAGCTGATGTTTGCAGAACAGCCGGAAATGACTTACTCGGCTTCAAAACCAATAGGGAAACTGAAGTCAATGAGCCTAGGACGGATCTTGCTGAACCCTGCAAAGGGGTTTTGTGTCCCCAGTCCTTCTCCTCTCCCTTCCAGAAATCGCCACACATCACCCCCACCCCACCCCCACCACACCACTGATACCCCGGCCTAGGGTGTGGGATAGGTACTCGCAGGCAGCCCTGCTGCTTCCTCCCCACTCGTTACCTTGGATGGCCTCCAGCGTTAATGCCTTCCTCAGCCTCCCACAGGGCTGGCGGCTGCCACCGCCACATCTGGCCTCCGATCCCCCTGCCACCGTCATCAGCTTCCACTGCGTGTGGAGATGTGGCTGAGTGCCTCCAGCCCCCGGGGTTAGCTGAGACAACACGGAGCTTTTGTTGTTGTTGTCGTTTACTTAAAAAGAACTCCACTAGTAAATTACAAAAACAAATCAGAGAAAGTGCAGAAGCCTAGAAATGGAGGACTTTGCAGAGCGGGATCCTTCAACCCAAGGTAGCTCAGGATGAGCTCAAGTGAGCACATACCACTGGAAAACCAGGCCCTCCTCTCTCTCTCTCTCTGCCTTCTTCCCCCAACCTGTTTTATCTGGGTCTTCCAAGAAGCATATGCCAAGGTGGAATTAAAGGAGCATGGAGTTGATCAGGAGAAACACTGAAGTGAGAGAAAACAAATGGGAGCTAACCCAGGCCGGAAGAAGCAATGCCAGTGTGACCCCCAGCGAAAGAGAGGAGGGGAAGTTGGGTGAGAGCTCCCAACTGCTGGCCTTGCATCTAAGGAAGCTTCAGCAGGGCCACTGCAGAGTTCTCAAGCCAGAGTGGGCTGGCGGAAGAGGCCGGTGTCTCCCAGGAGTGGGCCTGCCTCCGTAACCCTGCAGCGCAGCCATTGGCTACGAGCCATTCTTGGGAAGTGTGGCCTTGGTTAGAATGAGAAAACGATTTCAGAGCCCAGCACCGAGGGCCTTGGTGAAGACCAGTCCCTACAGTTGCAAGGGTGCAAATCACATGCTCCTGGCCACTGTATCCCCATCTGCTTTGCCTGCCTGAAGCCAGTCCGGAGAGTGAGCCCACCCTCCACTGAACTCTCACTCTTCCCTAGTCTTCAAGTTGTGCACAGGGCTCACTTCCATTCGCCCCATTTCCATGAGGCCTTCCCTGGCCACTCCATCTAAGAATGACTGCAGCATCCTGTCCAGTACCCCTCACCTCTTTCCCCACTTATGTTTCTCCCTAGCTCTTATCACCATCTAACCTACCATCTGTTTTTCTGGTTTGTTGTGTTTATAGTCTCTCTCCTACTAGGGTATAGGCTTCTTTTAAAGATTTTTTAAAAGTTCATTTAAGAGAGAGAAAACAAGCTCCCAACTGCTGGCCTGCAAGAGCTGAGGAGCTGAAACCAGGAGCTGGGAACTCAGTCCAGCTCTCCACGTGTGGCAGGGACCCACGACTACCTGCTGCCTCTCAGAGTGTGAATTAGCAGGAAGCTGGGGTCAGAAGCCAGAGGTGACTATTGAACCCATGCACTCCAGTATGACATATGGGCATCCTAACCAGTATCCTAACCAAACGCCCACCCCTGGGATGTAAGTTTCAGAAGGGCAGAGATTTTTCTCTCTTGTCCAGTTTTGTGTCCCCAAGGCAAAAACTGTGCCTGGCACTTGATAGCTATTTGTTGAATGAATAAGAAAAAGGCTGTCAGTCAGAGTCACGTTGGTGTCTTTGGCAGCGGGGTGGACCTCAGGCAAAGGGCCACCTCCTTTAGAGCTCAAGGATTTCACATCCTTTTGCAGGAGCTGGAGAAGAATGTACGTTGGTGCTGGGATCAACAGCATGGATTTAGCATTGGACAGACCAGGTACCGCTCTCAGCTCCATCACGTACCAGCTGTGTGACGTGAAGCAAAGCACTTCCCCCAGAGCCAGAGCCGTAGCTCCATCAAAAATGTGTCACTGTCACAGTGTTTTCAACTTTGTGAGGGTTCTGTTATTCCAACTAAGTCTTCATGAAGACTTCCCTTTAAGGATTCAGCACACATGAACACTTTATCAACAGACTATTTTTTTTTGTGGAGGGAGAACTTCAGCTCAGCCACTTCCCCAAGTCCTGTGGAACTCTTTCCTATCCCTCCTAACCCCCAGTCATTCCCTCTGCCCAGAGAGCAGTAAAGCTTTGGAATTCCTTAACCCAAGGTCTCCATCGTAACTGGTAATTTACCATTCCCTGTGAGGCAGTCACTTTGCATCCATGATTATTTAACTGAAATCACTGTACTCTCTGATGGAAGGACTAAGTATTTGGCCTCCTGTTATACCTTCAGAGTCTGGGGCTGAGTATATAGTCAGCCCACGGCTAACTGAATAGTTGGTGCTGTCATCTCCATCTTATAAATGTGGGACTGAGGCTTGCTCTCAGCCACAGGGAGAATAAGTTGTAGACCCAAGACTTAAACTCAGATCTACTTAATCCCCAGATACAAGAGTTTCCTATTCTCTGGAACTGCCCAAGGAAGGGGATTCTTTCACATTGTTACCGCCTGGAGGGAGAAGTCAGGCTGGAGGTACAGACTCATCATGATCTCAGGATTCATCTGGCCCACTGGCTATGGAAAGTCTCAGGCACTGTGGTTCAGTGCTGGGGGACAGCATGGCCTCACGAACATCGTGCCTTTAGCCCATTGGCTTTTATTTCCAGCACACTATTTACCAGGTTGAGTGAATCATCCTTGGTTGTCAGGTAGACCTTTCTTAATTTTTTTTTAGCTGCCCCTGAATTCTTGACAATGTTGAGTCATTCCTTGGCAGGACAGTGCCAATGTTATGGCAGTTGGAACAATTGATGTAGGCCAACTGGCTTCATTAGCCAACCTATAGGTTTTCTTTATCCAAAGCAGAGTTTAACTCTGTTCTAGGGAGTCTTTGGCCAAACTTTAATCCTCACAGAATGCTTGCAAAATCTCAAGGGTAGGCGGAGGTAGGTGGAAGACAGAGGGGTATATTTGTAAACTGCAAATGATGAAGTCTTTTAACAATTCAAGCTGGATTGTTTGTGCTTAAAATAAGACTTAGGCATGCACACAAATACACAAACACTCTGTGATGAAAAACTTCAGTCTTTATTGTACAAACAGCTGTGTTTGCCTTTAAATGATGCAATTAAAAGAATGTTACAGATCAGTAGAGTGTGGCCTTAGCTAGGGTCAGCTTTTTGAGAATCAGAGAGAAGAGCAGCTGATGGGGTATGCCTTTTGAGAGACATCTAAAATGCTGTTCTTTCTCACAATTTTCCCACCTCCATTATGCCTTGTGGGCTGTGACATTTTGCCATTGATCACTGATAGAAGGTATGTTCTAAAGGCATTGGGCTTTGTATGAAAGATCAGGAGTACCCATATGTGAAGAGTAAGTGCTGGCATATTAATGCATTAGTGCACAATTACACATAACTCATTTTAGGTGTTAGGATAGCCAGCTGTTGGCCTGGAAAACCTGGGGAAGTACAGGTAGTAATATAAGGTTTGGTTGGGGAGTGGCTACTTATTGGTTTCACTCAACAATATATTTTTCTAGATGCAGGATCCTGATCTTTGAGGGAAACATCCCTCCTCTAATATTAAGTCCATGGAATTTCCATAGGCATGTGACCTAAACTTAGCCAATCAGAGCCTTACATTCTCCTGATCACTGTAATAGCCAGGTGACTTGAACCAAGCCAACAGGAAGCCTTTGGTAGACTTATGCAAGAGCTATGGGCACAGAGTTCTATTTTTGGGGGTTGCTAAGCTAGTAAGAATGTAAGGTTGGGACATCTGGTGGGGTGGAGGAATTGATGGAAGGAGAGCCTGTCAGAGAACAAAGTCATGGCAGAGGAAAGCAGAGTGGGGAGAGGAGAGGTACATGTTGTTCAGGATGTCATTAGAAGCCTTGGACTATGTCATGCCTGAAGACAGTTTACCCTTCACTTTTAAAATTTTATGATATAATGAAGTAATAAATCCACCTCTTTCCAACCCCTCTTTTACTTTTCACCTAAACTTGTCACCTGGGACTGACTCTTGACTGTTATATTTTGCTTGTTTGCTGCTCTTTTTCTCCCACCAGATTATAAGCTTTCAGAAAGCAAGGATTTTTGTCTTATTCATATTTGCATCCTTAGTATATAGCTCAATAGAATTTCAGGACTGAACCGTAGCAGCCAAAGAGAAGAGGTGCCAAGAGAGTGCTCTTTCAATAAAGTGGTCTTGGATGAGGAGATGATCAATCTTCAGCCCCCAGGGCAGAGGCAAGCTGGGTCTTTTCTCCAGGCTATTGTTCCCAGGACTTGGAGGACAATATTTGTATGTCCTGAGAAGAGTGCAGAAAATGAGCCGGAGATTGTATTCTAGAGGAAGACAGCTCATGGTGGTCATCCACAAGGAGTGGGTGAGTGCTGGTGTTAGTATCCAGAAATGAGATGCAGAACCAAAGGGGGTTGCAAGGAAAAGTTAGAATGCATGTCCAAGGGTCTAAACTTGCAAATGGGACTGACTGCATAGAGTCTGGAGACAGAATACAGTAGCTTTGGTTTGGCATTTTTTAGAAAGCTCAGGCCCATTCAAAGGGGATGAAGTGAGATGAGTAGGGATGAGAATATTGGGTCTCTTCCCAAGGTTGGTCCCAAAAGGGATAACAGAGACAGTGTTCCCCATTCTCACTGTTCTTCTGGAACTTTAAAATTTGGCGACAGATGTTGTTGCTACTTCTCCCCCAACTCTGCCTTTTGTAGAGGTTAATTAACTTGAGTAGGAGAGATGAGTACTGGGCTTTAGGTGCATCTCAGTATATCCTGGGTTATCCTATAATTATACACAGTCTCTGGAAGAGTCCCTTCCCAGCTACCCTAACTTCCAGAAAGAAATCCAACTGGCTGAGTCATCATGTCGTTCCCATCCACCAGCCAGGAGTGATGACTTCACGTTTCAAACAAGCTCAGGACATCTAGTATCCAACCACTTCTGAGCCCGGAGCTACATCCCTCATCAGACCCTTTGAGTCTGTTCCCCAGTCCCAGTCTCTAGCTGCGATGCTCCTGAACAGAGGCGGGCAGGATGCCTCCATGGCTGAGTAAGTTGAACATTTGCTAAGCCTGAACCTTAAGCGTTGCTGAGGGCAGTGGAACAGGCACCAGCAGCCAGTGGTTGCCCTTTTTCAAATTCTTAACCACATCTCAAGGGAAATGTATTCAGTTTCCCTCCTTCTTCATTTCCAGACTTCCCCAAATCCTTATTCTGTCACCATGCAAGAGATACATGAGGAAGTTGAGTCAATTTAGCTCTCCTTTTCCTATCTGGTGTATTCAGAGGGCGTAACAAAGAGCCACAAAACCTAGATTCTAATTCTCTTTAAGGCCTTTATTTGTTAGTCTTAGGAAAGAGCCTTCCCACTCTGAGTTTCAGTAGCTTGTTGATTCTGTAATTCTGGAAATTGATGATAAATGAAACCTCTCTCTCTCTCTCTCTCTCTCTCTCTCTCTCTCTGTGTGTGTGTGTGTGTGTGTGTTTGTGTGTGTATGGATTGAATGAAATACAGAAGTCCAGTCCAGGTCTGGGAGGGTTGAGCACTTGGCCTCTGTGTCTGGGTCTTGCCCTGTGAGATCTGCAATCTCTGGGTTGACCTCTGCCTCCCCTGTGTGCTCCCTCAGCCACATTTCCCACTAGATGCTGGGATTGTTTAGCTGGGAAATCTAAAATTGGCAATAACTTCAGAGGAGACCAAAATGTTGGGCCACCAGGGACCAACAGGGATTTCAATAAATGAAACTTCAACATTTAAAAGATTCAAGTCCAATTCCCTCAGAAAAGTTCCTGAAAATAAAGATTATCCACTTAAACACCCAAAGATAGCATTTACGGAAAAGGCACTTTGCAGGGAAATCAATCTTAATGTTGCCTTTCATAATTCCAAATCCCTTATGCTCTATTAAGAAGTGGCCCTTTAGCCTTTCATTGGGTCTTTGTCCACCAGGACCCTCCCCAACTGAACCAGTTTCTGCCTCGGGGCATCTCTTCTTTTCTGTAATGACAGTTATGGAAAAATTGAGGGATTAGTTGTGACACTGCCACCCTGTTCCGAGTGCTGCTATCAGGAAGGGCCCTGGTCATTTGATTCCATCTGCAAACCATGTTGAGGGAAGAAAGACAGTGATAGGAAAACACAACCTTCAGCACACATCCCTAACTTTGGATTTTCTCCTTGAACTCTCACACTGGGGTAGGTGTTGGGGCACAGTGGGTTAAGCCTGCAACATCAGCATCCCTTATGAGCACCTATTCAAATCCCAGTTGCTCCATTTCTGATCCAGCTCTCTGCTAATGCACCTGGGAAAGACGTAGAAGATGGTCCTGCTGGTCATATGGGAGACACAGATTTAGCTTCAGGCTCCTGACTTCAGCCTGGGCCAGCCCTGGCTGTTTTGTATATGAAGGCAGCGAACCAGTGGATGAAAGATCTCTCAGTCTCTCTCCCCTTCACTCTGCCTCTTTCCCTCTCTTTTCCTCTTTCTCTCTGTAACTGTGCCTTTCAAATAATAAATAAATCTTTAAAAAAGAACCCTCTCACACGAAGAATGGTTTTTTAGAATCCTTTGTTCACTGCTCATGTTCATGTTTCTGAGGAAAAGGAAGCAGAATGGTCATGCTGCCTTTGAATTAATTCTTTCTTGGAGGCTTAGAAGTTGGGACAATATCAGGTGGTAAAGTTCACAGTGACATTCCTTTCTTGCCTTAGATGATTTTGTTTTCATTGCAGCAGCATTTATATCCATTTGAAAACACGAAGACATATGTATGAAAGGCATAGTGTTTATTCATTCTATAGATATTTCTTAGTTGTATCATGCAGACTTGGGGTTCCTTTATAATAGGGTTTGGATTCCACTAGATGTGCTGTCTACAGATTAGAAATTGTTGTCCAGTAACAAAACAATGCAGTGATGTTGTGTATTGAGTGTTTCCTACATGTCTGTCACTATCGTGAGAGCTTCACATACCTATTCTGATCGATTAGCATGACAACATTATAAAATAGATAACCATATTATCTCCATTTTATACATGAGAAAACATAGGCTTGTAGAAGTAGAGGAATTCCTTCAAGGCCACATGAATAATAAGTGGCAGAGTTAGGATTTAGACCCACATATTTCTGATTTCAAAATTCATGTTATTAATCTTAGAACTGGCATTGGCATATTTTGCTACACAGCCTTCGTAACTGGCACTCTGAATTCAGCTCTTTGTGTCTTCTATACATCTTGGCACACAGAGGAAATTCAGGAAGCACTTCTTAATTAATTCATTGGTAGTGATAGTTTTTCTCTTGATTTGATTGTCATGATTTTACTACTTATTTCTAAATAGTGGCATTTTAACCTCCACGAGGATAAGCCATTGAAGATTTTGAATGGCCTTGGCTGACAAGCATCCTTTTGAGCTCTGGATTCCAAATCAGGAATTAATAGATGTCAGAGAAGGAAAGGAACTAGAGCTCCTGACTCTCAATTTACTTAGGGAGCTTGTTGATAATTATTTTATTTACAAACTATGAGTCATGCATCCCATTCCCCATGGCATTCAGATAGGCTCCCTCATTACCTGCCACCCTCATCATCATCATCATCATCATCAATACACATTTAAAGAGCATTTTGTGCTTACAAGACTGTTCTGGGTTCGGAGGATAGTTATAAAGAGATGTAATGTAGGTCCTGTCTTTAAGAAGCTTCCGATCCAATTCAGAAACCAGAGAAGGCATCAGTGTGGAGGTGCACTAAGCCTGGTCTTTCAGGGAGGGATATTGGCAGGAGAGAGCTGGTGATACCCTAGACAGAGAGAATAATGTAAGCAAAGGCAGAGAGATGGATATGTGTGTACTTAACGACATCCACATTTAAAGAAATGTAAGCAATGAAGGGGGTTTAAAAATTGTTACCCATCTTCAATATATTTTATGTGGTGTGAGGTTGGGATCTGATTTTATTTTCCTCCATAGGGGTGGTTAATTGTCCTAACACTATTTAAGGAATTAGTACTCTGTTTTCTCCTAATTATAAATAACACTTTTTAATATACCAATTTCTCTTAAAGACTTGGGTCTGTTTCTGGGCTCTGTTCTGTTTCATTGTTCTCTTTGTACCTGAGCCAGTACCACATTATTTAAATTCGCACAGCTCTGTAATATGTCTTGACATCTGGTAGGACAAGTACTCTCTCTTTGTTCTTTTTCAAAATAGTTACGGCTCTTCTTACACACTGACTCTTCCATTTGAATTTTAGAAGTTGCTAATCAAATTCCCTGAAAAATCACAGGGGGCATGAAGGGAATGCCATGAGGCATAGAGGGAGTGTAATGGGCCATGCGGCTGGGAAAGTAGTTTGAAGGTCAAATAATGGAGGTTTTGATTGTCCAGCCAAGACATGCAGAGTACACAGCATTTCTGGGCATTTCTAAGGAAGCTGAGACAATTTCTGGCACTCAGGCCCCTCCCTTAAGAAACTAGTCTGTAATGCCTTGCACGTAGACTGCTACAGACTGGCCAAAACACCCATGTCCCCAGAGCCCTGCATGGCCAGCTGAAGAGAGAACTCAGCCGATGTGGGAAAGCAAAGAAAGGCTTGTCCACTGCACCTGCTCAGAGCTCTGAAATGACCTGATTCTGAAGCCCCAAGGCTACTGCTCTCTCTCTGCCTGGGTCTTTTCATTGCCCCTACCCCTTTTCACAGGCAGCCCTCCCTGGCTGCCATCTGTCACAGTTACAGATGATTGGGCAATGATAAGGAGAGAGAGTCAGCTGCCCATTGTGTCTTCCTCTGAGGACTAACGTCAACCCTGGATCAGAAATCACGAGAAGCAACCCTGGCCTTTGGGTGAGGGGAGAGAGCACGTGAGTCCCTCAGATAAGCCTCTCAGGACAGGCCGCCCTCTCATCCATCCCGTTCCATTAGCTATGAGACAGAGACGTGAGAGCAGGGAAGGCCCTCGCTTCTGCTCGCCTCACTGGTTTCTCTTCTTTGGTTTTTATTTATTTCCTTAGTCAACAGGTATTTATCAAAGAATGTGCTACGCACCATGCACTGTGTAAACAATGTGACTGTAACAGACTTGGTTTCTGTCCTCAAGGAGCTTATAGTCTGGTGGGAGAAAGAGTCAGCAATTAGCGTTCTCTCTCTCTCTTACACACACACACACACACACACACACACATTTTTCTCTTCTCCTCCCAACACAGCTCTCTCTCAGGAAGCCTCCGCCAAGAATGGGGGAGGGAGAAGGGAGTGGTGCATCCACGCAGAGGACTCCAGGCACCCAGCCTGGCAGTGCTCCAATGGGTGACTGCTAGGTGTAAGGGGCCATCTGGAAAGGTCTTGGAAATCTTACCTGTCTTCTGCCTGTTTGGTTCTATCAGTGACTCCTGTCTCTCTTTCTGAGGATCAGATAAATGTCTCTGGTCTGAATAGCATCCCTCATTGAGTGGCATGAATTGTAGAGGGATGGAGGAGTTTTCTTTTTTTAAGCAAACAAGAGGAAAATGGTGAATGCCTTCTATAGCCAGAGGTGATGGGGAGGAAGACAGAATGTTCTGGCAGGAGAATTCTGACTTCCCAGAGGCAATCTGTAAAACATCCTCCCCAGAGGGGTTCCTGGAACTGGTGACCATGATGTGATGTGCATGATTGAAATTCTGGGCTGGATCTGCAGCCAGATGAATCTGAGAGACCAGGAGGGCAAGGACACATGGAAAAGGGGAAGAGGCTGTGGCGAGGCCTTGAACACAAGGCACAGGCAGTCTCATGGGCAAGAGGAAGGAGAGAGGAGCATGTGGATCCATGGTGCAGGTTCCTGACCAGGAAGGTACTAAGACGATCTGCGACATGGTTGCCAGAACTCCTTGATTAGGAAAACAAATAACAAACCAGAGGGATATCAATGAGGAGGGCATGGAGTGTCAGTTTCTACAGTTATAAGTAAATCAGTTCTGGTGGGGAAGGTGGAGTGGGGTGCAGAGAATGGTCGTTAATGATTTCTAATGTTTTTTCAACCTTTACTATCATGTGATTTTTCTTTTATTCCAATGGGGGGAAATACTGGGCTAGGGGGCTAGGGACTCTAGAGGGAAGCACTTTCCCCCCTGAAGTTTTACTTGTGGGAGTATATTATCTTTGAGGATAATAGATATCTTCCTATAATAGAGTTGCATAAGGTTATATTGATTAATGAACAAATGAGGAGTAAATAGAATATATGCAAAGAGCCTCCTTCCAGGTTAGAGATCAGATAGAACACGTGAAATAGTTAAAATAGTTCAAACAAGTCTTCCAAATAATCCAGTTCTGAACTCCGACGGCGCTGTGCAAATCCTGAGTACTGGGGACAGCTCCATGGTGCTGAAGCTAGAGCTATAATGAGGCGAATTCACTCACTTTCCCCAGTCATTATTTATCAATTCATTCACCCCACAAACATTTCCTGAGGGCCTATTAGAAGCAGACAACTTCTAGATACAGTAAGGAAGCAGAAGTATTTGAGTATTTTGAAGTTGAAGATAATCTAGAAGAAATAGCCAGAAACTTCTAAAACATTAGGTTTCCAGGGAAAACAGGAAAGAAAATCTAAAAGAAAGACTATTATTTCAGTTTAGAAATCTGAATTCAGAAACATTAGCTAAGTTTTTTTTTTTATTTATTTGACAGGTAGAGTTATAGACAGTTAGAGAGAGAGAGACAGAGAGAAAGGTCTTCCTTCCGTTGGTTCACTCCTCAAATGGCCACTACAGATGGCACTGCGCCAATCTGAAGCCAGGATCCAGGTGCTTCTCCTGGTCTCCCATGGGGTGCAGGGCCCAAGCACTTGGGCCATCCTCCACTGCCCTCCTGGGCCACATCAGAGAGCTGGACTGGAAGAGGAGCAACCGGGACTAGAACTGGTGCCCATATGGGATGCCGGGACTGCAGGGGGAGGATTAACCAAGTGAGCCACAGCACCGGCCCCGCTAAGTTTTTAAATAAAGACTTATTTTATTTATTCAAAAGGCAGAGTGACACAGAGAGAATGAGAGAGATATCTCTCATTGACTGGTTTACCCCTCAATGGTTGCAACAGCTGGGGCTATGCCAGGCTGAATCCAGGAGCCTGGAACTCTATCTGGGTCTCCCATGTGGGTGGCAGGGACCCAAGCACTCAGAGTATCCTCTGATGCTTTCCCACGGATATTAGCAGGAAGCTGGATCAGGACCAGAATAGCTGGGATTTGAATCTGTGTCCATATGGGATACCAGTTGCAGGTGGCAGTTTAACTTGTGCCGCAATTTTTTTTTATTTGAAAGGCAAGATTACATAGAGAGAGGAGGGAGAGAAAAAGAGAGAGAGAGAGAGAGAGAGAGAGAGAGAGAGATTCTGGTTCATTCCCTGAAAACCATCCACTGGTTCACTCCCCAAATGACTTTCACAGTCAGCATTGGGCCAGGCCAATGCTAGGAGCCAGGAGCTTCATTTGGTTCTCCCACATGGGTGCAGGGGTGCACACACTTGGGCCATCTTCTGTTGCTTTCCTAGGCATATTAGCAGGGAGCTGGTTCAGAAGTGGAGCAGCTGGGAATTGAAATGGCACCCATATGGGATGCCAGCATTGCAAGTGGCAGTTTAACCTGCTATACCACAGAGCCCCCAGTCCCAAAGTAAGAAACTTTGATAATAGGTATCATTTTGTCAGTGACTACCATAAGCCTGGTTTTGTGCTACATAACGGTGCATTCTGCCCAGAGCTTGCCTGTTGAGCTTGCAGAGGGGAAGATCAGCTCCTTTGCTCCCGTTCCTTTTCTAAGCGTCTCCTTGCCACCTTGGTCCTGGGGCAATACCACATGTTGGTGACGGGGAGCAGAGATGTTCCAGAACTATTTGAGATGTGTGAGATGCATTGGTTAGAGATCTTTTAGTGGAACAATAATCTCCTCAACTCATATACACAGAATCAAAAAGCTCACTAGCTCACAAGACTGGGAAGTCCAAGTAGAGATTTAGCTTCAGACATGCTGAATCTTGGCGGTGGTGGTGATGGGATTACCACATGATGTCGTCATGACTTGGTCTCTTTATCCAGTCTTCATTCTCTGCTTTGCTTTATTCTGAAAATGGGCTCCCATCACATGAGACAAGAGTGCTATTAGGAGTTCCCAAATCATACCCTCCTTGATTTGCAACACTAGCAGAAAATACCTTTTCTGTTCCAATTTCCACATATCAGTCACAGATAAGACTCTGATTGGCCCTCTTAGGTCACATGCACACTCTGATCAGCCTGCATGCTGTGGGGAGGGAAAGACACATAGGATATGAGAATGATATCTCAAATGGGGTCCATGGAAGTGAAGGAAGGACACCCTAAAGAACCAGCGGAAAGATGAGGAGTCAAACTGGACAAACACAAATGATAAACACCCTGGACCCCTACAATGGAAATGCTCCTCCCCAGCTAGATCAGGGACTTCCTAGATAGTTGTAGTCTCCTGGGGGTGGGTACTGAAGGAAACAGAGCATAGCAAAGGCAAGTGACCTTACTCAGTGGACTTTTGGAAACAGAGAAGCAGTTGTTGTCCCTGAATTTACCTGCAGATTTCACTTTCATAGGGCAGAGATCAAGCAGTATCCATATAACCTATAACCCACCTCTTAACACAACTCTGTAGTTTACCATTATCTCAGGGCTTCATAATAACTCTGGCAGGTAGTAAGAGCAGGTGTTACTTCCCTATTCTGCAGGTGAGGTAACTGAGGCTCTGAGATGCTAAATGACCTGCCCAAGGTCACTCTGTTCATTAAGTTGCAGAGTTGTGGCTATCAACTTGCTCTCCAGCATACTGAATTAATTAAAGGCCTATGAAAAAAACTCCAATGCGAACAAGATTGGTTATGTGATAAAGGACAAATTTCATTGGCCAGACAAAAAGCTGCAGAGGGAACAGCTCTGCCAGTTGGAAAGGCAAAATCAGGAAGCTTGGCCCGATTGCCCAAGAAGAGAACAAAGAAATAGCCAGAATTTATAGGCGTGAGAAGAGAAAAAAATCAAAGAAAGAAATGAGATGCAACCTGCAAAACACATAAAAGGAAATGGAAAAACATTCTTTAAAATACACCAGGAACAAGAGAAAGATAAGGGGGAATGTTTCTTCCTAATAGATGATGAGAGAAAGCTGATAATAGATGACACCAGAAATGCATAGGTTTTTAATGCTTTGTTCCTTGGGAAGCTGGAGCTAACTGCATACAGACTAGAAGGCAAGGACAACAACTGCAGAGCGGAGGGTGAAGGCACAGCACCTGCAGGAGGAGGAGGGTCTGGGATCACTTTTAGGGACTGGGGACCTACATGACCTCTGGTTGCACCCCACTCTTTAGAGACAATGGGGCTCAGTGTTAATGATGGGGAGTGAGCTGCCCAAGGTCACTCAGTGAGTGTTGGCAGAGCCAGAATCAGACCCTAGGCTTCTGGCTCTAGTGCATTGTGTTTTTCTGGCACCCATGGGAGATGGTGAGTCAGGGAGAGACAGTGATGGATCAAACAAGACATATAAAACCTAGTGTGAAAATTAGGCATGTGCACATATACCCTTGACTGAAGCCAGGGTGAGAGATGGGACTTAGGGAGGATCAGAGGTACAGAGTAAGAAGGAAGCTGCAATGATGTCAGAGTTGGGGTCTTGCTGTGGCTTTGGCCTCCAGCACTCTGCCAGCCTAGTTTTCCAGAGTCTTAGGGTCTTGGACTCTCCCAGTCTCTCTCTGGGTCTCTGGGTCATTCATTGTTGTCTGGTGCATGGAGATTGCCTGTCTTCCATTAGTTTGTTATTGTCACAAAAATGTTGGCTAACAAATTGCCCCAATACTCAGAGGCTTCAAGTGAAAAGCATTTAGTTAGCTTGCTATGGGTCAATGACTGAGACTGGGTTAAGCTTGGATGGTGATTATAATGGCAGGATTCTTTCCCGTCTGTAGGGAGATTGGCTTGCTGTTGGCTGATCCAGGATGGCCTCTACTAGATGGCTTGGAGGACCAGAATGAATGAAACAACTCAGCTCTCTAACAAGGCCCAGTAGGTATCTTCTCACAGCATAGCAGAGAGGTGCATGATCAATGAGCTCAACTGTGCCATGAATGGGAACACACAGGCACTTTCCAAGGCTCTGAAAACACATTTGGTAACATTTCATTGGCCAAAGCAAATTATATCACCAAGTCTAGAGTCAGAGTGGGCAGGGCTATAAAACAACAGGGCAAGGAGCACAGTTCACCAATCGGTCTACCACCATGCCTCTGTTCCCAGGGTCTTTTCCTCTGCTGCCGTGCTCTGCTCCCAACCATGCTGGCCCTCCTGAATGGGCTACTTACCTGGCTCCAACCCTCATGCTTTGAGTGCAATCAGAAACGACAAGGTGAGTCTTAAACACTGCTTCTGCCCAGCTAGACTTATGGGTATCCCTATTTAGGCTGGTTTGCTTTTCCAAGCACAGTGATGAGGCCACAGATGCCCAGAACTTGTCTGCTGCCAACATAGTCTCAGAAGCAGTATCCTCTAAAGTTCTTTTAGCTGGAAGTTCCTAAACCCCTGGGCGCTCATCAATTGCTATTCACTTCTGAGTCTCTCCTGCCCATGGACAGATAGCAAGAAGAAGCCAGGTAGGCCCTTTTCAGGCTTTGTCCTGTGCCCACACCACCCTGGATTCTGCCCTCTGTCCTCTGCGAGTGTGTTATGGGCTGAACTGTGCCTCACTCTCAACACTGTAACTCTCACTACCTCCTAACACAACTGGTTTGGGATATGGAGGTTTAAGTTAGAACGAGCTCATGAGGGCGGGCTATAACCCCATAAAACTGGTGTCCTCATGAGAAGAGGAAATTTGGACCCAGAGAGGTAAGAGAGATCATGTGAAGATGCAGGGAGATGGCAGCCCTCAGCCCAAGGAGAGAGGCCTCAGGAAAAACCAACCGTGCCAACACCTCGATCTTGATTTCTGTGCCCAGTTGAAGGTGGCCCTAGAAAACGAGAGGGAGAAGCCAGGTCTCGGATGACTGCCTGAGACACCAGGTGTTTAGAGAAGGTCTTCCCCCAGCACCACACTCCCAGACCCTGACACCAGAAAGCACGCAGAGGAGACATCCATCTGTGAGACCACCTGCTGGGTTCCATTCCGACTTCCCTGCTTACCTAGCCGCTGGTCAGAGCTTACTGATGTGGACAGACCCTGGCTCTTGCTTCCCCTAAGAAGGCCAGGTTTGACTCCTCTACCCTCTATTGCCTGGCCCTGCCCCCCTTTCCTGCCCCTCATCTCCATCAGTCCCTTTCAAGCCACCCATCCCTTCCTGGCCTGGGATCCCAATGCCAGAAGAGCAGCTCTGGATTCCCATGAATTTAGGATGCCAAAGTGTTCTTCCTCCTATCATCTTCAACAACATAGACTATCCAACCTTTTTCCTAGAGGACAAAAATGATGCCATATAATTTGAGAAGGCAGAGAAAGTACATGCTTCATTATAAGGCAAAGAATCAGGAGCCATTTTGAGTTCTAAAGCAGGAGAAAAGCACAGCAAAGGGTGCGTTTGTTGGGAGCTGAGGCACCATTTAGGACTGGAGGCTGGGGGATGAGCCAGGCAGCCACTGCACGGCAGAGGTGGAAACAGCCCTAGACTAGGAGTCACAGGACCATGCTCTGAACCCATTCCCATCAGTCAAGTCTTGCACTTGAACGCTCTGTGCCATTCTGCAGGCTCTGGGAATATAGAATTGCACATGGCAGACCTGGACCCTGCCCCCTGGGGCATTCACTTTCTTGTGAGACACTGGGCAATTTTCAGTGCTGAGCCTCAGTCTCCTCGTCTATGGTTCCTTCCAATGTCCTTTCCTGCTCTGTAACGCCATCAGGGCTGCTCCTGGGGGATGAAGTGATGAGGACCTGGATCACAACACTGGGAGTTGTAGAAATGGGAAGGGAGGGGTGAATCCAGAAACATTCTCAAGAATGAGCTGACTGAGTGTTGGAAATGGCTGAGCCAGGAGAGGCAAAAATGACTGAAGTGTTCCACCTGAAGGTGTTGCTGATACAGAAAAAGGAAACTGGAAGAGGGGAAAAGATGAACACTGACCCTAATTCAATTATGTCAAACTGAATTTCAAATTCAAATTTCAATTATATATATATATGTACACATACACACACACACACACACACACACACACACACATAAACGTGTGTGTGTGTGTGTGTGTGTGTGTGTGTGGTCAAAACTGTGTTTTTTTCCTTCAAAGAGGGAAAATTAAACTTTAAGCATTAAAAGTGGTATAGACAAGGTAGAGCATGGGGGAGGCCTATAGAGGCACGTGAGGGAAAAAGATTCGGAGGTCCTAGTAGAAAACAAGCTAACTCCAGTGCAGAAATGAGCACTGGGAGCAAAGAACCACAATGCGGAGGTGCAAGGAGACAGAAATCACCACGCAGGGGCCATTCTCTGTGCGTGCTGGAAGCCATGGGGCTGGGAAGGAAAGTTGGCAGGTCTTTGCTCCCTCCCTGGAGATGGTGGCCCTGAAGCCCATCCTTCTTAACAACCCGTTTCTTCCTCTTCTAAGGGAGCTTAGTGCCTGGTAATTCAAGCAAACCACAAGTGCCTGCCATTCAGTCAAGGCGACAGGCATTATTGTAGTATCCTGTATGTTCCAGGTGACAGGCCAGCTGCTGAGAACGCAGCAGTGAATGAGAGAGGGGTCCCTGTTCATAAAGTTAGAATGGGGGCAGGACAGGGAGGCAGGTACACAACGGACTCTAATGCAGGGAGTCTGGGGCTTAACCCAGTGCTCAAAATGGTATTAGAGCAAAGTGCTGGTAAGTAATTCAGACAGTGGGGCTCTGGGAGGGCCTCATGGAGGTGATGACACTGGAGCTGGGCCTTATGTGCAATCTGTCTTGGAAAAGATAAGCAGACTATAAGGACTTACAGAAGCCTCACCTGCAGACTTTTCTGGGAGGATGGCAGCTTGGGGAGTAGAGAATGTCCTAGGCCTGGGGTATACTCAAATTTGGAGAGGGCTTGGTGGGGGTTGGGGAGATCTTCCGACATGGCCCTGGATGTCTAAGCACCCACAGAGGACAAGACCAGATGCTCTGGTTTCACTGAAAAGGGAGTGGTGTCACCATCCAGAAGACCGGAGAGGCTGCTCTGGAGGGAGGGGGTGGTGGTCAGGCAGAAGGGGCTTCAGGGGGAGAGGCAGCAGCAGGCAGGCAGGCGGAGCTGGGAGGTTTCAGACAATGCTGTTGTTCAGAAGGGTGAGACCGGCCAACTCCGCAAAGGCGTGGAAGGCTCGGGAGCCGGAGGGACAGTGCACTGATGAGCTGCTTGGGCAGTGATGCGAGGAAAGGAGCCGGGATGGCAGCTGAAAAGACACGTAGGGTCAGCAGAGGGGGGAGGCAGGCAGCAGCCTGGGATTCTCAGCTCCTACCTAAGCCACCCCATCCGAGGCCTGGGGCTGGAGGTGAGGGACTGCTGGGTTTGACGGGATCCGCACCGCTGGGGTGTGGACCAGCTGCAGGGCTCAGAGCAGGGTGGGGAGTGATCAGACTGGAACACACACAGCCGAGCTTCTGAGGCCGTGCGGCTGACCGGCTGCAGACTGCTTACCTGGCAGGTAGCACAGGCAGGGAACAGGTGTGAAGCCCACCCCACCCCCCCGCCATGCTTCTCCCCTGGGATCTGTCTTTCTCTTCCTCTCCTCCTCCCTGCTTCCTCCCCCTCATTCCCTCATCACCTCCCTTCCTTCCATGCAACACAAATTTATTAAGCATTTATTACACTTATACTAGGCTTTCCTCTGCACAGAGCCCTAGAGATCCTTTTAAAGAGAAAAACTCAGGCCCTTTTCTAGTTATACTCAGCCTGGCTCCCAGCCCAGAGTCTCTGGAAGACCCCATCTGCACGGCACACAGGCTGGGCCAGAGAGATCACGCTGCTGCTCGCCTCTTTTGCCCACTCCCCAGATCGATGGCATACCAGAGGGGATTCTGAGGTTCTCGGGCGGAGTCTGCTCCTCACATGAGCTGGTTTCCTGCTTGGCCATATTATCTGCACTGCCAACTTTACCTTCTTTCTCCCTCTTTGTTTAACTTTAACTCCTGCTCTTTCCTCAAGGTTCTGAGTGGAAGTGGGGGTGGGGGTGTTTCAACTGGGAGGGTTATTAATAATAATAGTAGCTGCTGTTTACTGAGTAGTTCTAGAAATGCCAGGTACTATGTTAAAGAAATAACCTTATTTAATCATGAAATAAGTAAGTATCCATAAGGTAGAAATTGTTCCTCTTTCCCCCATTTTCAGATGCGTGCACAGAGGCTAAGTTGCCTAGGGTCACTCAGCTACCATTCGGCAGAACCTGTATTCCAGGCCAGCCTTACCTGATGCTGAACCCGTGTAGCAAACACCACACTGTACTCACATTTTCAGCAAAGACGCACAGGTGGTCTCTCCCTGGGGATGAGCAACCAGACAGGCCCATTCCCTTCTGAGCCACCCCCGTCCCTTGTGAGTCCATCCACCTTTGGATGGGCAACCAGACGCGGCTGTGTGCCCACATACGGGGGTCATTTGGCCACCGGCTTTTCAGAGCAAGGCGAGGCAAAGGTAATTTAGCAGCAAAAAGGACAGAGCTCAGACACATAGAACACCCGAGGACAAGGGCAAGGGAGGGAGTCAGTTCCATTTTTCAATCCTGGTGACTTTATTGGCAGGACAAGGTAACCAAGCGTTGCCAAAGCTAGTTCATCAACCTCCTGCACGTCCCTCTCTAGCAGCAGCTGCAGCTCCATCCTGACCCAAGCAGGTTGCAGTCCCAGGGGCACAGGTTAGTGCCTCTGCTGTGAGTCTGTGTTTGCCACCTCCTCTCCCTCACAAGCCCCCGGTTTCCCGCAGACAGTGATCACCGTGATATGGACAGCATTCGAGCACATACGTTGCGTCTTCACAGGCGCCCTCTCCTCTGGGACATCAACTCCCCTCTGCATGCGCAATGAGACGCTAATCCCATGCATGCTTGGTGGTCCTGCAAGGCCTGGAGCACATTCTGAAAAGCTACTCCCTGTCTCCTTGTCCGCATTCAAGTCTTCATCCATCTCCTCAGCTGGATTTGAACCCCAAGCCCTTGCTTTTTGCCTGCATGGGTAGTCTGCACAGCTATAGGTAGACTTCACAGCAAATAGCGTGAACCCCACTTCAGGTATGGAGAGGCCGAGGCCCTAAGAGTGATGTCTTGAGTGAGGTTACACAGCTGTAAATGGAGAAGCTAGGGCTCTCTCTGCTACACTGTGCTGTCTCCTTCCTGCAGGGACAGGGTTCTAGGTAGTGGCAGGTGTAGTGGGGAGGACTCAGGAGAGGCACAGAGGTAAAACAGTAAGTGACAGGCCATCCTGCTGGAGGACAGATAGGGACAAGCTGAGGCCTCTTGGTCAACAACAGAGCAGGCATCAAGACAGAGGCACTGAGGCGGTCTCTTACCTGGGTCAGGGCTGGGGCCTTAGGGACTGTCTTATAGGAACAAGCACAGAAGGGGTTTCAGGGTCCCATTAGTTGACAAAGCAGGCATCAGGACTTCAGGAAGAGCCATTGGTGGGTGGAGAAAAATTGCTTCCAGGCCTTGGAACCCTGGAGTGAGGGCAGGCTTCAGGGCTCTAGGGGGAGTACTGAGTGGCCTTTAAGGAAAGCATGGAGCCTGGGAGCTGGTCTCCCATGATCATCGGGGTAAGACGGCTCTGTCTTCACCATCAGATCCTTTGAAGGAGACTTGGCAGGAACCAGAGGTCCACTCTCCTGGCAGAGGCTATGATCAAGTCTCCCAGGCCAGGGCTACCCCTCGGGTCAGGCTCCTGGGCTTCAGTAAGGCAACCACCAAACAGCAGGCAGTTCTTGGCTGGGGAGCACTTGGCTCATTCATGAGGGTGCCACCCTACTGATCTAATCACCTCCCAAATGCCTCACCTCCTAACACTGTCACAGCAGGGACCAAGCTTCAGCCTATGAATTTTGGGAGGACACAAACTTGCAGACCACAGCAAATCCCTACTGTCCTTTGGTTCTTTGCACCTTGGCTTTGATCCACATCCTCATGGGAGACTTGCCCAGCTCCCCCACCTAGAGCTAGTCTCCTGCCTAGATCTTATAGCTTCTGGCACTTCTTCACCATAGGATTTTCTCAAAGTTTGCAATTTATAGATTCATGTAAGTGTGTTAGCTTTTTTAAAAAAATAACAAAAATATCCAAGGCAACTAACTTCATAAAGGAAAAAAAGGCATCAAGGCATCTTTGGCTCACAGTTTTGGAGGTTCAAATACAAGATTGGGCAGACTCACTAATTCCGTCTCTGATGTGGGTTGCAGGTGGCAGGTGGTGTCGGTTCAGGGGCAGAGCCACGTGGTGAGCCAGGAAGCAGAGAGAGAAAGAGAGGCTGGGCCCTACCTGGATCTGGAATCTCTAGGCTGGAAGTGGGATTATCTACTCTGGGTTGGTTATAACCAGTATTCTGTTGAGAATTACCTTCTAAGGGCATCCCATCATGACCTAAGGATCTCCCCTAGGCCTACCTTTTTAACATGTGATTGAATTAAATTTTTGCCCTCTTAGACCCACTCTCTTATGAGGTTGGGGTTTACATGTCTGCATGAGCCAATATTCAAAGCACAGCAGCGTGTTTCGTTTCTGTAGGTTTCAGAGGGCAACCTCCACCTGGTATGCTCACTAGTATCCTCGTACCTGGGCACTCAGCAAAGGCCCAACTCTCGAGGGTCAGCACGTTCTGCCATGGCACCAAGCCAGACACAGCAGTGCCCTTTGCACTGTGCTGACCTCAGATCTAGGAGTCTGCAGGCCAGACGTCAGGTGTCCGTGGGCTGACAGGGCCACCAGAGCCTCTGGGAATGGGTGAAGAATGCTCAGAGAGCATTTGGGGCCATTTCAGGGCATTCCAGGGGCATCCAGTCAATCATTTAAGGAACTCAAGTGGCCGTTGCTGTGGCTGCCCACCGTCTGAGCCAAAGCTCCATGTTTTGGCCGGTTTTCCCCTCTAACGTCATCCAGTAAGAACGGCTACATGATGTGGCCATGACCATTGCTGAGTGCACTTCTTTCATTTGAGGCAGCCATCCCTGGGGGAGGCAGGGCAAGGACTGTCACCCCCACTTGTAGGAGGGGAACATGAGACTCTGAGAGTGCGGGGACTTACCCTGGTCACAGGCTTGCAAGAGAGAGCGAGCCTCTCACCCTGGGTTTCCAGCTCCTGGGGCAGTGGTCTTCGCTGGAGGAGACCGTCATCAGGACATGCTTCTTCCTTGTCCAGCAGCTCCAGCCCAAGACCCCCTGGAAGCCCAGGGCAGCTGTATTGTTCTACAGAGTGGAGGTGACAGTTGGGGATTGGGATAGTCCGCTGGCAATCTCTCATCTGCTCAAATGAAACTTCTCAGGGGTGTTCCCGTGCGCTAGGCACAATGCCGGGTTACCCTCTTGTTCCTCCTTCACTCGTTCAAAATCCCATGAGAGCTGACCTGGAAACCCATTTTGCAGGTGCAGAAACTGTGGGCCAGAAAGCATGCGTGATTTTCCCTGGATCACCCCACTCGCAGCCCTCTGGGAGTCAACCCTCCGTCTGTCTGACTTTGTCATCCTGCTTGTCACGACCACGTTCTCTGGAAAGAGCTCAAGAGAGAGACAGACTGTACGTGCTGGGTAACGGTTTTCCTTCCCCAGGCAGGAGGCGGCTGCTCTGAGACACACGAGTCAGTCTCTCACCCCCACAGCTCCCTGCACATGAACTGAACCACGAGGACTTCTTCCCCAACTTAACTCGTCCCTGTGCGGGGCAGGCCATACCCAGAGAAAGTTTATTTATTATTTTGCCCCCAAAAGAGATGGGAGCCACCGATGAGGCATTTGTCAAAGGTGAACAAACAAACAAGCAGGCAAGAAGAACAAAGAGGAATCAGTGGAATCAGGGCGAGGAGACAGGAGTCAAGGGGATGGTGGACGACAGAAGACAGAATGACTCAGGAAGAGGGATGGGTGCCCTGGGGGGAGGGGTTGGGGACAGGACTGGATTGGTGAGCTGCAATTTGTGAAGTTTACAGATAAATCTTGGTCCTTTCAGCAAAGCTTATCTGTAATGGGCTCGGCTCGCTGAGGCCCCGTCTCCTGTAGACATAAATCATTTTCTAATTTATAACATGAATAATTGATTTTGCCTCTGTAGTCTCAACAATAAATCTCCCGATCACACATGCATAAGAAAATAATAATAATGAAAGCGATCAGGATATGCTGCCATCGATTAACTGTGAGAGGGGCCACTTGACTCGCAATTCATGTTTTAAGTGTTCCAGGTGGCACTGTGCCCACAAGCCACTTCTGCCCCTTGCCCCTGCGCTCTGCCCATCACTAGGGAGTGGGAGGGAGGCAGAGGGGAAAGGGGAAGAGGGAGGAAATCCGGGCACTGGCCACAGCTGGAATCCTCATGCAGTTAGCAGCTGTTCACTGAGCATCTTTACCTGGAAGGTCCTGGCCCAGGTGATGTACAGGGCAGAGCAAGACCTGGTATTTGGCTTACAGAAGTTTCTGATGCTGCTAAAGGACAAAGCTGGGACACGCGGCCGGATTCCAGAAGTGACCAACAGGGAGAGAGGCTTTCACTTCCAAGCCAGGGGTTCTGCGGTCCTTCCTGACTTCTTCTCCTGCCTCCACACTGGGTCCGGCAGTTTCAGTCCTCACAAGGGCCCCTCCGCCGCCTGCTACTGCAGCCAACTCCATGCCCCCATCATGTCTGTCCTGGCATGAATGACCTCCTATTGGCTGCCCTGCATCCCTCCTACCTTCACCCCATTCCCTCTCCTGCAGCCACAGTGATCTTTGAAGGCCCAAGTGGTCCTTCCCAGGCCCTCAGGCTCAAGCCTCCCCAAGACTGGACAGAACGTCCCTGGGAAAGCACTCCCATCTGTCACGTCAGTCTGCCCCTTCCCATCACTCACAGTCACTTCCTGTTCAATAGTTCTAGATGATAAAGTGCAGGAGGCCAACAGCCACATCTTCCTCACCACCATTTTCTCAGGGCTCAGTATGGTTTCCCAGCACATATTAGGTGCTCATTAAATGCTTGTGGCATGATTAGATCAGGCAGTCTCCTGCCTCTTATCTCTGTGGATCACATTACTCAAAACAACCATTTCAAATGCCATGGCCTGGTTCATTTTCTGTTCCGAAGCATCTGTAGCCGCCAGGCCCTGTGCAAGAAGTCCTAAAACCCCAGGAAACTGAGCTCCTCAGTCATTCCATTTTCATGTTTCCTGAGTCCTCAGGGGCTTGCTTGCAAAAGCTCCCTCGCCCTTTAGCACTGGACTCAAATACCAACTTCATTACTGCACTCATCGCCTTGCTATAAACCTGCCCATGGCTCTCCTTTGCTATTAGATGGAAGGCAGGGTATTGGAAAGTTTTAAATGGAAGAGTGTTGTGGTCAGGTCTGGGTTTGGACTGAGGATTCTTAAGGCTTCACGGGGGACTTGAGGGGGATGGGACGGAAAGGAAGTGGTTTTTTCACTCTGAACACCCCTAGCCCAGTGTCTACATACCCCTGGAGCTGAGGGCTTGCTCAGGGTCTCACAGTGATTCATCATCAGACTTAGATTCTTACCCAGCTGATGCCAAGGCTGCTGTCATTTTATCCACTCAGTTATGCTGCTGATCCGGCCCCCGGGACTGTGGTTTCCCAGCTCCCTGGATCCCTGGCCTGAATCCCAGGGTCTCCTTTACAATGGGAGCTAAAGATAGAAGCCACTTCTATGGAGTAAAGGAAAAGGCAAAAGACCCAGGCAAGGTTTAAGTGGACAGACGTGATCTCTGGAGGGCCCTCTGGGGAGCAGGAGGATTGCTTCAGGAGCTGTGAGCACGTGGAACAGGAGTTCTGCGACAAAGTGGCCCTGAGGCTTGGTTCTCTGCCCTCACCCACCCACAGTCCCTCTCCTTACACCTTTCCTGGCTCTGAGCCCACATCTTGCCCGCTGTTCTGTCCACATCCCTAAGAAGGGCCTGGTAGCCACTGCACCAACTCGGAAGCACTAGAGACAGCTAACGGGCCATGAAACCAAACCCAAAGAATGCAGTAGAGGATGGGGGTGCAGCAGGGGAAGGCAGTGGCACCCCACCATCTCGAGCGGCAGGCAGCTCTTCCTGGCCAGCACTCCCTGCACATCACTGCTCCCCTGCACAGGGCGCTGAGAATGCCTTAGATGTGCCCAGGCACCTGCCCTCGGAGGGGCCCAGTCCCTCACAGAAGAAGCTTGATCCTAGACTCGCTACCTTACGGCACCCATGCCCTCATAGTTATAATGGTAACTGTCAAAAACAAGTAGGGTTCAAAATGAAAATAAAAAAACGGAGATGTAATTCCACACAATGAATCACATAAACCTTAAGTGAGCAGCTCGATGACCTTTTCGATTTGTGTGCACCATGTGGCCATCACCCAGACCAAGCTGGGACGTTGCCAGCACTCCACAAGGGCTGCTCTGACGCCTTCCTAGTCAGTGCCACCACCCACCCCACCCCAACCCACAAGGGTGACCGCTCTTTCTGATTTCTATCATTACAGATTAGGTGATGTGCTTTTGGAATTTATGTAAAGTCATACTCTAGTGTTCTCTGGTGTCTGGATTCTTTCTCTTGCAGGATTTTGTAAGGATCAAATCCAGTGAAACATGGTCAGGACTGACTAATGATGTTTCGGTCAACAGCAGACTGCATATAAGACAGATGAGATGATAAAGCAGCAGAAATTCCTATTCCTTTTTTAGATTTGGGAGGTAGAGAGACAAACAGAGGAGAGAAAAAGGGGACAAGGGAGTACTCCTGTCCCCGGGTTCTCTCCCCAAGTGCTGCAATAGCTGGGGCTGGGCTGGAGCCTGAGCTAAGCTAGGAACTCAATCCAGGTCCCCTCTGTGGGTGGCAGGGACTCAAGTTCTTGAGCCATCACCTTCAGCCTCCCAGGGAACTCAAATCCAGATACTCTGCTATGTCCCATTAACATCTTAACCACAAGGTCAAGGGCCCAGCCCTTACCCAGTATTTTTGCTGTATCTTTTTCATGTTTATATTCACATATACCACTGTTACAGCTGCCCACAGTACTCAGTGCAGCAGCATGCTGTACAGGTTTGTAGTCTGGAGCGACAGGCTGCCACATGGCCTGGATGTGTGGTATGCTATACTATCTAGGGTTGTGTAAGCACACAGTATGATGTTTGCCCAATGATATTGCCTAACAATATCTAAGAATGTATCTCCGTCTTTAAGTAATGTCTGACTGTAGCCCATCTTAGAGCACCTCATATCTAGCGTGCAGTAGGTGCTCCGTGAATATTCAAGGAGGCATGGTGCAATCTGAATAAGAAAGATTGGGTTTTGGCATGGGCATCTGGCACAGTGGTTAAAACAGTGCTTGGAACACCAGCATCCCATAATGGAGTGGCGGGTTCAAGTCTTAACTCCTCATCCAGCTTCCTGCTAAAGCACATCCTAGGAGGTAGCAGGTGCTTGGATCCCTGCCACCCACGGGGAGATCTGGACTGAGTTCTAGTTTCCCGGCTTCGGCCTGACCCAGCCCCAGCTGTTGTGAGCCTCTGGGGAGTGAATCGGCAGATGGAAGATCTCTGGGTTTATCTCTTAGTCTCTCTCTGTCTCTGCCGTTCAAATAAAGTGAACATAAATAATAAATAAAACAATTGCTTAAAGGTGAAGAAAGGCTGGGCTTCAAAACCAGCCTGCGTCTTGCTGGCTCTGTGACACTTTCAGTCTTGATCTTCCTACCTGAAACAAGGGGTAATCATTGCTACCTCCTGGGGTTATCACAGGGTCTAAATGAGAAAAAGAAGGCAGACAACCTAACAGTAATGCCCAATAAACGTCCATTCTGCGCCTGTCCCAACCATGGGGCTGAAGCCAACGCCCCAGACCTTGTTCTAGAGATCCATTTACTTTGCTATATTCCAGTGGTTTTCAAATTACGTTTCCTGGAGCCTCGGGATTCTGCAGTAATGAATCAGAGGCTGCAGAGGAGAGGAGAGCAAGGGAAGGAGAAAGCTCAGTAGATAGGATTTGAGTTTCCCTCATGGGTCAACTCTACTTTCATCTGCTTGACAAGGTAGGAGATGGCATTTGAAAAGAGTTATGCTTCCAAAAATGGTTTGGAAACCGTTCTTCTAGTCCAAAACCACAGAGCGCTGCCCAACGGGTCAGTCAGATACTGTGTAAAGGGGGAACATGAATGAGAAATCATCTATGCTAATTGGTTACAACGTCCTGAAAATCTCACCAAACCAGTGCTCTATACTTCAGGGCAGGGGTACCCTAAGACACAACCTGAAATGAAATAGTTTTTTTTTTTTTTTGCTTTTTAATTTTGCTCAAGTTATAAATTGCTTTTTAGGGATATCTGCATTTCAATTTATTTTATGAACTGTAATACAAGAATAAAGTAAAATTTTAAAAATCTTTCATGATTCTATCACTTTAATGTGACCATTATGAAGCTCGTTTTTAAAAAGCCATAATGGATATCTGTTGTTTTTGTCTGCCAGCTGCTCTTTTGCCTGCCCACCCCCTCTGGTGCCAGATGCCATTTTTCCACTATGGAGCCACCTCTTGACCACTCTTTGCCCATGTGGGATCAACCTCATTCCAAGAACACAGATAGGACCCAAGGAATTCTATACCCTTGCCCATGGTGATTGTTCAGGGAAGGGCCTCACACCTGTGAGACCAGTGAGATTCTCTCCGGGAGCTGTTTTTGAAATCAATGGAAAAGCAAACTCTCTCTTTATTAGATTTTAAGATTGAGCTGCTGGGGGCCACTATGTTCGTAAGGCCTGCTTGGAAACAAACCAACAAAGGGCTGGCACTGTGGTACAGAGGGTCAAGCCTGGGAAAGCAGTAGAAGATGGCCCAGGCACTTGGGCCCTTGCACCTACGTGGGAGACCCAAAGGAAGCCTCTGGCTCCTGGCTTCAGATCAGCCCAGCTCCAGCTGCTGCCATCCAGGGAGCAACCCAGTGGATTGAAGACCTGTCTCTCCCTCTCTCTGTAACTCTGTCTTTCAAATAAATAAATAAGTCTTCAACAACAACAAAAACAAAAAACAAACAAACAGAAACCAGGAGGGCTGCTTGAGAGTAAAAGCAAAGTGCAGGGAAAGAGCTGAGGGATGAAGAAAGGCCAGGTTCTGATCCCATTATCTCAGCCCCTGGATCCAGCCATGCCTGACAGTGACATCCACATCCAATTGTGGACATTTCAACTGCTGAGACAGTAACTTAAATATTCCCCCCATGCCAGTTTGAGTTTGATTTCTTTCATCTGCCACCAGTAAACTCTGCTTACTGTACAAACAGATCAAAGCGTAATCATGTAAGTGCATTTCCCTTCAGAGTGGTCACCTTGGGAAGCAACACTTATACCAAAGTAATTTTTAGAAGTCCTCACCGAGATAACCCTTCGTACCAATCTGACAGTACAGCCGTCGTCTGGCTTTCTATCCTTAGGAGGGAGGGGATGATTATTGTGTTTGATCTCTTACTTTGTTCACCAGACTTAACTCTGATTGATCATCTCCAAAACTCCCGTCTACCGTCGGCGGATGGAGACTGGCTGGCTGGAGCGCCAGCTGAGAATGGGTCGCGGGCACATCTGCGAATCGGTGTTTTGCTTTTCAAGGTGAATGGGAGGAAATTAATTTGCATAGATGAGTTGTAGTATGAAATATCAGCCTCATTATCTTTAGTCATACCTCAAAAATAACTGCAATGCTCTTCCCTTGGCCTCTTTTGCTCAGAGAACCATATGGATTTCATCTCTCCCTGGTCTTGATGGGAGGACTCATATTCCCATTCACAAATAAGAAAAGCAAGACAAACTGAAGTGTTTTTTGTGTGTGAAGCTGCATATGTGCTAGGATCCTGAAGGTTAAATGGAATCACTCAACAAAGAGAACAAGCAGGAGGCAGAAGCAGGGCATGGATCTCGGGACCTGGCAGAAATAGAGGGGGCCAGAAGAAAGATGTGGGCCATGGGAGGGAAGGATCGAGCAAAAATGGTGGCCCCCCAGGAGCAGGCTGAGGCCAGCTAAGACCAGACAGGATACGGCTGCACTGGCAGCTCCTCCTCTGGCCGCACTGGGTTGTGCATTAGGCCCGGCTGCACCGCCTGCGCTCCCTGCAGAGTTCTTGTCAGTGTGTGCACGGCCCGAGGAGCAGTCCAGGAAGGACTCCAAGCTCCTGGCTTCCAAGTGCTGCCCAAGAAGAGCCTTCTCACCCTGCCGAGAGGTTTACTGCATCCAGGCAGTGTAATCCGCCCAAGTAGTTGGGCAGGCCCTGGAGATAATAAAGAAAGCAGGTAACAGAGTGGAGCTGCAAAGCCTTTAATACACAGCATTAAAGGGTAATGGGAAAATCGATGGGACCATACAACAGGGTCACCCCAACGGCCAGCAGTGCTGCCACTAAGAGGCCAGTTGGTGCTCCAGCCTCTGCAAGGCTGCTGGACAGGGCCCTAGCACGGGGCCCCAGCCTGAGCTCTTCAGAGCTCTTGGCATCATGGTCTCTCAGACTTTCTGCTTGGATCAGAATACAAGGGGAGGCCTTCTTCGACCCCCTGGGTACACCCCATCCTCTTAGCCTTGGCCAAGTGACTTAATAAGAGCTACCATTTATTGATCACTTTCTGTGGGCCATGCTCTAGGTTAAGAGCTCTCTGAATTGTTGCATTTAATCCTTACAACTCTATAAATTAGCTACTATTGCCATAGTTTCCATTTCACATGTAAGTAAAGTGAGGTCCAGAGAGACACTGTGCCCTTGGTCACTGGCTTGGAGAGAGGGTGGGTGGATTAGCACAGATCATAGCATGTGGAACAGCTGGAAAGGGTCTCGCTGCAAATGAGGAACCTTCAAAAAGGTTTACAGAAAATGGAATTCAACCTGTTTATTTAGGTGCAAAATTTTTAAAGCCATGCATACTTTTTTCATAATCTGCATTTTCCCTGAACTTCTCTGAAGATCCCTCTATGCATGGAATTCAAACTTTTTTTTTTTTTTACATCAAAACAAACATCTTTGAGTTCCATTTTCCATGAACTTTCTAAAGTGCCCTCGTAGCTGTCCTGACCCCTGAAGTTAGAGAAGTGGAGTGACCTGCCCTGGACCCATGGCTAGCTGGCAGAAAACAGGGTTATAAAGCGGGTGTCCTGTCTTTTAGCCCTGTGTTCTCTGTCCCCATTATATCACCTGATCATCTCCTTCCACAAAGCACACACTCCACTGGCTTTGGACTTTAGAGTCATTCATTGTAATGAAAGGAATGGCCATTTAGGAATTGTTTGAATTCAGGGCAAAGTTACTAAAGACAGTCGCTGTGTTCTGGGGGTGCAGGTGCTAAGAAGGGCTGGTTTCTGTCCTTAAACACCTACAGCAACTGGCTAGAGAGAGAAAAACAAGCAGTCACCCCCACCCCAAACAAACACAGAAGTGTGACAGTGCATGATATCAATCGTGTAGACTGAGCACCTGGGGATTAAAAATACAGGGAGCAGGCTCAGCCAGGGGTGGTGCAGGGAGACCAAGAGTCTGGAACTGAGCTGTTAAAGGGACAAAAGGGCTGGGATTAGACACAATGAGGGCGGGGGCTTGTGTGATGTAGAAGCCATATAAACTAAGGTCTAGTGGCCGAGGGACTGCAGCAGAATCTGTGGCAGCCACAGGAAGAAGTTGCACTGCTGAGACCGAGAGGCGTGCGCTGGGCTGGCAGGGGTTTCAGATTCAGTGTGGAAGGCCAGACAGAGCCCGTGTAGATGGTTAAGCAGGGTAATGCAAGATGACAGCCCTGGGCTTAGGGAGACATAACGGATGCTAGACATCCCAGAACACTGGAGGTTGGGGGACTGAGTTCTACCAGGCAAGGGACGAGCAGAGTCTTCCAGGCATGAAGTCGTGGGGGTCGTGGGGATGGTGTGGATGCCAGGAGATAATCAAGGATGAAGCCCAGAGAGGCTGCAACAAAGGGGTAACGGAAGCTTGGTGTGAGGGCTGAAGAGAGCACCGGATGCAATCACAGGTTTGTTACAGGCCTGGGAGTGCTGGCGCACAGCTAGCTTGTGGGTGGAAATGGAGATGGCTACGTAGGAGGAGGGGCAGCAAGGGGAACCATGAGGAGCTGCAGGGGAAAGCAAGTGATGGGGAAATGGCCATCTTCTCTGTCTTCTCTTGAGGATCCTTGTCCTGCAGCCATGTCCATGATGGCTCTCTCTGAATCTCTCCTCTCCCATGACCTATCCCCAGTGGTCATGTTTGGTGGGCACGGTGGAGTGGAGTCAGGGGCATGGGCTCAGGAGACTCGCAGCTCAGATCCCGGATCTCAGCTGTAGATCTGGCTTTACTGCCCTGGAGCCCATTGTCAAGTCACAAAAGGGCAAGAAAATGAACAATAAAACCATCGTGGGGATGGAGGCGGTGATGTGGGGGCATGTGAAGATGTCACATGCTCTTCCAGGCTCCGAATACACATATGCTCAACAAACATTAGCTATGGTTATGACAAAACAACTTAAGTTTCTTAATTAATTCATTAGAGAGGGAGAGTGAGTGAGTGAGCTCCCATCTGCTGATTCACATGCATACAGCTGCTGAAGCCAAATCCAGGAGTTGGGAACTCAATCCGGGTCTTCGCCGAGGGTGGCAGGAACCCACCATCACCATCTGAGCCATCACCACTGCTCTGCCGGGTGCGCACTGGCAGGAAGCCGGAGTCTGGAGCAGCAGCTGGGCCTCAACAAGCTGCTACTGCAGTGTAGGGTGGAGGCATCCGAATCACTAGGCTAAAAGCCTGTCTCAGGAAACCAACTCGAACACAGCACACGGCCCAGGTTCCCAAGCCGCCAGAACGGCTCAGGACTTGCACGCGTGGATTATTGAGGAAAAGGTGGAGTAGAGGGAGACCAGCAGGAGAGTGTGAGGCGCACGCTACGCCCACCCGCCCACCCCTCTGCTCGGCATTGCACCTCTTGAGGGCTTCTAGGAACTGCAGCCCTCTGGACTCTTCACAGCCCTGGAGGGCAGACGCTCGGGCCCGGGTTTGCATCTCTGCTTCTAATAAGTTCCACAGGTGATTCGAATGCAAACAGAAGTCCGAGAACCACATTTTATCTGTGAACATGAATCTCCCTGGTAAGACCTCCAGCCTGGGTGACCCACCAGGTGACCGGGAACTCACCCCTGCCGGCCCTCCCATCTTTCTCTTTGGGCTGAGTTTCCTGATAATAAGTCCCTCCCGGCCCCCGGCCACTCAGGGAGATGAGAAGCAGGGGACAGAAGGAAGGGGACGAGGACGTGGAGAGGAATCCGCAGCGGGGTGGGGAGGGAGGCTGAGGGAACAGGCAAGGGCCCGAGCCGGGCGCCGAGGGCGAGGGCGGGCGGCGCTGCTGGGGCGAGAAGGAGCCGGAGCGGCTCCCCGGGCGGAACCGTCGCGCCGGGTTATTAAAGCGAAGAAGAATGAGGCTGTATCTCTGTGAAGCAGGGCAAGAGTCATCAGCAGACGTTATTAAAATCCTTTCCTCGCCAGTGAAAGACACTTATCGCTCTTCATCAGCAAAGCTCTCTCTTTGAAAAGGAAAATCAGCTTAACAGGTGGGGACTGTCCCTTCTCTCCTCCCTTGGAGGAGACCAGGCTGCCTCCTGCCAGCCCCCAGACCGGTGTGAGGCTCACAGAGCACTCAGAATGACAGGTGAGGGACTGTGTGTGCCAGCCCCCACCTCCCGCCCCGGGCCCTTCCTCCCTTGCCACAGGGGACGTCAGCAGCAGGATCCTGGGGGTACCAGTGATGGCCATCGCAGCAGGGGGGCCCTGGTTCTTGAAGGAGAAATGGCTGGGGTGCAGGGCTGTAGCCTGGACGCAGCGGCAGGGCCCCTGGGGACCACAGCCCCTCTTCCTGCCGTCTTGCACCTGCCCTCCGTCTTGTGTCCCACCTGAGCTACCTTGCCTCCCTCGGTCACTTCCTCGCAGACGCTCAGAGATCATCTACCGCGACGGGAATCTGTCCGCACACATTCACCCAGTGCTCCAGACCCTCTCAGACTAGCCCAAACCGTCCTCCAGCCCTGTGCCCAGCCCCTACTCAGCGGCAGCCAGCAGCACACTCCCCCAGCGCGCTGCCCTTGCCTGCTCCCTGCTTTTGCTCAAGGCGGCTGCCCTGTCTGCGTGGCCTTTCTTCCTCTTCTCTGCCAGGTGATCCGCTTAATGGCTCGGCTCAAATGTCCCCTCCTCAGGGAAGCCCTCCCTGACCTCTCCAGGCAGAACTAATTATTCCCTCTTCCACGCTCCTGTGGCAGGGCTGCCACTGCTTTGACAATGACCACATTCTAGTCTGTTGTAATCTATCTGTCTTCCCTATCTGTCAGAAGTGGAGAAGAGCTGTGCTCACACAACTAAGTACAGTTCTTAGTTTAAAAATAATCGCTACCAGGTGCTGTGGCTTCTTCAGCACTCTGAGGGTCCTCTGTGTGCATGATTTCATGCTATCCTCAGAACAACCCTTTCTGTGAGACCAGATGAGGAAACTGAGGCTTAGAGCTGTGCAGTGAGCAGTCCCAGGGCACACGGTCAATACATGATAGAGCAGCTCTCAGAAACCAGGACTCTCTGAGCACAAAAAAAAAAAGATTTGTTGATGGAGAGCCACCCCCCTGGGTTCCAGGCAGCCCAGCAGGAGCTGTGAGCTGTGAGCTCCCCCGCCAGAGGCCAGCAGTCCATCCCTTCTCCACTTGCCTGCACCGGCTTCTCTGCCCCAGGGCAGCATAGCACCTGCTCAGAGGCCTCTTGTGCATTTTCTCCTGGAACAAGATGAGGCCCTGGAGAAAGACCTCTGCCGCCTCCCTAGAACCAACCCCGTGCCCTGACCACTCACTGTCCCCACTCCCGCGGAGCCTCCTGGCCACGCCTTCCCACTCCCTCTCCCTGCTCCCAGCCCCTGCCGCACTGCGCTGCTGCCTCCCCAGCAGCCCGGTGCCAGGGTGCCTCCAGCCTCCGGCCAAGCCCTGGACAACCGTCACGGGACAGGGCTCCTGTCTCTGTGCCCAGGTTTCACACCGCCCCAGAGGGGACAGAGCCCCGGGCAGTGGTCAGAGCATCTTTCTTCGCCAGAGGATTCAGAGGTAGCTCCTGTCTCCCTAAGCCCCAATTGCCAGGACCAACTCTGCCTGTGAGCTTCCTGACAATGGCAGCTGCTTTCTTTCGATTCTAAAGCCCCTGCAAGCCCTAGCTGACAGCCACACACCTCCGCAGACGTCCGGTAAATGGCGAATGGATGACTTCTGGAAACAGCAAGAACATTCCACCTCTTCCCCTCAGCCCCCTCATCTGTTCTCAACATCCCTGTGACCCCCAGTGCTGGCATTCATTCACCCCAAGTAGTATAAGTCTAACCCCGCAAGGGGGCCTTCGGTCTCTACACTCCTCCCACTACCGCCTCTTCTGCCTCTGCTCCCCTCCCTACAAAGCCGACAACAGAATAAGCCATTTCAGCAAACAACTCAGTCATCTCTCCGCGACCTGCATGACCCACTTATCTTAGCAGTCTTCGGCTGTGACTGTCCCCTGCACTTCCTTTCCTCCTTGGAAAGGGAGAGTGCCCAAGAGCCCTGGAGATCAGTACAAATGCATGCTGACTAGCTTCAGCTGCTCGCCAATTCTTTTTTAAAAATGTGTATTTAAACAATTTCTAAAGGGGAAAAAACTCGTCACCTCTTCACACCATCTACATAATTCAGTGACCTTTGATGAACCCTGCCCTCGCGGAAGCATCGTTTTCCAGGGCAGAAGTCAACGTATTCCTCCTATTTCATTCTCTACCTTGTTTACCTAGCAGTTTTCTGTGTACGCCTTCTCCTGTGTTGATAGAGTACTAGATATCTCATTTGTGATAGTTATATAATATTCCCTCACACACAGCATCTGTCATTTGCTTACGCATTCCCCAGCTGCGGAGTTTGTGGATGTGTTCCAGATCTTTGTCACTACGAGTAAGGCAATCATCAACATCTCTTTGCAAATAGCTTCTATTTCCTTTTCAGTTATGTTTATGGTATGTATTCCCAGAAGAGGGATCACTGGGACAAAGCCTAGAGCCACTGTTACGGCTTCTGCTGTAAGGTGCCAGACTGCACCCCCATGAAGATTGTGCATGTTTGTCAATTCCTCTTAGTCTGTCTGTGACTGCCTAATGAGGCCCCCCAGGGACTGTTCCATGCTTTCTGGGCCTGCCTGGGGCATCCAGGTACTCTCACCCCCAGAGGCGAGATTTCCTGAGAAAGTGGCAGTCCTGTCCCTGAGTTTCCTCAGGTTCTCTCCGTGTCAACATTTCTATTTTCGCCCCGGCTCCCTCCTCGGCTGTTCTCTGCAGAAGAAGCGTCTGCTTTCCTCTCCACACCAACTCCCTGCCTGCATGTTTGCCCCCATTCCCTCCTCCTGTCTCTTCCAAACCAGACTGCATCCGTTATTCCGCCCTTCCCACATCATCCATCTCTCCCGCTTCCCCGCAGCCTGCCATGTCCTCAGCTCTCCTTTTCCTAAAAGCAGTAAGTAATTTCCCTTTCTCCCCCTGAACTACTCTCTTCTTCCATCACCATTCATCTTTCTGAAAGAATAGTCTCTCTGTCACTTTCTCATTTTCCTGCTCCTTCTTAGCCTTTTGCTCTCTCTCATTCATGGCCACCATCCCACTGAACTTACCGGTTCAAGGCCGCCCATAATTTTCTTAATCAGCCAAACAAGTGACCTTTATCAGTCATCTCCCTCTGCTGGCCATTGTGTCCTCACTGTGTATTCTTCTGTCTGGGTCTCCCTGGCAGTGCAATTTCCTTAAAGCGCCTTCTATTCCACCAATATGGCACCTCTGTAAGATTATGTTCTTGCTCCTTTTAGTGAATTTTAAATTATCTCTACCTGTTGTGTTGCAGCCAGGAGAATCGAGTGGAACTGATGCTACCCTCCAGCTACGACTGGTCTAAGTCCATTAACACAAATGCATTCCTCTAACCCCAATAGCGGCTCAGGAAAACCAGAGCAGAGCAATTAACATGTGACCTTGACCTATGACCTCTAGGTGATTCAATTAGAGCAAAATTTAAGACTTTTGTTTTAGAGTTGAAAAAAACTAGTCCTTTCTCTCCTCTTAGTTCTTTTTTTATTTCATTTTTTATTTGAGAGAGAGAGAGAGAGAGAGAGATCAATCTTCCATCCATTGGTTCACTCTCCAAATGCCTATAACAGCCAGGGCTGGAACAGGCTACAGCCAGGGGACTGGAACTCAATCTGGGTCTCCCACATGGGAGGCAGGAACCCAAATACTTCAGTAATCATCTGCTGCCTCCCAGGGCACACATTAGTGGGAAGCTGGAATCGGAAGCAGATCTGGGACACAAACTCAGGAACTCTAATATGAGATACAGGCATCCAAAGCATTGTCTTAGCCACTGTGTCAAATGCTTGCACCTCTTCTTGGTTCTAAATGATAAAGCATGTAAACTTAATTGCTTGGGGCTGGCATTGTGATATAATGGGTAAAGCCACTGTCTGTGTCGCTGGCATCCCATATGGGTGCTGTTTTGTGTCCTAGCTACTCCACTTCTGATCTAGCTCCCTGTTAATGGCCTGGGGAAAGAAGTGGAAGATGGCCCAAGTACTTGGGCCCCTGCCACCCAGTTGGGAGACCTGGAAGAAGCTCCTGGCTACTGGCTTCACTTGGCCCAGCCCTGGCCCTTGTGGCCATCTGGGGAGTAAAGCAGTGGATGAAGATCTGTCTATTTCTTGCTCTCTCTCTGTAACTGACTTTCAAATAAATAAATGTCTTTGAAAATAAAATAAAATAAAATTCCTCATAAAAAAACTAATTGTTGCTGCTGTTGCCTACCATTTTATAACTCCAATAGCAATGCAGGAAGAAAATGATGCAAAACACAGTTTAGAGAGATGAAGTATAATGGCTCCAGAGCTATGACTGTTCCATGCCCAAAGCCCACTCCACTGGATTTTTCAACTACTTGAGCCAATAAATGTTTTTGTATTAAACTACAATGTATAGAGAGTTCTGTTGTTTATAATTTTAAAATATAACCATTGTAGCTCTATTTATTGTTCTCTTTTTATCTTCTGTATCTTATTGTTCTCACTCATTCCAGTAGCATCCATGATCTACACAGATGATTCCTCCACATCCCTCAGATAACACCTGTCTCCTCTATTTTATCTCTAGAATTGCTAGTTTGTGCATGGAGAGCCCACAGACATGAGTTCTGGGCGCAGGTCTTACTCTAGCTGTGTGGCCTTGAATTAGTCCTTTAACCTCTCTGGGACTCTACTGCTTCTTTACCCACGAAATAACTGGGTTTCTCAAACTGTGGTTCACAGATTCATCTGAGTGGCTTTAAAAAGTGCAACCTCCGGGCTGGCGCTGTGGTGCAGTGGGCTAAGCCTCCACTAGCATCCTATATGGGTGCTGGTTTGTTTCCCAGCTGCTCCTGTTCTGGTCCAGCTCCTTGCTGTGGCCTGGGAAAGCAGCAAAGGATGAGCCAAGGTCTTGGGACCCTGCACCCACATGGGAGACCTGGAGGAGGCTCGTGGTTTCAGATCAGCTCAGCTCTGGCCTTGTGGCCATTTGGGGAGTGAACTAGCAGATGGAAGACACTTCTCTCTGTCTCTCCCTCTGTCTGTGGCTCCGCCTCTCAAATAAATAAATAAAATCTTAAAAAAAAAAAAAAGTGCAATCTCCCTGGGCTCAAACCAGTGCTACTGAAAATGAACCTTTGGGGCCTAGAGGGTTTGCAGTTGAACAAGTTCTCTAAGTCATTCTTATTCCCACTCAAGTTCAAAACCTCTAGAATTTTAGGATTACAACTTCCTTCTGCTATAAAGTGTGGTAACTGGATTCAGCAATACTTTGAGTTATTTCAAAGTAACGAGATACTGGATGAGGATTCCAGAGGAGACTTTGTCCTAAGTTTCTCAGGAGAGAAAGGTCAGGGAGCTTCTGTCCGCGGCTTGCTTGCCCGGGCCCCAGCCCCAGGCCTGTGCTGCGGCTCTGTGCCTGTCCTGCTGCGTGTCCTCCTTCCCTCCCTGCCTTTTCTAGCCTCCCGTTCAACTCTCCACTCCTTCTTCTCCTTTCTCCCCTCCTTCCTCTCTCCATCACTCCCTCCTTCTCTCTTTTCATTTTCCTTTTTCATTCTTCCCTCAAACCCCACAGGCACCTGGGTAAACACATCATTATCAGTACATTCATTTGCACTTACCTAATATCCTTTTCTTCCAAGAAGTCTTTCCGGCTCCCTCAGTCAGATGTAAACATTTCCTGCTCAGAACTCTCACAGCACTTTGAACTTCTCCAACGCCATTAATCATACTTTGCCATGTAATATTTCTAGGCCTGCTCTATTGCATGCCTTGAGGGAAAAGGCAATTTGATGCATCTTTGTCCTTCCGTCTCCAGTGCCTAACCTGGTGCCTCACACATGGGGATAATATTTTGGATTTATGTGGTTTACAGACTATTTAGGAAGCACTGTCACACACCTTGGTGCAGACCAGATACTGAGTGAGTACTATTCGAATAGACCAATTAGCAGACTCCCCTCTTCCATGTCACGTTCTCGGGCTTGTTTTGTTTGCCTGGGAGGCAGAATTGTGCAAGGCACTGACCACTGAATAGGAGCCCTAATTTGAAGCCTTGGTTCTACCTTACTAGCTGGTGGTCTTAGGCGAGTTGTCTAACCTCTCTGAATCATGATTTTATCTATAAAGCAGACACATAATACCTTCTTTTCAGGGTTGGTGATTATTAACTACTTGTGAAAACATCTGGCATATAGTGGATAATTTAAAATTTAAAAATACTCATTAAATGAAATCCCTCCCTTCTCCCAACCCTTCACCCCCATTAGAATGTCCCTTAAGGACAAACACTGGCTTTTCTAATTCTTTCTCTCCAGATTTTTATGCTGCGTCTTAGTGAACTGCATACAAAGATGTACAGAATGTATTTTCCGGACTCTTAAAAATAGCCAATGTCATAAGGTGAAACATGTTCAGAAAACGCTCAAACTGAAATGAGCAAACTGTATTTGTCAGGATTCTTTGTTGCAAGATCCATATACCCAACCCCCCAAAATTGGAGGGGGAAACAAAGAAATATTTGGCCCTCAAAACTGGAAGCTCTAAGGAAGATTGGGCTTAAGCACAGCTGCATCCAGGGGTTAAGATGCTACAGTCCAGATGCTGCCTCCTTTTCTCTACCTCTGGGCCCTGCCTCTGTGGTTTTATTTTCAGGCGGATTGGCTGGCTTACGAGCCAAAAGGGGGAGGCTGTCCTTTTGTGTCCATTGTAAATCTCCTGGGTTCCATGCCCACATCTGAGCTAGTCAGTAGGCTCAAAGGATGCAGCATTGTGGTTGGGTCAGCCCAGGTCCCCTATCCACCTCTGTGGCCAATGGGGGAAGGACCCAGTTGTAGACAACCCCTCAGACCTCAGGGGATGAGGGAGAGGTAGTTACTCCAAAAGAAGGGACGTTAGCAGACATAACCAATTTGTTCAGTGCACAAGTAGAAAATAATACTCCATTTCCCATAAGATGCCCCATGCATAAAACTGTCTACTTTGTGTTATTTAAAGGGTCCAGCCTCATTTACTCATTAATGTATTCATTCACTGTTACTGGGGAAAACATAACCATTTTTCTTTCTTTTAAATTTTTTAAGAAAGGCAAAGAGAGAGAGAATAAAGGGGGGAGAGAGAGAGAGAGAGAGAGAGAGAGAGAGAGAGAGAAAGGGGGAGGGAGAGAGAAAGCAAGAAATATTGAGTTCATTCACTCCTCAAATGCTCCCAACACCTAGGGCTGGGCAAGACTGAAGACAAGAACCTGGAACTCAATCCAGGTTTGTCACATGAGTAGCAGGGACCTAGGAACTTGAGGCATTACCTGTTGCCTCCTAGGGAGCACATTAGCAGGAATCTGGAATCAGAAGCAGACCTGGGACTTGAACTCGGGCACTCTTACACGGGCATTTCAAATAGCGTGTTAACTGCTATGCTAAATGCCTACCCAAACATAATAATTTTAAGTATCTCTTAATTTGGAGTGTCCCAGGGGAAGCGGCCAGGGTAAAGTAGTGAAGGCGGCAAACTGGGAGGAGCATCACTTTCTCCTGTTACCACCCATTTGGCACAACCAGTTTGTTGGCTGCTCTGGTACTCTCTGCAGAGATCACAGAATCAGACACTCAGAGGAAAGGAGGGAGAGTCAGCTCCCCACAGGTGCTTGTTTATGGTTCCTGCCCAAGGTGAACAGGGAAGATCATGGCATTTGTTGTTTTTATTTTGTATTTGTAATTTAACAACTGCTTTGATTGTGGTAGAATACACACAACATAAGACTTCTCATTTTAACCATTTTTGAGTGTACAGTTCAATGGTGTTAAGTACATTTGTGCTGATGAGCAACACTCACGACCTTCCTTTTGGAACTTTCTGGAATGGAACTCTGTCCCCATTGAATAATAACTTTCCACTTTCTCCTGCCCACCCCTCTCCTTTTTAGCTCTATGAAGCTGACCACTCTTGCAACCTCATCTGGGTGGAATCACACTTACTTCACTTAGCATAAGGTCCTTGCTGTAGCCGATGTCAATCTCTCTCTCCTTTCTGGGGCTGAATAATATTCCAGTGTGTGTGTTTACCACATTTTGTTTCTACCTTTTGGCTTCTACTGTTGGGTTATTGTGAATAATGCTGCAATAAACATGGTAGGAAGATCAGTTTGGAGGGCAGAAGCTTGAATGTTCTCGAGCTCCTAGAAGAATTCAGATGAGGGCAGGGCCTCAGCAGACTCTGAACAGGCAAGCTCTGAGCTAGCTGAGGTGGCATAAGGGCTCGGGGTAACTTCTTTTTCTGGGGGTGAGCTGGGGTTAGAGGAAGAGATGGTTTCTTGAACCTGGAGAACTATTCAAGTGATAAGGGAAAGGATTCAGAAAGAAGAAAAAGGGGGTGGCACTTTGATGTAGTAGGTTAAGCCTCTGCCTGTGACACCAGCATCCCATATGGGTGCCGGTTGAGACCGGGCTGCTCCTCTTCTGATCCAGCTCCCTGCTAACGCATTTGGGAAAGCAGTGAAAGATGGCCCTGCACCCACATGGAAGACCCAGAAGAAGCTCCTGAATCTTGGCTTCAGATTGGCCCAGCTCCGGCTGTTGTGACCATTTGGAGAGTGAACTAACAGATGGAAGATCTCTCTCTTGTCTCTCCCTCTCTCTATAACTCTGCTCTCAAATAAATAAGTAAATCTAAAAAAAAAAAAAAAAAAAAAAAAAGAAAGAAAGAAAAAGAAAGAGAAGGAAGGAAAATGCCAAACTTGATCTAGCTCACAATTTGTCCAGTACTGGCCCTGATTTCACACTTTGTTGAACAATTTTTGGAACTCTTGTCAGGTCATTAGAGGTGATTTCCAAACTACAACATTGTACTAATTGCTGTAGGAGAGATGTTTACTCATTCTTCAGGACCCACTTCCCTCATCTGCTGAGCCTTCCACCAAAATACTCCCTGCAGCCACTGCCAACCCCATCCTGCTCCCCATCCTGGCCTCCCTCTCCTGTCATCTTCCAGTTTGATTTGACTTTTCTTTGCCAACACTGCCTATACCAGACTTACTAGTTTATCCCTTTATCTGTCGTCTACACCAGACTGAGGTGAGGAACCAGCCTCATCCAAGTGCCCAGTGTTCCTGGCATGGGTGAGGTTTTAATGCTCAGTGCAGCAGCTTTGCTTGAAATGGGGGAAGGATGCCGACACTGATGAACTGGGAGCTGCTTGGTGGTACCCAGCATAAGCAGCCTGTTAGCTGGAGGCTGAGCCAAATAGAAGCCGAATGTCTAGGGGACTTTGAAATGGCTGCTGAAGACAAGGGAATTGCTTGTTGGAACTCTGCGACCCAAGAGCAGATTTCGTGATGCAGTAGATCAATACTATTCCTTCTAAGGAAACAAACAGAATCAATGCCAGCAGCCCCAGGTCTCAAAGCAGATCCGAAAGCCACAGGGCCCATGGATGGAGGCTCCAGGCTCACTTCGCTCAGTACAACAATGTGTACCTGTTTGGGAGGCTGGGAGACACTTTATTGAATTTCATATCAACAACTGTACCTGGAACACCAAAGGCCTAGTATGCTGTACACAAGCACATAGCACCAGAGGAACATGCAATTGGAGCATTGAAAGGATCCTCAGAGGTGGAAAATGGCAATCTTGCTGCCTTTATCTACTCCTCTGTGCACAGCAGACATCGCTTACGGATACTCACACACGTGGAGGAAAAGCATAGGTGCAGTCTCAGAACGTCTGAGCACTCTGAGCCAGCCACCAGCAAACAATCATGGGTGGCACTCAAGGCAAAGGTTTTTGCCTTTCCCAATCTAGTTCAATCTAACATCATTCCAGTAGGACTCTCTTCTGCGGCTTTCTGGAGAGCTGCCCCATCAGCCCTGTGAGCGTATTTCATTGTTGAATAGCTCAAATTGTTATACCTCAAATTCAATTAAGACGCTTTGTGTTCCTACCGCAGCACAGGCCCTGGCTATGTGCTGAGAAGGTGCTCCCTGCAGCAGGACAGAATCTTTCTCCTGGTAATTTCTGCCCACTGCCCCTGCACCTGTGTCCTAGAAACTTACATTTTTCTCTACACACATGACAGCCCTTCTCTACCTGAAGAAGGTATTCATGCCTTCCCCTCTCCCCTAATCTCAGTCTTTCATTTTTTCTAGAGGCGCCACAAAGTAGTTCCAGTTGTTTTGTACAGACCGCTCACTCTGGGTTATGCTACACTGATCATGCCCCAGTGTGTCTACATTCCTCTAGGACTGCAGTGCCCAGTCTGCTCTCAGAGGACAAGCCAGCACACAGGGATATTTAGGTAAACCTTTTCTAAAAAAATGATTTATTTTATTTATTTGAAAGGCAGAATGACAGAGAGGGAGAGATAGAGAGAATATTCTATCTGCTGGTTCACTCTCCAAGCGGTCACAATGGCTGGGGCTAGTTCAGGCTGAAGCCATGAGCCTGGAAGTTCATCCAGGTCTCTCCATAAGTGGCAGGGGCCCAACCTGGGCCATCATCTGCTGCCCTCCAAGGTAGATTAGCAGGGAGTTGGATTGGAAGTGATGCAGCCAGGATTCAAACTGGTGCTCCACAGTGGGATGCTGGCATTGCAGGCGACAGCTTAACCTGCTGTGCAACAACACCCGCCCCTAGGTGAGTCTTGAAAGGTGAAAAAGAATTCACCAAGCTGACAAAGTGCATTGACGCATTTCTTGGGAGAAAGTTTGTGAAAGTGTGACCATGATTGGTTTGGGAGTGGATTATACCAATTCTTATATGAACCAAGTCATACTTTTCATGATTTAAAAATTATTCCTGGGGCTGGCACTGTGGCGTAGTGAGTAAAGGCATCACCTAGAGGGCTGGCATACCACAGGGGCACTGGTTCGAGTTCCGGATGTTCTGCTTCCAATCCAGCACTCTGCTATGGCTTTGGAAAGCAGTAGAAGATTGTCCAAGTCCTTTGGCCCCTGAACCCGTGTGGGAGACCCAGATGAAGAAGCCCCAGGCTCCTGGCTTTGGATCAACTCAGCTCTGGCCATTGCATTTGGAAAGTGAACCACTAGATGGAAGATTCTCTTTCTCTCTCTCTCTTTCTCTTTCTCTCTCTTTCTCTGACTTTGCTTCTCTGTAACTCTGCTTTTCAAATACATAAATCTTTAAAACAAGTATTCCCAGCATTATGAAAGCTCAGATTTATAAAGGTCCTTCAAAGTCACACTCTCTGATCTGATGATTAAACAGCCAGGCCATAGCCTTCCTTGCAAAATCGTCTATAGTGGGGAGCCTTGTGGTTCTGGAGGCCAGCCATTCCATTTTTCTAACTCCTCTGTTCAAAAGCTCCCCCTTTGCAGCCGAAATGTGCTTTGTGCCAATGCTCATCACTTTCCAGAGTATTTGAGCATCTGGCTTGTTCAGCACGGCTCTCAGTGTTGTGTGTGCAGCTGGTCTGGAGAGCGCCACAGCAGGGAGTCGAGGTAGGGGAACACAGAGAAATAAGTTCAGGTTTTGGTGTCCAAGGAGTTTACACTAGAGAAGGGGTGACACAAAAAAGAGTAAAACAAATGCTGTGATTGAGACACAGCTAAGTGTGGAAAGACAGGGAAACATGGCAGGGATGGCCTGTTCTCAGGGCTACACAGGAGCCAGCCATCTCTCTGGAAACCAAGTCAAGTCCCCTTACTTGCTGCTCAGAACCCTGCAGGGCTTCCTCTCATGCTCAGAACTGCACCCAAGGTTCTTGTGGCGCCTGTGGGCTCCTGCACGATGGGGCATCTGGCCACCTCCCCTTGCCCTTAAGAACTCTGGCCACACTGACCACCGTGCTGTTCCACGGACCTGTTAGGTTTCTAACCTGGGGTGTCCCCTCTTGGGAATTCCATCTCTAAAGCCCCCCAACACAACTTCTCCCTCACCATCATTCAGTCTCCACTGAAATGTCAGCAGTACATCCAATAACTTGTCACCTGCTATCTACCTATTTATCTCGCCTTATTTACTTAACAGCATTTATTACTCCCTAAAGTTGTCTACACTTTCAGTGACGGCCAGTCTCCTGGCTGAATGTGAGCTCTGGGAAGGCCTGGACTGTGTCTGTTCTGTTCAGTGCTGTGGCCCCAGTGCTAAGAACAGGGCCCTGCCCATAACAAGTTCCAAGTAAATATTTGTGAAATGGATGAACGAGGGAATCATTTTGATAACTCACTCCAAAAAGTTATCAGCAAGTGATATTAACATCCAGTGTCTTTATCTGTGGTTTCTAGAGACAAGTCCAATCTTTTAAGATTGAGCCCACACAGTGTCTCACTGGAGAGCCTGTGGTATTTCCCAATTTTCATGATCTTGGAAAGAGTTTTGACTGTGACGCTAAGATCTGTAAGTTCTTTCAGCTGTCTGGGAGATTCTCCACCTGGGCCTAGGGACCTAGACAAATTGCATGCACAGAAGATTCTCATCCAGCACGAGGTTACATTCTCAAGTCAGCACAGAAAAGTAAAATTGACATATCACTGGGAGTTCCCTAGCAGCACGCCGGGTTACTGATTCTGCAGTTGTGCACCCAAGGAATTGGTTTGTTTGCATTAGGAGCCCTGTGGCGTGAAAAATACGGTTCTCTGAACACCTGAATCACTCTTGGCTGGCTGAGGTGCTTTTCCTATAGGAGGTGTTTGGGAGCGGAGGCTGACAAGAACAGCAATTTATATCCCCGGTGTAGCTAAGTGATTTTCGGCGTGGGTGCTGGAGCTAGACTGTCTGATTTTGAATTCTGGTTCTAACACTTAACTTACTTGCCACATAGCTACAGGTAAGTTACTCAACCTCTCTATGGATCAGTTTCCTCATCTGCAAAGTGGGGCAGTAAAAGTGCCTGCCCCAGAGGGTTATATTGAGGGCCAAATTCATTAAAGTACATGAGGTTCTCAGAATAGCAGCTGGCGCATATCAGTATTTTAATCAATATCGGCAATTATCGAATTATCTTTCATTCCATGCTCATCCTGGGGCACGCACTGAGTGCGTGGAAAGGCAGGCAGAATGTGCCAGACTACTTGAGTCGCAGTGACTCCTTGTTCTCTCACCCTCTCTCTGTTTCTTTCTTACCCAGATGCTGAGAGCTGTGTTTTATGATGTGACCTCGCCACTGAAGTGCTTTCGCTCTGCTGGATTTTTATGTATTCTTACGTTCGTTGTCATGGGGTTTCTAGTTTGAATACCTTTGCAAAGGCTGGGGAAGGTGAGAAAAACCCAGATGTGGAGTAGTCTGACCTCCTTATCTGTCACACACACTTTCCTACATTTCCCACCAGCAGCGTGTTAGCCTTTTCTCGATGTTCTCCAAACCTAGCTATTGAGTTCCTGTGGTTGTTCTGAGCTCTTCCTGGGGCACTAGCTCAACCTCTGGCTTCAGCTTTTCAGACACTTTTTCTTTCAGATTCATGTTCTTCCCTTTATTTTAGCACTGAGAAAGTAAAAAAGTCAGGAAGAAAGGCAACACTGCAGAAAATGCATGAAAAATCACCAGCCAGGATTTTTTTTTCTCCCTCCAATGTGAAGAATAGGAAAGAGAGAAGAGCTGGCATGAGCAGAAAGGAGCACTTGCTGTTACATACACCAGAAGCTGCTGTCCTACCCAAGGTGATAAATTCCCTGAGGCCGGAGCAGCAGGAGATACACAGGGCTCTTGGGAGCAAGCTGCCTGGGATGCAAGCTAACCACTATGGTGTGCAAGCAAGTTTGGGTCACACCTGCAAGATGCAGTTATTACAGGAATTTGTTTTCCTCCGAAGCACTGGGACAGAATCCCTTGTCCCTGGGCTGATATTGAGAAGAGTGAGGGAAACGCTATGTAGAATCTTAGCAAGTGCCAGGTATTACTATAAATATCATCCTCTGGTTCCATATTTGACTTCTTCATTGATTGACTCATTCATTCAACAAATATTTACTAATACCTATATTCCAGTCAGCATGCAAAACACTGAGGTTAAAAGACCAAGGTGGGGGTTGATGCAGTGAAATAGGCTGCTGCTTTCAATGCTGGCATCCCATATCAGAGTGCCAGTTTGAGTTCTGGCTGCTCCACTTCTGAGTCAGTTCCCTGCTAATGCACCTGAGAAAGCAGCATAAGATGGCTCAAATGTTTGGGCCCCTGCCACTGATGTGGGGGAACCAGGATGGAGTTCTAGTTTCAGGCTGACCCAGTCATGGCCAATGAAGCCATCTGTGTGAATGAACTAGTGGATGGAAGATCTCCTCTTTCCCTGTCTTTCTCTCTTTCTGTCACTGCTTAACATTTAAATAAGTCTTAAAAAAAAAAATAAGATATTGGCCAGTGCCATAGCTCACTAGGCTAATCCTCTGCCTGTGGCGCCGGCACACCGGATTCTGTCCCGGTTGCCCTTCTTCCAGGCCAGCTCTCTGCTGTGGCCTGGGAGTGCAGAGGAGGATGGCCCAAGTGCTTGGGCTCTGCACCCGCATGGGAGACCAGGAGGAAGCACCTGGCTCCTGGCTTTGGATCAGAGATGCGCTGGCCGCAGCGCGCCGGCCGCGGCGGCCATTGGAGGGTGAACCAATGGTAAAAGGAAGACCTTTCTCTCTGTCTCTCTCTCTCACTATCCACTCTGCCTGTCAAAAATAAATAAATAAATAAATAAATAAATAGAAAGTGAAAAAAAAATAAAGATGGAGGAGACAGAGTCTCCTCTGTTTAGAAGTTCACATCTACTGAGAAAGAACCACAAATACACCTTTCTGACAGCAGACAGTCACCTATAGGTGGGAGCCCAGAAGCAGGCTCAGGCAAGTGCCAGTACAGGAGTGAGAAGCTGATGCAGGGAATGAACCCCAAACCAAGGTGTGTTAACAAGCAGGTAACTGCTGTGGGCAACCGGGGCTCAGTCCCATGAGGGACTCCCAGAGACAGTGCAGAGGCTGTCTCGGTGTCGTTCATCCATGTGAGGGTGAGAACACAGGGGGTTTGTGCCTTAACTCCTACTGTCTGGCCTGCCTGGAGGAGTGCATGCTCGACAACAGGCGGCAGAAAGTCACGGGTGAGTTGGAAATGGTGAATGTGGGCAGAGTCCTGAGAGTGTCTGCTATGGGTACGTACAGAAGCAAGCACAGAACACTGCAGAAGCCCCGGGGAGGAGCTCCCAGCTGCCCCTGGCTGAGTCTGAGAAACCTCAGGGATGCCTTACTCCAGAGCTGTTCGGTGATGGGGCAGGCAGAGTCCCTGATGTCTGGCTACACTGAGGACTTGCAATTGAGAGCTCTGGCTCAGATCAATAAATTATCTACTACTCACCGGGCCCGTGGGGGTGGGAGGCTGAGAGGCAGACAGCAGCCCAGATGGCTATCAGAGCCTCCCAGGCCGTCCTCTCCAGGGTGAGGACCGAGCCGGAGAGAGCACAGCGAACAAGGAGTTGGTGTTTGCTTCTTGTAAAGAGGGTGCAGATTTTTCTGGGTTCACCCAAGACCCACCCCAGGTTTCTATTTCTGGGTCAGGTGATTCCTGAGGATGTCCTTCCTTCCACAGCAGTCACCCTGCAGTCCTGCCCAGCCCCAGATGCTGACTGCGCTCACCGCTCCCTCATCAGCACCACCTCCCAATTAGACGAGGATGTGGCAACCGGGCTGCCCAGAACTGCTCTCCCCACCTTCAGCTTGCCCTGAGCAGAGTTCAGATTGCACACTTCCCGACACTCAGAGAGACCCATTAATATTTAGCATGTTACATTTCCAAAGCACTTTGCTAACACGAATTGATCTTTTCGGCACCCCCTTGTGAGGCAGCTCAGTACTGCTAGTCTTACTGGGACCTAAGAGTTCGGGAAGGTAAGCTACTTAAGCTAGAGCCATGCTGGTGAGCGATGGATCCAGATTAGAACCAAAGGCTGATGACATCTGTTGTCTGAGCCCCCAGACAACTCCAGAGTGGCCCCCAAACCCCTCCCTGCCCAGGATGTCCTGGAAGATATCCAACCCTCTGAAGGATTAAATAGAATAGGTTTGTCATCTTTACGACTGAACTGCTTCCAAATCAGCGGCCATTTATAGAGCACTTATTATGTGCTGAAAGCAAGGGCACTTGGCATAGATTCATCATGTGATTCTCACAACCCTTGTCCAACTTCTGTAATATCACTGCTATGATTTTATGCATCAGAAAACTGAGGCACACAGAGATAAAGTCACTTGCTAAAAGTTGCACAGCTAGTAGTTAGTGGAACTAGGATTTAAACCCAGGCTATTCAGCTTCAGAGATTCTAACTATTATGAACTAGGCTGGGTGTGGATAGACGGACCAAGTCAAGTGGAGTTACTCTCGGTAAAATTCCGCCTACTCCAGGCAATTCATCATTTGCTTTGCAAGATTATTTCTGGAGGTAAAGGGATTGGGTGGGGGTGGGGAGGTGGCTCTCTGCAAACGCGCTCTTGAGGAATGAGAGTGTAAACAGAAGTGGCTGGTTATTTGATTTTCTCTGATTTTTCCATTGGCTCCCCATCCCAGCTCTCCCTGAAAGAAAGAGAGAGGAGAGAGGAGAGAGGATCAATTCATGCAATAACCCAGTGTGGGGCCCATGTGCCATGCATGGTGTTTGATTATGACACTTGCTCCAGTGGCTGGAGACACACATAAATAATGATGACTTGGTGGAGAACACTGCAACCGGGGGTTGTGAGAGCTCACCGGGAGGGAGAGGGTGCTGGGAGAAGGCAGAAGTCACTCATTAGTCCAGGGGGTTAGGGAAGCCTTGCAGAGGTGACGTGAGTTGGATCCTGGTGGAGGTGGGGGGTGGAGGGAAAGGAGTAGCACGTGCAGAAGAAGGGCGATGCAAACTAACACGGCAGATCTGGGGAGCTGCAGGCATTCTGTCTGTCTGCCTGGAGTTGCGTTTCTTGCTTTCTTGAATTAAATGGATCGATCTGAGGTCCTACAGCCCTGGATGAAGGACTGACTTACAAATTCCAGGGTGTCCATCTGAAAATAAGCCTTTGGGACATGTCTAGCCAAATTCTCATCTTGGGGGTTTTGTTGCTGAATCGTTGAACAAATATTAGCAAGTTTCAGGGCCAGCATTTAGTCGAGTAGTTAAAATGCAGGTCAAGGTACCTGCCTCTCACATCAGAATACCTAGATTCTGTAGCTAGCTCCAGCTGCTAACTCCACCTTCCTGCTAATGAAGATCCTGGGAAGCAGTGTGATGGCCCAAGTAATCAGGTTTCTGCCACCCACACAGGACACCAGGACTGCATTCCAGCTTCTGGTTCAGTTTTGGCTGTCACAGGCATTTGACGAGTGAACCAGAAGATGCGGGGTCTCTGTCTGTCTCTTTGCTTCTCAAGAAGAGAAACTTTCTATTGTAAACAAGGTACTTCCATGTGTACATGGTGCCATTAGTAGGGGATCATGTTTTTTGAGCACTGTGGGGCCATGGGAAAGAGTCTGGGTACAAGGGATTATGTCCTGAGAAGGAAACTTTGAGAAAGAGTCATTCTGTCTCTACCACTTACTTAAAGCAACAAGATTTACCATTGAGTGTCAAAAAACATCTACTTTCCCTACTTAAACCTGTAACTTACGAGAAAAACTTTCTGTGATGTGCACCCCCCTGCCCTTGTTAGCCCTTTATAGCATACTCATGCATTTCCTAGCCTTTAGATGACTTAGCAGTCATGATTACCCAATAAGGCAGGAGGTCTTAGTGAGTCTCCAAATGTTCTAATGAGTCAAATGGGGTTATATGCTTTTTTTTTTTTAACAGGCAGAGTGGACAGTGAGAGAGAGAGAGAGAGAGAGAAAGTTCTTCCTTTGCCGTTGGTTCACCCTCCAATGGCCGCTGCGGCCGGCACGCTGCGCTGATCAGGCGCTTATCCTGGTCTCCCATGGGGTGCAGGGCCCAAGCACCTGGGCCATCCTCCACTGCACTCCCGGGTCACAGCAGAGGGCTGGCCTGGAAGAGGGGCAACCGGGACAGAATCCGGTGCCCCGACCGGGACTAGAACCCGGTGTGCCGGCGCCGCAAGGCGGAGGATTAGCCTGTTGAGCCACGGTGCCGGCCGTTATATGCTTTTTCATAGTAGAAAATTTGGGGCTCCTGCTCTCAGGTTTGTTCTCTTACAACAGACCACTGAGCCTCCCAAGTCTTGCTGAGAGCTCAGTGCAGCCTCTGATGAATGCCAGAAGCTCCCCGCCAGCACTTTCAGGTGGAGGGGCACCCTGATGCACACGCTGAGGCAGGTGGTGAGGTTGTCAAGGTGGTGGAAGATGCCATGGATGCCACGGTGGGACCAAAAAGTCCAGCTCTAAAAATCTCACTGGCTCACTCAGAGCTGAGCTGTGAAATTCTAAGAGGAAGAACTTAACACATTATCAGCTATAGCTCTAAGGAGTCAAGTTGTTCTCAGATGATATAGTTAGGATGGATGTGTGAGTATAATATTGCCAAGCCCTTCTCTTCAAGTGGACACTGTGGCACTGGATAGTTTAGCTATACATGAGACCAAGAGGTTGAGTGGACAGTTTTGGTGGATTAAAGCTAAATGTGAGGGCAAGTATGTGCGTTGGGGGTGCCGTGAGGGTGTTGGTACAGCTCAAGGTAGGATAATAGCATCAGATGTTCTGATCTCACAACCTGGAGATTCAGTCAAAACAATAGTTGTTGTCACGCCCTTTTTAAAGTGTCTTCAATTAGAGATGGAGAGTTCTCTGGCTTCCTAACATAGGCTTTTGGGGTCTTGAATCATTGCAGCTTGTCAACGTTCTCTGTCCTGTTTTTCCTGCATTAAATTGAAGCTATCTGCTCACGCCTCATCTTCGTATTGTCGAAAAAACTTATCTTTCCTCCAGCTGAAGCCTCACACCCATGCACTTCTGGATAGTAGCATTTCCAATTTTCAATGCTAGGATTCCATACCCAAAGGCCAGTGAAATTTGGATGTGCTCTGCTTAGGAGCTGAAAGTCAAAAAGGAAAGAATCCTTAAATTAGGGGGACCAGGGCAAGTGTTGTGGTGCAATGTATGAAGCCACTGCTTAGGACACCCACATCCTATACTGGAGTGCTGATTTGAGTCCTGATTACCCCACTTGCAATTCAGCCTCCTGCTGCATTGTTCTCAGAGGCAGCAGATGATGGCCCAGGTTGAGTTTCTGGCTTCCGGCTTTGGCCTGGCCCCATCCTGGCTGTTGCAGGCATCTGGGAGTGAACCGGTAGATGAAAGATCTCTCTCCCTGTCAGTGTGCCTTTCAAATAAATGCATAAAAATAAAGAAAGAAATAAAATGTAAACTGTTCGCTTTGGAGCTGGGCTGTAGATAACTACGTGCTAATCACTGAACAGACAGACAACACAGGATCCTAAGAGCCTGGGAACCAGCTCTTCTCCTCAAGTTATCCTAGACCTCCAAAGTGTGCCACTGACACAGGGGGCCTGGCACCAGGACCATCTGTGTTACAGGTGGTACAGTACAGTAGACAGCTCAGTCTGTCACCTCTGAGCTGCACAGCCTTAGGCACATTATGTAACCGCTCTGTGTCTCAGCTTCCTCCAGTGTAAAATGATGGCATTTGTAGATGCTATCTGGTAGGGGCGTGTGAGGATTAACCAAGATCAGGCTTAGCACAGCTCTTGGCCCACATTAAGCACTTGTTAACTCCTCAATGCTATTGTTTACGACGGAAAGTGCTTTTCCTCCTCCAGGGTGTTACTTTTCTCTTCCTCACATCCTTGACCTCCACCCGGACCCTCTTCAGAGTTTACATTTCGGAAGCCAGCTGCTCCCACGTGCCCGCCTTCTGATGGTCGGGGTGCTGCAGAAAGGCAGCTTGCACAAGAAGAAATTGTGGGTTTTTTTTTTTTTTTTGGCATTGCTTACAGTATCATCTCAAGCCAATATACCACAGATAATTTTTATCCAATAGTGAAGGGCTCTTTAAGCCAGCCATTCCTTGTTTATTCTGCTAAAAAAAAAAAAAATCAAGGTCCTTTGGTTTCATGTTCCTTTATTGTATTTTGTAAGGCACCAAGCACATATTGGATGCTATGTAAATGTGAAACACTCTAACAATAGTAACCGAGACAGATGAGAAACTCAAGGAAGCAAAGTCTCCATTTTGAGTTTAGCTTTTTTATTGATGAGCTGAGTGACTTGGGAGAGACAACGTGGCTCCAGGGCTAAAGAGCCCACAGGGATTCAGAGGCCAAAGCTTGGAGTCTCAGTCACAGCAGCCGCTCTGCTGACCCCAGGAAAGCAGCTTTTTTCCCCTCTGGGCCTCAAATTCTTCCCATGAATACTGGGCTTACTGCCACAAAACTGTCACCCAGGGATGTTAAACTAGGCCAGGGCTGTTGTATGTGGTTGTGCAGACTGTGCACTGCACAAGAGTGCCAGCTGAGGGAGTCAGTAGGGAAGGAAACCCAGTTCATGCACTGTTCTTCAGTTTGTGCTTTGATGCGGGGCTGTGTCCACCAGGAGGAGGGAGGTATTTTCTTTCTTTTTTTTTATTTTTGACAGGCAGAGTGGACAGTGAGAGAGAGAGACAGAGAGAAAGGTCTTCCTTTTTGCCATTGGTTCTCCCTCCAATGGCCACTGCGGCCGGTGCACTGCGCTGATCCGAAGCCAGGAGCCAGGTGCTTCTCCTGGTCTCCCATGGGGTGCAGGGCCCAAGCACTTGGGCCATCCTCCACTGCACTCCCTGGCCACAGCAGAGAGCTGACTTGGAAGAGGGGCAACCAGGACAGAATCTGGCGCCCCGACCGGGACTAGAACCTGGTGTGCCTGTGCTGCAAGGCGGAGGATTAGCCTGTTGAGCCTCGGTGCAGGCCAAGAAGGAGGTATTTTCTTCCTAATTTGCATGAAAGCACACTGTGGATTAGCAGAGGCCTGCATGATACAAAGTGTTAGCAACGGGGCACTGAGTTTAGCATATGGAACAGGTGAATTCTTTTGACACAACTGATAACAACCTCTTAAGTACCAGGCTCCATTCTAGAGACTGAAGATACACAGACAGCTAACAGCAACTTTCTGATGTGGGGTCTTTCTGATGCTGGGTCCTCTTTTGTTTGCCAGTCCTTCCTCCTCTATATTCAATTCAGCAGCAAGTCCTGTTGATTCAACGCAAAATGTCAAATCCACCCACTTCTCTCCATGCCACTGCCAGAACTTTGTTCCATTAATTCTTTCTGCAACCTATGGGCTCCCATTTCTACTCTGGGCCTTCAGAAAAAAAAAAAGAGTGATTATATTAAAATGTGAATCAGAAAACATCACCCCCTTATTTAAAACCTATAATTTAGTCCATGGTCCTCACCATAGCCCCAAAGCAGTGCATCACTGGTCCTAATGACCTCAGCTTGTCATCTAGACTGTACAACTTACACCCTCTTCACTCTGGCCTGTCACTCACTAGCCAGTCCCTCAATTAGCCTAGCTCCTCCTTTGTGTAATCGGATCCCTTTGGTGGAACATTCTTTACTTGGTTTTCCCCTTCACCATCTCTTTCTCATCTTCCAATGCTTAGTGGAAAGATTGCCTCCTCAGGGAGGCCCTCCTGGACCATCTTGCTAAAGTAATGTAGTATTCAGTGTCCACCACCATTCATTTCCAGGATGCTCTGTCACACAGCAACCCAGTTGAATTTGAAAGCATAGAGTTCTGGCTGGTGCCACTGCTCAATAGGCTAATCCTCCGCCTTGCAGCACAGGCACACCAGGTTCTAGTCCCGGTCGGGGCGCCAGATTCTGTCCTGGTTGCCCCTCTTCCAGGCCAGCCCTCTGCTGTGGCCAGGGAGTGCAGTGGAGGATAGCCCAAGTGCTTGGGCCCTGCACCCCATGGGAGACCAGGAGAAGCACCTGGCTCCTGGCTTCGGATCAGCGCAGTGCGCCAGCCGCGGTGGCCATTGGAGGGAGAACCAACGGCAAAAAGGAAGACCTTTCTCTCTGTCTCTCTCTCTCACTGTCCACTCTGCCTGTCAAAAAAAAAAAAAAAAAAGCATAGAGTTCTTTATTTTCTGTCTTATCTGCTAGACTGTAAGCTCCATGACAGTCAGACAGTCAGGAACACACTTGTTTGTTCTCCACTGTATGCCCCCTCAGCACCTTGCTAAGTCTCTGGTGCATGCTAATAAATATCAATACATATTTGTTAAATGAAGTTGATATAAGGGATTCACCTACTAGGAATTCATTACAATACAATGACAATGTAGGGATGAGTGGTGTAACAAAGGCAAGTGACTTACCGGTTCCGGCTCTCCAAAAAAGAAAAAAATAAATCCCTGATTTGTCATTTGCCTGCTTTTCGTGGTGTAAATACTCTCATCACAGTCGAGCTCAAGAGCTCAGTGGTTTAAAAAGTGACTTGCAAAATTCCTGGCCATCTAACAGTTGGCTCTTCAAAGCTGTATGAGCTGGCTCTAGCTTAACTGTTAGATGAGAAGTCAGCACAGGTACAGTGAGTGCCTGCAAAGGGACATTAGTTCACTCTAGAGTGGGGGTAGGCTAGCAAAGACTTCCTGGGTGGGGGGAGTAATTCTTGATTTGTGTTTTGTATCTTGGCTCAGGCCTCTTATCTTTAAATTGCTGAGGGTAGCCCTGCTCCTCCTCAACCCAGTCAACTGTTCCTATCTCTCTTCATCCTACCATGGCTTGCTTGGGGCTATCACCTAACTTGGTCCAGTCCTCAGAAAAATCCTTCCATGTAGCTGGTATCCTATTGGATTTGCTTTGAATCCAACAGGAGAGAATTAGGGTAGAATTTAGTTAGGGGAGCAGGAAGAGAGCTTTCCAAACACAGGGACGGCTTATGCAAACATGAGGGAGGAAGTGCGATCTAGCAGTTGGGTAAATGTAGATGTAAAATGGGAGGGAATGAGGGGAGATTAGCTCCTGACAGGCTTTGATAGGCTCCTTCCCAGCCTGGGCTGGGACAGGCAGCAGACAGAAGAGGAAAGGGACTGACTCATTTTCTTCCACAATTGTTACCACAGCTGGTAATTGTAGGGTATTTTGCTGTTCGTGCTGGTGGTGGTTTTGATTTTTGATAGGGGATCATTTGATTAGCACCTGTCTATTCCAAGACAATGTAAACTCCAAAAGGGCAGGGGCTGTTCTGAATACTAGTGTTTTCTCAGCACACAACACAGCAGTGGCACAGGCAATAAAAAATAAAAAGTATTCTTGTTGAATGATGGAAGCACCTGGGGAACTTTTAAAAAATGCCCATGCCCACCTACCCCACCATAAGATCTGTTACAAATCCTTTCTCTGAGCTTCCCTACCACAATACGGGATGGGAGGGAGAGCAGTGGGACTGGAATTCACATCTTGTGAAAGCTGCCCAGACATTCACCTCTAGTCCTCTTCCCACACTCGGTCAAGTGGAGCTTTCAAAGGATTTTTACCACAAATGTGACCTGATTAAATTTGCTGTTCGCATAAATGGGCCTGAGGGCAGCCAGGGGGATCAGAAAGAGGTACTAAGTTCCCAAAGGAAGCCTATGCAGTGATCAGCTAAGACACACAGTGAGGGAAGCAGGGCGGGAACTGAATCTCCGGCAGAGGCTGTGCAGCGGGGAGAGGCTCAAGAGCCACTGGGGGGACAGAGTGTACAAGATCTGAGCGGCCTCCTGGTCGTTTAGGGGCTTTGGAATACAAATGGCAGCTCAGGCGAGAAGGTGCTCTCCCACACCCATCTCGAACTCGGAGCACGGGTATCCCAGAGCCGGGTTAGGAAGAGAAATCTTGAAGAAAACCGAGAGTGACTTAAAGAAGGACAATCTGGCTAGCGTCATTCAAAATAACCGAGACAGCCCGACAGCGTCACACGACTCACGCTTGTGTTAGGGGAGCCTTAACGACCTCGACTGAGTTTGTCAACAAGGCCATGCTCCGTGACGGCGGGCGCTGCAGTGCAGAAATGGAGCACACACAGGTGTAGGCTACTTTTCCAGAAATTGGCTGTGAACAGAGAAAGGAGGTAGTAAGACTGAGTGCGATGTGAGGGGGTTTGCACACTTTTACAGCCGAGAGACCGAGGCAAGGATGAAGGCATACGAACACATCGCCCGGCCGCCCTCGCCATGTTCCCCGCCCTCCCACCACGTGACTAGCACGCACCGGCGCGCCAGGGCCTCGCCAAGACTACCACTCCCAGAAGGCCGCGCGGCGGAGGCGGGGCGCAGCCGAGGCCTGGCGCGCGCCCCAACGGCGGCCGCGGAAGAGCTACAGCTTCGCGGCGGCGGCGGAAGCGCAGCGCGGCGGCGCCCCGGTAACGACCAGCCCCACGTACCCCTCTCTCCTTCCTTCCTTGATACCTCGGGCTGGGGTCGCTGACCCGGCTACTGCCCCTCACAGCCGGGGATGAGAACTGCCTTTCCCCCCGTTTGTGACTGGTGTTTTCTTTTTTCTCACGTGACGCGCGGGGCCGGCCCCTGCCTGGGGCTGAGATTACTGGGAACCTCCCGCCTTTCGACCCCTTGGGGCCCTAGGCGGAGGGGGACCCTCCTGGGACCACTCTGGCCTCCTTTTGCCCTTCGCGGGCAATGGACCCCTCTGGATCTCCGCCCCAAGTGCTCTCTGCGGAGAGGCAGTCCCTTTCCGGGGTTTCAACAGGTACTGAGTGGGGTCCCTGGCGACCCGCTCGGGGCTAGGGGGGCGTGGGCGCCGAGGCGGCCCCCGAGACCCTGGGGCCGCGGCGACGTCTGGGCCGAGAGCCTGGCGAACGAGCGGGGAGCCCCGGGCTACGGCTCGTACCGGGCAGTCGGGGCGGGCGTACTTCCTGCTTTTCCTGGGCGGCCCTCGGGAGCTCTGGTTGCTAACAGTTTACTTCGTCAGTGTGGAGGGTTGTGTAAGGGAGCGAGCCCAGGACTGGGAGCCTGATGCGCCGAGAGGAGCCCCGGGCCACCACCGGCTAGACCTGTGGTCCTTCGTGGTCCGCAGCTAGTATGAACCACACAGGTTTTCTTGCCGGGTTCCTAGAGAAGAGGCGGCATTAGGGCCTTACCACCTGTGGTGTCGGCCCAAGATCCGTCTGGATTTTCAGCTCCACCAGAATTTGGACTTCTTCCTTGTCTCCCCCACACTGTTCATCTCTGTTGCTTGTACCACGCGGGCACAAGATTTCAGAGAACACTTAACATGTCTTAAATGTGATCTTAAACGAATAGCTGCCTGTACCAGGTCTTGTTTCTCCTGTTCAGTTACTGCTTCTGTGCTAAAAACTTGGCCCTGCTTCTAACACAGCCCCACTAACCTGTGTGTTTGCTGGCTGATCGGGATTATTTTCACCTATCCTAGGGGTGTGTGCTAGGTGTATGTAATGTCTCCTCGCAGAATTCAGAATGCAAAGAACCAGTATTGCAGCCAGTTTTCTGATGGTTAAGCTTTACTTCTCTAGACAGGCTGCTTACTGTCATAATTTTCCCCTTGGGGAGAATAGGAATTTTGCAAATCAATTCAATGTAGTAGTTAGATATTTTTAGTTTGTGTTTACTCTGAAGTGATTGAAAAATGCTTGAATGTGGTCCAGAAAAACAGACTATCAGGTCTGTTAGTTCACTGTATTAAGTTGAACAAATCTGAACCCAAATCCTGCTGTGACTTAAAATTTTGACTTTTGGGGCAATAAGTTGATTTCTCTGAGTTTATTTACTAGTCAAATGAAATAGAGGAAATAGCAAAGTATCTGTAAAGATTAAATAAGAGTTGACCATAAAGGGCTTAGTAGTGCCAGGTGCAAACAAGTTTTCATTATATTGTTAATGTGATGCTGGTAATGAAAAAAATGATAATTTTTAAGTAGAATATTTTCCTGAGATTTCATTTAGTTGCTTTGTAAAAGCGAGGATGATTATCCATAATTCACAAGTCTTAATACAATAAATAGAAGTTCTTAGTTTGCAGGTTTTTTTTAAGCAGTTTGTTTTTAATGTAAAGATTGTATTAAGCTTTTTTTTTTTTTCATTTTTTTTCTTCAAATTGCAGAAGTTCCTAAAATGTTATTGGGAGGTACTATGTTTCTATTTTTCTAGAGACTCTGCAAGTGTTGCTATACCTAGTTCTTTTTCAATTTTTTAAAAAAAATTAAAGATTTATTTATTTTGATAAGGTAGAGTTACTGAGAGAGAGAGGGAGAGACAGAGAGAGATACCTTACATCCGCTGGTTCGCTCCCCGGATAGCTGCAATGGTAGGGGCCGATCAAAAGCCAGGAGCTGGGAGATTCTTCCAGGTGTCTCACATGGGTGCAGGGGCCCAAGCCCTTGGGTCATTCTCCTCTGCTTTCCCAGGCACATTTACAGGGAGCTGGATTGGAAGTGGAGCAGCCAGGACTCAAACCGGTACCCATATGGGATGCCAGCACTGCAGGCAGCAGCTTTACCCATGGCCCCTCAACTTTTTTACTTTGAAAGGGGGAGTGGGGAAGAGAGAGAGAGCAAGCGAGTATGAGAGCGCACACATTAAAGTGAGTACCCCTGTCCACTGATTCAGTCCTGGATGCCCACCACAGCTGAGGCTGTGCCAGGCCCAAATCAGGAACTGGGAACCCAGTCTCATATAGGAGACAAGGACCCAACTAATTGAGCCAGCAGTTACTGCCTCCCAGAGTGCTCTAGAATCAGAGCAGACTTGGAACTTGAATCTAAAAACTCTAATATGGGCTGGGGGTGTCCCAAGTGGTATTTTGACTGCTAGGCCAAATGCCAGACTTTATATCTAGTTTTTGAAATTGGACTGGTGCTTCATTTATAACCTGTAGTAAGGATATACTTCTTTGTACATCGTAACCTATAGTAGAATAATAATCTATCTTTATGACTCAGATATTGACTAGGAAAGCGTTTTATGGAATAGCTTTTGTCATTGATCCTTTTTTATTTTTTAAAGATTTACTTATTTGAAAGGCAATGAGAGAGAGAGATCGATTCTTTCCCTAAATGGCCACAATGGCTGGGGCTGGGCCAGACTTAAGCCAGAAGCCAGGAACTGTATCAGGGTCTCCCATGAGGGTGTCAGTGGCCCAGGCACTTGGGCCATCATCTGTTGCTTTCCCAGGTGTTGTTATCTGGGAGCTGGATCAGAAGTGGAGCATCTGGGCCTCAAACCAGCATTCATATGGGATGCTGGCATCACAATCAGCAGCCACAATGATGGTCCCGATCCTTTTGTTTTTCCAAGTGTGATTATTTGATTTAAACATTTCAACCTATAGTTGATAAGATCTAGGTGACTTGATGACCTTTGTTTTTTGAAAGGTGAAAAGTATTTCTTTTTTATTTATTTTTTTTACTTGACAAGCAGAGAGAGAAAGAAATCTATGCACTGATTCAGTCCCCAAATGCCTGCAACAGCTGAGGTGGGGTAGGCTAAAGCCAGGAGCCAGGAACTGCATCCAGGTCTTCTCTGTGGGTGCCAGGGACTCAGTTACTTGAGCCATCACCTGTTGCCTCCCACGGTGTGCATTAGCAAAAAGCTGGAACCCAGAAACTCCAGTATGGGATGTGAGCATCATTTTTTTTTTCCTCAGAACAGGCTGAATTTATTTATTTTTCTGCCAAAGAAACCTTTTTTAATGAGTACAAATTTCGTAAGTACAACTTTAGGAATATAGTGATTCTTCCCACCATTCCTGCCCTCCCACCCCACCTCCTCCTCCCTTTCCCTTTCCCAGTTCCATTCTCCATTAAAATTCATTTTCAATTAACTTTATACACAGAAGACCAACTCTGTATTAAGTAAAGATTTCAACAATTTGCACACACATGCACAAAAAAAACCTGAGAACAAGTTTTACAGTTAATTCGCATAATACAACTCATTGAGGACAGAAGTCCTTCATGGGAAGCAATGGGAAGTAAATGCAGAGTGACTCCTGCTGTTAATTTAACAATTAACCCTCTTTTGTATGATGTCAGTGATCACCCGAGGCTTGCTTTTTTTTTTTTTTGACAGGCAGAGTTAGTGAGACAGAGACAGAGAGAAAGGTCTTCCTTTTCCGTTGGTTTACCCCCCAAATGGCCACTACAGCCGGCATACTGCGCCGATCTGAAGCCAGGAGCCAGGTGCTTTTCCTGGTCTCCCATGTGTGTGCAGGGCCCAAGGACCTGGGCCATCCTCCACTGTACTCCCGGGCCACAGCAGAGAGCTGGACTGGAAGAGGAGCAACCGGGACTAGAACCCGGGGTACTGGTGCCGCAGGTGGAGGATTAGCCTAGTGAGCCGTGGCACTGGCCACCCGAGGCTTTTGATAGGAGCTGCCAAGGCTATGGAAGCCCTTTGAAACTACAATCTCCATCAGTATTTAGACAAGGCTATAAGTGAAGTGGAAGTTCTCTCCTCCCTTCAGAGAAAAGTACATCCATTGATGACCACTCCTTTCCACTGGGGTCTCTCTCACAGAGATCTTTCATCTAGGGTTTTTTTTTTTTTTTGCCACAGTGGCTTGGCTTTCCATGTCTGAAATGGCAAGCATCTTTACCTCACCATATACCTGCCCTGAAGGTGGAAACTCTTTGTGACTGATGCTGTTGATGGCATTGGGGTGTTTGTGTGTCTGTGTCTACAAGGAATGAAAGTTCAGAGAAACCAAGGAGGAAAGCCATACAGAGAAAAATGATTTATTCGTCAAGGCAAAGTCTTTGGGTTAAAAATTGAAATGTGTTTATATTCTTCAAACCACAATGACTATAAGATATCTGTAGATTCAGATGATTAGGAAATGTTTCCTTTATTCTCTCTTACAGTGTGGTATCTCCTGGTTATTATGCTTTGCCAGTTTCATTTTGCTTTTGGTTGTGAATCAGCAGGTAACTACTTTTTTGCAGCACAAAGCTGACAGTAGGTTTTTGTGCTACAGTGTGTTGTTTTTCCTTCATGTTTTAAACACTTGTGCCTCAGTGTTTTTTTGTTTGTTTGTTTGTTTGTTACTTAAAAGGTGTTTAGAAGGTAGACTCAGTCTCGGTGGTGGCATCTAAGTTTGTGTTGTGGATGCTCAGTTAGTACTGAGTCTGCTGAATAGTTCTGAATAGGAACGTTTTGTTGATTTTCTTTTTTTTATTTTTTATTTTTTATTTTTTTTAATTTTTTGACAGGCAGAGTGGACAGTGAGAGAGAGAGACAGAGAGAAAGGTCTTCCTTTGCCATTGGTTCACCCTCCAATGGCCACTGCGGACGGCGCGCTGCAGCCAGCGCACCGCGCTGATCCGATGGCAGGAGCCAGGAGCCAGGTGCTTTTTCCTGGACTCCCATGGGGTGCAGAGCCCAAGCACTTGGGCCATCCTCCACTGCACTCCCGGGCCACAGCAGAGGGCTGGCCTGGAAGAGGGGCAACTGGGACAGAATCCGGCGCCCCGACAGGGACTAGAACCCGGTGTGCCGGCGCTGCAAATCAGGCGCCGGCCTGATTTTTTTACGTCACTGAGGCACACTCTGTGAAGGCCATATTGTATAGTGGAACTAACCTAAGCTTTGGAGCCAGATAGACCAAGATCTGAATCCAAGCTCTGCTGGATTTGGGTTTATATAAGCATTTGAATTCACTTTTTTTATCATCTGTGAAACAGGGGTAATAATACTAACCCTGTGTAGCTAAAGACATTAGAGGCTATTTGATTTAGGCACACACTAGCTAGGCTTAGTAAAATGGGGTGTTATTACAATTTTTAAATTTTTAATATTTTTCTAGTTGCAATGGATGTTGATGATATATATGTGTTCATTTCTCTAATGCAATGGTGGGGAATGTCCAGCTTGCAGGGTATTTGGTCTGGCCCTGCCAAGGCTACTGCAGGAGGGAATCAAATTCAGTAAATCTATAGCAGGCTAATTTTTAAGTTCATAACTTTGTATGATCTATGAATGGTGTTATAAATATCCAAATGGTCCTTTGGCAGAAAAAAGTTTCCCCATCCCTGGTCTAATGTTTCACACAGTGAGTGTCTTTCTTTGTTAACAAAGGTTAAGATGCTGACTGTGACTGTGGAACCCTGAAACAGCAAAGCTGATTGGCCAACATGGAGTTTGAGCTATGACTATTCATAATAACTCACCAGAATAAATGAGAAACTGGTATATTTAATATTTGGCCTTCATGCAATTTATTTTTTTTAAGATTTATTTATGTATTTGAAAGGCAGAGTTTCACAGAGAGAGAAGAAGAGGCAGAGAGAGAGAGAGAGAGGTCTTCTATCCAATGGTTCATTCCCCAATTGGCTGCAATGACCAGAGCTGCGCTGATCTGAAGCCAAGAGCTTCTTCTGGGTCTCCCACGCAGGTGCAGGGACCCAAGGACTTGGCCCATCTTCTACTGCTTTCCCAGGCCGTAGCAAAGAGCTGGATTGGAAGTGCAGCAGCCAGGTCTCGAACTGGCGCCCATGTGGGATGCCAGCACTTCAGGCCAGGGTGTTAACCCACTGCGCCACAGTGCCAGCCCCTTGCAATTTATTAGACGTAAACAAATGAACTAGTGCCAGGAGTAAAAATACAGATTTTTTTATTATAAGCTTACATGAATATATGTTGAGTCCTCAGATTGTGAATACAACTGGTGACTTGGATCATCGTTGACAACTGCTAACCTGAAGTAAAATTTACACATTTGTTTTAGTTACAGAATTATATTTGTCACATACTTCCTGTCTATAGGAACAGTGAGAGGAATGGAACTGGGCAGTTCATACTTTGAAAGAGAACCCTGCTTCTACTATGCTTACCAACCAGAAAATGTGCTATTAGGTAGTGGGAAAGTTTCTCCATTAGTGAGCCTAGCAGCATGGGTGAAGCTTGGGTAACTCCTGAAAGCTTATTGAACTAGAAAAATTCTAGTTATCAGAGCATTAGATGAAAAGTTACAGGGTGTTGTCTCTCTTTGGGAGAGAATTTTCTCTTCAACAAAACACAGACTAGTTGCTCTCAGTTTGTAGTATCCATTTTTTCACTGTTTCATGCTAGCCTTTTATATAATTTTCCATTCTTCAAATTCATTGTTCAGTTTATTATTTGTTGTTCCTCTTTGTGTGTGTGTGTGTGTGTATTTGTTGGTTTCTTTTAATGACAAACATGACTGGTTTGGGACTAAGGATGAAGACAGAAGCACTGTTGGAAACAGCAGGTTCTGGTGTCTAATATTGTGAAGTTTCCAAATAATACGAGTTAACTTGTGAATATGATATGGATTTTTGGAATAGGCAGGTGGCTGACAATTCCTAATCATTTAGCTTTGTGCAGAGTAAAAAATGTGCACAAAAAGTGTGTAGCACTTCTTAATATTAGATTTGGCTCTTAGAAAAGAATCTTTTTTTTTTAAGATTTATTTATTTATTTGAAAGGCAGAGTTACACAGAGAGAGAAGGAGAGGCAGAGAAAGAGAGAGGTTTTCCATCCGCTGGTTCACTACCCAATTGGCCGCAACGGCTGGAGCTATGCCAATCTGAATCCAGGAGCCAGGAGCTTCTTCTGGGTCTCCCATGTGGGAGCAGGGGCCCAAGGACTTGGGCCATCCTCTACTGCTTTCCCAGGCCACAGCAGAGAGCTGGATCAGAAGAGGAGCAGCCAGGACTAGAACTGGCGCCCATATGGGATGCCGGCGCTTTAGGCCAGGGCGTTAACCTGGTACGCCACAGCTCCGGCCTCAGAAAAGAATTTTTTTTTTTTTTTTTGACAGGCAGAGTTAGTGAGAGAGAGAGAGAGAGAGAAATAGAAAAGTCCTCCTTCCGTTGGTTCATCCCCCAAATGGCCGCTACAGCCGGTGTGCTGTGCCAATCTGAAGCCAGGAGTCAGGTGCTTCCTCCTGGTCTCCCATGAGGGTGCAGGGCCCAAGTACTTGGACCATCCTCCACTGCCTTCCCGGGCCACAGCAGAGAGCTGGACTGGAAGAGGAGCAACCAGGACAGGACCGGTGCTCCAACCGGGACTAGAACCCGGAGTACTGGTGCTGCAGGCAGAGGATTAGCCTAGTGAGCCGAGCTGCTAGAAAAGAATATTAATATATATGTATGGTGTTATTATTGGCTTGCAGTTAGTCTGTTAAAAATTCTTTGCCATGCAGTGTGGCAAGAGTATTTACAAAGTTAAGAAAGCACTTGTATTTGAATCATAATCTCAAATATATACCAGTAGTTCTGTTTGTTTTCTTATCTTCTTATATCTTACTATTTTATATATTTTCTTATCTTATTAGTATTGATATTAACCTTTCTTATTTGTAAAGATTAAAGGGTAGGGCCAACCTTTTGTCTCAGGGGGCCAGCCTTGTGTCTCATTGGCATCCTGTATGAGCACTCGTTCAAGTCCTGGCTGATCTACTTCCAATATAGATCCCTGCTAATGTGCTTGGGAAAGCAGAGGAAGATGGTCTAAGTGTTTGTTGCTAGCCATATTGGAAACCCAAAATGGAGTTCCTTGCCCCTGGCTTCAGCCTGGCCTATCCTTTACCTTTGTGGCTGCTTGGGGAGTGAACCAGCAGATGGAAGATCACTCCCTCCTCTGCCCCTCCCCCTCATCTCTCTCTAAAACTGTCTTTTTTTTTTTTTTTTTTTTTTTTTTTACAGGCAGAGTGGACAGTGAGAGAGAGAGACAGAGAGAAAGGTCTTCCTTTTTGCCGTTGGTTCACCCTCCAATGGCTGCCGCGGCCGGCGCGCTGCGGCCGGCGCACCGCGCTCGTCCGATGGCAGGAGCCAGGAGCCAGGTGCTTTTCCTGGTCTCCCCATGGGGTGCAGGGCCCAAGCACCTGGGCCATCCTCCACTGCACTCCCGGGCCACAGCAGAGAGCTGGCCTGGAAGAGGGGCAACCGGGACAGAATCCGGTGCCCCGACCGGGACTAGAACCCGGTGTGCCGGCGCCGCAAGGCGGAGGATTAGCCTGTTGAGCCACGGCGCCGGCCATAAAACTGTCTTTTAAATAAATAAATAAATAAATAAATAAATAAATCTTTTTTAAAAAAAAGATTAAAGGAAAGTAGATAGCAGGAATGTTTTGAAAATGGGATGGGTAACTAGGGGTGGGGTGGGGAAGAGACAGAAATGCAGAATTAGGGAAGGACTCAAAGATACACAGTTATAGGGACCAGCGCTGTGGCATAGCTGGTAAAGCTGCTGCCTGCAGTGCTGGCATCCCATATGGATGCTCGTTTGAGTCCTAGCTTTCCACATCCAATCCAGATCTCTTCTATGGCTTGGGAAAGCAGTAGATGTCCTGCTACTGCACTTCCATTGCAACTCCTTGTTGATGTATCTGGGAAAGCAGTGGAAGATGGCCTAAGTGCTTGAGCCCCTGCACCCATGTTGGGGGCCCAGAAGAAGCTCCTGGCTTTGGCCTGGCCCAGTTCTGCTTGTTGCGGCCATTTGGGGAGTGAACCAGCAGATTGAAGAAATCTCTTCTTCTCTATCTAACTCTGCCTACTTAAGCTAGAGCCATGGCTGTTGAGCGATGGATCCAGATTAGAACCAAAGGTGCAGTTTAAATACATTTAAAAAATTCTTTTCTTTTTTTTTTTTTTTTTAAGATTTATTTATTTATTTGAAAGGCAGAGTTAGGAGCAGTGGGGGAGAGATCTTCCATCCCTCGGTTCATTCCCTAAATGACCACAACACCTAGAGCTGGGCCAGGCTGAAGCCAGGTGCTTCATTCAGGTCTCCCACTTGGGTAGCAGGGGCCAAGCACTTGAGCTATCTTCCATTGTTTTCCCAGGTGCATTAACGAGGAACTAGATTGGGAGTGGAGCAACTTGAACTCAAACCACCACCCATATGGGATGCTGGCATTGCCGGCAGTGACTTAATCTGCTGGACCACAATGCTGGCCCCTAGTTTGTTTTTTAAAAATAAATTTTTCTCAAAAAATCTAATATACACTGTAGAAAACTTGTAGAATATAGAACATTTAAAAGAATAACAACAGAAAACATTCATAATCTCACAATCTAAACATAACACAGGGGTGGGATTTTGCCCACTGGTCAAGATGCTAATTGGGACTCCCGTACTCTGGATCTGAGTGTCTGGGTTCAGAACCTGGCTTGGCTACTGATTCTAGTTTCCTGTTGATGTATACCTAATCCTCAAGTATTTGCATCTCTGCCACCCATGTGGGAGATCTGGATGGAGTTACCAGCTCCTGGCTTCAGCCTGGCCCAGTCCGAGTTGTTTGTGGGCATTTGGAAAGTGAGTTTAACAGATGGAGAGCTCAGTCTCTCTCTGCCTCTTAAATATAGACATAACATGGCTTACATTTTTCGTGTTTTTTTTTTCTCGTCTTTTTTTTCTAAGCATTTATTAAATCTCTTCTACTTTCCTAAAGTAATTAAAAAAAAACCTATAAATCCAAAATGATACCCATTTTAAAAAAAATTTATTTATTTATTTGAAAGGCAGAGCTACGGAGAGGCAGAGGCAGAGAGAGAGAGGTTCGCTCCCCAGATGGCCACAATGGCCAGAGCTGTGCCAATTCAAAGCCAGGAGCCTCCTCCAGGTCTCCCATGCAGGTGCAGGACCCCAAGGACCTGGGCTATCCTCCACTGCTTTCCCAGGCCACAGCAAAGAGCTGGATCGAAAGTGTAGCAGCCAGGAGTCGAACTGGCACCCACATAGGATGCTGGCACTGCAGGTGGCAGCTTCACCCACTACGCCACAGCGCCGGCCCCAATGATACTCATTTGTAGTAATCTTTATATTCCCATTTGTTGTAAACTTTATATTCCTATTCTTATGCACTTTCATAAACTATTTGTACACCTATTTTCTGTCTCTCTAAATTTAAGACTTTTATAGACTATATGTTATTCAACTTTGTGTCTTGGGCATATAGCCAAGTGTCATAAATAGGTACTCAGAAGGTAATGGAGATGGATTATTACCCCCCATTGTAAAAGTTGTCTTATTTAAACATGTCTGCCTAATTACACAGTGGATTGTAGCTTCTTTCGAGTTGAGGGAAGCTCAACTTTTCAGGTGTGTAAGTATGTTTAATATGAAGCTACTGAACTAGGAAAGTGTGCTTTTTCTGGCTAGCTTTGTTGTATAGCAAGCCACTCCCAAACTTAGTGATATAAAACAGACATTTAATTTTTGGCTGTGAATTCTGTTGGAATTCAGATGGGATGGTTTAGAGATAACTAGCCAGAGCCTTAGCTGGAAGATTCAAAAACTGTAACTCAAGGCCAGTGTTGTGGCATAGTGGGTTAAACCGTGGGCTGTGACACCAGCATCCCATATGGGCAATGGTTCATGTTCCAGCTGCTTCACTTCTCTCCAGCTTTATGCTAATATGCCTGGGAAGGCAGCTGAGGATAACCGAAGTGCTTAGGCCCCTGCACCCCTTGCAAGACCTGGAAGAAGCTCCTGGCCTCAATCTGGCCCAGTCCCAGTCACTGTGGCAATATGGGACCACATATCTCCTTCTCTCTCTGTCTTTAACTCTACCTTTCAAATAAATAAATAAATCTTTAAAAAAATGTAACTTGACCTGTGGGAACTAGAATCTGAAGGCTTCTTCGTTCACATGTCTGGTAGTTGATGTTGGCTCTTTCCCCAGAACACCTCCCTAGGGTCTCCCCACATAGGCTAATTTGAGTTTCACAGCATGGTGGTGACAGTGTTCTAATAGTGAAGATACAGAGACAGCCAGGTGGAAGCTGCATTGCCTTTTTTTTTTTTTAATTTGTAAACATTTATTTATTTATTTGTAAATCAGAATTAGAGGGAGAGACAGAGAGATCTTCCATCTGCTGGTTCACTCTCCAAATATGTCTGGGACTAGGCAAGACTGAAGTAAGGAGCAGGATCTCTATCAAGGTCTCTCACATGGGCGCATGCACCCAAAGACTTGGATCATCTTCCAGTGCTTTCCCAGGTGCATTAGCAAGGAGCTGGATGGGAAATGGAGCAGCCGGGGATTGAACTAGTGCCCATATGGGATGTTAGTGTTGCAGGCAGTGGTTTTACCCGTTGTGCCACAGCACCAGCCTCCAGCACTGCCTTTCGTATTCTAGCCTTGTGAATCATGCAGTGTTACAGACTTTCCAGATTCAAGGAGAGCAGTGGTTGCATGGAACCCACTTGTCATAGGACTGTCAGTCACATTGTCTGAAAACCATGGGGTGTGGGCGATAGTTGCCATCTATGGTTGTCTGTCTCAAGTACTTACTGTAATGAAAAGTAGTATGTTAAAAGGAATTTAAAAATGGTATCATTTTTAAATGTCAGCGATTAAATGTCCTGTTTAATGTTAATAGGGTTTTTGCCGCTGGTAATGGTGTTTTATTAGTTAATTTGGTTTAAAATCTGTACTTGTAAGAATTTGTAAGCTCAAAGCTGTTTCAAGCTGTTTTCTTGACTTTTAAGTTCTGAAAAAGATACTCGCTTTTTAATTTAGTTAGCAAGTTGGTCAATTTTTGGGGGGGAGTTGCCCCACCTTGTTTTAAAGCAACAATAATTGATAGGATATATGTTTGCCAGAAAAGAAACAAAGTCCACTCATGATATCACCTCTCAGGTGTAACTCATTTTAGGTCTGTAATTCTTAACGATGGTGCTTACAGTTCAAACTGTGTTGAAAATGGAAAGTTTTATAAGTTTGTGGAAAACTCGGTTGGCAGCATCCAATCTATCCAAGTCTTTATTTATCCTTTGAAGTATAACAATCATACTTTCTCCACAGAAATATTAATGTACATTAATTACAAAGTATTGGCCAGACCATGATTGGGTTTGATTCAGTGCATGACAGTACTTTGGTTGAGTCATGTAATGAAAACAGTGCTTGAGAAGGTTTGTTTTGGTAACTTTGTATAGAAGGTAATCTCAACGAGGGAGTGGCTAGAGTGTTTTAGGAGTACTATGGAATAATGTTGAAATAATGTGGAAATAGAAAACGTGATACTTGTCATGGAGGAAGGACATTAAAGTACAGAATTAGAATCTATAACTGAACGAGTCAAAATACCTCAAAATTTTGTCTGTCATTAATTGTGTTGTTTCATTGATAGTAACATTGGGAAAAAAATCTCAGAAAGCTCTAGGAGAGAGATAATGAATTCAGTTTCTAATATGTTAAAGTATTAGATAATTTAAGTGGTAATTTTTTTTTAAAAAAAATCTGATACCTTAAAAATGTAGTAAGCTAAAATTAATGCTGCCCCTTTTAAAGTAATTTATTTTTGAGGTTATGCTTTTATTCTAGCAAATAAATATTCTTTCTGATTTGTCTTTTGGAACTAGACCTAGTAGAGCCATACAAAAAACTAGTGATCATTTTCCTTATCCTCAAAAGAATATTATCTTACTTGATCACCAATCTTATTTACCATACTTGTTCCTAAATGATAATTGGCATTTTCTAAAGATTAATCTGCAAAAGTATAAAATGTATTACTGTCGAAGATATGGAAATGACTATCATGGTTTCTGAGGGCACAGCAAGTCTTAAGCTATAATAGCATCTTCAGAATGCAGCAGTGCTAGTGTGTGCTGGTTAAGAAGAGTGGGTTCTGGGAAACATTGAATAATCTTTTTGGTACGTTAGTTTTGTATTTTGAGCAAGTTCCTTAATCTTTCTGGGCCTCAACTTCCTCATTTGTGAAATGAGGTGGTGATAATACTCTCTTCCTCATAGGCTTGTTGGGAGGATTAGCTGTTAGATTTAGAACAATGTCTGGCAAATATGAAGAACTCAGTAAACATTAGCTGTTTTTTCAGCACAGTAACTACTGTCGCTACCGTTGTCACTTTATCTGTTTTGTTTTAAAAATCAGTTATGTTCCTGATAATTATGTCTCATGCTAGAGTATGATAGGCTGCTGCATATAAAATTGGAGGCTCGAAAGATTAGGCATAGAAATGCAGGTTTGTTTTTTTTTTTTTTTGACAGGCAGAGTGGACAGTGAGAGAGAGAGACAGAGAGAAAGGTCTTCCTTTGCCGTTGGTTCACCCTCCAATGGCTGCCGCGGTCGGCGCGCTGCGGCCGGCGCACCGGGCTCATCCGATGGCAGGAGCCAGGTGCCAGGTGCTTTTTCCTGGTCTCCCATGGGGTGCAGGGCCCAAGCACTTGGGCCATCCTCCGCTGCCTTCCCGGGCCACAGCAGAGAGCTGGACTGGAAGAGGAGCAACCGGGACTAGAACCCGGTGTGCCGGCGCCGCAAGGCGGAGGATTAGCCTATTGAGCCACAGCGCCGGCCAAGAACTTTTTTCTTAAATATATAGTTCATAATTCAAAAATGTATAAATAAAACATTTTCAATTCAATGAGACAAAAAAAAACCCTAAGATAAAGCTCTCCCCTTTTTGTTGAAAGAATTTCATACTTCTAACAGTGAAAGAGCATAAACACACAAAATATAGAATGTTTAAAAATAAAAAAACAAACACAAATAATTATCAGTTGAGTGTCGAGAATTCAGTAATTGTATTACTAGGGAGATTGTAGGTCTGACCTTACTTACAAATTCATTAATGATCAGGAGACAGAGCAAATAACACATTTAATTAAATTTGCTCATTTATCTATTTTGGGAAATACGATTACCAGAAGTTAGAGAGAAGCAATATAAAAGGACAGAGACAGATTAAAAACATTGGCCAAAAAACAACCAAATTGGAGAGTAGCTAGAAGACTGGGTAAAATTACAGACATTAAACAATAAAAGAGGGATAGTAGAGGTTTGTTTTCCAGCAATTTTACTGCACACTATTGCCACATTAAGTACTTTTGGCCAACACTAATGGTAAAAAGGAGAAATAGACATCTGCAAACTCCCATGTACATACATTCATATACGTAGTTCTTTCTTTATGAGAGACTGATAAGTCTAACTAAACAAGGATTCACAAAGGGATTATACCCTAAAAATGAAGTACTACTGATGTAATGTGATAAAGATTTATACTCAGAGCTTCATAATTATAGAAACTCTATCAGGGATTACCAATAATTAAGTAAACATTCCTAAGAACAAATAACTATTCTCTAACCCGTGTTCATCTAACTACGTATGGGTTATTCTCACTATTCCTAGTCCTTTTTTTTTTTTTTTTAAGATTCATCTTAATTATTTGAAAGACAGAATTACATAGAGAGATAGAAAGGGGTGAGAGAGTCTTCCATCTGCTGGTTCATCCTTCAAATGGCCTCAACAGCGGGAGCTGGGTCAATCCGAAGCCATGAGCTAGTAGCTTCCTTCAGTCTCCCACATGGGTACAGGGGCCCAAGGACTTGGGCCATCCTCCACTGCTTTCCCAGGCACATTAGCAGAGAGCTGGATCGGAAGTGGAGCAGGCAGGACTTGAACTGGCACTCAGAGAGGATGCCAACACCACTGGCTGGGGCTTTAACCCATTGCACCACAGCTTTAACCCACTGCACTGGGGCTTTAATCCCACTATTCCTATTCTTAATTCTCAGGCATTGACAATTCAAAATGACGTCTATGTTTCTTAGCCACTCCAATAACAAGGCATGGCTACATAACTAAAATTGACCAATGGAATATAAGCAAAAATGGTATAAGTAACTTTCAGTAAGTATCCTTAAAGGAAAGGAGATGTGGTCTTCTGTTTCTCCTTTCTGTGGTCAGGTTGTAAATGAAATGACTGGAGCTCTAGCAGCTACCTTAGACTCTAAAGTGACTTTGGAAAAGAACAGAATCCACATACAGTGCAGCAACAACATGACACCACGGCAAACCATTAGAATTCCTGACATCAAGAGAAATAAGTATCACGTTTAAATCTCTTACATGGTTACAACAAAATCTAATTCCAACATAACCTCTATATTAATATTCACTCATTGATCTCTTTGTTTTTATTTTTTTTACTGCTGTATAGTATTCTGTGGAGTATGTGTCCCATAATTTCTTTATCCAGTCTACTGTTGATGGGCATTTGGGTTGATTCCAGGTCTTAGCTATTGTGAATTGAGCTGCAATAAACATTAAGGTGCAGAAAGCTTTTTTTGTTTGCCAATTTAATTTCCTTTGGGTAAATTCCAAGGAGTGGGATGGCTGGGTTGTACGGTAGGGTTATATTCAGGTTTCTGAGGAATCTCCAGACTGACTTCCATAGTGGCTTTACCAGTTTGCATTCCCACCGGCAATGTATTAGTATCCGTTTTTCCCTACATCCTCGCCAGCACACTGATGGTGTTTTAAATACCATCTCAGTGCAGTTTTCTGTAAGGTTAATCACATTAATCTGACACTTCTTATTTTTCTTTTCTTTCTTTCTCTTTGCTTTTTTTTTTTTTTAAATTCTTGGAAACCGCTCTTCTAGAGATTTCCATTGGCCTATCTGGGCCTATTCTTTTTTTTTTTTTTACAGGCAGAGTGGACAGAGAGAGAGACAGAGAGAAAGGTCTTCCTTTTGCCGTTGGTTCACCCTCCAATGGCCGCCGTGGTCGGCGCGCTGCGGCCGGCGCACCGCGCTCGTCCGATGGCAGGAGCCAGGAGCCAGGTGCTTTTCCTGGTCTCCCCATGGGGTGCAGGGCCCAAGCACCTGGGCCATCCTCCACTGCACTCCTGGGCCACAGCAGAGGGCTGGCCTGGAAGAGGGGCAACCGGGACAGAATCCGGTGCCCCGACCGGGACTAGAACCCGGTGAGCCGGCGCCGCAAGGTGGAGGATTAGCCTGTTGAGCCACGGTGCCGGTCTGGGCCTATTCTCTAGTTGTGCTGCAAGGTTCTTTTCCTGGATTGGTTTCCCTTTGTTTTTTTGTTGTTGTTGTTGTTGTTTGTTTGTTTTGTTATTTACTTATTTTTTTTTTTTAATTTGAGAGGTAGAGTTACAGACAATGAGAGGGAGAGACAGAGATAAAGGTCTTCCTTCCGTTGGTTCACTCCCCAAATGGCCGCAATGGCTGGAGTTATGCAGATCCAAAGCCAGGAGCCAGGAGCTTTTTCCTGGTCTCCCATGTGGGTGCAGGGGCCCAATAACTTGGGCCATCTTCTACTGCTATCCCAGGCCACAGCAGAGAGCTGGATTGGAAGAGGGGCAGCCAGGACTAGAACTGGTACCCACATGGGATGCGGGCACCGCAGGTGGAGGACTAACCTACTGTGCCAAGGCACCAGCCCTCCCCCTCTTTGTTTTTAATCCTTAGATTTTTCTCTTCTATTTTTGATTCCCAGTATTTTTGGAACTGGTATCTTCTTCATTCTTCGTTTACTCTCTTGCTTAGGTGAAGAGCACATCCTCTAGTAGTTGTGTTGGGTTAAAATAATGGTGCTTTGGTTGAGAGCAAGGGGAGTACAGCCTTCAGCATGCCTGCTCTCTTGTCACGGAGCTTTAGTCCAGTTTGGTTGTCTTCTCATGCGCAGCCACCGTCTTGTATTCCCTCGTTTCTCCCTTGTGTTGGAAGGCCTGATTCTGAATCTTAATGTCTTCCTACTTTCGGTTTGTTTCCTGATCTTTTGTTAAAGGATGATGGATGGGACCATCATTTACTATGTGAACTATCTGATCAGGCATAGTTTTACTAAACAAAGTAGATTTTTTGGTCTTCTATGTTTTGGGGGAGCATGGAGTATAAAGATTAGAAAATTTTAGTAGGTATAATTATGTTAACATCATCTGTACAGTGGGTAAAACAAATGCTGATTGGTTGGTACTCAGGTTGTTTCTAGCTATTGGAGTGACTTTCAGAACTAAGGACTAACGCTGATTTGTTGGTTTGTAAAAGAGGGGCTGCTGTGTTGAGTTGTTCTTATCAACTGAATGAGTTTTTAAAACTGGTTCTTAACTGTTTGCCATGGTTGCAGTCAGTGTTTTCCTGAAGTTAATAGTTCTTACAGTTCTTCAGTTACTTTCTAGGAAATAATATATGGTAGGGAATGTTTAGAGCTATTCTGTGTATGAAAATGTGTTTATTTCCTACCCTCAGAGTTGATTAATATAGTTTAGGTGAGTTTTGAGAAGTCTTAAGCTAACATGAACCCTCCCTTCTTTGATTTGGATCTTTTTGCTGGAAACCTATATTCCTGCTTTGTTCTCAGTGTTCAGAAGTTTACAGTGACGTGACTTGGTGTGGACTTGTCTGTTTTTATCCACTATGCTCATTGTTTGTGAGTACCCTCAAACTGCATTTTTCTTGGAGCTGGTATGTGGGGATGAGGGTAGGGGTGTAGATATTAGTATTCAAAATGCTCATTTATCAACCATTGTTAAGGATCACTGCACTTGTAGTCAATCTCCAGGCCAGAGACTATTTTACATTATGCAGATAACATCAAGCTGTCTTTCAGGGAGAAGGCAAGGACCTAAGACTCTTACTGTAAATCTGTTTTTACCCAATACCCTTCCTGTATTTCACTTTCAGTTTCAAAGCTGGTAAAACCAGTTCTGAATTTTGTGAGGGTTTCTGACTGTAAAATGAATGTTATAATTTTTAAGATTTATTTATTTATCTGAAAGGCAGAAATATGGGGGGGGGGTGTGAGAAATCTTCTATCCTCTGGTTCATTCTCCAAATGGCTGCAATGGCTGGGCCTGAGCCAGGCTGAAACTAGAAGCCAGGAGCTTCTTCTGAGTCTCTATGTTAGTGTAGGGGCCCCCACACTTGGTCTAGCCTCCGCTGTTTTCCCAGGTGCATTAGCAGGGAGCTAGATTAGAAATGGAACAGGCGGGACTTGAACTGGCATGCATATTTGATGCCTGCACTGAAGGCAGAGACTTAACCTTGTATGCCACAGTGCCGGTCCATGTTTGTTATAATTTCTAAAGTTTTGCTGCTAGAGCTGGCCTTGTGGCTCAGCAGGTTTCATATGGTAAGTGAGATGGCTTCTCTCTCCTTCTCCCTCCTCCCTTCCCCTCCTTTCCCCCACCTTCCCTCCCTGTCACTCTGCTTTTCAAATAAATAAATAAAAACTTTTTTTTTTTTTACAGGCAGAGTGGACAGTGAGAGAGAGAAAGGTCTTCCTTTGCCGTTGGTTCACCCTCCAATGGCCACCACGGCCGGCGTACCGCGCTGATCCGATGGCAGGAGCCAGGTGCTTCTCCTGGTCTCCCATGGGGTTCAGGGCCCAAGCACTTGGGCCATCCTTTACTGCACTCCCGGGCCATAGCAGAGAGCTGGCCTGGAAGAGGAGCAACCGGGACAGAATCTGGCGCTCCGACCGGGACTAGAACCCGGTGTGCCGGTGCTGCTAGGCGGAGGATTAGCCTATTGAGCTGCAGCACTGGCTGTTTTTTTTTTTTTTAAGATTATTTATTTGAAAGGCAGTGCCAGAGAGAGAGAGAGAGAGAGGTCTTCCATTTGCTGGTTCACCTAAATGGCTACAACGGCCAGAGCTGGGTCATTCTGAAACCAGGAGCTTCTTCTGGGTCCCCAACATGAGTGCAGGAGCCCAAGGACTTGGGCCATCTTCTACTGCTCTCCGAGGCCACACCACAGAGTAGCAGCCTTCTCACACCGGCACCCATATGGGATGCTAGCACTGTAGGCATTGGCTTTACCCACTGTGCCACAATGCTGGCCCCTCTTTGCTTCTGATTTTGTGCTTTGTTCTTTTCTAACTCCTTCAGATATATTTCTGGGTTATTTGAAATCTTTCTCTCTTTCTCTGTTTTGTTTTTTTTTCTCCTTGTAGGTTCTTATTGCTATAAACTTCATGTTTTTATTGTAATTCTGTAAGTTTTGGGATGTTGTGTTTCCATTTCATTTTATTTCAAGAAATTTAAAAATTCCCCTTTGATTTCTTCAGAGACCTATTGTTCATTCAGAAGCATATTGTTTAGTCTCCATGTATTTGGTAATTCCTAAAATTCCTTTTGTTGATTTCTAGTTTAATTCTATTGTGGTAATAAAACACATGATATATATTTTTTAATTTGTTGAGTCTTACTTGGTGGCCTCATTTATGGTCTGTCCTGGAGAATGTTCCATGGGCTGGTGAAAGAAACGTACATTCTGCAGCAATTGGATGAAATGTTCTGTAAACGTGTGTTGGGTATATTGGGTCTCTAGTACAGTTTAACTCTGGTGTTTCTTTGTTGATGTGATTTCTCCATTGATAAAACTGATGTTGAATTTCTCTGCTGTTGTACTGGAAACCATCTCTCCCTTTAGATCTAATGCCTATTTCATAAAGTTATAGGATACTCTATTTTATAAAAACAGTATGTGTTTTTTTTAAAAAAAGTTTTGAGCTGATGTTGTGGTGCAGTGGGTTTGGCTGCCACTTGCAACACCAGCATCCCATATTGGATTGCTGGTCTGATTCTTGGCTGCTGTGCTTCCAATCCAGTGTCCTGCTAAGATGCCTGGGGAGGCAGTGGAAGGTATCCTGATTACTTGGGCCCTTGCTACTCATGTGGGAGACCCAGATGGAGTTCTGGGTTCCTGCTTTAGCCTGATCTAGCCCCAGCAGTTGTGGTCATTTGAGGAGTAAACCATTAGATGGAGAATCTCCCTCTCTGAGTTTCCCTTTGTTGCTTTTTCTTCTCCCCCGTTCTTTCCATTGTTGTGGATCTTTGTTTTAAAACAACACAAATTTATTATTGCTATTTAAGTAGGATTTTGGGAAGAAGCAATATTATATGCGTGTGTACATTCCACTCACTTAATGCACAAGAATGAAATGATTTGATAAGACTAATGGAACTTTTCCTGCATGATATGATACTACATTATCATATTTTTAATTTATGAAAAGTGAAGTAATACAATGATGTGCTCAAATGTTTCACAAAAGCTCCCCCACCCCACGCGCATGGCCCCAAATAGCTGTGCAGAGATGGCACTGCTGTGGGAAAAGAAGGGTGTCAGGCCTTTGTGAGTTGTCCCTTTATCTTTTAAAAATATAGTTTTTGAAAACCAGAAATCTTTCTTCTTCATTATAAGAAGACTAGAAAAGACTGCTAAACATAAGGATGAAAATAAGGATCATTTTAATTCCACTACTCAGAACTGATAGCTGGTAACAGTTTAGTGTAGTTTCTAGTCTTTTTCTCTGCATTTAACTACGTATTTGTGCGTGTATATTTATGTGGAGTGTACTATAGTATGTATGATTTTGCTCCTTCATTTTTTCACCATAAATGTATATATTTCTTCAGTAAGAAGGATTGTTTTTTCACATAGAATTCTAGAGATTATAGTCTTACAAACAACATTTACCAGCTATCATTAATTGTAGAGTATGTGCCAGGCATTATGCTTATATCTTTTTTACTTTTTTTTGCTGTTTAAGTTATGTTGACATTATTTAAGACCACAGACAAGTTCTGTGAATGGTACAAAAAGTTCAGAACTCGGCCGGCGCCGCGGCTCACTAGGCTAATCCTCTGCCTTGCGGCGCCGGCACACCGGGTTCTAGTCCCGGTCGGGGCGCCCGATTCTGTCCTGGTTGCCCCTCTTCCAGGCCAGCTCTCTGCTATGGCCCAGGAATGCAGTGGAGGATGGCCCAAGTGCTTGGGCTCTGCACCCGCATGGGAGACCAGGAGGAAGCACCTGGCTCCTGGCTTCGGATGAGCGCGGTGCGCCGGCCGCGGCCTGCCAGCCGCAGTGGCCATTGGAGGGTGAACCAACGGCAAAGGAAGACCTTTCTCTCTGTCTCTCTCTCTCACTGTCCACTCTGCCTGTCAAAAAATAAAAAAAAAAAAGTTCAGAACTCAAATATTAACATTTTTACTGTATTTTCTTTTTCTCTTTCTCAATATATAGATGTATATATCTTTTTGGAAACTGTATACCTTCTTCCTCTTTATATTTAAATACTATTTTTAAAATATTTATGTATTTATTTGAAAAGTAGAATGACAGAGAGAAAAAGAGTTCTCTCATATGCTGGTTCATTACCCAGATGGCTGCAGTAGGGCTGGGCCAGGCTGAAGCCAGAACCAAGAACTCCATCCTGGTCCCTGATACGAGTGGCCCTTGGGCGTCATCTGCTGCCTTCCCAGGTACATTAGCAAGGAGCTTTAATTGAAACAAAATAGCTGGGAATCAAATAAGTAGTGGCTTATCCCACTATACCACAACACTGGCCCCTGTATTTGAATATTTTAAATGTATACTTTCTAAAAACAAGGACATTCTTTTACATACCTATAGTACAGTTGCCAAAATCATGAAATTAGTATTGATTTAATATAATCTACCCAATGTCCCAGTATACAATGAGAATTGTAGAATATATTCAGTCATCATGTCTGTTTAGTTTCCTGTAATCTGGAATAGTTCCCCAGTCTTTGTTTTTTCATGACATTGACAGTTTTGAAGATACAGGCTATTTTGTAGAATGCCTTCAATTTGGGTTTATATTTTCTCATGAGTAGATTCATTCATCCATTTTTGGCCAGAGTACCACAGAAACAGTGTTGTGCTTCATAAATATATATATATAATATATATAATATATAATATATATATATATATACACACACACACATATGTTAAGAGGCACAAAATATTGAAATATGTAATGTGGTCTTAGATCACTTTAAGGTAGTATCTGCCAGGCTTTCTGTTATAAAGTTACTGTTTTTCCTTTTGTAATTATTTTTGTGGTAAAATATGTGTAAAAAATTTGTTTTTTTGTTTTAACTATTTTTAAGTGTACAGTTCAGTGGCTTTACATTCCCTTTATTCACATTATGTTTATAATTTTAAAGTGTCTTGTGAAAAAAAAATACTTAGAGACTTCATAAATACCTTGTTATACCTTGAACTTTGACTCACTAATTTTATTATTTTAAAGAGATTTATTTATTTATTTATTTATTGGGCAGAGTTACAGAGGGGGAGAAATACATAGAGAGATGGTGCTTCCATCTGTTGGTTCACTCCCCAGATGGCTGCAATAGCCAGGGCTAGGCCAGGACAAAGCCAGGAGCCTGACACTTTGTTCATGTCTCCCACATGAGTGGCAGGGACCCAAGTTCTTGGGCTATCTTCTGCTGCTTTTGCAGGCACTTTAGCAGGGAGCTGGATCAGAAGTGGAGGATTCGGACTCAAACTGGTACCTAAATGGAATGCCGGTGCTGCATGTTGCAGCTTAACCCGCCGTGCCGCAGCACAGGCTCGCTCTCACTAATTTTCGTATCCATTGGTGTTATTTATAATAATACTTCATTTTGACGTCCCAAATTTGGGCAGTGGAAGCCCCTTCAGACTGGTTCCTGTCTCCTTTTGACATGCCTCTGTCATTCTTTAGGCCCTTTCAGACTTTTTACCAGAAAAAGGCATTCTTGGCTCATCTCATACTTTCCTAGCCCCAACCCTGGAATGAGTATTTTCTTCAAGGAGACCTGGTTCCTCTCAATAGAGAATGGCTTTGTGAGCTAAGATCTGTACTCCATATATCTTAGTTGTCATTAGTATCATTGCTTCTAAACCCTCTCAGCAGATATCTAGGAATAGAGACATGTGATATGTAGGTGTGTGCATATGCATACACACAGTAATAGAAATTCATCTATTCAAAGCAGTGAGTTTATACTGATACCTGTAGTTATGATCCAATAGTACAGATTTTATTCTTTCTGCATTTTATACTATTTTAAAACAGTTATAAACCTGGTTCCATTACTCATGGTTTTGCTTATTGATTTAATCCTAGAATAACAGCAAATAGTTTGAAAATTGCTAACTCATCCTACCATTTAAAAGACACATGGTAAGTAAGAGTTGTGTGTGTTTGTAGTTTTTTTCCTTAGCCCAGGGGTAGGGAACCTTTTTTCTGCTAAATGCCATTTAGATATTTATAACCTAGTTGCGGGCCATACAAAATTATCAACTTAAAATTAGCCTGCTAAAGATTTATTGAATTTTAGTCCCGCCTGCAGTTGCCTTGGCAGGTACAGGCCAAATGATTTCATGGGCCCTACAGGGCCTTTGGGCCAGATGTTCCCCACCTCTGCTAGCTTAACTACCCAGTAGGATGTCTGCTCACTATGTGAAGTAAGATATATTTTAACTGTAAAATGTACATTGGATTTTGAAAATTTTCTATAAAAATTTGAAATCTCATTAATAGTTTATAGTATTTTTTTAGTATTTTTAGTATTTTAGTATTTAGTATTTTTATTTATTTTTTATAGTATTTATTTAATTTTTTTGACAGAGTGGACAGTGAGAGAGAGAGAGAGAGAGAAAGAAAGGTCTTCCTTTGCCGTTGGTTCACCCTCCAATGGCCGCTGCAGCCGGCGCGCTGTGGCCGGCGCACCACGCTGATCCGATGGCAGGAGCCAGGTGCTTCTCTTGGTCTCCCATGGGGTGCAGGGCCCAAGCACTTGGGACATCCTCCACTGCACTCCTGGGCCACAGCAGAGAGCTGGCCTGGAAGAGGGGCAACCAGGTCAGAATCCGGTGCCCTGACCGGGACTAGAACCCAGTGTGCCGGTGCTGCAAGGTGGAGGATTAGCCTATACAGTATTTTATTTTGATTATGTGTTAAAATATTTTAGATGTATAAAATATAATACTAATTTTACCATTTTTATTTTATTTTTTAACGATCTATTTATTTATTTGAAAGCCAGAGAGGCAGAGGCAGAGAGAGAGAGACAGACAGACAGACAGACAGACAGAGGTGTCTTCCATCCACTGGTGTATTCCCCAGATGGCTGCAATAGCCGAAGCTGTGCTGATCCGAAGCCAGGAGAAGGAACTTTTTCCGGGTATCCCACGCAGGTGCAGGGGCCCAAGGACTTGGGTCATCTGCTGCTGCATTCCCAGGTCATAGCAGTGATCTGGATTGGAAGTGTAGCAACCAGGGCTCAAATTGGCCACCCATATGGGATGCTGGCACTGCTGGTAGCTGCTTTACCTGCTATGCCACAGGGTTGATCCCTAATTTTATCATTTTAAAAAAAATTTATTTTATTGAAAGAGTTACAGAGAGAGAAAGGCAGAGGCAGAGAGTGAGAGAAAGAGAGATGTCTTCCATCCTCTGACTTACTTCCCAGATGGCCACAACAGCTAGGGATGAGCCATTCTGAAGCTATGTCTCCCACATGAGTACAGGGGCCCAAGCACTTGGGCCATCTCCCACTGCTTTCCCAGGCCCTAGCAGAGAACTAGATCAGAAGTGGAGCATCCAGAACTCAAACCATCACCTATTTGGGATGCTGAAGCACCTGGGTGCTGCATGTGGCGGCTTTACCTGGTACTCCACAGCGCCGGTCCCTAATTTTACTCTTTTAATGTGGCTCCTAGAAAATATTAAATGATATATGTGGTTTTCATTATATTTCTGTTGTATTGCACTGACATAAAATCCATGCTCAAAAGTTGCTTGGATTAATTTTCTTTCTCAGATATTTCCTCCTTTTCCTGAAATTTATATTACTCTTTTGAAATAAAATGCAGTTCACTTGTTTTTATTTGTAGTCTATGTTTTGCTCTTCATCCTAATCAATTTTATTTACTCTGGGGTGCATAAAACATTACGGTGATCCCAAAAAGTAAGAATTTCACAAATATATTCGCTTCCTCTGCCCCCTCCGCAGCAGTGTCACCCATGTCTTCATTCTTTTCACCCTATGTCCATCTATCCTGTGTGTTACCAATCTCATTATAATATTAATTATCCTTTCTTTGTGTTTCTTCCCCTTAGAATTGAGGAGATACATGTATGTTTTCTAATTTTCCTTTCTTTCTTACACAAAGGTAGCATACTGCAGATACTTTCTTGTGCTCTTACACTGTCACTTATACAGATAGTGCTGCAACCTTGTCCTTATGTATTTTCATTTGTTGCAAGTGTCCAGAGTATCTTCATAAAGTTTTTGGGAAGTGCATATTATGAAAAAAATAGGCATGGATTTAAAAACTTTCTTGTATCAAAATAAATTGATCTTTTAATTTCATTTTTTAACATAACTTTGTATCTTTGGGTAAATTCATAAGACTAGAAGCAAGAGATTTCATTGTGCTATCTGAAATGGCCTAGATCTCAGAGCAAACCAAAGTTTTAATCTTGGTTATTTAAAGTCTCCTTGTACCTACCTGTCTTATTATTAGTAGTGTTTTTTTTTTTCTTTTAAAGAAGAAACTCATTTGCAACTAGCTATAAAGAGTGACATTGTGTCCGGGAAAATGTAGTATTAACACACTGTGTTGTCCCACAAGAGTACTTCTCAAGTCCCCAAACGCAGTGCTGACAATCTGTGCTGGCCTGTGAATTGTTGGACAACAGTTGGGGAAGATAGGACAGCAGAGTAAGGCAGTTGTATGTTAACAAGGCAATGAGGAGGGGAGGTAATGAAGGAAGAACAGAGCAGCGGTAGTGTAAAGTATTTCACTTTTCTTTTTAGGATGTAACTTCCAGTTATCAAAACCATAGGATGTTATATTGATAGATGTTATGTTGATAATAGATATATTGATCATAGATGTTATATTGATAAGAGCATGGATTGAATGGAATTTAAAATTATGAGGAGACTAGAAGTAACACTTTATGCCAGGAAATAACACATTATAGATAGAGGTAATGGGGAGACAGCTTGTCTTTTCTGAGAATTGTTGCAGATACAAAGTGACTGGATCTGTATCTCAAGTACATGTATCTTATTTATTTATTTGATTTTAAGAAAAAAACTTAACTTGAAAGACAGAGTCTGAATCCTCTGGTTTCTGCCCCAAAAGTCCATGACTGGGCTGATTTGAAGCTGGGAACAGGGAGCTTAATCTAGGTCTCCTATGTGTTAGAAAAATAGCGCTTGAGTGCAGTGGAGGATGGCCACTGCACCCCATGGGAGACCAGGAAAAGCACCTGGCACCTGGCTCCTGCCATCGGATGAGCGCGGTGCGCCAGCCGCAGCGCGGCAGCCATTGGAGGGTGAACCAACAGCAAAGGAAGACCTTTCTCTCTGTCTCTCTCTCTCACTGTCCACTCTGCCTGTCAAAAAAAAAAATTAAAAAAGAAAAATAGTTGCACCATCATCACTGCCTCCTGGGCTATGTATTCGTAGGAAGCTGGAGTCAGGAGCCAGGTATTAAACCCAGGTACACTGATTTGGGACACTGATTTGAACTGCTAGGCATAGTGTTGACCTGTATTTATTTGATTTTATGTATATGCTAGTTAATATTATCTCAGAAACATGTGGCTAACTGTAGCATTTTTTTTGAAACATTATTGCATGAATATCTGGATATCATTTAGAGTGTGGAGAATTTAATGTGCATAAGTTATCATTCTTTCCTTGATTATGAGAATGGTTATATAAAGTGTAGATTGGGCATTCCTAATTAGAAATTTTGGACTGGGATGCTCAAATTATAAAACATCCATATTAATATTCTAAAATCCTCCGCCCCCCCCCCCCAAAAAAACCTCCAGATTCTGAAGTAATTCTGTTCCCAAACAGTTCAGATAACAGATTCTTAACCTGTTATTAGATTTGATTGCTTCCCTAGGTATAATACTAAATATGGGATTAGAGTTGGGGTACATTGTTTAAGAGCCCATTCCTCCTTGTTGATTCTGTTTCTGGTTAAATATGTTACTACTTGGTCATTGATAGCATTTGATTAAGCATTACTTTAACAAGTAATTTAGTCATGAAGGCAGAATTCTCATTAAAAAGAGGCCAAGGGTCTAACTTGTTATCTTTCTGCCATATGAGGATCAATCAGCCATTTCCAACCCAGAAGAGCGCTGTTACCAAAACCTGGCCACGCTGGCACCCTGATCTTGGACTTCCAGCTGCCGGAACTGTGAGAAATTTCTGTTGGTAAGCTACTCAATTGACTAAGACAGTAGTTTCTATAACTATCTCCAAAATAACACTTTGTTTTTGGCTTACCATCTCTTCACAGATACATATTCATTCCTTCTATTTGGAATGTCTTCCCTAAATTCTATGCCTGAATATCAACTTTAAAGGCCTACCTCTGTTTGTACCACTTTATATTTTTCTCAACCATTCCAGGTTCTTGGTGATATCTCTCTCTTCTGGGTTTGTATCTTTAACTGTTTTATCTTTATTTGGCAATGATATATTCCTGTAGAATAACTTTTTTTAAAAAAACTATCTTTCCAATTTCTCTTTTAAAGATTTATCTATTTAGCTGGCGCCACAGCTCACTTGGCTCACTTGGCTAATCCTCTGCCAGTACCCTGGCTTCTAGTCCTGGTTGGGGCGCTGGTTCTGTCCCGGCTGCCCCTTTCCAACCTAGCTCACTGTTGTGGCCCGGGAAGGCAGTGGAGGATGGCCTAAGTGTTTGAGCACTGCACCCGTGTGGGAGACCAGGAGGAAGCACCTGGCTCCTGGCTTTGGATCTGCGCAGTGCCGGCTATGACGGCCATTAGGGGAGTGAACCAACGGAAGGAAGACCTTTCTCTCTGTCTCTCTCTCACTGTCTATAACTCTCTCTCTCTCACTAACTCTGCCTGTCAACAAAAAAAAAAAAAAAAAAAAAAAGGATATCTATTTATTTGAAAGGCAGAGGTACAGAGAGAGGAGGGGACAGAGAGAACCATTTGCTGGTTCACGCCTCAAATGGGCCAGGCCGAAGCCAGGAAGGAGCACAAGCACTTGGGCCATCTTCTGCTTTCCCAGGTGCATTAGCAGGGAGCTGGATTGGAAGTGGAGCAGCCAGGACTTGAAACAATACTTTATGGAATACTGGTGTTGCAGGCAGTGGCATAACCTGCTGTGCCACAATGCCAGCCCCATTTACTATTTTTCCAGTTAGGTAGAGACATTGTAAGGTGGAGTTAGAATTTCATTTATGTTTTGTTTTAAAACATGTTATTTCTTTAGTCCTCCTTTATCATCTCTATTACTGCAGCAGAGATCTCAGTATAGTACGTACACTTAAGAAATATTTGTTGGCCGGCGCCGCGGCTCAACAGGCTAATCCTCTGCCTTGCGGCACCGGCACACGGGGTTCTAGTCCCGGTCAGGGCGCCGGATTCTGTCCCGGTTGCCCCTCTTCCAGGCCAGCTCTCTGCTGTGGCCAAGGAGTGCAGTGGAGGATGGCCCAAGTGCTTGGGCCCTGCACCCCATGGGAGACTGGGAGAAGCACCTGGCCTGCTGGATCAGCGCGGTGTGCCGGCCACAGCATGCTGGCTGTGGCGGCCATTGGAGGGTGAACCAACGGCAAAGGAAGACCTTTTTCTCTGTCTCTCTCTCTCACTGTCCACTCTGCCTGTCAAAAAAAAAAAAAAAGCTATTATTAGCTTTTACCTGCCTTTTTTTAAAAAAATCATTTATTTATTTGAAAGGCACAATTACAGAGAGGAAGAGAGACAGAGATGTTCAATCCCCTGGTTCACTGCCCAAATGGGTAGGCTGGGCTGGGCCGGGCCGGGCCAAAGCCAGGAGCTTCATCTGGGTCTCCCATTTGGGTACAGGGGCCCAAGTACTTGGGGCATCTTACCGCTTTTCCATGAACATTAGCAGGGAGCTGGATCTGAAGTAGAGCAGCTGGTTCTCCAATCAGCACTCATATGGGATGCCGGCGCTACAGGTGTTGGCTTTACCCACTACACCACAGTGCTGGCCCCTGCTTTAACATTTATCTTTGTTTTTGTGTCATAAGGATAATAATACAATTTAAGTACCAGTACCAAGATTATTCAGTAAATTATTCTTTGAAAGCCCTCTGTACAGACTTTCTGATCTTTAAAGTAGCATTGCTCTGAAAATGTCATTATATTTCAAGGCAATTGTTATTCTTGAAACACTCTTATTTGTTAACTTGCTAATGCTTTCTGAGACTACTTTAAAGTGAAACCTCCTTCTTTTGATTTCTTTTTTTTTTTTTTTTAACCTGGCACTTTTGACTTTCACATTTGCTAGCATACCTACAAGGAAGAAGAGATATAGAACTAACTAGCATACAAATTCCACCTCATTTACAGATACTCAGTTTTGTTGCTATTGCACTTTGGTGTTTTTAAAATTAAACTGTGATATGCTTTGGCGTCACAATTTTTAGAAGATTTGAATGCCAATCTAGTATAATTAAGTACAGGGATTTTGAAATCCTAACAAACACTTGTTTGTGGGCTGGGATCATAAGTAACTTATGTTTCAGATTTTTCATTGGTTTAATAATAGCTACCAATTAATGTTGTATCAAATAAGATACCCTGTAAGACTGTAGTGCTGATTAAATTTAGTGGACTTTGCTTTTAAAATTTACTCAGTGAGTGGTTTATTAGCCTTAGTCTGTAAAATCTAAAGAGGGAAAAAAAGATCAAATTTAATGCATATCAGGGCTAAAATATATCTCCCAAAGCTTTCTCCATTTGAGCACCTTTATTGTCAGCTATGGAATGTTAGTTTAATTCAGGATAGACTCAGGATAGGAACTAACTTGAAGAAACGCCATAAACCAAAAACAACCATATAAATAGTGAGGGCAAAAGACATTGTAGGAGAGATTAAAAAAAAAAAATTCCCTGCCCTCACCACCAGATATATATGTGGAGTAGGATGCAAACTTTTCTCTCCTCCTTCCTATTATATTGCCATTGTTCAGTCATATTAAAAGCTTTTACCTGACTGCCTTTTGAGGTGGTCAATAATAGGTACTGACATTAAACTTTGAACAGTTAAGTTGGTGAGCCATGGAGGTACCACGCCAGTGGAGTGTGAAAGAGACTAAGCTGCAGCCTGTTTGCCAGCCTATAAAGTGTGAAATAGTAGGTGCTGACGCATGGCAACTGTAGCCAGTGAAGTGTAAAATAAGTTTGGGGCATGAACTGTGTGTATGTTGTGAGAAAAACCTTCTCATGCCATAGTTCATGTGCTTTGGGATCCCCAAGATCCTGCTTGTTTCCTGTATTTTTCATGGTCTTGATACTCAGATATTTCCAGAAATATTTCTTTTCATTGTGCAAGCTGTATTCTTTGTCCAACTGCATGCAGAGGAACAAACACAATGAATGTCCAATACAGAGTAATTGTAAAATGCTTAACTATTATATTCTGTTTAAGAATACATCTGAAAATACCATCTGCACTTGGTGTTTGATGTACAGGATTCTTCTGTTTTAGACGCAAATATGAAAGAGGACTCTACACTCTATGTGAAGCTTCCTCCAGTCTAAGAACTGTGTTACCAGTTCCCCTCCGGAAAAGGGGAAGTCGAGAAGGATAACGTTTTCAAATGCTTGGGGGAACTGGTGGGAAGAAGTATAGAGATTATTCTTATGGGGAATAGCAGAGAGGGAGTTCCTCCTCTCCTGACACCTGGTGAGGTTCTTTACCATATGGCTTTGAGGGTGAGACAAGGTGAATGAGGAAGTTTCAGAGACAATATTATTGTCAGCACTTTTAAGTATGGAAGGTTGCTGGATGTAGACATGCCGTGAAAACATTAAAGTTCTTTTAATTTACTGCAGCAGTCTTTGAACTCTCTTTGGTTGCTGTGCATTTATACAGATTCTCAGAAAATCATTAACATTTATGAAATTAATGCATTATTATGAGACAGATCATCCTGCTGTACACCATGCAGTCTAGTAATTAAGTACATGGATTTTGAAATCCGAACCAGTACTTAGAAGCTGTGTGATCTTGAGTAATTTAAGATCCAGATTTCTCACCTATAAAACTGGACTACTAATAGCTACTTCTTAGTATGGTAATTAGCATCAAATGAAATAACATATATATAACATTTAGCACAGTCTCTGTGACATACATAGAATGTCATTTTTAAAACACTCATTTTTTAAAAAAAAATTATTTATTTACTTGAAAGGCAGGGTTATGGGGAGAGATAAAGAGATATTTTCCATCCATTAGTTCATCCCCTCAGTGGCCTCAACGTTTGGTCAGGCCTGGGCCAGGCAGAAACCAGAAGCCCAGGCTTCCATCTGGGTCTTCCACATGGGTACAGGGGCCCAAGGACTTGGGCCATCCTCCATGCACTCACTATATGGTAGCTGACTTTCTTCCTCTACTGCTGCCGCTCTACTGCTACTTCATTTTTGCTTGTAGTGCCTAAGCCTTAATGAAACGGAAAACATAATTAGACATGGTTCACAGCAGCAGATTTTGAAAAATATGTCTTTGTTTTATTCTTAAGCATGACTTGATCATTCCCTTTTAACCAAAATAGAAACTATAAAAGGACTTTTTAAATGGAATATAAGGATTTTTGTGTTGATTTAAGATAGCTTTGCAAATGAGTATAAAAATTGATTCAAGGGACAGGTGTGGTGGTATAGCAGGGTATGTCTCCAGTTGAGATGCCTACTTCCTATATTGGAGTGCCTGGGATAGAGTCTTGCATCTGCTTCTGATCCAGCTTCCTGCTAATGCACACCCTGGGAGGCAGCAGATGATGGCTCAAGTATTTGAGTTCCTACCACCCATGTAGGACACCCAATTGGAGTTCCTGACATTGGCCTGGTCTGGCCTGGCTGCTGGGAGCATTTGGCATGTCAACCAGTAAATAAAAGATCCGTCTGTCTGTCTCTCTTTTTCTCTCTCACTCTGACTTTCAAATAAAATAAATAAAATAAGAAATTGATTAAAATATATTTGCTTAATGCAAATAAAGCAGCCTTTTCTGGAATTTAGGGAGTATATGGAAATAAGGCCTCAAAGAATTGTTATTTCTTACTGCTTCATGTAAGTTATTTTTCCTTAGTTATTGCCCTCTTCTTTGAATTCTTAGGATAAGTGGTTTTTTTTCTTGTGCTAAGAATAATTGTAGGCCGGCACCGCGGCTCACTAGGCTAATCCTCCACCTTTGGCGCTGGCACTCCGGGTTCTAGTCCTGGTTGGGGCGCCAGTTCTGTCCCAGTTGCTCCTCTTCCAGTCCAGCTCTCTGCTGTGGCCCAGGAAGGCAGTGAAGGATGGCCCAAGTGCTTGGGCCCTGCACCCACATGGAGACCAGGAAGAAGTACCTGGCTCCTGGCTTCGGATCAGTGCAGCCTGCCAGCCATAGCGACCATTTGGGGGGTGAACCAACGGAAGGAGGACCTTTCTCTCTTTCTCACTCTCACTCTCTCACTCTCACTCTCTCACTGTCTAACTCTGCCTGTCAAGAGAAAAAAAAAAAAGAATTGTAGTGAAGTGCTTGTCCAGTGTGTGAGGCACATTTTTGTGGGAATGGGATGGGAAAGTTATCCTGATTACTTACACTAATGGAGATGAGCATTAATGTGGATAATATATTTGGATGTGGTATGCATTATGTGATCATTTTTGTAGCATGATAACTTTGATTAAACTTCTTATATATCCTGTAAAACAGCTGTGATGGTGATACAACTATTGTTTTAATTGATAGGTGATCTGGGTTCTAATCTGAGTTGTGCTCAAATAGCTGTAAGTCTTAAATAAGTTCCTCAGCCAGTTTTCTCATCTTTAAGGTGAAGTTATACAACATAATTTTCTAGGATTCTCTCAGTTTTAAGATCCATACAGAGGGAGCTTAGAAATCAGGAAATGCAGTAATGACACATTTTGGCCACCAGAGGGTGAAGTCTAGTCAGTTAGCTTGTGCTCTGTATTTGACCAGAATGTGGCATTCTTGGAAATAAAGACGGCTTATTATTCATCTATCATTTATGGTTAAGATGGTTAAGCCATAGAGTGTCTTATTCTCTGATTATACTTGCATACTTACATAATATCTTTCTGATTTTTTTCCTTTTTAATCTGTTGGCTAGGAGTGGGATAAATATTTAAAAGAAGACTAGAGGTTTTTAGTTGTTACGGACTTGTATAATTTTGATCTTTAAAGCAGTGAATAGCTTGAAGGTGACCTATGGGCATCATTAATTGAAAGCACAGTAGTATAGGTGACCAGATTTAATAATTTGTGTCCATCTTCTTTTCCCCAAATACATAGATAGACACAGAGAAAACACTCAACCTCATTACTCCCACTCTTTGAAATTTGAAGGATGAAAGGGAAATATTTGAGAAATAGGAATATAATAGAATGACATACTGCTTGTGATTACAACCTAAGTTTCAATCTTGCTTTGCCAATAAATCCATGTAACTGTGGACATTATAACTTTTTATCCTTATTTGAAAAATTAAGGTACTGGATTTGAAAAATTAATAAAGTAGTATCTTTGAACAGTAGCATATGTAGGTTTTTTTTTTTTAATAGAAACAGAACTGTAGACATTGTAAACTATACAGCAAGAAGAAAGACATTTGCTATGCTATTGAGACATTTTTCTAAGCTCACAAACAAATACAAACAAATGCTCTGTGACTATTGGCTCAGAGTGGCAGTAATTCAGTCAAGAAGGACCAAGATTACAAGCCAGGCCAAGCTGATCTGAGATATAGTTGAAAATGAAGCATTTAGAGAAGTCATTTGAGAATAAGTGAATTTGGAAAAAGAAGGCATATGTGTTGTGGGAATCTTTGTAAAGCTGGGATAAGAGTCCATTTATTCTAGTCATACCAGAGTAAATAAACTTGATATAAGGTCTTGAGTTGCTATCTGAGAGCTCAGGATAACATGCAAGAAAAAAGAAAGACATAGAGTCTAAATAGACAAGCTGAGATGAGTGGTTAGAAGGTAACAAAACATATGGATACAGAAATATGCTTGAGAAAGGTGGCAATGATTAGTATTTACTGTTTGTTATGTACACATATAAGAGAGTAGAAGCCAGTCAAGCAGAGTAGATAGAAATAACATTTTAGGGTTATGTACAAAAGATAGAATTTTAATTTGTCCAGGTTTCAATCACTATCCTTGTTTTCTTTTTTCTTTCTTTCTTTTTTTTTTTTTTTATTATTTGACAGATAGAGTTAGACAATGAGGGAGGGAGAGAGACAGAGAGAAAGGTCTTCCTTCCATTGGTTCACCCCCCAAATGGCCACTATGGCTGGAGCTATGCCGATCAGGAGCCAGGTGCTTCTTCCTGGTCTCCCACGCAGGTGCAGGGGCCCAAGCACTTGGGCCATCCTCCACTGCCTTCCTGGGCCACAGCAGAGAGCTGGACTGGAAGAGGAAGCAACCAGGACTAGAACCCGGCGCCCATATGGGATGCTGGCGCCGCAGGCAGAAGATTAACCAAGTGAGCCATGGTGCTGCCCCCATCCTTGTTTATAATAGGTTAATTTGTATATCTAAGTCTCCTCACATGTTTGTGGCTGGTATTTTTTATCATTGACTTTTATCATTTTATATCACATTTCACTGGATACACGTATTCACAGATCTTTTTACTACTACAAAAGAGTTCATTTCACAGAAATGAACTGGTGAGTAAAAACTTTGGCAGGCAAGCTAGCTTTTGAAGTACTGCTAGGAATGGAGCCCAGTCCTTCCCTTTGGGCTTTGAATTGGTGAAATTCATTGTGTTAGTGCTAGAAAGAATGAAACTGTAACAGTTTTAGCCTAGCTCATGACAGCAAAGCAGAGGTGTTGGGATTTCTGTTCTAGAGGTTTACACTGCAAGTAACTTAACCTGATTGTGTGTCTTAATATTCCTGGGCCTCTGACCGCTGAAATATGGCTTGGATCGATGGTGGTTTGGAGGAAGTAAAAAGAGGGCTATCCATCATTCAGGGGCTCCATAGAAGCTGGCTGATAATGCTGCTTTCACCAAGCAGCCATCTGTCCATCTATCCATCAGTAGGATGAAATGAGATTTAGCAGAACAGGCAGCCGTAACTCTGAGACACTTTCTAACCAACAATTGCAGCCCTGGCCTTAGTCTGGCCACAAAGCACAGCACTGGGGTTTGGCGGGATGTGGCAGCAAGTGCAGTCAACTTCCCATCACTGCCAGCCTAGAGTATATTCAACATAAGGTCTGCCTAACTTCTCATATAAAATGCTGCTAAGCTTGGGATGACAAATAGACAGTAATTCTCCTTCGGTTCCAAAGTGTTCTACAGGTTGAGCAGATCCTTTTGATGTTTCCCTACTGCGAGTACTTCTGCTGGTAATTCCTCATTCATCATGGTAATGAGGGATAAGGTTAAACTAAATTAAAAAATAATTCAGTGATTGGTTCTTAAGCCAAAGTTTTTACCTAGATTTTTAGGTAGCAAACATTGAATTATTGAGAAGCCAGGTAAACCCTAAAGTGGATAATCAGGCTCTGAATAATTTCACGTTAACTGTATTTTTCTGGTTATTCCAGATCACTGAACCTTCTGAGAGACCCTCTGGATCAGTATAGTGCTGCTCATGTCGCATATCTTCGTACCTTCTCTAGCCTTGGTCGTTTTTAGTGGTCACTTTAGACCTTAGCTTCTGCGCTTTGTCTGAAGACTTGCGTTTCACTTAGATTGGGGGAGGGGTTGAGGGAGCCTAATGTACCGGAGATGCTTCGGAAATGAGAGCCTTGGATGAATTCCTGGGCCTATTGATCCACTGGCAGTTTATGCATCCTGACATTCATAATCTCAGTAGGCTGCTGATGTTCCTGATTAATGGGCCCAGGGGCTGTCCATCCGTCACTTCACATTAATTACTGAAGAGGTGTTTTTCCAGTGATTTACCTGACAGCGGGCTGTGATAAATACCCCTAAGCAGTATGGGCAGTGATTAATCACAAGGCCACACCCCCCCCCAACTCTCCCTTTCCCCTAACCACAGACCAGCATGGGACCTGACCAAAGAGTGCCCCCTCCCCATAAGCTATCTATCTCCATAATTGCTTGTGGATGCATATTTACTGGGGTATGGGACTTAGCAGATAGCGTTTCAGAATTTGTGCCAAAGATGATGAAAAGTAAATCTTCCCAATAGGAAGAGTAACGAGCATGTTTTTACATGGGGCAGATAAGTATATATGAGCTGCCCTAATGTTGCTTTTAAGAAATTTAATGGAAATATTGCCTACCTACAATGCAGGTACTCAGCACTGTGCTAGTTGCTTTGAGAGCATTTTAAAGAAGAGAAAGCACAGCTCTTTTCTTTGTGATATTTGTAATCTATTCAGGGAGAATATGTAAACAAATATGAGAAACCAAGAGAAAAGTACATGATACTGATGCAGTCTTGGGAGGATTGCAGCAGAAATCCAGGTTTCCATTTCTTATTTTTGTGACTTTAGAAAGTGAAATTTAGGGGCCAGCATTGTGGCATAGCAGTTAAAGCCACCACCTGACATTAAAGTCCTGGCTGCTCCACTTCCTATCTGACTCCTTGCTAATGTGCCTGGGAAAGTAGTAGAAGAAGGCCCAAGTGCTTGGGTCCTTGCACCCACATGGGAGACCTGGAAGAAGCTCCTGGCTCCTGGCTTCTGGCTTTGGCCTGGCACAGCTCCAGCCATGTGGCCATTTGGGGAATGAATCAATGGATGAAAGATCTCTCTCTCTCTCTCTCTCTCTCTCTCTCTCTTTCTAACTCTGCCTTTGAAATAAATAAACAAATGTAATTTAACTAAATGTTTTATTTAATTTTATTTTAAAGATTTATTTATTTACTTGAAAGTCAGTATTGCAGAGAAAGAGAGGGAGCAACAGAGAGATTGATCTTCCATCCACTGGTTCACTTTCCAAATGGCCACACTGGCCAGGGCTGGATCAGGCCTAAGCCAGGAAGCTTCTCTCAGGCCTCCCATATGGGGGCAGGGGCCCAAGGACTTGGGCCATCTTCTGCTGTTTTCCTGGGCACATTAGCAGGGATCTGGACCAGAAGTGGAGCAGCTGGGACTGGAACTGGTACTCACAGGGATGCCAGTAGTGCAAACGGTGGCTTAACCCACTGTGCCATAGCGCCAGCCCCAAGTTAAATGTTCTAGTGTTTTCCATGTGTCAGGCCCTGTATTCAGCGATGGAGATGATGAATGATGAGTTTGATACAGCTGCAGATCTCAGGGAGCACAATTTAGTGCCTCTGCTTCAGTTTTTCAAAGAATAAAACAAACTTTTTTAGAAATTTGTTGAATTAACTTAAAATCCATATAAAATTTAAAGTAACTTAAAGTTAATTTTTACATGCTTTTTCTCCTGTAAATCTTATTGGCTACTTGCTGTATTCCCAGAGATTCAAGAAGCATGTGAGACAGCATTTGCCTTCAAGAAACTTACGAGCTATTCATAAATGCATAAACAAGAATATAAGATAATATGTGATGACAAATGCATGCTGTATGGTGCATGCACATACATTCACAGAATGGTAGAATTAGAGTGTTTTCAAATAGTTTTAGGAAAAACCTGGATTTAGGATAAGCCTTTTGAATAAACAGTGAGTTGGGGTGATTTAAGCTGAGATAATTCAAGAAGAGCATTACACATGTTGGAAGGAATAGATGACTATGAGGCCACCCTGCCCAGAATGGAGGAATTGTGTCTGAGAGTGGTAAACATGTGATTGAAACAGTAGATTGGCACTAAATCATGAAGAACTTTGAGTGCCGAGTAAGCTTAGTTAAAATCTTGTAGGCTCTGGTGAGTCATAAGTTTTTGTACAAGAATTATGACAAAAAAAGGTGTGTTTTAGAAAAAGTTACTGAATTTTTATTTGTATGCCTAATGTCATTTGGAATTGCCAGAGTACCTTGGGATATTCTCAGTGTCATTTCTAAGGTTCTAAATAAAACTACCAGATTAAAAATGTACTTTTCTTTGTCTCCTGATTGCAGTGCAAAGGATTGTGTAGTTTGGTTATGAATTTATGGAGTAGATAATAATAAAGGTGAAAGTCAAAGGAGACCAAGTTTTGCAATCTTTGGTCATACAAAGTTTTGTAATTCAATGAAAGCTTTATGTAATAACTGTAGAATTAAATTAGGAAAGACTTCAGCCTCAAATTTTCAGGAAGAAATTGATTCTTAGTCTTAATAGTGTAATTTCATTAAGGCTATGCTAATTAGTAATTAATAGATAAATTTACTAATCAATAGATAAATTTTAAAGTCAGGAATCAGAAATTAAAGAGTATCCTATTAGTTCTGTTTTGGTAAGAATATCTAAGGGATACTTTTTTATTTTTTCCGTTTAAAAAATAAAAATTAAATACAGGTTCTGGTTGGCCGGAGCCCAATGGCAGGTATGAGAGACAGTCAGGAGCCGCTTCCAGGATCTGGAGAAGCTGGGGTCCGGGCAGCTCCTCAAGACTGATCTATGAAATGGTAGAGAATGAAAAACACTGTGACCAGAGACATGCAACAATGAACAAGGAACAACATAATGGGAATTCCAGGTCCCTCTTCAATGAATGAGAAGAAGAGAAGGATCAGGAAGAGACAGCCACTTACTACCTTGCAGTATTTTTCTCTGGAAATCCTTGTAATCTTGAAGGAGTGGACCTCAAAATTATGGCATCATCAAAGCATTGTGGTGATTTTTTACTGCTACTTGCTGTGCTTATAGCTACTTATTATGTTGAAGGAGCACATCAACAGTGTGTGCAACATATAGAGAAGCAATTTCTCTTGTACGCCTACTGGATAGGCTTGGAAATTTTATCTTCTGTTGGGCTTGGAACAGGGCTGCACACCTTTCTGCTTTATCTGAGTCCACATATAGCTTTAATTACGTTAGCTGCTTATGAATACAACTCTGTTAATTTCCCTGTACCACCCTATCCTGATCAGATTATTTGTCCTTATGAAGAGAACATTGAAAGAACCATTTCTTTGTGGAGTATCATCTCAGAAGTGATGATTGAGGCCTGCATGTGGGGTACGGGTACAGTGATCGGAGAGTTGCCTCCATATTTCATGGCCAGGGCAGCTCACCTCTCAGATTCTGAACCGTATGATGAAGAGTATCAGGAATTTGAAGAGATGCTAGAACATGCAGGTACTGCACAAAACTTTGCCTCCTGGGCTATCCTGGCAGTTCAAAACCTGGTACAGAAGGTTGGATTTTTTGGAATTTTGGGCTGTGCTTCAATTCCAAATCCTTTATTTGATCTGGCTGGAATAATAACATGTGGACGTTTTCTTGTACCTTTTTGGACCTTCTTTGGTGCAACCCTGATTGGGAAAGCAATAAAATACATATCCAGAAGATTTTTGTTATAGTAACATTCAGTAAGCACATAGTGGAACAGATGATGGCTTTCATTGGTGCTGTCCCCAGCATGAGTCATTTCTGCCGAAGCCATTTCAGGAATACCTGGAGGCCCAGCAGCAAAAGCTTCACCCCAGAAGTGAGATGGGCACAACACAGGTAGAGAACTGATTGTCCTGGATGTTTGAGAAGTTAGTCGTTGTGATGGTGTGTTACTTCATCCTGTCATTAATTCCATGGCACAAAGTTGTGCCAAACAAATTCAGCAATGGCTGAACTCAAAAAATTAAATAAGCAGAGAAAAATTTTTAACTGCAGAAATTAGAATGGAAGTGTTCTGCTTTAAAGTGGAAAGAATCTAAGCCAGGAAGGAAAATTCCCTTTTCTAACCTGTGTCAGCTTTTTTTTTTTTTTTTTTTAAGATTTATTTCATTTATTTGAAAGACAGAGTTACAGAGAGGTAGAGCCAGAGAGAGAGAGGAGTCTTCCTTTCCACTGGCTCACTCCCCAAATGACCACAATGGCCAGAGCTGAGCTGATCTGAAGCCAGGAGCCAGGAGCTTCTTCCAGGTCTCCCACGCGGGTGCAGGGACCCAAGGACTTGGGCCATCTTCTGCTTTCCCAGGCCACCAGAGAGAGCTGGATCAGAAGAGGAGCAGCCAGGACTTGAACCCTTATGGGATGCTGGCACTGCAGGATGGGGCTTTGTCCTGTTGCTCCACAGCGCCACCCCTCCAACCTGTATCAGTTTCAAAACTTAATTCCTGAAAGCAGTTTAGCCTATACTTGTACTTTGTTAGGGTAAGATATCCATGTTGTGTTCTATCAGGATGGAATGTGATGTTCAGAGGCAGACTTAACAGAAACTGGCCTTCTGTTCCTTACTTTCAAAAGACCCACATGGGGCAATTAGAGAATTCCTGCCACACACAAAAAAGTTCCTTAGTCTGTTAAATGTGTCAGGCTTTTTAGGCTTGTCACAAATGATTGCTTTGTTTTTCTAAGTCATCAAAATGTATATAAATTGTCTAGATTGGATAACAGTCTTACATGTCTATCATGGTACAGTTTAATTTGCCATCCTGACCAACCCTCCCTCTTCCACCCTCAAAACAAAGCCATTTTATGATGCATTGCATACCTTCTGGGGAAACTGATCTTTAAATTTTGAGACGGTATAAGGATATCTGGTTGGTGTCTCACAAATGAGCTGACACCATTTTTTATTCTGTATATTTAGAATGAAGTCATGAAAATACTTTTTAAAAGACATCGTTGATCATTCAAAAAAAAAGATTACATGCAGAACTATTCATATTTTGTTGGATTACATTCTATAAATTATGACATATGTATTAATGTAGTTCTTGAGGGACTCCACTAGTTGGCCATAAGAGCAGGTTATAAATTTGTCTACTGGGGCTGGCACTGTGGCATAGTAGGTTAAGCCTCTGCCTAGGGCGCCAGCATCCCTTATGGGCTCTTGTTTGTGTCCCAGCTGTTCCTCTTCTGATCCAGTATCTCTGCTGATGGCCTGATAAAGCAATGGAAGATGGCCCTGCACCACATGGGAGTTTCAGAAGTCAGTTTCCTGACTCTTGGCTCTTGGCTCCTGGCTTCAGATCAGGCTGCCCTGACTGTTCCAACCATTTGGGAATGAACCAGCAGATGGAAGAACCTTTCTCTCTGTCTCTCCCTCTCTCTATCCATAACTCTGCCTCTCAATAAATAAGTAAATTTTTAAAAACAAAAAAGAAAAACCCAAGTGCTTTTCTAAAAAGAAAGAAGGATGTCTGTTCTCACCACTTCTATTCAATATTGAAATGAAGGCTCAAGACACACAACAGAGTGGAAACAACATAGAAGGGCATACAACATTGAAAGAAAGAGATGAATAGTTTTTGCTTGCAGATGATACCATCATATACAGAAATAATCCCATACAGTCTGTGACAGAATGACTAGAATGGTCTATGCAATCAATGAACAAAAATTGAGAATTGAAGAGTACCATTTACAATGGCACTAAAAACATAAAATACTTAAATATCAACCTAACAAAGTGTGTGTAGAATCTATGCTGAAAACTCAACAATCCTGATAAAAAAAATAAAGGCCTAAAGGAAGATAAAGATTCAATATGAAGATGTCACTCCTCAATATGATCTTTAGATTTCAATAAGAATCCTAATACTATTCTCTACAGAACTAAAAGGCCGATTTTAAAATGGATATAAAAAGGCAAAGGAACTGGAACAGTCAAAATAAAAAAAGAAGAAGTTGGAAACCTTATACTATGCAATTTCAAACTTAATATAAAGCGACAGTAATCAAGCCAGTGTGGTATTTGAGAAAAACATACTTAAATAGATAAAGAAAAATATAGAGTCCAGAAACACATTCATATATATATGAGGGTATTTCAAAAAGTTAATGGAATATAGAATTAAAGGTATGTTAATGTTTTAGTGCATAAAAGTTTGGTAATTTGATGGAAGGCATGGAATGTGCTACCTGGAGGATCATTGAGCACCTGCTGCTGGGCTGTATAGGTAGAGACTCCATCTATATTTCATGTATCATAATACCTATTTTCCATGAACTTTTTAAAGTACCCTTGCATATGATCAATTGATTTTCAGCAAAGATACACATATAAAGGGAAATCAATAGAAAAATGATAGCCTTCCTGATAAATGGTGCTGAAATAAATGCAGTGAGAACTTCTATCCATATCTATTCCATAAACAAAAAAATCACCCTTGATTTTTCATCAAGTATGATATTAGTTGTGGGGTTTTACTGCTTTGCTTTTTTAAAAATATATACTGTTTGTCAGAATATAGAGGTTCCATTCCTAATTTGCTGAGAGTTTTTGTTGACAATAAATGTTGAATTTTGTTAGATACTTCCTGGTGCTTCTATTGAGATGATTAAATATTTAGTCTCTTCTAGTTTTTTGCTATTGTGAATTATATTTTGTTTTTCCAGAAATTTTTTATTGCTACCTCAATATTTTTTTTTATTTGACAGATAGCGTTAGACAGTGAGAGAGAGAGAGACAGAGAGAAAGGTCTTCCTTCTGTTGGTTCACTCCCCAAATGACCGCTACGGCCGGCGCTGCGCCAATCCAAAATCAGGAGCCAGGTGCTTCCTCCTGATCTCTTATGCGGGTGCAGGGGCCCAAGGACTCGGCCATCCTCCACTGCCCTCCTGGGCCACAGAAGAGAGCTGGACTGGAAGAGGAGTGACCGGGACTAGAACCCATGCCCATATGGTATGCCAGCACCACAGGCGGAGGATTAACCAAGTGAGCCACAGTGCCAGCTCCTACCTCAATTTTGAAAGATATTTTCACAGATAGAGAATTCTGGGTTGGTATTTTTTTCTTTCAGCACTTTAATGATGTTTAGCTTTCATAATTTCTGAAAGGCCATATCCTATTTCATTGTATATGATTTTTTAAAGATTTATTTTAACTATGGCTACCTTTGAAATTTTGCTTTGATTTTTTTCCATCAATTTGAGTATAATGTATGGGGGTTTGTTGTTTGATGTTGGTTGATGTTCTTTGAGCTTTTTTGGTCAGTGGTTTGATGTACTGTATTAATTTTGGTATTTTTCGTCATTATTTCTTTCAATATTGTTTCTGTCTTTATATGCATGTATAACATATAAATAAATTGGCACCGTGGCTCAATAAGCTAATCCTCCACCTGTGGCGCAGGTACACCAGGTTCTAGTCCCAGTCAGAGTGCCAGATTCTGTCCTGGTTGCTCTTCTTCCAGTCCAGCTCTCTGCTGTGGCCCGGGAGTACAGTGGAGGATGGCCCAAGTGCTTGGGCCCTGAACCCTCATGGGAGACCAGGGGAAGCTCCTGTCTCCTGGCTTCGGATCAGTGTGGTGTGCCGGCTGCAGTGGCCATTGGGGGGTGAACCAACGGAAAAAAAAGGAAGACCTTTCTCTCTGTCTCTTCTGTGTCTGTCTCTCTCTCACTGTCCACTCTGCCTGTTAAAAAAAAAAAAAGCATATAAATAAAGAGTATTTGATATTGTCCCATAGATTTTCTTTTTTCATCCTCTTTGCTCTTGTATGTTTCAGTTTGAGTCATTTCTGATCTGTCTACTGATTCTATCCATGGTTGTGCTAGTCTACTGATAAAATTACTGAAGGCTTTCATGTTTGTTATCATATTTTTATTTCTGGCATTTCCATATGATTCTTCTTTATAGCTTACTCCTCTTCTTAAAATATCTGTCTATTAATGCATGTTTTCCACATTTTCCATTAGCTTTTAATATATTAATTGTAATTATTTTAAATTCCATGTCTGATAGTTCCCACACAAAGGTCATACCTGAGTCTGGTTCTTTTGAATGCTTTGTTTCTTGACAATGTGATTTTATGTTTTGTTTAGTTTTCCCCTTTGTTCCTTTTTACACCTTTTGGTTCAAATCTAGATATTTTGTGTAGATAAAATTTTATTTTATAAAAGCCTGGAAAAGGTCATGCTTTGTCTTTTTCTAGATATATGTGTAGTGGGGAGGGATTTGGAGGATTTTGTTGTTGCTAGGTTACCTTCAGCTTACCATTGACTTCATGTTTCTCTAGTGATACCTGTGTTTAGGGTAGGATTTGGTTTGCCAGACTGTTTTTCTTAATGTCTGCTCTACTTTCAGCTTTAGGTTTTTCTTTTGAATTTCTCAGAGAGTATTTCTTCATGCTTTAGTTTTTTTCTCACATAGTAGAAGGCTGTTTTTACTTGCTACTTGCTAGCCTAATTGTGGAGTTTTTCTTTAGTTTTTATTTTTCCAAAAATTTTCAAGATTAATTTTTTTTTTTTTTTTTTTTTTTTTATAGGCAGAGTGGACAGTGAGAGAGAGAGACAGAGAGAAAGGTCTTCCTTTTGCCGTTGGTTCACCCTCCAATGGCCGCCGCGGTTGGCGCGCTGCGGCCGGCGCACCGCGCTCTTCCGATGGCAGGAGCCAGGAGCCAGGTGCTTTTCCTGGTCTCCCCATGGGGTGTAGGGCCCAAGCACCTGGGCCATCCTCCACTGCACTCCTGGGCCACAGCAGAGGGCTGGCCTGGAAGAGGGGCAACCGGGACAGAATCCGGTGCCCCGACCGGGACTAGAACCCGGTGTGCCGGCGCCGCAAGGCGGAGGATTAGCCTGTTGAGCTACGGCGCCGGCCTAAGATTAATTTTTTAACATTCATTTTGTTTATTTGAAAGGTAGGGTTAGAGAGAGGGTGGGGGAGAGGGAGAGATTTTCCATCTGTTGATTCACTCCCCCAAATGGCCTCAACAGCCAGGGCTGGGCCTGGCCAGAGGCAGGAGCTTCACCTGGGTCTCCCATGTGCATTCAGGGGCCCAAAGACTTGGGCCATCTGTTGCTGCTTTCGCAGGCATATTAACAGGAAACTAGATTGGAAGAGGAGCAGCCAGGACTCAAATCTGCACCCATATGGAATGCCTGCACTGTAGGCAGTGGCTTAACCTGCTAGAATACAGGCCCCTAGCAGTAATTTTTTTTTAAAGGTTTATTTTATTTGTTTAAAAGAGAGGGAGGGAGAGAGAGAGAGAATGAATATGAATATCTTCCATCCCAAATGGCCAGGATGGCTGGGGCTCGGGTGGACTGAAGCTAGGAGCTTGGAAGTCCATCTAGGTTTCCTACATGGAATCACAGGGGCCTAACCACTTGGACTATCTTTGGAGGCTTGCCAGGCAGATTAGCAGGGAGCTGGACTGGAAGTAGAGAAGTGGGGACTTAGCTGTGCTCATGTGGAATGCTCATGTCACATGCAGCTGCTTAACCCACGGTGCCACAATGCGGGCTCCTTTGTTTGTTTAGTTTCCTCACCTTAGCTTCAGTAGATCTTTGCCTTTATCCTTGAGGTACAACATTCGTTTCCTTTTCCAAAGCCATTTAAGTCTTCTTTCTAGTCTGAAAGTTGGACAGAAAAATCCAGGTGGAGCTTAGTACCTTTACCACAGACTGCTGTTCCCTTCTGTGAAGGAGATTTTCTCTGTTTCACTTTGCCCTAGCCTTCCTTTTGAGCCTCTAGAGTGGTCTGTGGATCAGATCTGTGAGTAGGTGGGAATTCCTCTTGTTTCTATAACTACCAAGGATTCTATATCCTCTTGGTAAGTCACATTTGGCCTATAGTAATTTAAAAAACATTCCAACTCAGTTCTTACTGGCCTATATTGCTGTTATATAGTGTTTACTGCAGAAAGGAAGTGATTATATGCCATCTCTTCTTTGAGGAGCATGTCTTTCCTTAGATTTTGGGTTAGTTGTTTTGTAACATACAAAATCACAAATTTTCTTAAACCCAACATGGAAGTAAGGTTACCTCTGCTCTAAGATTTGTGAGCCAGCTTTGTGGTGCCATAGGTTCAACTGTCGCCTGCCATGCCACATCCCTTATCAGAGCACCAATTCCAGTTCCGGCTTCTCTACTTCCAATCCAGTTCCCTGCTGATGTGCCTGGGAAGGCAAGCAGATGACCCAAGAGCTTGGACCCCTGTACCCATGTGGGAGACCTGGCTTTGGCCTGGCCCATCCTGGACCATTGCAGTCATCTGGGGAGTGAACCAACAAATGGAAAATCTCTTTCTCCCTATCTTTCAGTCTCTCACTCTGCCTTTTAAATAAGTAACTTAAAAAAAAATGATTTGGGATTTAGCACATAATCTGATCTTGTTTGTTGTTGTTATTGTTGTTAAAAGGATAAGGATGATAGTCTTTCCTGCTTTCTGTATCCTAAGAAGACTCCAGAAGTCTCACAGATTTGTTTGAGGATATGATTATTTGAGGTTTTAATGGTCAGAAAACCATTCAGATTTGTCCATTTGAATATATGTTTCTTAAGGTTATTTTTTTTTTCTTCCTAATTGAAAGGCAGAATAACAAAGAGGGAGAAAGAGAATCTTCTATTTGCTTGTTCCCTAAATGTTGCATGCCCTGGGTTTGGTCCAGACCAAAGCCTAGAGCCTGAAACTATATTCAGGTCTACCTGTGGGTAGCAGGGGGCCAAGTACTTGGGCCTGTCATCATTTGCTTTCCCAGGCACTTTAGCAGGAAATTGGATCAGAAGTGAAGCAGCTAGAACTTGAACTGCACTCTAATTTGGATTGTAAGCAGAGACTTAACTGCTGTGCCACAATTCAGGCCCCTATCTCAATTTTTAGCTCCAAAGTTTTGTTTTTCTTTTTTTGTTGTTCATTTAATTAAAAACATTTTTAAGTGTTTGTGTATGCCTGGGCACTGTGTGCTAAGTAAGTATTGTGGATACAGTGATGATCAAGGAGATATGATCTTTTCTCTAATGAGCATGTAGTTAGTTCAGGGAGACCAGATAATTAAGGAAGTCATTATACTAAAGAATGATAAGAGCTAAAATAGAAGTTTATGAAGGATGAACCCAGTCTAATCTCTAATGATTAGGTAAGACTTCTTGAAGAGAGAGCTATGACAGGGACCTAAAAACTATATAGGAATTAGGTAGGTGAAGATAGTTGGGAGGCTGTGAGGGAGTAGGTAAAAGGGAGAAACTGTGCTGCCTAAGACATAAAACAAAACCAGAAAACAAACATGGAGAGTTCAAGAATCTAGGGAAAAAAAAAACTCAGTTTGACTCTATAAGGACAGAAGTGACAAGAAGTAAGACTGGAGAAGATTTGGAACCAGGTTAGAAAGAGTTTTGCAAGTCATGCTTAAAAGTTGATTTGATCATATACGACATGGGTAGTCACTGAGAAGTTTTAGGAAGGGGGATACCTGAGCAGCTACTTGTATTAAAAGGGTCATTGTGGAAGCAAAGTAGAGAATGAATGGAAGGGAAGCAAAACAGACTAGGTAGGTAGGTTATTGCAGTAATCCAGACATTTGTGAGTGTTGGTTTAACCCAGAATAATTGAATTAGGCATAGGGAGAACCAGAGAGATTAAAGAGGTATTCAGTTATAAAGATCAGTGGAATTTGGGCATTGATTGAATACAGAGAGTGAGGTAGAAGGAAGACTTAAAGTGTATCCAAAGAAAGTCTTGATGTTTCTGGAGGACCTCTAAGTTTCTTTCTTTCTTTGAGAGGAAGAGTGAAAGAAAAGATTCTTGGTTTACTTTAATAATTATGGCCATTCATGTCCTGTGTTTCAACATTCATAGAGGCTCTGGGCAGAGAGATAAGTCAGAAAAAAGAGGAAAGAAAAAATATCTAAGCTGGTGCCGCGGCTTACTAGCCTAATCCTCCACAAGTGGCACCAGCACCCGGGTTCTAGTCCCAGTTGCGCCTCTTCCAGTCCAGCTCTCTGCTGTGGCCCGGGAAGGCAGTGGAGGATGGCCCAAGTGCTTGGGCCCTGCACCCCATGGGAGACCAGGAGGAAAGCTCCTGGCTTCAGATCGGTGCAGCACGCCGGTTGTAGTGGCCATTGGAGGGTGAACCAATGGAAGGAAGACCTTTCTCTCTATCTTTCTCTCTCTCTCTCTCTCACTGTCTAACTCTACCTGTCAAAATATATATATATATATGTATCTATCTATCTATCTATCTATATATATATATATATATAATAAAGTTCTCTTACCTGATCATCTCTGAGAGTCGAGGAAAACAGAAGATAGTTCGGTTCCTTCAGTTTTGAAGTTTAGCTTGTTGACAAACAAAATCTGCAAAGTGATTTTGCCTTTTTGGAACAAAAATAGCATAAAATTGATCTTTTCAAATAGTTGTTCCATGCAGAGAGAAAGTTAATTGTATTTAATTACATGATTTCCTTGTTTTTTCCAGGTGGTTTTATTCAACATTTGGTGTGGTGGATATTATTATATAAATCGTAAGAACTTGCATTAGATTGTTCCAGGTCTTCGAGACTCCAGAGTCATCTAAGGTAGTGGCCGCTGCCACTAACAGCTGTGGTGAGTTTTATACAAAAAACACAACTGTTGGTCTGGAAAAATGTTTGTTTATGGTGGTGGAGGGGCAAATGCAGTTTTTAGGAAAGGGAGAGTTAGTGACCTCATATGAATCAATATTAATCATTAGTTAAGGTGGGAAGATGTGTGTGTGTGGCTTATGAAGGTAAATAATTTTCCTTCTCAAAATGATGAAGTTAAAAACAAATATGAGGAGCAGCTGTTTGGCCTGATGGTTAAGATGCCTGTGTTCCATATTGGAGTACCTGAGTTTGAGTCTTGGCTCCTGATTCCAGCTTCCTGCTAATATTCTTCCTGGAAGGCAGTGATGATGGCTCAAATAGCTAGGTTCTGGCCACTCATGTGTGAGGCCTGAATTAGGTTTCTGACTCCCAGCTTTAGTACAGCCCATTTAGAGAGTGAACCAGTAGATGGGAGTTGACTGTCTCCATCTTTCTTTCTGCTCTCAAATAAAAAATAAATTTTAAATGTAAATATGGTATATTATCACAACATTAGGCAACTGTGTTTCAGAAAATTCAGAGTTGCTTCATAGTAGATATAGGATAGCATTGTGAGCAGTTAGGATCACAGGTTTCAGAGCTGTGATCACTATTAATTCTGATTTCTGTTCTTATTAGCTTGGTGTGAGACCTTAAGTCTTAGTTTCTTTATCTGTAAAGTGATGATAGTAATTATATATATGCCCGAAGGAGTTGTTCTGATGGCTAAATGAGATGATGTCTTGTCAGCACTTTAGCCCAGTGCTTCCATTCATTGACTTGGGTATAGTACAAAATTAAATTCTATTGCTATGTACAGACTTCTAGATCTAACATACTACAAGGTTTTTATAATCTCAGAATAAGTCATAATTTTGGTGCTTTTCAACATTTCTCATAATTGAACTCTATATATTACTTGTATACCTAAAATGAGTGGTGCTTTGACAATGGATATCATTTGTTTGACAGTGCCAGAAAATTGTGGTTTTCAAGAATAAATAAGGTATTGTGGAAGATGGGAGGGCTTACATCTCTGGTTTAATTTAATTGTCATCATTAGTTTGCACATGAGATGTCTTTGTAAATAAATATGTAATGTATATATGAGTGCAAGTTGAGAAGGCCTGCTGTAGTAGGAAAATAGCTAATGAATTGAGTCAAATAAATAACACAGTAACAAAAGAATTCTTTGTTTAGATCTGCAACTTAAATTTGTTAAGCCTGCAACATGCAAATACTATATAGATATTCAAAGATCATTTAGAACTATCTCAAAAGGAATAATTGTAAACTATGGCAAGTAGATCTTCAATGGCAATGAATATTCTTGGGTTTGGAGTCATTATAAGATGCATATAGTATGATCCTAGATGAGGCTATATCTTTGAAAATGTTATGACTAGAGCAGCTTTGGAAAGGGAAAAGTATATAGTTGAGGGTTCTGATGTTCCAGGTATCACCTAATTAATTTTCCTAACTTCTTTTCCAGAACTTATCAAAAGTTACTAAAGCAGAGAGTACTGGACATACTGATATGTTTATGTTGTTATCGGGTAGCATAGCATATCTCCATAGGCATATATGAGCACAAACACTGGTGTCAGATTACCAAGATTAGAATATAAATAATCCTGTTGTCAGTGTTCTAGCATTAGGTTAATGCCTAATGCCTCTTGAAATGCCTAGCATTAGGTTAATGCCTCCTGAAATGCTGGCATTCCATATGGGTACTGGTTTGAGTCCCACTGCTCCACTTCTGAACCAGCTCCCTGCTAATGTACTTGGGAAAGCAGTAGAAGATAGCCCAAGTCCTTGGGCCTTGTGCCCAATTGGGAGACTCAGATGAAGCTCCTGACTCCTGACTCCTGGCTTTGGCTTGGCCCAGCCCTAGTGTTGAGTTTATTTTGGGAGTGAACCAGCAGATGGAAGATGCCTCTTTTCTCTGTCTGTCTCTCTCTCTAACTCTGCCTTTCAAATAAATAAAATAAATCCTTAAAAAAAAGATTATAAATAATCCTTTGCCACATTCTGGTATTTTGGCTTTGGATGTATTATTTCACATTCCCTGTGCTTCAGTTAGAGTTACACTGGTAATAAAATGCCACTTCATAGGGCTGTTGGGAGGAGTAAATGAGTTGTTACCATTTTAAACACTACTGAGGTCATTAAGTGAGTAAATAGGGTCTTATAAGTTGCCAATATAGGTTTCATAAAGTTCATATGCTTTGCTCAAATAAAAATACATAAATACCTTACTTAGAAACTTTTATTCTTATTTTGCATAACTTGGACAAACTGGAAGTTGCAGAGCCCCTTTGATGGAGAGAAATAGAAATACTTAGTGTAGCGAGAAGTAGCAGATGATGACAAACAATAAAAGTGAGATACTCTACTGTTCCATAATAAACTGGAAGTTGGCCGGCGCCGTGGCTCAACAGGCTAATCCTCCGCCTTGCGGCGCCGGCACACCGGGTTCTAGTCCCGGTCGGGGCACCGGATTCTGTCCCAGTTGCCCCTCTTCCAGGCCAGCCCTCTGCTGTGGCCCAGGAGTGCAGTGGAGGATGGCCCAGGTGCTTGGGCCCTGCACCCCATGGGGAGACCAGGAAAAGCACCTGGCTCCTGGCTCCTGCCATCGGACGAGCGCGGTGCGCCGGCCGCAGCGCGCCGTCCGCGGCGGCCATTGGAGGGTGAACCAACGGCAAAGGAAGACCTTTCTCTCTGTCTCTCTCTCTCACTGTCCACTCTGCCTATAAAAAAAAAAAATAAAATAAAAAAAAATAAACTGGAAGTTGTAATGTAGTTGTGTTATATCTGTGGTGCGTGAGGGCAGCCTTTGACAACACATAAGACCTTGAGGGGTTACTTTATGTATGGACTGTTTGTCAGTTCGAACGGAGCTTTTGATTCTGCTTCCTGCTAGTGAACCTTGTTTCTTGCATACCTTTGAGTAAGATCTATGTAAGATCTCTTAAGAAGTTTCTGCCTGATTTAAAAGCTTATTTTTCCTCAGTTCAGGTATGTTAGAGAGAAGGGCTAGAGTAGTTCTCTTCCTTTATAGACTTTAATGTTACCAGTTTGTCTATTAATTTACATTATATATTTCATATAACCTGGTTGAGTAGATTTAAGAATGAACTCCAAGTAGGTGCAGGAATTATTTTGTGTTTTCTTGTGCAAAGTATGTCATTGTATTAAGTAGTACAAACACATTTATGGAAGGATACATTAACAAAGCCGTGACAGAGGAGTGAAACAGTGAATGGAAGATGTCTCTCCTTCACTGTCTGTAACTCTGCCTGACAAATAAGTAAATCATTTTTAAAAAGGAAACTATAGCAGAATCAGTTATATGAAACCATTTCTCTGCTGTCCAGGTATAATTTTTATGTTATTATATCATATGCAAATACTTCTGTTGTGTTTGGGTCAAGTCTGTTTTAAAGTGATGCTCGTGTGCATGGAAGGGACATTTCTTTTTTTGCAGATTTGATGTTTGTGCTTGACACTGGGAGTAGAGGCCCTTGAAAATGTGCAAAGATTGGATGTTTTATTATTTTAATAATTTTATTATTATAATTTATTATTCTGCTAGAAACTAGATCAGGTGGTATAATCTAATTTTTCACTCATGTTTTACTTTACCTTTTATCTTGCTCTACAACCAGACATCCAAATCATTTAAAATAGAGAATGTTTTCTGTGTCTGTTGTGTAACTTTCTGACATTAAATATGCTGTTAGAATGCTGTTTCTCAAACTGTGAATCCCCTGAAATCAACTAGTGAATAAATTGACTTTAAATGATGAGAGATTTTTGTAAAAGATTTATTTATTTGAAAAACAGAGTTACAGAGAGGCAGAGGCAGAGGCAGAGGCAGGGAAGGAGAGGTCTTCCATCCACTGGTTCATTCCCCAAATGGCTGCAACAGCCTATCCAGAGCCAGGAGCCAGGAGCTTCTGGGTTTCCCACATGAGTGCAGGGACCCAAGCACTTGGGCCATCTTCTATTTCTTTACCCAGGCAATAACAGAGAGCTGGATCAAAAGTGGAGCTGCCAGGTGTCAAACCAGCTTTACCCGCTAAGCCATGACACCAGCCCCATGTTCAGAGTTTTTTAGATTAAAAGTGAAATGGCATCCAGCCTGGTGGGTAAAGCTACCTCCTGTGACACCAGCAGCCTGTAAGGCAGGTGGTTACTGTTCTGGCTGCTCCATTTCCAATCCAGCTTCCTGCTAATGGCCTGGGGAAAGCAGGGAGACTTGGAGGAAGCTTGTGGCTTCTGCCTGGCCTAGTGGTAGACATTGTGTCCATCTGGGGAGTGAACCAGCAAATGGATCTCTTTCTTCTGTTTTTCCCTCTCTCTGCAACTCTGACTTTCAAATGAATAAATAAATCTAAAAAAAAAAAAAAAGTGAACTAGATTAAAAGAAGAGCAGTACATATATTAAGGGTAAGCATTTTATGTAAATTTTTTATTATGTATGTGTGTAAGCCTGTTTTGTACTGTGTTGAAGCATGAAATGCTTTTTTGTACTGTGATGTACTGAGGGAAAAATGTGGGAAAAACTGGCTTAAAATGTCTTCTATATAACAATCTGCACATAGCAGGTAAGTCTTATTTACAAAGCTTTTTAAAAGTATGTTAAGAGGCCTTGAATATAATAAAGACTAAAGCAGAAATAAATGGAATTTTATAAGAACAGCATAAAATCAAATCAATGAATAGTTAATTTTTTGAAAAGATCAACGAAATGACAGGCCCTTAGCTAGACTAAGTAAAAAGACTCAAAAGATTAATGTCAGAATTGAGACAGAACAGTTTAACTGATGCCACAGAAATAAAGAATCATATTAGACTACTATGAAGAAAATTATAAGGCAGCAAATTGGATAACTTAGAAGAAATGCATAAATTTTTGGGAATATACCAAAACAGAATCATAAAGGAATGGATAAATCTGAGCAGACTGATTAACTGGTAAGGCGACTGAATTAATGATTAAAAACCTACAACGAAAAGCCTGGGACCAGATGGCTTTCATGAAGAATTCTACCAAACATTTAACAGAGAATTAATAAATTCTCAGTCTAGACTGAGTAGCATTATCCTGATACAAAGCCAAAGATACTACCAGAAAGGAAATCTACAGATCAATATGCCTGATGAATATTGATGTAAAAATTCTCAACAAAATACTTTGAAACTGAATTCAACGACATATTAAAAGGATCATATGCCATGACCAAGTAGGATTTATCCCAGGAGTGCAGGGATGTTCCAACATAGGAAAATCAGTAAGAATACCATATTAACAGAATGAAGGACAAAAATCACATTATCTTTATTGATAAAAGCACTTGACAGAATTCCATACCCTTTCATGATTAAACCACTCAACACACTATGAATAGAAGAAAATTACTTCAATATAATAAAAGTCATATGCAAAAAGCCCACAGTTAGCATTCAACACTGAAAAGCTTAATGTTCTTCCCCTAACATCAAGAACAAGGCAAAGATGCCCACTCTGCTTTTGTTCAGCGTGGTAGTGGACGTCCTTATCAGAGTAATTAGACAAGAAAAAGGCACAAAGAAGAATGAAAAATTATTTCTCTTTGCAGTGGATGATCTTGACAAAAAAGCTGTTAGAACTAATCAACAAATTTAGCAAGAGGCTGCAGAATCAGTTCTGAACCTTTGGTGCTTTTCTATACACCAACAGTGAATAATCCTAAAGGGAAATTAAGAAAACAATCCCATATATAACAGCATAAGAAAATTTTTAGGAATATACTTAAAGAGGTGGAAGGCTTACACACTTAAAACCACAAAGCATTGCTGAAGACTTTAAATATGATACAAATAAATGGAATGATATCCATGTGGTATCAGGGTAATACTGATACCAAAGTCAGACAAAACCATCAGAAAACAAAATTGCAGATCAGATCAATATCTTTGATGAATATTGATGTGGCATTTTTTGTGAATTGAAAGACTTAATATTAGGCTGGCGCCATGGCTCAACAGGCTAATCCTCCACCTTGCAGCGCCGGCACACTGGGTTCTAGTCCCAGTTGGGGCGCCGGATTCTGTCTTCCAGGCCAGCTCTCTGCTGTGGCCCGGGAGTGCAGTGGAGGATGGCCCAGGTGTTTGGGCCCTGCACCCCATGGGAGACGAGGAAAAGCACCTGGCACCTGGCTCCTGCTATTGGATGAGCGCGGTGCGCCGCGGTGGCCATTGGAGGGTGAACCAACGGCAAAGGAAGACCTTTCTCTCTCTCTTTCTCTCTCTCTTTCTCTCTCTCTTTCTCACTGTCCACTCTGCCTGTCAAAAAAAAAAAGACTTAATATTGTTAAAATGTCCATGCTGTGAGATCAGTGTTGTGTGCAGAGGGTTAAAATACTGCTCATAGCAGAATGTCAGTTCAAGTTCCAGCTACTCTGCTTCTGATATAGCCTCTGCTAATGTGCCTGGGAAGGCAATGAAGATGGCTCAGGTGCTTGAGTTTCTGCCAAGTGGATGACCCAGATGGACTTCCTGGCTTCAACCTGCTGGAGCCCTTGCTCATACATTTGAGGGAGTGAACCAACAGATAGATGGAAGATCTCTCTGGCCCACTTGCCCTCTCTCCATCACTCAGCTTTTCAAATTAATTAAGTTGTAAAAAGTCCACACTAGCTAAAGCAATCTAATGCAATTTGTAACAATCCTAATTGCATTTTTTGCAGAAATGTATAAAATCATTTCAAACTTCATAATGAATCTCCAAGGACTCTGAATAGCCAAAGCAATCTTGAGAAATAACAACGCTGGAAGCTTCAGACATACAGATTTCAGCATATATTATGAACTGCAGTAATCAAAACAGTTTGGTAATGATGTAAAGACAGACCGATGGCACGGATTAGAGAGGCCCCAGGAGTAAACACTTGCCTAAATATGATACAGCGATCACCTAAAGCAGGGATGGAGACCACGAAATCATTTGATCTGATCCTGCCAAAGTAACTGCAGACTGGACTTGAAATTCAGTAAATATATAGCAGGCTAATTTTTAAGTTGATGGGATATGGGCTTCCCAAGCAGCATCTCAACTCTGCACCAAGTGTCCTTCCTACCCTCAACTTATTTTTTTTAAGGAGTTTTATAGTCTTGGGTATTAAGTTTACAGTTTTAATCCATTTTGTGTTACACTTTGTATATGGTTTAAAGGGTCCCAGGTTATTCCTTTTCATGTGGGTATCCAGTATTCCCAACATCATTTGTTGAAGAAACTGTCTTTTTACCAATGTGTGGTCTTAGATCCCTAGAAGAGTGGTGGGGAACCTTTTTTCTGCTAACGGCTGTTTAAAGATTTATAAGATCATTTTCAGGCTTATTTAAGTAGAAGCTTACTTTTATGGAGACTTCTGCCATGCTTGGCAAATTTTTTACATATATTGTCCTTTTTTAATCTGTTTAATGTCAATGAAATAAGTCTGGTATCCTCATTTTATTCAATTAGTAAACCTCAGCTTAGGATGGTAACTTTTGTCACACATAAAGCGAAATAATTTGTCCATGGTAAGAGCTAGTCAGTTGCAGTGCTGGGATTCTAGTCTAGGAACCATAGCCTGTACTTGATGCACACTTGTGTGTACGCTTACACACACACTTTTGTGTGAGGAAAAAATGGGTTGTAATTATAATTTTATATTTTTACTTTAGAGTTTTTAAAGTTTATTTTCATTTTATTTGAAAGGCAGAGAGAGAGAGAGAGAGAGAAAACGAACTTCCATTTGCTGATTCACTCTCCAGAGTCCTGCAGCAGTCAGGGATGGACCAAAGCAAAGCTAAGAGTCCAGAGTTCCATCTTGGTTTTCCATGTGAGTGGCAGGGACCTACTTGAGCCATCATTTACTGCCTCCCAGGGTATGCATTAGCAGGAAGCTGGATAGGAAGCAGGGGCAGGAATCGAACCCAGGTATTCCTACATTGGATGCAGATGTCCCAAGTAGTATCTTAAACATGCCAAACCTGCCCATTTTAGACACTGATGTATTATTTGCATGTGCTGCCAGAAAAAAAAAAATTCTTTTAGGAAAAAATTTTCTATTTAAATTATTTATAGTTTTTTCTTTTTTCTTTTCTTTTTTTTTTTTTACCAAGTATTTCTGGTTTTAGTGACTAAGAGGCTTAGATTTTAATAGGTGGGAGATATGAGTGGACGGCAGTGGGCCTAGGCAAATGAGGACTTGGAAATTGAGTTTACTTCCTAAAGCTTTAAATCTTAAAGGGTTGTACCCTCACTCAGAAGGTAGATTAGAAAAAAAAAAAAAAAAACTAGCCTCAGAAAGAAAATAAGCAAGCTTTTGTCTGTGGGGTAAATTTCCTCTGAGCATTTGTAGCTACTGTATTACTTTGTATTTCATGTTTGTATTAACTGCATGGTCCAGAAAACTTGAAACTTAAAACTTAACTAATGTAGAACTACTACACAGGAACAGTTGCATTCTGTTTGTGTGGAATTCCCATAAGTAAGTCTCCATCAAAGTTCAGTTCCTTACTCAAAATTACAACAACAACAACAAAATAATATAATGTTTTGAGCAAAAGTCAGAGACAATAAACAACAGAATCAAATTCTCAGCATCTTTAGAAAGAACTATTAAGTAGCAAATGTTTGATATTAAATTATAATGAAAATTAAACATAAAAGTAAAATTATATGCCATAATAGCAAAAATAATCACTAGATAATAAAATATTAATGATTAAAGATAAAAGAAAAAGACAAATAGAGAAATATAAAAAAACTGTTAAGAAACATAAGAATAGGTAAATCAGGGGCAAGAGTGGAGATAAATGATCAAAACTTTAGTCGTTAAAATTTAAAAACTAATTGGCAGGCTAAAGGACTTAGACAGATTTGAAGAGAGCTAGTTTTAGATTTGAAGGTACTGCCCTGAATGATGGAGTGATGAATTGGAGTCCAAATATTCATACAGTATTGTCCTAGTGGGAAAATAATACTAAATATTTATTTTAACACCTAATAGACACCAAAGACAAATAATATTTTAAGAATGAAAATGACAACAAATTCTTAATAAAAAATTGATATCAGAATCCATCTAAGGTTGGGAGCAATGCAAAGATATTTTCAGACAAAAACTAAGAATATGTAAGAACTGTAAAGTAAAAGTTTTATACAGTTATCTAAGGAACAGGTATAAAAATAACTAACTTTAGATATTTTGACAAGTACTCATTTTAAAATAAATATAAAATAAGCAGCTTTCCTAGCAGTACAGCAAAAATAAAAACCTAGCATTCTCAGATAAACTGGAAAAGAAAAAAATGATAGTTGGAAAAGAAGCACAAAATATAAAGCTAGAAATACCTCCAAATGTATCCACAGTCACAATAAACATAAATGGATTAAACTGTATAGTTAAGAGACCAAAATTGGGCCGGCGCCGTGGCTCAACAGGCTAATTCTCCGTCTTGCGGCGCCGGCACACCGGGTTCTAGTCCCGGTCGGGGCGCCGGATTCTGTCCCGGTTGCCCCTCTTCCAGGCCAGCCCTCTGCTGTGGCCCAGGAGTGCAGTGGAGGATGGCCCAAGTGCTTGGGCCCTGCACCCCATGGGAGACCAGGAAAAAGCACCTAGCACCTGGCTCCTGCCATCGGATGAGCGCGGTGCGCCGGCCGCAGCGTGCTGACCGCGGCAGCCATTGGAGGGTGAACCAACGGCAAAGGAAGACCTTTCTCTCTGTCTCTCTCTCTCACTGTCCACTCTGCCTGTCCAAAAAAAAAAAAAAAAAGAAAAGAAAGAAAAGAGACCAAAATTGACAGATTGAGTAAAAAATATGCAATTAGCTGTGTACTGATTGGAAGAGAGACATCTAAAACCTGGGAAAAAATGCCACAGAAAGGTTGAAAGTGAAAAGACAAAGTTAATGAAATGAAAGTTGGTACAGGTATATTATTCTAAACAAAATCTATTTTAGGATCCCCTCATAAATGATTGATAATATAAAGAGTTACTATGTAAAATGTAACAGTTTTCCAGTAAGATAGAACATTGGTAAATATTAGAATCTGATAACCAAATTTTAAAATGTATGTAAAAGTGTGGCCAAATTCGAAGGAGTAATTGATAAATCACATAGTAAATACATAGGCTTTTAAAAAATTTTTCAAGTCAAAAGACAAAAAGTAAGGATATGATTTGAAAATACTTTAATAAAAGTTGATTTAATGAGTACATACACATAGCGCCCAGGAATTTAGTATACATTATTTTCAGGCACAGATGTGATACGTACCAAAACTGATCATTTACTAGACCATAAAAACAATAACAAATTGTAAAGAATAAACCACAGTGGTATAAAGTTAGAAATCAGTTTTTTAGAAACAATTAAAAAGTAGAGGTGCCATTATGGGGTAATGGGTAAAGCCTCCTCCTGGGATGCTAGCATCCCATATGGGCACTGGTTTGTGTCCTGGATGCTTCCCTTGCTAATGGCCCAGGAGAAGCAGCGGAAGATAGCCCAAGTGCTTGGGCCTCTGCATCCATTTGGGAGACCTGGGTGAAACTCCTGATTTCTGGCTCCTGGTTTCATCCTGGCCCAACCCCAGCCATTGTGGCCATTTGAGGAGTGAACCAGTGGATGGAATATCTTTTTCTCTCTTTCTCCCTCTGTCTGTAACACTTAAATTTCAAACAAACAAATAAATCTTAGAAATAATTTAAAAGTATGTATGTTTGTCAGACACTTCTAAATACTTTAATGAGGTAGAAATACTTTGTTTTCTTTTAATTCCAAGAATCAAAATGACCCCATTAGTAGTAAACTACATTATTGTCCAGATTATGGTTTTAAAATATGATTTTTCACTAAAATGAAGTAGGGCTTCTTTTTGAAAAACAAGCAAACAAAAAGCATGATTCTAGCTCTAGGTAAGAATTCAGTCATTCTTGAAAACACAGAGCTATCAAAACCAACTTGGGATTGTGTCAAAAGAATCTTGAAAGGTTTACCATCAGCCAAAAATAGTTTTAGGAGGAATAGTAACCACAGTGAATTTCAACAAATGAGATCAAGGAGGATTTTTTTTTTAAAAGAAATGACTGTCTTTGAAGGATGCTAAGTAACTAATTCATAAATTCATAGAAAGATTGATAAATAAGGAATCAAGGATTTATTCTGTTTTAATCTATATGAACACTTTGGAAAATAGTTAATAAGGGGAAATTTACTATAAAAAAAATCTCAGCCAATAAATACAAAGAGAATGACCAAATTACATGTCATCATTTTGCAATCCTGTATTTTGATGAAATAAAGGCATACCTTATTTTATTGTGCTTCATGGAATTTTAGGTATTTTTTACAAATTGATTATGTCAACTTTGCTTTGAACATCTGTTGGCACCATTTTTCCATTAGAAGGTGCTAAAGGCTCAGGTGATCATTAATATTTTTTAGCAATAGAGTATTTCTAAATTAAGGTTTATACTTTTTAAAAGAGGTTCTGCAGTTGCAGATTTAATAGAATTCAGTGTATACACATAACTTATATGCAGTAGGAAATTAGGAAGTTCAAATGACTTAATTTATTAGAATACTTGTCTTATTGTGATGGTGTGAAACCAAACCCACAATATCTCTGAGACACACCTGTAGTGTATCTTGGCAGTACTTATCAGAAAACCATTTTGTGAAAGGTTGGTGAGGAGTTTTGTAGTGGATGACTGAAACTGACAGTGCCTGAACTCAGTGATCAGTGTTAGCATGACAAAAAAGAGACCATCAGACATTGTGTGCTCCCTGATGTGATGCAACAGGAAGTTCATTGCACCAGTTAGGATGTGTTTTCAATTACCACAAGCATCTAGATCAAGAATAGGGAACCTCTTTCTGCCAAGGACCATTTGGATATTTATAATATCACTCACGGGTCATACAAAATTATCAGCTTAAAAATTAGTGTGCTGTAGATTTAGTGAATTTTGAGTCCTACCTTTGGTTGCCAGACCAAATGATTTCACAGGCCTTAGATGGCCTCTGGGCTAGATGTTCTCAACTCCATTGTAGAGTAGACACCACTTTTTTAGGAAGTACAGCCTAAGGATGCAAACTTCTAACTTCAGAATGTGAGAAATTCTGTAGGGCAGATAACTTTAACAAACAGATGGCAATACAAGAAAACAAAAAGTGATCAACACCTGTAGATAAAAAGATAATTCAACATATAGGTCTTTTTGGATCTTGATTTTAACAAACAGAATAGAACATTCAAAAAGCAAGAGTAGGAGCCAGCACTGTGGCATAGCCGGTAAAGCCACCGCCGCCTGCAGTGCTGGCATAATATGGACGCCAGTTCGAGTCCTGGCTGCTCCACTTCTTATCCAGCTCTCTGCTATGGCCTGGGAAAGGAGTAGAAGACAGCCCAACTCCTTGGGCTCCTGCACCCACATGGGAAGACCCGGGAGAAGTTCCTGGATCCTAGCGCAGCTCCTGCTGTTGTGGCCAACTGGGGAGTAAACCAGCGGATGGAAGACCCCTCTTTCTCCCTGCCTCTCCTTGTCTCTCTGTGTAACTCTGACTTTCAAGTAAATCTTTACAAACAAAAAAAAGCAAAAGTGACACTTGGTAAAGCTCAAACACTGGGTATGTGATGATATATTTTTAAGATGCATATTGATATATTATGATTGTGCTTTTTTTTTTTTAAGATTTTGTTATTTATCTGAAAGAGTTTACAGAAAGAGAGTGAGAGAGAGAGAGCGAGAGAGAGAAATTCTCCATTCAATGGTTCACTACCCCAAGTGGCCACAGTAGTGGGAGCTGGGCGGATCCGGAGTCAGGAATTTCTTCCAGGTGTCCCCTGTGGGTTGCAGGGGCCCAAGGACTTGGGCCATCTTCTGCTTTCCCAGACATATTAGCAAGGAGCCAGATTGTAAATGGAGCAGCCAGGACTCAAATTGGCCCCTATATGAGATGCTGGCATTGCTGATGGCGGCTTTACCCACTATGCCACAACGCCCGCCCCATGGTTGTGCCTTTAAAAAAAAAAGCAAACTTATCTTTCCACAACACCCGCCCCATGGTTGTGCCTTTAAAAAAAAAAAAGCAAACTTATCTTTTAAAGAAATATAAGGAAGTATTTAAGAATGAAATGATGCCTGGAATTTGGTTTAAAATAATCTAGCAGAGGGTGTACATAAGTAAAATGAAGACACATGGGTTATGATTTGAAGTTGAGTAATGAATGGGAGTTCATTTTTATATTATGTTTGAAATATTTTGTAATACAAATAAAAGCAACAACAAAAACTTTGAGATATAATCAGTTAAGTCAGCTAATCAAGAAATTAATAAAAGAAAAATAGAATAATCTTTAAGAAAATTGAAGGAAGGACACAAAATTGAGAGAAATCAAATAGAAAAGTAGAGGGCCGGCGCCGCGGCTCAATAGGCTAATCCTCTGCCTTGCGGCACCGGCACACCGAGTTCAGTCCCGGTCAGGGCGCTGGATTCTGTCCCGGTTGCCCCTCTTCCAGGCCAGCTCTCTGCTGTGGCCCGGGAGTGCAGTGGAGGATGGCCCAAGTCCTAGGGCCCTGCACCCCATGGGAGACCAGGAGAAGCACCTGGCTCCTGCCTTTGGATCAGTGCGGTGTGCTGGCTGCAGTGCGCCGGCCGCGGCAGCCATTAGAGGGTGAACCAACGGCAAAGGAAGACCTTTCTCTGTCTCTCTCTCTCTCACTGTCCACTCTGCCTGTCAAAAAAAAAAAGTAAGTAAAGATGACCTATGAAACAAAAATCTTTGTCCTTTGAATGACTTAAAATTTTATTTTGGCAGGACTAATCAAATATAAAAGAAAGTAAATAATATTAAGGACCAAAACAAGAAATAATGGCAACTATAGCTGAGAATAAACATTAACAAAGTTGTGTTATGTACAACTTTTATACAACAAATTTGAAAATTTTAAGTAAGCAAATTTTCTAGAAAAATTTATTTGCCAAATGGATAAAAAAGAACTTGAATAGACCTTTTAACATTAAAAAGAGTACCACAGATGCAGTCTACTAGATTTTCAGTGACCCTAAGCATAGCCTTATATATGTATTTAACTTATGTAATGAATGTGTCATGCTGTATCTTTGATAACCCAATCATGATTCCCGGCACTAGAAGGGAAGATGTCACTTGAATTTATCTGCAACCTTTTCAATATTGACAAGCTGAATGAGTGGTCAGGCAGTTGTCCTGGCATTGAATATCCTATATTTTTCCATTGGTCTGCAATACCACATTATATACCTCACTTGAGACATTTCATTTTTCTAACAAACATTTCATAATTCAAGCAAATTTAAAACTTGTTGAGCTGGCGCTGTGGTGCAGCAGGTAAACACCCTGGCCTGAAGTGCCGGCATCCCATATGGGCACTGGTTCGAGACCTGGCTGCTTCACTTCCAATCCAGCTCTGTGTTGTGGCCTGGGAAAGCAGTAGACGATGGCCCAGGTCCTTGGGCCCCTGTACCCACGTGCGAGACCTGGAAGAAGTTCCTGGTTCCTGGCTTTGGCTCGATGCAGCTCTGACCTTTGCGGCCAATTGGGGAGTGAACCAGCGGATGGAAGACCTCTCTCTCTCTCTCTCTCTCTCTCTCTCTCTCTCTCTGCCTCTCTCTACCTCTCCTCTCTCTGTGGAACTCTGACATTCAAATAAATAAGTAAATCTTTTTTTAAAAAAAACTGTTGAAACTTAAAGATGTTATTTGGAAGTACATTTGAAATAATTACATAACATTGAAAATGTTTTCTTCCCATACCCTCATGTTTGTGTTTAGTAACGTATATGGATTGATTGTGCTTTGTCTTCTTCCCAAAGGAGTTTAAAATAGCTTTAAAAAGGAACAGAGAAATAACTTTTACCAGACATCTCAGGTGGATTAATCATTGCCTTTGAATACCAAACTTATTTCTGTGATTCTTAGAAAAAAGAGCTGAATGAGATACATTATGCTATGTCTAATGAAGGAACCAGGTTGTTTTGAGAGAGATGCTTTTATTCTCTTTCTTTTTATATATGGGGCATTGGATAAGATGATAGTTATCTTCAACTTCAATTTTTGCAAAAGTTAGGAATTATTTTTCAGGTGCACATTATCTATATCAACCAACTGTGATAACTGAGGTTTTAACATTGAATCTTAACTTTGGAAATTTTAGCATTTGTGGCAAGCCAAGGTATGTGATTTACTTTTGCTTACAAAAAAAAAAAAAAAAACATATGAAGGAATGGGGTTAGCATTGTGGCACAGTGAGTTAAGCCACTAACTATGGTATTGACATCCCACATGGGTACCACTTTGAATCCCAGTTGCTCTGATTCTGATCCAGCTCCCGGCTAACACGTCTGGGAAAGCAACAGAATATAGCCGAGGTCCTTGCGCTCCTGCCGCACGTGTGAGCGACCTGAATGGAGTTCTGGGCTCTTGGCCATTGCGACTGTTTAGGGAGTAAGCCAGCAGGTGGAAGATAGGTCATTCGGTCTATCTGTCTGTCTCTCTCTAATGAATAAATAAATCTTAAAAAAAAAAAAAATGTGAAGGACTGATTGACAATACATCAAGGGACTGGTAGATTTGGAAAATCATTTTGCAGCCATCATTAATAAGATTTCAGGTTAGCATTCTAAATTAAAAAAATCAATGGAGAAGTTTTTATGAGGATGCCAGATGTTTACATATTTTGAGAGTGACTTCTCACATACTACTTATTAATTGTCAGTAAGGAAATATGCAGTAATTATACAATAGAAAAATTGGACAACACTTTGAATGGGTGATCAGATTTAGAGCATCATTGAAATACAGGTGGGAGTTATGTCCTCAGGGACATATCACCACCTACGTAGTATTCTGGCTAAGAATATGTAACCTTAGTCTAATTATGGAGAGACATAAAGCTAACCTTAAATGATAAATGTTCTTTTTAAAAAAAAAAAAAAGGCTGAGGAGGGGAACTGTTCTTCAAAAATGCCTGTGTCATAACAGATTACAATAGACTGTGAAAATGTTCCAGAATGTAGGAGGCTAAAAAGTCATGGCAACTAAGGCAGTGTCTGACCATACACCGGAGTGTTTATCAGAGGGAAATGTTAGAAAGGACATTGCTGGATTAACTGACAAAACTGAAATACTAATGTTAGAAGAAAGTATTTGATCAGTGTTAAATTTGATGACATTATTAACTAGATTGTGATTATGTAAGAAATATTCCTTTTTATTTAGGACACAAACTCTGAGGTATAGAGCATAGGGCCATGATGTCTATAATTTACTCTCAAAAGGTTCAATACATAAAAATTGTGTGTGTGTAAAATGAGAGAAGGGGGAGAACATGTGTTGAAGAACCAAAGTGAGTCCATTTTTAAACAATAAGAAAAAGCAGCCTCCGTTTCCCATAGCAGACCCGAGTCCTTATAAAAGCAGGCATTCAGGCATTCCGGAGATATCAAAGCTTACCAGGGACAGCTAGCTCGGTAGACCAAGGACAGCACAGTAGAGATTGCTGAACAAAGTAACTCCCTGTGCCCAAAGCTTCGTGCTGTATGTAACTTTTTTCCTGCTGATGTAGCCCTTTTTTCCTTTGAAAACTCTCCCAAAGACCGGGGCCTCACTCCTTCCTCCACTGTGCCGGTTGGTTGGATGGGGTCCCTGTCGTGGCTTGTACTCCTGAATAAACCTTGCTTTTGCAGTTCAGTGTGATCGACTCTCTGGGGGTCTCTGCAGGGATCTAACGATCTGGGCACAACATATTTTTTGGTGCCCAACAGTGTGATTGCAAATGATAAATGGGATAAATTCACAGTAGGTGAATGTGAGTAAAGGATATATGTGTACTGTCTACTCTTTACTTTGTAACTATTGATTTGAAATTATTTCAGAATATAAATTATATATGTTTAGTTAGGATGCATTCTCATGCATTAATAAGGTAATGAAGCCTAGAGTGTTTGTTATAGAAGCATGAATAGTCATCATGCCTATTAGGTATTTTCTCTGAGATCTCAACTGTCTCAGGTGAACCTTTGTTAAGTACTGGATCGAATCAGTTCATGGTTTCATTATCCAGTGAATGCCTTAAGTACCAGTACTTTGTATTTGAAGAGGAATACATGTTTTGGATGCCAAATATAGGGCAAATCCTATTGATGTTATGTTGTGAAAATGCGAAAGCCTGACTTATTTTGTGCTAGTTTACTTTTGTGAAGATGGGTCAAAGTGGTACTTAAAGATAGTTACTAATATTTTCTCTCGAGGATTTCAAAACTATAAAAACAATTGGGCAGGTGTTCAGGTGTGATCCCAGTTTTCTAAAGTATATAGAAAAAATGATTTGGTCTCATTTTATTTCATTACCTCTTTATTTTAAAGGCATTGAGTTAGCAGTTGACTGTTCACCATCATAAAGAAGTCTAGGTTTTTATCTCCTTTAAGAAGTATGATTTTGAATGGGATTGAATGTTGATAGCCCTTACAGAATAAATTAGCTGCAAAATACACATCAGAAAGCTGATTACTGACTTCTGATTAAGAAGCAAACTGGGCCAGTGCCACGGCTCACTAGGCTAATCCTCCGCCTGCGGTGCCAGCAGCCTAGTTCTAGTCTGGGATGGGGCGCCATTTCTGTCCTGGTTGTTCCTTTTCCAGTCCAGCTCTCTGCTGTGGCCTGGGAAGGCAGTGGAGGATGGCCCAAGTGCTTGGGCCCTGCACCCGCATGGCAGACCAGGAGGAAGCACCTGGCTCCTGGCTTCGGATCGGCATAGCACGCTGGCCGTAGCAGCCATTTGTGGGGTGAACCAACAGAAAAGGAAGACCTTTCTCTCTGTCTCTCTCTCTCTCTCTCTCTCTCTCACTGTCTAACTCTGTCAAAAAAAAAAAATGGACTGATTAAAGCACTAAGTACAGTGAAAAAGATGGAAAATATTACTTAAGTATCTAGGTAGGAAATTTTTAATCCAAGATACATTTTTGTAACTATGTATGATAGGCAGCCCTGTCTTCAATATTAAAGGCTTTTCTTGCTTGCCATTGCAGAAAACACCGGGGTTTAAATTAAATTGGCAGTATCTTGAAAGTCCACAAGATGGAGATACTTCTCTTTTTTTTTTTGTGACTGTGGTTTATTTTTTCAAAAATAGTAATAGCCAATGTGTATTGGAGCATCTGTTAACTGGCCTGAGAGCTGGTTGTCGAAATTTTAGGAATTTTTCAAAAAATGTTAAGCATACCCATTATTTAAAAATTATATTACATAGGCTTACTATAAATAAACTATTTTTAGAAGGGTAATTAACAGTTAAAAAGCACTTCTTGATTATGTTACTGTATTTTGTTATGATCTATGTTCTTGAAGTTCTGAGTATGTGTAATGTATCTTTATGGTGAAATACTCTATAAGAGTATAGTTATGTGTATATTCCCCTAATTCCATGTTTAATGATGTCACATTGGTCGCTTGAAATTAGGCATGGTAAGTATATTTACATGGTAGAGGTTGGAAAATGCCGTAAATCAAGATTTGATTTATTACTTATGGATAATCTACACTGAAAGTGATAGAAATAATACTAATACAGATGTGTCATGTCTTTAATATATTGTGAATAACTCAAAAAAATGAGCATATTTTCTTCCATTATTCAAAAACTATCACTTCCTTAAGCCAAAAAGTCAGTGATATTGTTGACGTCATTATGTAAACAAAAATGTTAACCAGTACTCCAGACTGCATTTGGAGAGCTAGTTGCTAAACTACCAGCACACTACTTACCAGGACACAGTTGAATTTAGTATTTTGGTAAGAAATAGATGATATAAACTTACTATACTGCTATTCAGGATTAGGAAATGGTATTATGAAAATATGTGGGCATTAATTGAGAAAAAAAGGTTGAATAAAAGCCATTAGCCACAGCACATAATAAGAATTTTAAAATACATGAAGTATTTGATAGATTTATTGCAGATCATAAATAAAATCATAAAATTTTAGAGTTTGAAGAATGCTTAAGATTAATTTAGACAAATTTGTCATTTATATAGATAGAATTCTTTCTCTAATGCATGTCAGTCATCCAACCTTTATTTAAATTCTCCCAGAGACAGAGCTCATTGCCTGATATGAGCACTGGAGAACTCAGAAGTAGAGCTCTTTCTTGGGTTAAACTTGTTTTCTTTTTCTTTGTACCAGTTGTTTCTGATACTGACTTCAAGAGAAACATGGGAGCATTGAAACATAGTACGGAAATTTTGTCTTTTTTGTAAGAGTGATTAATCCTTCAGGTATAAAGGCTGCTGTGATATTCTCATTTAGACCTCTTTGGCAAGAAGTATTCCTAAATTATTTGTTTTTATTTTTTATTTGAAAGGGAGAGAGAGAGAGAATATCTTAATCCTCCATCCATCGACTGGTTCACTTCAAATGCTGACAACAGCTAGGGCTGGACCAGCCTGAAGCCAGGAACTCAGAACTCCATCTGGGTCTTCCACACGTGTGGCATGGACTCCAAGTACTCAAAACGTCATCTACTGCCCCCCAGAATGTATATTAAGCAGGAAGCTGGATTGGAGTTGGAGTAGCCAGGACTTGAACCAGGCACTCCAGTATGGAATGTGAATGTCCCCAGCAGTAGCTTTAGCCACTGCACCAAATACCCACTCCTAAATTTTTTTAAATCATAGCCCAATAAGATCTTCTAGAAATCTTCCCTGATTTAGTTGTTTCGTTTTATTTAAAAATTGCTTTATGTGTGGGTATATACTTATGTTGAATAAATGTGGTTTTGGGGTGGGTCCACCTTGAGTATATTCTTCAATGTAAAGATCAGAGTTCTCAGAATATGAAGATGATTGTGTTTCATTGATGACTATGACTGTTCTGATACTCTTTTTAATTCAGTTTAAAACAAAGCTACTTACTTAAAAATAGAAAAGATTTAGACGGTAGAGGGAAAAGGTTTAGAGAAATATAAAAAAAGAAGATATTTGGATAAAATTCAGAATGATTGTTTTGGGAATTTACTGTACTTAGTTGGATACCTTAATTATTTTATCGCAGGTTTTGCTTTCGTTTTTCACTTGAAGATTTCTATAGGATGGATTAGTAGGCCCTCTACCTAGTTCTTGAAAATCTCTTGGTTCAATACATTGTAATTAGTTTCTGGTAATTAAATCATCTTTCTTTTTCTTGCAGATTGAGGTGGTGCAATGCAGCAAGAGGGTGATGGATGCAGACTTCGGGCCAGAAGGCCTGATATGGCACTCTATGTACCCAGAGCTCGAAGGGGTGCAGTGCTTCTCAAGACAGGTGAAAAGGAAAAGAGCTGTAGTCCAGCTAACTCTGCAGTGAAAGAAGAAAACAGTTGCTTCTCCCAAAAGAAATTTAGAGACAAACTTGAAGCTCAAAGACAAAATATTAATACTGATGGAAAGGAACATAATGTTAGAAGAGCAAAGACATCTTCAACAAAATTAAGAAAAGACACATGCCTTCAAAAAAGAAATAAAGATGCGGTTTGCACTAAGAGAGGGACCACAGAATCCAAAGAAATATTGTCCCAAGAACATCAGCACAGGATCCCAAATGCTGGGATTGCACCTAGTATACCTTTACAAAAACATTTTAAACCAAAGAAGATGGAGTGTTTGGAGGTGGAAACTACAGATGTGATAGAACATGGGAGGTTGCCTCTATCAGAGACTTGTTCAGAAATCACTGAGGCACAAGTTGTAAACAAACCATTCCAGAATATCAAATGCAGTCATTTTAGTAGGCATGAACTAAGTGGGGAAATTTTTGAAGATAGAGATTTGGAAAGCAGGAATGAAACCAATGCCAAAATCGGAGAAATACTATCCCAGTTTCCTGGAGTTTTTAGTTCTGTATCAGAAGCTGAGAGCCTGATTATACCAGTTAAACTAAGCTCTGGTTCCGAAACCGTACAACAAGGTATGCCAACATCAGATGGAATGTTGAGGCTCAGTAGTGGAGGCGTCACCACTGTTACTCTCTCTGGACATCCAGATGGTGTCATTGACCAAACTTGTGGGGACTTTGGACCTGAGAATGTAGGTGATACAGTCAACAATACAGATTTCATCTTGAATCAGGAAGGTATAGATTCTATTCCTGAGACTTTGGGTCCTGTTGCTCACGGACAGACTGTAGTCAGCAAATTAGAGAGCACAAATGTCATTGCTGATCCAACGATGATTATAGAGTGTGAAAAGAATAGCCTCAGCGCCAGTGATGTTTGTATAAAGTATGGACTTTCTGATAGAGCTGTCTCTTCTCATGAAACAGATATAGATACTAGATCTAAGGATGTAGATGACATTACGAATAAGGCATGTATGCTGGACATTGCAGATGCTGCATGTGATCATTTAACTATGGACAGTCCTTGTGAAGTAGCAAGTGGAGTGGCTGATGAGACCTGTAGCAATGTGACTTATTTCTCAAAATATATAAAAGCGAGTGCAGATGTAGCCCCTCTTCAGGAAGTTACAAGTGGGAACAACAATGAAAATTTCAGCAACCTTACTGCTTACTCAGATACTTACACTGAGACTATTTCGTCTAATTGTACAGAGTCAACAGGAAAGTTGATAGAGAACTTGTCAGATTGTGCTTCCTCCTTACCTATAAAGAAGATTGCTGATAGTAATTGTAACACTTTTTTGGACTCTGAACTCAGTATGTTAAATGGGACAAAAGTATTTTCAGACAGTGCCTTGGGCAGTGATCTGGATGGTACCAGTGATATAACAAAAGAATTGCATGAGCTAAGAACTGCTGAAGATTTCAAAACAAAAGAGCAAGATGACTCAGGGAATGTAGAACTTGGTGTATCCTTTCCTGCTGGAGAATCATCTATGGAGACACCCATGGAACTGAAAGCAGCTGAAACGTCTCCCAAGGAGGGAAGTACTGCTCCTGAGGAGACCTGGGAATCTATGTTTAATGATGATGGTGACTGCCTGGATCCCCGTCTTCTACAGGAGGTATGTTGAAATTGCTTGATGCTTAAACAGTGTATAAATTTTGGGGACCTGGAGTTTTGGCAGTAATTTCGTTAAACGTTTGCACACATTCACATACATTCAGTTTAAGGGTAGATTTAGTAAGAATATGAGAAGACTTTGAAAGTTCATGAAAAGTAGAATTAAAAGACAATGCACATTTTCTGTGAATTTTTTGAAGCTCTTCCTATCTGACAGTTTTAAAAATTAAAATATACAGAATTAAACTCTCTCTAATATAGAAAATTCTTGATAGAGCTTATGAAGAGATTAAAGGCAAATTTAGGGGCTGGTGCTGTGGCATAGTAAGCTAAGCCTCTGCCTGTGGCACTGGCATCCCTTATGGGTGTCAGTTCGTGTCCTGGCTGTTCCTTTTCCGATCCGGCTCTCTGCAGTAGCCTGGGAAAGCAGTAGAAGATGGTTACCTGCACCTGTATGGGAGACCTGGGAGAAGCTTCCCGCTATTTGTTGAGGAAACATGAGGGAAACTTCTTCCAAGTATTTTTCTGTATTGACAAGATATCAGCTTTCTTGGGAGGTGGAGAATGTTACCATTAATCATATTTATTTATTTTTCTAATAGATGTTGGAATGTTGTTAGATGCTAGGAAGGTAGTAGATAAGGGAAGAATAAAATAAAAGAAAATAGGATTGTTTTAAAGGTTATACTGAATTAAATTGAAGAATAAATGACTGCCATATATAGAAAACATAAGTGAATAGTGACATGCTAACCAGTTGGAATTTAAAATGTTGGATTTGAAGGCATCTTTGAAATGACTTAGTTCTTCAGTCTTTTCATAAGTTACACATGTACTCTCTAGCAGGCAAGTATCTTTTCTTTTTCTTCTTTTTTTTTAAGATTTATTTATTTTATTTGAAAGAGTTACAGAGAAGCAGAGGGAGTGGCAGAGAGAGAGAAAGATCTTCCATTCACTTGTTCGCTCCCAGACGGCCACAATGGCCTGAGCTGTACCAGTTTGAAGCCAGGAGCCAGAAGCTTTTACCAGGTCTCCCATACAGGTTCAGTTCCAAGCACTAGGGCCATCTTTTACTGCTTTCCCAGGCCATAGAAGGGAGCTGGATCAGAAGTGGAGCAGCTGGGTCTCCAACCAGTGCCCATATGGGATGCTGGCATGTGGGTGGTGGCTTTACCTGCTCTACTACAGCTCCAGCCCCACAAGTTTCTTGCCATAAATAGAAACCACTGGTTTAAAATAGTGGGGCCACTCTTCGTCTTTTTATTCTTTAAAGTAGATTCACATAATCTTTGCCTCATAGGGCAAAAAGTTATTTCCCTAAAAGACCCCTCGGTTTTATAAATGAGGAAGTTGAAGCTTTAGTAGTCACATCCTTAGGAAAAGCAGAATCAGAATTTCTGTCCAGTTCTATCTTAATCCACCATTCATATTCTTTACAGCTGACCATTTCCTTACCTGTTTCATTTGAGCCATTCCAAAGAGCCTTTTAAGTATTAAGTGATAGTTCTTTTTTTCCTGAAAATTTAAGTATAGAAAGTAGAAGTATAGAAAAATTATCACATGCGTATTTAAGCACCAGAAGACTGAAGAGGGCAGCCCACTGGAAAGAACTGACTTTCTAGTATCAAGCATCTCTATCTCTCATTTCCAGTATCCATCTCTCTATCTCTCTCAAGATTTATTTATTTATTTGAAAGATTTACAGAGAGGGAGAGAGGTCTTCCTCTGGTTTATTCCCCAAGTGGCCACAACAGCTAGGTCAGAGACAGGCTGAAGTCAGGAGCCAAGAGCTTCATCTGTGTCTCCTGTGTGGGTGCAGGGGCCCAAGCCCTTGAGCCATCTGTTGCTGTTTCCCCAGGCACATCAGCTGGGACCTGGATTGAAGTAAAAGAGCCAGAACTTAAACTTGTCCTCATATGGGATGCTGGCACCACAAACATCTCCTTAACCTGCTGTGCTATAATGCTGGCTCCCAATCTATTTTTATTTTAAGATTTGTTTTATTTATTTGAAAGGCAGAGTGACACAGAGAGAAGAGACTGAGAGATCTTACATCTTTTGGTTCACTCCTCAAATGGCTGAGATGGTTAGGACTGGGCCAAGCTGAAGCCAGGAGCCAAGAATTCCACAGGAACTCCTTTTGGGTCTCCCACATGGGGATTCAAGTGCTTGAACCCTTTCCAATTGCTTTAGCAGGGAGCTGGATGGGAAGTGGAGCAGTTGGGACTAATGCTCCAAGATAGGATGCTGACATTACAGATGGCAGTTTACCTATTGCACCATAATGCCTGCCCCAGCGATCTGTATTTTTACAGCTTTTTCAGAGGATACTGATGCACATCAAGCTTGAGAACCACTGTTCAGAGGTAACATACAAACTTACACATCAGAGTGTGAGTGGGGAACTACATTAGCTGTCAGCCTATAATTAGAAAAAGTACTGGCCGGCGCCGTGGCTCAACAGGCTAATCCTCCGCCTTGCGGCGCCGGCACACCGGGTTCTAGTCCCGGTCGGGGCGCCGGATTCTGTCCCGGTTGCCCCTCTTCCAGGCCAGCCCTCTGCTGTGGCCCAGGAGTGCAGTGGAGGATGGCCCAGGTGCTTGGGCCCTGCACCCCATGGGGAGACCAGGAAAAGCACCTGGCTCCTGGCTCCTGCCATTGGACAAGCGCGGTGCGCCGGCCGCAGCGCGCCATCCGCGGCGGCCATTGGAGGGTGAACCAACGGCAAAAGGAAGACCTTTCTCTCTGTCTCTCTCTCTCACTGTCCACTCTGCCTGTAAAAAAAAAAAAAAAAAAAAAAAAAAAAAAAAAAAAAGAAAAAGTACTGTTCAGCATAGGTTTTAAGACCCAAGTCAGGTTAAGAAATACTTATAATGAGGAAGTTAGATAAGTATAGAGAGGTTATTATGAATCAGAGCATTGAGAGCAGGCCTTAGTCTGAGAAAAGAATTGGCAAAAGGACTACCTGAGGGGCACATGTACTTATAGGAGAGACAACACAGCTTTCTACAGAAGGAGGGTGTGGTATGTAGAGCCCTTTATGCATGGGAGTACTCAATACTTTTTGAATGGATGGAGATGAGAGGGCAGAGTGGGGGTCCTCTGACGTTTTAGCATGGCCTCCAAGGGTGTTCAGAATGGCACTGTTGTGGATCTTGGATTCTGTGTGATATATTAAGGATGTGGTTCCCTATACAGAGGAGGAAAAGAAGTGGGTGTGGATGTATAACTCAGTTTTTCATGTCTTACCACTCACTGTTGAGAATAGGTGCAGAAGAATTTAGGCAACAACTTAGCATTTTAAGAAGCATAGTAATATAATTAAAGAAGACATTGGTGGGCTGGCATTATGGTACAGGGGGTCAAGGCACCAGAGCACTGAGTTTGAGCCCCAACTTCTTTGCTTCCTATCCAGCCCCTTGATATTGTATGTGGGAAAGCATTGGCAGATGACCCAATTGCTTGGGCCCCTGCCACTCACCTGGAAAACCTGGATAGAGTACTGGGTTCCTTGTATCTGTCTGGTGTGACCATTTAGGGGGTGAACCAATGGATGGAAGATTGATCTTTTTTTTTTTTTTTTTTTTTTTTACACAGGCAGAGTGGACAGTGAGAGAGAGAGACAGAGAGAAAGGTCTTCCTTTTGCCATTGGTTCACCCTCCAATGGCCGCCGCGGACGGCGCACTGCGGCCGGCGCACTGCGCTTGTCCGATGGCAGGAGCCAGGAGCCAGGTGCTTTTCCTGGTCTCCCCATGGGGTGCAGGGCCCAAGCACCTGGGCCATCCTCCACTGCACTCCTGGGCCACAGCAGAGGGCTGGCCTGGAAGAGGGGCAACCGGGACAGAATCGGTGCCCCGACCGGGACTAGAACCCGGTGTGCCGGCGCCGCAAGGCGGAGCCACGGCGCCGGCCTGGAAGATTGATCTTTATCTCTCTGTTTCTCCCTCTGTCACTCTGCCTTTCAAATAAATAAATTTTTTTTAATAAAACTTTAAACAAAGGATATTGACAAGACTTAAAGCTGAGAATGGCAAGAAAGCATAGTTTATATATTTTAAGGTGTGACAATTAGTGCCTCCGAGTTGCATTTGGATATATTTTGAGGTCCTTAGGAGGGAGTGGAATCTGTGACAAAGGATGATCAGGAAAGATGGAAATGGATTGAGAATTCAGATAGCAGAGATCTAGCTTCATTCTGTGATCTCTCTGCTTTGTGTTTTAGAAAATGTAATAATAGTATTAAAATATATCACATATCCAGTAACATTATTAGTCCTTTGGTGACATTCAGTTTATTATTTATATTGCTTAAATATACTGTATTAAATGCTAACCCAGAGTCCTTTGCTTGTCATGAAACTTTTCTAGCCTAAGATGTTTGGCTATTTCCCAGCTGGCCTATTTCTTTGTTGATAATGGCTAGACATATGGGAGCATATCTAATACTTCTAATAAGCAGAGAGGTATACCATAGAACAAAATATGGCAGCTGTTGGCCTCTGAAGCAATTTCTTGTAGCATCTGAACCTTTAAAACTGCCCAAGGGGGGTAGAGCATAGTTAGGTCATTGTTGAACTCCCAGGACTGCAGCTTTGATGGGCCTCCAAAAATTACACTTAATCTCCTAACCATGGTGTGGAATGCCCAGAGTTGGTAACTGATAAAGGTGAGGATGTTGGCATGACTTCTCTTAGCCCTGTGAGATCTTGGTATTAGAACACAGGAGTTATTGTTCTTTAGAAAAATCATCCAAATCCGTTTCTGCCTCATGTATTGATCAACAAATCTGTTGTTAGAAAGGTACCAGTAACATAATGTTGATGTTGACAGATACTGGCATCTGGCACCTTCATTAGCCATTTATGGCCTTGACTTGAGTTTTTACATAGGGGTAAATATTTAGATTGTTTTAAGAACTTAAAGCCTTCCATTTGGAAAGTCCTTTTTAATAGAGGGCCATTAACAGTGTATAATCATGGAAAAAAGAAAAATGAATAAAACCCTGCATTCCAACCCACCTTTCTTCTCTATGTCTGGTAATTCATGTCTCACACTGTCTGTATCTCCATAGTCTTCTGCAAAAATGCTGTCCCAAGTTAAAAAAAAAATCAATAAATATTAAAAAATAATTACTTACTTACTTACTTGAAAAACAGAGCTCCCATCTGCGGTTTAATTAAATGCCTACAATGGCTGGACTGGCAGGGGGCAAAGCTGGGGGCCAGGAACACAATCCAAGTCTCCCAAATGGGTGGCAGGAGCCCAGTTACTTGAGCCATCACTCCCATGTTCCAGGATCTGCATTGGCAGTAAGCTGAACAGGAGCCACAGCTGGCAATCAAACCCAGGTACCTGAAAGGAAGAATTCTTAAGCCATCCACTAAAAGCAAATTACAAAGGGAAGAAACCTCTTCATATCCCACCTTCGGAGGCCTTGTAAATAGTTTGGTACCCCACCACTTTTCAGTTAAATAGCAAATTTGAGCACTTGGAGTTTGATAAACTATAAATTGCAAATAGCTAAGTATATGCTATTATTATCAGTACTGTGTTAAAGGCGATGCTGTATGCCAGCCTTCTTTATGTTCTGAAGTTGCTTATATTTTGTTTGTACAGACAGCATGTAAACATGTGATTTGATAGCTGCATAGCGGTGTGAAGGGTAATTAATATAAAGGAACATATAAAACAGCTTTGTCAGAGATGCACAAAAACAGTGTGTTGCTATCTGATGAGTGACATAGTGGTTCCAAAAGAGATTTGATCCCCCAGGGCTAAACTGATGGGTACATCTGCATGTTGGCAAGGCCATAGATTTAAGATTATAGTTCTACTTTGTATTATTTTATGTTCCTTATTTCTGTTTTTTAAAAAAGATTAATATATTTTAGCAGTTTTAGGCTTATAAAAAATAAACAAAAACATAGGGAACCCACATACCCCCTCATTGTTCTCTAATTTCTATTTTCACAGTATCTTTTATTAGTTTCAACTCATTTTACTAGATTTGTAAATATGTCTGAATTGACATGTTATTGACTGTGTAAGTGATGATTTGTAGACTCACCTTCCATATGCTGTGTATCCTAATGCAATCACCTGGGACACTCAGCAGAGTTTGATGGAATTATGTACTCTTTATTCTTCCATTAGTAAATGATGGCTAGATCTCTGGTTAACACAGAAAGAACAATAAGCAGGTTCCATGGTTCATAGGTTTCTTTCTTTCTTTCTTTCTTTCTTTCTTTCTTTCTTTCTTTCTTTCTTTCTTTCTTTCTTTCTTTCTTTCTTTCTTTCTTTCTTTCTTCTAAAATTGAAGATCTTTCTTCTGAACTCTGTTAGATTTATTTCATGTTTTTGCTTTTGAGTCAGCATACATGTCAGCAACATTTTGATTTCTGATCCCTTTTTAAAACTGAAGAAAGGCAGACACTTTTGGGCTTATATTGTCAGTACAAGGGAAGCTTTTTTTTTTTTTAGAAAGCTTTTATTTAATAACTATAAATTTCATAGGTACAGTTTTTGGAATATAGTGGTTCTTCCTCCCATACGTGCCCTCCTACCCCCAAACTGTCCCACCTCCTACTTCTCTCCCATCCCATTTTTCATTAAGATTCATGTTTAATTATCTTTATATACAGAAGATCAACTGTACTAATTAAAGATTTCAACAGTTTGTACCTACACAGACACACAAAGTATAAAGTACTGTTTGAAGACAAGTTTTACCATGAAATCTCATAGTACAACTCATTAAGGACAGAGGTCCTACATATGGAGCAAGTGCACAGTGGCTCCTGTTGTTGATTTAACAATTGACACTCTTATTTATGACGTCAGTGATCACCTGAGGCTTTTGTCATGAGCTGCCAAGGCTATGGAAGCCTTTTGAATCCACAGTCTCCCTCAGTATTTAGACAGAGCCATAAGCAAAGTGGAAGTTCTCTCCTCCCTTCAGAGAAAATTGCATCCTTCTTTGATGGCCCCTTTCCACTGGGATCCCTCGTGTAGATCATTTTTTGCCACAGTGTCTTGGCTTTCCATGCATGAAATGTTCTCGTGGGCTTTTCAGCCAGATCTGAATGCCATAAAGACTGATTCTGAGGTCAGAGTGCTATTTAGAGCATTTGTCATTCTATGAGTCTGCTGTGTGGCCTGCTTCAAGGGAAGCTTTTAAGAGTTCTTGTTTGCAGCTGCAAAGCTTCCTAGTGTGCCTTAATTTTTCCTTAGCAATGCCTTTGTTTCAGTGAACTCAGTAAGATATGGTATGTGGGGTATGGTTGGGGTAGATTGGGTCAGGATAGTGTTAGGACTCCTAATTCATTATCTGTGTAGTAACAGTAGCTGGGAGGAAAGTTAGGATTGTCAAAGAGAACACTGGACTCTGTACCCTGTTCATAAACAAACATGTATGTTCAAAAATTAATGTTTAAAAAAGTTTAGTTAGAGATAGAAATATACCTTTGGGAGAATTACACTCTCCACACACCTCCCTTTGTATTAATTTAATCATTTGTTGGATCAGAGCGTGCTTGTTTTCTAAAAATGGGTTCTTTGTTGCTAGGCTTTAGTGGGGAGGTGTACTAGTGAAGAAAGGAATGATCCAGCCATGGGTATGACTGCTGAAATATGTACTCAACAGTCTAAAATACACTTAAACTCAGAATTCTGTTTTGTTGTGGTGTTTCTGGGGTTAGGGTGTATAAGAAAGTGAAGATTTGTAATAAAACCTAGAATCTGGACAGAGGGAGTGCTAATAAGTAATCTTATGCAGAACATTTTTTGTATAGATTGACTGAAGGCTGTTATTGTTCAGAAAAATCCTAGAGGATAATCAGAAATACTGGATACCAGGCATAAAGCATCAAGACAAATTTCTGATCCTTCAGATGATGGATTATACTATTAAATTGCCTACCTAGATCGGGGTTGGCTTACTTCTGAGTCTGCTGTTGAAGGTTGGAAGGGCAAATATCTATTACCTGTTGCTGAGAGGGCCAGTTGGGCAAAGACTATAGACTAATGAAAGAGAAATTTTTCTTTTTTTTTTTTTTTTAATACCGGGGAAGAGGTCTGGATATGATTCAGGAATTGAGGTAGCTAAAGATAGCATAAGGGAATAGTGGATCAGGGATCTAGAGAAATCAAGCAAGAAGTGGAATGGCAATAAATACAATTTTTGTCTTCATTGCAATTTTTCTTAGGTTTCATGGACAGCCACTGTCACTGAATACCACAGCAGTACCTGAATTAAGCTACCAGGGCTAGTTTTGGAAGATTGAAACATTTAGGATTCTTCTGCCTGAGTTCACTTTATTATTCAGCCTTTCAACTTTATCAGTGGTGTCTTTCCACCTAGGGTTTCCAAGCATACTGGGAAAAGATGTGTAATTTGTGGGCTTTATATCTGTTGTTCCATGAAATGTAGGATAATAATTACATTTTTTTTGCTATTGTTAGCACTTTGTTTTCAATAAGTGTCAGAAGCTGAAATGTTTACTAGTTACCTCAGAAATGAGATATAAATATGCAAGTTCAGTTTGCAGACCAGGTTAGAATGAGGAGCTGTAATCACATTTTCTTGCCAGACCTTCCTTTTTCTTTCTTCTTTATAAGCAGTTCTTAGTATTTATATTTCTAAGATATTTTGTGATTTGCACTGTACCTCTCACAGTGTATTGGTTAGCCCCAATTTATAAAAGCTTTAAATGCAGTTCTTTATTTGGTTTGATTTTAGCAAAGTAACTCAAAGTCAATGCCAACAATCAAAAAATGAGATTAAAAAAAAAAGTCCATTTACGGTAGCATCAGAAAGAATAAAATACTTAAGAATAGATTTAACAAAAAAAGTACAACTTGTACACTGAACACTACAAAATATTATTGAAAGAATTAAACTAGACCTAAATCAATGGAAAGACATCCCATGTTCATCTTTTACAAAACTTAGTATTGTTACTTCCCAAATTGATATTCATGTTCCCGCAGTCCCAGTTGCCAATTTGGGCAGAAATTGACAAGCTGATTCTTAAATTCCTGTGGAAATGCAAGGGGCCCCAACTATCAAATGCTTTTAAAAAACAACAAAAATGGAGGACTCAAACATCCTGATTTCAAAGCTTTCTGTGAAGCTACAGTCATTAAGCCAGTGTGGCACTGGCAAAAGGATTGATTTACAGCTGATTGTAGAATCCTCTAGTCTGTTTTAGGGAATCTAAGTTACTTGAAACTTAAAATAATAACCTCCCTTATACTTTTAAGAATTTGTTAGAAATTTGGCTCAGATCTCCTCGCCTACTTATGTGGCATACTTTCCCCTATGATCTGCCAGAGGTGAAACAATTTATAGATTCTATTTCTCTTTGGGAGGAACTTGTCCTTCTATAGATTTTAGTTCCCTTGGTTGGTTGTCTTGCAAACTCAGCTCTCTGTTGAACTCAGAAAAAGTTAATGGTTTTCTGAATATAGCAATAACCACAGGACCCAGCCATCCTACTCCTTGGAATTTACCCAAATGGAATTAAAGGGGAGGAAAAAAAAGAGCCATTTGCACCTCAATATTTGTTGCAGCTCAATTCACAATAGCAAAGACATGGAATCAACCTAAATGTCCATCAACAGATGACTGGATAAAGAAACTATGGGACATGTACTCTATGGAACACTATACAGCAGTAAAAAACAATGAAATCCGGGCATTTATAACAAAATGGAGGAAGCTGGAAAACATCATGCTGAGTGAAATAAGCCAGTCCAAAAGGGACAAATATCATATGTTCTCCCTGATCGATGGCAACTAAACGAGCATCTAAAATGATACCCATTGCAGTGAAATGGACACTATGAGAGAAAATGACATGATCAGCCCTTGTCTAGATTGTTGAGGAACAACTTACTATTTTATTCCTCTTAGTATTTTTGTTGTTGTTGTTGCTCTGTTTGTTCTACATAAGACCACTGGTTGAACTCTGTAATCAATGCACAATCATTCTTAGGCGTTTAAAATTAACAGAAAAAATGATCTCTGTTAACATTGGAGTGGGAATAAGAGAGGGAGGAGATATATAGGTTGGCACATGCTCACTCGGACTTACCTCCAATGGTGGAACTAGAAATGTGCCAGGGGATTTCAACTCAATCTTACCAAGGAGATTGGTACCAATGCCAGCGCACTTGGTAAAGTGATAAGTATAAATACACAACCGATCAAAAAGATAGGGTATGTGTCAAAGAGATTTCACAAATAAGACCAGTGTAAGCAAATAATGAAGGATAGAATTAAAAGGGAGAGAATGATCCTGTGGGGGAAGCAGGACACACAGCAGACTCATAGAATGGCAAACACCCAAAACAGCACTCCTGCCTCAGAATCAACCCTTGGGACATTCGGATCTGGTTAAAAGGTCCATGAGAGTCTCACAGGCATGGAAAGCCATGACACGGTGGCAAAAAACAATCTAAATGAAAGATCCTGGTGAACAGGACCCCAGCAGAAGGAACAGGCCATCAAGGAGAGAGGTGCCTTTCTCTGAAGGGAGGAAGGAACCTCCACTGTGATAATGGCCTTGACTAAACTCAAGGGGCTTCCATAGCCTAGACAGCTCATAGCAAGAGTCTCGGGTGATTGCTGATGTCATAAATAAGAGTGCCATTTGTTAAATCAACAACGGGAGTCACTGGGTACATGCTTCCCACGTAGGATCTCTGTCCTTAATGTGCTTTACTATGAAACTTAAAAACAACACTACTAGTCGAACAATACCCTATACCTTGTGCGGTTGTGTGAGTGCAGCCTGTTGAAATCCTTGCTTAGTATATACTAAGTTGATCTTCAGTATATGAAGGTAATTGAAAATGAAACTTGATGAAGAGCAGGATGGGAGAGGGAGTGGGAGAGGGGAGGGCCACAGGAGGAAGGTAGGTTGCGGGGGGAGCCACAACAATACAAAAGTTGCACTTTGTAAATTCACATTTATTAAATAAAAAAAAAAACTATATAACAAACAAAAGAACTTAATACTTTACCCTTTTAGTATTTTTTATGTTCTACTTAAACTATTGGTTGAACTCTAATTAATACACAATTATTCTTAGGTGTTTAAATTTAACTGAAAAGTTATCTCTGTTAAATCAACAACAGGAGTCACTGTGCTCTTACTCCTCATGTATGATCTCTGCCCTTAACGTGTTGTACATTGTGAATTAATGCTATAACTAGTACTCAAATAGTTTTTTACACTTTGTATATCTGTGTGGGTGCAAACTATTGAAATCTTTACTTAATATATGCTAAATTGATCTTCTGTATATAAAGATAATTGAAAATGAATTTTGATGTGCATGGAAGGGGAGAGGGAGTGGGACAGGGAAGTGTTGTGGGTGGGAGGGAAGTTATGGGGGGGGGAAGCTATTGTAATCCATAAGCTGTACTTTGGAAATTTATGTTCATTAAATAAAATTTAAAAACAAATTAAAAAAAGTTAATGGTTTTATAGATCAGCTGATGTTTTCCTTTGTCACAGTGAGAGGAATAACGTCTTCCTGCCTTCTACAGCCTAAGCAGAGTATAATGAACTTGGTGCTTGGTATGCAGATTTAGCACTTCGTTTAAATTAAAGTAGGTTGAATTAATTGAATACTTATGTGTCAAGCACTTATTACATCATCTCATTTAATCCACCCATCTATGAGTTGTGGGTACTATTTCTATATCCATTTCTTAAATCCAAAACTGAGACTTAGTGGAGAAAACTAGAACACAGGAAGAAACATACTATCTATATCACTTTTTGCTTCCTTGCTTTCCAGTAAAGTTTCTGAATCCATTTTTCAATTCTCTGGAGAAAGGAGATGTATCCTTTGCATTGCAAATACTCACTTTTCTCATCTAAAGGGGAAAGAGACAGTATAAAAGACAGAAAGCTTGAATGGAACCTTGTTGGATTTTAGGTTGATACAGAGGTGATGCTGTAAGGATCTGGCAGCTTTGAGTAGGCGATAGTAAGCAGCATTTAGATTTTATAACAGCTGAATGATAAAATGACTGCCATGACTTTGCTGTCACTTTTGACTTTCCCATTTCCCTTCTGCTGATTTCATTGTGAAATAGTTACTAGCTTTCAGTTATTTTATGGGATAGTAGAATTTTAAGTATTTTTCATTACCATTAATTCCTTCACTAACCTGTTAAAGTAGGAAATTGTTAGGTGGCTCTCAACCAGAGAACTTGAGTATGATTACTTGTACCGTTTGCATTTATATTAGCAAATTCCTCTGTAAATTGTCTTTTCAACTTTTTATAATACAATGAAGGATGAAATAAATTTAAAAAATCTTTTGTTTTTATTTACTTCCAGAAGAGAAAATGAGATGAGCATGAACAATAAGCTCAAATTAAAATTATAAATTTATCTCTTCAGTTCTTGTTTGAGAGTCAGTTTCCAAGATGTGCCATTTGTAACTCAATGTATTTGTCTATATTTTCTCATATACTGGTTGATAGATGCAGGTTAGATTTTATGCATTGCCAATCTGCCAGAAGTTCAACATCCATTTCAGGTATTTTACATTATAATATAAACTGGGTGATAAACCCCTGGTCATCATTGTCTCTGTGAAAAGCATTAATACACAGAGAATGTGAAAGGTTAAGGATGGGAAAAATGGAGACTGGGAACAATATTGTTTATAAATTAGAAAATACTCTATAGTGCTCAGGTTTGTCATAACAGTCATTTATGTGTTTCTTCCTCTCTAGTTATCAGAGAATATAAACAGAGAAAGCATCCAGGAACCTAGATTTGATTATTATAACCATAAAGTTCCTGATATTGACCTCAGTGAATGTGAATTCCCTCATGTCATTGAAATTTATGACTTCCCCCAAGAATTTCGTACTGAAGACCTTCTACGGGTTTTCTGCAGTTATCAGTAAGTATTTGCAAATAGTTGCTGGTGTTAGGGAAGATGGGATGAAACTTTCTTAAAGTGTCTCCTGAAAAAGAATCTTTTGTTTTCATATTTCTGATTTTCACTTGAGTGTCAGGTTTGTTCATTATCTTCCAGGTCCATTAGGAATAATTTGTATTGAATTACTCTTCTTCTTAGTTCCTTAAAAATACAAGACAGCCTTTCTAGGCCCTGCTTTAGCATTTAAGATTTTGTCATCAGTGCTGACTCTTGCATCTGTCTTCATGGTGCATTTAGCCTATTTGTATTTATTGTAATTATGTATATATTTAAGTATATATCTAAATATATGTTTGTGTATGAAGGGATTTCAAAAGGTTTTTAGAAAGTGGAATTACGATTTTATTTTGGTGCAAAAATTTGAAATCCAAGGGTCCCCACAAAGATCATAAAGAATGTATATTATGAAAAACCTATGCATAGATTTCAAAACATTTTTTATACCATAATTTATTGGGCTGGGCATTTGTCCTAACAGTTAAGACACTGCTTGGCATGCCTTAGAATTACCTGGGTTTGAATCCTGGCTCCACTCCAGATTCTAGCTTCCTGCTGGGAAGCACCAAGTGATAGCTCAACGAGTTGGGTCCTTGCCAACAATGGGGAGACCTGGATTGAGTTCCCTACTCCTGGCTTTGGCCTGGCTTAGCCCTGGCTGTGTCTCTCTGCCACTCAAATAAAATAAATATCTAAAAAAAGTTTTTTTTAATTAGTAAACTTAACTTTTAATTCCATTTTTTTGCAAGCTTTTTAAGGTGCCCTTCTATTTGCCTGCTATCTGTTTTATGTGTGTTTACTTGTCACATCTTTTTCTCTTCTTCATAGCCTTATTTTGGATCGATCAGGTTTTTTTTCTTGTTCCATTTTTCATAGAAATGATGTTCTTTCTATTCTTTGATGATTGCTCTAGAAATTACAAAATGCATACTTCACTTTTCCATTGGTTAAAGTTAATGTTTTTACCCTTTTTCCAAAAACTGTAAGGGCTTTTAATTCCTAACTCCTCCCTCCTCATTTTATATATTATTGTGACTATTTGATTAATTTTTTTCCTTTTCCTTTTAAACTCCATTTACCATAATTACTGTTTTATATATTTAGCACTCAAATTTATCTACTTTGTGTGTTTTTCATTTATACCTTCTTGTATCTTACCTCCCATGTGAACACTGTTTCCTCCTTCATGGCACATATTCTTTAGTATTTAACCTAGTAACAGCCTACCAATTCAGTTTGGTGGGTTTTTTAAATGGTTTTATTTCAGCTTGTTTTTTTTTGAAAGACAATTTTACTGGGTACAGAATTCTCAGAAACTGAAAGATATTATCCTGCTTTATTCTGTTTTTTTTCTGTGGGTGTGAGAAGTCACTTGATGGCCTAAAAACTTCTGAATGAAATAAATAAAATTTCATTAAAAAGTCCTAGACAAAACTAGCTTGCAGCTATATACTGATTCAATCATTCAAAATTACCTGGGAAAATCATCAGTTCTGTAACTGAAAGTAGAGGGTGAGTGGATTCTGGAGGACAGTTAGTCTCTTCTAGAACCAATATTCTGAATGTCTAGTGTTGGCCACTAGTTTGATTTGTTGCAGTCCAATATCAGAATTTGTAAAATGAATTGTTGATGTCTAGGATTTCCTAGAAATTAGTTAATTCTTATGAATTATTTACTTCCCTTTGCATTGCTTTTTCCTGATCTTACCTGGAAGACCATTTTAGTGTCAAATCCAGAAACATTCTTCAAAGAAAATTTTAAAGGATTATGAAATTTCAAAGTCTAAAAACTCATCTAGATCTTTTTCCTGTCCTTTTTGTAAATTATCTAATAGTATAGAAGTATATACTTTCTAGCTTTTCCACAGTCTCCAGTCTCTGTAGTCCTTTTATGCCATGGTCAGGTTTACCCTTTTTTTAATATATATATTTATTTATTTGAAAGAGTTACAGAGAGAAAGAGGGAGAGACAGAGAGAGAGATCTTTCATCTGCTGATTCACTCCCCAAATGGCTGCAACGACCAGGGCTAGGCCAGGCCAAAGTTAGGAGCCTGGAGCTTCTTCTAGGTCTCCCATGTGGGTGCAGGGGCCCAAGGACTTGGGCCATCCTCCACTGTCTTCCCAGGCACATAGGCAGGGAGCTAGATTGTAATAGGAGCAGCCAGGACTTGAACCGTTGCCCATGTGGGATGCCAGCGTCGCAGACAGTGGCTTTACCCTCTTCGCCACAGTACTGGCCCCAGATCTACCATTTAATTCAGGAAATTCTCTGACTTTCAAAGCCTCTTAATTTTTTTCCTCAAAGGAATTTTTCTCTTGATTGATTATTAAAGGGAGAAAATATTTTAGTGGTTGTCATTTTTTTTCTGTATAGTGATTTATTTCTAAAAAAAAGTAGTCCTTATGCAAAAGACTATATGATAAAGCCTGTGAATCAAATACCAGAGTGAGTTTCATGTTTTAATCACCATTTCATCTATATTAATAATATTTGTGATGAAAATTGCTATCAGTCATTAAAATAATAAGCACCATTCATATATTACATGCCTACTAAATGTTGAGCACTGTTCTTGGCCTTGTCACAGATGATCTCGTTTCCACCTTTACAGTGATTCCGTGAGGAAAGTGCCATGGCCATTTCTGCAGATGAACAGACCTAGCCCCAAGAAAAGTTAAAGCTGCCCAGCTCTCAAGATAGCAGGACCTTGAGTCCACTATCTGTCCCTAAATCTCATTCTGTCCCACTGAACTGTGTAAACTATTGTATCATCATTCTGATATTCCTTGCACTCACTCTATAACTCTGATCCAGAGTAAGGATTTTCTAGTACTTCAGTGTTAATTCTTTTGATACTTTCTAATCTGATCTGCTGTTTGTATCATGATTTATTTTATCCTTAATTTTTCTGACTTTGCTACGATTCTTTCCTATTTCCCCTTTCTTTCTTTCTCCAAAAAGTGAGGAAGATCAGCCTCTATGATTACAGTTGTCCCTTTTTCCTATTACTTGACTGTTTTTTTTTTTTTTTTTTTTTGAGCAACATCTTGCAATCTTGTTCTCCGTCCACCTCCACTATCTCTGCCCTCCCTACACCCACCCCAGGAGAGTTTACCTTTGCATTAAATCCAGATGACCTTTCCTGTGTCCTCCTCTTATATTCTTCTACTCCTCCTCTGCCTCCTCTTTCCATCTCTTTTCATTCCCTTCCTATAAGAACATCTCTTGTAAATAGTGCATTAAATACCTCCCTAAGGGGCTTGTGAGGATTAATTAAGTTGATGTCTATAAAATGGCTGAGAATGTAAAATACTCCCGGGTGGTTCTTTATGGTGGTATTATTGCTTTTAAAATTCACTGGCTTCTTCTGTCCTCCAAGCTGTTTTTGTGTCATTATCCCATTCCACCTGTGTGCTTGTTGAGTGTTTCTATCTCATGAAATGCTTTATGAGACTATTTGAAAGATGTTTAATAAAAGTAGATTTTATTTTAAGAAACAAAATTGTTTTCTTTTGTTGCAGAAAGAAAGGTTTTGATATTAAATGGGTAGATGATACACATGCCCTAGGAGTATTCTCCAGTCCAGTTACAGGTAATCACTTAATAGATATCTCTATTCATTTCATATTGTCCATTTACTCCTGCTACTTGTTTTGATTTCCTTTCTATTCCAGCCAATTGGCATTTTATTCAACCAGCATATGTAATAGGACAGATACAAATTTGTTTTTAATTTTTATTTTTGTAAGGCAGAGAGAGTGAGATCTTCCATGTGCTGATTCACTCCCCCAGACCCTACCTAACAGCCAGGGCTGGGTCAGGCTGAAGCCAGGAGCCTGGAATTCATACAGGTTTCCAGGGACCCAAATATTTAATCCATTACCTGCTACCTCCCAGGGTACACATGAGCAGGAAGGTGGAATCAGAAGCAGAGCTGAGATTTGAACCCAGGGACTCTGAAATGAGATGCAGGCCAAATGCCCATCCCCAGATACAGATTTTTGGTGCATGCTTCTTTGATACCCATGTGCTCTCCCTCTCCCTCTCTCTCTCCTTCAACTATAATCTAATCATCTAATTTGGAGAGAGTCAGCTCCTTCCAAGGTTATTTGCATACTTATCTGTAAGTCATGACAGTGCATCAGCAGTTTATAGTAGAAATTAAAAAGATCATGGGAGGCTGGCACTGTGGCACAGCAGGTAAAGCCGCCGCCTGCAGTGCCGGCAACCCATATGGGTGCCAGTTCGAGCCCTGGCTGCTCCACTTCTGATCCAGCTCTCTGCTATGGCCTAGGAAAGCAGTACAAGATGGCCCAAGCCCTTGGGCCTCTGCACCCACGTGGGAGCCCCAGGAAGCTCCTGGCTCCTAGATTCAGATCAGTGCAGCTCAGTCATCTAGGGAGTGAACCAGTGGATAGAAGACCTCTCTCTGCCTCTCCTTCTCTTCCTGTATAACTCTGATTTTCAAATAAAATAAATAAATCTAATAAATAAAAATAAAAAGATCATGGGACTAAATCTTAACAATATTTGTGATTTCTTTTTTCCCTAAGACAAATAAATTTGAAGTAGCCCTTTTCCTGGTCCAGTAAGAAATTGTAATACTCTCTCAATGTGTGATTGGGCTGACTTACATATATGATTCGATTCATTGATAAGTATGATGCAGAGGCATTCATAGAAACTAGAGGTGTTGGAATATTGGTTCCTCATTGAACCTCCTAGAATACAGATCTGCTTTAAAGGACTATATAATAAATGTCTTAGATTGTGTAGGGCAAAATTTTCTGTCAGGCAAGAAAGCAGCCACTGACAGTATGCAGACAAATAGACATGACTCGATTTCAGTAAAATTTTATTTACAAAAGCAGGTAGTTTGATGGATTTGATCACAGAGCCATAGTTTACAGATTCCTGATCTAAAATAATCATAACTCAGGGCCAGTGTCATGGTGTAGTGAGTTAAGTTGCCTCCTGTGACACCGACATCTCATATTAGCTCTGGTTTCAGTCTTGCTGCTACACTTCCAGTGCAGCTCCTTCCTAATGCACTTGGGGAAGCAACAGAGGATGGCCCAAGTATTTGGCTCCTGCTACCCACTTTGGAGATCTGGATGGAGTTCCAGATTCCTTTCCCTGCCATTGTGGTCATTTAGAGAACAGATCAGTGGACAGAAGATCTCTTTCGGTAAATCTGCCTTTCAAATAAAAATAAATTCTTTTTAAATCTTTTTTTTTTTTTTGACAGGCAGAGTGGACAGAGAGACAGAGAGAAAGGTCTTCCTTTGCCGTTGGTTCACCCTCCAATGGCCACCGCAGCCAGTGCGCTGCGGCCAGCGCATCATGTCGATCCGAAACCAGGAGCCAGGTGCTTCTCCTGGTCTCCCATGGGGTGCAGAGCCCAAGGACTTGGGCCATCCTCCACTGCACTCCCTGGCTACAGCAGAGAGCTAGCCTGGAAGAGGGGCAACCAGGACAGAATCCCATGCCCCGACTGGGACTAGAACCCAGTGTACAGGCGCCGCAGGCAGAGGATTAGCCTATTGAGCTGCGACACCGGCTTTTTTTTTTTTTTTTTTTTAATCTTAATCTGAATGGGCTTTTGGCAAAGCAGTTGGGATGCTGGTTAGAATGCCTGCATCCTATACTGTAATGTATGGGTTCAAGACCCAGCTCTGCTGCTGATTCCAGCTTCCTGCTAATGCACACTCTGGGAGGCAGCTGATGATGGCTCAGGTGGTCAGGCCTCTGCTACCCATGTAAGAGCCTTGGATGGAGTTCCTTGCCCAGCCCTAGCTCTTGTGGGCATTTGGAGAGTAGACCAGCAGATGGGAGCTCTTATCTCCCCGACTCTCAAATAAGATTAACTAATTAATCACAACCCAGTTGTACCTTATAGATTTTACCTATCTTTAATCTCTTTTTTTCTGTAGAAAAAAAAACCAGAACATCTAAGAAATATTTTCTAAGAAGTAGCCCCAAATTTTTCTTTTTGTCCCTCCTTCATGCATACTTCCTTACATTTATTCCTCTTTGCAGCTCGTGATGCTCTGGGTATTAAACATACCATGGTGAAGATTCGACCCTTGTCACAGGCCACAAGAGCAGCCAAGGCCAAAGCTAGAGCTTTTGCTGGTAAGCCTGTAATCTCTGGATTTGTTCTCTTGTTGATGGTGAAGTTACTGTTTTTTTCCATCAGTTGTACACTGTCCATAGTTCTAAAGGCATTTCATTTTCAGTTTTAGTGTTAAATTAGGAAGCATGTTTTTAAAGACAAAAAGGAGGCCGGTGCCACGCCTCAATAGGCTAATCCTCCACCTTGCGGCGCCGGCACACCGGGTTCTAGTCCCAGTCGGGGCACCGGATTCTGTCCCGGTTGCCCCTCTTCCAGGCCAGCTCTCTGCTGTGGCCCGGGAGTGCAGTGGAGGATGGCCCAAGTGCTTGGGCCCCTGCACCCCATGGGAGACCAGGAGAAGCACCTGGCTCCTGCCATCGGATCAGCGTGGTGCGCCGGCCGCAGCGCGCCAGCCGCAGCAGCCATTGGAGGGTGAACCAACGGCAAAGGAAGACCTTTCTGTCTCTCTCTCACTGTCCACTCTGCCTGTCAAAAAAAAAAAAAAAGACAAAAAGGAAAAATGACCATGTTGAAAATAGGGCATCTGAGTGGCTTGGAAAATGGAAGATACTAACTGCAAGCAGTGCAGCAGCCATCTGATGACATCTCTGCTTCTGTATTAGCTATGGTAGAGTCACTGTAAGAAATTGTGGTAATGCAGATAATGAAGCCGGGGTTGTTTGTGCTTTGCCATGTTAATTTCCTCTGATCATCATCTATCAGGCTTGTATTAATTACTGCTGATGCAGCCCTTGTTAGTCTATTTTGTATGTTAATTACTGAGTTAAATCACTTGGATCTGGAATGCTTTCCCTTCCTTACCCTCACCTTCTGCCACCCTTTCTCCCATTCAGAGTTCCTCCAGCCAGCAAAGGAGCGGCCTGAGACTTCAGCAGCTCTAGCCAGAAGGTTAGTCATCAGTGCCCTTGGGGTTCGAAGCAAACAGAGCAAAACAGATCGGGAAGCAGAACTCAAGAAACTGCAAGAAGCCCGAGGTGAGCTGAAGCAATGGCATTCTCCAGTTCCTCTAGAGCTCACTGTAAAATGGGGGTGGGGGGTGGGGGTGGTAACAAAGCCTATTCCATTTTATTGTTTCCATTTCCTGGAAACCTCCCCAGTGCGTAAAAACTATTTTCAAGCCTTACATTCAAGAGGATACCATTGTGGGGTTTGTCTGCCTGTTTCCAGGCATCCTAATCCATGCTTCTGTTGTTTTCCAAGAGATCCTTTTGGCCTTCTCATATCATTCTTGGCTTTTCCTATGGGGTTTGCAACAAACCCTGAGAAAAATTTTCCTAAGAAGATATAATAATCTCCCAGGCAGAAGACATTATTTGCTGTGGTTTTACTGGGCCATGACATTGCCATGATGTTATCAAATGGTTTAAATCTTAGGTGACAGACAAATTAAAGAAAAGCTAGCAAGTGACAATGATGATAGTAACTGTAGAAGGTATTTTCGTCTTTTTAAAGACAATCCCGAGTGGTTCCATTAGAGTACATCTAGATTCAGCCGTCTTATGCTTATGTTTCAGTATCTAAGAGTTCTCAGGAAATATTTCCACTGATCCATAATCAGGATTTTTCTTTCCATTATAGGTTGGAGTTGAGGTTAACATCTCTCTCTCTCCCGTTAAAGACTGTTGAATTGTATAAAGGTTTGGGACTCAGTCTTGGCGGTTAAAAACTTATCAACCTTCAGGCTTTAGACAGTCTCACTGCCTTAGCCCAAGATCTGTGAAATCTGTGAAGGCAATTTATTCTGAAAATTCCACTTACCAAAAAGTAACTTCATTTTTCCATTAAACGAATGGAAGTTTCAAACTCCTTGTTTATGGCCAGTATAACAAGGCCATTAATACTTCCTGTCCACTTTGCTCTGGTGATAGCAGGCAGCTTGCAGAGCCTCAGCTGCACTGGCCAGATAACCAGTGACAGAGTGCATCATGGCAGGTGCTAGAGCTTCAGAATTGAACCCAACTAATTTTTGAAACCTTATTGATTATAATGAAGCATTTGACTTTTTTCAGTTGTCCACTCAAAGGCCTCTTTCAGACTATCAAAACGAGAAGATTCCTCTGGTTTTTTAGAAGAAAGTGCAGTATCCATACCCCTTTATTAATTGGTTATCTCTAAGAAAATGATTTCTATGTGATAACTGCAGTTATCTCAAAAGATCAATGGAAGGTAATGACTGATATCTATAAAGGGACATGGGACTCCTTTTGCAATGCATCGTACTTCTGCATGGGTGTAATATCATATGTATCTCTACAGATACTGCAGTAGTTATTATCCGTGGGTATTAATCTGAGTATTATCTATTTCTCTGTGAGCACATCAGCATTCAGCTCCACTTCTTGTGTTTTAAATGTTTTTTGCTATTCAAAGGATATGTTAGTGATGCAATTAAAAATGAAGCTTGGTTGAAAGGGTACCCGTTCCTTTCTCAAGACACTCTTTATTTGTGGGATAGGGTTCTCCTGTCTGTTTCATCCTGAGCTGCAGTGGTGTACAGAGGGCCTTTCCTTGATTACACCTCAGAGCTCTCCCATTCTTCGTATCTGAGAAAATACCTGTGGAAAACCTTTCCGTCCTATTCCTGTGTGGAGCAGATACTCAGATATGTGCCTGCAAGGCTTCTCACTTTAAGATTTTTTTTTCTGTAAGCAGAACAGATAATTTTGCTCCAAATCTTTTCTTTTTCCATCAGAGATGGAGGAATCAGTGCAGTATTGTGGGTAATATTTTAGACTCTGGAAACAAACTGCTTAGGCCCACATCTTGGTGCTTGGTACACATAACTCTGCTGTGTGACCTTGGACAAATTACTGACTCTTTGAAGGCCTGTTTCCTTATCCATAAGATGGCAGTCAAGTGAGATAATCTATGAAAGATACTTAGTCACCTTCAAAAACCATAGGAACTCTCTTGTTCCTGTTTCAATAGGCCTATAATTAATATATGATGTTAGCTGCTGGAGTTTTTATTAGTAATAAACTTCACCAAGTGGTGCATATTTTTCATCATTACACTTTTTATTTTAAAATTTCTGTGTTATTATCAGCTCCATTTGGCATTCATTGAGCACCTTCACCTGCCCTGTGGCAAGGACTGTGCTCCCTATGGTAAAGAATGAGAGAGGCTGACGCCGCAGCTCATTTGGCTAATCCTCTGCCTGCGGCGCAGCACCCCGGGTTCTAGTCCCGGTTGGGGTGGTGGATTCTGTCCTGGTTGTTCCTCTTCCAGTCCAGCTCTCTGCTTTGGCCCGGGAAGGCAGTGGAGGATGGCCCAAGTGCTTGGGCCCTGCACCCACATAGGAGACCAGGAGGAAGTACCCGGCTCCTGGCTTTGGATCAGTGCAGCGCACCAGCCATAGCAACCATTTGAGGGGTGAACCAACAGAAAAGGAAGACCTTTCTCTCTGTCTCTTTCTCTCTCTCTCACTGTCTAACTCTGCCTGTCAAAAAAAAAAAAAAAAAAAGAGAGAGAATCAGATTTTGTTTCTTTCCTTAAGACTTACAGTCTAGTGGAATTATTTGTGAGAAAATATGAATCTCTTATAGATATTTTGGTAAACTGTTTCTCCTCCCATTTCAGTTCTAAGATTTTAATATTAAAATCTATTAAAAGGTTTTATTGATTTTAAAGACTGGAATGGAACTTGAGGCAAATCAGTATAACATATTGTGCTGATACTGTGTTATAGTTCTGTGAAGGATTTTAGAGCTGGCTCAGAGAAGTTAAGTAACTGACTTAAGGTCATCCAATTGGTAAATTAAGAGGAAATATTTGAATTTAGACCACCTAATTAAAACTCATGCTCCTCCAATATTGTAATTCTTCTCCAAGTTTTGAGGTGGCTGACATCTTTTTCCAAGCAAAAAGTGTGTGTGTGAGTGCGTGTCTGTATGTGTCCAGAGAACAAAATATGACAGATTTCCTTTTCTAGTTATCTGTAACAATGGTTAGCATTTTTCACTGTCAGAAAAATCTTCCTTTTGTTTAACTTAAATCTGTGTGATAGTTTAAACCCATTTCCTCTTCTTTTTTCCTTAATGGAAATGGAGACTATATGAACACTAATCTGTTCTAAAACTCTGTAACTATAAAGGTCAAAGGCAAATCATTTAAGAATGAGGGAATCTGGGCTCTAATAAAGATTTTGCCATTAACTACTTGTGTGGCCCTGGGCAAATCAGCTATGCCTATCTGTTCCCCAGTTTCCAACAGAGTGAAAGCAATGATTATCCTACCTAATGGAAAACATTTTTAGGACAACATAAATGAACATATATAAAAATGTTTAGAATGATGCTTTGCCAATTCAAGATACTGTATCTTCATACTTACCTGGCACAAAGATACTATATTTTCTGTGACTGCTGGGAATTCTAGTGTTCATTATAATATGAGTGAGAAATGTACTGTAGTATGTACTGTTGCTCCCCATCCATTACACATGGCAGGTAGTGCTAAGGGGCTGGCGTCGTGACTCACTTGGTTAATCCTCCACCTACGGCACCAGCATCCCATATGGGCGCAGGGTTCTGGTCCCAGTTGCTCCTCTTCCAGTCCAGCTCTCTGCTGTGGCCTGGCAGTGGAGGATGGCCCAAGTGCTTGGGCCCTGCACCTGCATGGGAGACCAGGAAGAAGCACCTAGTTCCTAGCTTCAGATCGGTGCAGCGCTGGCCATAGCGGCCATTTGAGGAGTGAACCAATGGAAGGAAGACCTTTGTCTCTCTCTGTCTATAACTCTACCTGTTAAATAAATTAAAAAAAAAAAAAAAGAGTCATGGCATTCTTTCTTGGTGAGTTTGGGCATAATCATTGTCAACTGATCAGAATTAGCTGGGAATTGATACCTATATACCATCCCAGTATACTTTAATAAATAATAGTATATGATAAATTCCCAGCTTTTCTTTTTCTTAAAGAGTTTTGCTGCCTATCACAGTGCCTATGACATAAAAAGAGACTTATTACATGTCATGAATGATGTTGGTTACTTTAATGTTTCTTCATAAATCTTATTCATGAACTACACTGAACTTTCTAAGTTATAGAACTTAGTTTCTAAGTTTATAGAACTCAGAGTTGAACGCTACATGTGAAGCTTTCATAATAAACAAGTTTGGAATTTGTGATTTTTTGTTTTAAATGCACTAGATTTTTGTACCCTATTTGGATCTTCTTAGCCTTTTAATGAGAAGTCAATCCCTTAGTCTTTAAAAAGGAGATTCAGAAAATAAGAGTACTCCTGGTGAATTGAGGAAAAGTTGCCAAATCCTCTTAAACAAATCATGTAGTAAATATTAGAAGGAAGAGAACTTTAGTACATAGTCGCTGAACATAAGCAAAGTGTTTTTTAGTCCAGCAGAGTGCATAACAGATCAAAGCTACACAGAGAGTGGGAAATGAAAGCATAGATCATCCTTGAGTGCTTTGTATTTGACTTAATCATAAAAACACATTTTTAAAGGCCAAATTCAGGAATATGTATGATTTTCCCACATTCCTCTTATCCAAACACTTGATTCTTACCTAAAATTGGAGATGATGTTATTACCTTTCCAAATAAGCTACCTTCTCACTTTTAAAGCCTACTATAATTTTATTTCATAACTTGTTTCCATTTTATTCTGGGGGAATAAATGATTAATTGGCTGCTTCTAAAAGGCCATCTTTTGAGTCACAGGCCTGAAAGGCAGAGTAAGTAAGCAGCTTGGTCACCTAGTTTCATTAATTAAATCACTAAGAATTTAAAAATCATCTCCATAGGCTACTTAGTCAACTGTAATAAAACAAATTGAATCACAGTTGCTGCCTTCTGAGATCCACTTTAAGCATTCCATTATTTTGGCTTAAAGGGCACTGCTGCATTGCTAACATAATCTAGATCTTAGGGTGTTTTCTTGGTGTCTTTTCTCCCCTGATGTTAGAAGTTCCCTTCATTTTTAACCCATATTTTCTTTCATTTTAATTATATTTTTCCTGATAAGAAGTATTAGCCCATTTTTTGAGTATTGACTGCTGTTCAGTAAACTTACTTCCCTTGCCTACATCAGAGATGAAAATGTTACCCATTGGCACTATTTATAAAGTAAATAGCATGTGGTTCTTTGTATTGATACTTTATACACTGATAATTATTGTTAATCATAATGCCCTCTTATGTGATTTGGATTCTATTTTCCCAGTATGTTGATGATTAAATACAATTATTTGGTAAATTCAAAATCTAAAACCTTGCTAAAATTAAGAGGTTACTTAGATTACTTCCCTTTGATCTACCAGAAATGTCTCTGTACAAAAGAAAGCAATTAGAGTAGTTTGGCCAGACTTGTCCTTCATAAAGAATGTTGATTATTACCTTGTAGGTGACTACAAGTGGATTTCATGATGAGTTTTCTTAGATGTAGAAGTATTTTTGAAAGTCATGGGGTTGGTGTTGTGGTGCAGTGGGTTAAGCCACGGCCTGTGATGCAGTTGGAGTCCCTGCTGCTCCACTTCTCTCTGACCCTGCTCCCTGCTCATGTGCTTGGGAAAGCAGCAGCAGATGTCCAGTTATTTGGGCCCCTGTACCCACGTGGGAGACCTGGATGGAGTTTCAGGCTCCTGACTTTGGCCTGGCCCAGCCCTAACCCTTGCTGCATCTGGGAAGTAAACCAACAGATGGAAGATCTCTTTCTGTCTCTCCCTGTAACTCTTCCAAATAAATAAATCTTTAAAAAAAAAAAATTTAAAATAAAGTCTTCAGTTTACATTCCATTATATATATATATATCCATTATATATATATATTATATATATATATGGATTTATTTATTTATTTGAAAGTCAGAGTTACACAGAGAGAGAGGAATGGATGAGAGAGAGAGAGAGAAAGAGAAAGAGGTCTTCCATCCGGTGGTTCACTCCCCAATTGGCCATAATAGCCAGAACTGCGCCAGTCAGAAGCCAGGAGCCAGGAACTTCTTCCTGGTCTCCCACGTGGGTGCAGGAGCCCAAGGACTTGGGCCATCTTCTACTGCTTTCCCAGGCCATAGCAGAGAGCTGGATCGAAAGTGGAGCAGCTGGGGTTCGAACCGGCACCCATATAGGATGCCTGCGCTTCAGGTCAGGGTGTTAACCCACTGCACCACAGCACAGGCCCCTATTATTATATTTTTAAAACACAACACAGAGTGGCCTTTTTTCAGTCTTCTGCAGTTTCCATTCCCTCAGTGAGAAAGGATGGTTGATTGTACCATGATTTCAATCAGCTCATTTAATGTACTCATTTCTGTTGATTTATTTATTTTACTGGGGAATGAAAGTCTTCAGGGCCAGCTTATGTGAATGCCTTAGGTTAATCATTTCATGCTAATTCTGTTCTTCCTTGTACCTTACCCTTAAGGATGTTGTTTGGCTTTCTTTTTAGTTTACTTTTTTTAATTTTGTTAAAGCTGAAGTTGATAGAAGCTTTAAAATGCAGTCTATCAGCTATTATCTGCTTTCCTTTCTCTTGAATAAAGGGATGACATGTTTCTTTATCTTTGGTCAGTTAATTTTTTCACATTTTTTTCATTTTCTTTGTAGGTATTTTCAGATGTCAGAACAGTAGAAAATATGCTACCTAACAATTAAGAATCTGGGTTCCAATTTCAGTTCTTTTACTGATTATGTAACCTTTGGCAAATTACTTAAGGTCTCCAAGCTTCATTTCTTTATTTTAAAGATGAAGAAATCTTTTTTAACTTCCATCCTAACCTGTATTTTTCTATTCTATTCATGTTCTGTGTTTCTAAATGTGCCTCCACATTTTCACTATTTGTGTGTTTGTGTGTTTCTCTATTTGTCTTCTCTACACTTACTAGTTTTCTCATGCTTTACCACTGGAATTTCCTATTACATTTACATAGATTTGTTAATATAGAGCTACCTTTTTTATTAGATAGCATTCTGAACTTTTCTTATTTTAGAATGGTAATATAGATTCCATAATAAATTTTTCATAACACCAAAACCAGACACATTATATTGAAATTTCTGCTCCAAAATGTATGACTATTCATTCACATTAAATAGGATATATGAAGACTATAAACAGCCTCATATCCTTGCAAGTGAACTTTCCACAGCCATCATGGCATTTTGGCCCAAGATTGGGGGAAAAATCTTGTTTTCAAAATTGTTTTGAGTTTGAAAATTGTGGATTATGGACACTGTTCCTGGATTTCCTATAACTTTCCATATTACCCTAATGATTTGTCTGCTGCCTTATTGAAAAATTTAAGTTCTAATAATTTATTTTTCTGGTGTCCTTATTTTTCCTCAGAATCCAGATCCAATGTTTGATTGATTTCATCCAAAGTTGCCTTTAGATCTCTTCCAAACTTCTTTGTGTTTCTAAGAATCAAAACCATGCTGCCTTCCTAAGAAATCCTGGAATCCTTTAGACAAGCCAGCAGTTCTCCTTGAACTCAAGCCTGCCTTGGAACTGAGTCCCAGGGCATGATGTTAATCAACCTTCCCTTTGCAATTGCTGACCATGCTTCCCCTGACCCCAGTCCCATTTTTGCCTCTTGTAACTTTGCTGCTATATTCAGATAATGCCACAAGATGGTGCCCAAATAGCAGCAAATTTCTCTCTCTCACATTTCCAGGCGCCAGTGGGCCAAGCTTCCTGACTAACTTCTTTGCCTTTAGAATACAGTCAAATATAGTTTAGGAATTTTATAAAGGATTCAATTGATAGGGAAAGAGATATCAAAATAGTGTTGACTCTAAACTTATGTTGATTGTTGTAATCCCCCTGGTTCATTGCAAAGTCTTTCATAGACATTATCAATTTGTAACAATAGCCCTTGAAAGGAAGCATTTAAGTTTACAATCTACATTTTATGGTGAAAGATAATTAATAGCCATGAAATTAGAATTGGTTTTGTGGCACCTAATGCGGTACTTGGGCTACCAAACCGTATATGTTCTATATTTTCTTAGGCCTTAGAGAACATGTTAAATGGAGAACGAAGCTTGCATATTAAAAATTGAATATGGATTACCCAGATTTGTACACTTTTTTCCTTATTGGAAATGTGTATTCCAGAATATTTCTGACTCCTGAAAGTACTCTGACAAATATGGAAATTTGGCTTGCCTCTAAGTATTTTTTCAGTAAAGATATAGCAGAAAGATATAAATAAAGCTATTTCCATTTGAGCAACAAGATAGAAGAAGAATATTGAAACATCTTCTTGATCCTTATCAAAATATTTATAAGGATTAGTAAACAGGTAATAATACTGAAGAATGAAAAACATTCAAAAATGAAATTAATACAAATACATATCAGCAAAACTAGAATCTAAGTCTTGCTAGATTCTGACTTATTCCAAATACTTATAATTTCCATTAGCCCTAGAGCTTTCTGTTTTTTGGTATACAGTAATAAATATAAAGACTTATAGTAGTGTTGTTTCTACTAAAATTGCACATGGAAAATTAGATAGTAACTATTGGAATTAGGTAAGATGAGTCCTGAAAGTTCTCCTGTCTCATGATTAAAGTTGACTTGTAATTTGCTTGTTATGTGAAATATATGACCATGTTTAATACTTTCCTTATTTACAGAGAGAAAACGATTGGAAGCCAAGCAACGGGAAGACATCTGGGAAGGCAGAGGCCAGTCTGCAGTTTGAACATCACCCAAAGAGATAACTTTATGACTCAGAAAATGTTTCCATAGTCTTCAGATAAGAGGATGTTTCCAGAGCTCTGCCATGCAGGTGTGCATGTTATAGAGTTAAAAGTGATGGAGGCAAAGACTGAATGGGTGTATAAAGAAGATAGATTCCTGTCTTCACTCCTAACTGCAGTTCTTTGGAATATACTGCTGTGGTGGGTGTAGAAGGGAGCCATCAGCTAGGAAGAAATCTGGAAGGTGTGACTTCCATGAGTCTTCTGGACTATGCAAGTCATGTTAGCGTGGTTCACCAAGATACTTAAAGCAAAAGCAAATGGAGGATTCAAACCTGCAGTGATGGGAGATTTAGGCCTTGCAAAGGCAGAGCATCCCTTAGTCCCTCACAAAGCTGAAAGCAGCAGTATTGACAGCATGGGAGGGGGGCAAGTGTGGAGCAGTTAGTACAAAGAGAAAGAATGGTGTGTGGTGGATTTGGAAGACAGGGAAGCTACACTGCCAGTCCCAGGACTCCAGAGTTCAAGCAGTGCAGCAGATGTGGGTATTTGGAGTCCAGAACCTGTACTAGCTAAGTGCCTGGGCTGCTGCAGCTGCACAGCAGCTAGTGCCAGCTCCATTCCTCATAGACAGCCAGTCTTGGAGCTGTGTGCCAGTTCCAGTTTAAGCAGTAATATCATGTTGTAAGAGGGATATATTAAAGCCCATTTTATGGCATATATCACTCTGGTATTTGTCAATCTTGTCATTCCCACAAAGAAATAAGAGAGCAGCTCTCTTATCTTTATGCCCATATTAACCCTACCGAGTAAAGAGCTGATCATTTCCCGGTTCCAACATATTCCACAAAAGTGCTGTGACCAGGGAGTGCAGTGGAGGATGGCCCAAGTGCTTGGGCCCTGCACCCCATGGGAGACCAGGAGAAGCACCTGGCTCCTGCCATCAGATCAGCGCGGTGCGCTGGCCGCAACGCGCCAGCCGCGGCGGCCATTGGAGGGTGAACCAATGGCAAAGGAAGACCTTTCTCTCTGTCTCTCTCTCTCGCTCTCTCTCACTGTCCACTCTGCCTGTCCAAAAAAAAAAAAAAAAAAAAACCGAGAAAAAAGTGACCACCCTGGGATTGGTATGTGGTAGCTCCACCCCCACCCAAACCTCTTGCCTTTTCCCTTCTCTGTCAGATTCTGACATCCTGCAGAAAACATCTGGTACATAGCATGTTTTTGGTATGATCTTCTCAGCCTGTGCCAGAGGCACTTGGCAAGCAGCACCAGACCGACCATTCCAGTGATGAGCAGCCAGGATAAAACAAACATCTCTAGGCAGTGAGAGAGACTTCCTGAAGGACATGGACAGGTCAGAGCCATCAGCTCAGGCTTTAGCCATCGTATACCTGCATTCTCAGTGTTTTTGGAAAGTAGTTCTACACTGAAAAAAATGGCAGTGCTAGACCTTATATGCTGAGGTGGCAAGAAATAGTGTCCCATTCTTTAAAGTAGGGCAAGAGTTTCATTTTTTGATTTAGTGCCCATGATAATGATGGATTATTAGCAGTGCCTAAAATGTGGGAGAATGGGGTTCTGTTCAAATATTCCTCAAACGACATTGGATTTGGGACTTAGTTTTGACCAAAGAACTCCTGCTGCTGTTGTAATCTTAGAGGTCTCTCACTACTCCTCAGCATTCTTTTCTCATTCTTGGTCAGTTCTGCCAGTTTTCCTTGCTCCTGTTTGGTGCTTCCATGCCAAGTTTAGGGGATTAAATAAGTTGTTCTCTTGACTCTGTCACTATTGCTTAGACCAGTGTCCCTGTCCTGAGCTTACAGTTGTAGAACTTGTGCTGTCTTCATGGAACAGACTTCTCTGTGGTAGGTAGATCTGTTTGAATAGTGTGACTGAGAGGAAGAAAATGTAGGGAACCGCAGCCTGGCTTCACAATCAATGGTGTGCCTCAGAGCTAAGCCTTTGCTATGTTTTGTTTATTCTACAAGGCTAAGAATGACCTTGAGCAGTGAAAAAGAGATGGCTGCCTGTCACTGGCCTGCAAGTGGGCTTCCCCTCTCTGGCTGTATTTTAGCTTTGAATGGCATTGTTGATGGTAACAGAGCTCCATGTTTATTGCCCAGCTTTTTTATACATCTCATAATTTTGAGAAGTTACTTTTGTTCTCATTCTAATACTCTATACTGTAGCCTATCCCCGTTTTCATCTAATAACCAGCTACCTATAAATTTCTGATTTATCCTTACAAGCAGACCCAGGGGAAGGATTTTTAATTTTTTTTTTTTAACCAACACTTGACAGTTAGGGAATTCTCTATTTCTACCATTAGTTGAGAATGTGCTCTTTAGTTATATATTCTCTCAGTAGCTTGGGTTGGGTTCCAGCTGGAGGTGAGAGATCCTGCCCAGCAAACATTACCTCAGGCTTGCCAGAGGGGAATCAAATGCTCGGCCATATCTAAAGCAAGCTGACTTCACCGGAGAGCACACAATAGCTTCCCTCGGCTCCTTTGTGAGATGTCCGGGAAGTCAGCTAATAGTCTGCTGTTCACATAACATTATTTTGTATATGGTAAACATCTAATCCCACAATCATCTGCAATTTATAATAGAAAGACATAGTCTCCATGAATCCTAATATACTCCTCATAGAGTGAAAATTCTTTATAAAATAGAAGTAGATTAGGTTTCTGAGGAGTAGAGGTTCCTAGCACTTTAGTTTCTCTGAGACTAAATTATGCAAGTTGAAAGTCTTCTGAGGTTTTGGGTTCTGCCTGGAATTTGTTGGTTGGTATTCTGTTAACATCCCTCATCTAGTTATTAAGTTATGCAGCCCTCAGACTTCCCATGTTCTTCCCTTCCAACTCAGAGGTATAACAGTACAACCTTTGTGTAGCTTTTTCCAGGAATTAGAACTGGCTGCATCCATCAAACAAGTGATGTGGGTAGCAAGACTGACACCAGAGCTGGTGGCTGTCTGCCTGACCTGCTTTTTGTAGCCATGTTGGAAACTAGATCCAGCAAGCAGCTGAGGGTACCTCCATACCTGAATCTATTCACTTGTCACCACTTGCTGTCCTGCTAGCTGCACCTCCCTTCACAGACCATTAACTGCATGTATGAGTATAATGCTGTTACTGTTTGGGAAATGTTTGCTGAATCCAACAGGAAATCAGTCCTTCCCTTGTTTACCTAAACTGCCATGCTAAAATATAATGCTTCATTCGCCTAATGAAGGAGATGAGGAGTGGGAGAAGGTGAAGGAGAAGGAAGAAGCACTGCCTTGTCAGAGAGGATACCCCAGAACACGTCTTTTTGTCCTTCCGAAGGAGGGGGTTGTTATTGTGATGTGTGGAGGGGAGTACTGTTAGAAATGTCCTGTATCTGGTCCCATTCCTTGTAGTTTTGTAAGCTTTGTTAGGAAAGTTTTACAATCCTTGGACTTCACCTTCTTGTTTCTATTTTTCATCTTTTAACCTTTCTAACCCCTATTTCAGCATTGATCCTGGGAAGGGTAATTGGGAAGCAGCTAATAGGCTAATAGCTGATTTGAAAAACATCCCAGGGCTGTCATGAGTAGTATGTGTGTCATGTGCACCCTAGTCCCCAGCACAGAGAGTGAAAAGGAGTGAAGTTAGTGTGCTGGCAACTGCACACAACCACAGCTGTTCTTTGTCTTTGTAGCAGTCCAAAATGAGCAACCTTTATTGACAATGGGGGGAGGGGTCATACCTGTACGGATTATCTTTTAAGTGTGTCTCAAAGGAGAAAAGATCAAGAATCGTGTCCAAGACCATGGAATTATATACTACCTGAGCAAGAGCATGGTGTATTCATGCCAAGCAAGGTGATGGCTTTTCCTAAGTTCAGTCCTTAACTAAATTAAATGTTCCCCCTTGTGATGTCTCCTGAGTCTTTTGTCCCTCACTCTATCACATCTGTCTTCGTGTTCCTATAGAGACGAGTGGCTTGTTTGACTGATGTTCTTTCCATTACAAAAATTCATTCAATGCAAAGTTCATTTGGTTGAGACCTGAAGCCTAGGCCAATCCTGAGATGCATGGTGGTCCTGAGAGAGATTGGATTGTCTGCCAGATTATTTGACACACAGTTTTTTTCCTTAGTAGAGGTCCTGGCAGGAGCTGAGGTCCCTATTAGCTCAGTGGTCTTCTTGCTTGGCTTTCTTGCGCTGCTCTGCAGAAAGGCCCTGTCTAGCCGTGTCTGTGAAACTTGCCCATCTCAAGCACTCAGTAACTGGCAGTGTTGGCCATTCAGGAGATTAGGGGATGCTGAGGCCTAAGCTTCTGGGGTGTGCAATAGGATAGTTAAGGCTGCTGAAGAACAGACTCTTGCAGAGCAGAGGTGGGTTCCAAATGAGGACAGATAAAGTGAGGGGTTGAATCCTTCAGCATCTCTGGTAGTTGTGACTCTGAGACTGTGTGTTGCTTTGAGTCCCTAGCAGTGAGCTAACCCCATCTCCTGTGTGAGTCCTCTGTCCTCTACTCCAAGACATTTGCAAAGCACTGCTTAGATGGGGGACTGGTCCTGAATCCAGAACTCTAGCAAGATCCAGGAAAAATTGGATCTCCTTGTGGAAGAGGAGCTCAGCTGACTAAAGCATGGAGACCACACTCCATAGGCCACAGGCCCTACGGGGAGAGGCCCATAGCCACCCAAAGGGAGCAGTACCATCCTGGTTTGGTGATCTTGCCATCCAAAGGCTTCCTGAGCAGGTACTTGATGCCCCTTGGCACTGGCCCCATTTACTATGAATTAGGGCTCTGTGAAGGGCATGGCTCCAGTAAGCTGAGGTATCTGGTGTTGGTGTGTAGGCAGCAGCTAGGAGTATGCAGTGATGGCTTCAGATGAGGTTGTTCCTGAGTCTCTGTTCCTGTTCCAGGGAGAGCTCTGCATTGGCTCGGTATGAATCTCCTGTGGGCCAAAGGAAAACAGCTGAATAGCCAACCCTTCCCTGACAAGTTCACACAGACACATTCTGCCCAGTTTAACCTTAAAATCAGATCAGTCAAGGGCACAAACACTAGTCATACTATAGAAACAGACCCTGGCCAGGTGTGTGGTTTCACGGCCACCAGAAAGAATAGGCTGTTGTGTGGGCAGGGTGGTGCTGCTGCTTCTCCTTTGCCCACTTCCCCAGATTTATTCTTTGAACTTTATTCTCTCTGTCTTGACCTCTAGAGATCGCATCTTGGCATCACCCTGGCTCCCTTGTCCTCTGGATCTAAGTGAGTTAGGTCAGTATGAAGTTACAGCAGGAAGTTTAGAGGATGGAAGGGGAAAGAGAAGTTGGGCATTTCTTCCAGAAGTGATAGTCTTGACTCCAGCTCCAGCTCCATGCTTGAGCCTTGCCCTGGCTCCAGCACATCCCTTACCCCTTGAAGCCTAAAGGGAATGACAGTTTTTCACTCTTGTTTATACATGGAGGTCTCAATGTCTCCTTGTTTCCTTAGTCCTATGCATAGCTCTGTAAGGAATCCTTTTGTGGGGCTGGTGTTGGGGCACAGTGAGTTAAGCTGCCACCTGCAACACCAGCATCGCATATGAGTGCCAGTTCAAGTCCTGGCTGCTCCACTTACAATCCAGCTCCCTGCTAATGTGCCTAGGAAAGCAGGAGAAGATAACCCAAATACTTGGGCCCCTGCCACCCAAGTGGGAGACCTGGTTGGGGTTCCAGGCTTCTGGTTTCCACATGGGCCACCCCAGTTGTTGCAGCCATTTGGGGAGTTAACCAGTAGATGAAAGATCTCTCTCTCTCTCTCCCTCTCTCTGTAACTCCACATTTGAAAAAATAAATCTTTCATTAAAAAAAAAGTATTTTTCTTTAAGTAACTCCAGACTCTCAGCTGAGTGTGCCTTCTGTTTCCGTGAGGACCCTGACAGATCTGTAATCATTGGTGAAAGAACCTGCAGAGTTGCAATGGTGGTTCTTTGCCTCGTCACTGCTCTGGATCCCTTGCAGACTGATTGCAGCATCATGGAGGACCTGCTGTCTCTGCAGACATGGCCTTGGATGCCAATTCCTTACTTTCTCCCATGCCGCCATCTCATTTAATGTCAGAAGAACATCTATTCAGTAGTCACACAAATTTGGAACTTTAGACTGTTTGTTCTTTTCTCTGTCTGTCTTCTATGTATTGCCAGTTATTTTTTGAAAACAAAAATAATTCCCTGACTGAAATTTCACAGTGGTTCTAAGAAGCCCTTAGCACAAAGTCTGTCATTATCTTAGAGCCACCATAACCCTACCTATAAAGAACTTTAGGAGGTTGGAAGCACACAAACCACTTCTACAGTGGAGAAGGCTCAAGTTGGGATTTCTTCATTTGCTTTGAAGCAGGAAACTAGTCAAATTGGATTTGGAACCCAACGAAGACATCTGAGCCCAATTTTATCCTTTCTCCTACTCTTAATCTTTGATTTTTCACCTTCCTTTAAAACCTAGCTCAAATATCACTCCCTCAGAAACCTTCTTTAGGCCCCAGGTAGTTGCTTTCTCTCTCTGCTTGCTCAGCATTTAGTTCATTCCTGTCTGAGGTACTGAGCAGCACTGGGCTTACCTACTTAGGGATCTAGCTGTATGCCCTGCTTGACACTGAGCTCCCACATCTTACTCACACTTATGGCATGATGTTCAACACAACAGTAGGCCTTAATAAAAATGTTGATTAAATGGACAACTCTGCCCCACCCCACCCGCCCCACGTAGGCCAGTATAGCTGCAAGTGCATACACTTTGTGAAAATACAGGCGCATGAAACATGAAAATAGAAGGATTCTGTACAAACCAGTAAAAGCTACCTCCTCACTCTGCTCCTTCCTCCCATCCCTACCCGTGGATTGTTGCTTCTTTCTTTGTCTGACAGGCCCAATCCTGTAAGTGTCCCTGTTCACTTTGTTCTCTTAAGCATTGATCACAGCTGGGGTAGTAGCACAGATCAAGAGGGACTGTTTTGTGAGGGTATCCGCTTAGGAAGGAGGCAACTGAGAAAGACCATTTGAAAGAGGGAAAATAATGGACCAGAAAAATTCTGACATGGCCTGAGGTGACAGGAAAGATTCTAGGTCAGAGTAGAAACTTAAGTTTACAAGTAGACAGCCTTGAAGGCAAATGGGCGTAGAAGTAGTTTTTTGGTGAGGTTGATGGCCTGACCAGTTCTAGAAATCTACCTGTCAAGTTGTCAAAGGAAATTCATCTCTGTTGCATCCCTAGCCTTTTATGCACACATTCAGGTCACACCCAGGCTGATTTAGAGTCTTCAGTTCCCTGAGCCCATGTAAGGCTGGTCCCAAGGTGACTCAGTTACCTGTGTGGCAGTTGTGCAGCCAAACCCGGTGCCCGTCGTACTTGCAGCGACATCTCATCATGTTGTTGGAGAAATCTGACTCTGCCACCTCATATTTGGGGTTCACAACCACCTGGAGCAAGGGGAGACAATTGAAAAAGGAAGATTTGATTTCTAGATGAGTTGACAAGTATAACATCTGCCACGTCTTAGGTTGTACCTATTTTATAAAATGGGCTTCTTTCTATGCTTTGCATCACTAATCCTTAAAATCACCCCCAGGAAGTAGGCATTAATATCCCTGTTTTACAACAGAGACTGAGCAGTCACAACTGAAAAGCCATGATCTGCCCTGTGCCCATTGAACAGAACTCAAACTCAGGTCCTTTGGATTTTGAGCAAGTGTTCTTTCCACAACATAGCTCCTTCACATGATAGCCCCATTGGAGACTACACGTGAAACCCTCTTTCTTCACTTGATCTCAGGGAAGGTTTAAGGATTTCTGGAGGAATTAGAGCTCTTGTGGGAAATCCCAAAGGATCCTCACCTGGAAGATATAGTCCCCTGGGCCCACATCTGTGATGTCCACCCACTGGCAGTCGATGTCATGCCGGTAGGTGTCCCAGCAGCCTACAGTCACTCCCTGTTCTCCGAAGTTGGCACATGCATAGCGCCTCTGCAGTCCTGGAAGGAAGGGCACAGTTGAAGCACTGAAGCACTCTGTTAGGTCTTACATGCTATCCTTACACCAGCTTGACCTGCTCTGTGCAAGTATGCCCAGTTCACAGATTAGAGACCTGAGGTTCAGTTAAATGACTGGCCTGAGTATCAGAGCCAAAATTGCTACTATGAATCCAGCACCATAGCAAACCACATCTGTGACAAAGAGATTTCTACTTTGGATGCTATAGTGAAAACCTCTGTTGGTCTAGGAAATGTGGTTAAAAGATTCCAGCCATACTGGGCTGATTTATTTTTGTCCGTCTATCTACCCATCCATGCATCCAGCACTCTTAAGTTCCACTGTTTCCTGGGCCATTCTTAAAGGTTAGGAACTCTGGAAATGCAAACAGGAATCAAACAACCACTGCCCTCAGCTTAGCAAAGATGACACAGGTAAGATGAGAAATGGATCTTTTGTAATTGCCTGGAGTGTGGCTTCCAAACCAGATCTCCAGGTGCCTGGGGCCATTGTAAAGGGCAGAGGAGAGCCTGACCCCACAGGGGCTGAGGAACATAACAAGAGGAGGATACGCTGATAAGAAACCATGTACCTGCTGGACAGTTTGTGTCTTCTAGACAGAAGCTGGCTTTGTGCCCCTCAGCCACCTTGGAGCCATTGAGAGTGAGCAGATCATAGTGGGTGAAGACCTCGATGCTGTGGTAGTGCCTACAGAAAAGGCAGAGCTGTCAGCCAGGCAGCTATGGGAGAGGGCCAGGGAAGATGGAGGCGCTGGGCCCCAGCATCACCCACGAGGGAAAGTTAAACAGGGCAGTGCCCCTCTCCTACTGCTTTGCTAGCACCCCTGCCAGGCAGAAAAGTACAGCTGCCCCCATCACCTGGTGCCTGGCTGCGAGGCCTGAACCCCAGGTAGAAGGAAGGGGCCCCGGCACAACCAGCCTTAGCGCGGAGCTGCTGGGGAGGGGCTCTCACTCTACTCCCTGTCAGCCTCAGACCAAATCCAGTCCCCTGTAATGATAACTCTGTGCACGCTCCGGGGGAAGGTGCACATTAACTCAGGCAGCCCACGGCCCAGAGCCACTGCTCAGTCCTCTGCCTTCTCCACCCACAGCTGTACCTAAAGGAAAAACAGTTTTTCTTTCTGTCTTTTTTTTTTTTTTTTTTTTTTCCCATTCAGCCTTTGTCACAGGCATTGTGTCTCCTTCTGTTGGACCTGGAGACTCCTGATAGGGAAGAATGCTCACTGTTTCCTTTTTAGGACCCATCTGTTCCTGCCATTCTCTGGGACCTTGCCTTGATGCTCAGGAACCAACACACTTTGTAGAGCCAGCATCCTGGATAGTAGGTCTATTTTGAGCATCCAGGTTTCTACAAGTCCTCACCCTACCTGGCTTCTGAAGACAAAGCCTAAACCCAACATTAGAAAAATTGGCCATTACTGTTCTGACAGAGTCAGCTTCTAGCAGTAGCCTCTGTGGGACACTGCTGTGGGAAAGAGACCTCATGAGCATCATCGACACAGGTTCATCCAGGGAAGGCAAGACACAGAGGGCCAGCAGATGCTACTCAGAGTCCCTGAGTGCCTCCTTGGGGCAAGGCCGGTAAGACACATCTGTCTGGGAAGGAAGATGTGTCCAGGGTGCAGGCTCCTCTCATGAAAGTGTGCCTGAGGCCAGGAAAGAGACTGGTCTCTGAGCCTTGTTTTTTGTCCTTGACCCTCTGGAGCCAAGACATAGGCAGACACCTGTGACATTGGTGCCAAATCCAGCTGTGGCGTCCGGTTTTGGGACGAAAGTCAGCCCGGCCCAAGTTGTAAATCTGTGAGGAGAAGCGCAGCAGGCGTCGGTGTCCGTACGGCCAGTCCATGTGGTCAGCAGACCGGGAAAGGCAGTTCTCCTCATGGGCACAGTACAGCAGGCTGAGCGGGCGGTCTTCCAAGTAGGCCGTCTCCTGCACTAGCTGGGCGTTCATCACCAGGTCTGGAGCACCTGCATGGCAGAGCGTGGCAGTGAGGCCAAGGGCAGGAAAGCAGTCTGTCTTGTCTCCTGCGTGGAGCATGGGCTTGCCCCCAGACAAAGGACAGTTTAAGAGTCAGGAGATGAGAGTTCTAGTAACAGTAGCAGGAGAAACCAGTCACTAACCTAGGAGGTAGCCAGCTATAGTGTCAGTTAAGCTTGTTGGCCACTGAAGCCAGGCCCTGTGGGTTCACTTTCGACTTCATTTCTGACTCTGCCACTTACCAGCTGTGTGACTGCTTTACATTTTTGCCTGTCATTTTTGTTATCTGTAAGTTGCAGATAATAATAGTGCTATTGATATAATACCCATAATGTGCTTAGATTAGTGTCTGGCCCACAGTAAACAAGCAATTGGTATAAGCTAGTATTCTCTGTAAATACTTTTCAACCTGTACAAGTACCTGTGTGTAGCCTAAGCCGTACAACCGTCTCAGATCTGCTGCTGCCCAGCTTGGTGACTTCAGCCAAGTCACTGTCTCTCTCAGGGCCTCAGTTCCTTGAGTGTAAGAGACTGGGCAGAGAGGAAGGGAGGGCTGGAAGGGAGAGGTGGGGAGCTTGTCTTTCTGCCTGGTCTTGAGTTCTTCCCTGCTAGTCTGTTCTGCAGTTCATAGGTGCACGCTAACGCCAGGGTGCCTGTTCCAGCCTGATGGCTATCACAGGTGTCCCCGTGTATTTCATTTGGGAGGCATCCTGGGCATTTCAGATGCTTTTCTGTGCATAAATACCTTCCTTACATGCTGGTGTCTGAGGCTCAGTGCCTTTCCCTTTCCTTCCCTGTTGCAGGAGCTCTTGGCCTCCCCTAAAGCCACACGGCTTTGCACCATCACTGCCTCCATGTGTCACTACAGAAGTGTGCAGCAACGCAGCTGCTGCTGTTTAACTCAGAAGAGAAGAGTTGCCCATTTACAGTGCTTGCTTGTGCAAAAACACAGGGTTACTGTGTAGGTATTTTGGCAAAGGCATCGTGTAGGTGCTGACAAAAGTGGGAGGGGGGCACCGGTTTATTTCCATGGATAGGCATTGAGAGTGGGAGTGAGGATTTGGCTGGTTCACTGTATGATGCAAAAATGCTGTCAAAATTTCTGTGATATGTTCTGGAGAGAGCTAGGATGTGCCCACTGACAAACCCTGAAGTTCCTGAAGGAAAGAAGGAGGACTTTCAGGGAATGAGGAGAGTCAAGGAAGGAAAGAAATGAGCAAAGTCAGAGAGGAGAAACAGGGTGACTACAGAAGCTGTCTAGTACATGTGCCCAGCTGTTGGGAAATATAAAATGCATTCGAGAACAGAGCTGCCACCGTGTTCCCAGGGAGAGTCAGCATGCTGTGAGGCCTCACTGCTGGGCAGGCCCACTCTGCAGAGGAGGGTGTACTGAGTGGCCCCGAGTTTTTACCAGGGTGGAGTGGGCCAAGAGGAAGCCTAGAGCTCACTGACAAGTGTTAAGGGTGTGTGGAGGTTGAAGTCTGGCTATAAAGGTCAAGTGGCCACTTGAGTTGGTGCCAGCCTGGAGCCGTTAGACTAAGTATAGTTATCTTCGACACAATTGGCAATGTCAAACAGGTGCTGAGAGTCTATGTTTGTGGAATACACCCATGTCACAGAGTGGTCTTGTCCTAAATCCTTTGAGATAAATCCCTCAACTCAGGAACAGAACACAGCTGGCCTTGGGTCCCTGGGGTGCCTCACACTTATATATCTTCCACAGTAGCTTTCTAACTTTTTTTCTCAGAAACCACAGTAAGAAATATATTTTCTATTGTAGCCTAGCACACACACATCTCTTCAAGAAAAAAAAAATACCACCATTACTAAATACATGTTTTCTATTCTATTTCATTGTTTTTCAACTGTTGGTCATAACCTCAAAATTGAAAAATCCTTGTGCTTTCACAGTTTCTGTTTTCATTCTCGTGGTAACTCCATGAGGTAGCAGGGCAGGGTTTGTATCCTGATTTAACAGGCCACACACCGTGGGCAATAGCAGAGCTGATGCTTCTGCTCTCCCACCCTGCCACCATGGAGCAAAGCTGGCACGGAGGCCCCTGCCCCACACCCTGTGAGCCCCTCCCATTACTCACTGCTGGTACAGGAGACTCCTGCTGAGAAGCGCCCAGTGCCATGGGAGCAGTGCACTGGCCCGTGCCTCTGACACTGCTGCAGAGCTTGCTCGGTGCCCAGGCAGCCCACTCCACTCATCACCACTTCTCCGGCCCCCGGTGTCCCCTGCCAGTACCAGGTATCCTAAGAAAAGAGCCAGACTCACATAGTCAGAGCAGAGAGGGACCTGTGGAATCATCTCTGGCACCTCTCTCAGATTTGGGCCCTTTCATATCTCACCCCCATTGAGGTAGACCCAGTCTTTGCCTGAAAATCTTTAACCAGGAGAACCCCTGGGGCAGTCCATGTCACATTTGGATCCCTATAATATTAGAAAGTTCTTCCATGCATTGAGGCAATGTGACCGCCATCCTGCCCTGTTCCCATCTCTCTACCATGTGGCAAGCCTCTGTTCCCTTCCTCACAAATCCAGGTGCAGGGTTCCCATTCTGCCCGAGCATTCCTCACATTGCCCAAGCTACCGTCTACTCAGAGTTGAGCCCAGTTCTCCAGGTGAGGTCTGCCCAGGCGTGGCCTGGCAGCCAGTGTGGTGCAGTGCTTAGGTTTCTCCATTACAGTCACGCCCCAGTCCTCTTGGTTTTGTCTCATTAGTACCTTTGAATCTATCCATTTATTTTTTCTTGGACTGCCTCTAGCTTGTGCAATCAACATCTCTTCTTGCCTCCTGAGTATGCATCCCTACATCCATGTTGGTCTCCACCCAATTGTTTTCCAAACACCAAAGGAAGTCGTTAAGAAAAGAAAGAAAAAACACCAGACTGCAAGCTTTGAATGGTCTCGCTCCTCCCTCCTCTACGTGTACACTTCACACCACTCTCTCCCTAACTTCTTCGACTGAATCAAGCGTTCTCTGACTACAGGGCCTTTGCCTGGCCACTTATTCCTCCTTTTACCTCATCTGGCTTTACCTCATCTGACCTTTTCTACACACAAGGTACTGTGTCCCTGGCCGTGTGAACATGTTACTAATGACTGTTTCCTTCACTGGACTGCATGCTCCTGAGGCAGGGACTACGTCTTGTTTCCCACAGCACCCAGAGTTAATCAGCCCATAGTCTGACTCGGTAATGAATTGCTGAATGAATGGTGAAGGGCCAGAAGCTTCACACTGGAAATTTTGGTCCTCTTAGTCTAGGAGGATCGGAAACTATAGAGAAGGAATGAGGCAGGGACCTACCTTGATGGCATGGTTAGCAAAACCCAGGCCAAGCTGTCGGCAGACCACCATGGCTTCATTGAGTCCCCAGTGGTCACTGCACACGGTCCCCCAGCGTTGGACTCCATTCACCTCCACCTGCACTTCCACTATGCCCTCCTCAGGGCTGCGGCCACCAGCCAAGCGCACCTGCAGTGGTCACAGGTGTATGAGCAGTGGGACAGCCATGGTGGAGGACTGCAAGCTGGACTCCTGCTCAGGGATCCTAGATGAGACAGTCCTCTTTGGACTTGTCTCTTCTGTAAATGGAAGGAAGTTCACTAGCTAGTCCCGAATGTTCCTCCCCGCTACAGAAACCTGACTCAAAGCACTTGCGCTAGGGGCTCTTGCTGTCCTACCCGAAATCCTGCCATTAATGATGCCCCAGTTACACAGGGCTTTCACGTCCACCACCTCTCCCACAGTGACACTTGAACGTGAACATCCCACACAGCTGCAGTGCTGACAGCCTGTGGCACTCTCCCCTAGCTACTTTCTCACCTTCACAGGGAACCTGAGAGGGTAGGTGTGTGGGGGATGCCACCACCTGCAGAGTTCCTGGGGCCCTCTGACGTGTCTGGGACTGTGGGCATGACCAGGCAAGACTCAGAGGAAAGGGCTCTCCAGGCTGACTCCCAAGGAAGGCAGACTGTTGCCAGGGCAGCCCCTCCATGCTGGCTCCCTGTGATATGTGAGGCCATGCCCAGACCTGAGCTCACCTGACTCTGGAAGCCCATGTCGGGGACGTTGCACCTGACAGCAGCATCATTGTCATGTTGACAACCATTCTGGGAGCCTTCCAGGGCAAGGCAGTCACTGAGGGTGTGCTCATAGCCCCTGCAGCGCACCTCACTCAGATGGATGGGCCCTAGCCCTGTGGGGAGAGAGGCGCAATGAGGCCCGCAGCCGTGGTTTCCCCTGCGAAGGGGGACATCCTGGGCCCTGACACCCCAAGGCCACCAAGAGATGGGGCAGTGATACAGGTTTCTCCTCATCCCACCGTAGGCCCCCTCACTCACCTTGGCCCAGCTGGGCCCCAAAGAGAGCCTCTCGAGCAGAGCCAAACCCAAGTTGACGACACACGACGCTGGCAGAGATGAGGTCCCACCTGTGGTCACAGACCGTGCCCCACTGGCGGTTCCTGAGCACCTCCACTCGGCCCTCACCCACCTGGGCCCCTGAGCGTAGGCGCACCCTCAGCTCCTGCGGGGGAGGAAACTTGCTTCAGGGAGGGTGGCCAGCAGGTGCTGAGCCACCACAGCCAGAAGCCAGGCCATGGCCTCTGACTGCCCGTAGCTGCCACCTTGAATAGGCATTTTCTCCACCCCAACTCAGCCAGTGTGGTGCTGGTTGTGTCTTAACATCTCACTAGCACTTGCTCGTCTACTATTTTTTTAAAGATTTATTTGTTTGAAAGGCAAAGTGGGGGAGGGGAAGGGAGCTAAGAGATGTATCTTGGTTCACTTTCCATATGGCCACAACAGCAGTGGGGCTGGGCCAGGCTGAAGCCAGGAGCTTCACCTGGGTCTCCCACATAGGTGGCAAGGATCCAAGTACTCGGGCCATCTACTGCTGCTTTCCAGGTACGTTAGCAAGGAACTAGATTGGAAGCGGAGCAGCTGGGACTCGAACCAGCGCCTATATGAGATGTCAGTGTTGCAGGTGGAGACTTTACCCAGCGCCCCACACGCCAGTGCTGCTCATCTAGATTTCAGAACAAAGGGCTGGGCTCAGGGCAATCCCTTCTGCTGTCATAGTCTGCAGCTACAGCTTAATGACTTTTTATGGTTACGTTTTACTCAAGGTAGGTGATGTCAACTTTCCATTTATGGTAGGGTTATAAACAGTCCTTTTAAAATAAATTCCAGTGTTCTGCTGTCTTGGGACATGGTCTCCTCATCCCAGTTCAGTTGCTTTCTCCTCTCCTGCCTGTCCTGGAGCACCCCATGGCCCCTGACCCTGAAGGGTCCTGCACATAGGGTGCAGGGTCCCTTGGGGCTCACCTCCTCCCTGGACTCCTTGCGCCGAGGCTTTGCCTTTGGGGGGCGGAAGCGGGGCCCTGCCACACAGTTGACCACAGCGTGCATGCCTCCTGGGCAGGCTGGCCGCAGCTTGCCCTGCGCCGGAGCCACCTGCACCTGGCAGTTGGCCATGTGAGGTTCTGTCCCCAGACAGTTTACTCGGTGGATCCAGAAAGAATTCTTACTAGTCAGGCCCTTCAGCCTGCAAGACAGGGGAGACTGAGGGTGGAGGAGGGGTTGAGGGAGGAGTTTCCAGATCAAAGGAGGCCAAGGCAGAGGGACAGGGAGGCGAGGGTGACTCCTCACACCACACCCCCTTGCATCCTCCCCTGAGGGTGCTGCTCCTCACCTGGACTTGGGGTCCTTCAGCTTCAAATTCCAGACTTTCCTATGGTGGGAGAAAACAGATAGGGAGGGGAGGGGTGCAGAAGTCCCAGCCTCTGCCACCCTGGTTCCTTACAGTTGTCCTTATGTTTACATCGCACTTTGGAGTCTGCTAACCTGGTCATAAATCTTACCTCAGTGCTGATAAGTGGCCACCCCACAAATAGCAATGATCCCATTTTACAGGGAAGGCAAGCAGGGTCCCTCAGCTAGTCGTGAAGTGGGGTCTGTTCTGTCCTGGGCTGCAGCTCAAGCTCACCCCCATCCAGGTGAAGCCTTCAGGAAGTGCCCTGAAAGGACCCAGGGAGAGTCCTCTGGGGACAGATGGGAGTCGAAGGCCTTGCTTGGGGTGGGTGTGAGAGGGCTGCCACCCAGAGGCACCGAGGCTATAATCATGGCTGCCCTTCTCATGGGTGGTGGGTGAGTCAGCAGGGCCCAGATGTGCAATTACCGGGCAGCGGGGAGCCAGGGCCTTGCATCCCAGTCATCCCCGGGGATGCAGCCACGTGGCAGCCCAGCACCCTCCTCCAGACACAGGTGAGAGCAGCAAGGACTGCCACCCCCTTGAATGGAGCGTGGCAGAGTGAGGTGGCTGAGGCTGGGTGACAGGTCCTGAGGAGATTCTCGCTTGCTGAGCAACAGAGTGCACTGCCTTGGAGCTGGTGGGACTGAGCGCGGTCGTCACTTCTCGGGCTGATGCGGCCTGCTGCGAGAGCGCGCGTCTCTGACAGCACTTTGTCTCCTCTCCCAGAGCTGCCCCACCCATGCCTCACTTACATGCACCCAGTCACAGCCTGGCTCAGGCAGACTGCAGTGGAGTGGAGATAATCACAGTGGAAGGGATAATCGATGCCCTGTCAAAGGCCCACAGACAGTTACTGGTAGACCTGAGACCAGAACACAGAGGACCCGTCCTTGGGTGGCACTGCCAGCATCTTCAGAAAACTCTAGTTTGTAGTCAAGGACACAGTGTTTTGCACAGTTGCCAGTGTGGGGGCATTCTGGGCACAGTCATTTCTGTTTGGTTTCTGACTGTGTCTAGGTCTGTCCCAGGATCTTCCGTTCATCCTTATCCATTATCCTCTTGTTATCCTGAGGGATCCAGGTCTCACAAGTCCAGGCACCATCCTCAACCAGCCTGTTTGCCTCCCACTCCCACATCCACTCATTGTCCTGCCCCAGACACCCACACCTGCCAGCCCAGCCCACCAGCCCTCCCTGAACCCTGCAGGGTCTCATGACCACACACACACACACTCACACCTCACAGTTACACACATGCTCTTACTCATCACACATGTACACACACTCCTGCACACCTCACACACCCTTCACACATCACATGCCAGCAGCCACACACACACACACAGACTTGCACGCATGCACATGCACACACCCTCCCAGCCACCACCCCGTAATCCCACCTCCATCCGGTCCTCAGTCCCGTCCCCCTCTTACCTGTAGTAGGGGTTGTTGACAGGCACCTCACTGGGGAAGCCCAGCATCCCGCACACCACCCTGCTGTTGTTCATGGTCCAGCCCTGGTCACACACCTGCCGCCAGTGGCCCTCGTACTTCACCTCCACGGCGCCCTCAGTCACTGGGAGGCGCCGTTTGGCACTAGCAAGGATGGGCTTGAGCCGTACCTCCTCCAGCCGCCGGCCCTGTAGGGCGCAGTCACTGTGGGCCCCGGGTCCCTGCCCTTCCTCCGAGCTGCTGCAAACTGTCACTCAGGAAAGGGGGGGTGGGGCTTAGACCATCCTCCTTGACTCCTCACTGGACAGGCCCAGGGAAGGGAGAGACATTCTTTGAAGGCCACGTGTTGAATAAGAGGCAGACCTCAGTTTGTGTGGGACCTTTCCCTCAGTTCCTCAAACAGGTTAAACTGCAGAGAAGCAAATAGACCTGAGCCCTCACTGGAACCCGGATGGGAGACCCTGCAGCTGAGGGGGTTTCTGCTGGGCTTGCAGAGGGGCCTTCATGGCAGCTGGCGAGAGCTGAGGTGGGCACTGACTGGTTGCTTAAGACTACCAGCAGGATCCTCTGGCCCACAACCCCCGCCCCCAAACCTGGGTGATCTGAACGAGGGCAGTCTCCCATTGTGGCCAGGGCCAGCTGTCCTCGGGCTGGAGGCTGCCTGGCAGCAGAGGGTGGGAGCCAGAGTGCTGCCCTGCCGGCTTCTGTTGTTTGGCTGGAGCTGTTTTTAGCTTGGGGTTGTTTGTGCTGGGAAGAGGCAGCAATTGTGGCCTAGCCTTGTGGGTAAAGCAGCCCCTTCCCCCCTTCTGCCTTCCTGATGGGGAGCAGCTTCTGTGATTCCCAGCAGACCCAGCCTTCAATCCCCGACCTGCCTTGCATCAAGCTGAAGCCCTCTACCCATGCAGCTGCTCGTGGCCAGGGCCTCAGGTTGCTGCTTGGCTCAAGCTCTGCTCCCTTTCCTTCCTGCCTCCTCCTCCAGGCTTGTCCCCTGATCCAGCTCTTGGCTCAGGCCTGGGCCTGAACAGCCTCCTCACCTGGGGGCCGAGGGCATTGGAGACCTTCTCAGAAAAGTAGCCACGCTGACGCTTGGGGTGGCACACCACCCCAACATCTTCTGAGTGGCTGCAGTCGCTCACACCCCAGCCATTAGAGCCACACTGGTCCAGGGAGCTCTCGGTGCCCACACAACGCACATTGTCCAGCCAGATGGGTCCTGTTGGGGAGAGCACGGGTGATGCTCAAGGATGGGCAGAGAGAGGCAGGCCACAGGCCCTGCTGAGCCCCCTCTTCCAAATGTTAAGTAGCAAGTGGGGGTCAGGCGGGTTGATGGTCCTCCCGGGGTCTCAGTATACACAACCCTGCTGCTGCCTCCTCTTGGCATTGGGTCCTATGGAATCTGGTTACTGAAATTTCAGGTGTGTAGTGACTCACCTATACCCTCACCTCTTCATCCATCCACCCATCCGTTTATTCCGCAAGGTTTGCTAAGCACTCAGTACCTGCCAGTTTATGTTAAGGAATTTAGTGGTGACAGGCGGTGATGGCGGCGATGATGCCTCATTACGAGGGTCATCTGCAGCTGGGGCTGAGGAAATGCCAAATGGAGAAGACCATTCGGGCTGTGTGTTAAAGGATGGGTGGGTGTCCGATGCGTTCTGCTGGAGCCACAGTGAGCCCCATCCTGAGAGAAGCCTGCCGCCATCTTCTTCACCCCCCGGCTGGGCAGCACCAGCCACTCACCTTCCCCTTGGCCATATTTGGCGCTGTGGGCCCAGGTCAAGGCAGCCTCGAAACCCAGCTGGCGGCAGGCCACTGTGGCCTCCTGGAGGCCGAAGTCGTCATCGCACACCGTTCCCCACTGCCCCTGGTGCAGCACCTCCAGGCGGCCCTCCTCCGGCCTGCTTCCTGGGCCCACCAGCCGGAGCTTCACGGTGCCCAGTGACTGTGGATTGCTAGGAGGGGCCTGGCCCAGCAGCAGCAGCAGCAACAGGAACAGGGAGAAGGTGGCTGGGGAGGACCACGTCATGGTCACTGCAAGGTCCGTTGGGGCCAAGGCACCTGCAGAATGAGTAAACACGGCTGATCACCGCCTCTCCCCTGCCTGCAGGCCTCTTTGGCGCCACACAGGGAGGAAGAGGAGGTGGCCTACCCCTCGAGTTACAGGTGGGGGGTGCCCAGGAGGATTCTCCAACCCTGATCAGGTGGGCAAATGCCCCCTTCACCACAGACAGGTGCATGGACTGTTGGAGCAGAAAGGGCACATTTGCTGTGTGGCCTGGCAAATGTTAAACTTTTAGGCCCTAATTCCTTACTTCTAAAGTGAAGTTTCGTATCTCTTTCAGCTTAGATACCCAATGACATCCCCAAGCTGTAGCTCCAGGTACATCTGAGCACATTATCTGTGCATTGATTGAACAAAGGTGACTGGAATACCTGCTCCAGGACGGTTACTAGGCCAAATGCGGGGACACAGAAGTGAAGACAGCCCTCAGGAAGCTCAGAGCAGAGGGCTGTGTGCTGTGTGCCCAGTGCCGCGTGGTGACCGGTGTGGAGGCAGCACTGGCTGTGCAGTCGGGCTGTGGCACAGCACCGGGCTGCAGAGGGCAGACTGGGGAGCTGGACCGCCCACTCTCAAGTTCCACCTCCCCGGTTAGTTTCTCGATGAGCCTGGGCAATTTCTCAGCACCTCCCTCTGTAAAATGGGCATAACAACAACACCAGCTTTATGGGATTTTTGCGAAGAGTGAATGAATGAACACGTGGTAAACGCTCAGGACAGGCTCTATAACAGCTACAGTAGAAACAGTGGTCTAGGTAGGTCTCATCCCTTCTTTGTACAGAGAGGGGAATAGAGGCCATGTCCTGTCTGATTGCGAGTCCCCAGCACCCGCAGTGCCCTGCAGCTCCCCCTCCCCCGGCATGGGGAGCCCACACTCTCCTCGCGGGGGCTGTGCGCTGCTTGTACCGCATTCTCACCATACACTCTGCCCGCTGGGACCCCCCTGTGCTCCCGTTCCAGACTTAAACACTGCTTCTTCATGTCACCCCCTACTCTGGGTCCTTGGGAGCCTGTCACCACAGTGGACTTCACATCCCCATCATTAACATTATGGCTTTCTTAGCTTTGAAAGTTAACCCAGAAGTAATCAATGGTCTTAAAAAAAAAAAAAGATGGTGCGGAGTTAGAGCTCCTGATTACAGTAATCGATCTATCTCTGCTGTTTCAAGGTCCCATTTCCTCAAAGCTCCCCTGAGGCCACAGGGGTCACACTGGGTCTGGACAGAGAAATGACCTTACCACCCCACCCCACCCCACCCCTGCAGCAGTCAGGATGCTCTGACTGCCACCAGACTGCGGTGGGCCTGGACTCAGGGGTGTCCTCTCCGAGCCTCAGCTGCAACACCTGTAAGACGGGGGTAGCAGTGGCGGCGGCAGGGGGGGGGGGGGGCTCTATACAACGTGCCTGCTGGGACCCTCCCAGCGGATGGACCTGCTGGGAGGGCTGAGGCTGGGTAGGTCTGCTCTTGCCTTGTGGCTGATGTCCCACAGCAAGGCTGTGGACAGTCCCAAGCCGGCAGCATCCCTCCCCTCCAAGGTACCAACACGGGGACAGGGTAGGCTCCCGGCCAGGGCAGCTCCCTCCCATGAAAGCTGCCACGAGGTGGCTGGGCGACAGCAGGACCTGGGAGTCAGACCACCCAGCGCCCTCTTCACTCGGCCTTCCCCCGATGCAGGGCTCCCACCCTCCTTTTTGTTCTCACCAGGCCCCAAGCATCGCATGTGTTACCCAGCCTCCATACCTTTGCTCTCACCTTCCTAGCTGGAGTACCCGCCCCCTCTGCATCGGATTGTTAAACTCCTAGCATCAGCACCCAGGCCAAATGCTCCTCCACGGAGGCCTCCCAGTCCCCTGCCTCCCTAGTACTTCGTGTGTTGGCGGATTCCCGCCCCCACAACCAGTCTCCACACACCCATTCCCCAGCATCGGACAAGGAAGAGGACCAGGCCACAAGTCAGTCTTAGGGAGGGAGCAGTCTCCACAGTGGCCGTTACTTTCTGAAGGGAAAGAGAAGGGACAGGACGAGTGTGGGGAGGAAGATGGGGGTGGAGGAGGGAGGGAAGGAGGGAGGTGGGGGTAATTGTTCATTTAGAAATATCTATTGAATCCTCTGTCCATTTTCCAGATGAGAAAATGAGGCTCAAAGAAGTTCATTGCCCAGGCAGGATTCGACCCGGGCAGCTTGGCTAGAAGCCGGTCCTCAAACCCACAGGGAGAGGGATGTTGGGGGGGGGGGGGGGGCAGGGAGCTGAATGAAATTCCACCCTGTGACGGGGAGATTTATGACCCAGGCTGCGGTGTGAAGGCACTGGGGTGAGTGCCAGCACTGAGTGCCACCAAGTGACAGTTCCAGGACCTTGCCAGCTCCAGGCAGAGTGGCACCTGCTCCAGGTCCTGCCAGGGGACGCTGGCACCTGTCCTGCCCTGGCCCTGGAGGGAGGGCTGGAAGAGGGCCAATGCCCAAAGGCGTTGGGGAGACCGCATGAGATGCTGTTGTGGGGTCCCCACAACCCCTTCTCTGGAGGCTCTTGGGGGTTGGGCTGCGTCGGGTCTCCCTCTCAGCCCTCTGCCCTCCCTGGGATCACCGGCTTTGGGCCTGAGGCAGCGCCAGCAAATGGGCTGGAGCTTACCTGTCCAGGCTGGGAGAGGAGGGGGCTGAAGTCCTCTCCCTGCTCCCACTCCTCGTTCCCTCTCACCCCAGTACAGTCACTGTGCCCTGGCTCCTTGTCCCCCAAGTCACAGGAGACACCTGAACCACCTTGCCCTTCCCCGGCCCCTCCCTGGGTAAGAAAGCAAAGAACACAGTCCGCGCACAGAGCAGGCACGCAGACATCGGGGCCAAGGCGCAGGAGCAGGGAGCCTCGGGCCGAGAGCCCCAGCTTGGTCCCTGGTCTCATGGGAAGCAGGCTGCTGAGCACCGAGGGTCTAGGCTGGCTGCCCACGGGACTCCCTCCCTCCCAGCCTCCGGGAACCCTCAGAGAGACAGAAGGGCGGTCAGACAGCACAGCAAGAGGCAGACCCCGGGGCCAGGCGGGAGCTCACCGGTGGAGCGCGGACGGTCCGGGGCTGGGACGGGCGCCACGGCGGAGCGGCGGTAGCGGGCCTCCCGGGGCGCCCAGGGGCCCTTTTATCCGCCCGTCGCCTTGGCCCCCAGCCCCCAGCCGGCCACGGCCGAGGCCCCGCAGGCACCGCCCCCGGGCGGGCCTGGAGTGGGCGGGCGCCCCGCCCGGCCGGCTCTTCGCCAGGCGCTCCGGCGGGACAGGACAGGACGGGACTCAGTCCGGGGGCGGGGGAGCCCGCCGGCCCGGGAAGTCCCCGGCCGGGAAGTCGCTGGGGGTCCGATGCGGGCGGGGACAGCTGTTTGGCGGAACCCAGTGGTGCGCGGTGCGGTGGGAGGCACGGGGCGGCTGAGCGTTCCCTGGCAGCCTATGGGTCCTGCGCCTCTCTGCCTAACACAGAGGACAGCGCCCACCCCAGGGTCCTGTTCAGAGCCTCGGTGGGAGCAGGTGCGCGCAGCACAGCGCCCTGGCCGTGGGTGCACCTCCCTTCTGCAGGGTCCGAACCCCCTGGGCGCAGTTACCAGACACCCTGTTCTGGGGGCACAGGTGAGAGCTGGGTTCAAACGCTGTCGCGATAGAGTGGGTGTGTGCCCGATGCAGTAGCAGGTAGGCCTCTGCACTGTCCTAGTCCCCTTAAATTTACAGGATCCGGTAATGGGGTGCCATCCTGTTCTGCCCATTGTGCAGCTGGGAACACCGAGCCCCAGGAGCCGGCCCTGGCTTCCCCAGGTCATACACAATAAAGTGAAAAGCATAAACTCCCTGCAGCCCTCACAGGATTGAGTGAGGTGGTCTCCGCCTGCTGCTGATGGGGGGAGGGGGAGGGATGTGTGCACTGTGTGGGGCAGGAGGCTGTGGAATTAAAAAAAACACACACACAACGGGCTGAGCAAGGAGGGGTCCCAGCCCCAGTCCTGTTACTTGGCCGCAGTTCTGGTCACCCCCAGCGCCCCAGTGACTGCATCTTTGAAAGGGGCGGAGGATGCCAGGCCCCCACTGGTCTTGCCTGGTTTCCCTCTCGGCTCCCACCTTGCCAGAGAGTCCTTCCAAAAGGCTCATTCATTCTGTAAACCTTTATTGATTTTCTTCTTGCGCTAGACGCTGGGAGGGGCCTGCCCAGTCTGGTGGGGGAGGCAGATAGACCAACAAACACTGCCAAGGCACGGAGTGATAAGGGCCGGATGGCAAGGTGGACTTTTGTGGTTCCTGACCCTGCTGCCGGGGGCCACCCCTGGCCACTCATGTCTGAGATGCCCCCCCAGTGCCCCCGCCCCGCCCCAGCTGGGCCCAAAACATTCCCAGTGATGAATCAGCAGGAAAGAATGCTCGGAGCCCTGGGTCAGTGGCGGCAGCAGCAGCCCGGGTCCTCCCCGAGGGACAATGAGGCAGCTGTGGCCTGGGGTGCCAGGTATGCCCGGGCCCCCTCCCCTGCCCGGCCACCTCTCATGCTGAGCCAGGAGCAACAGGGAGGGCTGGGAAACATGGGCTCGGCCTCCTGGGCCAGAGCTAAAAATACCCTGAACCCAGGAGCCGGCATCCGGGAGAGCCCAGAGAATGAATGGATGTTGCTGGGAACTCCTTTGGCAGGCAGTTCCCTGGACAGAGGCTGGGGCTGGGGGTGGGCAGGGGCGGGGGGCGGCTGTCCTTGGGGGTTGCTGTGAGCTCCCCTCCTGGAGAAGTGAGGGGCTTGGGTGCCAGGTCCTGCCCCGTGGCCTCCTAGTGGTGGGCTTTCTTCAGCGCCATCACCATCTGCTCATCCTGAAATGCTGCTGCCGTGGGTCGCCTGGGACCCTCCAGTTCAGCTCCATCTGCTTGGGCTTCACCGGGTGGGCGCTGCAAGCCTCACTGCGTTGGGGGCGGGGGCGCACCACACAGGTGCATGGAGACAATCGGCCTCGGCTCCCACAAGTGCGTTGCCTTTCTCCCCTCTTTCAGCTCCCAGGTCTTCCCGTAGGTCCTGGCGCAGGGCACGTGCTCGGTCAGTGCTCCTGGATGGGATCAGTGGGTTGGTGTGCGCGGGCACCCTGGGCTGGTCAGGCCCCGGGGGAGGGGCAGATGAGCCCCTTGTGATCCTGTCCTGTCTTGAGGAACTGGCTGAGAGGTGGGGGAGAGACCCACAAGCAACCAGCAGGCGAGGCGTGGCCGTGCCGCGGGTGTGGAGCAGCCGCTCTGTGTGTCAGCTCATTTCACCATCTCAGAACCCTGTGGGCAGCATTGTGACCACCTGCCCTTTGCAGACAAGGAGCACAGAGGGGTTAGGTGATTTGGCCAGTCACACAGCAATTCTGTCGTGTTGAACTGGAGCAGAAGTGCAGGACTGTGAGGCTATGGAGGGCAGATCCCGAGGGTACAAGGCCTCACAGCAGTGCCTTGAAGGAGGGCCCTGATTCTGGGGTTCGGGGGAGAAAGTGGTATGGCTGGCGCTTGAGCTTTAGCAGTGGAAGCTGTGGAACGCTGCCCCACCACGTCAGGACCTGTCACAACCACCCACATCCCTCGGCTAGTCCTCAGGGACCCAGGCTACGCGCCCCCACCCACCCAGCCCCTGGGAGAGAGAGTAGCCCGTTGACTACCCCCCCACGGGGTGCTCCTCAGTGCCCCCTCCCCACCCAGAGTAGGGTCTCCTGCGGCAGTGTCGGCAGGTGAGCTGGAGGAGCAGCCAGGGCCTCCGGCCTTGGCACACTCGGCCTCCCCAGCAGCCTCCACGACTCTGTGCTCGCCTGCCTCCCTAGAGACCCACTACCAAAGAGTTTGTCCAGGTTGGGCGTTGAGGACTTGCGTTCCAGTTCTGGCTCTGAACTGTGTAACCGCAGGCCCATTGTCTTGCTGAGCCCAGGGCACTGATTCCTTCCTGCGTCTGTGTGTCCCGCCTTCACATCCCACCCCCCTGACAGCCGGTGCCACGCACCTGCGCTGTGGGCACAGCCTCCGAACTCCTCCTCTTTCTCCCCCCACACCTCGCTGCCCCTGGCTTCATTAGTCCCTGTAAAGACTGGTCTTCCTGAAGAGTCGTGCCCTAGCTCAAGAACCTTCAGTGGCTCCTGCTTGCCTCCAGGATACACGCAGAACTCATCTGTGCCTCGTGTGGCCTCACTCAGGCCCCCAGCTCAGCATTCTTCCATGAAAACGTGCACAAATGCTCTCGAGGCAGAAGATGCTGGACGAGTCGCAGGGCTGAACCAGACATGGTCTTAGGAGCTCCCCGGCCAGTGGGCGAGATGACTCAAGGACACGCAGCGGTGATGAAAAACAGACTGCGAGCGGGAGGAGGAGTGGGGGATGGGGGAGAACAAAACCTTTTGGCAAAGGATGAGCTTTTTCTTGGCTGAGACTGCTTGAACAGGTGCAGGGCTTTTGTTGAGAGGGGGCTGGGAGCAGGAGGGCTGGGAGAGGCTGTGGAGGGGAGGGGAGTGTGGAGAGAGGGTCCAGCGAGGCTGCAGAGGCCACCCTGGGGGAGGGGAGGGCCAGAGCACCTGGAGAAAGGAGAGGAAATCTGGGGAAAGCACACAGCTGGTTAAGCAGGAATGCTAGGAAGTTATTTTTAATTTTTTTTTTTTTGAAAGGCAGAAAGTGAAAGAACGGGAGACCAACAGACAAAGCGAGATATCCCATCTGCTGATTCATTCTCCAAACGCCTGCCAAAGCTGAGACTGGGCCAGACTGAGGCCAGAAGCGTGGAATTCCATTCGGGTCGATCACATGGGTGGCAGAGACCCATGCACTTGAGCCGTCTTCTGTCGCCCCCAGCGTGTGCGCTAGCAGGAAGCTGGAGCAGAAGCGGCGCGTAGCCGGGACTGGAGGCCGGCACTCCAGTGTGGGGCGCGGGCATCCCCCACAGCAGCTTAACCACTGTGCCACACTCCTGCACCCCGGAGTGTTGGGAAGCTTTGCTTTGTGCTATACAGTGTCACTTGCTCCCCCTCTTCCTCGGGGAAACTTTTGAAAATCTGCGGTGGTTACCCCCACATTTACAGAGCCCGAGAGGAGTCAAAGAGCCTCACACCATGTGTCCAGGTATTCAGGAGTCAAACTAACATGAAGTGGAGGAAAGCAAACTGGGCCCGCCCCTTTCACAGTGTACCTGAGGGAAGACCCCCGGTCAGCTGCCTTGAGAACTTGCCTCTCCTGGGAGGTCTGTGCGTGCAGAACACGTTATTGCAGGCACGTCTGCCCTTGCCCAGACCCAATGAGGTCCATCTCCCCCCCACCACCACCTTTCTCCCACCGTCTGCTCCATCTCACAAGCAGGGAGCCTTGGCTGTGACGGAAGCGTGCAGCACGCGGAGCTCAGCGCCGGCCTCCCCCAGGGCTGCCCCGCGGCAGCCGGTACCTAGGGTGCAGGCTGTGCTCGGGGTGGAGGCTGAGCATTGGAGAGTCAAGGAGGAGGGAGAGGGGCTCAAGCCCCCTCACTTCGGCCTCCCCTCTAGGCTGCCATGCCCTGCGCACTCACGGGGGTCTGGGCTTGCCATCTGATCGGACGCCAACAGCTCGCTCAGCGCCATCTCTTCCCCGGCGCCTTCTTCCTGCCGCCTCACCCACACCATTCTGCACCCTTCTGTGTCGCATTTCACTGCCGCTTGACCAGGGAAGGACGAGGGCTGTTGTGGTGGGTCACCATCCTCATCGCCTTCACGCCCTTCCTCTGCCAGACCCCTCCAGACCCCGTTCTCCTCCCACCTCTCCTCAACGCCCCTCCAACTCCTCTTGAGTTCCCTTCAGAGATCTCTCCCGCCCCATTCTCCCTCTTCCCGTGCTGAGCTGGGGGTAGGATGTCGGGCCAACTTCTGGATTTTCGCAGAATCTTTCTGCATGACAGACGTGTCCACATCTATTCGCGGCCACTGTGAACAGCAGCCTGAAGTCGGAGACCCTCGCAGCCAGCAGGTGCCACTGACACTCCTGTCTGGGCGGGCGGGGGGCGGGACCCCGAGCTGCCCCAGGTGCCCCCTCCTTCCCTGTAGAGTTGGTCCTGCCTCTCAGGGTTCTCAGTGGACCGGGAGTTGTAGGACCACTCCAGAGACAGCTGTGCAAAGAAGAGTTAAATAGCTGCAAGGCTGTTGATTTGTGAAAAAGGCAGCTACTGAGAGAGGACGAGAAGAGCTTCACTTCCTGGCCATTGACTGGAGTCCACGCTTCTTAGGACAGGATGACCTCGAAGGTGTTGACCGGAGTATCCCGAAAGAAATGTACCTGAGTGACGTCTCCTTTTAGCATCGAGCGCTCGTAAACAAGGTGGCTGAGGAGGAGTTCCATGGAGCTATCCGCAGAAACCCGGCTTCGGAGGGGAAGCGGCTTCCACGCTTCATGAGTGAGCACAAGCGTGTGCCCACCAGCACCTGATCATGTCGCTGCGGTGGAGGGCTGTGACGCGAGCCTGGTGGCGAGGGTCTGTAACTCAGATCTCACGGGTGAAGGTGCCTCGTTCAGGTTGGGGTGTTGTCCTATACCAAATGCTGGGCATGGATCCGTCGGATTTGTAAAGAGAGCACTCTGCTAGGCACTGTGGCCACACAAAAGAGCAAGACCCAGTTCCTATCCTCAGCCGCGGGCATTTAAGTCATGAATTATGTCGTTATGTGAATGAGTTGCATAGATGAGGTCATTCATGTGCTTATTCATTCATTATTTACCAAGCACTGATTATTAATGTAGGCACTTTGAGGGTCTTGAAGAGAAAACCAAAGCCAAGTTTCCCAGGTTCCCGGGTACTCCCGGCTCACCCTGAGCAGGTTCCTGTCTCACGTATCCAGGTGGCACCCCCAGCACCATGCCCAACCCCCCCCCCCCATCAAGCTCTGGTTCAACTTGATTGCAGGAGCTTGCGTCCAGGAGTTTGTAGGGCACAGGCAACACGTCCTCCAAAACAGCCTGCGGAACCTTCCAGAATCTCGTGCCTGCCCTCCCCCACCGCACATGTGCGTTAGCTGCGAAGCTTCGAGAAAAATCTCTCCCAACCTTGGTGGCTGGTGTCCACTGCAAAAAAAAATGCTGAGGGCCAGGCCGGAGGGACTAGTTCTTTTATTATTATTATTTGTAAAGATTTATTTACTTATTTGAAAGCAAGAACAATACAGAGAGAGGGAGAGATTGGTTCACGCTCCAGTTGGCCGCAGCAGCCAAGGCTTGGCCAGGCCAAAGCCAGGAACTCAACCCCAGGCTCACACACGGGGGGCAAGAACTCAAGTACTTGAGTCTTCATTTTCTGTGTCCCAGGCACATTAGCAAGGAACTGGCTCAGAAGCAGAGCAGCTGGGACCCAAACCAGTGCACTGGGGGGGGGGGGGGGGGAGGTGCTGGCGCTGCAGGTGGCAACTTCACCTACTCGGCCTTAAGTCCGGCCCCAGGGACTAGCTCTTTTTTCTTTTTCTTTTTTGTTTGTTTTGTTTCTCTCCTCTCCTCTCCGCTCCTCTCTCTCCTCTCCTCTCCTCTCCTCTCCTCTCCTCTCCTCTCCTCTCCTCTCCTCTCCTCTCCTCTCCTCTCCTCTCCTCTCTTCTTTCCTTTTCTTCTTTTTCTTTTAGGGGCTGGCCCTTGATGCTTCTAAAGCTGGCACCCCCGAGGCACAGAACGGTGCTGCCTTCCCTCAGGAGGGGAGAATGGCTCCCGCTGTGCTGTGGTCGAGCACCTGCACCCTGTTGCATCCCACTGACCATGGCCTCTCTTCTCCACACCACGCTGTGTTGATGGCCATAGCTGGCTGGCACATCTGACCTCAGGCAGCGTGAATCCTCCGACTTGGTTCATTTTCAAAATTGCTCTGGTTGGCCTGGTTCCTTTGCCCTTTTGTGTGCATGTTAGAATCAGCTTGTTAATTTATACCAAAAAAGCTTGTTAGAATTTTAATTGGGATTGCACTGAATTTGTAAATCAGTTTGAAGAGTGATGACATTTTAAAATTGGATCGTCTCATCTGTGAACAAAGTATAGTTGTGATCTTATTTCAGTCTTTTTGATTGCTTTAATGTGTGATTTGCAGTTTTCAGCATAAAGACTCACACACGACAGAGTTTTCTTGTATTTCTGCCTAAGTATTCTATAGTTTGGTAATATTTTACATGGCACTTAAATTTTTTTAAAAGATTTATTTATTTATTTGAAAGTCAGAGTTTCACAGAGAGAGGAGAGGCAGAAGCAGAGACAGAGAGAGGTCTTCCATCTGCTGGTTCACTCCCCAGTTGGCTGCAACAGCCGGAGCTGTGCCAACCCAAAGCCAGGAGCAGGAGCTAGGAGCTTCCTCCAGGTCTCCCATGTGGGTGCAGGGGCCCAAGGACTCAGGCCATCTTCTACTGCTTTCCCAGGTCATAGCAGAGAGCTGGATTGGAAGTGGAGCAGCCGGGACTAGAACCGGCGCCCATCTGGGATGCTGGTGCTTCAGGCAAAGGCATTAACCCACTACACCACAGTGCTGGCCATGGTACTTAAAATTTTAAAAAAACTTTCTAATCGGTCATTGTTAGTTTATAAAAAGAGATTCAGTTTCTGCATTCAGACCAGCATCCCCTGAGATTGGTAAACTCACTTCTAGTGGCTTGCACGGTGAGTGTGGCGGTTCTAGCTCATGTTTCCAACCTGGATGTCTTTCCTTTCTTTTTCTTACACTTGCTGGGACCTCAGTGTGAGGAGGAAGAGAGGGATGAAAGTGAACACCTGGCCTTGTTCTCAGTCTCAGGGGAGAATCATTCAATCCTCCAACATCAGACGAGATGCTACTTGCAGATCCATGTCACCTGAGTAGTTAGATGGACACGTGTCAGGCTATCCAGCATATTCTCTTATCATCGTCTTGCTATCTGTGGGGTCTGTAACTTGTGTCCTCTGCACCATTCCTGATGCTGGTAATTTGGGTCTCCTCTCCTGCATTCCCGCCTCCTCCCTGTCATATCCATCTTGGTGCAGGAGTGTCAGTTTTATTGATCTTTTCAAAGAATCAGCTTTCCATTTGACTGTTTTTCTGTTCTCGATCTCCCTGATTTATGTTCTTATCCTTATTATTTCCTTCTTCTGCCTAGTGTCTATCTTGTTGCTTCCCTAGGTTCCTGGGGTATGAAATTCGATGACTGCCTCTCCTCTTTTCTAACCTAGCCTTTGGCTTGAGAGGGCTGCCCTTTGTTGGGGCATTGTTTTGTTCTACACCTGTTGCTGCTGCCAGGTTGCCGGCTGCTTCAGCCACCAGTCTGGGACCTGTAAGGGGAAGGCAACCCAGGCAGCACACTGCCGTGTCATTCCCGGAGTCCCTTGGTTTGCCTTCTTGCCAGGGTCCCCTGAGGCTTTCTCTGTACTTGAACTCCCACTTGAGTGGAATAGAAAAAAGTACTCCTGTCCTCCTGGAAGCGGAAGCCCGTTTCTCCTCTTTTTTATTCTGAAGAATTTGCGTAGGTTTGGTATTAGTTCTTTCTTAATGTTTGGTAGAATTTTCCAGTGCCCCCAATCTGGCTGAGCCTGAGGTTTTCGTTTTGGGGGTATTTTTAATATTCTAGAACTATTTGGTTTTTCTATGAATCATGGAGTTAGTTTGGTGGTTGGTGATGTTCAAGGAATCAGTCACCTAAGTGGTCAAATTAATAGGCATAAGTACCTGTCTTTCTTTTTTCCTTTAAAAAAAGATTTATTTTATTTATTTGAAAGATAGAGTTACAGAGAGAGGTTGAGATGTATAGAGAGAGGTAGGTCTTCCATCCACTGGTTCACTCCCCAGATGGCCGCAATGGCTGGAGCTGTGCCAATCCGAAGTCAGGAGCCAGGAGCTTCTTCTGGGTCTCCCACGTGGGTGCAGGGGCCCAAGGACTTGGGCCATCTTCTACTGCTATCCCAGGCCATGGCAGAGAGCTGGATTGGAAGTGGAGCAGCCGGGACTAGAACCAGCACCCAGATGGGATGCTGGCGCTTCAGGCCAGGGCATTACCCTGCTGCACCACAGCGGCAGCCCCAAGTACCTGTCTTCAATAGTCCACCATTTTATCCTCACATCCTAGGGTCTGCAGCTGTCAGGCTGTGTGAATCAGTAAATGAGCCACTCCAAGTCCCACCTGAGCCTGTGCCTGGAACCAGGCTGAGACAAGGACTAGGGTGCAAGCTGTTCACTTGGGGAGTCTTCCCGGAGAACAGAAGGACTGAGAGGAACGAGGCAGCCAAGAGGGGGAGCCAGCAGAGGCGGTCTGCCTGAGCTGGCTGCCGTGCATGCCATGGCCCTCCTTGGAAAGGTGACCTAAGAATTCCCCCACGGGGGCTGGCGCTGTGGGTAGCGGGTAAATTTCAGCCGCTGCCTGCACTCCTGGCTCCTAGATTTGAATTGGCGCAGCTCTGGCTGTTGCGGCTATCTGGGGAGTGAACCAGTGGATGGATGGAAGACCTCTCTCTCTCTGCCTCTGCCTCTCTGTAACTCTGCTTTTCAAATAAATAAATATTAAAAAAAAAAGAATTCCCCCACGAATGGGGGAGGCGTAGGTACTTGTTGACCCCCCTCTTCCTCCATTTGGGTCCTCTACTGTGGAGGGTTGCTTCTGGGGCGTCATCCCAGGGCACATGGCTAGGAGCACAAGAAGCAGGTGCTACGTGTGCACGCAGTGCGTGTGCAATCCAGACACACTGCAGCCGTACCCACAGTCTGTGAGCCTCAGCGCGTTTCCATCTCGTGGCATCACCGACCTTGGGTCTAGTGCCTCCTAACCCCAACCCTAACCCCATTCACTGGTCTCTTAGTTGAACAGGTTTCCTCTGTGTCAGCTCTCTCCCGAGAGAAGAAGCCTGTTTCTCTGGGGTGCTGATGCTTTGATTGTCTTGCATCAGGGGTAGGAATCGGGGGAGGAGGTAGGCAGGGGCTCATTCTATTCCCTATACCACTGTCCCAGTGGACTGAAGAGTGGGCTCAAAGGAGGTGTTTCCAGTCCTAACTCCTGGCACCCGTGCAGGGCACTTTATGTGGGAAAAGCATCCTTGCAGACACAGGTAAGGATCTTGAATTGAGTTCATTTTTTTTTTTTTTTTTGAGTAGGACCTCAACCCAATGACTAGTGTCTTTAGAAGAAAAAGGAGCAAGAGAGGCACAGAAAAAAAAAAGAGGGAGGAAGAGAGAGAGAGAGAGAGAGATTTGAGATACTGACATGGGGAGAAGGCCAGGTGGGAATGGAACCGAGATCGGAGTGACATTGCCACCACACAGAGACCTCCGGGAGCCACCAGAAGCTGGGCGTGGTGAGGAAGCACCCCCCAATCGCCAGCCGCCAGCCGGCCATCACAGGGAGCCAGGCCCTGCCGACTCTTTGATGTGGGCCCTTTGACCTCCAGACGGGGAGAGAATCAATTTCTGTTGTTTCCAGCCAACAAGTTTGTAGCGATTTGTTGCAGCCAACTGGGGAGACACCTGGGGAGATAGGAGCTGGAGCTTCCACTTGAGGACACTGTGCCTTGAACAAGGAGCAGCTGCCTCTTTGTGGGGTGACCTCTGCTTGTTGGGGAGCAGCCACTCCCGTGGGCGGCCCTCTGCTGGCCTCATAAACCTCCCCGAGAGGCTGCCTGAGCTCCTCATTTCTTCTCAATGTTGTCTCAGTCTGCGTGGTGCCTCCCTGGCTTGGCCGGCGGAAAACGGAGGGCGCAGCCCTGTTACCCATCGTCCCACGGATCAGTCCGCTCGTGTTGCTTACAAACAAGACACCGACTTGGGCTACTGGAAACAGAAGAGGGCTTTGTGGGGTGGAAATAGGCAAAGCTGGATGGCCCAGTCGGCTAAAAGGCAGGCTCCCGGAACTCAGGGGCCGGCAGCGGCTTCAGGTCTCTGCTGTGCATTAGCCTGGGGTCACCTCAGGATTAAATGGCCAAGCAGAGGAGGCCTGACTGGGCCTGACCCCACCATGTGCTGGGCCTTGCTCTGGGCCCAGGGGACAGCAGGTGGAAGGGGATGCTTCAACAGTCCACTCAAGACCTCGCGGCCGGGGTGGATGGGTATATTGTAAGTGCCGAGAGGGGAGAAAGACATGGGACAGCCGAGAGCCTGCTGCCCAGGCTGGCGGGAGCCTCGCTTCGCTGCACGTCCTCTTGCCCCGCTCCGGCTCCCGGCCTCTCCTCTCTGGTCCTTGGAAGGGGGAGGGGCCGCAGATCACGGGTCTTCAGCTTGAGAGGATGCCTCTCGTCCACGATGAGCGATAATTAGACCCTGATCATTCCAGTTAAGCGCTTCACTTAATCAATGGCAATTGCCCATGCTGTCTCCTGCTATTGATTACGGAGTCCCGTGCTCTAGAAATCTTAAAACGCCCTCCTGGGACGCTGCCACGGGCCCTGCGGCTCTCACAGGCGCGGGACGCCCGGTGCTGAAGCGGCCCCTCCCCCTGCGGCTGCGGAGGTCCTTTCTCATCAGGATTGTTTCTGAAGATGGCACAGGGCAGCAGCTCCCTCTGCGGCTAATCCGAGTCTAAGTGGGAAGGAGCGGCTCAGTTAATGGGGCGTGCACGCTTCCCAGGTGGCAAGGACGAGCTTGACTGATTCAGGGGCCCTCTCAGAGGAGCCGCGGGATGTGGTGGCCTAGAGACGCAGTGAACGCTCCTGAGGATCCTAATGGCGGCCAGCTGACCCCCTCCACCTAACCACGACGGGCAGCAGGTGCTCAGGCCTGGCCCGGGCCGAGGAGGCAGCAGGGCCCCAGCCCGGGCTCTCAGATTGAGCAGCAGGCGCCCTGGGCCTCTGCCTTTGCCAAGTTTCCAGGTGATCCTGGCGCACTGTGGAGGCTGAGTCACTGAGTTAGAGCCGGGGTGGGCTGTGGGGGGGGGGTTCGTGGTGCCCCCTGAAGTTGTCTTTCTGCTTCTGTAGGGAGAGGGGTCCATCATTTTCATCAGATTTTCCAAGGGCCCCATGAGTCCCCATGAGACACCCCACCCTGCACCCAAACTAGGGCAGGGGGAGGTTTGAACGTCAGTGGTTCCGAGGCCAGGGGCCCCTTGAAGCACCCTGTCATCCCGCCTGCATCGTCCTGCACCACCAGCTCAGCAGCCAGGCACAGCTGCAAGTCCTGCTGGGAAGCTGGCGGGGGGCCCCTCCCCCCGCTGCCCCTGCACAGAGAATAGCACAGGGGCGACCAAGGATGTAGCCAGGCTCATCCCATCCCAAACTCTGGTGGCAGGAACCAGTTGCAAGGTCTGTAAGGCAGTGGTTCTCAAAGTGCGATCCCCAGATGGGCCGCTTGAGCATCACCTAGGAACGTGTGGGAAACGCCAGCTCTCAGGGCCCTGCTCCAACATCGTGGGTCAGAAGCCCACGGATGGGAGGCAGGTATTTGGTGATCTTGCCTGTGTGCCTCTGTCGCACATCCAGGTGCCTGAGTTTGAGTCCCGGCTCTTCTTCCGATTCCAGCTTCCTGCTCACGTGCACCCAGGGAGGCAGCAGGGCAGGTCAAGCAGTTGGCTTGCTACCACCCACGTGGGAGACCTATGTTGAGTTCACGGCTCCTGGCTGCAGTATGGCCCAGGCCTGGCTGTAGCCGGCATTTGAAGAGTGAACCGGTGGACGGCAGCTCTGTCTGGCTCTCTCCGTCTCTGTAGGGAAGCCTCGTGATGCTGCCCCTCCCCGTGAGAAAGAGCATCCAATGCCCTGGGAGTGCCTCCAGGGCAAGCATCTTAAGCAGACTCTGATGGGGAGGCGAAGGCAAGCTGAAACCAGCTGCGACTCTGTCTCTGAACTCATAGCCTTATGGAGCCGACTTGTTGTCTACTGTCAGACGCTGCACACCCTGGATGGGCACTGTGCATTCTGACCAACCGGCTGCCCTCAGTCCCTCTGGTAAGTTAAATCCATGTCTCTCCCTATGGGATAGTCCGGGGGTTTCTTTGGAATTCATGAACGTTGTACGTGAGCCCTCTTGGACTTGGGACTCACGGGCGGCTCTCTCTGCCTTGCAAATAAATAATAAATAAATAGTTTTTAGAAATGGGAACTGTGATGGGCCCAGTGGTCCATGTTTTTGTGACCCCCCCCCCCCCGCCCTGCCATGATGTGACCGAGCACCATGGCTACAAGGCACTGGTGTCTCCTTATTGACAGGATTGTTCCAGGTTCACCCAGGGCCTGGTGAGGCTGATCCAGCGCCTGGAAAACCACCCCCAGTGCCCACGACTAGGAGAGGCCGAGCCAAGGCTGAGTTGAGAATGCCCCAGGGAGCCATTGCCTGGGTGAGAGGAAGCATCAAGCTGCCAGGCTCACTTGTAAGACCAGAGCACACAGAGGTGGGGCCGGGCAGGCAGCAGCCTCCGTGCAAAGGGTTCAGAGGTGTCCTCACCTGGGTTGGGGAGGAGGCGGGGCTGGAGACACAGGTTTACGGCTCCCAGGAAGTCTTGAGGGGATGAAGAAGGGATCCGAGTGCTAGACTCGTCTCTGCCGAGGCACCCTGCCCTGGCGCCTCTGATGTCCACAGCACAGGGCCCCACTGGCCTTGAGCTGCTGGACATTCAGTGGGAAGATGAGAGCCACACACAGGGGCAGTGGCGCTGAGCGGGGTGAAGAACCTCACCTGGGCAGGGGACGGCTTTGGGGAGGGCACAGGATGGAGGCAGGCTTGCATGGGGGGACCCTGAGGGCTGTCCTGGAGGAGTGACTGTGCCTGGGGCTGGAAGAGCAGGTGGGTGGCATCCCCAGTAGCCCACCTACCCCTTGTGACTCACTCACACAGAATTCCTGCTGCTTGGGGGAGCCCAAGACTGGCATAAGGCACAGAGCGTGGCGGCCACCTGGGTTGCAAGTTTGCTGGGGAATGATGCAATCAAATGATGGCTTAGCTCGGACTGGAGGTCCAGGGTGTGAAGGGAAGAAGGCACTCATTCAGGTTGGGGCAAGTTAGTGGAGGTGTTAAGTGGCCTGGGGCTGCTTAAAACTTTTTCCCTAAAGCACGGGGTGGGGTGGGGGGGGGGTGGTTGGCAGGCCTACGGCTTCCTCACCGTGAGCAGCCCCGGGGGCTGGCTGCCTCTGTCTCTCAGCCCAGTCCAGTGCTGGGGCCTGGGAAGGACCCTGGACCTGAGTGAGGAGGTGTGGCTCCTAACCAGCCGGGGAGAAGGGAAATGCTAGGCATTCCTCACTAGGGGCGCGGGGACTAACCGGTGCTCCCTGGAAGCCTCCTTGGTGCCCCAGCGGCTGGCCCTCCTGCAGCACAGCAGCCCGAGGTGACCAGGCCGGTGACCACTCCCCCGGAGTGGGGGAGCCCGGCACTTGTCCCGGCTTGAGGGACAGCCCTGCGCCTGAACGCACTCTCCTCTCCGGTGGGGAAGATGCCGGCCTTCTGCCGGGGGGGGGGGGGGGAGCCAGGGGGAGCTGCCCCCCCACCCTCCCTCACTGAGGAACAAAGGTAACAAAGTGGGCATCCTTGAGCAGTTTTCAAAGAGACCCGACTACCCAAATCCCCCACCCCAAATTCATTCTGAATCCTAAGCCGATATGGAAGACTGGCATTAATTAAATATTTAAGTCATGCCCATTAAAGCTAGAATATTACTTTTTGCTCAGATTTATGACCGGCTGTATTTTTTATAGCTGCCCATGTATTGCATATCGGCCGTTGGTCCCCTCGTGTAATAAAGTGGACTGCATATTTATGCTCCTTTTATAGGACTTGGCGCATAAGTTGAGTATTTTAAGTGATTATAGAGACACCCAGTATTTGCTTTTACGACATCGGTGGTTGTATTGGTGACAAATGTGCTGTTGCGTCACCACTGGCCTAGTCCTGTGCCTATGGGGAGTTAGGGGCTGCGCGACAACAGTCCATTTTATTACCCAGCTTTCAGGGAATTTTTTAGGCAAGTGTGAGTCCGTTTGTACATTTCCAAATGGCCAAGGCCAAGTTCAGAAGCACACTTCTGCGGCTTAAAACCCGAGTTTCGGGGTTCCTTGTAGAAGGGGGTGCCGTGAGCGACAAGCTGCGCCGGGCTTTCCGGACCCCCGGGCCCAGGCTCCTCCAGCAGCCGGCAGCGGTGGTCCTGTGCCGTGGTCCTCTACAGGCAACACCGACGCTGCAGTCAGTCTGGCTCACTGATGAAAACTGGGCCAGAACTGGCCTTACGCTACGGCGGCCCCAGCTTCCAGGAAGTCATTTGCTTAGCTTTGACTTTCTGGAGCTGGGGCCGGCACTGGGCACCGCAGTTAGGACGCTGCCTGCCTGGAATGCCTGCGCCCATATCAGAGTGCCCGGTTCAAGCCCGGCTCCTCTTCTGATTCCAGCTCCCTGCTAACGGGAACCCTGAGAGGCAGCAGGGGATACCTCAAGTCCTTGGGTCTCTGCCACCCCTGTGGGAGACCTCGATGGAGTTCCCGGCTCCTGGCTTGGGCCAGTGCCGGCGGTTGTGGGCATCTGGGGAGTGAGCCAGTGCACTGGAGATGTTTCTGTCTCTGTCTCACACTGTCTTTCTGCATTCCAAATAAAATGAAAAACATTTTTGAAATTCCAGAGTGGATAATGTAAATCCTGGTGTTTTGTGTAACAGGGGCTTGGAGTGAGCTCAGCAATCCTCAGTCCTCCGTCTAGCATCCTTCTCTGAAGGTTCAAGACAACAACCAAGCAACAGACAACCAACGCTGCACTTTCCCTGTAAACCCCGTGTACCCTAAGGGCTGCACAGACCAGCCCCACGGCGGGGGAAGGCAGTTACTCCCCACCTCACCGGTGAGGAGAGTGAGGCTGAGAAACTTGACCTTGCTCACCCACGCAGGAAATGGCTCAGCTTCGCATCAAGTCTGCCTGACTCAAGCCCAAGCCGCCAGCCGTCGTCGGCTCTGTGTGGAGGTAGTGATGGGGGTGGGAGGGGGAATGTGGAGGCTCAGGCCCTGGAGACCCAGAGCTAGGAGATGAGGAGTGGCAGAGCCTCACGAGTGGTCTGGAGAGAAAGTTCAGAGACACAAGCACAGATTTGTTGAGCTCCTTTGCGGGAACGGATCTTGTGCTCCGGGTCAGATCTGCTCCCTGGTGCACAGTCTGAGGACAGCTCCCACCTGTGGAAGCCCATCTACCACAAAGCAAAGCAGCTCCACTGGCCAAAGTACTGCTGCCTCTGCACTTCCGGGGGGTACGTGCCCCAGCCCAGCTCAGAGGTGGTGTGCGTGGGTCTCTTATTTGGAACTGTTTCTGATGCCCACCACGAAGCCTGACTGTGTAACCCCTGAAATACCACAAACCGTGGCCTTCTCAGCTCTACAAGAAGTGAGGCCCGTAGAAACCTGTGGCTCAGAGACGCAAAGCCACCTGCCCACCGGCGCTCAGCACCGTCCTGACACTGTTCTCCTGAAGCCCTGCCCATGTTCTTTTCCCCACACTTGTGTCCCGCTGTGTCCGCCCGAAGCTTCCACTTGAGACGCATTCAGCCTTGAGCAGAGCTGGGTTTCAGGGAGAGCCCCCAAGGCCCAGCCCTGAATTCATTCCTGCACTTAAGTTTTGTTTCGGTTCGTTGGGCTCCCACCTCCACCGTGTCAGGGAAGACGACTTTGTTCTCAGACGAAAGTCAAAGAGAAAGGATGTGCAGTGCCGGTGAGAATGCAGGACGGTAAAGCCAGCCTGGAAATGCATTTGCCATACACACGCGCGCGCGCACACACACACACACCATGTGATCCAGCCCTAAAGAAATCACAACTGATGCTCACACAAAAACCTGCACACGAATGTTATCCCTACTGTGGACCCCTACACAGCTGTATGAGAGACAAACTATGGGTCAATCCAGCAGGCATTGCGATCAGCACAAGGAGCCAGTTTAGAAGGCTACAGACTGGACGATTGCACTCCTGGGAAATTCTGGGAACGGCACACCGTGGCTGGCGGAGAATGGATCGGTGGTTGCCAGGGGTTATGGGCGGGGGTGGCAGAGTGTGTTTTCCCGGGGCAGCACGAGCGTTTCGGGGCGAGCGCAATCGTCCTGCGTCCTGACTGTGGTGGTGGCCACGTGATCTGTCCACGTGTGAAAACTCACAGAACTGTACACCAAAAACAAAGCAGGAACGGAAAGAATCCATGTGTCTGCTGGACCGACCTAGCCGTGACGGCACCGGCCACAGGGTGGCTCTGGGCCAGCCCTCAAGGACCTGTCTTTCCGCTCCCCCACACCGGCTCACATGTCCTAGCTGGAGCTCTGGCTCCAGCGTGTGGGGCCCTGGCTGGCAGCACCCTCCCCTCTGGAGTGGCATCCACCCCGCCAGCCCCCCCCCCCAGACCGATGGAAAGTGATGTTGATTGTTCCTTTGAGTCCTCCAGGGATTCCAGTCTCCTCCCCTGGAGGGAAAAGCCTTTGGGGAAAAACCCGCCTGCCTGCACTGGCCCAAGCTAGCCAGGAGCCTGGGGCAGGCCGGCCTGAATACCCGAGGAGTTCACGGGTGACAGCTCTGAGCGGTGACACTGGCGCTGGCCGTTGCCCTTGGCCCTGGCTGGGCTGCAGTCCATTTCTGAGGCCTGGAGCTCTGTGGATAACCCACAGGCCACGGGGTCGACCTAGGAGGCAGGAAGAGGAACGGCCAGGGTGGTGGCTTTAACCGCTTGTGGTTCCAAGAGGGGAGTTCTTGAAGTGGCAGCCAGCGGCACGGGTGACGGGCAGGTCCAGGGCTGCCAACCCCAGCTGCAGTATTTTTCCCCACTTACTCACTGGACTCAAAAACAACCCCACCCACGTGCAGCGACCGGCGCCCTGCATTCTTCACCTTTGGGCTCCCATGCCCAGGAGGAAACCTCAGCCCCGGAGGAAAGTTTCGGCCAAGTTCAAAGGGAAAGGCTTGGGGAATGGAAAGTCCTTTGAAACTCCTTGCTTGGATGGTGGCTGCCTGACCCAGATTTTCTCTTTTCAAAAATATGCTCAGAGCTGAAAGACCCCGGTGTCATGCAGACATGGGCGTGACGGACCCAAAGCATAGCTGGAGCCTCGCTCAGGAAAACCTCAAGCCTGAGTCAGAGCGGACTGCAGAGGCCAGCCCGCAGTGGCACGTTCCTGCGGACACCTGCGGAGAGCCAGCCTTGAGCCACCCAGTGTCGCCAGCAGGGGCTTGTGGGCGGCCAGCTCCTGTCCCAACACGAGGCCCCCTCCTGCCCCCACTTCTGAGACCTGGGAGGTGGCCTCAGCCACGGTGGGGCTTCTCGGTGGGGCTGCCTTCCACAGCCTGACTGTGGGCCCGATGCTGCTGCGGCGCCGGAGCTGGTGAAATGAGCCAAGGCAGCATCCTGCGTGCTCCCCCGGCCCCAGCCCCAGCCCCGGCCCACCTTGCTTGCATCTCTGTGACATGAAAAACAGATCCCAGAGCAACCTCTGGTCTCACCCACACGTGCCCCCGGGCGAGTTCCCTGCACCGTGCGCCCTGTCATTGACTGAGCCTGGCAGGGTTTTGGTCCTGCGAGTGGGGTTTTCGGCAGGCACTGCTGTGAGGAGCCTGGGCTTCACCCCACCCCTGGGCCGCCCAGGGCCCTTGCAGCTTCAAAGCCTCAAAACAAAGCAAACTTTTTAGCTTCCGCTCTGCGCCTGGGGCCTTCCTCATCTCCCCACGTGCTGTGGCCCCTGTGGCTGGCTAAGAGCTCAGGCCCAACGCCCTTGTTCTGTTCCGCTTTGGGGTGCCTGGCCAGCCCTGGCTGGAGGTTCTGCTGGGAGGAGGTGGGGAGAAGGGTGCAGGTCCTCTCTGCTTTTCTTTTTTTCCCTTTTATTGTTTAGCCATTTCCTAGATTAAATTCTGTTAAAATAACCGCGGCGGTTTCGGCTTTTCGGCAGACACCGGCTCATACAGACTCCACGCTGCCGAGCCGACTGCACCAAGGAGCTGTCACTTGCCCTCTGATGTTCCTCAGAGCGGTGGGAGGCTGCCAGCTCACCCAGCTGCCACCCTGTGCTGGGTCATTCCAGCCCAAAGCACAAAACCTTCCCACCTCCGTCCTCTCGTGGGGCCTGCTCAGGAGCAGGGCTCTCGTTTCCCTTTCTTTAGCAGTGGAGGGAGCTGTCGCAGGTCCCTTGAGATCCCTGGAGGTCGGAGCAGCCACGATGGCAGCAGTGAGCTGGCCCGCAGACTCCTCTGCCTCTCCCGGAACAGCTGTGGGACACCCCCGCCCCTGCCCCAGCTCCCTCCCATGTCACACGCCCCCCTGTTATCAGTTATCAGGCCATGATCCCTGGAAGTGGAGGCCCTCAGTGCATTTTGGGAAGAGGAGAGCGCACCATGGGCATCGCTGCAGCCGGGGTGGAGCAGCAGCAGAAGCGTCCCCAGAGACTCCGAGTGGGGAGGGTCCAGGGATCGCTCTCCCCACCCTGCCGCTGTACCAGAGCTGTCGGGCAGCTTGCCTGGGGTCACACAGCCATTACAGACCCGCAGCTGAGGCCAAGTTCTGTCCCGGGAGCGCTCGCAGCTCTTCCCCCAGGCCGTGCTGACGTCACTCTGAGTCTCCGCGGGCAGCTGAGGTCAGCTTCGGTTGCCCAGTGTCCGTCTTTCCTAGATTTCCTGAGAAGTCAGCAGAGTTCTCTGCTTCCCCCGAGACCCTGCCCCTGCAGCCCTCTCCAAGTCTCTGCTTCGGGTCCAGCTCCCCTGACCAGCAAACCCCGAGCGACTAGTCTGGGCTGCTGTGCGATGCAAGCACCGTGTGTCCCAGGAATCATGGCAGCGCGGGGTGTGGGATTCGCTGCCTTCCTCCCCCAAGCACTGCTTTCCTCCCATTGCAGGCTCCTGGGCACCGAGCTGCTGGGGGCCCTGGGCCTGGAGAGCCCAGACACAGCTGCTCTGTTGATCAGCCCTAGTGCTCCCAGGGCGTTTTCCCCAGCAAGCTAGTCAGTGCCAGCGAGAGGGAAGGCAGCGCTTCCCTTCGAGCAGCGAAAGCGGCAGCCGTTCTGAGAAATCACTTCTAAAGCGTCGCCCCCTGCACTTTGCAAGGGAACCAAAACCCACTCTGCAGGGGAGGCCTGTTTGCCCAGTGCTGGGTTCTCAAGGCTGATCATCAGAATACCTGGGCAGCTGTCTAACACTCGGCTCCTGCCCTCCACACCACCTTTGAATTTTCCAGAGTCCTTGGGGCTGGGGGGGAGGGACACTCTAGGATCTATGTACTTTAGAGCTGCCCAAATGGTTCTGATGTTCTGCCAGGTCGCGGAGCGCTGCCGACAGCTCACAGGGGAGGCCTCGAGGCTGTCAGCACATCTTGGAAGACAAGGCTGCAGGGAAGCAACCAAAAATGCAGGGGAAGTGAGGTCATGCAGAGGGACCCTCGAGGCTGAGCATTTGTCCAATCACAGGCTGTGTGGGGTGGATGCTGGCTCAGCGCTCGCTGCACGATAGCCCTGCCTGGTCAGGAGCGTCTCCTCCTGATCAAGCTGCCTCTGGAGCACAGCCGAGGGGCGGGGAGACCTCGTCGCCCTGACAACCTCCGCCCGGACACCTCGTGGCTCTGGGACCACAAAGCTCTGCGGGCTTCTGTGTGGACACAGCAGTGGCAGTGTCTCCTGCCACGGCCGCAGGCAGGCAGAGCTACTGAATGGCATGGGAGGTACCACGTGGGTGAGGACCATTAGCTTTTTATTCAGCACGAGACTGATGACAGGAAAAACATATTTTTTAATTTTTATTTTTATTAAAAATTATTTTATTTTATTATTTTTATTTATTTATTTGAAAGGCAGTTAGAGAGAGAGAGAGAGAGAGAGAGAGAGAGAGAGAGATCCTCCATCCATTGGTTCACTTCCCAGGTAACTGCAGCAGCCAGGGCTGGGATGATCTGCACTCAGGAACCAGGAGCCTCCTCCAGGTCTCCCACATGGGTGCAGGGACCCAAGGACTTCTGCTGCTTTCCCAGGTGTATCAGCAGGGAGCTAGATTGGAATTGGAGCAGCCAGGATGCCAGCCAGTGCTACACCCTGCTACAACCTGCTACACCACAGCACTGGCACCAGAAAACCACAAAGGACTTTCACCTCCATCACTTCTAAAGTCTTATCTATCTATCTATCCATCCATCCGTCCATATATTCATCTATCTATCCATCCATATTTCATCCATTGAAAAATCCATCCACTCATCATCAATCTATCCATCCATCATCTACATTTCTCTATGTATTTATCTATCAATCATTAATCCATCTATTTGGATCCATCATCTGTATCTATAAATTTATCTATCCACCTATTTGTATCAATCATCTATCTATTACAAACAATGTAGGAACTCCTATGCATCAACCAGCATTTGCCAGTGGTCTGTGTTGGAAGTTCAAGTCGGATCTGTGCTCTTCCTGTCTTCTCTAGGTCTGGCTCGCCCTGTCCTGCCAGAGAAGTGACTTCCCATCTGGCCTAAGTGCATCAGGAGTGGTTCCGAACAGGCCCAGTCAGACTTTTTTCCCAATAAGTGGGTTTGAGACTGAGAAAATGGAGCTGGTCTGGTCAGGTGTCTATTCTAGATGCATGACATGGAGGGCACAGTCTGCTGAGGGGGTGAAGAACACAGACAGCTACCCAGAGAGGAGCAAGGAGATGCCACAGAGCAGCAGGGCTGGGAAGCAGGGACGGGTCCTGGCGGCCTCGCAGCTCTGGTTCACAGCGCTGCTGGGCTGTGCTGCTCTGCTTCTCCTGGCTTCCGTGAAACCCCACCGCTCTGGTAATGCAACCTCCATTTTTCAAATGTGAGTCAACGCTCATTTCCTGTTATTTGCACCCATTGTAACCTAACTCGTGACATGCATGGACTGGCATGTCACAAAGCAGCCCAGGCACGGCATTAAGGCTGATACAGATGCCAACGTTAGGCCTTTGTCTCTAGTACCTACTACAGGCCAGACACAACACAGTTGTTTTATATTCACTAACTTTAAAGATCCTTATAGCAACCCTGAAGGCCAAGTGGGACTACATCATCCCACAGGAAAAGATGCAGCAGCTCTGGAAGAGAGAACTTAATTCGCATAAGGAGGGGGTAGAACAGATGCAAACCCCAGTCAGTGTGACTTGAATCTGGGCCCTCCTTCAACGACACCTTGATGCTGGTCCGTGCAGTGTTAAGACTGAAGAGGATGCAGTCTGACAGCCTGTTGTATTCGGTGTAGCTGATTTCTGGAGAGAGGATCATAGAGGCAGCAGGCCCCAGTCAAAGCCAGAGGGTCCACTGGGCCCGCACGATTTCAAGTCCAGGCCGTCCAGTACCCTGGAGAGCTCCCAAGGAGTGCTACAGACTGAGCCTGCTGGATCAGGAGTGCTACAGACTGAGCCTGCTGGATCCCCAGAGCCCAGACAGGCCTACCCGCAGCTCAGGTCCTACCAGCAACCTCGGGATCCTGAAGGCTGTTCACTGCCACTCACAGGCAGGGCCCACCCCTGGGATCCTGGGGATTATCCCGGATTACCTTCCACACCCCCACTCCCACCCGACTCCACTGCAGGTTTCCCTCTGCATCAGCTTTGGGAGGCCCATGTCTCTCTAGCCGAACAGCTGGAAAACTTTCCCACTCTTTCATTTTTCTTTTTTTAAAGGTTTATTTACTTATTTGAAAGTCAGAGTTACAGAGAGGCAGAGGCAGAGAGAAAGAGAGAGAGGTCTTTCATCCGCTGGTTCACTCCCCAGACAATCACAATGGCTGGAGCTGCCCAACCAAAGCCAGGAGCCAGGAGCTTCTTCTGGGTCTTCCACGCGGGTGCAGGGGCCCAAGGACTTGGGTCATCTTCTACTGCTTTTCCAGGCCATAGCAGAGAGCTGGATAGGAAGTGGAACAGCCAGGACTTGAACCGGAGCCCATATGGGATGCCGGCCCTGCAGATGGCGACTTTACCCACTATGCCACAGCGCTGGCCCCCCTACCCACTCTTTCAAGCTAGCCCGCCTCTTCCTAGGTGAGTGCTGGCAAATGCCACGTGTTCATCACGCCAGGCCTCCTTTGGCGCTGTAAGACCAAGCTGGCTGCTTTGCATAATAAAAGGTTAAAATTATGAGCCGCGCAGGGACTAAATAAAGCTTGGTCATTCAGGCTTGAAATCTGTCACTGAGCATCCCTGCACTCGCCTTGCACGTGCACGCCTCCGCCACGTGCGTGCCCTCCACGGCGGCTGCTTATTTGAATCCACGTTTCCCCAGAACAGATGTGAAGAATTTCCTGGCCTCTCTGCATCGCCCAGGAGCCACACGGTTTGCGTGACCACAGCTATCCAGGGTTTCCTTTGACCCTGCAAATGGAGCCTCCCCTTGGCATTTCAGTTGGCTCTTAGTGGGCAGCACCGGCCGTCCCGGCTTCCTTAATCAGTTCTTCATGGCTGCCTCTGCCGTGACGTTAATGAAGTCGTTCTGAATATCACTGGGCAGACAATGAGCCCAGAGGCAGGGCCCAGGGTGAAGACCCAGATGGAGGCAGGGGCGGGAGGCCCAGGGCAGTCTGGGCCCAGCTGTCTCCCTGGCTCGGAAAGGAAGGCGAGAGATGAGTCCTAACCCCTGGGGCCTGAGTTTTCTCCCTCCACTGGGAGAGATTTGGGTGGCTCTGCCCCGTCTGTGGGGATGAGACTCGGGAGCTTGTCCTTTCAGAGAAGTCAGCGAGGGTTTTCGTCTCTGAGCATAGCAAGGCCCCGAAGGCCGAGTCTCAGTGCTTCGTGGGTGCATTTGTCTTCATGTCCCTCCCCATTGCTCTCCCCACAGACCCCCGGCTGTCCGTCCTCATCACCCCCTGCACTGCCAGGAGCAGCTCCCAGCCTCCTGCCCCGCTCTCTTCTGATAGATGCTGGCCTAGACTCCTAGCTGTGCCATGGGGAAGGCAGGCAGGCCCCCCAGGGACCCAGCTCAGGGCTCCGTCTGTCTGCCCCAAGTTCCCGGCTCACCACAGCTCTTCAGGGGAGCAGACGGGAGGATGAACGTCTTACCTGGGCCGCTCTGGAGGGATCTGAGACCAGAGACAGAAACTGCTCTCGGGCCAGGACACCCACCCGGCTGTGGGCACAAGACGGAGGCCCCATCCGCATCTAAACATCGGGGATTTATAGATGAACTGTGGCAGGTGCCTGGTAGCAGTGAAACCACAGTAATGCAGCGCTTTCTCAACAAGTGGAGGGCGTGTGTGGTGCAAGGGCCCCTTGTCCCGTTTCTCACGAGGATGCCGGATGGGCTCTGCATGCGTGTCGAGGGACCTTATTCCATCACACATGGAGTGACTCTCATTCTACCTGGCCTCGGGAATGTGGAGCTCATGGTTTCCCAAACGTCCGTTCAGGGTAGGAAGTGTGGAGCCCACAGCCAGCAGCCCGCTGGGGCCTCGGTGCATGGCCTGTAGGGGCGTCTGCCAAGCCCATCGGCCTTACCTCCCGGGGCGATAGGAGGTGCAGGCTGAGAATGACGCATGCGAGCTTTGGGCTCTGCAAACTGGAGTTGTTTAAAGAATCTGACCTCATAATATACACAGGGCGGGAGCAGGGCCCACATCCCACCCCAGCCCTGCAAACAGCAGTTCCGCTTCCTCCTTCTAGACATTCCAGAGGCGCTGGAAGAACAGTCTGCTCTTCACTAGGGCCTTTCAGCCGCTGTGGCCCTGCCTGGCCCCTCTGGCGCTTCCCGTAAGAAAACAAGCAGGGAGGCGATGTGGGCAGTGAGCAGGCCCTGGGCCGGCTGCAGCTGTGAGGGGCGCTGGCCGAGCCAGGTGTGTAGCTGTTTACTTCCCGCCGAGCAGCCGGCTAGCGGGCCCCCCAGGGGGGTCACCGGGAGTCCAGGGCTGTGGCTTTGCCTCACTATGGACTCAAAGAGTGCCATCCCCTGGGCCTCGGTTCCCCAGCAGATCCATGAGAGGTTGGGAGGGGTGGGCTCTGAGGTCCCTGCCAGCTCTGATCAGTTGGTTCAGGGAAGCTCTCCATGGGTGCCAGGCAAGGGGGAGGCTCAAACCTGAGTTTGTGTTCACCCGGCCGCCCCCAGGCAGCTTGCTTGGAAGAAAACACGTTCCTCTCCCGTGTGGGAGCTGAGCCTGCCCTAGCTCAGCTCAGTGGTGCCAGCTCCCGGACAGCTGGTCTCCCAGCTGGAGCGCGCAAAGGTGCCAGTGCAGCAGAGCCTCTCCTGCGAGGGATTCGAGAGAGCCCTGGAGGCCCGTGTGCCCCCTCCACCCCAAGCTGTTCCCTGTAGCCAAACATCTCAGCTCCGGAGAGCGCAAAGCTGATAAAAATAGATTGCAGCCAGAGCGGCTAAAGGGAAGGCGGGCACAGGCCCAGCCTCTCCCCTTCCTGAGAAATCAGCGCAGGCCATGACTCTGCTTGGGGGCACAGGGCCACTGCTCGCTGCTGGCTTCGCTCTCCCAAGCCACTGTGTGGCGGTGCCTGGGCCGGGGTCCTCACGGGGCAGGATGGCCAGAAAAGAGGCTCACGTGCTCACTTACTAGACAGAGAGCTTGGCTTCAGGCCCACCTGGCCAGGACTAGCAAAGTGACCCCATACTAACACCGTAGCACTAGGTGGCCACACGAGTGTTGGCTCTGTGCTAGGTGCCGTTGCATGGTTTAGCTCCATGATTCCCAACAGCGGAAGTCCTAAGAGTCCTGGAAGCTGCGAGTCCGAGACAGGGTGCCAGCAGGTTGGGTTCTGGGGAGGGCCTCTTCCAAGTTGCAGACGCTGCCTTCTCAGAGGCCCCCCATGTTGGGAAGGCAGTGAGGGAGCTCTCTGGGTCGGGCTCCGCACCCAGGATCTAATCACCTCCCAAAGGTACCGCCTCCTAATGGGGGAAGGAGTTCGCGTTGGAGGGCCTGGCTTCAATTCCAGGCTCTGGCTCCTGACTCCAGCTTCCTGCTAATGTAGCCCCTGGAGGCTGCAGGTGGGGGCCTAAGAGAGTGGGTTCCTGCCACATGTGTGGGAGATCTGAATGGGGTTTCCAGGTCCTGGTTCTGGCCCTGGCCTCAATCCAGCCCTGGCTCTTGTAGGCATTTGGGGAGTGACCCAGTGGATAGGAGCTCTCTCTCTCAAATTAATTAAAAACCCCTTTGTAGGGGCTTCCCATTCCCCTAGCACAACTCTAAACTCCTTGCCTGGCAGCCAGGACTGCACCGCGAGTCCTGGGCTACCTCTCGGGCCACCCCTCCACCTCCCCCTTCCTACTCTGCTGTGTCCACTCTGCCCCCAGGCCCCCTGCTGCCCATGTTCCTCCCACTTGGAAGCAGCTGGGCTCGCTGGTTGCCCTGCCCCATGAACTTCCTCTGGCTTCTCTCGGGTCCCGAAGGAGCGTCTTCTCTCCCGGCAGGCCGAGGACGGGCAGGGATGCCAACCTCACCCGGTTTCCCTTGCCCGCTCCTCGCTGCTTCCTTTCCCGGCTCCCACCGCGGCGGTTTCCCCACTGCTCGTCGGGGACGCTCAGTCTTGTTTACCTGGACGTCTCGGGTGCCTCGCACTCTGCTGGCACCTGATTAGAGTCTGGCAAATGTGAGGAGAAATGTAAGGGCTTCCAAAAGCTGCCAGGAAACTCTGAAACGTGTTCTTAGTACCAATTTAATCCTCAGCAGTGCAAAAGTAAGGCAAATTCACATCCCTTTCCGGCTTTATCGTCCGGATCTGAAGGCCGGGAGGCGAGGAGGATGATGGGCATTCTGGATGGGGCTTGACATGGTGAAATAAACACACGCTGCCCCTCCTTGATACTTGGGTTCACTTTTTTTTTTTTTTAAGATTTATTTATTTGAAAGGCAGAGTTAAAGAGAGAAAAGAGAAAGAGGGAGAGATAAAGAGATCTTCCATTCACCAGTTCACTCCCCAAATGGCCACAGCAGCCAGGTCTAGGCAGATTGAAGCCAGGAGCCCAGAACTCCATCCAGGTCTCCCATATGGTGGCAGGGCCCGAGCACGTGGGCCATCCTCTGCTGCCTGATCAGGTGCATCAGCAGGAAGGTGGATTGGAAGTGGGGCAGCTGGGACTCAAACCTGCACTCTGATACGGGGTGCCAGCATCGAGAGCTGAGGCTTGACCCATGGCACCACAGCCAGCCCCGTGCTTCGCTTCGAACGCCGCTTCCCCTGAAGACTCCCTGCTCCCCTCCCGCCTTGGCCAGCGGGCACGATTGCTCACGCGCCCTGCTCTTGCTCTGCCACTGGCACATCTTCTGCGGTGCTCCCCACACCCGGCCTGGGCTGTGCTGGGGTCGTGTGCATGTCTCATGGGTTGCGCGTGCTGTCTGGGCTCATTAGGATGCCTCTGATGGTAAGTGGCAGGGCAGCTATGAGAGGGTCTCCCTTCCCTCCCCCCACCCAGCCTCCCTCCCATCACTCCATCTCCCAGCTCTGCACTCTCTATGGGACTTCATTCTGTTCTAAGGAAGGATTCTCCTCCACGTAGTGGGACATATATCCACTGGCAGCTCCAGGATTGTCACATCACAGGTCACCATGGTGGAAGATGAGCCTTGAGTCTCTCCCATGGTCCTCACATCGAGCCCCATGGGAGCAGCATGTGCCCAGCCCTTGGATCAGCCGCTGTGATTGGGAGCAGGGATTGAGGAGGCCTGGGCTGCATGCCTGCCCCTGCAGCCGGGGCGCAGGCCTCTGCGAGTGGCAACCTCCATGCAGTCACGTGATGGCAGCAGGGAGAGACTGGCTTGGGCCCTGCCGTTGGAAGGTCTCTCGCTCTTTCTCTCTCTCTCCCTCTTTCTCTGTAACTCTGCCCTTCAAGTGAATAAATATTCTAAAAAAAGAAAAGGTGCCAGGAAGACAAACATGGTAGAAGCTTACTGAACTATCCTGCGGTGGCTTCTTTTTTTTTTTTTTTTTTTTTTTTTTTGACAGGCAGAGTGGACAGTGAGAGAGAGAGAGAGAGACAGAGAGAAAGGTCTTCCTTTGCCGTTGGTTCACCCTCCAGTGGCCGCCACAGCCGGTGCACCGTGCTGATCCGAAGGCAGGAGCCAGGTTGTTCTGGTCTCCCATGGGGTGCAGGGCCCAAGCACTTGGGCCATCCTCCACTGCCTTCCCGGGCCACAGCAGAGGGCTGGCCTGGAAGAGGGGCAACCGGGACAGAATCTGTGCCCCGACCAGGACTAGAACCCGGTGTGCCGGTGCAGCAGGCAGAGGATTAGCCTAGTGAGCCACAGCGCCGGCCAGCTTCTGTCTTTAAAGTGTGGTTGTGTCCAACTTTTTCCCTGCGTTACTTCTATTCTCCTTGATAAGCCAATATCTTTGATAGGGTATTACGGGTATTATTTTTAAAGAGAAAGAAGCCAAGTTCAGAAAGGGTCAGTAACTCACCCAAGCCACAGAGCTCGTACGTGCTGTCCAGGACTCAGACACAGGTGTGTGTTTATCCTGAGCTCACGCTTGTCCCTTCCTGGTGACTGAGAGGATCTGTCACTAGGGCCAGCTGACAGATCGTCTCAGGGACCTGCACGTGGGAACTGCATCTCAGCACAGGCGTGGTGAAGATGCAGGAACACGCAGACCCTGCATCTCGCTGGCCATGAACTGTGACGTTGGCTTTCTTGGTTGGGCAGCAGGCCCATTGTGGGTCAGCGAGAGAGCTGAGCCTGTCGCAGCAGCTCCAGGAGCTGGGATGGTGGAACGACCACTGTCCCAGTGTCGCCATCAGCGTGCCAGACAGAAAGGACGCTCTCGAGGGTCCAGAATCTGCCACTCACAGCTCCGGCCAGAAGCAGCCACACGGCCTCAGTCAGCCTCAGGTGTGGACGGCCACACCCCACTGAGGGTTGCGCCTGGGCGGTGCTTGGATGGGAGACAAGTCCGCCACGGGGCTCGGGAAGAGGAAAAGATGCAAGGCTTAGGGAACAACACTAATGTAGTTTTGAAGATCATTTTGTAATTTTTCTGTAGTGTATAGAGTGACTTTTAAAATACATTTATTTCATATCAGTGTGTTATTAAAATTGCATTATAAAGTTTATTTTAATCATTCTTTAATTATACCCGCAATGTATAAACCTGATTTGGGGCATTTTCCTTCTTGAATAAGTGATGAATGAGATTTAATTTACTGTAAGTTAATTATGCAGAAAGGTGATTTGTTGACATATTTTAATTTGATATGTGTTTCATTTGAGAACCAAATGTATTTTGAAATGCAGATTGTAATTATCAATTGTGCCAAAAAAACTGCTTTTAGGACCTGCCTCATCCTTGGAGGTATTCACATTTTTGTGTTTTGAAAAATCAACTCATTCTTTTAAGTGTAAAGGATTTTCTTCCATTGAAAATAAGATTAAAGGGAAAGTTTTAAATTGCTATTTGCAAGCACTTCTTAAAAGCACATTATGGGAATAGATCATCTTTACTGTTAACAAATAAAAAAGCCAAAATTGGTTCTAATTGCCTCTGTTTTCGCCTCTTAGCATTGGTTTGTGAAGTGCTAGGAAAATTTGTTAGGATTAGTCTATTTTTTATGCTCCTCATTAACTTGATATTGTATTTCCACCTCAGTACTCCTTATGCTTCTTGTCTTAAGCCAATGGGCCACACTGGCTGTAAATTTAACCACAGAAGAATGTCACAGCACGTGACAGGAAGCCCCTGGGGGTGGTGGAGTGGCCGGCTGGAGTCCTGCATGCTTATCTGATCTGTGGCTGCCTGCAGAGCGCTCAAGCCCTGCCATTCAGAAAATCTGTGCTGATCATGGATGGAGAGAAGACGTGGAAACCTACTCTGGTTGCCTCTAAGCCTGTGGGTCCCTGGCAATGTCTGGGGTCGAGATGGCTGCTGGGAAATGTTTCACGGCAGCAGCCCCCGCTCAGAAGGTGCCTCGGGCACTTCTACCCCGGTGTCTTTGTGGGAGCCCCGTGTATTTCACATAGAGTCAGATGCTTGTTAGTTGTAGATGTTTGTTGACATTGCTGAATACATGGAGGGAGCAAAGAAAACAGGGAGAGAAAGCCCAAGTCCTCCTTATTCTTTTTAAAATTATTATTATTAAATTTGTTTATCTGGAAGGGGGAGAAGAAGAGAGAAAGAGCGAAAGAGAGAGAGAGAGAGAAACTGTCACTCCCTAAATGGCTGCAACAGCCAGGTCTGGGTCAGGCCAAAGCCAGGAGTCCGGAATTCCATCCGAGTCTCCCAGGTGGGTGCAGGGGCCCAGGTCCTCCGGCCAGCCTCTGCCGCTTTCTCAGGTCTATTCACAGGGAGCTGGGTTGGAAGTGCAGCAGCCAGGACTCGAACCGGTGCTTAGATGGGATATCGGTGTCGCAGGCTGCAGTTTAATCCGCTGTCCCACAACACTGGCCCCCCAAATCCCTTTTCCCGAGGATATTCTACTTCCCCGTTCACAAGGGTGTTGCCTGCATGGCGCAGGGACCGTGGTGGGGTGGGCAGGGCTGGGGAAGGAGGCAGAGGCCCAGGGTAGCGGCGTGAGAAGCCGCGGGCTGTGTCTCTGCCTGCCCTGAGAGCCGCGATAATGAAGATAGAACAAGTTCAGAGAAGGGCAGCAGAAGCCATGCGGGAGACATGACTTACGGGAGGAGAGTTTAATTGGTTTAGCCTAAAAAGCCCATTACGCTCTCTGGTGGACACGATCATGCTATAAATATCGACAAGGTGACAACAGGGAGAGAGGATGGAATCCGGCTGACCGGGTGCGACCGTGCAGGCGGGGCAGGGAGGGACTGCAGAGCCTGCTGGGGGTCTGAGCCCGGTGCCCGGGCCTGGAGGCTGCTGTGCGGCAGGAGCTGGGACCGAGAGCTGGCCTGGAATGTGCCACACCAAACACCCGCATGGCTGCCCTCTCTCACTGAGGAGGGGGATGAGCCCGGGCCCGACTGGAGAGCCCCTTCTCCAGGCACCTCTTGGAGGCTTGGTTGGAAAACCTCAAAGTAGGGTACTCTGGGGTCCCTGGCCCCGGCTTCATGCCAGGGACAGGAGACCTGGAAGACAGGGCTGTGGGACGCAGCTTGGAGCAGGTCGCTGGGTGGACGGGGTTTGGATGAGCTCCTGGTGGCTGCGATACAGTCACAGTCAAGCTTCACTGAGGTCCCCAACAGCTGTGGGCCTGGGAGGTGGGTGGTGATGGGGAGGGCCCGGCCTGGAGAGGAGCTCAGCTGTGGGCCCGGCACGGTGGAGAGGAGCTCAACTTTCAGGGTGCAACTAGAGTGTGCAGACTGGAGGGGTTCAGGGAGAAGGAAAAGGGGGCATCTGCTGGGCTTGGGGGCTTCCCAGAGGGGGTGGGTGGCGAGGGCAGAAGCCCCGGACGCGCAGTGTGGACATCAGTTCCAGCACAGCTCTCTGTGGGACTGCAGGGTGACCCGCGGTGGTCTGGCTTCCAGTTTCCTTAGAATTGTGAGTGGAGGGAAGGACAGCCCCAGGGGCTCAGGTCCCATAGGCAGGGGAGCAGCCAGCCCTGGCTCTCACTAGCTGGGTGGTCCTGGCAGACTGCTTAACTTCTCCCTGTGTGAAATGCGACTGTCCTTGGGGATGAGCTAGAGAATCCCACGGGAAGAGTGGAGCAGAGTACTGGCGCTGTTTCCCGCTACCCCTTGTGTTGTATTTATTTATTTGAAAGGCAGAGAGAGATGGATTCTATCCGCTAGTTCAGTTCTCAAGTTCCCATAATTCCCAGGCCATGATGGAAGCCAGGACCCAACAACTCCATCCAGGTCTCCCACACGACGGCAGGGGCCCAGACTTGAGCCTCCCAGGGCGTGCGTCGGCAGGAAGTTGGAGTTGGGAGCAGCGGGCACTCAAGCCCAGGACCTCTGATACAGGATGCAGGTGTCCCAGTAGTGCCCCGAAGGCTGCGCTGATACCCGCGCCTCTGGTTGTGTTTATGTAAGAAATCGGGGTCCAAGATTCTTTCCAGCTTGGTGCTTTCTATAGGAAAAGGAAGATGTCAAGTTGGGGAGAGACTGGAGGGGCAAAGAAGAATCGTGCCTCTCCTTCAGGGCACCTTGTCTTATCCTTACATGCATTTGTTCATTGGTTTGTTCAACATACTTGTCTGGAGCATCTGGTCTACCAGAGGCCAAGCACTGCTATGACTTGGCGCTGCCCTGGTGGAGGTTGTGGCTGGGTGGCAGGGCGAGGGCGGAGGCTGGAGGGCACACAGCAGGGGCTCCTCACCTGCCCCGGGCAGAGTGACTGGAAGGGTTTCCAGGAGGCTGTGGGGTTTAGATCATGAGGGGGTTGACACAGAGCTGGGTAAGGAGGGAGAGGAGGAGATAGAGAATGCTAAGGGAGGGCTGGGGATGAGCATTCTAGGAATAAGAGCAGCAGGTGCAAAGGCCCAGGGGCCAGAGAGAGCAGCACACACCTGGGCAGTTCAGGAGAGCTGAGGCCAGAGAGATGGGCAACCTGAGAGGCCACACTTAGGTGAGTGGGTTTCCTCCTGGCAGCAGTGGAGAGCCACTGGACCGTGTCAGGTAGGACAGTGGCACAGACCCCACAAGGCTCTTTTGAGAATGGATTGGAGGGCAAGGCTGTGGGGAGGGAGCTGTTAGAGTCATCCCAGCAAGAGAATCAGAGAGAGCAGGGTGGAAAATGAGAGGAGTTTCCGGGGTTTAGTATCAGGGCTTTGTGATGGTGCAGTGGGCTGGGAAGAGAGCGGGGCCCATGCATCCTGGCGGAGTGGCCCGCAGTGGTCCTACAGACAGCGACCTGAGGGAAGAGGCGGCCAGGACCAAGGGCACAGCCATCCCTTCTGTGTCCCAGATGAGATGCCTGGGCTCCCTAGCATTGGCTCTGCAAAGGGAGGGGTTGTGCGCCCCCTTGGCGCCTGGAAGGGAGGCTGCTCCCCTCCCCACAACACTTATACTTCTGATCTGCACACAGGTGCGCTTGGTCCTGAAACGACAGAGAGAGGCCATTCTACAGGTGAGAAACCGAGGCCCTCGGAGGAAACCGATTTGCTTAAGGTTGCGGAAGGTGTTCTCGTCCCGAGAGGCTGATTCTCAGGGTGGGAGTTTCCTCCTGACTGTCCAGGCAAGAGGGCCTGTCCAGGAGCCGGGGCAGGGAGTCTCATGTGGGAGGGCCCACGAGTGGCCTCCGGGACAGCCCCAGCTTCTGCACAAGCACAGGTGGCGAGGGCTTGCGTCAGGTCCTCAAAGAAGCCCAGGACCCCAGCTCTAGGGACACAGGTTGCTGAACAAGTGGCCCTGCTCTGGCTGCCTCTGTTACAGGCAGAGTCAGAGGCGAGGCCATGGGGTGAGGACAGAGCAGGTGGTCACAAGTGTGGGCTCGGGCACATGGGTGGCCCCCAGTTGTCACCAGGCGACATCCCAGGCCAACATGTATGTACTCGGTGTACACTGAGAAGCCTGTTGTGGGGGGCTGGGAGCACAGAAGAGGTGCAGAAGGTGTGGTCCTCCTGGCAGGGGGTGGGAGGGCTTGCAGCCCGCCTGTGCCTGCTCTGTGCCAGCCCTGGAGGCTGTCAGTGAGAGGCGAGGGGGAACCAGCGTCCCCTCTTCCTAACCCTGTGGTTTGTTACAAAGTCCTAATGGGACCAAAGTGGGGAAGTGTGTGGCAGGGGAGGAAGGGGAGGGAGAACAGGCTCTCAGGCCCTGCACAGCTCCCGGGAAAGCGCCCTTCTGTCCTGGGGTCTGTGCTGCCTCCCTGGCTCAGTGTGTGTGTGTGTGTGTGTGTGTGTGTGTAGGCATGTGCACATGTGTCTGTGTATGTGTGCGGTACACGTGTCCAGGTGCTTTCTGTGATCTCTGGACTCACTGCATCCTGGGGAAAGGACCCATCAGGGATCTTAGATCACAGGCAAGGTCCTGAGGCTGGCGGGAGTCCCATAGGAGCCTGGTGACCCATCCTGGCAGGTGGGAGGCTGGGTGCTTGACAAGCAGGGGGCTGGGCGGGGGCAGGTGTCCCCTAGTGTTGCTTGGAAAGCACTAGGGCTGGGTGTGGGAACCAGGGTGAGAGGAGTGTGGGCCACAGCAGAGGGAGGCCCTGGGGAGGCCGTCTCTTCCCTCACCCATCGACCATGCCAACACCTCACGTTAGGCACATATGTGGGGTCCACAGGGGCTGGCACTGTGGCATAGTGGGTAAAGCCACCGCTTGCAGTGCTGGCATTCCATATGGGTGCTGGTTTGAGTCCAGGCTGATCCACTTCTGATCCAGCTCTCTGCTATGGCCTGGGAAAGCAATGGAAGATGGCCCAAGTCCTTGGGCCCCTGCACCCACGTGGGAGACTTGGAAGAAGCTCCTGGCTCCTGGTTTTGGATCGGTACGGCTCTGGCTATTGTGGCTATCTGGGGAGTGAACCAGTGGATGGAAGACCTCTCTCTCTCTCTCTCTCTCTCTCTCTCTCTGCCTCTACCTGTCTGTAACTCTGCCTTTAAAAAAAAAAAAAAACAGAAAAACAGATCATGGACAAATGTCTATTATAAAAAAACTGTGCATGGATTTCAAATTTGTTTTGCCAAAATTCACTTCTCCTCCAATTCCGTTTCCCATGAACCCTTTGGGGGGGAGCCGGCTATGGCATTAGCACAGTGCTGTTCTCACCTTTGTGTGAGCAGCACCACCACGTTGCTGCTGGCGCCTGTCACAGAGAGGAATGGAGCGCAGGGTTCAGTTCCCTCACCCGGTCGCACACAGCCAGGAAATGGCTCAGCTGGTCAGTCCTCGTCCTGGTTTTGGTCCCTGGCCGCGTTGACCTCGCTCCCCCACAAGCCGGGACTCCAGCCCATGACTCTCCCGGCCTCTGCAGGCTGTGCTGGGCGCCCACACACAGAGGCGGCTGCAGCCAGCCCCATTACCAGCCCTCGCCTGCCCTCTTACGGCCGCCCCAGCCAGCCTCGGCTGTGAGCCTTCCCACGCCCCCCAGACAAGGGAAGCTGGGCCTGACAGTGACCCAGGAGAGGGCGACCTGGGCCTGGCTCCCAGAGGAGTGACAGACAGCTCCCTGGTGCTCCTAAAGGAGGAGAGCCGCTGGGGGCAGTCCCTGGACCCTCTCCCCAGAGAATAAGGGCAGCTCTAGGAAAGCAAAGCCAGAGCCCGCAGGCTGGGGTGGGGTGTGGCGCCTTCTATACTTGTGGATCCTTCTGTCTCTTTGCTCCCGTTCCTCTGCTTAACCTCACGCTCTCCTGGCTTCCATTCATCCCACTGGACAGCCCCAGCTGCGGTGCCCCCAGCACCCCCCACACTGGGACAGGGCTCCATCTCTCCTTCCTGTGAGAGCAGCTACTGCAGACCTACCCTTTGTTGTTGTTTTAAAGATTCATTTTTATTTATTTGAAAGGATTACACAGAGAGAGATAGAGCTAAAGAGAGAGAGAGAGAGGTGTCTCATTCGCTGGGTCACTCTCCAAATGACTACAACAGCCAGAGATGTGCTAATCCAAAGCAGGAGCCAGGAGCTTCTTCTGGGTCTCCCATGTGGGTGCAGGGGCCCAAGGACTTCTACTGCTTCTTCTACTGCTTCCCCGGGCCACAGCAGAGAGCTGGATTGGAAGAGGAGCAGCCGGGTCTAGAACCGGTGCCCATATGGGATGCCGGCTCTGCAGACCAGGGCTTTAACCCACTGTGCCACAGCGCCGGCCCCCAGACCTACCCTTTGTAGTGGTGAACCGCCACTCTCTGCTGGCAGCGAAGTTCCTCAAAGTTCCTGGGCCAGAGCTGGGGGGGCCGGGCATTATGTTCTGGCTCTGGTCATTATGCAGTCCTTTCTTCTGCTGCTCCCCGCTCTCCGCTCCCCGCAGTTATCACTTGGCTGCTGCGTGATTTGTCTGCACAGACTGGGGGTCTTGATTTGGGTCTAGGGGTCTCCAAGGAGGACATTCGGCTGCTGTTCAGTCCCATTCCCATGCTGCTGTCATACAGTGGAGGTTTTGGGAAAGATTTTATTTGTGACAAAATTCTGTAATGAAAAAAAAAAATCACAGAGTCAGATTAACAAATATGCACATTACCAAGCATGTCATTTCAAGGAACGATCTTGGGCATGCAGACTTTATTTCTTTGAAAAGCATCTCCGTGGGGTGGGTGTTTGGTAAGACACCACTTGGAATGCCCACATCCCACATAGGAAGGGGTGCCTGGGTTCAAGTCCCGGCTCTGCTTCCAGTCCATCTCCCCGTGAATGCACACCTGCGAGGCAGCAGATGACAGCTCAGGTACTGGGACCCCTGCCACCCACGTGGGAGACTGGGATGGCGTTTTTGGCTCCAGACTTTTGCCTGGCCCAGGCCTGGCTGCTGCAGGCATTTGGGAAGTGAACCAATAGATGTTAGATTGATCCATCTCTCTCCCTCAACTCCCTCTCTCTCTTCTCTCTTCAAATAAAAATGAATGTAAGTAAATAAAAATTTAATAAATAATAAGAGCGCTTCTTTTTGTTGCCTGCCATGGGAGTTGTAAAGAAAAATCTAAAACATAGTAAGAGTGCGTCCTTCTCCTGCCTGGCTTGGGAGTTCTCTGGAGGGGCCGTGCTGTGTCCCTGGTCAGGGCCGGGGCTGTTCACTTCAGAGCCAGGCAGGTCTCTTACAGCAGGTGCTCCCCTGTGGAACTGAATGTAGAGGTTGCTCTGTGGGGGACCTTGGAGGGGCCCAGGTCAGGCGGACAAGAAGTTTACATTCAGAGTTTCTTAGCACATCAGTGAATTTTGGTTGGCAGAGTAGGGCCAGGGCCACCTCCCTGGCTCAGGCTCTGGGGGGACTCGGGGGGCCCTGGGTGTCTTCCCAGAGATGGCATTGGAGCAGGTGGTGAATGGCAGATGCCTATGCGGTTTATGAAGTCCTTCTCTTTGCTCTAGGTCCTTTACTCCTTGACGTTCTCCGGAGGTAGATGTCGCGATTTTATCGGCAAGGAAACTGAGGCTCAAAGACTTTAGCTTGTCCCAGATCTCCCAGCTAGTAGGTGGCCAAGTGGGAACTCTGGGCAGGTGTGTGTGTCCGGCGCCTCCGTCCCTGCGTCGCCCGCCACACTCGGCTGCTGTGAGCTGCGGTCTGCCCTGCGCAAGCCTCAGTGCCTGAACGGGCAGCAGAGCTTGGTGCTGGGGTCATCAGCGGTCCGCTGAAGCCTCAGGCCAGGTCCCAGGCCTGCTGCGGCTTTGACCGAGTGCAGACGCCTCCCTCCAAAGAAAGTACCTTGGCTGGGCTGGCTCGGGTGGGCTTCAGTCCTGGGAGCCTGCGATGTGCGTGCAGCTGACAGCGTCTGTATCCACGTCGAAGGCACACAGTTTTCTGCTTCGCAAGCTCCTTCCCCGGCCTTTTAGGTTGGCCTCGTCTCTGCACCTGATTCTCATTTTTGGAAGTGTAACAAGGACGGGTGTTCAGGCTCGGTGAGCGCCCACCACACGGCACGTCGCTGTTCTCTTGCAGATTCCTTACCCACCAGCCTCGGAAGCAGTCGGGGTCCTGCTTCAGATGGGAACAGGAGGACGTGACTCACCCCAGGCCACCCACCCAGAAGCAGCAGCTCCCTGCTGTGAGCGCAGGGCCTGGGCCCCAGGGACCTCCTGGGCAGGAGCTGGCTCCCACATGAAACTGAGGCAAAGAAGCAGATGGTTCCAGGAAACCAGGGCCACCTGCCAGCGTTAAATCCACCTCTAGACGTCCAAGGACAGAGGCCTCGAGAGCGGCTGTCGGGCAGGGGCTTCAGCATTCAACGACACCCAGAAACTTTATCACTGCTGCTGCTGCAAGTGGGGGGCCGTGCCGGGCGCCCTGGGGGAGCAGAGACGAGCAAGGCAGCTCCCCACCTCTGTGGAATCCTGGGCGGGGCAAGGGCAGCTCTGGAATCACCACCCGGAAGGGCCACGGGCCACGGAGCTGAGAGGGCGGAGTGGCCTTGTGACAGGCACGGAGGCGTCGGGAGCCCCGTGTTCTGGGCCCCTCTCTGCCAGCCCCTCTGCGTTCGTAGGAAGGAAGATCTGGCCTTTTCCAGGGCAGTCTGCTCCCCCGGTGCCCTCGTCCCCTGGTGGGATGTTCATTTACATCCTGGGAATGGTCACTGGTACACGTTCTGGGACACAGCAGCCTGGGGGCGGCTCCACGGCGGGCCTGGCAGGCGGTCGGACACGTCCTGCTCTTTCAGAACGCGCTCTGGGGCTCCGCGGCGCGGGGCGGCTGGCGCTGCTGTTTTGCTCTCTTGGACGGAACACGTGATTGCTAATGCTTGGGTCTAGCTCTGGCTGCTTTCTCTAAAGGGTGTTTCTTAAAAGGAGGGGGTTACTTGGGCCCTTTTAGCTGAAGGGGTCCCTGGGGTCAGCAAACAAGTGTTTGGGGCACGTGAGGACGGCCGCGGCTTCCCCGAAGTGTGCGTGGTTCCAACGGGGCTCTGACCTGGCCTGCACTGTAGCAGGGAGAGCACGCTGGAAACCAGAGAGGAGGGGCCACTGGCCTCCAGCCTTGGGTTAGGTCCACGGGGCTCTGCCTTCAGCTCTGCTGGGCCAGACTCCAGCCACTCACCATCAGGGTGACTGTTGGCTGCCGCGCTGTGGCCAAGCCTTGGGCTCCTCACTGGGGCCGCCTCTGGGCAGTGACATGTGGCGCTTTACCCTGCAGAACCCAGGAAGGAGGGGACTGAGGTCCTGGGGCTGTGGCCACATGAAATGCTTCAAGGGTGTGGTGACATTTTCCCTGGGTTGGGAAACAGCCTGGCGTCATGCCCAAGTGGATGCTTCCAGCGTCTTTCAGGCTTGGCCCCGCCTTCGGCCTGACACGTCAGCTTTCTGAGCCCTGGGATCTTCTGCGACACGGGGCAGCTCCCGCCTTGGAATGTCCGGTGCTCCGTGGAGCCGAAGCCCCTGGGCCTGCCTTTAGGAGCCGATTATCGAGAGCAGGAGGAGGTGCTCCGAGCAAGGAGTTTGTAAACTGCGAAGGGCTGGGCGGATGGAAGGGGCAGGGGCAGAGCTCTGCCGAGTGCTCCCGACCGGCCAGGGCCTGCCCTGCACAAGGGACACGCGTTACCTCGTTCCAGCCTCACAGCCGCCCTCCAGGCTCGTGGGCTGTGCTGTGCTGTCCCCATTGTGCAGGCGAGAAAGCTGAGGCTCCCCCAGGGTAAGGGACTTATCTGAGGTAATGCACAGGAATGGGCGTTTCCACCCAGGTCTGCTTGTCTGCAGAGCCCCGGAGCACAGCTCCCCACGCGGTGCTAGAGAACAGTTCCCGGCTGTGTGCGCTGGGGCAGAAGCCGGGTGGGGACCGAGTGTGGCTCTGAGCGCTCTGAGCGCGGGCGCAGGGAGGGTTCCAGGAGCAACCCCTTCCTCCCTGGACAGGGACGTCGGGCGGGAGGAGCGCGGACTCCCGCCCTGGGGCACATGGGTGATATGGGCGTGGCTGCCACTGCTGCTGTCACTGAGGAGGAGGGGCACACGCGTCATCGCATCCTCACGTAGCTCGGAGCGAGGGACAGCTGAACTCCTCACTTCATAGAAACCGAGGCACAGAGAAAAAGTGCAAAGCAGGACGGCCAGTAAGCCCCAGAGCTGAGACTGCAGCCCGGAACGCCTCTCCCGTCCTCGAGATCCCGGTGCCTCAGGCCCCTGAGGAGGGCCCGGGTCGGGGGCCGCGCTGACCTCCGTTGGCCCTCATGTTGGCGGGGGCCTGGCTGTCGTGCTTTATGGCCCAGGGAAGGAAGGCTCAGAGTGTAGGCAGCCCGTCCTGGGGTGGCATCAGGCATACCTGCCTCCCTCCACGCCTGGGCTGTCACTCCTTGGCGCGTTCCTTTCACCACACTATTCAGCACCTGCTGGGTGCTGGGCACTGGAGTTGCTGGGGTTCAGAACCTGGGGCTGAATTCAAGTTCCGGCTGTGTTCCTGGCCAGCCCTTCTCTCCCTGCGCCTGGAGCTTGCCGGCTCACTGAGCCGCTGGGGCTCCCAGCAGGCATGTCTGTCAAGCACCCAGAGCAGAGTGCAGCCCTTTGCCTCTGTCCTCGGAGCCCACAGTCCAGCGATGTGGACAGGAAAGGAAACAGGGCGCTTCCCCACACCGTGGCCGGGGTGGTGCTGAGCGGCACCGAGTGAGGGCGTCCCAGGCTGCTGCCTGCCCGCCTGATGTAGGATGTTGGTATCACAAGCGTGGCTTAACCCGCTGTGTCACAATGCTGATCCCTCATTTTTATTAGAAAGGTAGAAAATCAAAGGGAGACAGAGAGAGAGAGAGAGAGAGAGAGAGAGAGAGAGAGAGAGATCTTCCATCTGCTGGTTCACTCCCCAGATGCCCACAACAGCCAGGACTGGGCCAAGCTGAAGCCAGGAACTTGAACTCTATCCAGGTCTCCCTCGTGGGTGTCGGAGGCCCATGTACCTGAGCCAGCACCTGCTACTCCTAGGATGTTTATCAGCAGGAGGTTGGATCAGACGTGGAGTAACGCAGGCACTCAGCCAATAGGATGCCGGTGTCCTAGGCAGTGCGTTAAGCCTCTGTGCCAAACACCAACCCCAAACTAAGGCTCTTGGGGTGAGCTCACTCTGGATTATCTGGGCGGGCTCTAAATCCTCACGAGGCAGGAGAGAGGGCAGCCACGTCTGAAGGCAGCGGCAGAGCTTGGCGTTCCGCACGCAAAGCCAGGGAATGCTCGGAGCCAGAAGCTGGAACAGGCAAGAGGGCCCCTCCCCTGGGCTTTTGGCCGGGAGCAGCCTGCGGCGCCTTGATTTCCCCCAAGGGATATTGATTTTGGACTTGTGGCCTGTAGAACTGTTAACGAGAACATTTCCATTGTCTTAAGCTCCCAAGTATATGGTGATTTGTTACAGCGGCCTTAAGAAACAGATCCCATGGTAAGAAGCTAAGTGGTGACAAGGCTGGTGGAAGAACCCAACCCGTGAGCACTGTGGCTCCTAAATACACAGGATGCTAGGAGGCCAGGGCGAGTTGTCATGAGAAGGAGGACAAGGGAGGACCAGAGCCTTTGTCCTCCCCTCGGGAGCACAAGCTCAGGGCAGCAAGGAGATGGCTCTGGACCACGTGGGAGCCCTGTCCTGGGACCAGGGTGATTGGGGGCTGTGTCCGCCTTTGTTTGATTCCTGCTTCTCCGGGATTCTGGAGCTGTCCAGATGATGGAGGGTGTGGGCACACATGAGGTTACGTGGGTTATCACCTCGGCAGCAGCGGGGCCCGCTCGAATGCAGGACTCCAATGTGCTGTCCCTCGCCTGCAGGGCTGGGGACAGTCTGGGGGACACTTACACCAGAGCCCCTTGTCTGGGCAGCCGGAAGGGGCGTTCTGAGCCCTTGTGGACTGATTCCCACTCACAACTGCTCCATCTGCCCACCCCCATGTCCTGATTTGTCTTCAAGCTTCGGTGACTTCCGCCCATGACCACTGGCCACCTCGGATGACAGCGAGGATGGACAAGCCTCCCAAGCATTGGAGAGAAGCTTCACACGGCCCGTGTCAGCCTGGCGGCGTCTTGGCATTGCTTTCCGACACGTGCGCTTGTGGTCGTGATATTATATTGCACACATTGACGTGCTCATAATTCCTGACAGTAACATGGTTCCTGGCTCATACACTGGGGCTAGGTAGATGCTTCATGGCTTCCGCAAAGAGCCGCATGGCTTCCGGGTGCTCAGCCGCTGATCTGTGATGGAGGGCAGCGTAGCCGAGCGCCTACCAGGGCGGGGGTGACAGACGCTGTCCTCGCCAGCCCGACAGCCTCTGGGGTGGGGACTGTGCACATGCACCACCTGCACATAGCCCAAGTATTCACAGCCTTTTGCAAAGTATTCAGTTACCCTTCACATCTCACAGAATAGGCACAAAACACTCCCAAAGACTTCCTCTGCTCTCCAGAGCCAAACCGGAAACAGAGCCCCGTCAATCCACGAGCCAGGCAAATCCTCATCACCCCATGGCCACCCTTTGATTCCCATGCCCCAGCCTGGACACGCAGATGGCTGTAGCACAGCCGTGCCTTGGCCCTGGCCCTGACCTCAGAGTTCATAGGTCCACCTCTCAAACAGCAGACTTGGGAAGTGCCTGACCTGACCTGTGTCCAGCCGGGCTGTCACAGGACAGCCAGGACACGGCCCCCGAGTCCCTGGACACTGGGCTCTGCGGTCATTTATGTGATGGCATCTGCCATCCACCTCTTAGCTTTGGCCTGGGCCAGCCCTGGCTGTGCTGGGCATTTAGGGTGCACACTGATGGATGGGAGGTCTCTCTCTCTCTCTTTCTGTATCTCTTTCAAATGAAAGTGAAAATGGAGTGTCATACGAGGAAGCATACATAGAAAACGTAGGGGCAAAAAAGGCTCCGCAAAATCCCTCTTTGCCGGAGCCCCAGCTGGCTCCTAAAGAGAATCCCGAGTGGGGCTCGGGCTGTGCAGGCAGCAGCGGTTTACTCCGTCCCCGGCGTGGATCGGGTGCCGCACTAGGCCCTGGGGAAGGAGCTGCTCAGAAGACAGACGCTGCCTTACCCTTTACAGCTCGAATTCTTCAGAGCGGGCTGGGGGGGTCAGGAATGGGGTGCTGGTCACAATACCAGGTGATCAGGGCTGGCCTGAGGATCCCGGACCCCAGCAGAGGAGGGCACCTCACGCAGACATCCCTGCAGCTGCGGGTGGAGAGGGAACAGCGGCCCCCTGGGCCCCGGGCCGCACAGCCCGTGGAGAGGAGCAACCAGGAGCACAGTGGTGCTCAAAGCATCCTATCGAGCGGCCTTTCATGCCTCCCGCAGCCCAGAAGCCCGCGAGCAGCCCCGGACGGAGCCGACCCTCCTGTAGATACTTGATCTTCTAAGACACTATGACCGTAAACATTATCTGCTTCGAGCTCATTGTTTTAATTTCCCACATCAGGAGCCCGATGAAGAGGATTTCCGAGTGCACGCCCTGGAGACGGGTTTCCTGGAAGGCGTGGTGCTGGGCCCTGGGGAGCGGGGGAGCGGGGGAGCGGCCCGTCGGTGTGTCGGCTCTCAGGCAGCAGGCAGGCAGCAGAGGGCAGCGCTGCAGGTGCAGACGGACAAGCCTCTTTAGGGCACGCGAGTCCCCGGGACAGCACGGGGAAGGCCTGCCGGGGTGGTGGAGCCCCCAGGTGAGGAGCAGGGGTCTGGAGCCAGCTCTGCCTGATGCACTGGGTCACCTCCAGCTCAGCACACAGTGACCTCATCTGCGAAACACAGGTCGTAGCCAGGCCTCTTCTGGGGTCCATGTGGGGGGCGGTGTGTGCTGACCATAGGGCCCTGCTCAGGAACGGCAGTGGGAGCACCACTGAGCTCCCCCCGGGCAGGCGGGATCTGCAATTGCCGACGTTGCTGTCTCAGCCGACTGGCATCAGTGCCCTTCAGGTGAAGCCCTGGGCGCGGCCCCAGGCCCCCTTGGGCTGGCCCTCATCCTCCCCTCCCCTCTCCTCCCTCCCCTGCTCACTGCGTGCACAGGCCTCGGCTAGCACGCACTTGTCCTTATCAGCCATGTCCTCCTCTGTGCTCTTCCCCCAGTCCCACTGTCTGGACACTGGGCACCCCTGCACCTCTCCTCTGGACCCCTGCAGTGAGTGTCTGGAGCCCAAGAGTGGAGCGTCACTCATCTCCCTACCTCCAGGGCCCAGACGAGAACGTGGTACTTGGGGCTGTCACAAATGCAGGCATCACGCAGTTTTATATTCTCTAAAGGATGCTTGTACCCATCCGCCCGAAGTCCCTGAGAGCACGGTGACCCTTCCCAGAGGCCCAAGAGGCTGAGTGACTTGGCAGGGGTTTCTCGGCAGTGTAGGTGCACAGCAGTGGCCGAAGCTCGCTAGCCCCAGGGCTGGGCTGTCTGAGCTGGACCAGGGCATCTCTTCCCGACTCTGGTTGGTGTAAGGGCCAAGGGCTCCTACAGAGACGGTGCAGGGGCTCCCACTGTTCTAGGCACCGGGGGGGGGGGCTTCCTGGAGCTGGAAGTCCCCAAAAGCCTCCGGAGGCATCGGATCCTGTACCAGGGCTATCGAACTTGCTGGGATTCTCTTCTCTCTCTCTTGTCTTTGAAGATTTATTTTTATTTATTTGAAAGGCAGAGAGAGAGAGAGAGAGAGAGAGAGATATGTCTTCTATATGCTGATTCACTCCCCAAATGACAGAAACAACTTGGGCTGGGCCAGGCAGAAGCCAGGAATCAGGAGCTTCTTCTGGGTCTCTCATGTGGGTTCAGGGGCCCAAGGATGTAGGCCACCTTCAGCTGCTTTCCCAGGAGCATTAGCAGGGAGCTGGATTGGAAGTGGAGCAGCTGGGACACAAATTGGCACCTATATGGGATGCTGGTGTCGCAGGTGGCCTTACCCAATGGCCACCAATTCTCTTGGGAATGCTTCCAGCCCCATTTGCAGAAGAGGAAACTGAGGCACAGAGAAGTCAGCCACCTGTCCAAGGTCACACAGCTGGTCAGGTGTGGAACTTGGTAAGGACCTCAGGTTCTTAACTGCTCCTTGTCTCCCTGGGTCTTGGACTCAGAGGTCTCATCAGGGCCTAAAACAAACCCAGCCCCAGGACAGCTGGCGTGGATGACTGCAGGGGCCCAGGGACGCTCAGTCTTCCCACCTGGCTCTTTCATTTTGGAAAGTGTTGAGATTTTAGAGCTCATAAAACCGAGCTAGAACGGCACCCTGCCAGGAGCTCTGTGTGGGCTCTCTGTCCAGCACAGGGGCCCCGTCTCGTCCCAAGTCATCCTGGGACTCTCAGCAGCCAATTAAAGTCCCCGCAGCACCACCTGATGTGTCCTTCCTGGAGCTGGAGTGCTGTGCAGGGTGGCCATGTGCACAGCAACGCTGGGCATCTGCACAGAGACCGTTTTCCTGGGGCCACAGTGAGACCGATGCTGCTGCACCCGTGGAGGCAGCTCTGCCGCTACCAGTGTGACTCGGGGTCTGCTTCCTTCCGAGTGGTGCCCCCTTCAAAGCCGAGGGCTCATGTCCCCACCGTAGATGTCCCCCAGTGTGTCCTGCTCCAGAGCTGCTGTCCAGTCAGCTTGTACTGGATGGAAGACTGGGGGGACAGAAAGAGGACTGAGAGGAGGGAGAGAGGGAAGGGTGGGGCATACCGATAGGAAAGGGCCCACTTCTTTCCTCCCTGTGTCATTGTGGGTTTTTTTTTTTTTAAGATTTATTTAATTATTTGAAAGTAAGAGTTGAGAGAGAGAGAGAGAAATCTTGCATCTACTGGTTCAATCCCCAGATGGCTGCAACACCCAGGGCTGGACCAGGCTGAAGGCAGGAGCCAGGGACTTCACCCAGTCTCTCATGTGAGTGGCTGGGGCCCAAGCATTTGGGCCCTGTTCCGATGCTTTTCCCAGGCCATCAGCAGGGAGCTGGATGGGAAGTAGAGCAGCTGCGACAAGGAATGGCATCTATGTTGGATGCCGGCACTGGAGGTGGCAGCTTTACCCGCTACACCGCAGTACTGGCCTCCTGTAGCCACACTTTTTGCCATGTGACTTTCAGCTCCTTACATGAAGAGGTAGGGGCTGCATCTTCACCCATCCCTTAAATCTAAGTTGCACTTGTGACTTGCTTTGTGCGATGGAAGGCGATGGAAGTGACACTGACCCAGCTCCAAGCCAAGGCCTGGTGGAGGCCTCTTGTGCATTTCTGCTTTTTCTCCCTCAGAGCCCCCAGGTCAATAAGCGTGATGGGAGAACGTGATCTGGTCACTGACTGGGGGGGGTGCCCCTCGCTGCGCCCCAGCCGGCCTGCAGATGCAAGGGCGAGCCCCAGGTCAGCAGAGCCTGGCGCAGGTGAGCCGGACCGCAGTCTCGGAAGGGCAGTCAACGCTTGCTGCCCTCAAGCCCAGTGGTCAGCGAGGTGGTGACGGCCGACGCGGTGCAGAGGCGTCCTCCAGGGTCAGCATGGCCCCAGGGTCATCTTTAGAGGTCTGCCCCTTGCTCTTTTTATCCTGGGCTCTCGTCTCTCAGCACACGCTAGCCAGAGCCTCTGCCCACATTTGGACTTTGTTCTTCTTTGTCCGTATCTAAGATGTGGCGTGTGTTCCTGCACTCCAATGCAGCCAGCGCTCACAGAGCCCTCGGAGTGAAAGACGTCATGCCACAGCAAGAGGGCGTTCACCTCTGGCACGCACCTGAGCTTACGTGTGGGGTGACAACAGGTGAGACACAGATTCAGCCTTTACTGAGTTCCTACTGTGAACACAGCACTGTGGGAGACGCTGGTGAGAGACCAACAGGTGCCACAGTCGCTGGTGTTATCGAGTCACTCCCTTGCAGCCTGGCAGGGCGAATGCAGGGCTGAACAAAGACTCCCAAGGGATGGCTGTAGACCCCTGCTTTCCCTGTTTCGCAGGGGAGCCGCAGCTGCTCACAGTCGCCATGGAACATGCCCAGATGCGCCTGCCGCTGTCAGGATGGCAAAACGCCGACTCAGGGTCAGATGGCAGAGGGAGCACGGGGGTCACGCTGGGGACACGGGACCCTGGGCCAGCGGGCACATCTAGGAGGAGACGTTCCAGGCCTGGACTCTGTTCCGAGGGTCAAGGGACACACTGCGGTTCCACTCGGGAAGTGATGTTCTTATGTCTGCACCGGTCCTCAGAAGCCAGGCCGTCTCCACGGGGAGCTCCAGCCTGTGACTGGGGGATGCTGGGTTCAGTGGGAGTGTGGGCTCCATGACTTCGAGGGTCCTTTTCCCCTCTGGGTTCACAGAGAGCTTCATGAATGTGGCTTCCGAGCCCCAGGGCCCTGGCTCGTCCTTTCGTGAGGACAGCCACGAGGAAGGCTGCCTGGGAGAAGGTTCCCGTAGCACTGGACCTCGGGTGCCCATGAGCACTTATGAGAAGGGTCCAGGCCTGGGGCATGAAACTGGCTTTCTATGCAGACCTACATAAAGGCTCCACCTATACAGAGCTCACAGGTGCCTGTTACAAACCATTGCCTCTAATGACACAACTCTACAGCACCTGTCCACACGGGCCGTGTAATTTAGAATCCTGCTCTGAAGGAGGGGCCCTGGCTGGGCCCCCCCTCTCATCATGATGACCCGCTCGTCTTTCCCAATGCTTAAAGGGTGCTTGCGTATGGTACCACTGAGTCTACCCAAGGGAGCTGGAGAGGGAGGCAGGCCAGGGAGGCACACCGAGCCAAGGGGGCGGGCAGAAGACCAATGCTGCCGGCAGGCGACACGCCAGCCGGGGCAGGGAAGACACGGGTACTGTGCTCACTTGAGACCACGTTGCTGTTGACGGTAACAGTGACAGCGGTTGACATACAGGAAGCACTCCCTGCATGCCGGGGGCCATGCTTTCCAGACTTCACCTCCCTTCAACCTCACAACAATCCAGTGCAGTAAGTACTCTGTCCTCAGTACTTTACAGAAAAGCAAAGCACAGAGAGCTTAAGTGACTTAGCCAAGGCCACACAGCCAGGAAGCAGCAGGGCCTGGACTTGAACCTAGATCACTGGACCCTCTTCCCTGTCAGTCACCTGCTGTCTGTCGGTTAGCAGAAGGCAAGCTTCGGTCACCTGCAGTCCCCAGGGTGTGATGGGATGGCATCAAGAGACATCTCAAGAGCACCGAGCGACCCCACCACCTCAATGTATTGATTGCTCGTCCGCAATGAGACAGCAGAGAAAGATGGGTTTTGCCTGGTGGCATAAATTAGCTCCGTGCCCTTGGTTCTGTGTCCCCGTGCTGCCTCCTTGCCACGAAGTGGCAGGTCTGCCTGCAGCAGAGTGGTTGCCCTAGTTCACGACCGGCACATGGCGAGTGCTGGGACAGCGGTGTCCACGTTGAGCTTGGACAAATGGCAGAACAGAGCAGAGGGCAATGCAATTTACAAGGAATCTTAGCAACCAGGCAACGGGCAATAAACCAGAAAATCGCCCAGGAAACTCAGCCGAGCATGAGCTAAACGAATTGCAGGATTTGTGAACCAATTTACACCCTTCGGAGGGGAGTCGAGAGACACACTGGGCAGCCCCAAAGCCCCGGGCAAAGACAGCAAGGCTGGCGCTGGCAGCGGACTTGTCGAAGGGCAGTGAGGATGCAGTGCCTGCTGAGGGACCGCGGGGCACAGGCCTCTGGGGGCCACCCCTCCGAGAGGAAGCCAGGGTCTGCCGCCCCAGCGCGGGGTGGGCGTCAGGTGGGGGCCCTTGCTCCAGGAAACTGTTAAAAGCTGGGTGAAGCAACCAGCGCGTCTATCCCGTGGGTCACCTCACCAGGAGTGGGGCGAGAGCAGCTGGAGGTGAGGGGCACCTTCCCTTGGGGTGACATTGGCGCACGGCTGCTTGGAAGCTAATTTCCCTCCTGGGAGTCCTCTGGGAGGCACAGATCCACCTGCCCCCAGGCTGTGGCGTGCTGAGGGCACGGGGTGAGGTGGGGTTTTGTGATACAAACACCTCCATCTGGCTCAGCCAAAGTTCTGCCAGGACGTGGAAAGACAGATGTGTCACTTTGGATCCAGAGCAGTGGCTGGTCCAGCGTGGTCCCAGCTGGAGACTTAGTGCAAAGATCTGTGGCACACACGTGCAAGGTACAGATTCGGTATACAGAGGGTCTCTCAGCTTAACAACCATGCCATACGACAGTTGTAAGAAGGAGGCCAGGATGCTGCTCTTGCTGATGCTCCTGGGAAGTGGGCCTCAGTTTCCCCGGCCGAGAAAGGATGTTGGCCCCAGGCCCTCCTGGGCTGCGCTAAGCTCAGTCTCGCTGTTGGGTGATTCCTGGCAGTTGTGGGAGGCTCAGGCTTTGCCTGGGAGGGGCAGTGTGACTCCAGTTTCTCACGAGCCACATGTGGGTCCTTCCAGAAGCTTCTAGAAAGCCACTCTGATTATTCCACCCCCAGCCCCACCCCTTGCCTCTGAGTTCTCTATCTCCGTTGGCCACAGAATGGCTCCCACAGCTCCACAGCACAGGTGATCTGGCCTCGGCAGGCTTCTGCCACAAATGCTGCATCAGGAGCCACCCTCAATGGGGTGTCTGGGTAGGCAGAGGCAGCACAGGCAGCTACTGCAGACCCAGGACCTGGCTTTCTGGCCAAAAACACAGAGGTGGGGAAAGAGCCCAGCCGGGGCTGGAGTTGCTTTGTCTGCCAACATGTCTGGCGGGGCCCAGTCAGGTAAACAGAAGGGCTGCAGCGTTGTGTGGGCTCTTAAACTGGACACAGCGAGGTCCAGTCCGCCCTCCACATGGCCGTGAGACTCAGACAAGTCCTTGCAGTACACCAGCCCCCTTCATGCACAGCGAAGACAATTGCGACTGTTGCTAGGTAGCTCTGCAGAATGCTAGGGATAGTTCATGCCCAGTGAGTGCCAGCTACGCTGCGAGTCAAGAACCCCAATGTCAGGGACAAAGATGTGTGCATGCTCCACCCACGTGTCGTTAGGACGTCCTGGAGGTTCTAGCCCTTGGACACACGAGGGAGGCCCAGGCTCTGCCCTGAGCTGAAGTCCTTGGGCTATGCTGAGAGCATACACCACAGCAGTCTAACTTCTAGAAGACTTGGGGGTGGGCTGCCCGTGCTGAGGTCCCAGCAAAGGTGTAGTTGCAGGGAGGGTGAGGATTTGTGGTCTCTAATTGAACTGTCATCGTGGGCGTGAGTCACAGTGAGTGGGAGTGGGCTGAACAGGCAGAGAGATCCCCAGGGAAGCATCTCCGAGGTGGGGAGACACACGCCTGGGGAGGCTCGTGGTGGGGCTTGGCAGGAAGGAGGTGGCACGCAGCAGAACTGCTCAGGCAGAAGCAGTGGGGTCCCCTAGCCCGGGTCCCCAGCCAAGACCTCCCTGCCAGCTGCCAAGCAGGCACACAGCAGCGTGCTGCCACGCTTGCCTGTTGTGTCAGAGAGGGTGCGTCAGCTCAGAGAGGATTACTGAACTTTGACAACGCAGGAAAACAGTGTAGTGACCCCAACAGACACCAGTTCACTCCTGGAAGTCCCCATTCCTGCCTGCCGGGCCTCACGTCCCAGCTGCGTCTTACAGTGGTTCTTCATCCCGAGAGGATCCTGGGATCCATGAAGGGACTTATTAATTACCAAGGCAGGCTTGACTTCAAAGCAATGGCCTCGCAGTCAAGGTTATTGTACATTTGTGATTTGTATTCCTACTAACTTCCAAGCAGAGTTGAGATGACTGACAATTAAAAATATAGGCGCCAGGACCGTAGGATCAAAGAAAATATATCCCAAGTCCCATAGATGAAGGGAGGAAATGATTAAACCAGAAACCAACAGAAGATAGTTACGGCAATTGCACATTAAATTGAGCTAAAGCGAAGGGAAAACCGGATGAGTTATTGGATAAGAGAAAGCACGGCCATTTGTCAGGTGAACCAAACTTTTCCCTGACACTCAATGTGAGCCCAGATTTATCATAAGAATCTCAATACAGAGGACGGAGCGCCGCAGGGCAAAGACTTTCGCCAAAGATGCAGAAACATTCTTCAGACACTCATTTATGATATCGACCCTGATAAAAGCTGAGGTCTTAGGGATGGACCCTTCGAGATTTAATAGAGCCCGGCTAATGGCTTATAGATCCTTACAGCTGCCGGCCCAGCAGGAGCCGGGGGTCAGCCTTGGGAGCGATGGTGGCTGAGAGAGGGCCCCCAGGCTGGACCCCACGTGGCTGGTGGCCTCCAGGGGCAGGGTCCAGAGTGGGTGAGGGACGGGAGAGCCCTTGGTGTAGACGGGGATGTGAGAACTCACACTGCAAAGTGGCCCGCCGCCCTGCCAGCTCCCGGCCACGAGCCAAACGCACATGGGGGACAAGCCTGAAGGGGTCTCTGCCGCACGGGGCTGTCATCTGGGGTGGGGAGTTCGGAGGAGGGTGGTCTTTGTAACTTTCTCCGCCTCTCGAGTTGCCTAGAGTGAGCTGACAAGTTTATACACAGGAAGCCGGCTTTGCGGGCCTTCAAGCCACGGAGAGGATAGGCAAGACCAACTGGGGGGGGGGGGGGGGGCGGTCTCGGGCTTCCAGAACCTGGGCACTCTGCGCAGGCGCCCCTGCTTGGCGTCTAACCCCGCCTTCCCAAGTGGTGCCACTCATTTCCCAGCGAGCGAGGAGGCTAATGGCAGCCCAGGGCCGCTGGGAGTCCCTCACCGTAGCAGTGTGTTTCTTCCTTGGCGCAGCTGCTCTGGCAGGAAAACCAGCCGCTGGTGGCAACAGCCTTAGAAACGCGCGTGCGCCTGCTCCAGTCGTTTTCTGTGTGTGAACCGGTGCCCAGGAAACAATCAGGGCTACAGGTGAAGACTGTCAGACGTTCCTCAGGGTCAAGTGTGGGGACATGCTCAACATTTACCACTAGAGAAGCAGCTAAATAAACTACCCAAAGGAAGACAGTGCACCTCACAATGACAGACAGCCGGGGAGGCTTCTCCAGGGCAGTGGCTCTGTGCTACATGACCACGCCCAGGGCCCTCTGTTTTTGGGAAAATGAAGAATGTAGGTATCCATAGGTTTCCCCTACCTCTATTCTTGGCTTATCTGCATTGACTACTTTTCGATTCTGCTGTGTAGCGCTCTGACCATAAGGGAACAAGAAGAAAAGGCACGAGAGGGACCATCATGGAACATGCGTGCTATGAAAGTACTGCACGTGGAATTCAAAATTTGTTTATCTTTTCATTCCATCGTCCCATGCACCGTTTGAAGTCTATTTCTGGGAAGAAAATTGCAGGGGCACCTTCACATGGGGGGACCTTTAAGGGCATATTTTTTAAGAAGTATTTTATTATTTTTATTTATTTGAAAGGCAGAACACAGAGAGGTTGAGAGAGATCTTCTGTCTGCTGGTTTACTTTCCGAATGGTTGCAGCTCCCAGGCCTGAGCCAGGACAAAACCAGTAGTCAGGAGCTCCCTCCTGGCCTTCCGGGGGGTGGTAGGGCCCAAGTACCTGAGCTTTCCTCTGCTGCCTTCCAGCCTCATCAGCAGGGAGCTGGATTGGAAGCAGAGCAGCCTGGCTCCAGCCAGCCCTTCGACGTGGGGGTGCCAGCATCCCACTGTGCCACAGCGCTGGCCCCTAAACAGATGGCTGGGCCCAGGCTTGCCCTGGTTTCAGGACGGGAAGTTGTGCTGAATGAAGGTACCACTAGGCCGTGCGTCTCCTCTGCCTTCCCTCCTTGTCCCCGCTGTGCGAGCTTGAGTCCCCAGGAGCCCGTCCTTATGTCCCCTCTCATCCCAGCAGACAGATGGTGCAGGATTAGGGTTGCCTGGAAACGCAGCCTCCTGGGTGACACACCCTCCCGGGGGTGAAGCATCGCAGTGGGGAGAGCAAGACGTGTGCTGACCTAGACACCAGGCTGGCTTTTAAAAGATGACACGTCCTTCTCAAGCTCCGCCAGCTTCCAAGACACAGGGGCCCACGGCAGTGCCCACGGCTTGTGCGCACCCCCCCCCCATGCCCCACCGAGATCTAGCTGGCTCTGTGCAGCCTTTTGGAAATTCATCCCCACTCCTCTTTGCAGACAGACTGAGATGTTTTTCCTCTGGGCGGCCCTCTGATGAGCATGGGCAGTGTGGGGATGTCCTCAAGGGAGAAGAATGAACGTAGGCGTGTCACCAGTGTCGTGTGGCTTGTGCTGGGAGATTCCAGGCTGTCTGGTTGAAGCGAAGACAGGCAGGAAAGATGTCATTAAAGGGAGCAAAGAAATCACAGACTACAGGAGGCCAGGGCTGGAGAGACCAGCCTGGCTGTTAGGATGGTTTGGGAAGTACAGCCCCAGAGGTGGCTGGGACTGGAAGATTCTCCATGTGTTCTACAGAAAGCCAGGGAAGCGGCATGGACTAAAGTCTCCCAGAGGCGGGCTGATTTGCAGTGGCGGCTCACCAGGCCTCACACAGCCACGGGACGTTGTCCTTATCCACATCCTGTACGTGAAGAGATGGAGGTTCAGAAGGTTGAGGAACTTGCCTGAAGCCACACAGCAGGGACTGAATCAACCCAGTCTGTCTGGCTCCCGCGAATGTGTGCTTTCTGCTAGGCCGTGCCAGTCTCCTTCAGTGTCGATATTTACAACACGGCAAAGGCAGATGACAATGCCTAGGACCGTGCTTTGGCCTTGGCGCTCCTCGTACACCCCCCACTGTTTGCCAGAAGCACTGGATTTTGCAGTGTTAAATGCCTCCAGGTTCTGACCTGACTCAGTTGTTTGCTTTTGAGAGTGTAGACAAAGGGTTCTTCCCAGTGTCTTTCCAGCACCAGTTTTTTTGCTGATTCCCTTGAGAGATTCTAGAACTTACTTTATTTTGCTTTGTGTTTTTGCTGTGGTCAGCAGAAGATGGGGGTGTCACTGGCTCACTGGAGGGACAATGGCTGTTAAAGTCTTCTCATCGCGTATCAGTAGCCTGGGGGAATGAGTAATTTCAAGTTCAAGATGAGGTTGTTTCAGGAACTATTTGAACTAGTTTTTATTTGAGAGGCAAGGAGGAAGGGAGGGAATAGGAGGAAAGAGAAAGACGGGAAGCACTCGCATCCACTGGCTCACTCCCCGATGGCTGCAGTGGCCTGGCTGGCTGAAGCCAGGAAGTGGGAATGCAACCCAGGTCTCCCTCATGGGCAGCAGGGACCATTTACTTGAGCCATCACAGCTGCCTCCCAGGGTCTGCATTAGCAGGACGCTGGAACCAGGCGGCAGTGGTGGGAATCGGACCCAGAGACTCTGGTATGGGACATGCGTGTCAAAACTAGCAGGTCAAATGCACAGCCTCGAATGTTTGCATTTACTTTCGAGGTACTTCTAAATGCACAGGAATGTTGTATGTGTGCAGGCAACTCCTCCATGCCTTTACCCACGTTCCCAGATTGTTAACATCCTATCCCATTTGCTCCATTCCCTTCTCTCCCTCTCTCTGGACACACACGCGCGCGCACACACACACACACACACACACCCCACGGGAAAGTGGGCGTACTGGATTGACAGGCAAGAGGGTACAGTGAGAGTGCAGGGCTGTGAGACAGAAATGGTGGGAAAACCTTGCAGCTCGTTTTTCCCTAACTCCCTGCCCACTCCCCGTGTTACTGGGACTGAGACAGTCCACAGACATGGAATGCAGGGGTAGCAAGCAGGACTTAACTGCTGTGCACAGGCACACGTGCTGGGCACGTGCTTAGAGAGGAAATTCACAGAATTGAGGCTGGCCTGTTCTCGGATGTCTCAGCGGGGCCCATGATGCACACCTTCCACCCCTGCGGAAGCTGGCCATCTGTCCAGTCCAGGTATCCGCCAGACTTCTCTCTGTAAACTCACTGTTTCCTCCAGGGTAACTGACAGTATTGGGTGGGGCAGTGTCCAAGACCACGCCAGTGTCACGTGCGTCACCACATCTCTACCCAGGCTCAGCGTCTGCCGGTGCCCGCTCCCCACAACCTCTGCGGCTGCCACGTTGATACTAGGTCGGCCCCATTCCCTCTTGCTGTTGATGCTTTATGGTAGACAAGGGCCCCTCTGTCGAGGCCACGTCTCCCCCTTCCTTTTCCGTTCCTGCCCGTGTAGACAATGGACTAGAACCCGCTGAGCCCATCGTTTATTTTGCTGCTCGGGTGGCCTAGGTTACCGGTGAGCCCCTTCAGACTGGCTCGTGTGTCTCTTTGAGGGGGGCAGAATCGTCCTTGGACTCAGGGGAGGTGGCAGGTTTTTCTGGAGCAACACCTTGGATTTTCCTTTTCTCAGCATTTCTTCAAGAAGCCTGCTCCTTCTGGTGGAGAGGGGGGCTTGGGAGCCAAACACTGGGGTCCCTTCCTCCTGGCCTGGGCCTCTTTTCCAGCTCCTTGGCAGACAGAGCTAGGAATGCGCATGCACACACCTGCTGTGTTCTCTGTATTTATCTGGGCGTCTGTGTAAGTCATCTAGTTTTCTATCTATCCTTGAGTTTACATTGATACTTCCCATTTCTAGCTATCACCTCAGCGTCTTTCTTTTTTTAAGATTTATTCATTCATTAATTTGAGAGAGAGAGAGAGCTTTCATTTGTTGATTCACTCCCCAAATGCCTACAACAGCCAGGGCAGGGCCAGGCTGAAGCCAGGAGCTTGGAACACCGTGTGGATCTCCCACATGAGCGGCATGGACCCAGGGACCCGGCCACCATCCCTTGCCTTCCCAGGTGCATTGGCAGGGGTGGATGCGATACACTTCGATGCGGACGCCTGCCCACCTCGAATTCTTTCCATTGTCCCCTCTCCAGGAGCAGCCGGGCTCAGTGAGCCCTAACTGACTGCTTTGCTCGGTCCCCTTAGGTAACCGGCGTCCTGGCAATGCCAACAGCTTCTGAGTTTCTGCTCCGCCACCCCCGCCTCAGCCCACTGCAACGGCCTGGGCTCCGGCCCCACTCGCTGCCACCTCCAGGGGAAGGGAAGAGAGAGGAAGAGGCGGAGCAGGAGGGAGAGCAAGCTGGGCACTGGATCCTCGTTTTCTTCGGGGTCTTTCTGTCTCGCTTTCCTCGCAGTCAACACCATGTGGAGGCACCTCTTTGGGAAACGCTCCCTCTCCCGGGCCATGTGGAAAGGATGAGTCCACTCCTGCACAGGGTGGCCGTCACCTCCACTCTCCCAGGGCGCTGGGTGGGGGAGCATCCGGGCCTGGCTGACCAGCGTGGGTGTGATCCTAACAAGGACTGGAGCGGAGGGTTGCGGGGACTCCAGGAAACGAAGCACCCAGAGTCTGCTCCAAAGCTGCCTCTCCATCCTTGGGGCCCGGGCTGAGCCCAGCTTTTCTGGGGTCCGAAGCTTGGACCACCTGGGGATGCTTTTTAGGAAAAAAGCCACGTGCATGTGAGCATTTAACCTGCTGCCTTCAGACGTTCCTTGCTCCTTCTGCACCTTCACTATTTAAATTAGCCGAGTGCCCTGCTGCCTCTCTCCCCGACAGAGCAAAGTCTGAGTTGTGTGGTGCCCACAGGGGCAAACCCCAGAGCTCCCTTTTCCCCCTCTCAGTTTTGAAGGCAAACTGGGTTCAGGGTTTCTGTCCCTGAAAAATGTTCTTCTTAACTAGATCACGGAACTGCCAGATAAGGTTTTGGGACTTTACAGCAATAAATAAAGAAGAATCAGAAGTTATAGTTCTGGCATTGCTGTCCCCGGTTCCTGCCTGGTTCGCTCTAAATCAAGTGTGTGCGTGTCCTTGGGGATTGCTATTGACTCCAGTTCGCCAGGGACGCCCGGGCCAAGGAGCTCTGCAGTTCAAATCACAGTTCGCAGGCCCACCAGCTGCAGACTTGCAAGGAAAGTTGACCCTTTTGCAGGAAGCAATGGGCCCCAGGAGTGCAATAGACTGCTAATTTGAGGGGTAGGGAATACCCCCATCCCCGCCTCCCTGTCTCCCTGCTGCCCATCGAGGACCCAATGTAGTGGTTTGAGAACGCTTTTATGAAGAATGTTACAGAATCATCATCACTGATGTCCAAAGGAGGGGAAATCAGAGCGCTCGCCTGAGAGGGGATTTTCTCAATGCCGAGTCGCTTCCTGACTCAGTTCCAGCTCTGCACTGGCCAGCACAGCGACTCACTTCATCTTCCTAAGCACTGGGTCTGTCTTCTGTGAAATGGGTGCAGCATGAGTGTCCAGGGTGCTCAGCCTGTCCACACGGCACACGCCCTGACCCCACCCCCAGGAGTTCACAAGTCCAAGGCGCGGCCTGGAGGGAAGCCAGTGTTTGAAGCAACGCCATTGGCTTCCAACAGTCACTGGGCAGTGGACACCAAGGCCAAGGGAAGGGCATACGGGCAGCACCCACAACCAGGAGTCGCGTTCCACACAAGGAGTGGGCTCTGGGCGCCTGGCAAGACATCCTGGGGCCGCCGCGAAGGTGCTCCCTGCGGGTTCAGTTGCCTGGGTTTATCTCGGCATTCTGGACAGACAGGGCCAGGCCCACGCGTGCCGTGTGCGTGAGGAAATCCACAAGGGCAGTGCCGTCACCTGCCTGTGCACGCGGCTCCAGAAAACTGCGCTCGAGAGGCCACGGAAATCAATATCGAAAATGAGACGCTCGAGTCACCGCAAAGTGCTATTTTCGCTTCTTCCAAATTGCTCTGCTTCTGTAAGCGGCTATTTTGGGGCAGCTCTTCCTGGCTATGTATAGGGACGGCTTGGCAATTTCCACACAAGTGGGAAGAGAAGAGAACTCTGCAAATAGGCTCACGCCCCAGGGATAAATCGGGGGCAGCTGAAAAGGTGGTGCAAGTCAGCTGTTTTCCCAAATATCCGGCCTCTTTAACCACCACCCCTGGGCTGGAAACCGTCAACAAATAAACACACGGGCACGTGGCGGGGCCGCTTTCTAGTAAGTGCTTGGTGTTTAAAAACAGGGGTTGAAAAGCAGTTTCCTCTGCCTCTGGGCCCGTCCCTGAGCTGTCCTGGCTTTGCTACCCAGGGACTGTGTTTCAACGACAGGTGAAGGGAGACGGGGGTCCATTTTAAAGGCTTTCTGGTTTTCTGTTGCCGGGGAGAACTGGGAGACGGAAGGGAGGTGCAGTGCAGGAAAGTGGCCTCAGGCGCAGGTCCAGTGAGTCACTCAGCAATTATTGACTGGCTCTACTGCCCCAAAATACCCAGAACCTGCCCACTGGCCCCGTGCCCTCGGCCACCATTATTGCCCTCTGTGGCCGAGTGGACTTCCTGTTTTCTCTCGGGGCTCCTCCCATCCATCCTGCACCCTGCAGCCAGAGAGCTTGTTCAGGGGGCAATCGCACTGAAGCCCAGCCCTGGTGGACGGAGTGCGTGATGCCCAGGCTCGAGGCTGTGGAGAGGGCAGAAGGTTCTGCACCACGAGCTGGTACTTCTTTCATGAGTTCAAGGCTCTCAAGAGCTTCATTTGGCCCCTTGCCTCTGGGAGCTCATGACCTTGCCTCAGGGTCACAGACACTGAAAGTTCTAGGACTTAGGCTTGTCCACTGTGGCCCGAAGGGGCAGAAGCTCTGACCACCACGTGGAATTTACTGGAGAACTGACCATTCAGGAGCAGGGAGCCGGCTGGTGACCCGCTGTGGGGCCGGCATGGGCAGTGGCCAATGGTCGTTGCTGGTGGCCAAGCTGTGGGATGGTGTCACAGGGTCCCTGGGTATGGTGACTCCACACAATGTCCCAGCAGGATCACGTTGGTAGCCCGACAGTTTAGGGCATACTCTCTAGGGGCCCGCTCATTCCTTACTCTCTCTCCCTCTCTCTTTTTTGGACAGGCAGAGTTAGACAGTGAGGGAGAGAGACAGAGAGAAAGGGTCTTCCTTCCCTTGGTTCACCCCCCAAATGGCCACTACAGCTGGCGTGCCGCACTGATCTCAAGCCAGGAGCCAGGTGCTTCCTCCTGGTCTCCCATGCGAGTGCAGGGCCCAAGCACTTGGGCCATCCTCCACTGCACTCCCGGGCCACAGCAGAGAGCTGGCCTGGAAGAGGGGCAACCGGGAGAGAATCCAGCGCCCAAACTGGGACTAGAACCCGGTGTGCCGGCGCCGTAAGGTGGAGGATTAGCCTAGTGAGCCGTGGCGCCGGCTCATTCCTTGCTCTCTTTCATTTCTATCAGGCAAATACGGCCCTAGTGGTCTTGAATTAATCTCTTGGCTTCCTATGCCCAGAAAGTGTGGACAACGGTTCCTCTGTAATAAAAGAACACACCAGATCTGCAGGGAGGCCCGCTGGACGTTCACAGTGGAAGAAGAAGAGACTCCAGGAAAAGTGTCCCAGCAGGAGCAATCAGCTCGAGTGACTCTGGCTAACCTTGACCTTGCGGCTTCCACGCTGCAAGCCGCTTCCCTTGGCGGTCAGCTCTGGGCATGCCCGCCGGTGCCTGTCTCTCCAGGGCCTATTCTATGGTCACCCCCAGGCACGGCCCCACCTCTTGATGCCGCTCACTGTTTGGCTTCTGGAGGAGTCACATGCTGTCCACCGGGGTGACATACTCTTCAAGCTGTCGTATTCTTATTGTGGAATAAATAGAGATATTAGTCCCACCGGACAATGCTTTATGGAGCCCACCTTGCTCCCCGTTCTCGCTCAGACGTTTACAAATTGGTTGAACCATGTCTTAATTTGTTCCACCACCTCAAGGACGCACCATTCCTCTGTTTAATATACAGACGGTGCCGTGCAGAGGCTAAGTGCCAATAAATATTTGTTGAATTGATTTTCCCGTTCCAAGGTATGGCAGAAAGACCCTCCTGCTTTATGCACATAATTCTTCCGTGTGGTTGTCACTGAAGTCCTCCTCACGGACCCTGAGCACGGCGCCAGCCCCTCGGGAAGTCTCAGATCTGAGCTGCGGCCAGCAAAACCAAAGGCAACCGGAGGCTGAGGACTGACGGTGTCGAGGAAGGGAGCCCCCCAGTGGTAAAAGGAGAGCAAGTCCAGCGCCGTGCCGCAGGGCATGGATAGGAGTCCGGGCAGGAGCAAGGTCAGACGCAAAGAGCCTGTGAGATGCCCAAGAGGAGTGGAGTCCAAACGGGACGCTGCGTTGGCCCCGTGAGTAAGGTGGGCAGCCACGAGGTGGCCCAGGTGGCCCCGGGCTTGCGTCCTGGCCTTGCCATGGGAACCTCTTTGGACAACTCACTCATTGCATCATCATCATCATCAGTGAACCCGAGCGGCTCACACTCGCTGTGAGGACTGAATGAGGGAACTTCTGTTTGGGAAAACACCGTAGCTGGGAAATGCGCTGCACAGAGACGGCGCCGCGGCAAGATTGGAGAACGTCTAGTGTCCTGGAGGAGTCTTGCGCCACTTGCTTCCGCCTCCGTTCCTCCTGCAGCGGACTCCCGACAGCCTGCTCTTTCCAAGCTCCATGGGGTCTTGTCGTGTTACAGGCCGGGAAACGGGCTCAGAGGTCTCAGCAGAGTCCCACGTGGCTAATTAAAACACAAATGAAATGTCATCCAACAAAGCAAAGGTCCCGAGCTGCTCACAGACTCTCTTGTTTACTCTGGCTTTTATTGAGCTTTTGTCTCACTTGTCATGTTAAGCCCCACTCCTGCTGGTGGCTGTGGGAAATGTGGCCTGGCAAGGGGAGGCACAGCGGGGGCGTTTGTGCAGCCGCCCCCAGGCTCGGATGATGCCCCGGGCAGCCCAGGCCCCGTCTCTCTCTCTCTACCAACTGGGCCAGGCTCCCTGGGACAGCACCACTTCCTGCAGGGTGAGGCAGGAGGGAGAATGGAGGCAGAGGCAAGCCTCCTCTCTCTCTGTGGACGGGCTCAGCTTCCTCTCTCTCTCCCTTGCCGGGCTGGAGGTCCCCCCCACCTGGACCCCGTTCTGGGGGCTCATTTGATGGCGCTTGCCCCCTCCACACCTCCATTTCAGCTGATGTCTCTCACAGAGCCTTGCACTATCTCAGAAGCAAAATCACTGAACTCCCTTACCTAGGGGGGCAAACAGTGCCCAGCCAGGCCCCCACACCTGCGCGTTCCGCATTCACTACTCGACATTCAAAAGAAAGCTGCATCTGTACTGAACAGGCATGGCTTTGCCTCTTGTCATTGCTCCCTGTTCCGCACAAGACAACGCTGTATCTGGTACTGTAAGTAACCTGGAGATGATTTGAGGACACTGGAGGACATGCACAGGTGATGTGCAAATGTAAGGGGGCTTTTGTAAGTCATGAAAATGCAGTTAAAAGGCAAGTCTATTTCGGTGCAAAATTTTTGAAATTCATGCAAATGCTGGGTCTTCAAAAAGGTCATGAAAATGCATATTATGAAAAAACTATGCGTGAATTTCAAAATATTTAGCACCAAACTAAATTAATCTTTATTTCCATTTTGTATTATTTTCAAAATTATTTATTTATTCATTTATTTTTATTCGAAAGGCAGAGAGAGAGAGAGAGAGATCATCCATTAGCTGGTTCATTCTCCAGTGCACACAATAACTGGGGCTGGGCCAGGCTAAAGCCAGGAGTCCGGAACCCCATTCAGGTCTCCTATGTGGGTGGCAGGGACCCAAGTACTTGAGCCATCACCTGCTGCCTCCCAGGGTGCACACTGTTAGGAAGGTAGGGTCAGGAGCAGAGCTGGGACTCACACCCAGACACTGTAGTGTGCGACGCAAGGATCTTAAATGCCCACCCCTAACATTTTAATTCCATTTTTCTATGAACTTTTTGAAGTACTCCCTGTGGGGTCATTTTATACAAGGGACTTAAGCATAGATAGATCTTGGTATCCAAGGGGTGCACTGGAACCCGTCCCTTGTAGCTACTGAGGACCGGGAGTCCATCCATGTGCACGGACATCACAAAGACCCTCCATAACAGAGGACTAAAGAACTGGAGGGGCTGGCACTGTGGCGTAGCAGGTAAAGCTGCTGCCTGGGATGCCAGCATCCCGAGGGGTGCCTGTTCGAGTCCTGGCTGCTCCACTTCTGATCCAGCTCCCTAATAATGCACCTCGGAAAGCAGCAGGATATGGCCCAAGTGTTTGGGCCCCTGCCACCTATGTGGGAGACCCAGATGAGGCTCCTGGCTCCTGGCTTCAGCCTGGCCCAGCCCTGGCTATTGTGGCCATGTGGGAAGTGCACCAGCAGAGGGAAGATCTCTCTCTCTGTCTCTTCCTTTCTCTTTGTAACTCTGACTTTCAAATAAATAAATACATCTTTTAAAAAAAGAGAACTGATTGGAGAGAGAACAAAATTTGTCTTGAGTATGTTTTTCCCAAAAAGACTAATGCATCAAAACTCATTGGGGGAGGTGACACTGTCCTTCCTCTTCTTCCTCCCCCTTTCTTGTTCTTCTTTTTAAGATCTATTTATTAATTTACAAGACAGAATTACAGGGAGAGAGGGAAAGACACACACACACACACACACACACACACACACACACAGAGAGAGATCTTCTATCCACTGATTACTCCCCAAATGGCCATGACAGCTGGGGCTAGGCCAGGCTGAAGCCAGGAGCCTGGAACTCCATCTAGGTCTCCCACGGAGATTGGCAGGGGCCCAAGCACTTGGGCATCTTCGGCTGTGCCGTCCCTTCCTGATTGAGCAGAGAGAGGAAGGGCCTAGTCTTGGCCAGGGCTGAGCTGCTGGGGGTGGAGCTCTGGGATGGAGCCAGCGGCATTTTTTGCCAGCTCATTTAGCACACTTCCAGCCAGCGCAGCCTGCTCAACTGCTGGGCGATGCTTCGTGCCGCGCGTCCCCCAGTGCGCCCCTGAGCTGCAGGCCCAGTGCGGGTGCTCCCCGCAGCTGTGCCCTGTGACCCTACCACATGGGGTTCCCACCCGCTGGGTCCTGGCTGCTGATGGAGCGGTGGCTCAACCTCCGCAGATGTCTCCCCCCTGCACTTCCTGCTCTGCGTGCATCGCCCGGTGCTGGCAAGCCTCTTCCTGGCTCCCCACATCCCTGCAAAGGCTGATCACGAGAGCGAGATGCAAGATGTGTTTTCCAAGCCACCACAGGCATCCCATAATTCACTCATTTGTCAGGGACTGGCCAACAGTACCGCTAAACTCCCTGCTGGCAGAGGGAACTAGGACACCACACTCTGTCAGCACCCTTGTGAGCCTGCGCTAGCGACGCAGGGAGTGAAGGCATCGGGGTTGCACGCTCACCGGCTGTGTTGCCACTGAAATGAGTCTCAGTTTGCTCACTTGCGAAATGGACTTGATAATAAAAAGAACGTCCATCCTATGTGCTTTACACGATTCTTACGAGGATCAGAGAATACAAAACCCTGTTAAACTTATATTAAAGAACTCCGCTTGTATACAAGATTATTGGTCCCATAAGTAGCAAAGTGTCTTGCTCAAAATAAGTGCTCAGTGGACTGTAGAAGTGTAGTTTGATTATGAAAGAAAGGGTTATTTCCCAGGATTTCTTACTTTACATTCTTCTTTGTTTGCCTGTTTATTTCCTGTCTTCCCCACTAGACTGCAAACCCTGGGAGATCCAAAACTCCCTGTCTTACTGAGCACTGCGCTCCTGGTGCCTGGAGGGGTCTTGGCACAAAGCTAACATTCAATAGGTAGTTTTCAAGGGATGGAGGGTGCTTTATGGCATCAAAAGTGGAAGCAGTGTAAAGAAGAGCTAACATGCGTTTCTGATGAATGAGAACTTAACTAGAATTTGATGCTGGTATGTAAATGAACCGTGTCTTAGAAATCGAATGGGTTATCTGGAAGTAAGAAATTGAGAAGGAAGCTGTGGGCATGAAGAATGGATACGGGATCTGTGGGTTTTGAATGGGGACATATTTGTTCTATGCATTTAATGGGCTGACTCCGTTGCATTGCCCAAGTGCAAAACCAAGGAGCCACACAGAGATGGGGCTTGCTTCAGCGAAGGATCTTTGAAAGTAGAAGGGGCTGGCATTCAAGGTGCACCCAGGCAGATGGGGGCCGAGTCCGTGCCACTCAGTGCTGTGGGTGGCCTGAAGCACTGTGGGGTAGCACATGGCCTCCATGGCCCCAGGGAGGGCTCTGAGACAAAGCCCAAACCAATCGGCCAATGGGAAAGGGGGAAGACAGGGAAGGGAGAAACAGAAAGGAGGGGAAGACTTGGGGACCTGAGTCATTTTGCTTCCTTGAAAACCCATCTTCAATGCAAGGCCCTCTTGAGGGAACCTCAACACCCTCCACCCTCCTCCAGCCATGCCCATGCCCCTCCCTGGGACACTTGGCCTGGGTCTAGCTCTCAGCTCATCCCCGCAGCCCACAGGGGACGGCTGTTGACTTCATGCTGAGCTGGCTGCTGGGGGCTCTTGTGTAGGACCCAAATGCCTCCACGCTGAGTCAGAACTGGCAGCCCCCATCCCTCTCTGCATGGACAGTGCTGTCACCTCTGAAGCCCCGCCCTCAGCATGGAGACTGGGCCTCTAAGGAAGTGATTGGAGTTAAGGACGCTCATGGGGTGCAGTCCTGATGTGGTAGCATCCGTGTCCTCGTAGGAAAAGACACGTGTGCTCTTCGCCTTTACACACACGAAGGCCGCGTGAACGCACACACAGGGGCCGGCACAGCGAGTCATCTGCAAGCCAGGACAGCAGCCCACTCTCGAAATCACGTTAGCTGCCACCCTGGCCTGGGACGTCCAGCTTGCAGACCTGGGAGGAAGTGTATGTCTGTGGGCGAAGCCACCCCAATCTTTGGTATTTGGTTGTGGCAGCCGGGCTGACTACTGCATCCTCCTCAAGGTACGGTCACCTCGGGAGGAGGCGTGGCTTGAGCGTCCGTGCCACACTCACCAGCCCAGGGACCTTGGGCCCTGCGCCTTGCTTCTCAGAGCTTCAGCGTGGTCATTGGTAAAATGGGCATCACAGCGCCTACGCAGAGGGCTGTCCCGAGGACCAGGTGAGACGTTCACAGGTATCCAGGGCACAGTAAAACACTTAGGAATGTTGGATTTCAAAGAACGTCCCCTCAGTCGCAGGCATTTGGCGTATTGGTTGACTACAGGACCCACATCCCAGATCTGAGTGCACAGTTTCCAGTTCTGGCTCTGCCCCTGACTCCAGCTTCCTGATGGGAAGCAGCAGGTGGTGACTCAAGGACTTGGGGCCCAGCCACCCAGGTGGGAGACCTGGGATGAGTTCCAGACTTCTGGCTTCCAGCTGGCAAAGCCTGGCTGGTGAGGGCATCTGGGGTGTGAACCAGTGGACGGGAGTTCTCTTTGTCTGCTTGTCTATCTGTCTGACTTAAAAAAAAAAAAAAAAAAAGCAAGAGCCATTATGTTAATCACCAGCCCCTGTGAACACAGCAGTGGAAGTGCCCATTTATCAGCTACCTTTGGGTAGACAGAAGAGTGTTCATCTTCGCCCATCCCAGCCTCTCCTGACACCAGGAACGACTTCCTGAGCTCTTCCCGGTAGCATCTGGGAGCACTGCTGAGTGACTCAGCCACTCTGCTGGAACATTCAGGTCCCCACCCCCCACCTCTCCTGAAGCCAGCAGGCTAGGAAATGATTCCATGTGCAGAGTAAGGATGGGTCCCCTGGGGCCATAATTCATGCCCTGAGGCCACCCCCTGAAGCAGGCTGGAGGTGCCCCAACCCAGGACCCAGCAAGCCGCCCGCTGCCCCCAGGCACGCGGGCTGCCGGCTAGATCAGGACAGGGGCAGATTTACAGCTCCTCTGCAAACGCCCGGGATGGCAATGTCAATTCCAGACAGTGCAGGAGAGGGCGCGTGGTGCCGGGTCACAGCCTTGCCTGTGATGAGCGGCTGCCCCGGTGGTGGCTCCGACACTTCTCAGCAGGCTGCCCCGCCAGGCACATCTGTTCTCACCCAGGACGGTGGGAACGGAGAGTTCTCTGGCTGTTGAAATACGCTCCCCCCCCCCCAGGGGGGGACATGGCCTGCAGGGGAAGCACTCACACTTCCCGCATGCTGACCACAGACAAGCCCCTGCTGTCCAGCGTCATGGGACAGGAAGCGGCCAAGTCTGCAATCTGCCGCCAGCCAGGACCTTGGGAGCCTTAGAGTCATGCAGAGAGGAGATCCTGGAACCCCTTCTGGCCAGCTGGGCCTGCGGAGAAGTGGAAGTTGTGATCAACATGTAACTGCAAAATGCTGTAGAGGGGGCAAGTTAGCCTGAGTGATGGCCTGGCCGCTTGGATGGCCACAGGAAGCCACTTCCCAAAGCCCCCTACACTGAATGCTTATTTGTCTCTCATAAAGGGAGGACCCGGAGTGCAGGAGCTTAGAATAAAGAAGGAGAGAGGCCATCTTCCTGTTTCAGAGTGATAAACAGGTGGTCCCAATCCCACCCTTCCATGTTGGCAAGTGGGAGACATGCCTCATACAGCGGGGGTCTCTGAGATGCAGGACTCCTTCCCCAGGGTTGTCTAGGATAGGTGAAAACTGTATGCGGGCCAATGCCCTGGCTCAATAGGCTAATCCTCCGCCTGTGGTGCCAGCACACCGGGTTCTAGTCCCGGTTGGGGCACTGGATTCTGTCCCAGTTGCTCCTCTTCCAGGCCAGCTCTCTGCTGTGGCCCGGGAGGGCAGTGGAGGATGGCCCAAGTGCTTGGGCCCTGAACCCCATGGGAAACCAGGAGAAGCACCTGGCTCCTGCCATCGGATCAGCATGGTGCGCCGGCCGCAGGGCGCCAGCCGCAGGGCACTGGCCGCGGCGGCCATTGGAGGGTGAACCAACGGCAAAAGGAAGACCTTTCTCTCTGTCTCTCTCTCACTGTCCACTCTTCCTGTCAATAAAATAAAATAAAATAAAATAAACTGTACTGCGCCTCTCCAACATCGTTACCGCAGCCGTATGACACATGAAGGAGCAGATTTTGGAGTCTGAGGCACTTTCCTGGGAGGAAGGAGGGGCAGAGAGGTCAGGAAGGTGGGGCACCGGGAATTCCCCCAGGTTGCAATCCCACCACTCAGCACACGTCCCATGGAAACCTGTCCATCAAAGAGACATACACACTCCCACCTTTGTTGCTGCACTCTTCACAATAGGCAAGAAATGGAAGCAACGCAGGTGTGCAGCAGATGATGAGCGGGTAAAGCAAGTGTGGTGCACACACGAGCAGCCGAATAATACACAGCTACACGCACGACGGAATCCTCACTCGCAAGACCCAGACTGAACTGGAGGTCATTATGTTAAGTGAAATAATTGGACACAGAAAGACAAACAGCACATGCTGGGTATTTGTGTGGGATCCCGGAATGCTGATCTTGCAGAAGGTGAGAGTGGAACAGTGGGTACCAGAGGCTGAGGAGAGCAGGGGGGCAGGAAGTGTTGATTAACCAGCACTAAATGCTAGTGAGATGGGAGGCAGAAGCTCTGGGATGCTGCTGCACAGTAGGGCGACTTCTCACAACAGCAATGAATAGAAAGGATTCCAATGTTTTCACCATGAGAAATGATAAATATTTGAGGAGACAGAGGTGCTTACCCTGATTTAACATTGGATAATGTATGCACGTCTCAGTGTTGTGCCTGAGCGAGTGCAAACGGGAGCACCACACAAGGATAAAGTTTGACGTCCTTTATTGCTCATGCCCTAAAGAACTCTCGACCCGGGAGCTCAAAGCAACAGGGTTTATAAAGGCAAAAACCGCAAGGAGAGGAATACAGGGTTGTTAGGATCAGGGGATACATGCTTGCTAGGGTCAAGCTGATCTAAGGCCTATGGGAAATAAACATCAATTAGAATCTTGACAATAGAAAAATTACAATCTTAACATTAACCCAGGTGCAGCCTGTCTGTTTTAAGCTTGAGCGATCCTGCCAGGGAGAGTCTGTGCCCTGACTCGCAGGATGAGCTGTATCGCTATTGTCTTAGTTCCAGACCAGAATCTCACAGTGGGGGGTGCTTTCTCAAGATGGAGTCTCAGGAGCCCTATGATGGGGTCCCTACTGTCAGGGGGTTACTGCGAGACCATCATGTGGCACCCCACATGCATATTTATATATGCATAAGTTTCAGATATCAGTTGCAAACAAATTAAAAACAAAAACAACCCCACAGGGCTGCAGATGTGTAGAGAGTGGCTGCGTAGGAGTGAACATCACACCCAAGACGGTGGCTGTGAAAGGCTCACGGGGTGAGCAGTGGCAGAACAGGCTGGGGAGATGTGGGAGGCGCCTGGGCCCCGCAAAGTCTGTAAAGAGCAAAGGAGAGCAGGCGACTAAGGCTTCAGGGACCCATCGTGATTAAAGAAGAAAGCATTGAAGTCGTGCAAGCAAGGCAGGGGGAAGCAGAGGAGGACTGGGCCCTCCCCGCAAGGCCGCCCTGCGCAGAGCCCCGGGCAGGTGCAGAGGCCAAGGTGCGGCAGGTCAGAGTCAAGTCACGAAGGAGGGAATGCGAGGCGAAGCAGAGCTGCTTCCAGATCTGTGCGCGAATCAGCCGCGGGTGCTGCCGACAGAAAGGGAAATGGGGGATTTCAGAAAGGAAGACGGTGCCCAGGGACACAAGAGCCGCGGAGGGGAAGCAAACTTCCAGGACGGGTATGGACACCGGAGTTTCATGGGGCCACACCCACCGTGGCGGGCCCGGCCAGCAGGTGCTCTCTCTCTCTGGCTCTTTCCTCTGAGAGGCTAGTGCTAGCACAAAACTCCTTAACAGGGGCTGGCGCTGTGATGCAGTGGGCTAAGCCTCCACCTGCATCCAGTATGGGTGTCAACTGGAGTCTGGGCTGCTCTACTTCTGATCCAGCTCCCTACTAATGTGCCTGGGAAAGTAGCAGAGGATGGCCCAAGTGTTTGGGACCCTGCACCCACATAGGAGATCTTGAAGAACCTCCTGGCTTCAGCCTGGCCCAACCCTGGCCGTGGTGGCCATTTGGGGAGTGAACCAGCGGATGGAAGATCTCTCTCTCTCCTCTCCTCTTCTGTATGTCTGCTTTCCAAATAAATAAATAAATCTTAAGAAAAAAAAAAAAAGATCATCTAAGAGAGCAGGTGCAGTGCCCGGGTCACACCCTAGTATACGTCTGGAGGAAGCTTTCCCTTCCTAGTAAGTTAAAAGTTGAAGAGAATCAAGGTGAAGGGCAGTTTCCGTGGACACAAGGAGTTGGTTTGCTTGAGAGGCAAAGAATGAAGGACAAGTGAGAGTTAAGGAGGGCGCCGCTGCTTATGACAAGCGGAGGAGATGGAGACGCTGGGAGGGAAGTGCAGTTCCCTGAGGGGGTGCCTCCCGAGAAGCAGTTCGCAGCGGCTTCCGTGGCAAGGGCGAGGGGAGTATCAGGATGGAGAAACGCGGGGGCCAGAGAACCCTTTCTGCTCAACCCACACCCGTCTTCCTCAGACCGCGTTCTTCTTCCTGCTGGTGGTCTGGCCCCTCCTTCACCCCATCACTCCGACATGGACGTGAGCCTGGGAAAACCACCTGCCCCCGTGTCCCACTCTCATCCCGTCACGCCGAAGGGGGCCTCTGAAAAACAGGTGCTAGGCAAATGCTGAGGTGGGGGTGCTGAGCCCTGGGGCCCCACCACGGACCCGGCCCCCTGTGAGCTCCTGTTCTCCCCAGCACCGGTGGCTTCTGCCCGGCTTGCAGCCTCCCTCTGCCCCAGACTTGGCGTCCGCCGTGCCTCTGGGCAGCTCCTCCCCCTTCTGAGGTCTCCCCGAGTATGCAGTTCTGCTCTCAGACTTTGTCCTGAGCATCGCGGTCCTCCACCCTGCCCTGCCTGCCGGCTTCCACTCATTTCCCCCAAGGCTTAAGTGGGGAGCGCCAGGTAAGAGGGCTGGGGGCAGCGCGTGGGTGTGCACCGTGGCTCCACCCCGCCCCCACCCCGTCATGTCCTCTATGGCTGACAGTGGAGAATGAAACACCAGATACAGGAGTCCAGTGGGCCCCAGTGCTTGGCAGCCTCTGCCTCTTAGCGGAGGTCAAGGACAGAGTCCCTGTGGACTGAGACTGTACTGGCCTGTGGCCCAGCGGAGCTCCTATGTACACCCCTGCTGCCTCAGGTCAGAGAGCCCTCTTGTGTCCAATGCACCCTGAGACCTGAGTGCAGTGCCCTCAGCATCCCACCCCCTGCTCTGACACATGCTGGTGCTGGCCCTTGAGCTGCGAGGCCCCATGGCTCTCCCAGACCCTGCGGCTTTACATTTTCCATCGAACTCGTCTTAGCCAGCACAGAATCACCATGACCAGGGCTCTGGGCTCAGCACAGAAAAGACCAGGGGGAACTGGCCCCAAGGGAGCCTGTGGTAACCCCGGGCAGACCGCTGGGGCCTGGCTTTGATGCGGGCTGTGAATGGGATTGGGGGGACTTGTTCCTGGGGTGGGGGCAGTGAGTAGGGGTGCTGCTGTGAGGGGAGTGCAGAAGAGGGGTGAGATCTGCCACAGGACTTCAGACAGATGGTGTCTACAGACAGAGGGAGGCGCAGGAACAGGGGCGTGCGCGGGTGGGTGGGAATGGACCCCGTGGCAGAGCAGTAGGGGGAGCTGGAGCGGGGCTGGCCCAGCTTTCTCAGGGCCTGCCTTTTTCTGGAACCTGAAGGCCAGAGGTCTATGGTGTGCAAGCAGCTGAGCAGTGGGCAGTGCCCGCAGGGGGAGTCTGTGGCTTCGTCAGGGTCACAGTGAGCGCCAGAGCCAACTCCTCAGGCACTGAGCACCGGGCCACCAGCACATTGCTTTGCATTAAAAAACTTATTTTTAAAGAGATTTAAAAAAAAAAATATTTATTTATTTGAAAGAGTTACAGAGAGAGGGAGAGACAGAGAGAAGTTGGGCCACGCCAAAGCCAGGGGCCAGGAGCTTCCTTCAGGTCTCCCAGCGGGTATAGGGACCCAAAGACTTGGGCCATCCTCTGCTCCTTTCCCAAGCACACCATCAGGGAGTTGGATCGGAAGTGGAGGAGCTGGGACATGAACTGGTGCCCATATTGGATGCTGACGTCACAGGTGGTGGCTTTACCCACTATACCGCAATGTCAGCCCTAAGGAGATTTCCCAAACATACCAAAGTAGAGGTAATGATAGGATGGACTCAGTGTCCTACCCTCAACCACGGTCAGCTCGTGGCCAGTCTTGTGCTCACCTCTTCCTAGCACTCCCGGATTGATTACCTCTCTCCCAGATTCCCAGGCCTTCAGCTGTAATATCTTGCATGATTCTGAATAAGAAGGCCTTTTGCAAGTAGGCAGCCATAATACCAGTAAGGCATCTAAAATGTTGAACCGTGTTTCCCTTTTATCCACAGCTGTCCAGTTAGCTATTCACATCTCCCTGTCTCTTGACTTTTTCTTTTGTTTAAAACAGTTTATTATTAATTTGATTCACAATTTATATAAAGCTCACACATTGCTTTCTTTATTTAAATATGTGTTTGTTTATTTTGAACGTCAGAGTTGCAGAGAGAGAGGGAGAGAATCTTCCATACACTGGCTCACCCCCAAATGGCCCCAACAGCCAGGGCTGAGCCAGGCTACAGCCAGGAGCCAGGAGTTTCTTCTAGGTCTCCATGAGGGTGCAGGGGCCCAAACACTTGGGCCATCATCCACTGCTTTTCCCAGGCCATAGCAGAGAGCTCGATCAGAAGTGGAGCTGCCAGGACATGAACCGGCATCCACTTGGGATGCCAGCATTGCAGGCAGCAGCTTTACCCACTATGCCACAACGCTGGCCCCACGCATTGCTTTCTAAACTCTCTTAATTCATAAGCTCTCCTCCATCTCCTTTTTTCTTGGACTATTTTGGTGGAGAATCTGGTATTTGTCCTACAGAGCACTGCATGCTGGGATTCTGGCTGTGTGCTCCTTGTGCCAGTCAGCATGTGCTCAACCCTCTATCCACGTGTTTCCTGCCAGTCGGGAGCTGGAGCTGCAGACACCCCCAGGTCCAGGCTTGAGTCTCCGTTTTCTTCAAGACTACTCAGGAGGCCCGCAGTGCCTGGCCACCTCCCTCTGTTGCCGTCAGAGTGATTTCAGGTGGGCATTCCAGAACGGTCTGAGCACCGGCAGGGACACCTGGAGGCAGGGAGGCCAGTTCAGAAGTCACTGCTTGGCCTGGCTGGCTGCTGCCTCCTGGCTCAGTGATGAGCCTGTGCTGGCAGGTGTGTGTGCACATGCGTGTGTGTGTGCGTGTGTGTGTGCACGTGCGTGTGTATGTGTGTGCACGTGCGTGTGTGTGCACTTGTGGGCGGCCCTCTGGCACCAGAGCTTGTTTTTGTGACCTGGAGGAACTTGACAGCCACTGAGGACCAGGAAGTGACTAAGTCCAGCAGGGTAAGTGAGGCTCTTTGTAAATTATTTGCTTTCTCTGGGTCTGTCCCAGCTTTGCCAGGTGAGTGACATTCCCCAGGGCTGGTCCCGCCCTGGAATCCTAAGGTCCCTGGGCTGGGGGTGGGACACAGATGCCTGCAGCACCCCTGGCCTCGGCGGCTGTGCCTGTGTGCTTTTAAGGACAAAAACAGTAGCTGGTGTGTAACGGCAAATACTGCAACAGTGAAAAACCCCAGGTGGCAAAATCCTCCCCTCCCCAAAAGGCACAAGGAACTCAGTGTTTGGAAAGGGCTTTAAATGCCTTTGAGGGCTAAAGATGTTCCCCTTGTCGCTGCCCGTCAGCTAGTCTCTGCCTCTCTGGAGATCCGGGGTGGGGCATGTGGGAGAGGGAGAGGCAGGGGAGAGCTCACACTCTTCACACCTCCTCTGGAACAAGCACATAAATATCCAGCCATGTAATTTTCAAAAGTGCAACAAGGCTTACTTTCTTATCTTGGGTTATAAAATTTGATATTTATTTTGGAAAGCATTTTGATTCCAAGTTGTAATAAAATAATATTGGATGCTGTGAAGTACTTTGAAGTGTGTTTTCAAAAGAAAACACTACATTTTAGACATCTAAAGGAGCCCAGGTATTCAAAATAAACTATCAAATGCAAATATCATCTTAGGTGGTATTTTGAATTTTGGCACCACACCTTATAGCTCCTTCTTCTGTGGCTCCTTGGTATGCGTTTCTGAGTTTAGAAACCCCACTGTGAGAACAGACTGGCAGGGAGTGGTCTTGGCAGAGAGTAGGTGAGGTGCAGCCCCAGCGCGCGTGTCCAGGAGACAGTGGCTGGGGAGGGGAAAGGGAGACTGAAGTCTGATGAGCCAAGGGTCACTGCTGCTCCTTTCTGGATGACCCTGGACTTCTCCTATGTTGCTACTTTTTAAAAAACACAATAAATGGAGAATTTTGAAAAAGATTTATTTATTTATTTGCAAGTCAGAGTTACACAGAGAAAGGAGAGGAAGAGGGGGAGAGAGAGAGAGAGAGAGAGAGAGAGGTCTTCCATCCGCTGGTTCACTCTCCAATTGGCTGCAACAGACGGAGCTGCACCTATCCTAAGCCAGGAGCCAGGAGCTTCATCTGGTTGTCCCATGTGGGTGGCAGAGGCCCAAACACTTGTGCCAGCCTCTGCTTTTCCCAGGCCATTAGCGGGGAGCTCTATCAAAAGTGGAGCAGGCAGGACATGAGCCAGTGCTTACATGGGACGCCAGCGTCACACACTCAGGCTTTACCTGCTACGCCCTCTCTCTGGACCACTCGTTCTGGGGTCAACAAGCGTCTGTGTCATAAAGAGAAACACACTCGGCGAGAAACTGAGGCCACCAGCCAGCAAGGAGGTGCTGCCTTCTGTGAAGAGCCCCGTGTGACCTTGGAAGCTGATTCTCCAAGCCCAGACAAGCTTTGTGTCAACTGCAGCTGGGCTCCAACCTCGTGAGATGCCTTGAGCTGGAGCCCCCAAATGAGCCACTTCCGAACTCCTGACTCACAGAAGCTGAGATAATAAATGCCTGCTGTTTTGAGTCAGTAATTCTTAGAGTAATTCATAACATAGCAAACGACAATAAATACATGTGCGTCGAGCGGGGCTTTGCCCAACAAGCCCAGTGCCTGCTGGAACGGCCAGGCACCTCCTAGAGAGCTGCAAAGAGGACCCTAGGATACTGTCACTGTGCACTTTCCCATGGGGATGGAAAATAGCAAGGGCCTGAGGTCAGCATCTTCTGAAGGGGGGAGTGTGTCCCTTAGAAGTCACAAATGCCTGGCGACTCACCCCGGGACAAAGGCCATGGAGGCAATCTCCAGGGAAGGAGGTCCCTTCTCCATGGTCTGGGGTGGCGGAAGACAAAGCTTTTGCAAAACAGTCAGCTGCCTGTCTGATCAGAAGAGAATGCCGTCCTTCCGATACCTGCAGTACCAGACCCTTCCAGCCGGGAGTAAATGTGGAACTGCCTGGAAGCTGACCCTCGTCATCACCTTTTACCCTCCTAGCAAAACTTGAACACGGGAAACTGCTCTCCCCGTGGTACGGATGAGAATGCAATGCATCAACATAAATAAGACGCGATGCATCTAGTAAGCAGCAGAGCGGGTCTTCCAATTCCAAGACCCGAGGTCTTGTGGGTCCACACAACACTGGTAGTGATAGACTCATTGTAATCAGGGCCTTCAGCTGGAAACCAGATGTGAGGAGGCTCCACCGGGACGTAGCTGATGCCCGACATTGTGAAACATTGTGCCCAGCCCATGATTTCTCTTACTTGATCCAAGTGCAGCGTGTGTGTGTGTGTACATATAAATACATGAAAAGTCTATAGCAGGATGGGCACGTGGCCTGGCAGTTATGATGCCAGCTGGGACTACTGCACCTCATATCTGGGGCCCTAGATTCACGTCCCAGCTCCACTTCTGATTTCTACTTCCTTTTAATGCATCCTGGGAGGCAGCAGGTGATGCCTCATGTGCTTGGGTTCCTGGCTCCCGAGACCCGGATGAAGCTCCTGGCTCCTGACTTCAGCCTGGCCCAGCCCTGGCTGCTGATCTGGGGAGTGAATCAACAGGTGGGAACTATTCTCTTCATATCGCTGCCTTCCTGTCTCTCAAATAAATAAATATATTTTAATGAGGTTTATAGGAAATCCATAAAATCACAATGAAATAAATGACCAATTCTTACCAGCCCACTTGAAAAACAGAAGATCACCAGGAACTGAGTCCCTTGGAAGCCCTTCTTGGTGGAACTCCCCTTTCTCTTCCCAAAGGTCGTTTTGAATGTTACGTGAATCATTCCCTCACCTTTCTTCTCATCTATTGATTTCTTTTTTTCTTTTTTTAAAAGATTTATTTTATTTATTTGAAAGACAGAGTTACAGAGAGAGGTGGAGACAGAGGGAGAGAGAGAGAGAGAGAGAGAGAGAGAGAGAGAGGTCTTCCATCCGCTGGTTCACTCCCCAAATGGCTGCAACAGCCAGAACTGCGCCAATCTGAAGCCAGGAGCCAGGAGCCAAGAGCCTCTTCCAGGTCTCCCATGCAGGTGCAGGGGCCAAAGGACTTGGGCCATCTTCCACTGCTTTTCCAGGCCACAGCAGAGAGCTGGCTCAGAGCAGAGGAGGAGCAGCAGGTTAGCCCCCCCACCCCCCGCCCCCGTGGAGCTTCTGTCTTCCTGGCCTGGATCGCTCCTGCAAGGCCGTTGGAAGCTGAGTGGAGCTAAGTCCATGGCTAATTATCAGCCAAGACAAAAGAAATACTGTTTTCAAGTTCTGAGGAGAGGGACTCAGATGAAAAGAAGTGGGAGAAGAGAGCGCAGAGCCCAAGCTGCTCCCAGCAGCCCGAATCACAGGTCGAATCCCGCACTGCGTTGGCTCTCGCTCCCACATTTCAAATGCCAGAGTCAGGCCCTGGTCTTAGAGCTGCCTGCCCCATGCTGAAGGCCTGAGCACAGCCAGGGACCACCACTGTCCGCTTCCCAGTGCACAGCTGCAAACAGGAGACAGATGCACGCTGGGCAGCCAGGCACAGCCCCGACTCGCAGCCGGCGCGGTGCAGCCGCTGTTTCCGGCTGCACTGTAACCCACCCTCCGCCTGCCCACAGACTCGGTGCCTCTTCATCCCTAGATGGACGGGGCAGCTGTCTTAGCGGTGCCCAGGCGCCAGCGTGCTGACTCGTCTTCCTGGCAGCGTTTCCGCGCCCACCCTCTGTGTCTCGCAGAGCCCAGGGCAATGTTCCCCTTGCGAAGGCTGAGGCAGGGTCATGGAGCCTGCCCTGGTGCCGCCTCCCTCCCCAGGACGAACAGCTTTAGCCCAGCTTTATGGGTTCCTTCCTTCTTCCTCCCCATCCCAGAAGCTGTGTCTCCTCTCCCTGACCTCTTGGGTTCTGTTGATAAAAGCATCAATGAACACACCTCATGCTGTGGGCACGGGTGTATTCTCACCTTTTTCCAGTTCTTCTCTCACACAAAGTCACGCCTCCTAAGTGCAGGTGTTTATAAGGGGCACCACGTGCTAACAAGGTTTATCCAAAAGGAGAGAAAGTGAACACACACACACCTGAGTGTGGGTTGCCCCACGTAGGGAAATACAGTTAGGAGTGGGCCAGAGGATTGCCCAAAGGGAGAAAGGACGGCTGGGGGAAGAGAGAATACCTGACAGGGACTCCAGCTGTGGCCCATGGCGAGGGAGAGAGAGAGAGAGAGAGAGAGAGAGAGACCTTTGCTGGCCTCTTTTATGACAGAATGTGATGCTTCTACACTCATGAAGCCACCTGGGAATTTTATGAGACTTCCAAAAATTCCATGTGGAGTATATTATCCACAATTTCATGGCATCCCCTGTCCCTTCTAGGTCCCAGATGAAACAGATGCATCCTGGGAAAGGAGGCACTTTGAGAGCTAACTGGATAGCACAGTGAGCACTGCACCTCACCCAGCCCTAAGCCCTCTGCCTAGTTACACCACACCAGGGCCATGCAACTCGCTCTGCGAAGCCGAGGCCTTGCCCTGAATGTCACCAGTTTGCTGGTCACTTGGTGAGAGCAGGGGAGCGCAGACTGAAGAAGAAGGAGCTGGCGCTGAGGAGGGCAGCTAAGGGTGGGGCGGGGGAAGACGTGGGCATTAGCAGAAGAGAGGAAGGGGATGCAGAGGGAGCTGGGAGAGGAGGAGGCTGGGGAGGAAATGCCCAGGGGGGCAAAGCACCGGTGTGGGACCCAAAGGAGGAAGGACGGTGCCTACCATGGGCCGGGCACCCCGCCAGGGCCTTTGCGTGCCACCTGCCATGGTCCTTACAACGAACACATCACGTCCTCAGCGGTACTCATGCTTTTGGGGGGTAGGCTGAGGTTTAGAAAGGTTTAAGCACTGGTCTGAGATTCTCAGCCGTAAGACAGTAGAGACTAGATTCTAACTCAGATTTTTGGCTTTGGTTCCAGGGCTCTTTCCTCTATTGTCTTCCCTTTGCTAACAGGGGGAAGAGGATTAAGCGCATAGAAGAGAGGTGGAGTTGTCACCTGTGCTCTGGTTGCAATCGACAGAACCTGGCTCGCTTCAACAGGAGGCTTTCAGAGCCCAGCAGAATGTAGGAGAACCAGGCCTCAGAGAGGACAACGACCGGAATATCTTGGATTCCGGGCAGGAAAAGCTAATGAACTGGTTCTGTGGGGCTTTGCTCTGGAAGGAAAACGCTCCAAGCTTTTCCCTCTGCCCTGCGAGAGTCAAAGTCCCAGGACAGAGGCTGATTGGCTGTACCATGTCACATGTGCAGCCTTCAGCCTGGGGAGACGGGAGCACCAAGATGGCTTACCACAGCGGGGAGAGTCTTTCCCCAGATGCTGTTACTGAGTCGCAAATGAGAACCCAAACACTCATTGTTTTGGGGTTGTGGTCACCTCAAACTGCATCCGGGCTAGGACAGGCCCTGGCATCTCAAGTCTTATTCATGCCGTTGGGATTGCCACTCTCACCACCACCATCTCCATGTAGCAGGGCTGGGCTAGACCCCCACATCCTCCAACCCGGCTGCCAGCGGGGAGCCCTCTCCTCCTCTCAGGAGTCAGTGCTCATCCAAACCGCACAGTCAGGCAGCGGAGCCGTCGGCGGCTTGAAGTCAACTGCGCGGATGCAGTCTTACACAGCTGCTCGTGATGCGCCGGTCCTTCAAGTCTCACACACACACACACACACACACACACACACACTCTCTCTCTCTCTCTCAAACTCACATTCATAAACATACACACAACCTTCCGGGAGGGCTTTGATCTACCTGGGGAATGGGATTCTCACTCCCATGGTCACCTGGGAAACTTCCAGCATAGATTTAGGCTTCTAAAGACAAAAAAGAATGATTTGAGAATGCCTGGACCTTTACACCATGGAATGAGACAGTTTACTTTAAACCTCAGTGTACTTATACATTGTGTACTGCAGATACCCAGTGGGATTTTTACATTGCTTTCTGATCACTTCTCACCAAGGACTAGTGACAATTCTTAGCCCAGAGTATCTCTGGCCCCAGCAGGTTTGGATTTCTTGTCTACCTGTTGCTGGTGCTTGGGTCCTACCTTCCAGGCTGTTGCACTGTGGGAGGTGATGAACCAGCCCATAGCCTCCTCCTCAGACCAGGTGTGGCCAGCTTAATGTTGAGAGAATCTTGGCTCTAAACAGAATTTCTTCCTTTCATTTTTTTAAAAAAAGATTTATTTTATTTATTTGAAAGTCACAATTACAGAGACGGGGAAAGACAGAGAGAGATCTCCCATCTACTGGTTCACTTCCCAAATGGCTGCAATGGTCAGGACTGGACCAGACCAAAGTCAGGAGCCAGGAGCTTCTTCTGGGTCTCCAAAGTGGGTGCAGGGGCCCAAGCACTTGGGCCATCTTCTGCTGCTTTGCTAGGCACTTTGGCAGGGAGCTGGATCAGAAGTGGAGCAGCCAGGACTTGAACCAGCATCTATTCGGGATGCCAGCATCGCAGGAGGTGGCTTTACGCACTGCACTACAACACTGGCCCCTTCTAAACAGACTTTCCCAAAGCCCCTCTCACCTTAGCAGGAGGGAAGTTATTGGTCCATGAGGATTAATCAGATAGGACCCCAGGACACAATGTGCTAGAAATGGCTAAAAATCTTTAATTTAAAGAAAAGGAATAACATGGTGAAAAAACCTAAATAAATATGTATATCTGTAGAGAGTGACAAAGCAAATTATTGTTCATTGATCAAAACAGACCCCTAGGATAAAAAGAGATGCAAATTCTGATGCTAGAAGTAAAACATAAAATTCCCAACAAAAATTCCAACTCTAAAGCTAAGATGTCCAACTAGAAGGAGTGTTTGGGGAAGTGCAGGCCTGGATGTGTACTGGGCCAGTATGCACCTGCCAATACGACTATTATTCCGAATGGGAGGAAGGGTTTGGCACAACGGGGGAAGTGCTGGCTACGGCGGTAAGTGAAGCCACAGGATTGCAAATTCAGGGTGATCCAAACCAGAGGGGGGAAAGCTAGCTCTCTTCCTTCCTGGAGTAAGAAAAAGTAAACGTTATGTGTGTGTGTGTGCACGTAATTAGGTCACCACACCTTTTTCTTTCAGTAGTTTTATTTGTCAGGCACCAAAATATTAACAACACTGGGGCTCAAGAGCTGTAGCCAGGAGAGATTGTTTCCTGTTGTTAGTTTTTGCTACATCATGGTAAGAAAGAGATCAACAAAAGTACAAGTACAGACGACAGCAATAATTCTGTCCTGGGGAGATAACATTCCAGCGTCTTCTCTCCCGACGCTGTGCAGGTGGACAGGCAGGCACATCTGTGGCTCCGGGATCTGGGGGAGGCCCTGTCGCACAGCAAGTTAACCCGCCACTCGGGAAGCTCATACCCCATATCTGAGTGCTGGGTTGAGTCCCGGCTGCTCTGCTTCTAATCCAATATCCTGCTAATGCAACCCGGGAGGCAGTGGATGATGGCTCAAGTGCTTGGGCCCCTGCACCCACATGGGAGGCCACGTTAGAATTCCTGGCTCCTGGCTGTGAGGACTGAACCTCAACCCTCTACCTTTTTCTCTGTGTTGCTCTGCATTTCAAATAGATGAATATATATATATATATATATATATATATATATATATAAACCTTTTTTAAAAAAATAAAAAAGCTGGGCTCACACTCTGTATCTGGTGAGTATCCCAGCGCCTGGAGCATGTCCTCTGCTCGAGGTGGAAGTTCCTGGGCTGCCGGATCACAGGGTGGTCTATAACCCAACCGCTGTCTGTTGTATCCCCAAGATGTCGGCGATAAAAGCAAGGGAACATGCAAACTGCTTAGTTTCTGCAGAGGCAGGTCCCTTCCCTATAAGCTGAAGAGCTCGTTGCCTTTGTCCTAGGGAAAAGAAAACAGTGAAAGGCAGGACAGCTCATGGAAGCACTTGACCTTGCCATATGGTATGTGGACAGGAAAATGTCAAGTGATCCAGCAGGAAGTGCTGGACCAGGACCAGACCCTCATCTTGCAGTGTGCTCAGGAGGAGAGGTGGGGGCCAGCCAGGCTCCCCTGGCCCCCTGTGCATGACGGTCTCTGCTACCCCACCACCAGCTGCAGGCCGAGCTGCGAGCCCACCCAAGGGAAGAAGAGTGCTTCCTTCTTGTGGGCCAAGGCAGGGACAGGACAGACCCAGTGAAGACAGTGAGGCCCTGCCCCTTCCTGGGGGTGGGGCCACACACACATTCCACAGACTTTTCTTTTGGTACAATCGAGGGCTACGGGCCAGCAACCCACAAACATTTGGGACCCATAAACTAGAATTAGCGCTCCAGGTTTCTTGAGGACCTGCACTTGCTCTCCGACGCTGTACTTTCTGTAAGCAGGATCTCTCCAGTCTGTGGAGGATGCTTTTCAGTTTGCTCTTCAGCGGTTGTTTGAGCTGGTGTGGTTTTCACAGTTACCGTTATTCATACTTCTTGTTTATAAATTACTATTGGTTTTGTGCCCGCATCATCCATTAAGCCTGATGAGAGTTTCTGGTTGCTCCTAGAGTGGGTTGTAATGAGTGTTTCCTAAGAGAATTGTTGGCCTGTAGAGTGGTCCAATATCCAGCCGTTGCATGCAAATGAATTCCTGTTCAATATTAATGACTCACGTGTGCCCATGGCCCAAGCACAGATACTTGAATTTCCTTACGGCTTGCTCTTACGCAAGGTGGCCGGTCCCCCGGGTTTGCCCGGCACTGAGGAGCTTGCCCGGATGCAGAGCTCAGGGTTGCTCCCCCTCTACTTAGGGTGCCTGTGTGTTTGTGCTGTTTGAACGACTTTCATCTTGTGATCAAGGTTAGCATAACAGTGCTAGCAGGGTCATTTTTGAGACAAAAGGCTATTTATTTATAATATACAATGAAGGATCCAGTGGCAACTCCTTGTGCTTTAACATAAACAAAGTGAGTCATGTATGGTGCACATTCTGGAAGCTCAGGTCAGTGTTGCCATCTGGTTCTTCTGTAGTTCCCTAAGCCCCGCCCCACTGTACCCAAATCCCAGAAGTGGGGTGGAGTGAGGAGGGTGCTCTCTGGCCCCACTTGGAGGGGTACAGCCAAGAAAGTTCAGGACTCACCGAGTCCCCGCCCACCCCGCGTCCGGAAGCGCCACGCTGCACATAGCCTGACCTAGCTCGGCACAAGTAGCAATCAGCCTCGGGTAGCGTCCCCGGAGGGCAGGCAACGCTCCCTAGCTAAGCACAAGTTTGAGTGGCACCTGCTGTGGACACTATCTGCTTTGGGTTCTCTGATTTGGATCCATAACTTTAGAGGCCGGAGGGAAAGTCAGCTGCCATTTATGTACCGTTTATCGTCAGCGTGCCCAGAACTCAGGTGAGGGGCTTCTTGCTTTTGACTTAATTTAAGTCAGAACAACGCTACGCCGTGTGCCTGACCCTGCTCTGTAACTGAGAGCCTTCGATTCAAGCCCAGCTGCCTGGACCTGGCTCAGTTCCTTCTTCATCTCCTCACCACATCCCACCACCTCTGGGGTCCCGAGCAACCCAGGGCACCACTCACCTGAGCAGAGGTCATTTCCAAACCGTGAAAGTGACAGAAGCAAAAACAAACAAGAGGCTGACAATTTAAAACTAAAGCCAACATGAACTCAGCCTGGAGAAGGGACGCCCGAGGGAGGCATCCTCAGAGTTCATGGCCTCAGTGGCCCTGGGTGGCCTCCTCCCTGTCCCCCTCCCTCCCCCATGCAGGCTGCCTTCAGGGCTCCTGGGCCTTGGGAAGCACAGCAGCGCCCCCCGCAGGTGGGGGGCGGTTAAATCACCCTGGGAGCTGCTTGGCCCACACTCGTGTCCAGTCGGCACCTTGCAGTGTCTTCTAAGAACCTCTCTACCTTATCCGGCTTTCCAGAGGAGGTGTCGACCTTAACAGAGGGCACAGGTGACCGTGGCGCGACCTGACTCCTGTTCAGCTGTGAGTTTTTCCTGTCCCCTGGCAGGGGTTGGATGCTCAGCATGCCAGGCGAGGTTAGTGGTGGGACTGCTATTTATTTAACTGCTAATCCCACTTAGGTGAAATTAATTTACTCTACTATTATAACTCACCTTGCTTCCTCCCTGGCTGGGCGCCTATAATTTACACCTGAATGCTGCACTGTGCTCCTGCTTCCTGGGCGGGCAGTCTTGGGGTGACTCACGTTAGGAGGCTGCTCCGTACAGAAGAGAGGTTTTCTCCTTATAGACTGTGGCGGGTTAGTGTAAAAACAGGGCTGGGTTTTTCTCCTAATAACCAGTTCCCCTTTAGGCTGCCCCTCTCCAGGGAAGTTTGTACGCTATTATTAGGCTGCCTCTCAATTCCAAATGTGGGCTGCTCTGGTTTCCACGGCGAGCTGCCAGGTCTCTGGCTTCTCCAGCCACAGCCCTGTCCCTGGGTTCCCGTCCATCCCCAGCCTTGAGAAAGTGCAGTCGGCCGCACCGTCACCAGGCAGATGGCCACGGGAAAAGCACCGACTGCTGAGTGCTGTTCTCTCAGGTGCTACCAGTGACTCTAAGCAAAGCAGAGGCTGCCAGCTGCAGCTGCCCACAGCCAGGACCCGCGGCCCGGCTCTCCCCCTCCCCCAGCCCCATCTTTGGTGGCCGTGGGTGAGGAGCCGTTTGTGTCGAGGCTACTGGGGATGAGGCTCCTTTATGGAGACGAGAAGGTGCCAGGCTGGCCTCTTGGGGACACCCTGACATGGAGCTCCTGCCTGGGCAGCCCCCAGGGTGTGGGAGTCTGCAGGTAGGGGTCTGGCCTCCTGGTGACGAGCCCCCACCCCTCACCACCTTATCCGACAGCTCCTCTGGCTCCTCAGGGGACAGCCAGGGGCAGAGGCAGCCCGAGAACCTGCCTCCTGGCCTCTGCCAACCCTGTCCGTGTGGCCACTTCAACAAGCTGTGGGAAGGGACATCCTTCAACACGTCTTCCTGGATGCTGCCCGTGGTGGCCATGGAGTGGAGCCCATCTTCAGCCAGGCATTGGGGCTTAGGTCCTTGACCTCTGGCCTGGCATCATTGCCATCATCACCCCTACAAATCCTCCCCATGCAGCTGTGAGCCCCGAGCTCCGTGCCCGTCCCCACCTCCCTGCCCTGTCACAGGGTCCCTGGCAGAACCCGAATGCCCTCTTCATGCCTTTTCTTTTCTTTCTTTCTTTCTTTCTTTTTTTTTTTTTAAGATTTTATTTATTAGAGAGGTAGAATTACAGACAGTGAGAGGGAGAGGACACAGAGAGACAGGTCTTCCATTTGCTGGTTCACTCCCCAAATGGCAGAAATGGCTGGAGCTAGGCCGATCTGAAGCCAGGAGCCAAGAGCTTCTTCAGGGTCTCCCACATGGGTGCAGGGGCCCAAGGACTTGGGCCACATTCTATTTGCTTTCCAAGGCCATAGCTGAGAACTGGATGGGAAGAGGAGCAGCTGGGACGCGAACCAGAGTCCATATGGGATGCTGACACTGCAGGCGGAGGATTAACCTACTGCATCACAGTGCCAGCCTCTTCACGCCTTTTTCACTCACTGAGTCAGCCAGGGCTGAGTTCACTGCAGCTCTAGTCTCCTTCCTGCCCCACGAGAGTGCTGGTACAGATTCATAGGGCATCGGAGTGGTTAAGAACCCTGCATGCAACATCTCTGTCTCCCCTTGGACTGCAAATGCTTTGTGGTTAGGGACATTGCCTCCCATCCACGAGCAGCCCTGCCCACAGGGGTCAGCTTTCAGTGGACTGAGAGCTGGACCAGTGTGTACTGGTTGGATCCAGAGTATACTGGTTGGATCCAGAGTGTAGCTCCTTGCTTTGAACATGCCTTTAGGTGTCAGACAGACTCTGGGTGGAGCCCCGACTGTGTGTCAACAACCTGCCCAGTGGCCTTAGGCAAACTCTTTAACCTTTTGTTTCCGTCTGTAAAAACAGAGAGCCATTGTAGTCGGCTCCTGGGGTTTGCTGTGGATTTCAGCCACATGGTATGGCCCGCGGGGTGGGGTCCGTGTCTGCCCAGCTGGCTGTGGCCCTGCTCTGCTGTGGCTGTGCTCTGAATCTTTTTGAGCTGGTGTCCCTGCTGCAAGGAGATGCCACAGAGAGGCTGGCTTGAGAAGAGATGTCATGGAGAGAACGTTGAAGTGAATTTTGGAGATCCAACCAGAGGAGGCTGCTTTGTCAACCCCGCGTCTCCCAACTTTTCAACCGTCTGCAGCGACTGGTCTGTTGCCGAACCTCCGGGTATTGCAGGCTCCTCCCAGAGACAGCTGACTGTCACTTGACCTTGAGGGTAATAGCCAGCCCAGCCCCCAAGGAAGGGAGTTCCAATGACAGTCCCAGACTTGGAGGAGGAGGATTGATTTTTATGGACCAGAAGTACAGCACCATGGCCCCCACACAAATTTCTGCTCTGGCAAACTGCCCTGCCTGCCCCCTCCTCTCCTGCCCTGGTGCACTGAGCTGTGTGTGAGCTGGTGCTGTGTACTGTGGAGGAGTGTGTAGTGGGATGTGGTGGCCCCAGGACGGGAGCTCCCAGTTCCTCACTCTGTTGCTGAGGGATGTTCAATGCCCTAAACTGAAGAGAATCTTGCTCCATTGCCCTGTGTGATGGCTTTAATTTCATTCTCCTGCTTCAGGTGGGTGCTGAATATTCCAGAAAGCCTCTCACTGGGCCTGGTCCCTCTGTTTCAGTGCAGTAACTTGTCACTTTGTCAGAAAGGAAGAAAAGGAATCTTGGTTGAGTGCACTGTGCTGGGTGAAACATCACCATCCCAGTTAGTCACTCAAGAAGCAGGCACAGAAGAGATAGGGAACTCACCCAAGGTCGGAAGATATTAGAGCCGCTGCCCAAACCCAGGTGTGTGTAGCCTGGTGCCCTCCATGCTGGCTGACCCTGGCTCAGCCCTGCCAGGTCACAGGATCCTCAGAAATGGGGATGCGGATCTGGAGGGACTCGATGTCAGTTCATAACTCCGGACACGTTTGCACCTACCTGTGCACGGCCGTGTGGCCTTCTGCCTTGTATTATGTGTGCATTGCCATGCTACAAAAGGCCACAGTCGCAGAGCCTTCAAACAGCCCACATCTATCATCCACAGTCTCCATGGTTCGAGAGTCCAGGCTCACCTTAGCCGGATCCTCTGCTGAGGTCTCCCCAGGCTGTGGGCGAGAGGTGGGCCAGGCTGCAGTAGCACCTGGAGACGCGGCTGGGAAGCTCCCAGGCTGCTGCCCACATGGCTGCTGGTAGTGTCCTGCTCCCTGAGGCTGTAAGACTGAGGGAATCAGGCAGGTGCCAGCCTCTGGGGCTCCTCTGCCTCCTCCTTCTGAGTGCAGGCTCAGACACAGGGCTCTGCCATCAGACCAGACCTTCAGAGGGACAATGTTGATACCTAATAATGCTGTGTTTCAGGCATCAAACTGATTCACTTTAAAACTTCCCATGGGGGGATAATGCACACACAGAAAGCACTGTCATGTTAGGTGTGGAATTGGATGAATTGTTTGATCATCACGCAGATCGAACAGCAGGATATTCTGAGCGTCTGCAAGCCTTCCTCACATCCCCTCAAAGGTGAACGTCTGACAGGATCCATTCCTTAGCTTGTTTGCGTCCAGTTTATGAATGAATCCTTCAGCACACATGCTGCAATGGGCAGATTAGCACGCGCGGGATTAGCAACGCCCGGGAGCAGCATTGCTGGGCCCGTGGTCACATGGGAGGCATATTTGGGGAGCTACGTTTACTTGCATAATCCTTGCATCCCCTCTCTATGGGGGCACCATTCCACCCTTTACACACAAGAGCAGTTAAGCTTACCTAGCTTTCTCTGCAGATCCTGAAAGATCAAACAGTTAGATAGAGGAGAAGTGCCATTCTCCTCACTATCCACAAGCCACTTTATTACTTTCCATTAACAGATGCATTTTGGGGGAAGGGTTTTGTGTATCAGGCACATGTCCCTTGCCCCCTGTCATCCAGTTCTTCATCTGGCCCTCTTGTTGGTCAGAGGCATCTCTAATCACCCGCAGAGCTGTGTTACAGGGCTGATAGAATGTCAGAGGGAAAGTCCAGGTCGAGCGCATCCCCAAAGCCTCCAACTAGGAGCAAAGGATTCCTGTTGTGCTGTTGGAGTAGTGGGAATCTGCCAGGCTCCCCTTTGTGATGGGGCAGGAACTTTAAGTGGCCAGAGACCCAGCCCACGTCTGCAGTCCCCTGGGTTATGACCAATAAAAGGCATCAACACACAAGTCATTCCCAAATCACTGAGACCAGGCCCAGATCATCATTTTAGACAGTTGCAGAGCCCCGCCCATTCACTCTGGGCTTCTCTTAGGCTCAGGCAGTTACACAGAAGTAGTGAAGGGACAGTTTCCAACCTGCCACCAAGTGGCCAGATGGACTTGCGGCTGTTGCTGACCTTGGAGTGTGCTTTGTTCAAGCACATTTGCTTGTTTCTGTTCTTCTCCAGTTCTGTCTTTCTCCTGTCTTTCTCTGCATGTTCAAGTGTGTTTTCTATGTACAGTTGTCTCTGTCTAGCCATGGGTTCCACATACAAGGGTTCAACCAACATACATGTGGGTTCAACCCACATACATGGGTTCAACCATGATTGAAAAAATTTGAAAAAATCTGTACTAAACATGTAGAGATTTGTTTTTCTTGTCATTATTCCTTAAGTAATAAAGTGTAACAACTATTTACATTGCATTAGTTATTATAAATAATATATTTAAAAATTTATTTATGTAATTAAAAGGAAAAGTTACAGAGAGTCAGAGAAAGAGACAGCAAGAGAGGTCTTCCATCTGCTAGTTCACTCCCCAAATGGCCTCAATGGCCAGAGCTGGACCAATCCAAAGCCAGGAGCCTGGAGCTTCTTCTGGTTGGGTCCCACTTTATCATACTTTTTAAAGAAATTATTCATTTATTTTTTATTTACTTGAAAGGCAGAATGACAGAGAGAGAGCAGAAAGAGAGAGAGGGAGAGAGGGAGGGAGACAGAGATCTCCATCAGTTAGTTCACTCCCCCAAGGCCTGCAACAACTAGTGTCAGGCTGGGACAGGACTAGGAGCCCACACTCTGTCCAGGTCTCCTATGCGGGTGGCAGGGGCCCAAGCGCTTGGGCCTTCATCCCTTGCCTTCCACACACATTAGAAGGAGGCTGAATCACAAGTGGAGAATCCAGAACTCAAACCAGCACTACCGTATGGGATGTGTGTGCTTAACCCACTGCACTACAATGCCGGCCCCTATTTTACTTTTCATTAGCATTTGCCAGTGTGATTAGCAAAGTGCTCCTCAAAGCCTGATTCTTTAAACTGCTGTTTGATATTCCATTACACGGAGCTAAGCATGACCAAGTTAATTATTTTGGGATAATTAGGTTGTTTCCAATATTCTGCCTTTGCAGGCAACACTGCGTGGGGCTTCTAGTCCCTAAATCCTTGGGGATATTTCTTTTTTTCTTTTTCTTTTTTGCCAGGCAGAGTTAGTGTGTGAGAGAGACAGAGAGAGTTATAGACAGAGAGAGTTATAGACAGTGAGAGAGAGACAGAGAGAAAGGTCTTCTTTCCATTGTTCACTCCCCTAATGGCCGCCACTGCCGGTGCTGTGCCGATCCGAAGCCAGGAGCTAGGTACTTCCTCCTGGTCTCCCATGCTGGTGCAGGGACCCAAGCACTTGGGCCATCTTCCACTGCCTTCCCGGGCCACAGCAGAGAGCTGGACTGGAAGAGGAGCAACCAGGACAGAATCCAGCACGCCAACCGGGACTAGAACCCAGGGTGCCGGCACCGCAGGCGGAGGATTAGCTTAGTGAGCTGCGGCGTCGGCCGGAGGATATTTCTTAAACCAAGTAACATGATGCAGAATAACTCATCAGAGTACATGGTCTTGGCTTTTTTTTTTTTTAAGATTTATTTACTTATTTGAAAGGCAGAGTTTACAGAAAGAGACAGAGAGAGAGAGAGAGAGAGAGAGAGAGAGAGGGAAGAGATCTTCCTTCCACTGTTTCACTCCCCAAATGGCTGCAACAGCCAGAGCTGGGCCAGTTCAAAGCCAAAAGCTAAGAACCAGTGTTGTGTCTGAATTCCCCAATCAATGCTCACACAATCACAGTCGCGCAGTCTCGGATACAAAAGCAGAGGTTTATCTGTCACCAGCCGGCTGGGACCCCCTACCCGCACACAGCCACTTAGCTGTGCACAGGCCAAAGGCCCTCTCGTTTGCATAAGAGAGGCTTTTATAGCCTCACACTTACAAGGGTGCAGGTCATCTCCTATGTAGGTTACCTTCTTACTCTCTATATGGCAAGGTATTGGGACCTAACATGTTCATTGTTCATTTAAACGTAAAGACTATATACATTATGTGGCGGGAAGGCCACACAAAGTGGATGGCACCGGGAGGAACTGGTGGGGAAGCACTGGGCCATAAATCCCAGGGGAGCTGGTGGAGAGCAGAAGGTCATAAATCCCAGGGGAGCTTACTTTCTTTGTTCTCAAGGACCCGGCCAGCCTCCTTGGCTGGTCTGGGATGTGGCCTATCATGTCATTATAGCTTGCCCGAAAGCAAGCCAGAATACAGAAACTGAACCAGCATTTAGCAAGCTAGGGGCTCCAACTCCTACACCAGGAGCCAGGAGCTTCCTCCAGGTCTCCCACATGGGTGCAGGGGCCCAAGCACTTGGGCCATCTTCTGATGCTTTCCCAGGCCATTAGCGAATAGCTGGATTGGAAGTGGAATGGCCAGGGCTCAAACCGGCAACCATATGGGATGCCGGCGCCGCAGGCAGAGGCCTAAGCTGCTACACCACAGCGCTGATTCCTAGATTTGACTTTGAGTCCTCTTATCAAATGCAAAGCTATGCCACTGAGAATAACCTGCAAGAATGTCTTTTTCTACCCACGCTGATAATATCCTGTTACAAGTGAGTTGGCTCAGTTTCACAGGTAATCCATGGTAGTAGCTGTATTTACCAGACGGCTGGTGGGGCTGCATGCTCTTCAGGTTTGCTGTCCCTTATAATTTCCCTTGTCCCTCCCCCAGATGCCATCCTGTGTGCGGCAGGTGTGGTAGCTCCTGTATGGCTGCCTTCGCAGGGGGGGCAGCACTGTGTCCCCCCAGCTGCTCAGCACATCTGACACTCCTCCCAGAGCGGGAAGAGCCCAGACACTGTCCCTAGGCTGGGCTGGTGCTCGACCTAACGACTTAACCGGGTGAGGCGAGGGTCCCCGCAGGAAGTGCTCCTTCTGCGCTGAGGGAAGGGAGCAGCTGTGCAATGCATCAGATGACCACGTGGCCCTGGCTTCTCTCTCCCTGGGAGAGTTTTATGTGCTGGGGTCAGAAGGGACCCATTTGCCTGGTTCACGGCCAATTTGCAGAATCATCAGTTTGAGGAATTCTAAGCCACCTTGCTCAGCAGGTGGGCAGGTGCTGGGCTTGTAGGAACGGAGGCTCCTGTGGTGCCGAGGCCTGACTGTGTGTCTGGACCCAGCGTCTTGCAGAGATGTGAGGCCGTCACGCAGGGGGAAGCCTCCCTCGCAGGGCTCAAGCTTCTTGTCCCCCGCCCCCTCCTCCCAGTTCCTCCTCCTCAGCAGAACATCTGCTTGGGCAGCAGCTGCGCCCTCACGATCTAAGACAGGACAGGGAGTCTCCGAAACGATAAAGGAGCAGCCGTCCGGCCTCTGGCTGGCGCTGATTAGCAATCAAGGCCAAGATCCCCTGGCTGTCCTGTAATAAAGGCTGGCACACCCTTCCAAGAGAATATTAGACAGCTATTAAAAATAATATTTTCAAAGAATTTTTATGACACTGAGAAATGCTTATGATATGAAATAAAATGAGAGATATATAGCCCACATATAGAATATGATCCCAATTATGAGAAAGATTAGCTGGAAACATCATAAAGTGGAGGCGTGGCTGTCTCTGCAGGGAACAGTATGAGTGTGCTTTGGGTTGCTTTCTTTTTATAATTTTTAAATTTCCTACGTCAAGCATTTCTGATTTTTGTGTACAAAAAAAATCCCACCAACAATACTCTTAAAAACCAAGTCTGGTGCGAGCTGCGCAGGCCTCTGGGGACTCGGCTCCTGTGTGTGACCCACGCTGCTCTGATCCCGCCGGGGAGGGGGTGGGGAAGGGGCGCTAGGCTGCTCGGGGCCAAGGGTGACTTAAACAAGGCAGCTGCCCTTCCAGAACGCGCGAAGGTACATTTTGCTGAAGGTCTCAGCCCCTCAGCCCCTCCCCTCCCAACCGGTTCTCTCCCACTCCCCAACCCCTGCAGGCTCTGGCAAGTCTTGAGAAAAGTGAATCCCGGAACAACCCAGCAGTGCTAACCCTGGCCAGCTCCATGCTGCTCTGGCCACGGAGCTTCCACTGGCTCTCAGTTCTGGGGGGAAAAGACTTCCTCTTGCAGAATCATCATGAAGGTGACCCTCCACCCCGCCCTGAAGGCCCCTTTCGCACCAGATACTGGACTCGGAGTTGATCTATTGTCTCATTTGCTCTTTACAATGACCCTTTCCTAGGTGAGAAACATGAACTGGTGAGCATGAAGGAATGGGGTGAGTCTGCCCTCCCCTGTGCACATTCGCCTGGGAGATGGGCCTCCTGTGCATAGTGGGCTGCTCTGGGCGCGGCCTTGGCTGCTGGCACTGGAGAAGCTGGTGGGAGTCCTGATGCTGGCTCACTCAGGAGTACCTTGGGCATGTACAGAAAGCTTGTGCTGACCCGGCAGGCTTGCTGGTGGGAAGAAGGAGAAGCAACGCTCTGGAAGCAGTGCTGGGGGCTCCCCAGGCCTCAGCTGAGCCCATTCTGCAGCCATCTTACTTGCTGTGTGTGTGACTGGAGGCTCTGCTGGCTTGGGATGCCATTGCCTCAGACAAGTTCATCCAGCTATGATCACACAGTCCCAGGATACACGGGCAATAAATCCAAGCAAACTCTCCTCTCTGGTTAAACACTGGTTTTAATAAAATGCACCCAGTTCACCCATGGAGGCGTGGGGCACTGGTTAGCAGGCACTAAATGCAAGTTGTATGTTTCTTCCAAGATCGTGGTGGAGCCTGAGCATTGGCGACCTCAAGTGGCATCCTGGGGGGGGGGGCAGTTTCCTTGACAGAGTTGCTTCAGGCTCGCTTATTCTTCAGATCCTCAAAGACCACGTGGGCTGCATTTCGTCCTGCGGCTCCCATGACACCTCCTCCTGGAAGAGAATTTCCCATGAGCCCATGCTGCATTCACCAATCCAGCAGGAAGCAGGCAAGACAGGGCTGAGAGCCTGCGGCAGAGTGCGGTGGGCGGCTTACAGGCTGGCACTAAGGCTGCAGGACTCTGGGTCCCCTCCAGGCTTCCTGCCCCAGAGCTCAGGGAGGGGCTGGGCCTACAGTCCACACCCACATTCCCCTCTGGCAGGCGGGCCACTGGGACACGTAGCCCATAGGAGTAAGGGGTGCAGCAGGAAGATGGGTGAGGGCAGTCCCTGTAGCCGAGTGGGCGTCAGTGTGCAGCAGCGCTGGCTTCTGTGGCACCCGGGAGTCTTGCAAGAGGCATAGGGTGGGATTTTAAAGCTGGGGAACTGGACTGATCCTTACTGGTCTGAACCAGCTTGGGAAGTGAGGGACACGGGATTTGGAGAGCTGCCTCCGCTGGGCCGGGCCCTCAGTCCCCAGGAGCTGGTGTGAGGCCAGCCTGGCGGGGGCAGCGCCGCGTGCTCACTCTGCTCCGGGGACTCGAACATTTGGAACTCAGGAGGCATTCAGGTAGAGGCCTGTGCTTCTCCCTGCCTCCCTCATCGCTTATCTTCTTCTTAGTCCACAAGTGTCTCCACCCGCCGCCTCCCCACACCCTCCAGCCCTTGCAGCCCACACAGGGGAGTGGGCCGGGTCACTCACCAGGATGGGCCCCACTGCCACAGAGGTAGAGGCCCTGGAGGGGGCTGCGGTAGCTGGAGTGCAGGGGCACAGGCCGGGCGAAGTAGAGCTGCTCCAGGGACATGGCGCCGTGGAATATGTTCTGTGGGGGGCGGGGCCGCAGCCATCAGTCTCACAGCCCTGGCGGCTCCTTCCCCGCCATGTTCTCCTCCCTCCAGGCTATCTCCCTGGGCTCTTTCAACACACAAGGGGAAGTGTAGGAGAGGGAGCAGACAGGGTCCTAAGGGAGGGGTGCAGTTTCCCAGAGGCCATTCTAGGGAAGAAAGGAGAATGGGGAGCATCTTCAGCCTGGGAGGAAACTGACCAGGAAAGCAAAGGCGGGAAGGCAGCGAGGGTTTGGCTGTGGGCCCTGAGTCCCCTCGCTCTGCCAGATAAGCAGAAGCTTCTGCATGGGGCCGGCGCTGTGGCCTGGCGGTCCAGCCGTGGCCTACAGCGCCTGCATCCCATATGGGCCCTGCTTTGTGTTCCGAATGCTCCATTTCCGATCCAGCTCCCTGATCATGCACCTGGGAAAGCAGCAGATGGCCCTCTGCACCCACATGAGAGACCCGGATGAAGCTCCTGGCTCCTGGCTTCAGCCTGGCCCAGCTCTGGCCGCTGTGGCCATTTGGGGAGTGAACCAGCGGATGGAAAACACCTCTCCCCACCCCCTACCTCTATAGCTATCTTTTAAATAAATAAATAAATCTTAAAAAAGAAACTTCTGCCTAGGCGTGGAAGTTGGCTGCTGTGGGAATGGAGTTCCTGGCCAAGGCACCCATCTGAGCCTGGCCCAGGTGCCAGCAGGGTTACTGTGAATGGCAGCCAATGGGCAATGGGAACGGAGGGCGGTTCTGGTCCGCAGGCCTGGCTCAGCGCAGCCCCAGGAGGGCTGGATGGGAGGACCAGCATCTGCTGGGAGTGTCCCTCACTCTGTCCCACAGGAGGCCTCCTGCTGCCCTCACATCCGCTCCTCTCCCATCTCCCTGCCACTGGGATGGGGCTGCTTTCCTCTCCCCAGCCTCCATCCAGCCTCCACTGCACACTGCTGCTCTCTGCTTTGCTGACCCGTGAGTGTCCCCAAGGCTTCGTGTTGAAATCCAACCCCCACTGCCAGGCAGCAAGAGGGAGGAACCTAACACAGCCATGGGGTGTGGGGGCGGGGCCTTCCGCAGGCATCCAGGTGCAGCCCTCCTGAGGGAGCCCTGGTGGCTCTGAGACCAGGAAGAGACTCATGCATGTGCTCTCTACCCTTGTGTGGGAGGCCCTGCACTGCCAGCACCGATGCCGTCCCCATAGGCAGCTCCTTGACCTTGGAATCTAGAGTCATGAGCCAAAATAATCTGCTCTTTATAAAGTTAGCCTGCCTCGGGTATTCATTTTTTAAAATCTACTTTTGGAAAGGAAGACAGTCAGACAGATAGACACACAGAGATCTCCCACCCACCATTTTACTCCCCAGATGCCTGCAACAGCTGGGGCTGGGGCAGATCAGAACCAGGAGCCTGGAACTCGATAAGGGTCTCCCACATAGGTGGCAGGGACCCAAGTACTTGAAAAATCGCCTGCTGCCTCCCGGGTGCACATTAACAGGAGCTGGTATTGGAAGAGGAGTCTAGACTCAAACCCGGCCACTCCCACATGGGGTGTGGGCATCCAGGCAGTTGCACAAACACCCATCCCCAGGTATTTTTGTAGCAGTAAAGAATGGACTAATACAAGTACCAAGACTGCTCAGGGTTACATGGCCCCTGCTGTCCACATCCACCCACACCCTCCCCTCTGACTGCCAGCCCTTCCTTCCTCTGTGTAGACCAGCACTGTCCACCAAAGTCACACACACACACTTTTAGATTTACTAATAGCCACACTTAAAAAGTAAAAGCAAACTAGTGGAATGAATGCCAATATTCTAATACACTGAAAATTCCTTTCAACATGTAATCAATGCAACAATTATTCATCAGACACGTTACATTTTCCCACCCTAAGTCTCTGCAGCCTGGCATGGGTTTCACACCTTTCTGGGCTCCAGAGCCACCCAGGGCTACAATGTGGCTGCTACGTGGGATCCGGACTTCCACCTGGGCTCCCTGCCTCCAATATGCAACACTCTGCCTGAGAGTGGAGAAAGTCAGATGAGAGAGGCTGATGCCAACATCGAGGCTGAAGGCCACAACCTTGGTGAGCTTCTCAGATGGCACTATGCTGTCTGAGTCGTTATGTCCCCACTCCTGTCCCCTTCCTAGCTGTGACCACTTCTCAGTCCCTTCCCCGCTGTGGTCATGAGGCCTGACCTCTTCCCCCAACAGTTAGTGCCGCTGGTCTCCCTTCCTGTTGTGAAGCCAGGTGGGCCAGGCAGGAAGGGGAGGATGCAGGGCCCCCAGGCTCATACTCACCCCTCCAGGGAGCCCAAAGATTCTCTCCAGGTCGGGTGGAGTGAGGATGTCTCTGCCCAGCACGGAGCCCTTGAAGCCAGGGGCGTAGGCCTCGATGCAGTCAAACACTGGGTGCCCATCAGCAGAGACACAAGATGGCGTTAGGCAGACAGGAGACACATGGTGATACGGCTTGGAGAATTTGCCAAAATCCTTCAAATTATGTGCCAAAAGGGCTTATTTTATTCTATGCAAATTAAACCTCCGAAGTATAAAAAAAACAGTCTGGTGCCATGGTGCAGTAGGTTAATCCTCTGCCTGCGGCACCAGCATCCCATATGGGCACTGGTTCTAGTCCCAGCTGCTCCTTTTCCAGTCCAGCTCTCTGCTGTGGCCTGGGAGTGCAGTGGAGGATGGTCCAAGTGCTTGGGCCCTGCACCCGCATGGGAGACCAGGAGGAAGCTCCTGGCTCCTGACTTCGGATCAGTGCAGCTCTGGCCATTGTGGCCATTTGGGGAGTGAACCAACGGAAGGAAGAACTTTCTCTCTGTCTCTCCCTCTCACTGTCTGTATCTCTACCTCTCAAATAAATAAAAAAATCTTTAAAAAAAATGTCCACAGTGAAAACATGTCAGCCATCACCAAGGCCCAGGGGTCCTGGTGCAGTCCAGCCCCCTTGTCTGTCTCGTCTTACCCCAGCCTTACATGAGGTGCCTTGTCTCCTCTTGCATATACAAAGCCCTTGCCACCTCACTGCGTTGCTCAACTCTTTCTCTGGCTCACCACGTGCTGCACGGCCAGCTCCTATCTAGCCTTTCGCACCCAGCTCAGATGTGCCTTCCTTCGGAAAGCTCACAGCTTCCTCCGGCCAGTCAGCACAGCATGCAGTGTGGCAGCGACTGCTCCCTTAGCTGGCCTCCCCCACCAGCCCGGCCCAGCCGGAGGACAGGAACTGTGTCTTTCTGGCTGTCCTCGCCCAGCGCCTGACCCCAGCTGACAGCCAGCGAGTTGACTGGAGGATCCCCGGGCACTGCCCTCTCCCCCAAGGTAGCACCTGCAGGAGGAGTGAGGAGGGAGGGCTGGGCTCAGGTCGGGCTCTACCTCGGTCTGCATAAGCGTTCCTCTCCTGCTCGTCCCACTGCTTGCCTGCAACCAGTGTGTAGGGCGTGTACTGAGTGAAGAGGGAGATGACATGGCAGCCGCGGGGGGCCAGCGTTGGGTCCAGCGAGGAAGGGATGCAGAGCTCGATCATAGGCCTGGGACGAGCAGAGAGGGAGAAGGTTGGCTGTAGAGGGGCCGACTGTCACAGTCCAGGCACAGGGACATTCGCAGGAGGGGCTCAGCGCCGCCCCTCCCCAAAGCAGTCTGGCCAGCCTGAGGCCCTACCCACTCACAGGCCCCAGGGTCCCGGGTCGGGCCCAGCCCCCTGATGAATGGCGAGCTGTCCTCACTTTCCTCCCCAAAATGCAAATGGTGCCTGGGTCCAGGCAGACAATGTGCCAGACCAGCGGCCAGGCCTAAGGCAGCAGGTGCATTTTCTCTGTGGTAAGCCCCCCCACCCCCACCCCGTAGCTGTGGTTCCACAGCTGTGGACTCAGCAAACCACGAGCTGAGAGGACTCAGAGCAGTGTGTTCTTACAGAAGTCATCACTGTTCTGTAACCATTCCCCCAGCATTTCCACTGCATTCGGAAATAGCAGACATAGAGATGATTTGAAGTTCATGGGCGGATGCGTGTGGCTATTTGCAAACGCTACACTATTTTATTTAGGGGCCTTGAACATCTTCAGGGGTCCTGGAGCCAACCCTCCAGCCCTGGTCCCTCACGGCTCCCGAGAGCAGATGGCCTGAGCATCCTCCAGGGCCATGCGCGGGCCCTTCCCCTACTCCTCACATCCCTGAACTTGGGGGTCCACCAGGCATCTCAACATGACTTGTCCAGGCCTGTCTTGATTGACAGCCTCTAAACCCTGCTCCTCCCCCAGCAGCCCCTTCCCCTCTTCAATAACCGGAAACCTTGTTTTCTGGGGCTGGGCTTCTCCACTCACACCAGGAGGAAAGCCTGCGCCTGCGCACTGCTCCTCTCTTCTACCAGCCTGGCCCGTGGATCCTGCAACAGCAACCAACTGCAAAGATGCCCTAGTCTGTTCTCCACACGGTGGCCAGCGTGGCCCTTCTAAAGCGTAACTCGGGTTCTGCCCCGCTTTCCTGGCCAGAAGCAGTGGACAAGACCGGCGAGCCCTAGCAGCTGTGGGCCTCAGACACTTCGCTCCCAGGTTCTCGTCTGTAGCCAGTCTGGCCCCTCTCTCTGCCTCCAACATAGCAGCACAGTGACCTCCCACACCTGACCTCCCCTCCGTCTGGGTGTTCTTCCCCAGCGCCCCCAGATCTCTGCTCTCCCTTCCTTTGGGTCTCTGCTGAAATATCACATTGTCAGAGAGGCTTCCCTCACCTAAACGGCAAGTCCTCCCCGCCCTGCAAAACACCCATCAGTGCGTGTTTGTGTGTGTGTGTGTGTGCGCGCATATGCATGCGTGTGTGTGTGTGTGTGTGTGAGAGAGAGCTGTCCTGTCTCCTCCAGGAGAAGCTTAGGCCACTGGAGGCAGATCTTCTTGGCCTTGCTGCTCTGCACCCAGGTCCCTGAACCCTCGCCCCTCACCCTTCGCTTGGGCCTCTCTTCACCTTAGGCTCTAAGTAATGCATCCCTGTCTAGTTAGCAGCTCTACTTCCTACCCCAGCCCGATCCCCAGGTCCGCTGACCTGTACCCAGCGAGGCCTTCCCCAGTGACTCTGGACAGTGTGCGGGATGGAAGGATGGCACCCTGGACCATCCACCCAGCTCGCCAGGATGGACTCATATCTGTGCTGGCACTGGGACCTGCTCGAGCAGTTTTGAGTGGGAGAGACCCCTGATAAGTGGAGGAGGGGACTCAATGATCATGGAGCCGCTGTCTTCTCCCCAAATGCCAGCGCTGTCCGCTGCAGAGCCCCACCCCTTCCGCTAACCTGTGACACACCCGCTCACCTGCCCTGGCCTCGGGCTTCTTGCCTGGGATGCACTTTCTGTCCTTGGAATGTGAGTACAGATTGAGGCAGACCCTAAGTCCCTGCGAAGGTTCCACGCCAGGCGGGGGAGGCTGAACCCTAAGCTCAGGGCCACCCACCTGTGTGAGGGCAGGCCAGCCACAGCATCCTCGAATGCCTGGTGGAGGACGGAGATGTCTTCGCAGTTGAGGTGGATGGAGCACTGGTGATGGGGCAGCGGCTGACCACTGGGTGTGTTGGGGGCTGCCAGGAAGCTGGGCAACCTGTCCACAGCCACTAAGGGACCGGAGAGGAGGGTGAGGTCTTCGGGCCTCGGTGGTGGACGGGCAGTGCGGAGGCAGGAAGAAGTCTTTCACCTCCAAACGGGGCGCAGGCTGGAGGCGAGGTGGGTGGGGCCCCTCCCCTCCCCAGCACCCCAGCCTGGGAGTTATCACTCAGAGGATGTCAAAGACAGTGCTCCGCAGTCCGGCACACCTCTTACCGTTGATCTTGGTGACGGGAGACTGGGTGTCCAGCTGAGAGATTCTCTTCACAAACGCCTCGGGAAGCCACTCCTGGCAGGAGAAGGCTCTGTGAGGGGCCCTGCCCCAAGGCAGCCGGCTTCCTCCTCTGCTCAGGCTGGCCCCACAACCCCAGCCTCCAGAAATCCTCAGCCTTCAGAGCTCAGCCCACCACCTCCTCTGAGAAGCCTTCCTGGATACCTCTGCTCAGTGCTAACTCGCCTTCCTCCGCACTCAGCCACTGGACCCGGCTCTGCCTGCCCGGGGCTGGGCCAGTGGTTTGCCGGCCTCGTTTCTGGGCTGAAAGCTCCTGGACAGAGCGGTCATCTCAGAACTGCCTTAACGAGGCGCTTTGCACGAATTGTTGGATTTTGTTAGTGGAATCACTCGGAAAAGGTGGTTCTTTGTCCCCAAGTGTAGCCTGCAGGATGGCTGGGAGCTTGGTGCTCAAATATTTACGCTATCTTTTAGGGACAGAGAGGGTGTAGACAGAAACTTCCCCAAGTCCTTGCCCCTGTATGTCCTCCTGCCCGACTCTGGGCTCGGCTGGGAGACTTGCTTTGGCCGGTGTTAGCAGACGCGATGCTAACAAACAGGATGGCACCACACGACTCAGCCTGCTGGCTGCTGCCCTCTGCCAGACCTGAGAGCATGTCTGCATGACTGGCCCGGGGATGATGACATACACAGTAGGGCTGAGTTATCCCTGTCACTCCAGCAGAAACCACCCTAGACTGGCCAGAGCCAGCCAGCCCGCTGGTGTGTGAATGAGTCCAGCCAAGATCAGCAGAGTCAACTGGTTGACCCACAGCTGACCGCAGACAGACAGGCAAGCCCGGATCAGCTGGATTCAGGCAAGATCCTCTGAGTTCTCCAGATCTGGGAGCTAATACATGTCGTTATCTGCCCAGAAGTTTTGTGGTTGTTTGCTTTGCTGCATTAACGCGGCTATAGGTCATCGTCAAAGACAATGACTTAGTGTTAGTGAGAGGGGAGAAATCCCAACAGCAGAAAAGCTATAAAAATACCTCTGGATTGAAAAATCGGAGCTATGTTCTCGCACTGGCTCTGCCGGTCGCCAGTGGCATGAACCGCTGCCTCGCTAGTGGGATCTCTCCCGTTTGCCACCTTCCCGTGATCTGCCTGCTTCCTACCCGGATGCAGTCCTGGCTCTCTTGGGGCTCCCCCACCCCAACCCCGTCTTCCAGCCTGTTCTTGGCACACTTCGCACACCACGCCCCGGCCTCACCTGCGGCGTCAGCCTCAGGAAGGTGATCTGCGGCGATGCGTTGGACAGCACCACTTTGCTCCTCACCTCCTCGCCGTCCTGCAGCACGACGCCTTGAACCCGGCCTTCGCCGCTCACCTGCACCCGCGCCACTGTCTGGAGCCCAGCAGAGAGAGGTCTCAGAACCCCGGGGGGGGGGGGGAGCGAGGTGCAGATCTCGTGGGCTTGCCCCTGTCTGTACTGCCACAAGACTCGGCCTCCTCTTCTCAGACCCCCTGCCAAGTTCTGGGCTTCGCCTTTGCCACCCACCCCCGATGGCTCAGCCCCAAAGCGGCTCAGGGACCTCAAAGCGGGTGGGGTGGTCGGAAGGACTGGGACCTCAGTGACAACTGCGCAGCCACGAAACAGGCTGTGTAGCCCTAGTTCTGGATTCTGAATCCCGCCTCCGTCATCAGCACGAGGCACCTGAACCCAGACTGCTGCACCCTGGGATCCCTGCCAAGAGCCAAGGTCGGGGGGGGGGGGTGCTGCACCTTCTCAGTGAAGATACTGGCTCCGTGGGCGGTAGCTGAGCTCGCGATGGCTTCAGAGAGGGCGCCCATGCCCCCCTGGACGTAACCCCAGGCGCCCTGCTGCCCCTCCAGGGCCCCCATCACATGGTGGAGCAGCACGTACCTGAGGCAGAGCGATGGAATCGGGGACTGCGGGTGGCTTTCAACCTCTCCGTGGAGTTTGAGGCACAAATATTCCCTGCCGCCTGGCGCCTGCAGTGCTCTCTCAGCTCCCCTCCCCCCAGCCCTTGCCCGTCAGCCCTGGAAGGAGCTCAGGGCTCTCACAGGAGCGCTCTGCTCTCCCATTCCCCACTCCCTGCCCACGCGTCCCCGTCTACCTGCAAAGCCCGAGGGCCATCTGGGGGACTGCAGCACTCCCCTGGGCTGCAGCCGCACGTGCAGCTACCCATACACGTCTCCACTCCAACACATCCCCTTCCCCCACACCCTTTCCCCTTCCTGCTGAATACAGGTTCCAACAGAAACACAGGTGTCAACCTTGACCCCTACCCGTCCCTCCTTATCAGCAACCAGCTGCTGCCGGCTCAGCCTCTGAAGGGCACTCGGAGCCACTGGTTCCCTGTGGTCCCCACTTCTCTCCGTTAGGCTGCACAGAGCTGCCCCGACTGCACCACCCTGGCCTGTGCTTCCACCCTGCAAATGTTTGTCCCTGCAGGTCCCGGAGCCCTGCTGAGCCATGCTCAGTCCTCCTCCCCTTGCTGCCCCAAGGGTATGGGCCAGGCCCCTGCAAGCCCTGCGGCCTGGGCACCCACGTTCCTTCCAAGCCACCCCTCTTCAGGTCCTTGGGCGGAGACTCCTCCCCTCCACTCCAGCCTGGGCCCTGCTCTCCGGCAGCCTGGAGCCTTCCTCACCCCTCTCTGTTCAGCTGATTTCTCCTGCTCCTTCAGGTCTCAGAAAAAACATCTCTTCCCTGCGGAGGCCTTGCCCTGCCAGTTAGGCCCCCTGTTCAGCCTCCTATCTTATACTCTCGACACTTCATTGCTTGCTCCGAGTCTCTCTCTGCCATTACGATTCCTGATCTGGTCACCATCCTACCCTAGCAGCTGGCACGGGCATGTGCCCATCAGTGTTTGATGAAAGAGCCAAGATAAAAACAAATCACTTGAAGGCACATTTCACAAGCTGAGCAGGAGCTAAGCCTCCCAGAGACCCAAAGAGAAAAGGACTGGAGGCCCCTGGTGGGAGGTGCGGATTGGCTGGGCTGCTGCAGAGCTCGGCCGAGGGGTAGCAGCTGCCGCCAAGCCCTTGTCCCAGCCCTGGGCCCTGGGGGCCGGCGCCCTGTGTGCAGGACAATCCTGCCATGGCATGTGCTCCTGCCCGGGGAGAAAAGCCACACTGACAGCTTCTTGCTGCATCCTCTGCTGCACTGGAAATGGAGCAACACTTGGCAGCATACACACACACACACACATGAACAACACACACATGTACACAGACATGCACATGCAAATGCACAATACACACAAACACATACGCACACACATACACAGATGTACAGTATGCATGCACACATACTCACAGACATGCACGTACCCACATGTACACACACAAATGCACAACAGACACACATGCTCACACAAATGCAGAATACACATGTACACAAAGGCGCAAATAGGCATGCACGATAGAAAAACAGGTGCACACACATAAACATACAGGCACACACACACGCATGATCCACATACAAATGCACAACACATACATACACATACACACAGGGACACCCACATGCAGAAGCACATAGGCACACCACATACACTCACACCCCTCCTTTCCTGATATACAAGTAATCATTAAGCAATCCCATAACCACAGTCTTCACTGTGTCTGACTGCCACCTCTCGGACTGGGCTGAAAGTGCACATCCCATGTACCCTGAGAAAGGCAGTTCCCTGTGCTGCCACACGTGTGTATGTGTGTGTGTGTATGTGCATGTCTATCCATGTATGTGTGTATGTGCATCGTGTATATGTCTATGTACGTGTAGGTATGTGTACGTCTATGTATGCATGTATGTGTATGTTTGTATGTGTATGCGTGTGTGTGTGTGTGTGTGTGTGTGTGAACAGATCAGTGGCAGAGGAGTGACAGCCGGCTTTGTAGGGCTGGGAGTGTGAGGAGAGAAAGTGGGAGGGGCAGGAAGGGAGTAAAGGAGGCATTCCTGCTGAGCTATCGCACTGCGAGGAGGGGGCGAGGCTTTCTTAGTGAAACAGCACAGAGCAGTAAATAAGGAAGATTTGGGGAGTTCAAACTGGGCTAGAAGTCAGCTCCCCCACTTACTAGCTGTGTGATTTTGGCAAGACAACGCCCCTCTCGGAACTGCAGTTCTCAGACATTGCTTGGAGGGTTAAGCTGATGAGGCATCAAGTGTTTGGCTCTGGGGCTCATGCTGGGGGGAGGTCATGGTCACTGCTGTCTCGTTCTGTTCCACTTCTGCCGCCCCCACCCCTCGCTCACCCACTTCCTGGAGTATGGGGACTCATCATGGCTCCAATCACAGCATCTGTGGCTAGAGTGGCTTTCAGTGGCTCCGAATCAAACCAGTGATCCAGCACCTGGACAGCAGAAGAGCAGGAGTGGGTTCAGGGGCCTCAGGGGCCTGGGGGGGAGGGAGGGTCCCCCTTACTGCATGGTGGGGCCTGGGAGGTGGCCGGGAGTTACAGACCTTGGAGATGGGAGCCACGAGCACCTGGTAGTACTGGGGAAGCTGCGCTCCCAGGATGCGGCCTAGGAGAGGGGTCACACAGCATTCACTGAGGCAGGCGGCACAGAGACTGCAACCTGGCTGGGGTGGCAGGAGCGTGGGGGGAGGTCGAGACGTGGGGGTGGGAGGCAGCGTGGCACAGCAAGTGCAGGCAACAGATCCTGGGCTGTGGTCTGCTGCCCGGAGGTCCCTGTGCTGGAGGCTTGGTCCCCGTGTGTGGTGCGGACATGGTGGGGCCTGGCAGAGGCGATGAGGTCACGGGCTCCACTTCACAGGGGGACTGATGCTGCCTCCTCCTGGTTATATAAATAGGGAGCCTGGCATGCTCCCGTCTGTCTCCAGCCTCCCGTTCACCACGACGGACCTCTTGTTAAACCCGCTGCCAGTGTCAGGCAGTTGTAGCAACACAAAATGGACTTGGCCTCTCAGTACGGCCTTATCTGTAACCTGGGCTATTGTGAGGATGAACGATGCACATAGAGCATTTCACAGGAACCGATCACCCTTTGGCTGCTGGGTTTAGCTTTGGACATCTTTTTCCTGACCCTACCCCCTCACTTCGAACCTAGAGGCAACAAATGCCCTGAGGCTGGCTAACCCATCCCTCTGGTAGTGGGTTCAGGTTACTTTCGAGAGTAACTGGTCACCAATGCCTTGAGGGCAGGGGTCATGGTCCCCAGCTCCTGGGGCTCTGATGCCTGGTTCTGGGCCTGGCACACAGCAGCTGTTGAGTCAGTGCATTGGAAGGTGCTCTGAGATGCATTTATGATAGCTTCCACCTCTCCCCATTTCCCCACTCCTGGCTGTGAAACCTGACAGTGCCGCCCACTCTCTGTAGCTGGCACTCACCATGCCCCACCTAGCCTGGGGAATGTTTCCAGATGTGACACAAACGTGTGACACATCTCCATTGACGTGAGAAGTCCATGGCCAGTCTAGCATGCTGCTTCCAGGAGGAGGATGAAAGCCACTGGGAGCAGAGCTGCCTCTGCCATGACTACGTGCGCGAGACCAGCCCAGATCAGCTGGGCCAGGGGCTCACCCAAGCCACACAGACATGTGGGAATACAGGCTTTTTATTTGTCACTGGAGTTTTGTGGTGTGTGTGTTTCCATAGCCAACTGCTCGAGTATTTTTCTAGGATACAGAAGCTAAGCTGATCTGCATCTGCTAAAGGGTGTTAGAAAATAATAGCATGCCTGGTGAGCCTTCCTTTCTGATTCCCACGGCAGACATCACTAATGGATCATAGAACATTTTCTTGCTGAACCCAAATCTAGCATCCCTCTTGTATGGGGGAAGCTCTAGAGTTCTGCTGCTCCCTATTTATTACTCCAGCCATGGCTTTGGTGACGAGCTCTGTGCTGGGTTTGACCAGCTTCACCCAGCAGAACCCCAACAGCATCATCCTCCAAACAACCGCTCACACAGCAGTTACTCTGTATGAGGTGTTATAAGTGACCTAGAGAGGATTTAAGTATAAGGGAGGATGTGCATCTGTTATATGTAAATATTATGCCATTTTACACAAGGGAGGTGAGCATCCAAGGATTTTGGTATCTTCAGGGGGTCCTGGAACCAACCCAGTGTAGATAACGAGGAAGGCTCTATTTTTAGACTAAGACTTTCTCAGTAAAGTGCTCTGAGCATCCCTTGGGCTGCCTTGGAGGGGCAGGGTACCATCCAGGCATCGGGAACACGGGCTCACACGCTGGCCGAGAGGGTCATGTCTCACGCCTGGGACTTACCTGCCTTCAGCAGAGGCGTGAGTGTGGACAGCGACTTCAGCCTTTGCAGCAGGCGGCCCTGCTGGAGGGCCGCCAGGTCCACAGGGGCTGCGTCCAGCAGGGGGTCAATCGCTAAGACCAAGCGCCTCAGGAACTCCTCGTACCTGGGAAAGGCCTGGAACAGAGCTCTAAGTCAGGGCCCCTTGGCCTGAATCCCATGAGGACCTAGTTCTACGCCTGCCCCCCAGCTGAGCCCTGGAGGCACCAGGCCCTGCTCTGCGGAGTCATCCGGCCCTGGGTCTGTGAGTTGATGACAACACCAGGGAGGGGGCGCCAGAGGAGTCGGGAGACCTGGGCAGGGGGAGAGCCACCTGCGGTGGTGACAGGGACCAGAGGTTCATGCTGGCTAAGACCAGTCAGCAGCCACCAAAAACTGGCCAGATCCCATGTGTGGTCTCTGACAAACCACGGAGTCCCTTAGAAGGTTCTGCTCATGGCCTTTTGCCCTTCCGCTGTTTACCCCATCTCCCAGATCGCTGCTGGCTCTCTCCTGCCCTGAAGCGTCGACACGACACTTGGCCACACACAGGTGCCCAGCCTGCATCTCTCACCTCTCACCTCTCACCATCTCTTCCTGCCTGGCTTCTGGCCCACAGCTTTCTTGACTGGGTGGGCTGCAGGAGGGAGGCCGGGGCCACTAGAGCCCTTTCTTGATTCTCAGCCCAGAGCTTTTAACTTGATTCTTCTCTACCCATGGAATTTCAAGAAGCCTTGCACAAGGAAAGGTTGTGTGTGGATGGACATTTGAAAGGCCTGGGTAGAAGTGAAGTTAAGGGGCTTTCTGCAGAGTAGGCCTTTTGTGACAACCTTCAAGGACAGGACCAGGATCGGGCCCCTTATGCCCTCTTGCAATGGGAGCTGGGCCGGTGCTTCCTGCTTGTGGGATCACCACTGTGCGGGCACAGCCACCAGCCTGCAGGCCCTCGCCCCAGCCCCGTGCTCCTGAGCCGGGCAGCATTAGCAGGATGGTGGAGGTGCAGCACAATCCACTTTTTCAAGCTGAGCTCCCTCGAGCCGGATTTAGGCCAGCAGTTAAGACACCTGTGCCCCACACTGGCATAGCCTGGCTTTGGCTCCTGACTCCTGCCATTGCAGACCCTGGGAGCCAGCAGCGACGGCTCAAGTAACCGAGTCCCTGACTCCCCTGTGGGAAACCTGGATGGAGCTCTCTGCTCTCAGCTGCAGCCCCAGCTCAGGTTTGGGCACCGAGGGCGTTTGGGGAGTGAACCAGCAGATAGGAGCTCTGTGTCTCTGGCTCCCAAATACATAAATTTAAAATAATAAACTAAAAGCACCAAGCTCCACAGGTGATTCTGCTCCTCAGCAGGCTTGGCTACCGCTGGCCAGAGAGCAGCGTGCGCTGTGCCTGGGGCTGTTTCGGTTTTGCCCATCACTAGATTAACACAACAGGGAGCAACACACTTGGATTGTATTAGCATAGATTCTTCTTATAAACGTATTTCCACTGGGATATGGCTTAATACTATGCCTTCAGCTAATAGCCAGACTTGGCACAAAAATAGCCCTTTGGACACTTTCTATGCTGCACAATCAGTCGCGACATCATCCGGGGACTCGTGGGACAGAGCCACCCGAGGGTCCCAGAAGGCAGTCCCTGGGATTGTGTTCCCATGACACGCAGTCTTCCTTTCCCAGAACCGCACGTGGCGCGATGCTTTCCTGCCCTGGGCCGCAGGGGCCTGAGGCTGACTTGAATGAATCCTTATTTCATTCTCCTGCCTGAAGGTCCTGGTGCACTCCATTCTAGCCTTAGCTGACCCCCATCTTCCCTCCGTCTCAGTCTGCGCCTCGTGCACTCTGATATGGACACCCACTTGGAATTCTGCCTGGAGGTGGGAGGGACATGGGCACACACAGCGTCTGCCCGGCCCAGGAAGCCCAGCAGGCGACACACACCCGACACACACAGGTCCGAGGCCCCCAGCGCCCGCTGGGCTCAACCCCAACGCTCCATCCCCTCTCTTCCCACTGACTGAGATGGAAGCGGGTGCAGAGCCCTCCCGGGGAGGCAGAGGGGCCTGTCCAAGCCCCCGTGGCCTTTGGACAACGTGTTCCAGGGGAATTCCCAGCAGGCCCACTTCCTCTCAACAGGCTGGCGAGGGACAGGGACGGCGGTCGCTGGTCACTTTCCCTACCTGGGCGTCCTTCTGTGAGAAGCGTGCGATCTGCTTCTGATTTTCCACCGTGTCTGTGCCCAGCAGGAGGGACCTGGGCACCCTGCTCCCCGCGCCCTCCTCCAGCATGGGGGTGAAGGAGTGCGGGTTTCGGAGGTGAAGCCTCAGCCCGTGTTTCTGCAGAACACAAACAGAGCAGCAGCTGAGGGATTGCCGCCTGTGCCCGAGCCTCCTCCAGTGGTGCTCCTGTGGCCAGTTAGGTGCTGTGTGAGGTTCCTGAATGTGGCCCTGCTTCCCGTTTCTGTAGCATAAGTTTATCAGAAGTCCATTGCCTGGGGCCAGTGCTGTGGTGTAGTGGGTAAAGCCACCGCTTGCAGTGCCGGCGTCCCATATGGGCACTGGTTCAAGTCTTGGCTGCCCCACTTCCCTATCCAGCTCTCTGCTGTGGCCTGGGAAAGCAGTAGAAGATGGCCCAAGTCCTTGGGCCCCTGCACCCGCATGGGAGACCTGGAAGAAGCTCCAGGCTCCTGGCTTCGGATCAGCGCAGCTCCAGCCGTTGTGGCCAACTGGGGAGTGAACCAGCGGATGGAAGACCTCTCTCTCTCTCTCTGCCATTCCTCTCTCTCTGTGTAACTCTGACTTTCAAATAAATAAACAAAATCTAAAAAAAAAAAAAAAAGTCTATTGCCACATTGTATCAGAATAAGGTATATCACACCACACCATTCCACACCTCACCACATCATGCCACATCACACTATGCCAAACCACACCATGCCACACCACACTGTATATACCAAACCACACCATGCCACCCCATATACTATATATCAAACCACAGCATACCATACCACAATATGCTGTATACTATATCACACCATATCACTCCACACACTACTTACCAAACTACTCCATACATTCTATATACCAAACCATGCCATATTGTACCATATACCATATTATACCATAATGTGCCATGCTACAACGTATTATATACCACACCACGCCACACCACACCATTCCCTGTGCCAGGGACCATCCTCGAGTTTATAAAAATTAGCCCACAATGACTCTGGAAGAATTACAACCCTCTTTGTACAAGGGTAACGATGCAGGTTCGGAGAAGTTAAAAACCTTGTCCCTGGTCACTCTGCGAGGTGGACTTGGGCTTCAAAATAAGATCTCTGTGCCTGCCAAGCCCTGGCTCTCAGCACTAGGCTAGAACTGCCCTACTGCAGAAATAAATAGCCCAAACTGAGGAAGACACAGGAAAGCAATGGTTACATGAAAATCTGTACTTGCAAGGAAGATCAATTATTTACACGGAAAACTTGTATGTACCTTGTACACTTACCCAAGGAGTGCTCTCAACAGAGGTCCCCTGGTGCAGTTAAAGTGTGACTTGATTCACCAAGGCCTGCCTGGCACACAGAACCCTCCACAAGCATCTACTTCTTTGAAGGAGACCCAGACAACACCGGGGGCGCACTGCTCCCCCCACAAGCCCTACTGCCCCCACGGGCTCCAGATCTGTGGTCCACTCCCTCGTCCCTGCCCCTCACCCTGCATGGCTTCTCTCCGAAGCACTTGTCGCCACGTGGCCAGCTCCTCTCCCTCCTGCGGAAGGTCAGCTCCCTGAGGTCAGGGGCTAGCTCTGCTTTTCTCCTGTCCTTCCCCCACTGTAGGCAGAGCAGGCAGCAAGTCCTCTGTCGACCAAAAGCTGACAGCTACGCTGCCGACAGTGGAGGGCTCCAGGGCACGGCGAGAGAGAAGCGTTAGCCAGGCAGAAAGACCCTGCCGGTGACTGTAGCTGGAGCCGCCCCAAACCAGGGACCCTACAGGTACAGAGGCTCAACACTGCATTGAGCGCTCCGCTTCTTAGCAGTTCCCACACTGATGGGGTTGGGGCCAGGAGACCATGGGGTCCGTCCTAACACCGAGACGACTAAGTTGGAGAGTTGAGGGAGCTTCCTGCTTGCCCCTGTACATACAGTGGATTCTTCTATTTATTTATTTATCTGAGAGGTAGAGTTACAGACAGTGAGAGGGAGAGATAGAAAGATCTTCCTTCTGCTGGCTCAATCCCCAAATGGCCACAACAGCCAGAGCCGAGTTGATCTGAAGCCCAGAACCAGGAGCTTCTTCCAGGGCTCCCACGGAGGTGCAGGGGCCCAAGGACTTGGGCCATCTTCTACATGGCTTTTCCAGGTCATGACAGAGAGCTGGATCGGAAGAGGAGCAGCGGGGACTAGAACTGGTGCCCATATGGGACGCTGGCACTGCAGGTGGAGGATTACTGCGCCACAGCGCCGGCCCCACAGTGGATTCTTTGACCTCAGGAGGCATCCTCAGCTCCTCTGTCCCTCACCCTCGACGTCCCGCGCATTGCCACATGTTGTGAACGCCACCCGGGAAGTTGGCCATTTCCGTCACGTCTGCCGCCCTCAGCCTGAGCCCGTCTTGAGAAGCGCTGCCGTGGCTGCCGTGCTGGCCTGCGCTGTCCGCTCCCGTGCCCGCCGTGACCCACACCAGCCCGACGGTGCCACGTCGTGAAGGCCATCACTGCTCTCTGAGTAAACACCTCTGCTGAGCTCCCGCGGCACTGGGGTGGAGCGAGCCTCCTGGTCCTGGCCTGCAAGGCCCTGTCTGCGCTAGCCTCCGTCCCCTCACCCCTGCACATCACCTGGCTGCTCTGGCCACAGAGACCTTCCTCCACTGCCCTCTGGCCGCAATTCTCTCTGCTCCAGTGGCCGTGTGGCTCATGACCTCTTGGCATTCAAATGTCACCTCTTCAAGGAGGACTTCCGGGTTACCTCTCTCTCTCTCTCTCTCTCTCTCTCTCTCTCTCTTCTATTGCCTCGTTTCTTTATTTCCTAGTACTATCCCTGTCTATCTGAATTTCTCTTGCTAAGAGCAGGCCCCCTCCCTCCCCGATTCACTGCTGTGCCCTTGAGGTGTCTCAGAAACACTTGCCCGATGTACGAATCCATAGCCTCCCTCCCAGCGCCCCGGCATGGGAGCCGGCAGGAACCCAAGAGTTACTTCAAGGGTAATGCATGGAATGTGAGTAAGTTTTGGTTCTAGGACTTTCTCTTGTAAGTGAAGCCTGTGGCATTCTTGGTGATTTTAACTGCAGAGTAAGAAGGAGAAAATTCAACGATCCCTGGGTCAGACCTACCATGGGGTTCTCTGCTGAAGTAAACAGAGCAACAAGCAGTGCCCCCAGGCCTACCTCGCGGGCTCCCCCAGGAGATGGCTCAGCGTGCACAGCCAGCCCAGGAGGGAAAGGCAGGGAAGGGACAAGGTGGCTGAGGGACCACTGGTCTGGGGGACTTCAGGACAGAGTCAAATTCAGGGTCTCCTGTTTCACAGAGACCCAGAGACCCCCACCCCCGAACCAGACCTGCCCCCGAGAGCCGGGGACTCCCCCTTCCTCACATTCCCCAGGCCTTGCTGGGGACCTGCTGGCTTCAGAGTCCTGGCTCCTACAGGGTCCCAGGAGAAGGGGGCAGCAAAGGCACACGGCTGAGACCTGGAGGTCACTGAGGCAGGGCAGGGGTTGCCTCTGGCCATGAGGTCAAGGCTGGTCCGGAGGGAGGTGGGACACAGGGGACGAAGTCTCCTTTCCCCCAGTGCAGGGGCTCTGCCCTCCCAGCATGGACTCTGCCACTTGGTGTGGGGCCACAGTGGAAGCAAATTCACTGTAGGCTGGACTGGCAGGCGCCTCAGCCCTGGGCTCACAGTGAGGCGGGGGCGGGGCAAAGCCCTGAGAGCCTGAAGGCCCGGGTCAGGCTCCACCAGGGCTGGGCAAGCTTGCACAAAGGCTCCCAGCATCCCCTCTGCACAGCCCAGTGGCCAGGGGAGGCGGAAGTCCCCGGTGCCCGCCTCCTGCTCCAGCTGCCGCGGGCAGAAGCAGGACTCACCAGGCTGCTCTCACCGCGGCCAGGTGTCCCAGGAGGCTCCAGCAAGACTCCAGCAAGTGATGGGGGCAGGGCAGAGCGAAGTGTGTTTTTCTAAAGAGGTCTCATTTTTCTGTGGAATTTCCCAATTTTTAAGACCCTGGGTGGAAGGCAGCAGGGGGACCACGTGGGCCAGACAGGTCCTCAGAAGGGAGAGAGGGAGGCCCCAGGTGGGGGTGGAGGCATCACCCTGGCACATCACAGGGATCCCATGGAGGGTGGGGGACATGGAGCTCCGCCCACCACCATTCCCAGCGCCCCGGGGCTGCTCTACCTTCAGGTCCAGGTCGGTGTAAATCTGCGGCCTCAGCAGGCTGAGGAGGTAGGACGCTCGGGAGAACTTGAATCCTGGAAAGAAACCAGGTGGTGTCAGTCACCAGCCGCCCCTCCCCGCCCCCACACCACCTCTCCTGGCTCACCTGGGACGATCTCCTCGGTGACAGCTGCGCCCCCGATCACGTGGCGCCTCTCGAAGACCACCGTGTTCACCCCCAGCCGCTGCAGGTACGCCGCCTGAGGGGCACAGGGCTCCCCCATTACCCACGGGAAAGCCGGGGATCTTGGGGCTGACCTGCACCTTCGGGTCCTCACTACGGGGCCAGCTCGTGCTGCCCCTTTCCTGGGAGTGCCATTCCCTTCATTCCCCTTCCATCCCCACTTTCCCGGATGTCTTCTAAGATCCGCCATGCCTGCCCCTGCCCTCTCCTTCCCGGCAGAAGGTCACTGTCCCTCCCTAGAGGCCTGCCGCATGGACACTCACATTGCACCCTGCCCACCCTGTCCCAGGCTGGCTGGACTCGGAAGGTGAAGCCAGGCTGCTTGGGGTCAGCTGCTCATTCTCTTCCTGCAGGTGCCTGATGTGAAAATGTGCCTGAACGTAACAGTACTCACTCTGCCTGCTCCATCGTCGGGCTGCTGTGAGGATGAACAGTCGGTCCCTAATGGGCTTAGCACAGCCCCAGCGCTGGGGGTGGGTGTGATACGTGAGGCTGTGGTTACAGGGGGCAGTGATGCAAGGGCCCCTTAGTTTCCCCCCAACTTAGTGGGAAACAATACATCTTTGTTGCCTGGAGCTGACTGTGAGTCTCCAGTCCTACAGTGCTGGCCTCCCCAAGAACACAACACGACTTCCCAGAATGCAGTGCAGAAGTCTGACCTTTAAAACAAGTCCACTTGGCAACCACTACCGTGTCCCAGCACCGCGAGGGTGTCATCTCATTTCGTTTCATGCATTCTGCCCTCCTAGAGGCAGGCGCTGAGATGAGAACACCCAGCTTCAGCGAGGGGAACGGCTTGTCTCGGGCTCCCAGAGTGATGAGCAGCCATGTCGGGGATCCCAGGAGCTACCCTCTGAGCACCCCTGCCCGCGGAGAAGGACAAAGGAGCAGCCCTGAGCCGGGAAGCACACGGAGGGGCCGTGTTATTCTCCCATTGGCCATGGCCGTTTCACAGAACGACCACCTTGAACACGGCGCCTCTGGGACCACGATGAGCTGAGACGGAGCAAGCACAGTACAAACGACAGCTAGGTCACGGTGGCACCTACAGGACCCCAGACACCTGCGCCCTCAGCTAGAACAAGGGGCTGCTACGTCTTCCCCAATTCCTCATGCGAGTCTCCTCTTCCGGGGCTAAGATTTGCTGAGATACCGGGTCCGAGAGCTGTCCCAATTTCTGACAGCCTAGAATTGAGAGCACACCCCACTTTCTTAGACCCCTTCCAAGTCCACCCAAGCTCACACCCTGGAAAATTTTCTTTCTTGTCCCTTCTTGATGAGACGTCCCGAGGACCCCGGGAGTGCATCTCCCTCACTGCACTGGGTAACAAGCCGAGCAGAGCAGCTGCGGGACCTTCCCGGCGCTCTGGCTGAGGGGCATCCACACGAGCCTCCTCGGCTGGCAGCTTCTCATCACAGGAGCCCCGGTGTGTTAGAGGTCCTCGAGCCATGTGACCTCGACCTACAAGCAGCTCTGTGCGGGAGGCACTGTTACTCTCCCTTGACCGGCTCAGAGAGGCGGAGGGATTAGTCTTAAGCTTTATGGACAGAAAGTGGCAGAGCTGGGAGATGAGATCTTGTTTGAGGAATAGAAAATCAATGTTGTAAATTACAGATCAGGGCAAGCATTTGGCCTAGCTGTTAAGATGCCACTTGGGATACCCACATCCCTTATTGCAGTGCCAGGGTTCAGGTGCAGGCTCTGCTTCCTACTACCGCTTCCCGACAATGCTTTCCTGGGAGGCAGCAGGTGATTGTTCCCGTAACCCAGATGGGAGATCCAGATTAAAAAACATTAATGTATCTTAATAGCAGAGAGAGAGAGAGAGAGAAAAATCTTCCATCCATTGTTCACTCTCCAAATGCTGTAGCTGTGGGGCTGAGCGAGGCTGAAGCCAGAAGCCTGGATCTCAACCTGCATCCCCCCTGTGGGTGGCAGGGACTCAAGCACTTGGGCCATCCAGGGTGTGCATTAGCACGAAGCTGGAATCGCAAACAGAGCGGGACACGAAGCCAAGCACTCCGATAGGAGACGTGGGTATCCCAAGGAGCATCTTGACCACTGAGCCCAGTGCCTGCTCTTGGAGACCCAGATGGAGCTCCTGGCTCCTGGCTTGGGCCTGGCCCAGCCCTGGCTGTTGTGGGCATTTTGGGAGTGAACCAGTGGATGGGAGATCTCTCTCTCTCTCTCTCTCTCTCTCTCTCTGTGGTGTCCTTCTGTCTCTGTGCCTTTAAACAAGAAAATGAAATTACTGATCAGTTGTCACATAAGTTTCCCTGTAAGACGTGCGTGTGGAATGAATGTGTCACCTGCAGGACTCAGATTGAGCATCAGGCCCTTGGCACCCCATGTTGTTTCTCTGAGCGCCCCCAAATTGATAGATTCCATGTCCTATGGCCTTGACTGCCCTCAGTGGCCTGAGCTGGGATCCTGCGCTGGCTCAGCCTGGGGTCTAGAAGCCAGCTGTGCCACAGACAGGGGCCCCAGGCCTCTGCTAGCCCGGCCGCCTCTCCTCTGTTTCCAGGTCGCTCTGGACATGCCGTGCTGTATACTCCAGGGGAGAGGTCTCAGACTGAGCTGGGAGCACAGGGCTCTCTACACGAAGACTGCTCACAACTACGAGTCAGCCCCAGGGACCCGCTCCCCGGGCTCCAGCCTGCTCCCAGGTGGCATGGGTAACACACTTTCCCACCTTTTCACCAACTTGTTTCTGAGAGTCCTGACCCTCCCGCGGGGCATAGCAGCAACCATGAGCATTAAGGCCAGGACAGGGAGGCGCACTGTCCATCCAGTCCTGCTCAGCACCGGGGACCTGGACCAGCTGCCTTTTCCTCTCTGCGGTTGCCTTTATGCTGCTAGCTTGCACCTGCTCCCCGCTCCAGCCCACCCCACAGCTGCTGAGAGCCACAGGCCTGGGGGCCACTGAAGGAGAGCCAAGTGGGAGCTACTCACAGCCACCAGCCCGTTGTGTCCTGCAACGAGACAGAGGGGAGGGGAAGACAGCGTCACTGGGAAGAGGATAGGCAGATGCGGTCGCTCAGCCCCGTGAAAGTCCATCATGACCAGCAGCCCGCCCCCACCTCACACTCAAGCTTCCCAGTGGCATCACTGGGGCTCCCATCGCTAGGGGAGGACCAGGGGACTGTGTCTGAGGGCGCAGCACAGCAGGGAAGGCAAATGCAGGTGGCTGGCAGGTGGGCATGTCCCCGTCCCCAGCCTGGTCTGGAACTGGCGGCCAGCCAGCCAGGCGAGTGCAGCTCATGGGCACAACTACTGTGTGGCTCACGGTGGGTGTGGTTGGGTCCAAAAGTGTTTATTCGCCTAGGGCTGCCTTTGCCCATCCCCAGGGATCCAAATGTGAATTTAGATCCAAAATGAAGTCTGCTCAGGCAGACTCGCTCTTCAGCAGAGAACAGGCCCAGGCAATTTCAGGGAGTGGGGGGCAGGCCTTGCTGACAGGCAGTCGCTCAGAGCCTTTACAGGTGTCAGGGGACACCAGGATCCCTGAGCACCAGCCCAGGGCTGACGCAAAGCAGGTGCTCAGGGGTTAATGTTACACAGCCACGGACAGGGGTGGCCCACGCAGTCAGTTTCCTCGCGGCGGAGTGGGTTTCCTTTCAAATTTCCCTCCTGGAGACCCCCGGATTTTAAAGGTCACTGAGCCAGCTTCGCATCTGCGGAGGGAATCCCTCACACTGAGCTTGTCAGCCCCTCTTGTCCAGGACCCTGGGGAAGACACGCACGTTCATGCCGTGTCCTGGGCGCACACGCACAGGTTCACAGACACGGGTGTCAGGAGCCTGGAGGTGAAACGCAGGTACTTCTCCATGCAGGTGCATTTCATGTTCAAAGTGTGCTGGCTGGTGTGCTATTTTTAAGTACTTTTGAAACCTTTCCTAAGACAGTTTTAAAAATACGCTGGTGGGGGCTCACGAGCGGGTGCACAGAGTCGCCTGGGGGGCCTTCTCTCGGCGCACACAACAAAGGTGAGGCGGGAAGTCGGGAGTCCCGCCCGCTCCTGCTGTTCACCCAGGGCCTGGCCTCAAAGAGGCTTTGGATCCCGGAGCAGCAGAGCAGGGGAAGATGCAGCGAGTCAGCAAGAGAGCCCGTGGGCCGTGCAGTGCACCCACACCTGGGCAGGCCTGTAATAAAATATGGGAACCATTGGTCTTATCATTAGTGAGTGCCAATCACCAATCTTGGAAAATGAATAGAATCCTCCAGACCACCAGGTCTAGTTCAATCACGACGCACAGGCCCACGCAGGCAGGGAGACCTCGGATGACAAAGGTCCAGGAACCCCCAGCCCTGAGGCTGCCAGCCCTGCTCAGGCCCAGGTTGCCCCCAGGGGTCCTCGGGCAGCATGCGTGGCCCCTGTGGCACTGGCCCACCCTGGTGGGCAGGCTCGAGGTGCTGGGCGTCACCTCCCATCGTCAGGATCCTAATCCCCAGGCAGCAGGCCCTGGAATCTATGTTTTCCCAAGCCCCTTGGGTCATTGTCAGGCACACTGAGTCACATGACTGAATCAGGGTCATCTTGGAGGTGCGGCCATGCACTGGTGACTTCAGGGACTCAGCCATCACCATGACCTCAGCAGATGGCACTCAGTTCCTGCCCCAGGCCTGAAATGCCTTCAGACTGAGCTTCCGGTTCTGTCTGGCAATCACAGAAGCCGCTCAAGGGGCACACTCACACCTGCGGGCAGCTCACCGAGACAGCTGGTGACCCGCGGGGGTCAACCTGGCCCCCGGAGACAGCAGGTGTGGAAGGAGGCGAGGGGGCTTCCTTGTCTAGAGCCCACTTAGTGGGCGTGCTGGCGCTGGCTCCCACCCGCCCAGGGAGTTAGGGAGCTGGCTGTCAGAAATAGCCATTGTTAAAGACGAAAACTGATCAACTTACAATTAAACACATTCTATTGAAAACAAAGGGAATAAATAGTCAAGAATCATCACTTCCCAACAGTACCTCTGACTACCACCTATGTCTCTGTGGCCATTGGCCTTTGTGTTTCTGGAGGTGAACACAGGGAACAGGGGTCGGAAAATGTGAATCCAGGCATCCCTCTGCGTGGCGGAGGGGGAGAGATGGTTCTCGGACCCCTGCAGGTACCAAACTCCGAGGCTGCTCAAACCCCTCAGGTAAGTGCTGTGATCTTTGCATATAAACTATGCAGCCCTTGATACTTTCAACATCTCTGGGCTATGTACAATCTCTAAGCAATGAAAGTGCTGTGTGCATAGGTGCTAGACTGCACCACCTAGAGAATGATGGGAAAAGTCTACACATGTGCAGTACGGACATGACCACTGCTGGCTTAACTACCAGGTACATGACTCGTGCTTAGTTGAACCTGTGCCTGTGGATCCTATGGACACAGAGAGCTGACCACCTGTGTGTATCATGTATATGTATGCACACATGCATGTATGCACATGTATGCATGGACATGTGCTCACACATGTGTACACACACTGATATGTGTGGATGTGCATGTATATATACACAATGTGTCTGTGTACATGTACACACCTGTGTCTGTGTGGACATGTGGACATGCATACATGTATAGATGCACAGGCACACACAATCTTCCTATTCAACATCTGCCAGCTTGCAACTACTGTTAGTACATACATACATACATGAAGAAATACAAGGGATGCCACTTGAGAGCCATGTTCCAAGCTTCTCTCTGTAGACTCAGCTGGAACCAACATTTCCGGGGCCCTCAGTGAGCGTGAATGGGACGCCCCCAAGGGAAGGCCACCTGGCCCTGGGCCTGCTGCCTCACCCAGGCACCAGCGGGCTTGGGACTCCTGAGCCTGGGGATCAGCAAAGTGCGTGCGGCAAGAGCACTGTAGCGTGCACCCGAGTTCCAGGGGGCAGGCAGTGGGGCGGCCCCTCTGCGATGCACAGTGGGGTCTCTGAGGCTGTTCTGGTTTTCCCAAACCCCTTTATGGAGTGATTCCAGCTTCCATCAGCGACAGCGACCTGAGCCATGACGGAGTGGTGACTGGAACCCTGGCACAGGGAGGCTGGCCTTCACTTAGCGCCACCCCAGGGCTCTTTCCTTCTGGCCCTGGGGTGCCACACACTCCCAGAACATGTGGGAATGGCTAACTTAGGAAACACACGGGAACCCCTAAGTTCACGGAGCCTCTCTTGTCATTTCAGAAGGCAAGAATTTGCCCCAGATCCCATGGCAACTTGATGGCAGAGTGCACAGCGAACCCGGGCGCCTGGCTCTCCACACTCCTGGCGGGGGAGCAGAGCAGAGCTCAGCCGCGGGCCTGCCTCCCCGCCTGCAGCTCGGCCGGGCCCCGCCTGTTACCTGCTCCTATCACCACCGCGTCGTACTCGGGCTTCAGGCGTCCCTTGCCTACTGCACGAGCTTGTCTCCAGGCAGGGCACGGAGAGGGGCCCACGGCCCTGCGGAGAGCACGGGCAGCCATGTCCGCTGTGGGCTGGCCCCACCCAGGCAAGGGAGAGGGGCGGGGAGACTGGAGGAAGAGGGGAGGAGCTGCAGCCCTGCTGCTGGCTCTTGGCCCTGGGCCAGGACAACGGAGGCCTTGGCGCTCCTGCTGAGTCTGCGCAGGGCAGCATGGGAGCGGGTTGCCTATGAACCGGGCAGAATCCTGTGCCGCCTGCAGGACTCAGCGGAGTGAAACTGATCCAACTGTTTATACAGGAAGGCGGGAGAACTCCCCACTGTGCACAGGAGGGTGCTGCGGCCTGGGCAGGGGCCGTGGCAGAGCCAGGCCAAGTAAGCACTGGGCTGCCCCATGTCACGGTTCTGTACCCATCAGAGGCTCCCACAGCCACTGCCCAGAGCCTCAGAGCGACCCTGTTACCGCGGCCTCCGCCACACGGCCCACAGGCTGACAAGGCGTGAGGGGGCCGGAGTCGCATTCCATGTGTGCACCACCGGTGTGAGCGCTGCAGTGCACAGAAGGCGGGGCCCGGCGGCGGGGGACAGGCCCCTGCCAGTGGTGGGCTTACTGGCTGCTCCCAGCGCTTCTATGTTTTCTGCAGTCAGCATTTCCCTTTTTAATTTCCATGCACAAGTCGGGACACAGTGGGGACACAGACCCAGTCATCTCTGGACACTGCTCTCCACTGTCACCTTCCGCGCGTGTTACCCCAGCTCCCCAGCACCTGTGTTCACCCCAGAGCTGCCCCCAGCCAGGGAAACGCCCTGGTGTGAGCTGCAGCTGCGCAGAAGGCCCGGGCACACAGCACGAGGCGGCCATTCCCATCTGCGGTCGGTGAGCCCTAGTGCGGGCCTCCCCTGTCCCAGCGCTCGGATGGTTTCTTGTCCTCATGTCCATCCCGGGCACTTCTGCAAATATCATCGTCTGGAAGACACGCTCACCAAGTGCATCCGAATGTCTGGGCCCAGGCCTACAGCTCTGAACCACAGCCCTAGGGGAAAAGTGAGCCCAGCGTGGACCAAGAGAAGGGGCCAGGACTCCGCAAGGGCTCTCCAGCCTGACAGAAGGGACCAGAGGCACAGGCACGCTGGACTCGAGTGGTGGCAACAACCAACATTTATTGAGCACCGACTGCATGCTCAGTAATCCTCTAAGCGTGGGGGGATAGGGTCAGGATCTGAGAAACCTGCCCAGAGCTGTGCCAGGAGGGGGCAGAGCTGGAACTGAAACCCAGGGGCCCCTGTGCCTGGGGCAGGAAGCAGCTTCCTCCCACGGCTGCAGAGAAGGAGGGCCTCCCGCCCCTGGGGACTCCCTTCCTGGCTCCCAGGGACAAAGGAAAGGCAGCTCCATCTCTGACCTCAGACCCACTGATTCTATGAGGAAACAAAGGGCAACAGGTGTCTTGCCACCCCCCCTCAGGGGGAAGGATTTGGGGGTGCCCACGGTGGTCCAGGTGGAGTTTTAGGAAGCCTGTGCCTTGGCTCCCCTCAGGATGCCACTGTGGACAGGAGCCGGCTCTTCCTGTGGGGACCACTGCAAGCACAGATGGCACAGCCAGCGCGCCCTGGCCTAGGGCAGAGGGCCGCGGGTGGCCTCCCCCAGGCGCCGGGCCAGCTGGCCGGCCTGCTGCACCAACAGGTCCGTGGGGATGACTGACAGGTGCAGGGCCAGCAGCTCGTAGCACCTGACAGCCTCCGCTGGGTGGCTCTTGCTGTAGTAGCGCAGGAGCTTCCTAGGGTCGGGGAGTGGAAGGAAAAGGATTCAGGAGCCAGGCTGCGGCACCCCGCTTTCTGATGCCCACACCCGTGGTCTCCTCACGAGGCTTCCAGCCCTGGGCTGACATCTGCTCTGGCTCCTCACTGACCCAAACTTCTGAGGCCCAGCCCCAGGTCAGGGCCATCCTCACAGAGGCCTGCTGAGGACAGGTGTGCCCCAGTTCAGACGCCCATCCTGGGACCCCAGCACAGACGTCTCCCTGTGCTGCCAAGACCATGCCAGCAGCAAGATGGGCAGGGCCTCCGACGTGCTCCACTTGCTTCCTCTCCCCCGGAGCGCCAGGCCAGCCTGTGAGGGCTCCCACCTCCCCTAGAGGGCAGCTGGCCTCAGCACCCAACACCAGGACACCCACTGATCCCAGTAGCCTCCGACGCGGCATCACCTGTAGTAGTCGCCTCCCAGCATGCCGATGGGGACCACGTCGTCAGAGAGGACAGGCACCTCGATAATCTGGAGTTTGTACCCCTGAGGAAGGAGAGGGGGAGCCGTGGGTGTGGGCCCAGGGCCTGGCTCCGTCCTGCTGTGTGCGCGGTGCAGCGGGACACACATGCTCCTCTAGTTACCTTGACTGCACACCTTTCAAGTGGGAACAACAACGACCACCTACAGACACCGGGGAGGAACTCGGTCTCCAGTGGGGAGCTTGGCACGCAGGAGCTCTCGCGACCACCACCAGTGGACCCAGATCAGTGGCGGGTGGCAGGAGGGGGCAGGGGTGTGGGGACCAAGAGACCAAGGGGCTGTACGAGGTAGAAGGAATGATCCCTAGAGGGAAGGAATAATGACTGGGAGTGACAAGCGCAGAAACAAACAGAAAGGAAAGGAAGAGAGAGGCAGAGGCAGAGAGAGCGAGGCCCATACCAAAGGAAATGGCTCTCTGTTCCTCCACAGGAAGCAGCCCACGGCCAGGACACAAGGGATCCGAGCCCTACGGGTGGCACCACCCTGGGCAGGTTGGTTCACTGCTTCCGGCCGTGACTGCCTACACACTGGGCGTGCCAGCGTGCACTCCATGAGCCTCGCTGTGCGCCACAGAGTGTGCCAGACGACTGGGCGGGGGACCGCAGCGCCCCGTGCCCTCGGGAAAATGCCACTTCAGCTCTAGTCCCTGCTCACAGAGCTGACCTGCTCCTCTACCAGGACCAGAGGCACTGAAGAGACGGACAGCAGAACACAGTTCACAGGAAAGGAGCAATGCAGTGTCAGGCCACCCTGCCCCGGGGCCCTGGCCACACCCACCATGTCATTCTCAAACCACAGGAAGTAGGAGCAGTAGAAGTCCCCCTCCTGGAACAGCAGCGTCGTGTAGCCCTTCTGCAGGTATCTGCGTGCCCTCCGTATCAGAGACCAGACCTGCGGGAAGGAGGGAGCACGCTCACCACCGCCCGGGGGCCGTGGCCTAGAGAGAGGGAGAGCAGCGAGCCACCAGCTGCGGGGCTTAGCTCACCAGTGCATGGGCGGAGGGAGGGACCACCTCTGCAGCTACTGTGGGGATAAAACATGGGTAACAACACTTCGTAGGACTCTACACTTAAGTCACTGACTTCTCAACTACTCAGGCCAGAAAAGTAGCCAGAGTCCTGGTGAATAAATGTGATGGGAGGTCCAGATGTGGCCCCTTGGGAAGCCCTCCTCTGCCAGGGGTCAGGGGCTCACCCAGGCTCCTGCAGGGCCATGGGTTCCACACTAGGGAGGTGCAGGGAAGCGTGTTGGAGTGTGCAGCCCACCAGGCCACACACGCCCTCTGTCCAGGGGTGAAGCCCAACCGAGGGCTTCCCAAGGGATGAAAACACATTTCCTGTGGGCCATGCACCGTGGGCCCCTGTGGGCCTGTCCTGCCTAGTGCAGGGGCCATCCCCGGGGCTGCCTGCTGAGTGACCCAGGGGGAGGCAGCCAGGCTACTCAGCCCTCCCATCCCCTAGTGGTGGGCGCCGTCACCAAGGCCTCTGCAGGGGAGTGGGCTCACCCCCTGCCAGATCACAGTGTGCGGCGGAATGACATTGGCAGACAAACGCAGGGCTTAGCTGTGCTTCTCCGGAAGGAAGCTGGCAATGCTCATCAACAACCCTACAAACATTCCTCCTTCTGACTTGGAGGTTCCATTTCTGGGAATCCATACTGAGGAGACAGCCAGAGATGAGGGCGGAGGAGGTGTGTCCTAGAGAATTATTTATGACCGCGAGAGCCTGGGACAATCTCAGTGCCCAGACACTGACAGGTGGGTAAGTAAATTATGTTAGATCCACATGAGAGGCGATTACAGAGTGTAACATGATGCTTACAAAGAACTCAGGAGGAAATGCACCTGATATAATGTGAAATGAAACGTGCAGAACGCACTGGCATTGTTCTCTGCCCAGAATAAGATACAAACCTATCTCCAGGAACTGACCCAGAAAACCTGTCTCCAGGAACTGACCCAGAAAAATCTGTCTCCAGGCAGATGGCTGGGCCCCGTGGGGGTGGGGGTGGTGCCAGTAGGTGCCTAATGAGTTCTCTCTGTGCCATGTGCTGTGCCCAACATTTACAGTCCCCTCACGTAACTTGCACGGTGCTGCCATGACATAAAACGTGCTGTTAGCTCTGGTCTGATGAGGAAACTGAAACTCGGGCTAACGCCTGAGACCCAAAGCTAGTGAAAGCCAAGCGAGGTCCGCCGCAAGGGCTGTCGGCCGCTCAGCTCAGCCTGGGCACCAGCACAGACTTCCCGCGTGCACACACCCATATGCGTCTGGCTTACACAGTGGAAGAGGTGCCCCCCCTTCACCCAAGACACGAGGGAGCCATGCAGAAGAGTCAGCTAGATTAGGAGAGGGAGCGAGCCCCCAGAGAGTGGGGCCTTGGTGGAAACACCTAGCTCTCGATCCTGAGGCCCACACTGACCTCCTTCCCTTTCATGTTAACTAATTCACCAAATACTTGAAAGCAAGTCCTGCTCAGGGCACGCTGCCACCCCAGGCCCAGCAGGACGCATGGAGAGGGGAGAGGTGCTGCCTGGCTCTGGGTCCTGGGCCCCTCAGGTCGGGAAGCCAATGCAGCAGGCCTCTGGGGGTGTGCGGACGCTGAGGGTGAAGCTGAAGGCAGGGGCGGGGTGTGGGCCTCCGGCCGGGGAGTGGTTACCTTGGTCTTGACGAAGGCAGCCAGGGGCCCTTTGCCCAGCTCCGAGGACGTCTTGTCACTGCTGCTGAGGGACGGCGCCACCATGTGCCCCGTGGTGCGGTCCACGTAGATGAAATGCACCAAGCCGGGGAAGTCTTCTAGGTAGGTGAGGGCCTGGGTTAAGGTGCATACAGCCAGAAACCAGGGAGGGCGCCTCTGTCCTTGTCCTAGGTTTCGGTTCAGCCAAGCAGCGGCCGTGGAGGGCCAGGATGCTCCTCCCCCCGGACTCCCATCTGAGCCAAGGCTCCGGACCCCTGTCTCGTGGGAGCTCTCGAGCCTTGAGGAGTTCTGGGATCCTCCCTGTGCACATTTAACAGAGGCACGTGTGGGCCTCACAGGAGCACGGGGCATTCACATTGGATCACTCCCACGTGGGAGGAGTGCAAGCCTTGCATGCGTGGGGCCGCGGCGTGAGCAGAGCTCTGTCTGACCGGCCAGCCCAGCCCAGCGCCCGACCCACCCGCCAATCTCCACAGGTCGCCTCCAAGGCCGGAAGGCTCCCATCTGGGAGGGGGACAGACTCCGCTGGAGGGGCAGTGGCGGGAAGTAACAAGGTCCCTGGCGTCCCCCTTCTCCTGCCTGGTGAAACCCAAAGCCTCAGGCAGCCGAGGCCTGACACTGCAGCCATCTCAGGAGAGGGACAGCTGCTCTACCCAAGTTCCGTGGACAACCCATTTCCATTACGCAGCTCAGCCTTTCTCGACAAAAGGGCCAAGTGGGTCTCAGCAATGGCTTTTCAAGCAGGGGCAAATGTCCACTGCGGGCCTTCTCAGGTCACTGTGTACTGTGGCCATCTGAGGAGGGGGACATGGCCCTCTGGCACCAGGCGGGCCACAGGAAGGCTCCGGGCGCCCTCAGCAAAGGCCTGTCAGCGTTTAGCGCCTGACCAGCGCTGGCATGAAGAACGGGACAGCGGGGCTTTCTGGAATGCTGGTCCTGGGTGACGCTGTGGCAGGGCACACCCCGGCTTTCCTGCAGAGAGCAGCCGCGCCAGGGTGGAGCCCCCCCGCCCCGCCCCCAGACGCAAGGCTGTGTGCACTCCAGGATATGACACCATGGTGACGTTCCGCCTGCTCTTCACCAGCAGAAAGTCCTTCCAGTCGCTCAGCTTCTCCCTGCCGGGGAAGCCCCGCTGCCTGACGCGCCCTGCGCCCGGCTCCCCGCCCTGCCGGGGCCGCCCGCACCGCGCTTACCGCAGGAGCCTCTGGGCCTGGTCTTGCAGGTGCTGCGGCAGCTGGGGGCCGCCCTTGTCTGGTGCCGTGGTCAGGAAGTTGAGGCGGTAGATGGCGCAGAGCTGCCGCTTCACCTTCCCACACGCCTGGAGCAGCCTGGGCGCCGGGGGGGCCAGAGCGTCACAGCGGCCGGGGCCTGGGGGGAGCGCCTCAGCCCTGGCTGGCACCCCTGCTCCTGCACCCTGCAGTGCCGACCCTGGGGGGGGCTTCCCCTCCATACAATGTTGCCTTGCTAGGTGGCATCTTGTCCAGTCTCGCCCCTCTGCTTATTAAGGGGGGAAGGGACTTGCCGGGTGTGGCACGCAAGTCAGTGCCGGAGCTGCCGCGGCCAGAGGCCAGGCCCTGCACTGCCTGCTGTGGCGGCCTCACACCCCTGCACCGGGACTTCCGGCCTCTGCTCCCCTGGAGCAGGTGTTTCCCCAGCACCCTCCTCCTACTCGGCAGCTGCTTCCCGAGCCTTCCCTCCCCTTGGCCTTGAGGGACGTGGCGTTTTTGGGATGCAGGCGTCTTGCCTAGATGACCGCCCCTTGCCCTCTGGGCCCACAACTTACTCGCCGGGCGATCCTGGCTCAGCTCTGGAGAAGGCCTTGGACTTAAACTCCAGCCAGGTGCTCTGTAGAGAGGACAGGGGTGAGGCAGCTTCCTGCCCGTGGTCCTGCAGTGAGGCTCAGGGAGACCCTTTCCCCACGGGGCCCTGAGAGGACCCTAGGCCTCCAGCCAGAGCTGGCTCCTCCAGCTGGTCCCACCACACACCACACTCTCTCCTCCCTCTGTGGGTGCTGTCTATGGAGCAGTTTCCCTGAGCCAAGTGCAGGGCACAGGCTCATCTGTGAATGCCTTGGGTAGCGAGGGCAGCCCCTCGGGGGACACACACAGCAGGGCAGTGGCTGCAGGTGCCCTGGGAAGGAAGAGGCCCTGGGGAGGCATGGGCGCAGGGAGGAGGTCTGACGTGTTGGGGGTGGCTGGGCAGGACCTCCCTGCGAGTGGGCACCAGGCATCTCCCCAGGATGTGCGTTACCCGGGCACCAGCAGCGGCACGGCCCCAGCGGCCCCTCCTCCTCCAAGGCCCCCCGCCGGCTTGTGTTGGGCCCTGTGCAGACATGCTGCCCACACCCCTGGCCTCAGCTCCACCTGGGGGTGGCCACAGGGAGGGACGGAGGGTGCCCCGAGCCATCACTCAATCGTGGCACTCTGGCTCTGGGCTCATGACGGTGTGGCGCTGGCCACGTCACCTGGGCTTCCTTGTCCAGAAGGCGGCGTTACAGTCCGCGCTTGGTTCGGAGCCCTCAGGCGCCGCTGCGTGGTGCTGCTCGCACAGGAGGCCACGTGGCCCCTCAGCGTGTGGGGAGCAGGGCAGGGGGCAGACGCTGCCCCTCAGTCCCACGTGCCACCAGACGGCAGCCGCCGGCCCTGGGCCTCACCTGAACCTCCTGCCCGCTCCGGCTCCTGACGAACTTGTCCATCCTCTGGCGCAAGTCTCCCACGAGGGGCTGGGACCGCAGGGCGCTCCCGGCCTCCTGCCCCTCCTTCAGCTTCTTCTCCAGCAGGGAGAACCCATCCAGCAGCTGGTAGAGCACCAGGGCCAGGGGCATGCTGGGACTCTGTGGGCCAAGCAGAGGGCAGGGTGGAAGGGGGTGGCCGGCCGAGCAGCCGCCCTGGCCCAAGCGTCGCCAGGGCAGGCCGGGGGGGCTGCGGTACCTTGGTCAGGAGCACCATGTTGACGCCAGGCCACAGGGGCAGGCAGTACATGGTGTGGGGCACCAGGGGGCAGTAGTTGTCTTTTACGTTGGCATCTAGGAAGATCCTTCTGGGGCCGGAAGGCGCGGGGGACTGAGGAACCAGTGTTTCCACAGTGTCCTCAGCTGCCTGTGTGGGAAGAAGCGTGGTGAGTGTGGGGTGGGCAGAAAGGCAAGGGCCGACCGGCCTCCTCCCCACGGGGCGGCATCTGGGACCGTCCACCCGCTGCCCTGCCCGGCACCCACGAGCTCCAGGAAGTCCCCTTGCAGAAAGCCCGTGCACTATCGGAGCAGCTCCTGGCAGGGCAGCGGGAGGGGCACAGGGGCCAGAGTGGGCAGGGAGCGACTGAAGAGGCAGGCAGAACAGACACAGGGCCGGGGAGAAGGCGCCCCCCACCCCCGCCTCCAGCGGGAAGTAGGGGCTATCCGTGCTGTCATCACTCGCACTCAGAACACGCCGACAGCCGCACTCAAGCTGAGGGAGCCGAGGCATGCGATAACCAGGTGAGAGCGACGCCAGCCTTGCATGAGAGGGTGCTAGCGGGCAAACTCAGGGAGTAAGCAGCTCATCGGGGACGCCACAGAGATTTCTCCAGTGCTGTAGACACCAGGAGACGGCTGCAGACAGGGATTCGCTAACACGCGCAAGGGATGGGCCCCCTGCAGCTGGCACAAACCACACCCTGAAGAGTGCCTAGCAAACGGGAAGATGGGTGAACGCAGGAGTGTCCTGGGGTACGGGAGGGTCCACACTTGACACAGAACACCCAGGGCAAGCACTGTGTGCAGCGTGTGTGCGCACAGAACCACGGCGCAGGGGCCGCGAGGAAACACCCAGGGATGCTCCTCGCTCTGAGGGGGGCCACACCCTCTGCTTTCCTATTTCCCAATTCTTCTAGAATGATTTAGTATTTGCATTTTTGAAAAAAGTGAAATACGAAGTTGGATGAGCAGTGGGGAGGGTAGGGATTTATTGGAGGCCGAGGCCCAGTGCCTGGGGGAGGGAAGGGGACTGGCACCGCTCCAGGGATAGGCCCTGACACGGGTGGTAACCCTGGAGAGCTGCCTCCTCGCCCCAGCACCCACTGCAGCCCGTGGGACCAGAGGGCACCAGGGCAGGGCCAGGGGAGACTCACCTGCAGAGCATCTGAGGGTGGGGTGCCCCCCTCCAGCCAGACGGTGCTGCCTGGTAAGACCCAAGGTAAGAACATAACAAGATATCAACCGGGAGAGTGGACACAACGGCCCAGCAGCACTGGGGGTGGGTATGGAACACACAGGGCCCCACCCCACCAGCAGCTGGGCGGCCCTGGGCAGGGATAGGGAGCTTGACCGTGCCTGGAGCTGCCCCTTTTCATCCTCTCCCATGTCAGTAAGCACTTGGGAACCAGGGCCTCAGAGGCTTCAGCCAGCGGCAGCAGCTGATGGAGCTCGTGAAGGTGTGCCTGGCAGTGATGGGGCACCCACCTCCTGGGTCCCTGAAGCCTCTCCTTGTCTCTGCCCCCTCTTGCTGCAGCGCCCCTCCCCAGGAGTCAGCACACACAAGCTAGGGTCCCTACGTGCTCATTCCCTCGGCAGTCTTTTACTGAACACCTACTAAGTCCTGGGGACGGAGCTGGGTTTCCTTCCTGGCACAGCTCACAAAACCCCAGTGAAGCCACTACATATTTGAAAGATCATGTGTTTGTAATAATACTGTTCTCTCTTATATTTCATTGTAAATGACCCTCATTTATAACCACGGCTCTCTGGGGGAAACACGTTCCTACGTTCAAACACCGGAGTTACAAACGGACGAGTGCGACTCATGAGTTCTGGGCCCAGGGGAGCAACATTATTTACAGCTCTGTGGCCGGGAGACAGGAGGCTGGTGATGGATGAGGGGAGGGAGTGCCAAAGGCGGCGCTGATTCTCGAGGTGGCTTGGGCTCAGGGAGAGCTTAGGGAACAGGAGTTATGGACCCTTGCCCCAGAAACAATCACACCCCAGGACCTAAAGTTAACAACATCCGATCCAGCGGCTTTCCATCTTCACTGCTCATGGAAATCATTTGGGTACTTTAAAGAGTTTGGAAGCCCTAGCCCCAGCCCGGAGCAAGAGTGAGCATCTCTGGGCACAGGCCCAGGGGCAGTGGTTTGGGAAGATTCCCAGGTGAGCCCCCCAGGCACGCGCCTAGGAGAGAACCTCTGCTCCAACGAGTTGTGTGCACAGTGGTCCTGCCCAGGCCTGCTGGACTCGCCCGGGAAATGGCCTAGCAGAAGTCACCCCTGTAACTGAGTGGGCCTGGCTGACACGCGCAGTGGGGTCTGAGCCATTGGCACGAGGCAGCCTCACATAAGCTCCTTTCACAACTCAGCCCCAGCAACCGGTAGCAGAAGGCCGGGCTTTCTCTCCGCCCACCAACAGTGAGGCTCGCTCAGGCACGGCGACCCCAGCGGCCGGGGTTCGGCAGCTACGTCAGTGAGCCAGGTTGTCTATTTTTCTTTTTGTTAATAGCACTTTGATTATTCACAGTTTATTATTTGTGCTATTTACCCACATGCTTTTGGGGAAAAAGGTATAAAGTAGAGAGACTGAATAAAACGTATTTGAAATCAAATGACTGCTACTGATTTCTACTCATTAACTACAAAGAACGACGAGGCTGAAGGCACAGGCAGAAATGAATTAAATGGAATCAGCCTGTCATGAAAGCTTTATGGACCACTGGCATGACCTTAGCCGTCCCTGGGTGCAAGCCGGGCTGCTAGGGAAGTGGGGGCCACAGGCAGCTCCCTGCACTCCAGGAACTTGGGTAGCTATGCTCAGGCCCTTGCAAAGTGTGGGGATCCCCTGAACCCTAAGATCCCAAGGCCACCCACTGGCATCAGCCCCCAGGCTGCCACAACCCCCTTCTCCCTCTTCTCCCAGGCGCACCTGAGCTCTGCTCCCCAGGGGAAGGAGCCGGCGTGAAGTACTCGTCCAGGAGGGAGAGGCTGTCTGTGTCCTGGGAGGGAGAGCAGGGCGGCTCAGGCTCAGGCATGGCCACCTCAGGTCTTCCTGGGAGCTCTCGTGGCTCTGCTGTCTCGGGGAGCTGCCAGAGGCCTGGCCACGTGGCTGAGGCAGGCCCTCCCCTCCAAGGTGCCAGGCCTCGCACACACCTCTGTCTCCACGGAACTGCGCCCTTGCGTGTCTGGGGGGTCAGGGCGCCAGGCCCGCTGCACAGGGAGGTTCTGGCTGCTCCGGGGTCTTCGTGGTAAAGGCTGTGGGAGTGCCGGGAGATGCCGGTTAGCACACGTCTGACTCGCTCCCTTCTGTCCATCCTCCCAGCGCTGCACAGGGAAGCCTCGTCCCCCCACCCTGCTCTTCTACAGCCCTGGGTATGCGGTCCGCACTTTCCAGGGGTGTCTCAGTTCCAGGGCTCCAGTCTCTCTCCAGAACCACTGAGACTGTGGAAATTCCAGCCCACAGCAACCCAAGCAGCACCGCCCCAGTGGTGGTCAATGCCCACCGGGAGTTCACTGTGCTGGGCAATGCCGGGTCGACCTGGACCGTCTTCCCCATCCCTCGTAACAACCCCGAGAGGTGAGGCCGACACTGTCCCCATTCACAGACGGGGACTCGAGGCTCAGAGGGGCAAGCACCTGCCCGGCTCACATAGCCAAGTGGAAGAGCTGGGTTGCAAACCAGGACTGACTCCCAGACTCTTCACTTGTAACTCACGGGTCAACATGCACTCCAGAAGTCCCCTGCCATTTGAAAGTAGCAGGAAAAATGTCATGGCCAACCAGGGGCCCAGAGCTGTGACCTGAGGGGGAGCCTGCCCACCATGCTGGGGGCAGCTTTGCTGGGCCAGCTCCCTGCCGGCCACCCCCTCCAACCCCCCCGGGGACAGCTGCCCCGAGACCTGAGCATCGTTGTCGTCCTCTGCTGTGGTCTCGCTGGGGTAGAGGTCCTGAACCAGGAGGATGAGGGCGAGGAGGTCGGCCGGGCGCAGGGAGCTGGCGCCGTGGCTGTGGAGAGGGCAGGAGAGACGGCCGTCGGTGCTTACAGCGTGGGGATGGGGGTGGTCCTGTGCAGGTGGCAGGCAGGGCCCGGGAGTCTGCAGTCTGCCTGGAGTCTGCACAGCTGCTGCTGAGAGTGAGTGACAGAGGGAGGGAGGCAAAAATGAAGGAAGGAAGGAAGGGTGGGAAGGAGGTAGGGAGCGAGAGGAAGAGAGGAAGGAAACTGCCAGTGGACAGCACAGGGCTCAGTACAGCTTCAGATGACGTTCTCCTTCCAGAACAGTGAGCGAGCGAGAGGGGCTGAGGAACTGGGAGGGTTTCAAGGAAGCGCAGATGGGTCTTAAAGGTCTTCTTGGCTTTTCAGGCAGAGGGACTAAGAAAGAGTAAGGGGCCGGTGTTGTGGCACAGTAGGTTAAGCTGCTGCCTGCAATGCCAGCATCCCATTTGGGGCGCTGGTTTGTGTCCCAGCTGCTTCCCTTCTGATCCAGCTCCCTGCTAATGTGTCTACGAAATAAGCAAAAGATGGAGCTTGGGTCCCTGCACCCACATGGGAGAGCTGAAAGAAGCTCCTGGTTCTTGGCTTTGACCTGGCCCAGCCCCAGCTGTTGTGGCCACCTGGGGAGTGAACCAGTGGATGGAAAACCTCTCTCTGTCTCCTACCCCGCCCCATTGCCAGCCCCGTAACTCTTTCAAATAAATAAATCTTAAAAAAAAAAAAGAAAGGGTGGGCATGGGAGGGGAGAGGAGGGCTCCAAGTGGCCGGCATGGGACCCATGGGACCCTGGGCTCACCTGGAGTAGAAGGCCAGCAGCTTGGAGTGCACGAGCAGGAAGGCATGCAGGGCCTCCTCGCCGGCCCGCTCGGGGCTGCCGTTCACAAGCTGGATGCAGTGCCGCTCCAGCGCCTCGAGGCTCAGCTCGCAGAGCTGGGGGTGAATCAGCCGCTCCACAGCCTGGCGGGGGGGGGGGGGGGGGCGGCAGGGAGAGGAGGCCGTGTCACCAAACTCCCCGCCCTGCCGCAGGCCACACACCCGGGGATGGCCGAGGTCTCAGCTTTCCTGGGGCTTGCAATGGCTCACGGGACTCAAGTGGATGAAGCAGACGATATGCAGGGGACAAGACAACATTGCTGTAGTGATGTGCTGTGGTAAGTGCTGAGGAGGACGCCCACAGTACTGAGCCAGAGAAAAGTGGTGGAGACTTACTTGGGCACAAATGTCCCTGAGGAGGTGACCTTTGAACTGCTACCTACAGAGGCTGTCAGAGGAAGGGAGGGGGAGAACACTGCGAGCTGAGGAGGGAGCAGCTGGGGGGCCTGGGGTTGGGGAGTCTGGAACAGTGCTGTCTGACGGAAGCACAGCAAAGCCCCGGGCACAGCTTCCCACTTTCCAGCAAGCACACTCAGAAGCTAAAAACAAACAAGTGAAATTCATTTTCATATTATATTTTACCCACTGTGTCCAAATATAATCAGTATATAATACAGAAGCATTTTTAGACTTATTTTTTACTTGTTTGAAAGGAAGAATTAGAGAGAGAAGGAGGAGAAGGGGGGGAGGGAGGGAGAGAGAGCAGGAGAAATTGTCCATCTATTAGTTTACTCCCCAAAAGGCCATTTCGGCTGGGGCTGGGCCAGGCTGAAGCTAGCAGCCAGGAGTTTCTTCCGGGTCGCCCACATGGTGCAGGGCTTGGGCCATCTTCCGCCACCTTCCCAGGCACATGAGCAGGGAGCTGGATCAGAAGTAGAGCAGCTGCGTCTTGAACCAGTGCCCACATGGGATGCCGGTGTCACAGATGGAGGGTTAACCTGCTATGCCCCAGCGCCAGCCCCTAAAAGCATTGTTAATGGGATGTTTCATATTCTTTTTTATGTTAAATCATCCAAACTGGTGTATAATTGTACATGTAAAATATAATTCAGCTTGGACCAGGTACATTTACCACAGCAGACTGGGTTAGCCTGGAGTATTCCCGAAGCTGAAGTAAGTCCCACGTGAGGCCAGGGCACAGTGAGAGTGGACAGGAGAGGCAGAGGCGAGGCTGGGCAGACAGGAGCAACAGACCACACGGGCCCGGTAGCCTTGTGAAGGGGTTTGAATTCTATCCTAACTGAAACAGGTCACCTCCTACAAGAAGCCTTTCCCGATCTGATAGCCCAGAGTTGACCATGCCATCTTTGTGCCACCATGGGTTTTGATGAGAAACCTACTGCGGCACCCAGGATGCCTGACGGTATTCTTCAGTGTACACTCATGTGATGACCGGTCTCCTCTCCAGGGCAGGAACTGTGTCTTTACCCATCAGGGCCTGGCAGCCTTAGCTGCTGTGGGTACCAGACATGCACCGGAAGAGTGAATGAGTAGCGTTGAGGACGAATTCCTCTAGACTTATTTTCCAGTTTATGAATCCTCCAAGTCTCATCTGCTATTTGTTCCATCCTTTAAGCTTTTCATCTTAACGATTACGTTTCCATTTCTGAAACAGCTATATGGAGCTACATGGGGTCTCAGTCAAATCTGCCTTGTCATTACTGAGTCTCTTGTTATCTGTTAATTTTCATGACTAACTTCCGTGTATTAAATATTTCACAGCTGTTTCTCTGTCCCTAAGATTTCCAATACATCGAGCTCAGGGGGTTGAGTCTGCTGTCTCCTGACGCTCAGCCACTGCGCACCTGACCTTCTCTAATCCTGGTTTGATCCTAATCTGTCCTCGCAGGCAGTGAGTTCAAGTCATGGTTCCTGGATCAGCACAAACGGTGTCACCTGGGAACTTGTTAGACATGCAGGTTCCACAGCCCTCCGGGAGGGAGGACAGCAGCGAGCCCTGCAGGGGAGTGTGACGCGCACGGGAGGGCGGGGCCTCTGCTCCACGTCCCTGTCCGTGTCTGCAGAGGGCCAGGGAGCACCCTGGCCGCAGGGGCGGCTTCCCGGTCGCAGCGTTGTTACTGTCTGCATTGTGGACACCTGCCTTTGGTGCTGTTTCGGCTTTGTTTGGTTTCCTGTTTCCCACTCTAGTTTCTGCTGGGCTGTCTCCGGGGCGCCCTGTAGCTCTGCACGAGCAGTCTGCTTTATCCAGCACCTCGCTGCCTTGGGATGGAAGGCCCACCTGAGTCCCCAGCCCACCACGGGGCCAGGGGGAACAGCTGTCAGTCAGCGCGTTCCATGGCCTGCCCGGCCCTTGTCACCCGGTCTCCGGCACCCGCAAGGCCTGAGGTCCACGCGCAGCAGTCACCTCCACAGCGAAGCACTGCTCCTGGTCCCGCAGGCGGCCGTAGGTCCACAGCAGGCTCTGGAAACGCTTCCACACCTGGACACGCTGCTCCAGGTCTGGGGGCCGCAGCCTGGGGGGAGAGCCGATAGGGTAGGAGACCTCGGGAAGGCCAGTCAGTCTCCCCAGCCCCAGCCTCCCTGGCTGAGCCCCGGATCAGCGCTGTGCTGAGCGATCACGCGCTGAGAGCCCATGGGGCAGAGCAGCAGCGGTTCGGGAGCAGGGAGTGGCGTGGCAGGGCGGGCACTGGGAGTCAGGCACCACAGCCTCACGGGTGGGGGGGGCTGCTTTCTCTGCACCTCTCGGAGCCCCTGCAGCCCCGCAGACAGACAACTCGATTTCAAATGCTCCACACACCACACAGGCCAACACGGTCTGTGTCACAGGTACAGTCCGGCAGCATTCGCCACCTGGGCGAGAACCACTCCTGAAATGGCCTTTGGTCACTGTGCCCAGGCATGGCGCTCCCTCACCTCACCTCCCTGCTCAGCGTGGTGCCTGCTCACGTCGCCTCCACACTCAAAAGACCCAGAGTTGTGCACTTTGCAACGTCTCCATCTGTGCTGTAGATCAGGGGGTGACCCCACCATGACCCCTACTCTCTCCAGTCCCCATCTCAACCAAGCTCCTCTCCTGGGCCCCGCCCACCTCGGTGTATGCTCCGAATCACTGTCTCTCCTGCCAAGTTCTTTCCTGCGGCCTGCAGATGGACTCTGGGGCCTGAAGCCCTGGGTAAAGGGTCACGCGGCTCTACACATGTGCAGGGGTGTCTGCTTTTCTGGAGGGAGCGAATGCAAGTTCTCTGAGCAGACAGGGACCCTCGGCACTGATGCGGTTTCTGGTGGCAGATGGCTATTGGGGGAGTGGCCAGAGCACTGCACCAGGAGTCCTGAGCCCAGGTTTCCAGGCTGGCGGGTGCTGGCGGCTGGGTCGCCCCTGGCAGGGTGTTTAAGCTGCCTGTCCTCAGCTTCTCCATGCGGAAAATGAGGGGGTCAGACCAGATAGTCTCCCAGGTGCTCTGAGCCTGCTTCTCTGAGCAGGGCAAGGGGTAGACAAGGGGAGGGCCGCTCTCCCGAGGCCGGCACAGGCCTCCTGCCCGGTGCGGACACTCAGTGCGGGACAGCCCCGGGACTCACTCCTTCCGGATGAGCTGGCTGTCCACAGTAACCAGCCCGAAGTGCACCTCGAACAGGTATTTGAGCACGCACAGCTTGCGCCGTAGGTCACCCTCGCTCTCCGTGTGGTCTCCGTTGATGGCGATGAACAGGCATTCTCCGAACTGTGGGCACAGCCGGGCCAGGGCAGTCAGCCCCTGGGGGCCCTCACCGGCCCCGTGCTTGGGGGAGGTGTGGGTCCCAGGGCATCTCCACAAGCTGCTGTTTCTGTCTTCCAAAGGAGTGGCAAGCGGAGCACGCGGGGAGCCAGGCGTCCACCCAGGGCCACGTACTCACCAGGTGGAGGACATACAGGTGGTCGCCATCTTCCGTTGAGAAGCAGGTGTACGTGTCTGAGAGCTTCTCCAGCATCGTCATGGAGGAGATGATGACCGGGGCCAGGAGGGTGCTGAGCTGGTCCTCCAGGGCAGGGAGCTGCAGCGGGCAGGGAAACGAACAGTGCCCAGGCCACACACGGCGGCCAGATCCACGCCTCAAGGGGCAGTGTCAAGCCTGCCAGGGAGCGGGATAGAGACAGACCGCCCCCAGCACCTTGGGTGGCGGTTAGGAAGGCTGGGCAAGGCCCCCGGGCCATTCTGAGCTGTTCAGACCCTGAATCCAGAAGGCAACATTAAGGACATGGGCCACGTTCTCACAGTGGAATGTCTGGGGCATTTGATCAAGAACTGGCTAACCCTGAGGACAAAGACTCCAGAACAAAGATATTCACGAGAGCACAATTCACAACTGCAAACCCCTGGAGAGAAAGGGAAGCATCCGGTATGAGAGAGAGGATTAAAGAAGTAACCGTACACCCAGACGATGGAGGAGCAGAGGACTTCAAATACGAACACTGCAACGGTTAGGACAGTTTCTCTCATGCAATATTATATATTTTTTAAAGGATGGGAATATTCCGTATTTAGAGAAGCACAGAAACAGCAAGGCGCTGGAGAATACTGGGAGGGCTAGCACTCAGCGTCTACTTCTGGGGAGAGGGCCAGTGCCTTCCCGTCTGTGTACTTTCCCGTCTCCCACCCACACATGCGCGGACTCTGATAAGCTCTTCCCGGTCCGTTCTTGCTGCCCTCCCAAAGAAGGAACAAAACAAGCAAACAAAACCAAAAAGGAACTGGGCCAGTTCGCTGAAAATCTGTGAATAAAAATGGGAGCTAGCCAGGGGAACGGGTACAACTCCACGGCTCAGTCCTGGGATGAAAGGAGAGGAGGAAAACAGCTCATCTTCCCCAGCTCATTTCAGCAGACGAATGAAACCGGGGAACGCGGAGTCCTTGCCTGGCGCCGGGAATCCACAAGGAGCCGAGAAAGATCCTGCCTTGAAAAGAAACACAGGCGACTGCCTGGCGATAACGCGCAGCATTTGGGAGAGGAGCGGGCACAGCCCCGGGCAACGTCTCTACTTGCCAGCATTCTCGGCTGTGTCTGCGGCAGGCGGCCCGCGCTGCCACCCTGCTCCTTTCCAGCGCTCCCGCCCCAGCTCAGATGGCTCCTCTCCGGACACGCTCAGGCCACCCGCCCTGTCACCCTGGTTCCCCATCCATCTATCACCACCTGAACTCAAGGGTTTGTCTGTCATCTGGCTCACTGCCCATCATCCCATTGTAGACTTGAAGACCCGTGCTGGCAGGGATCATGTTGTTGGGCTCACTACTTTCTCCCCAGAGGCCAGCACATAGTAGGTCTTCAAAATTTGCTGACTAGAAGTGAGAAAAAATGCTTGTTGAATTCTTCACATACAGCAAATTTCTTGAATTGTCATTCTTGAACAAATTTTAATAGAAAATCACTTAAAAGTCTAGATATAATGTAGCCACTCATCTTAACAGTAGGTGCTTCTGGGGCCGGCACTGTGGCATAGTGGGCTAAGCCTTTGCCTGCAGTGCTGGCAACCTATGTGGGCACTGGTTCGTGTCCTGGCTGCTCCACTTCTGATCCAGCTCTCTGCTATGGCCTGGGAAGGCAGTGGAAGATGGTCCAAGTGCATGGGTCCCTGCACCCAAGTGAGAGAACTGGAAGAAGCTCCTGGCTCCTGGCTTTGGATAGGTCCAACTCTGGCTGTTGCAGCCATTTGGGGGAGTGAACCAGAAGATGGAAGACCTCTCTCTATCTGTAACTCTACCTCTCAAATAAATAAAATCTTTAAAAAAAAAAATAGGCACTTTTTCAGCCAGTGAGGCAAGAACTTTTAGTGAGGGGAGTTGAAAACTTCTGGTATGCAGGCCTATTCCCAGGCAGTACTTGCTGGGATTATAAAGTGGCACAATATCTTTGAATGCCTTTTGACTGGAGCTTTCTATCTTTTTTAGGAACTTCTCCTGAGGAAATAATTAGATATGGGACACAATTCAAGTACAAATGTGCCAGCAACAGTGATAGCAAACTAGCAGTAGACGTGAGTATATATCCAGGATTAGGGAAATAAATGAAGATTCATTTATTCATCTGCTGGAATACAGTTACTTCCATTAGAATTATGCTTTTGAGAATACTCAACAAAGTGGAAGAATGATTTTGATATAATGGCAAGTAAAAAAAGAAAAGAGCCAGGAGATAAAACTGTAAATGTGGTATGATCCCAACTATATAAAAGATAAAGAGCCAAAGAAAGTTCTCAAAGAGCTAAGAGCTCTGGGTCGTTTAAAATATATTTCTCTGTATTTCCAAATTTCTACAATTAACTGATGCTATTTTTATGATCAGAAAAAAGTAAGTGTTGTACACATAAAAAATAAAACTGTGGAGACTTTCCCCCTTTACAATACTCATTCAGGCACTGAAAAATCAGGACTTTGGGCTTTTTCTCCAGTTTCTAATAAAGAGGAAGAGAAAGGCTAGCAACTAGTTTGCTTCTCGAGTTGCTCTGATTGAAACAGTGGTTGCATAACTGAAATACTTAAAAATTAATAATTTAAAAATTATATGTATTGACTGCAAAAAAAGAGCTGAACAGACAAACCTATCTTTTGGCTTAAATAAAGCCACCTGAGCGCCTGTGGTCTCTGATGTCTTGCCTGCAGTCAGCGACTGTGCCAGGGACAGCAGCGAGGCTGGGGAGTGGGCTCACTGCCCGCGGGCCCAGCGTGGCAGCAGGGACACTGAGAGCCGCAGAAGGACCCCCTGCTGCTGCTTCCCCAGTGAAAACACTTTTTTTTTTTTTGCTCAAAATTCAATTGGAAACAAATTTTAAATGAATTACTTTTAAAAAATGTAGAATGGAAATTATATAAGTACAAATGACAGAGGCTGGCATTGTGGTATAGTGGGTAATGCCACCGCCTGTAATACCAGCATCCCATTATGGGTTGGAGTCCCGGCTGCTCCATTTCTGATCCAGCTTCCTGCTAATGAGCCCAGGAAGAGCAGCGGAAGATGGTTCAAGTACTTGGGCCTCTGCCATTCATGTGGGAGACCTGGATGAAGCTCCCGGCCTCGCCCAGCTCTGGCCATTGCAGCCATCTGGAGAGTGAACTAATGGGTGGCAGATCTTTCTCTGTCTCTCCTTCTCTCTGATTCTTTCAAATAAATAATTAAATCTTTTAAAAAATAAGTATAAATCACAACTATTTCTTTTTTAAAAGATTTTATTTATTTGAGAGGTATAGAGTTACAGACAGTGAGAGAGAGAAACAGAGAGAAAGGTCTTCCTTCCATTGGTTCACCCCCCAAATGGCCGCTACGGTCGGCATGCTATGCTGATCCGAAGCTAGGAGTCAGGTGCTTCCTCCTGGTCTCCCACACGGGTGCAGGAGCCCAGGCACTTGGGCCATCCTCCACTGCCCTCCTGGGCCACAGCAGAGAGCTGGACTGGAAGAGGAGCAGCCAGGACTAGAACCCGGTGCCATATGGAATGCCGGTGCCTCAGGCAGAGGATTAGCCAACTGAGCCATGGTGCCAGCCCCCAATCGCAACTATTTCTAAGCTATAATGATAGCAAAGTATTAAAACTGGATGCCCATATGCAACAAAATGAACTTCAATCCACTACTCATAACATAATCAAAAAATTCAAAATGGATCACTGAGCCTAATATAAAATCCAAAACTAAAATTTCCATAGAAAATACAGGGGCAACTCTTTGTGATCTCAGGCTAGGTGAAGGTTTCTTAGTTATAACCCCACAACCATGATCCACAAATCAAAAGGGATAAATTCGAGTTACATAAATTAAAAATGTCTGCTCTTTGAAAGATACCCTTCACTAGAATGCAAAAAGAAGCCACAAACTAGAATAAAACTATTTGTAAAACGTGTATCTCATAAAAGATTTGCATCCAAAATATATAAGAAACCCTCGAAACTCAGAAAGAAAAATAACAAGAAACAACCAACCTCATAAGAAAAAGGCAAAAAGCATGTAAAAAGATGCCCAAATCATTAGGCACTAAGGAAATGAAAAGGAAAACACACTGAGATTCTAATAGGCATTTAGTAGAATGGCTGAAATTAAAGACTGCGCAGAGCAAATTAGCGACGATACAGAGGACGTGACCTCTCCCACACTCCTGATGGAACGTTAGGACAACACATGCAGCCTGGAAGAGGCCAGCCATTCTCACACCGACCCAATCCAGCCGTTCTTGCCCAGCTGTCTGCCCACGGCAGAGGGGAGCACGTGCCTTCACAGAGCCGTGCACACCAACGGTAGCGGCTGCTTTGTGTGCCACAGTAAGAACTCAAGACAACCCGGAAGTCCAGCAACAGGCAAACCAGCACAAGCGGCCGCTCCTCTGCAGGAAGGAACGAGCTACCAACGCACGCTGCAGCACGACTGATCTGCGAGTAGTTATGCAGGATGCAAAAAGCCAGATCCGAAACCAAAGCCTGAGTACACTTGTACTGTATGGTCCCTTCTAGAAATGCAGACTGGTCCACGTGACAGCATTGGGGTCTGGCTACCAGGAGGCGGGGGTGGGAAAGGAGGGGTTACAAGCTGGGGTGGTGGTGAATATGTTCATTTTATTGGTTGTGACACAGACACAGCTTTGGGGTAGGCATCGTGGTCAGTGGGTTAAGCCACCACCTGGGACACCAGCAGCCCATTTCAGTGTGGCCAGTTCGAGTCCTGGCTACTCTGATGTCTCATCTGGGAACAGCAGAGGGTGGCTCAATGCTTGTCTCTGCCCCACGGGGGACCTGGATGGAGTTCCTGCATGCCAGCTTTGGCCTGGCTTGGCCCTGGGCATTGTACTCCTTTGGGGGGCTGAACTAGCAGATGAAAGATCTTTCTCTGTCTCTCATGCTTGCCCATCTCAGACACTCTGCCTTTCAAATAAATGAGCAACAAACAAACCTTAAAAAAACAATCACAGGTTTAAATGCAAATCAAATTGTATACACTAAGTGCAGTTTATGGTGCATAAGCATAAATGTCTTAAGTTTATGCTAAGGTTTTTAGGTAGACAGTTGTTACTTGATTAAAACTCTACTTACTCTTGCCCTCAGTCAGTCAGGGGTGAGCCCTGGTGGGGTGGGGTCCCAGCCCCCTCCCACCCATCACTCCTGGGGCTGCCTCCCCTGCACCCACCTCCTCTTCTGCATTCTCTGACTGCCCAAACTTCAGCAGGAGACTCTCTTCAAACTCCTCGTCTGTCCAGTAGAAGAGGACCTCTGCACCCTCGGTGGCCACCAAAACACACTTCATCTGCCAGGAAGAAGCAAGGTCAAGGGCACCGGCAGCCGCCACACCCGCGCGCTCAGCCTGAGTGATGACGACGATCCTAACCCTGGCAAGCAGTCACCTGGGGGCCCTCCTGGTGTAACTTCACTGCACTCTC